>JAPWDM010000001.1:172941894-174429394 GCA_035578155.1 Brachynemurus nebulosus
AGGTTATAAAATTGCTTTAAAATTATATGTAATGTGAATTGTATTTCTAAATCGTGTTTGAATATTTTAATAGTAAAAATGGGTAATTTGATCAGCAAATTTGTAGAAAGTTATTAGGGTCTTTCAAATATACCACAAACGTAAAAATTTCAGTCAAATGGTAAGACGGTTGGCAGAGCAAAAACAATGGGACATTTTTAATTTACTGAAATAAAATATCGAAAATATCCCTCTATGATACTACCTTTTTATTCACTTCTATCAAATTCTTTAGTAATAATACATTTTTGAAAAGCATCAAATTTTTCTTTTCAACCTTGTACTTACTATTCGTACATCGTGAAATACTTTAATTATTTTTATATTGTACCTAAGTATAATTTATTTTAAATATTTGAAAAGAAATATGTAATTACATATTTGGTTTGGCGAACATATACAGCGTGAGTTTTTCGAGAGTTGCCATTTTGATTACAGCCAAACCGTTCATTTAATCGAAAAATTGTTCAAATAAGAGTTGTAGACATCGACGGGGGTAACCAATTGCTATAGTCAGGAGGTTTATAGCTCTTATGGTTTTCGAATTATGATACAAACTTATGGTTTTTTAAATGGAAACGTATGTTTAAAAGTTTTTCAAAAATTTGTTTATGATTCAAAACTACCAGTAACACTCAAATTCTCATTGTTTTATCTCATATTTTTGAGTAATTACGTTTTAAAAATGACACTTTTAAATTTCGTACTCAAGTACTTGTAAACGATTTTACGTAATTTAAAAAGATATTGACTCAATATGGTTGCCATTTTTGACAATGTAGTAACGAAAAATTAAACGATTATTACGTTTTTTATCGGAAATTAAAATTATTAAATAGATTAAATTATTATCATATAAAAATGATAACTAAGTACAATAAGGAAATAAAATTTCAGTTTTAACCCCTTTAGGACTAATGACGAGCTCAGCTCGTCATACTAATTTTTAGAAAAAATTCAACTGAAGAGTGTGGCATTGTCTTATATCGGTAACTGGAGGCTGTATAGTAAAGAGCGGTCATATTGTAAATAAATTAAGCAAAACCTACCAAACTTGCAATTATACTTATAGCGATATTAAATTTTTTATCTAAAATATTGGAATATACGGTGGTACTAAAAGATTTAATTCATTGAAAAATAAAAAAATTATTTTTCTGAAATGTCACTGTTTGACAGATACATAGGCGTCTAAATATATTTTTGTAGCAAGTATTTTTAAAGGAAGTGAAAAGTTTTTTGTCAAAAAACTTCTTTTTAATTTGGTTTGTAATAAAAAGAAAATACTATCGAATTTCAAACATTTTGACACTATTTGAGTACATTTATTAATAATATTTTCGTTCCCAATTAACCTCACTTTGCTACTATTAAGAAACGCTAATGTCATTATGATTTGTATTGGGAATATACATTTATTTCACCTGCCATGTGTCGTTCTATAAATAAATAAAAAATAAATATATTTTTCAGTAAATTAATGAAATACTTCAAATTATTTTTAAATTAAGTTACTTTAAATACTAATCTTTTAAAATAATTTGATTTTATTATACAAAAATGTTAAAAACTTGAAATAGAGCCCGACATCGATACTCCAAAATCTGAATTACTCCAAAACTATACTCCAAAAACTACCACTTGTATTACAGAGAATGATATTAAATGAGGTTCTTTTCTTGGATGTAATAGAAATGTTAGCCGTCTGAAACTCTGTCGGTTGAAAGAGCCTCAAATACGTATGCATATTTCTACCGCCTAACTGCCAAATTAAAGTAAAAATTCAAAAAATAAACTTGGTTAAAAAAAATTTTTTTCTTCATTTATATTTTTAATTGATGCATTAGATTAGTTTTATCGAAAAATTAACATATAGTCTTATTTAAAAATCTTTAATTTTGTATCATAACTCGAAAACCATAAGAGTTATAAAGCTCCTGACTATAGCAATCGGTTGCCCTCGTTGATATCTACAACTCTTATTTGAACAATTTTTCGATTAAATCAACGGTTTGGCTGTAATCAAAATGGCAACTCTCGAAAAACTCACGCTGTATATTTACATTTTGTAAAATATTTTCTTAATTATATCAGACACGTTTATAAGTTAATGTAGTTAAAGAATACAAATTTTTAGACAAAATTATCGTAATAATTTGTTTGTTTTAAACAGTAACAGTAAAAGTTATCAAAATGTCAACTTTAAATAAAATTTACTACTTATTTCGTCTATTTCTGATTCATTAATGTAACTACATATCTTGAACAAATATTTAAAAGAATATAAAAAATTGCAGTATTTTAGCATATTTTTTTGTAAAAGTTAATGTAAAATTTTTCCTTCACGAGGAATACTAAAATTCTATAATATTAATTCATAATACTCATTTGTATTAAGTTTCAAAAAGAATATTGTAGTTTTTTTCGCTTTTACCGCGAATAAAAAGTGAAAAGGACAGATTTTTACAACGAAAAAAAATATTCCATTGGTTATTTCATTGTAGGCGTAACTACAATGGAAATAAAAGTTTCAGTTTTCAAATATTATCGAGTGCTTGTGAAACAGTACTACGTATGGTGAAATTTTCTTCGTATTTAAATATACGTTAGTGCAGCGGTTTCCAAACTTTGTGCACTAACGCCCCTCCTATAAAACCGCTTGAGAATTGTTATTGTTAAAATATTACGTACAACAGTGAGCAGAAAAATCAGTGTTAAGGAGTTACATGGTGATTTTACATCATTATTTTGTTAAATGTGAGTTTTAACAACAAAAGCGTCTTTAAAGTTTTTGTATTTTGCGACAGCAAAAAGTGACCCAATTTTTAGTTGGAATTTAATTCAAAACAGACAAGTTTGAGAATTTTTTTTATGACTGTTAGCCAAAGATATATCTTTCTTATGTCAATATTATGTTAGAGTTTTTATATTATAAAAATAAAAAATATAGATTAATAAAAATGAATCTGTCAATGATTTGTAGTAAAAACAAACCTAATATTATTAGAGGATAATTTTTATTTAGTTTAATTAACGAAATATGTAGTTCATAAAACTTATTTTCCATTTATGTCCTCGTATATGTTATACATATATATGATTTTGTTTGTTAATAGACAAGGTGCTAGGCACCAATTTAAATATCGTCATCTGAATTGATAAGGTGACAATGGGGTCAATTAGTTTAATAACTCACTTAATTGTATCCAATCAAGTCCGATATATTTTTATTCTATACGTAACGTATATTTTTATAATAAGTACATGTGTACTTTATATGTTTTGAATTAGAATTAAAATCTACACTATTCTTACAGTAGTGTAGCTGTGGTGACTGACGTCCCTGGCCAGATTTGAAGGTAGTGCCCCCTGTTTGATAAAAAGAGGGGGGACGGTTCAGTAACTTAATAACTTAAAAAATCTGTCCTCTACTCCAGAGGTCGGCAACCTTTTGAGTGGGAAGAGTCAGAAATTACAATTTACAAAATTTCAAAGCTTTTAAAGAGCCACAAAGGTTTTTCTTGCCAGCAATAAATAGTACTCGCATAAATAAAGTTTTTTAATAAAAAAAAAAAACTAATCTATTTATAAGTAGTGTTTTTCACAACAAATTAGATATGGTCCATTTCAGTTAAATTTAACCATGCTTCATCACTTATAAATTTAAATAATTTCCGTTTTCTTAGCTTTATCTCTTTCATTATTGCACTTTCGTAAATTTTAAAATTGCAGTTTGTTTTTAAAAAAGAATACAAGATTGATTTGTTTTGAATATAAGAATTATTTAAATTTTTAACTTTGACTCATGATCAATTGTATTTGAAACAGGGTATAATTACTTATTATTTAAGTAAAATATTAAAACAATTAAACATTTACTTACAACACTAACTTGTACTTCAATAACAAACAATTGAGCAAACAAATTCAATGGGAGCGATTTTTTGGTTATTCAAATAGAAAATTCAAACTTTACTAAACAATGTAACTTGATCTTAAAATAAAAAAAACAATAACATACATTTGAGTAAAAAAATTCAATAGGAGCGTTGGCTTTGCATGGTTTCAGAAAGTTTGGATAAAGGCTTATAACTTGTTGTTTTAAGTTTCAAACACGACTCTAAATTTTCACTTGTTAGTTGGCTTCTTACTTTACTTTTAATTATATTCATACAAGAGAACGCTTGCTCGCACGAATATGTCGATTCGAAGATATAGTTAGCACTCCAAATACCAACTTCTTCACCTCACTGTAGCAATCTGGAAGACTATTGCATGCGTTAAATATAAGTGCCTCAACTCGCGGCATTTCTTTTAAAGCTGTCCACTTTTGTTGCGTTACGTACATACATTTCTGGACCTCCAACTCTTCCAACTTGTTTTTCAACTCTGTAAATTTTCTACTCCACAAAGCTTTACTTTTTAAATCGATCAATTGCATTTCCAGAGATCCAGTATCAATTCCAAATGGCTCAATGTGGATTTCGTTACTATTTGTGTTGAGAGGATTTACTATGAATGCTAGAGTGGTTTTATTGGTTTTGAATTGCTCAAATCTGTCAGCAAATTCATAGATAGAATCGGTGCCCAATCCTCGTTAATCGATTCAGAACGAATTTTTAATGTTTTTTTTTTTCGATAAAATAAATAATATTTGCGTATGAAACTAAAGAGCCGCAGCTACACATCCAAAGAGCCGCATGTGGCTCGCGAGCCGCAGGTTGCCGACCCCTGCTCTACTCACAATCACATCATAAGTCTTTTCTTATCTTTTACACAAACTACAGTCACCTGGGCTTCTGGGCACGATTTATCGAACTTCATAGAATTACGCGATAACGACACCCAGTTTTGTTTCCTAGACTTATAGAAATGCTAGATATCTTTTTACTTTCAACTTATAGCCTAATTTAAGACTACCCAGTGTAGCCATATTAATGTTAATTCTAATTTTATCTCAGTCTATTTTTTTTGGAGTAATTTTTTCAATGTTCTTATCAAAATCAGATGATGTCTATACTTTGACGATTAAGCGAAACCGTCGTGGCGGCGCCCCCTCTGCTGCAGCGCTCCTGGCGGGGGCCATCCCTGCCACCCGCTTGTTATGCCACTGTATTCTTAAAAAGACTAGGGTTAAATCTTCCGACAGGGAAACATTCTTTGGTGTCCCTCTTCAATTTCGATGATACTGAAATATGTTGTTTTCTGTTAAAATCCAAGAGACAAGCATCTTTTTTTTTATTTGATGAAAAACGATTTGTAGGGGTAAAAAAATCGCCCTTCAAAAATTGGAATAAAAATTTAATTTTTCTCGAAAATGGTAAGAGATACAGTAAAAGTTTAAAATGGGGATGTAGTTCTTTTTTATAAAATTTGGAAATTAATTTTGCGAAAAGGAGGTGCAAAATAAAATTAAAAAAATATTAAAGTTTTCTTTGCAGTTTTCAAATTTACGTAAAAATATCTAACTGATGTATTTTCGCCTAATTTTGTAATATTAAGTCTGGAGAGGGGTTCGTAATATTAAGTAGGGGGTGGTTTTATTGTAGTTTAAGGCATGTTAAGTAGTTTAAGTAAAAATGGAATTCTTGAATTCAAAATTCAATTGAATACCTATTTCTAGTTTCGTATACAGTTAACAATATTCTATAGTGCAGGGGTGGCCAACCTACGAGCCTTGACCTTTATTTTGTCCGTGAGATTCATCACACTTATACAAAATACTTATATTTATTTTATAATGACCAAGGTAGTGAAAACCAATATATTAAAAAAAATACATAATATATGGGAACACATAATTTTATATGCGGCCCGCGGAGCTATGATGCGCTTCTCAAGTGACCCGCAAGACCATTTGGTTGGCCACCCCTGCTATAGTGTATAATTATAATATTTTAATATACAATCGTATAAATTTGATACGGTGCATAACGTAATTTATTATAAGTTTTTATAATAATATCAACTAACAATATCAGCTTAACAATTGACACCAGTTGGCTAAGTCAGCTTGTACCACTGAACCAATTGTTCCTTATTTCAATAGATTCAATAAATAATGTAAAGTATACATACATATGTAATAAGTATATACCTATGTACAAATAATTATGTATAGTTTAAAATCAAGTTATTATTATAGGATGCTAATAATACATTACTACATATTATTATAAATAAAAATTATACACTATCTCATTGAAATTGTCACAAAAACTGTAGTGTAATTTGCGGCATGTATTTATTCTATTCCTTACAAATGTTTTCCCTCCTACTCTGTTTGTTTATTAACTTCCCACAGGAAGTTATTGTAATGGATCCAATTTTACGAATCGCTAATTTTGACATATCTCCATTTCATTAGATGCTTAATCAAAAAATGAAGACCGGATAAAGACCGGAAAGAAGTTAGCGCCGAAAGTTGAAAAATCTTTTTGTTTTTTATATGGTTAAATTGCTCCCAAATTGCTCCTTTGAGATCAGTAATTGCTCCACCTGAAACTTAATTATTTAATTAGTTATTTATAAAGAAAAAAATTTTTTTTTCCGTTATTTAAGTTATCAAAATCTCTTAAAATAATACTTTTTTATATAATTTCTTTACGTCAATAAATTGCTCCCAGTTTGCTCTATTTAATTTAAAAGCTAAATCTTAATTTTTTTGAATAATTATTAAAATATTTTGTTTTTTTATATTGTTATTTAACTTGTCAAAATTCAATTATCCTTAAATATATGCAAACGACTTAAAGGTATAATGGATTGTCTATACGTTTTAATAATACATAATCTAATTCATAATATTTTTTATTTTAATATATTTTAATTATTATTCAGAGAAATTAATAACTAACTTTTAAATTAGATAGAGCAAATTGGGAGCAATTTTTTGATATAAAGTAATTGTATAAAAATGCATTATTTGACAAGATTTTGATAATAGAAATAGTCAAACAAAAAAGTTTTTTTGTTTGTAAATAACTAATTAAGTAATTAAGTTCCAGGTGGAGCAATTACTGATTCTAAAGGAGCAATTTGGGAGCAATTTAGCCATATAAAAAACAGAAAGATTTTCCAACTTCCGGCGCCAACTTTTTTCCGGTCAGATAGTTTTCAGCAAATTCGGATTAGCGTTTGTTTTTTGTGGTAAAAAAACGGAATTAATTTTATTAACATAACATAGATTATATAGATTATTTACCCTAACATTATTATATAATGGCTTAAGAACCTTCTTTGATGTTAAAAACGCCAGTACATATTTTATTATAAAATAAAAAAAAAACTTTTTTTGAAAATATATTTGGTCTCACATATCTTGAGAACAAATGATGTTATCATTTGTTTGATCAGGATGAAGCCCCCACCCTTAGCTACAGAAGGCGAAACCCCCGGTATTGTGCAAGGGGCAAAGCCTCTATCGGGGGCCTGAAATGAAAAAAGAATTATTTATGTAGAGTAGTCTCTAGTCTCTAAGGACACCCAATGGAAAGTTAACAGTGTGGGTAGACCTGTTCCCCAAATTTTTTTCTAATAAGATAATAAAGATGCTTTTGTTTAAAATTTTTTATACATGCTAATCCAGGTGACACGTACTGTACAAAAAGTAGATATTTAATTTTTAAATACACCAAAGAACATCATAAAACAAAAAAAAAAATATGTAAGTATATTTCTTGAATGAATACACACATATTATGTGGATGAGTCTACTCCATTGTACAATATAATTTATTATAAACCGCAATTTAATAAATAAGAGATACGTACAATCCGTGACAATAATGTGGGGGTAACATACACATTTCAAATCCACTTGAACTCTAATAATAGGGTGAAGAGAAAAGGTACACAGTACCAGAATAAAGTACACACTATAGTATATAGTACGTGTTCAAAAGAGATAAATAGTAATATCGGCAACCATAGCAACGACCTTCTTCTTTACGTGAACGCGGCTATACTTGATCATAGCATGTTTTGATTCTTCAAATAAGTTCAAAAATATTGGAAGCTAACTCAATCTACTTAATAAATTTCTAACACTGACTGACTGACAGACAACGCACAGCCTAAACCATTGGGTTTAGAAGAATAAAATTTTGCATAGGAGTTCCCTATGTGACGTAGGTGAGCACTAAGAAAGGATTTTTGAAAATTCGTTCCCTAAGTGGGTTTAATAAGGAATGAAAATTTGTATGTAAATTCGTTATTTTTGAAGTTAGAAAAATATGTTACTATGACTATTTAAAATAAATAATATTTTATTTAATGAATTTTTAACTTTGACTGACAGACAACGCACAACCTAAACTGTTGGGTTTAGAAGGACGGAATTAGGCACAGGAGTTATGAAAATTGGCGTTTTGGCTTCTATTTAAGGCGTTAAAAGTGGAAATGAAAGTTTGTATGGGAAATTCGTCATTTTTGAAGTTAGAAACGTGGATATTGATTTAGGCTTTTGAAAAACATTAAAAGTGAGCAGAAAGTGAGTATCTGATAAAAAGATGTTGTCGATGGGAAATCCCATCGGGCATACGGCTAGTATCAAATAAAAGGGAAATAAAAAATATTTTCTTTAATTTTTAAGTCCCTTGAACAAATGGAACAAAGAAATTAAGAGTGAAATAGAATCTTCAAGGACAGTAGTGTTCTTTTTTATCTCTGCTTTGCAATCAAAATTCATTTAAAAATATGTCTTGTCATTTATTAGATAAAGAGAAAAGAAGATTGTATAAAAATTCAAATGATTGGTGTTACCTTTTTTGTTATCATAGTTAACTTTTTAAGCGATTTTTTGACTCGTTTTTTTTTATAATTCTTTAGGTTTCTAAAATATTCCTCAGCGTCTTCACCATAAAATTTTATACTAGAAGTGTTCAATGCATTAATTTATGCTAATCATTCACATTCATTAAGAGGGGATTAAAAACAATTTCCTACAAACCTACAATAATTCTCTCTAATACATTTATTATAGAAATTTTGTTCTAGCCTCCAAAACAGCTCTAAATATAGGATAAATTTTTGAATTTACTTGGTTTCAGGGACGTAGCAGATGTATTAGTGATACATGCCTTCGAGCGACAGAGGTTCAAACAGGTGTAAACAAAAATTTTGTTTATGCTAGTGTTTTTGTTTATTTAAAAAAAAATGTCCTCTAAGAAATTTTGATACAAGGCTCAATCAGGGCCAGCTACGCCACTGTCTTATTTTACTTAAAACGATTAATAAGTGAACAATCAGTCAAGGACCATTTTATCAACATTATTCGTATTTTCAGTCACGGAAAAAATAGTAAAAATGAATTTATTGTAAGAAAACAAAAAAATTCACCTGCCACAAGTGTCACTATCTACACAGAGGGGAGACCCCGATCAATCTTCAAGGATGAATACCAGGCAGAAGAATTCTGTGATCATGGCTTTTCATCAAAACTTATATATTTATTAGGTACAGTATGAATATTAAACCTAATCTAGAAAAATGTTAATGTTTTAACAACTATTAACTTCCCATTGGAAGTTATTGTAATGGGTCCAATTTTACGAATCGCTAATTTGGACATATCTCCACGTTTCAAGGTCACTAGAATCCGAATCCATCGTTTTTAGCGTGATGTCTGTGCGTGTGTTCGTTAGTTCGTTCGTTCGTTCGTGAATTTTTTTTTGTCTCGCATATCTCGAGAACAAATGATGATATCAACTCCGGACTAATTTCATTAGATGCGTAACAAAATACCCCTGTCGCAGCATCCTGCATAACATAGCGAATTTCCATTTACAAAAGTATGTTTTTCTCGGAAACTAGTTGATATAGAGTAATTGTAAATAAAAAAACCTTCTTTATGTGATTTTTCCGTCTCATTCCGCCAAATTTTTTTCACGAAAAATGTCCAAAACCCTGTAAACGTTTTCACGAAATTTCTTAAAAATAAGATGTTTCGTTCTTAAGTTATCGTGCGGACACATTTATATATATGTTTACTAAGTGTCCGCACGATAACTCAAGAACGAAACATCTTATTTTTAAGAAATTTCGTGAAAACGTTTACGGTGTTTTGGACATTTTTCGTGAAAAAAATTTGGCGGAATGAGACGGAAAAATCACATAAAGAAGGTTTTTTTATTTACAATTACTCTATATCAACTAGTTTCCGAGAAAAACGTACTTTTGTAAATGGAAATTCGCTATGTTATGCAGGATGCTGCGACAGGGGTATTTTAAAAATAAATTATATGTAAATTAAAATTGTTGTGCATCGGAATGAGCCAAATTTCAACTCATTCCAACGGCAAACTTGTGAAAGTATATTTTTTTTTTTTTGAAAAAAAAAAAATTACTACTTCAAAAGTAGAGGGGGTATTTTTGCAACCGCGCCAACCCCGGCAGAAGTAGATTTTCATACTTCACTATTATCAAATAAGCTATATAAGAAATTCTAGCTTTATGGCGAGTACCTTAGTCGAGGTGGCGGGTAGCTCTCCTACTATTACATTTCACGATTTGTTACATGCAAAATTTGAGAGTGAATAGTATAAAATTTTTCGCTATTTGATTTTTCTGTTTATTTATGCTTCAAATTCTACAACTCTGTCGAATTTCATCAACCTAAGATTGTTAGAAGTGCTTTATATTTTTGATGATAAGTGGAAAGTCAATCTATCACTCAATGACAAAATTGCCGTTTTTTGAGGTATTCAGGCTTGAAAAGAATAAGTCATTAACGTATATAAATTGAAGATTTGTTTTAGTTTCAGAATAAATCAATTTGGCACCAACAAACTCAAAAAATCATTTTATTTAAAAGCAATATTTTAAACAAATATGAGTCTCCACCCACCGCTGGAGGTTTCTAGAACCGCCCCAGTAGTGGATGGTGGGTCCAGAACTTGTTTTCTTATTTTCTCAAAAACTAGCTAACCTAGAATAATAGTTCAAAAACCTTTTTTATGTGATTTTTTTCCGTCTTTGCAATGGTGTAAAAAAATGTGGCGAAAACTTTTAAATTATAGTAAATTTTGGCAAAAAACTAATTTTTTGCAAGAACAAAAACCATGTTCCTGGCATCCGACGTGCTTGGCTGAAGAACTCATCCAAGATTTTTGGACTTTTAACGTTGTCACCAAATTTCGTAAAGCTAGCAGTTTTTCCTGAAGAGCTATCGTGCTGATACATATATACATACATAAACCTATACATATATATATATATATATATATATATATATATATATATATATATATATATATATATATATATATATATATATATATAAATTTTAGTGAATATTATTTTTGGGTTCTAAGGGCCTCAAAACAAATTTCTGCCATAGTCGCGGGCTGAACTTCCACCATGATCAAGGCTGGAATAGCGAGTTTCCATTCTGGAAATTCGCTAAAATGAAGACCGGATAAAGTTTTCAGCAAATTCGGATTAGCGGTTTGTTTTTTATAACAAAAAAACCAAATTAAAAACTTTTTGTGAAATATTTATCGTCTTGCATATCTCAAGAACAAATGATGATATCTATCAATTGTTTAATGAGGGGTGGAGTCCCCCACGAGATACAGGGCGCGAAGCCCCCAGTGAGGCGCAAGGAGCAAAGTCCCTGTAGGGGGTTCAGGGGGAAGACCCCTGAAATGAAAAAATAATTATTTATGTACAGTAGTCTCTAGTCTTTAAGGACACCCAATGGGAAGTTAACAGTGTCGGTACACTGAGAAAAAATTACGGTAATTTTTACGGAGCTTTGGTAATGCGGGCATAAGTGACAGGCAACGGGAAAATTACGGAGCTGTATAGGAAAAATTCTTAAGCTTTTCTGTAATTTTTCCTGTACAGCTTAAGAATTTTTCCTATACAGCTCCGTAATTTTCCCGTTGCCTGTCACTTATGCCCGCATTACCAGAAAGCTCCGTAAAAATTACCGTAATTTTTTCTCAGTGTAGACTTGTCCCCCCAAATTTTTCATCACGTAATCTATGTATACGATCTCATACTTTTGCCGTGTAGTGTAAGTATTGATAACTGATGAAAAAATAAAAATATAGACATACATTTATAATAATTATGATGATTGTAACTGATAGAGGTCGATGACACTGTTTTGATGTTTAATAGAAAATTGTTAGGTATTGTTGTTGCGACTTCATTCATGATCGATGTATAGGCACATCCATACGTCTTTGTTCTCATCAGGTGTATCTTTTTCTTTTTTTTTCTCTGCAACCGTTGAATTATTTATTTACGTATCAAGTAGGCAATGAAGAACAAGTAGTAGGAAAAAAAAGCAATCATAAAATATCATTCAATGAACCAATGAACTAAATATAAAATTGATATTGCTAATTTGAAAATCAATGTTTGTTGATTATTAGACATTATTCTTTGATATAAAATACTTTTTATTTGTGTTTTGAAAGAAAATGAGAACACACTATTAAATTATTAAAAATTTTAATAAGGTAATTGGTATTAGCGAGAATAGTATGGTAGAATATTAATAGATTTGAGCGTTACTTTATGGTATTCCATATTTGTAAATAATAAACAAATATTTTACTTCGCAAAAATACCACTTTTATTGGTATCGTAAACACCAGTATGGTAGAAATAGAAAAACTGATACCAAAAAGTTTCATTTTTATTGAAATTGTACAAGATGTTTTACGACTCTAAAAGGAAATTCTACATTTTGATAGTAAAAATAAAAATTTGGGGGACAGGCCTACCCACACTGTCAACTTCCCATTGGATGCCCTTAAAGACTATTGCAAATGAATAACTTTTTTTTTTAATTCAGGGGAATCCTCCTCTGGACCCCCGATAGAGGCTTTGCCCCTTGCGCCACATCGGGGGCTTCGCCTTCTGTACCTAAGGGTGGGGACTCCACCGTTATCAAACAAATGATAACATCATTTGTTCTCAAGATATGCGAGACAAAAAATATTTCACAAGAAGTTTCTTATTTCGTTTTTCCGTTTAGTCTTTTTTTTTTAAATTTTACAATAATTTAGTGGCCTTTTTAACATCACAGAAGGTTCTTAGACCATTATATAATAATGTTATGGTAAAAAATCCATATAATCTATGTTATCTTAATAAAGTTAATTCCGTTTTTTTACCACAAAAAACAAACCGCTAATCCGGATTTGCTGAAAACTTTATCCGGTCTTCATTTTTTGATTACCTATCTAATGAAATTAGTCCGGAGTTGATATCATCATTTGTTCTCGAGATATGCGAGACGAAAAAAGTTCACGAACGAACTAACGAACGCACACACAGACATCACGCTAAAAACGATGGATTCGGATTTTAGTGACCTTGAAACGTGGAGATATGTCAAAATTAGCAATTCGTAAAATCGGACCCATTACAATAACTTCAATGGGAAGTTAAAAAGCTCACCGTCAAATTACCCTAATTCAATTAATCATTCGAAATTCACATTACTTTCATGAAGCTCAATTTCAGAAAAAAAAGAAATTAAAAAAATCAAAACCTTAAAATCCATAAATAAACTGATCGACTAATGAAAGTGGGAGCAAATTGTAGCTTTTCAAAGTCGTTCGTTTTATTTTTCCCAAAATTGTGTGTGTGGGACCACTAGCAAAAGACTTTTGTCGAAGTGGTCATATTTTTAAAAGGAATTTCTGCATTTTGATAGTGAAAATGAAAAATTCATACCCAAATTATTCTAATTAAATTAATTGCCCAAATTCAGATCACTTTTATAAACGCTAATTTGAGAGGAACAATTTTTTAAATTTGATGATGTCATCAAGTTTATTAAAGTTGTTTAAGGCTTTAAAATTTGAAAATAAAAAACAAGTTGACGAAACTGAAAGCAATTTACACGTTTTCGAAGCAGTGGCAGATTTACCGAAAGCACCGTGAAAAATGCCGCCCCTGCTTTTTCAAGGAAAACATTTCTTAATAATTTTTTAATTTTTTCCTACAAAAAATAACTTACGAGCAAAAAAAAAACTTCAAGTTCCAAATTTTGCCGCCCTCTTTCACTCAAATTTGCCGCCCCTAAGATCTGCCGCTCTATTCTACAGCCTACTCAGTCTGCTGGTAAATCCACCACTGTTTCGAACTTTCGAAGTTATTCCTTTTTTGCACTTGACAATGACAACTTGTTTTGACCAATATAAAGAAAATGCATTTTGAAAGTCTGAATTATAGCAATGACAAAAAATTGTCTGATTTTATTCTTACAATAAATTTAGAAATCAGTTCATAAGTACAAAATTTGATGAATTTCAGGTTTTATCACAACAAAACGAATTAAGTGTCCGTTTTTGTTGGCGAAATTCTTTAGAAAATAATAATTATTTAAATATGCAGATGAAAAAAAGAAAAAAATAAGCCAGATAGAGAACTAATAAATCAAGTTTTTTTTTTTCATTAATTTATGTATTAGCATAATTGTTTTAATTGTTTTCAACTTTCTAATGAAGTGAAACATTTGTGAAAATGTCTCTTTTCTCTAATGACAGCGGCGTTGGTCTGTTGTGATAATTATTCGAAATTTTACAACTATTAACAAAAAATTTCTATTTTTCTTTTTATGATTTATAGTTTTAAATGAATTTAAGTAAAAAAAAAAGTTTTTAAATCAAGCTTTTGTTTAAAAATGGATTAAAAAGTATAAAATAACTTTTGAGTGAAGTTTAAATTGAACTAATTATTACAGAAAATTCCTTGTAATTGATTAAAGAACAAATTTTCCGGTTATCGAATATATATTCAATATTAAATCGATCCCAGTTTAGTAAATTATGTCTCATCATAAAAGTATTATTTGTGATAGCAACAATAGGTATAAGGATACTGATACGTCACCCTATTGTCCGGACAAGGCATTGACTTTACGTATTCATTTTTTATGAAATGAATTTTTTTTTAATTTATACTTCCAAAACTAATAGGTACAATTAATAATTAAACATATTCCGACAATAATAGTTTCACCTCTAAATTCCGCTCACATCCATAGAGCCGTAAAAAATGTTGTGTTAGCGTTACGGACGCTGTAAAACCACATTTTCTTCTCTCTCAGACGACTTGAAAATCAAAATATTTTACAATGATCATCAAAAATGTATTAGTAAAAAAACAATTTCACAAGTAGTGATGAGCAAACGCAAGACCAAGACCAAGACTTGACAGTCTTGGTCTTGGTCTTGTTCTTGCATTAAGAATCTTGGTCTTGCTAGAACTGTTTGAGTCTTGGTCTTGGTCTTGCAAACTGCAGCCTTGGTCTTGGTCTTGGTATTGTTAAAAATCTTGCACTTTCTTGCATTTTTTTTATTAGCGAATTTTTTCCTTCTAAAATCAGAATTTTCTCTCTTTACAGTATTAATTATACTTTCAAATTATTTAAATAGTTTAGCAAGAGTCTTGCTTTTTTCTTGCTTTTGTCTTGGTTTTGCTCTCTTGAGTCTTGGTATTGGTCTTGCAGCCATACCTAGAGTCTTGGTCTTGGTCTTGCAAAAAATACAAGACCAAGACAAGACTGCAAGACCAAGACTAATTTTGCTCATCAATATTCAAAAGAAACCAAGAAATTTAACACTCCAAATATAAAATTTTTAGTTTTTTTTTTTTTTTTTTTAATTTAATATGACCCCTATTCTACCTCCATGTATCTACCCTTGCTGCTTGCAGCCTGACTAGAACTCAAAAAAATTGATTCTGACATTCTACGCCGTTAACTCACTTAAAAACATTAGTAGCTTAGAGAGAAAAATGGACTTTCATGTTTTGTCAATTTCTTGCCAACTAATTTTACTGGCTGGCGATGGACATAAATGTGCTTCATAATCCACCTTCACTAAAACTGATATTTTATCCTAATTTTAAGGAGTGATTTCACTCCTCAGATGGTCACGATGGCAGATAAAATTAGGTAGGAGTCTGTTATTTTTGCCTCTACTATATATATATACCAAATTTCATCAAAATCGGGAATTAACACTAGTTGGAGAACCAGAAAACCTTTTCTTGTCAATTCCGTTCTTAGTTAAACTAGGCCGGCGAGAGGGTGGAGCAGCTGGGGTTGAGCCCCGGGGCTCGAGCTGGAAGAGAAGGCCCGTAGCGGACGGTAGGGGCCCAGGAAATAGTAAATGGAGTTTTTTTTTTGCTCGTCATTTATTTCTTTTTAGGAAATGTGCTTTGTTTCTAGGGCCTTCTATTTCTCTTCAAGGCCCTGAGTTAAACATTTTCTCTATAACTAATGTTAATATGAAATTAAGAAGTCTTGGTAACTGATTACCTATTTATGTAATTACACTTGCGCATTATATTTTTGAACAGTGAACAGTTTATTCTTATCAGTGTTTACATAAAACAATAGCATGCATTTTGACGATTTCAATTATTACTTACGCTGTAAAGGGGGAAGAAAACAAAATGTAGGTTAGAACTATTATTACATGTATTATATTACATACATAAAGAACAAGTACCTACCCCTAGTATTTGTCCACTACCCTCTCAAAACTTATTACAATTTCATTATAATTACAAACTCACGTTATTATGAGCTTCTGTAGATAAATAATTAACAAGGTTTCATAATAAAAGGTATCAATGAACTATATATAACTAGTTGCAGAGTTTTTGAGGTATCAAAGTCCAACAAAAAGGAAAGATGTATTTTTAGTAAGAGATATACATATTTTATTATATTAAGAAGATAAAATACTTTTGCAATAAAGATGGATATAGAGTAATTATGTCTAAACTCCCCCTATTAGTTGTTATATCTCTCACTCAGGTAATATTCAACGATACATACAATGTATAAAAATACACTACGTTGTAAAAAAAAGTAATCTAATTTGAAATTGTTTGCTTATTTATATAGTAATGCAATGATGTACCTACTTAAATAAGTAATTTTAAATTAAATAAATTTCCTATGAATGTTTTTCAATATGGGAACAATTTTTTCTGTCGTAAAAATATTTTGTATAATATTACTAAGTACTCCCTTATCGAAGCTGTCCAGATCTGTTTTATGTTTTACATGTTTTTTTCTTTCTTTTTCAGTAAAAATAGCTTCCGATCCATCATTTTTTTTTTTTTTTTTTTGCTTCACTAGCTATTCTAGTTAAAGTTGCCAGCGATATACCCGTAGCTGCAGTAACACGATTTTTAACTTGAGTTAATGGGATTTTCACACCATCACTTTCACTTTTCATAAAAACTAACACATTTAAAATGATAAGTTTTGCTTGTGGACTTAATTAACATTTTATTTTTAATACTTGTATTCATTTCCATATTTAAATTAATTAAATATCAATAGATAAAAACCCGATTAAAATAGAGGGTATAAAAAAGTATAATAATAATCAAGAATACGATAAGTTAAAAAAAAATTGTTAAAATATCGAAAATTGTATCTCGCAGGTAAAGCACTTGACTAGCCAAAGCTAAGTAAAAGTACTGATTCTAAAAATTACAAATTTATTTGTAAACATACAAATTTTGTAAAACTAATAAACAGATTTTATTGAAAAATTCATAATAATAGCAATATTTACAAAGGTAGGTTTTATGCAGGTTTTATGACTGTATCAGGTAGTTCAATAAAATTGAATACATTTCAATTAATTAACCACTGAAAAGTACAGACTTTAAAAGAGAAAATTGTAGACCGTTTTATTATTTGCAATATTTAGTAAATTGTTTAGAAAGTATAAAATATTAAAAATTAAACGTTTCTAAACTACAAGAAATTGTAATATAATTAAAACTAGAAATACCTATGATAAGAAATTTAATGTTTCAAACCGACTTAATGCTACCAATTTTAAAATATTAAATACTAACAGGAAAATTTTTTTATGAAAAATACCCTTACATAGTAATAATATTTTGGTATTTATAAATACGATTTTTTTAATGGTGTAGACCCTTACTTTCATTTATTTAACGGGGTACTGTAGTAAAACTGGAAGTGGACTTTAGTCGCTCAGAAACTTTACAACTACCTATATGTATGTATTGCTTGTACGTCAATTTTTCGGCACTTTTAAAAGGAGTCAAAAGAGTAAAGAGAGAATACGTACTGTTTATAATCTATCTCTCTTACTTTATACATTATTAAAATAACATAGACAAAGATAGATTCTACCTAAGGTGGCTTTGCATCGAATGCCATGAATTTACGAACAAGCAATATTATAATTATTTTATATTCATATGTATATGATTAATAATAATTACATTTATGTTTTTTTATTTCACTGGAAATTTGTTGAAATTTTTATTAAAATGTCTAAAAATAATTTGTTTTATTTTAAACGAAAATAAAAATGATATTTGTCAAAATAATTATGAAATTTATCACACCTTTAGATTGTCCTGGTGGTACCTTGATGAAGAGAAAACATTGCCAGAACGTTTTTTATCGATAAAAAATATTATTAACTTTCATATATTAAAATTCCAGAACTGTTACTTTATATAAATTGGGCATTATTTTTTACCCTCTAAATGTTAAGGATGACTTAACCCGGTCGAATAAGCTTACCAGAACTGAATTTTTGTGTAGAGTAAGTATCCAAAAGCCTATCCTCTCAATTTGACATGTGTCGAAATGACCCTTGCAAATCGGCCACTGGCTCTTGGTCTAAGAGGGTAATTCACCCTCCCCCACATTTTCAGTGTTGCTCAAACTAAATTTTGAATTTGAAAATTTCATTTTTACGTTGTCCCAATTGTCTTAAGCCATTTGACTTAAAGAAAAACTTCTTGAACTACTCAAGTAGTATACTAATCGACATACAGTCACCCCCTAGTTAACTTTGAGCAAACCAGGTCAATTAGATTTTTTTATGTAGATTTGAAATGTGTAAACAAAATTTTAATACAGTAGACTCTCGTTAATTCAAACCTGCGATAATTCGAAACTCTCTATAATTCAAAGGTATCACGAGTTCCCTACAAAATCTCTTTATATTTCGAACTAAAACAATATATTTTTATACACTTGGTAATTGGAACGAAAAAATCATCGCTACGTAACAAAACGACGCGTTAATTCGAACTCATCGGCGTCAAACACTCGACAATTCAAAGTTGCAGAGAGAAAGAGACAGAATAATTGTAAGTATATTTTGACACAAGTTCAAGTTCATTCATCGCAAATGCTTAAAAAATTAAAATTGTCACCTGCGATAATTCGAACCTCTCGATAATTCGTAATATACTAATATTTTAAGAGTCCCTCGAGTTTCGAATTAACGAGAGTCGACTGTATTTTTTTATTTTTCATCCCCTTTTTACAAAATTCACTCCCAACCATTTCTGTTGATGTAATTTAAATAAATTGCATATTAGTACTCTTCAAAAAAGAACAATATCGCCAATTTAAATTTTTATTCTATTTTTTACCGTTTTCGAGATATTTGAAAAATTAAATTTTTATCCCAATTTTTGAAGGGCGATTTCACCCCTTCAAACTATTTTTCCGCTGATAAAAAAATACATGTCGCTTATTTTCTAGTGTTCTACACATATCCAAATTTTATCAAAATCGATAGGTCTAGCCTCGGGACTTTTACTTGTAAATTCAAAAAAAAAAAAAAAAAATGCAATTATAAACTGAAACCAATGTAGAAAACTATATAAAATAAACAATAACAATGAACTGAAACCTATGTATAATTTAACTGAATGAAGTTGAAGTAGCGATTAATTTAATTTGTTATTTTTTAGTTTTGTAATTACGAACCTAAAAGTTAAAATACATAACATGACAATACGTGTGTCACATGAGTTACGCTATTTCTGTTTCTTTGATAACCACGTAAAAATGAATTTCATTGCCAGTCGATTAAATATCGATCATTCCATTGATAATTAAATCGAAATGAAATTAGCACAAAAAAAAATAATAACAATTAAAAATGCATCATTAAATTTTTGAACAAGGACACAAAAATTGTTTCGTTTTAGTTTTTTCTTTTCTTTTTTTTTTTTTAAACATCTAGAAAACTAAAAGAAACGTTTATTTTCATTTGCAAGTTTTACTTACAAATGATTGAATTCGTTGAAAAAATAATGTTAATGACTGGCTTTTTTAATCAGATTGTAAATTGTAATACAGTCGACTCTCGTTAATTCGAAACTCGAGGGACTCTTAAAATATTACGAATTATAGAGAGGTTCGAATTATCGCAGGTAACAATTTTAATTTTTTAAGCATTTGCGATGAATGAACTTGAACTTGTCTCAAAATATACTTACAAGTATTCTGTCTCTTTCTCTCTGCAACTTTGAATTGTCGAGTGTTTGACGCCGATGAGTTCGAATTAACGCGTCGTTTTGTTACGTAGCAATGATTTTTTCGTTCGAATTACCAAGTGTATAAAAATGTATTGTTTTAGTTCGAAATATAAAGAGATTTTGTAGGGAACTCGTGATACCTTTGAATTATAGAGTTTCGAATTATCGCAGGTTTGAATTAACTGAGAGTCTACTGTAATTAGAACATTTTGTTAAATGTTTTTGAATTAGGTCAACATTTTTTTGTGTACATTGTAATTGTAAAATAATTGAAATCGAAATATTATTGTTTAAGATTTACATAAGTACGTATTTATACAAGCACATACACAGTTATCGTTAAAAAGCTGGTAAACTTTTCAGATGAAACTTCTCTAAAGGTGCGTCCACACCGCTCAAGCTTTACCACCGACTTACTTGCGCAAACCAGGTTTGTGCAAGTAAACATGTACGTATATGGACGGGAAAATACGTACATGTTTACTTGTACAAACCTGGTTTGCGCAAGTAAGTCGGTGGCAAAGTTTGAGCGTGTGGACGGACCCTAAGGATGGTATAGTGCAGTGGTTCCCAAACTATGTTCCGCAAATCCGCAACCAGTCATTAAGTGTCCCACGAAGCGTTCTTTTTCTTTGCTCGACAATGGCATTTTCCGTACAAATTTTAGAACAAGAATAAAAGAATAAAAGTGGTATTTTGTGAAGTAATATATATTTGTTTGTTATTTACAAATATGAAGTAATGCTCAAATCTATTAGTAATATTATATTTAAATTTTTATAGATACATTTTTAGATTAAATATACCAACTTTTTTCAAGTATAAAAATAATATTCTCAAGTTGTTTTCCCATTTTTTGACAGGTACCTACCGTAAGTATAATTTGTATTTTAGCGATCATTTTCCCAGTTACAGCTGAACCTTTTTTTGTACGGTAGATAGGAACCACATGAAAAAAATCGCACAAAAAAAATATATTCAAAAATAGCTAGAAAAAGTAGTTCGACCCAGATTGTTAAAAAGACTTTTTTCATGCGGTGGATCAGGACCGCATAAAAAAAGTTTCGTCGAAAATACATAAGTAAAAAAGGTTAAAACCTCACAATTTCAATAGAAGTTGCTTTTCTTAACAAGATAAAGCCTTAATTTACACGTAGAAGCATTTTATCTCATTTTTATATTATGAAAATTTTGAAAAATACATCTGTAAAAAAATTAAAGAACTTATATGTATTCTTATGCAATGTACTGATTAAATGCTTAAAAGCCGTTAATACCCCTGTCGCAGCATCCTGCATAACATAGCGAATTTCTGTTTATAAAAGTTAGTTAGTTTTTCTTGGAAACTAACTGACATAGAATAATATTTTAAAGACTTTTTTTATGTGATTTTTCCTCCTTTTTCCAATAGTGTAAAAAAATTTCACAAAAATTCTTGAATAAGCGGAAATTTTGGCAAAAAACTAATTTTTTTCACGAAAATTGTCAAAGAAACCATGTTCCGGGCATCGGGCGTGTCTGGTTAACGAACTCGTCCAACGGTTTGGGACTTCCAATATTTTCACCAAATTTAATAAACCTAAGACATTTCGTTCGAGAGTTACCGCGCGGACATATATATATATATATATATATATATATATATATATATATATATATATATATACATATATATATATATATATACATATATATATATATATATATGTATATATATATATATATATTCTAGGGACCTCATAACAAATTTATGCCATGGTCCCGGGCTCAAGTCGCGTCATGACAGTGGCTGTAAATAGCTGAATTCCATTCTGGAAATTCGCTAAAAAGGATTTTTATAAAAGAAATTTATTACAGTGGTGTTTAACTTTCTGTCTCTTGATTTTGATTCATATTATGCATTTTAATGGCCATTTTTTTAAAAACCGCATAAAAAAAATTGCACAAAAAAAACGCACAAAAAAGATCGCTTAAAAAAAGGTTTAGCTGTATTATACGGAAAATTCAAAACAAATGGATAATAAATAAAAAATAAAATTTGTTTATATGAATTTTTTTCTATTAAATCAATAATAATGACAATAACTTTGTACCACTTTTTGTGACATACATCAAAAAGTGGGTCACGATATATACAAAAATATCTGTATAATAAACATTCCTACAAACTTATGGCATAGAATAAAATTTTTTTGAGTACTTTCACCGAGTTTTTCATTTGATATTTACTAGTCTCACCAGTGCAGCGGTGACCTGGGAAAGTATAGAATAGATCAACAAAAGTCTATTATCCAATATATTAAATTTATCTATGCAATGGACTTCTTAATGCATATTCAGTTGTTGAATATTTGGAGATCGGAATATTTTTAATAATAAAATTGTAGTTCGAAAATTGATTATTACGGATTTATATTTATGTTTTTTTCTTAAGCTACTTCACATAGAAACTTGAGTGTTACATAATTTAGTTTTTCGGAAATAAAAATTATTATTATTATTATGGGGACGCTGGGAAGGGCAAATAGATCAAAATATTTCCAGCAATAGATCGTTAATAACATCGTAAAACATCATGAAGTACCTACAAGCAGGGCAATATTTAGGATTTGCAGACTCCTAGGATAAACCTGTGATGCAAGTCCTACCGGAAGGAATCTATTTGAAAATTAACCTGTAAAAATTTTAGAGCAAGTTTTAACTAAATATATTAACTTTTTAAGCTAAGCACATCTAAAGATTTAAGGTACCATCACAATGTGATCGGCCGAAAAATAGTCAATTTTTACAATTTTTTTTCGGATGGATAGGATGGGGGAATGGAGGTGAACTTCTTTTTACGATTAACACCACTATTTAACAATACAAAAATACTTTTTTTATTCATTTTTATTTATTTTTTATAATTATTATAATTTTTTCGAAAAAGTGTCTTTAAAAAAGGGCGAAATTTGGTGCCCACGATTGCGGCTGCAGTTTTTATCTGAAAAAAAAAAAAAAACAAACAGATTATCAATCTGTTGGTAAGCCGCTATGTTCCTATGGGAGCTTTTTTTCTTTTGGAAATTTGAAAAAATGGCGGCGGTTTGAATAAATAGTACAAAACTTTTTACAGTTTTCCGTGTGAAAAAATAGGAAGATTTCAAAAAAAAAAGCTCCCATAGGAACATAGCGGCTTACCTACCGATTGATAATCTATTTGATTTTTTTTTTTTCAGATAAAAACTGCGGTCGCAATCGTGGGCACCAAATTTCGCCCTTTTTTAAAGACATTTTTTTCAAAAAATTATAACAATTATAAAAAATAAATAAAAATGAATAAAAAAAAGTATTTTTATATTGTTAAATAGTGGTATTAATCGTAAAAAGAAGTTCATCCCCATTCCCCCATCTTATCCATCCGAAAAAAAAAATGTAAAAATTGACTACTTTTCGGCCGATCACATTGTGATGGTACCTTAAATCTTTAGATGTGCTTAGCTTAAAAAATTAATATATTTAGTTAAAATTATAACAATTATAAAAAATAAATAAATAAAATATTTTTGTATTGTTAAATAGTGGTATTAATCGTAAAAAAAATTCATCCCCATTCCCCCATCCCATCCATCCGAAAAAAAATTGTGAAAATTGACTATTTTTCAGCCGATCACACCGTGATGGTACTTTAAGTATAAACAAATGGCTATATCTTCCCTACAAATTAACCTACTGAACTTTTTTTTTTAATCGAAAATTGGTAATTGATGTGTACTTTCTTGAGTAGAAAAAAAATTATTTTACTCTCTACGGGATTGTCAGAAAACAAAGATTTTTTTAATCCTCATTTCAACGATTTTTTTCGACAATTGGTGAACGCTTGACGCGCTGAGAGAAGAATGTTGATTCAATTCTCATATCGGTTACAGTGGGGGAATTAAGTTTCCACAAATAACTACGTCATCATCCTTTACTACACGGAGAGAAAAATCATATAATTTTTGTAGATAAAATTTCAGAAAAAGTACCATGGTCTCTTATAATGCGTGCGCGATCGACGACCAAAATAAAAAATATGTGCTAGCATGGTAAAATTTAATGTGCTAACACAACTTTTATCACACTCTTATGCATATATGTTATAGTTTAATTCTTGTCGTACTCTTTCATTTGCGCATCTGACCCGCAACCTTATGTTGCTTGGGCAGTACCTGTAAAAACTTCGAACCTGTAAGAACTTTATGATGCATACAAAAATGATTGCTAACAATATATTCTAATACTAATGATAGTGAAGTAACAAAATGCTGAATTAAACGGTGACATCCTCACCCTCTAACACAGTGTAATGAATACTGCTTGCTGCTTATAAGACAGTCTAATGGATCAAGGTGCTTGGTCCGACTTGTCCGACCAAGTTGGTCGTCCAAACCTATGGTTGGCTATGTGACTTGCTATGAGTGAGGTACATTTCAACAGCGTTCACAACACACACAACCTTCTTTCTCTTTTTTTCTTTCTACTATTAGCAGATAGCATTTCAAATATTATAATACAGCATGGTAATTTTTGACGTAATTTTAAATGTAAGAAAAACAATTAAAAAATATTTTTTTGTCGGCAATGGAACTTTTTACTGTGCTGTTTTACAATTTTTCGGAGCTAATATTACGGAAACATTATTCTATCCTTTAAATTTTCTATGATTAATTATAATTTTTATATTTTTACCGTACAAAATTGAATATGTTCGCCTTTTACACGTCGATTGTAGTGCTGAGCACAGTAATTTTTATATGAATTTTCTCTTCGTGTACTATATACGTCTACCTACATTCTAATTCAAAATTAGAACTTTTAAACAATTTTGTCCTGACGCGGGTTTTGAAAATTCTACTTAATTTCACATAAAACTAATAAGATTTATAACAAAACTTCTTCAGTAAAAAAAAAAATCAACTAAAATTACAGGAAATAAAGAAATATTTCTTTTCTAATTTAAAAATGAAAATAAAAGTAAAAATCAAAGTTCTTAACAATGATGTAAGGGCATTGACACCTGTAGCAAGCCCATAGAACGTTTATAATAGGGCAGTGCATCATATAGGTAGTACATAATATTACCTGTTTACAAACATAAAAGGGAGTTACGAACAGAGTCAGGTGTTCCATATTATATTTATTTCTATGTAGAATGTTTTTTGTTCGGTTTATACACAAGGGGAACAGAAACCCTTATACAAAAAACAAAACTACCTACTAGATTTAATTAACAGAGATTTCAAGCACTGATTACAATTTTCGTTTCTTGCGTTTGAAAACATTTTAGTACGCGGAAGAATGCTTCAGTTAAGATCAATAATGACAGAAGTGTAAACGTATTGTTTACAAAATTACTGAAAAGTTTTCAATAATACTTTGTGTTTGACGAATTTTCAAAACAAAAAGATAAAACTGAGTTCATTAACCGCAAGAGTGTTAGATTTGAGTAGAAACTGAACAATATATAGTTAAGGTTCAGAAAATATCTGTGGTTTAACTTGTGGTGAAAATGGAGATATTCTCAAAGTACTCAGTTTAACCCTTTGTAATCCACCCATATTTAATGGATTTTTTGATAAAATTAACCCAATACATGCATGATGGAGAATTAAATTTTTTTTGTAAATTCTCCAACAAATTCTAAAATTCCAACAATATCAAAATTTTTAAATCGTAAAATTTTAATGATTCGATCTTAAAACCTTAATAAAAAAAAAAAAAGAATTTGAAAATCTATTCAATATAACTAGGTTCCAGAATATTTCAATTTCCTTTACACTTAAAACTCCAGGCTTCGGTCGTATCAGAACAGGCGTCCGGATGTGTATTTCCCTTCGTGTGTTCAATAGGAGGCATTTTTGCCTCGTAACCCGCACAGTTTTGTAACCCTAGGCTCTTCTTCCAAACACGTGCCCAAGGGACCAAACTAAAATTTCTATCAAACTGTTCCACTTGTCGCCAGTGACGTAAAATCTCCCCACTATGTTGTGTAGGTACACACCGTTTGCAATGGTGTTGGTTTGGTGTTTGCTTCTGTGTGCGTATTCACACATACTACTACAAAACACCTATTATAGGACAGACCAACCTGTCCCATTCAAGTAACAATGTCTAACAATGTATTACAATGCACTGTGCGTTTGGCGACGGACACCGACTAACTACATGCCTTAAGCTGTGACTGACCAACAAATAACACCAAGCAAGCTACACTTTTTTGATATTAGTTGGCTTCTAGTGTTCTATGCATGTGCCTAATCCAAGTCCCCGTCCTCTAAACGAGTACGGGTTTGTAACACACATTGTTCTTTCAAAAACGTGTTCAGGGAAACGGAAATACGCCGCCCGGATGATTAGAAGGTTAGTCGACAACGAAAAGCTATAAGCTCTAATAACTTAAAGAAAATTATTACTTGAACCTAATAATGTCAATTTTTTGATAAATCAGTTTTTATATGACAATGACGAGACCAGAGGTGAAGAATCAGGCTAAGAAGAAAAAGTGAAGGTGTTTTTAAGATGTGTCAGAAAATACTGGATTTTCTTGTTGATAAAAGTTCTGTCATTTCTTGTTCCCAATCATTTAATTTAATTGCTTTGTTGACTGTTGAATATTGGCACAAGTTTTTTTTTTCACTATTGCTTTCATTCTTCGTAATATTTTTTCTATTGAAATAGACAATAGAAAGTATTTTTCCAATATTTTGAACATTAATCTCTTGGACAGTAATTCAAGCTTTTATTACCTTTGCAAAACTATCGTTCTAATCATCGCGTTCCCTTAAATACGTGTTTGGAAGAACTGTCTGCATTAGGGATGATGGATATTAGAAAAACATCGATGTTGACATCGATGTTAACATGGATTCAAGAGTATCGATATACGATATATATCGAAAGAAAGACATCGATGTTCGAAAACATCGATGTTTATGTAGCAAAATAAACAACCATTATAATCTATTATTTTATTTATTAAAAATTAACATTACCAGTATTTATTTGGTACACTTTGCAAAAAAAGTCACTTTGTTAGAAGTTTCCCTTTTAATCTGTTCCTTTGTTGATACAAATGCTGCCCAGCTTTTGAAAAAAGTCTCCCTGAAGCTGTTAAAGTTGCTGTGAAACACAAATATTTAATGGCAATTTTTTTCAAGTTTGGATAAGTGGATCCTAGAACTTGCCATAAAAGTAATGAATCTTGCTTTAAATCAGCTATAGGACTTTTTAACTACTGGATAGATTAGAGTAATATCGATGTTTCGATATTGTTCTCGTAACATCGATGTGTCGATGTTATCGAGGACATAACATCGATGTTTTTACATCGATGTTTTCCCCCTAAACATCGATGTTTTTCTACCATCGATGAATATCGATCATCCCTAGTCTGCATTACAAACCCGTGTGCGTTTAGAGGACGGGAGACTTGAATTGTACACGTGTTTTGAGTGTTACAAAATCGTACGGATTTCGAGGCAACGGTGCCTCCTAACGAACACGCAAACAGAAATAGGCCGCCCGGATCATTACTCGCAATTTTTGTAAAACTATAAAGTACATTATATAAATTAACCAAAACAAGAATTAAATTTTTTTTTTGTACAAAACCAATATCTAATAAATTTTACAACCATAACAAGAAATTATTAATTTTCAATCTGAAATGTTTTAATATTATTTTTTGTAAAAAGAAAAAGAAAAGTATTATAGAAAGACATCCCCTTGTTATTTTGTATGTTCAAAATTATTAACTTCCCATAGGAAGTTATTGTAATGGGTCCGATTTTACGAATCGCTAATTTTGACATATCTCCACGTTTCAAGGTCACTAGAATCCGAATCCATCGTTTTTAGCGTGATGTCTGTCCGTGCGTTCGTTAGTTCGTTCGTTCGTGAATTTTTTTTCGTCTCGCATATCTCGAGAACAAATGATGATATCAACTCCGGACTAATTGCATTAGATGCGTAATCAAAAAATGAAGACCGGATAAAGTTTTCAGCAAATTCGGATTAGCAGTTTGTTTTTTGTGGTAAAAAAACAGAATTAACTTTATTAAGATAACATAGATTATATGGATTTTTTACCATAACATTATTATATAATGGCCTAAGAACCTTCCTTGATGTTAAAAACGCCAGTATATTATTATAAAATTTAAAAAAAACGAAATAAGAAACTGTTTTTGAAGTTACCCGAAATGGAAAAAGAATTATTTATGTACAGTAGTCTCTAGTCTTTAAGGACATCCAATGGGAAGTTGACAGTGTGGGTAGACCTGTCCCCCAAATTTTTTAATTTAAAGTAAACTGCTTATAAACATAATATTCTCATTGCATAGTTAACCATAAATTCGTACAATGTGGGTTAAAAAAATAACACCAAAAATCTAAAAGAATGTTAATTTTTAAAGTGTAAGTTATGTATGCATTATCATAAGGGTAATGACTAATCAAAATTAAATTTTCTTGAATTGTTACCAACTATACGCGGTGGTTATTTAAATCAAGGTAACATGTTAACCGTTAAATTAATCATTACATATGTATTTGTGTTCATTCAGGAATTAACTACTAAATAATAGAAAGTTACCTTCAAAATATTTTTTGAACAGGTAAATATTTTCGTTATTTAAAATATTTAAAAGTAGCTACTGTTTCATTGTTTAAGTATGATAATTATGTATTATATATGGCGTTTATTTTTGTCAATACCTATAACCATTAATAAAAACAATCCTAAAAATTAAGAATATTTGCAAAATTTGTCAAGTGCGTGTTGGACACGCATTTAGCCGCGTGCGAAAGAACCACTAAACTCTAAAGTTCAATATTAGATCGCATACTAGTTCGCTCCCGCGGTCAAATTTTAATCTTATCTTGAAAAAGGGTCGTAAGTTCGTTCGTTCCCGACTTATTATCTACTGACAGGTAAAATTAATTATCTAAATGACGGTGAGGATATTTCATATCGTAAGATGAAAAGCAAATATTCGCACATTAGTTATTATTTCTGGTCAATCAGTTGAAGATAAAACTAGTTTAACAACTAATCTGTATAATTTTGTCATCGATATGGAAGTGTGCGAAATGGTAAGTGAAAAAGTCAAACCCATGTTAACTGTAAATAATTATAAATATAATTTTCATAAAAACATAAAAACATTTAAATTAAGGCATAAAAAAGTGTATCGCAAGGTAGTTAATTTGCGTAAGGAATTTGTAGAGGAAAAAATATCATTATTGAAACAAAATGTAATAAGTAGATTCGGCTTTGTAAAATTTATTTCATATAAATTTACACCAAATTTATAACGTATTTAATATTAATTTGCGTAAGGAATTTGTGGAGGAAAAAATATCATTATTGAAACAAAATGTAATAAGTAGATTCGACTTTGTAAAATTTATGTAATATAAATTTATACCAAATTTATAATGTATTTAATATTAAGTTAAAAAACACAAATAAAAACACTCTTATTTTGCTGTTCAATTTGTGTAATTTCTCTATCTTTTGGTTCTTGGAATGAACCTTAATCGCATTAGCATATAGTTATGGGAGCGAACTGGTATACGACCCTTCAGGGTTATCTGACCGCGGCGCGGGAGCGAATTAGTGTGCGCCGTCACAAATAAATCTTACGAAAGAAGATTGAAGAGTACGTGGAATTATTCCGTTGACACCTTACACGATACTCTTTGAAAAGTTTTTTTTTCCATTTCTCAATTTAGCACTTGAAATTAACCCTTAGAATCAAATTTCAGCCTTTTGTACTTCACGTTTATAAGTGAGTTTTTGTATCAAATTTCAAATTTTTACCTTGGATAGTTACAAAGAAAATCACCTGTGACAGACGGACATCCACGTTACTCCATAACTGTTTTGTTTTTCCAGTTTGGTACGGAACACTAATTATTAGAAACTCAATTGAGATTGAGCTGAATTTTCTCGTAAAATTAGCCAGAGTATTTTAACTAAAAATATAAAGTCATGAATCTTCGTCAAGTTTCTAAAAAAGTTTCAATGAAAATTACGAGATCACCTTGAAAATTTAACAATATGTGCTTTTAAATGAAGAAGGCACGCAATGCCGGATCAAGCCTCAAGCGAGTCCTAGATGAAAATTAAATCAGGACCCCATTTATCGTACACAGAACAATAATCATGAAACAGCTAATAAGGGAAATGGACCCGACCTATTTCATGAGGAGTTACCCAGTTCGGTGCTCAGTTTTTTTAAACTGTTTCAAGAGATAATTAATTACTGAATACTTAAGGAAGTCCTATTGGTTTTCGAATTTTCCAAGATTTAGTACAGTCGACTCTCGTTAATTCAAACCTTCGATAATTCAAACCTCTCTAGTATAATTCAAAGTTATCACGAGTTCCCTACAAAGTCTCTTTATATTTTGAACTAAATCAATACATTTTTATGCACTTGGAAATTCGAACAAAAAACTCATTGCTACGTAACAAAACGACGCGTTAATTCGAACTCATCAGCGTCAAACACTCGACAATTCAAAGTTCTAGAGAGAAAGAGACAGAAACATTAGTACAAAATGTACAAAAGTACATTTTGGAGCACGTTCAAACTTGTACATATCATCGTACACGAGCCTTTGTTTTTGTTATGATTACAAAATTTCGAACCATTTGATATTTCAAACACTCGATAATTCGTAATATTTTAAGAGGCCCTCGAGTTTCGAATTAAAGAGAGTCGGCTGTATAATCACTCTTGCAAGTAATTAGATACTTTTTTTTAAAAAATTTCGGTTCTTAGTCTGGACCCCTTCGGACGACGGGCCCTCGTTTCTATTAGATCCTGGTAGCAGGCACCTTGCACTAGTGAAATTTATAAAAAATCCTTTATATTCTCTCACGTTAGGCCCTGACATTACTCACTAATTAATTACTAATTAATAATTAATTTTTCACCTAATAATCTTGACCTAATAAAATATGGCTAGACAATCCCACCAGTAAGTACCTCTAAAACATATTATTAGACATCTAACCGAAAAAAAATGTAATAAGGAAGATATTTCAACATACTATCAATTTTGATTGACGTAATTCGGCCACCATGTCTGTCTGTCCGGCTACCCGAGTACAATAAGAATAACATTAAACCAATCATCCATAATGATGCACATTATGTATGTACATTTGATCGGGGGTTCCCCCTCGTACGCATTCCCGCATGAATGAATTGAAATGACTGACCTTAATTACACAATTAATTGAATATATTTTAATCAATACTGAATTGTAAATGCTGTAATGAGTATAATGGTTTGAACCCTATATATATATTATGTAGTCAATAAGAATGTATAATGTTAATCTAATAAGCGTAATAAAAAGACCCCTCGCTCTTTTGAAAAAAAAATATTTAGGACAAAAGTCAAAATTGTTTGTACTTTAATTCGTTTATAATTAACGTATAATATGCATGTATAAGTCTTTTATACACATAAAGTTCGATGTACTACTTTAGAATTTTCTTAATCTTTTACGATATTGATGATAAGAAGTTTTAAAGTGTATAATTTTAGATGGTATTTCCGTCTTTTCTATGTGAACCCCGCTGATAAACACATAACCACTATGAATATACTATCCAATAGTATATAAATGTTGCGATTCGTAAAGGAATTCTTCAATTTATTATGTTATACCTGATGATGAGTTAATTACTCGAAGCTGGCTCGTAATCGAATAGTCCAATTTTATGAAAACTAAGTAAATTATTTTTCACATTATGTAATTACTGTTTATTGGGTAAATTTTCAAAAACAGTACCGTTTATTGGGTTAAATATATTGACAATATTTATATTTTTATTTAAAAAGTATGTTATTTGAAATGATATTAACGGTATTGTAGTAGTAATGAGTTATTTTGTATTGTACAAAACAGTTCTTTGCATTGTAATGACCATTATGTATGCTAGTGCCTTGCCAATATTTAAATAATTCAAACAACTTAATAAACATGACAATTGTTATTTACATGCAGAGTTTGTTTACCGGGCGCTACAAAATTGTAGAACAAATAAGGAAAATTTAGTCTTACACAATGGAAGTGGATAGAAAGGTATAATGGATACAAATGGTGCCGGTGAATCAGTTCTGCAGCAATTTCTTACTTTTATCCACTAACCAAACTAATGTATTGGAAATCTGATTAAGATATTTATGTTGCAATCACAGCTATCTACGCAACGTAAATCTTTCAACAGATAAAAGTTAGAAGTCAGTGCAATGATGCAAATGGAGAAATTGCTCTAGGGTGTACAATAAAAAAGGATGCAATAGGAAAAACGCGAAGAGAAGAGAAAATTGAAAGAAAGAAAAAATCTCCCCCAAGTACTAGTAACGATTTGAACGCATCTGGAAGGAAATGTCTTTAGCGAGCCTACCCTACTCGACTTCCCATAATATATCTTTATTACTTGCCATCAATATATATGTAAGTTTCCCTGATATTTGCAGAAGCTGCCTACTGTTTATTATTTTACCTGTCTTCACAGCAACTGCAGCAAACTAAACTTTTCTAAACTAAAAATTATCAAAAATTATTTAAAAAGTATGATGTCTCAACGTCAAGTCGTGTTAGCTTGATGGCAGTTATTTCTATTGAAAAAACCAGAAAACACAAAACCTACTTAAGTGTGAGGACAGACCGGTATGGCTTCCCGGAACGGTAATTAAGAAATTATATTGCATACTTGACGTAAGAGCTAAAACGTGACAAACTAACCAAAACACGTATGTTATTACATTTCTTTTGTCAAAATTTAAATCCACTTGACTTTAATTGTGATCAGAAATTATTGCCTACTTCAATGTTTAGGTACAAGTCAAGTAGTGCAATATAATTATATGACATCCAATTAGCCCGCAAAATGACCTTCTTGGTCTGACCGGTCCTTAAAAATGGCTGGTATGTTTTAAATAATATTCTTAAATTGTTTTAAAAGTAGCTACTTCATCTTTTAGTATTATTTATCTACCTTATGACCCAGAAAAATCTTTTAGCGATAGTTGATGGGATCGTTCAAGAAAAATAAAAAAGTTTGTAGCGTATATTGTCCACTTTTAGCGAATTTCCAGAATGGAATTCAGCTATTACAGCCACTGTCATGACGCGACCTGAGCCCGCGACTATGGCAGAAATTTGTTTTGAGGTCCCTGGAAACCGAATAATATTCACTAAAATTTATATATATATATATATATATATATATATATATATATATATATATATATATATATGTGTGTGTGTGTGTGTGTGTGTGTGTGTGTGTGTGTGTATCCGCGCGATAACTCTCGAACGAAGTATCCAATTTTTACGAAACTTGGTGAGAACATTAGAAGTCCCAAACCCTTGGATGAGTTCGTCAGCCAGACACGTCGGATGCCAGGAACATGGTTTTTGTTCTTGCAAAAAATTAGTTTTTTGTCAAAATTTCTACTTATTCAAAAATTTTTGCGAAAATTTTTTACACCATTTAAAAGAGAAGAAAAAATTACATAAAGAAGGTCTTTAAACTTTTTTTCTATGTCAACTAGTTTCCGAGAAAAACTAATTTTTATAAACGGAAATTCGCTATGTTATGCAGGATGCTGCGACAGGGGTATTTTTATACTTTAGCGTATAGTGGTAACAGGGCAGCGGGGGTGTTTGTGAGGGAATGAAAGGCTGGGGACATTTGAACCAAACTCGCTTCAGGGCACAATAAATCTAGTAACATCATTGAAAGAATAAGCTGCTGTAAAGTCGATTCACCGGCGATTTACAACCAATAGAAAAAAGAAGACAATTAAAAGCTAACGGCTGTAGTAAAATATGTAAGAAATAATAATATACTTTGAGACACATTGTACCAGAAATACATTATACATACTTTATCTGCACATGCAGATCGCAATGTACGTACAAATTACAATGTTGGTATACATACATACTACGTTACATATTTAGTGAAAGTAATTTTTTTTGTCTCCTACAATGCTGAATCTATGATGTACTCGAATCTAAATTTATAATTTTCTACGCTTCTATTTCTTATTTATTCTGTTTATGTATAGAAGAGCTTGTATGGATCTATTCTTATACTTTTTATAAGTTCGTAAATGTGAGGAAATTTGCAAAAATGAATCAGTTTGACAGTAGAAGTTACATGAGACCCTTCAGATCCATACAATTCACTTTCCAGATACAAATGCTGTTGATACAAATGCTGCCCAGTTTTTTAAAAAAGTCTCTCTGAAGCTGTTGAAGTTGCTGTGCAACACAAATATTTAATGGCAATTTTTTTCAAGTTTGGATAAGTGGTTCCTAAAACTTGCCATAAAGTAATAGATCTTGTTTTAAATCAGCTACAGGACTTTTTAAATACTGGATACCTTAGAGTAAAATCGATGTTTCGATATTATTCTCGTAACATCGATGTGTCGATGTTATCGAGGACATAACATCGATGTTTTTACATCGATGTTTCCCCGCTAAACATTGATGTTTTTCTACCATCGATGAATATCGATCATCCCTACTCCAGGCCTTGAAGATTTTGTTCCCCTTATACTCTCCAATAAAGATGTGCCAAACTCGTGAATTCACGCGTGACCCGGCGGGTCACCCGTGACCCATCGTGATCGTGAACAATTTTTTATGATCGTGCGTGAGTGGGCGTGATCGTGACATTTAATTTCTTGCCGTGGATAATTCGTGAGTCACGAAAAGTTAAAGACCATGAATAAAAAAAATTTTAAAAATAATTTTTTTCAATTTTAGGGAATATTAACTAAACCAATTTGATTTTTTAACTACAAAAAAAAAAACGTTTCTTTTATATTAGGTACTTTTTATGAGTCCAAGTAGGTAGAAATCCAATAACGCTTTGTACTAACAAATTCCAGTTTTTTACCGAGATACTTGGAGTGTATACAAAATGATTTACAATTTAGAAATGTCCAACTGTGTTTATGATGTTGTTCTGATTATTTCTTCCGTTTTTAAATAATTTCTTAAATTCTTAAAATTGGCCTGTCTACATATATTCGGTCTCAGTCAATGGGAATATTTGAAAATATTACAAGGTCAGTTTTACAGCTTTCAATAGTACCTATGATTTATCATTCTATGAAGGAATAATTTAAAGAACATGGGTTAATTTAGGGAAATATTATCTTTTTCAACATTTTAAGTTGTTTATTGTCTTTATTATTTTTTTTTCAATTTTATTATTTATGTATGTATTTATGGGTACCTACTAAAAAAATGTTTTGCCACAATTTTGTTAAAAAACTACATATATTATTTAGTTTGGTTGTGCGAAATATCATATTTATATACAAATACAGTACCTACAATAAGAACAAAAATTAAGCAATAAATCACCAGATGAAAAATTTTGAAAATATTCTCACTTTCCAGAAAAAAATAAATAGCATGTAACTTGCATCAGTATTAATCTCAGTGAACCGTACTAACCGTATTTCTGATTTTATCGTGAGGACATAATTTTTACTGACTGTTAAAACGCTAGTGATTTTTACTCAAAATTCAAACGATTATATTTAAAAGTTTTTATGTTTAATTCGTAATCGTGCGTGAGTGTGAAAGTATTAAATTTTTTTGTTCATGATCGTGCGTGAGTGTGAAAAGAAATAAATTTTCTCGTTCGTGATTGGGCGTGAGTACAAAACCTAATTCGTGACTGTGCGTGATCGTGAGTAAAAATGTACTCACGAGCACATCTCTACTCTCCAACATATTTATCTCTACGATCTTTTAAATTAAATCGTTACATAATACTTCCCTTTTTTAAATTTACTCATCATGTCAATACCTATTATATCTGTTCCACTCATTATGTTACATGACAGAAACAGAACGCAACAAAGTAATAAATATGTAAATTTGTTCACTTCGGACTCACTCAATCCGATGTAACGTATAAAAATATATGTCATATAAAAAATTACCATACGGTAATAGTAATATGATAAAATGCTAATAATAATAATGAAACAAGTAAATAAGGAAATCTAAACATAACTGATAGTTTTTTTTTTTATTTTAAATAAACGTGTGCTACGCTATAAGCCAATAGCTAATAGCAACAATAAAGTGTGTAAGTGTGTATTTTGTAAGTGCAGTCAGTGCACATAATACATATTATGTTCCATATGTTCAATGTACTTACATATTATTATTATTACTACAATATTATGTACATACTCATTATTTTTATTGTTTTATGCTTATTTATTGCATATTTAATATACATACAAGTCGTATAAGTATAACTATCATACAGACGTGCAAATTGATATCAAATATTATAAAATTATTATACAGCAATTAATTATCTTAATGTTTTTTTTTTGATTTGAGAAAAAAAAGGAAAATACATAATTAATTGTAACTTAATTAATGATTACCAGACTTGGGAAAATAGTGGTCCCTAACAGAATCACCATAAATAAGTAAGTCGGAAATTTTGGATTGGGGGGCTATAAATTTTATTACAAAGCTGAGGATTTTCCTCTGGATTTGAAGATTAGCCTAAGGAAGCTTTTGAGAACAAATCAGTAAAAATCAAAAATTACCCATTTTAAAAGCTTTTATTTAACTTGATATGTTAGTATGTTGGTTTAGATCATCTTGGAATCAAAATTTAGACAGGTTCTAATTGAGCTAGAGGTTTCAAATTTTACATACCTACGTGTCTAACCTTGATGACAATGCAACATTGTATAATTAGTTTTGTCCTACATTGCTCCCCAAAAAAAATTGTTGATTTTTAGTCCTGTGCAACTTTTTGACATTTAGAATTGTCAAATATTGTCCATTGATTTTACCTTGCAATTTTTTGTTTCCATAGTTATGCTTGATTAGGGTAAATTAACCGATTAAAATATAGGTAAAAAATTACTTCTTTAATTTTTTTTTCAAATTAATTGTAATCAGACTAAAAAGTAGAAAATAAAGTAAAAAAAATGTTTTTTAAGAAAAAGCTTTTATTTAAAAATGTGCTAAAAAAAATAAAATAACCTTTGAGTGAAGTTTGAAGCAATATGCAACATAATTTATAAAAGCTTGAGGCGTTTAATTAAGTTTGGTAACTACTTAAATGTAATTATAGCTCTTATATCCACAACGGAAATAATTACTGATAACGCCTCAAGCTTTTATAAATTATGTTGCATATTGCTTCAAACTTCACTCAAAGGTTATTTTATTTTTTTTAGCCCATTTTTAAATAAAAGCTTTTTCTTAAAAAACATTTTTTTTACTTTAATTTATTTTCTACTTTTTAGTCTGATTACAATTAATTTGATAAAAAAAATTAAAGAAGTAATTTTTTAAAGTTCTAAAATTCGACAGAGAAAAGTTTAAATTTGAGTACTCTTATGACATCCAAACCAATTTCTTTAAATCATACTATATGTAGGTACTTGTCTTTTTTAATACGCATATACCTTTTATGGAATTTATAATGTCTTTGTCTTAAAAATGTATAATGTAATAATATTGTTTCTTTCTATTTCTATAAAATTCTCTTTAGTGAGAAAAAAGTGACGTCACTTAACAAAACTGATGTAAACTTTACTGAAGCTCTACTGTATATTTTTTTTTTAGGGAAAAGTTGATGTGACTTTTGTCCAAGGGTGGCATTTTTCACTTGGTAATTGTAATGATAAAAAAAAATCAATATTGCCTATATATATATATATATATATATATATATATATATATATATATCGAAAGAAAGACATCGATGTTCGAAAACATCGATGTTTATGTAGCAAAATAAACAACCATTATAATCTATTATTTTATTTGTTAAAAATTAACATTGCAAGTTTTTATTTGGTACACTTTGCAAAAAGTCACTTTGTTAAATGTTTCCCTTTTAATCTGTTCCTTTGTTGATACAAATGCTGCCCAGCTTTTGAAAAAAATCTCTCTGAAGCTGTTGAAGGTGCTGTGAAACACAAATATTTTTAATGGCAATTTTTTTCAAGTTTGGATAAATGGATCCTGGAACTTGTCATAAAAGTAATGGACTTGTTTTAAATCAGCTACAGGACTTTTTAAATACTGTATAGCTTAGAGTAATATCGATGTTTTGATATTATTCTCGTAACATCGATGTGTCGATGATATCGAGGACATAACATTGATGTTTTTACATCGATGTTTTCCCCCTAAACATCGATGTTTTTCTACCATCGATGAATATCGATCATCCCTAGCCTTTTGTATCACAATCTCGATTCCAAAAAATTAAAGCCCAACCCTAAGATCGGAACTAATACTGAAAAGCACCGAAATCTCGGAACTGAAATTTCAATATAGTGGGGGCTGTAAGCTTAATCGTGCACCCTCCTAAGCGTACACGATTAAGCCTACAGAGTATACTGACGCAGAAAAACAGCGAATATTAATATTGTTTTATCACTTTCATACCACTGTATTCTTATAGATTTTTTTGAAATTATTACCCTCATATTCAACACGTAATTTTTTTTTTTTAATAATGTAAGTACTAATTTTTTACTTAATTATTAACGTATTAAGCAATATGGAAAAAAAATAGTCGAACAGTTAAAAGTAAAATTACCGTCAAATGACCAAGTGCACGTGCAATAAACTACAGTACAACATCAAATTTTAGCATTATAATTAAAGAAAAATAGGTCATACTAGTCGTGAGTAGAGTCACTAATCAAAAGTAATGTATCAGATTTCACCTACCTTTTTAATGCATTCTTATTTATGCATCCCTAAAACGAGTAGTGATGAGCAAATGCGAGACCAAGATCAAGACTTGGCAGTCTTGGTCTTGGTCTTGTTCTTGCATTAAGAATCTTGGTCTTGGTCTTGCTAGAGCAGTTTGAGTCTTGGTCTTGCAAAATGCAGTCTTGGTCTTAGTCTTGGTATTGCTAAAAAATCTTGCACTTTCTTGCATTTTTTTATGACCGAATTTTTTCCTTCTAAAATCAAAATTTTCTCTCTTTACGGTATTAATTATACTTTCAAACTATTTAAATAGTTTAGCAACAGTCTTGCCTTTTTCTTGCTTTTGTCTTGGTCTTACTCACTTGAGTCTTGGTATTGATCTTGCAGCCATACTTATAGTCTTGGTTTACATAGTCTTGGTCTTGGTCTTGCAAAAAAATGCAAGACCAAGACAAGACTGCAAGACCAAGACTAATTTTCCTCATCACTAAAAACGAGTGCAAGAGAATTTAGTTGGAAAAATGGTTTATCACTTGAAGAAGTTATAAATTCTGATAAAGATTTAAACTTTAAGGTAGACTTCTACATGCAAGTACATTTGTATGCAAGTATCCGTTTAATTAAAAATTAACTCGTTTTATTCCTGTATGCATCAGTTGCAAGAAAGTATACTGTTATATAAATCTACTTGTGTAAGTAAAAATATATCTACCTTTAAAAGTAACCCCCACCTAACGTTAAAATGGCGGAATCTGGTAAATATCAAAACGTTAGTACACAAGAATGCAATATGAATAAATCACCTAATCCTTTTTTATGAAGTCTGAGAAAATGATCAATATATTTTCTACTATTAATTTATTAACGTAGGATGCCTTAGCTTAATTTCCATGTACCTAAAAATGTTTTTGCCACTGATAAAGTAAAAAATAATGAAAAATAACATTTTTTGAGTTGCTTTTACAAAGGCAACGAAAAGATCAAATAAAATCGAAAGATAATTATATATTTTGGCTTTTTAGTGGACACTGCTTGGCATGCAAATACATTTTTTATGAGTAACAGATCTTGCAAGTATACTTTTATAAAAATTTGTCCACACTCCTTCAGAGCTTTAGTTTATACAAGTATATATTATGTACTTGCACGTGGAAATTTAACTTTAGAAGAACTACGATAAAAGATTAAAAATTAATATTTTGAAACTTTCCATAACCTAAAAATGAAATAACAATGATTTTTACTTTTATTTTGTTGTAAAAAAAAATGTGAAGTTCTCTTCCCCTACCTGAACACTCAAGGACTAATACAACAGTTTTCCCACAATCACTATAAACATCTACCTTTGTCTTGATTATTCACGGAAGGAAATCAATCTCTATAATCGATTTCTTATATTGGAATTTTACTGTACTCTAGTTATTCAATTTATTTTTTTTTTTTTAACTAACTGCAATTATTGTGTAATAGAGAAAAAAATTTACTCATTATTGTTATACTTTTTAATAATAATAATATTATGATTATTATTTTTAAATACGTGAATAAGTAAAAAAAAAAAATGAAACAATACAAAAAATTTACTAGTTATAAATACACTAAAATTTTACTTTCTTTTTCACAAAGTCATTAATTAAAATCACTAAACCGGTGCCTGGAATGTCAGACAGTTAGACACTGTTTAAAAAATTTGCTCACGTGTTCGTTTTAATTAGATTTTTATTTGTAATTTATATGTTAATAAATTAATATTAAAATATTTTCTTATAGAGAGTGGGCGGAGTGATAAATGTCTTTCGAGAGTTTCAAGTGTATGTTGTAGTCAAAATTATCATAAAGTCAGTAGCGAATTTTTAACGAAAATATTGGTATTTAATAAAATATACCTACAGTTTAAGTTAAGCTACTTAAGTACGGACAGACTGACAAAATGTTAGCAACATGTTGATATTCGTGTTACCAACATGTATCCTATCAACAAACAAAAAGTTGACGGATAAAGCATAAAGGTCAACACTGTGCGGCATGACATCAAAGAAATTTGTTGAATGTTGTTTGTATTCGTGTTTTCCATTTCAAATGGAAAACATCGGTAGGTCTGGACGGTGTTGTCAACAAGTTGCCTTGATTACATTCAATAGATACGTACATACGTTATTATTGTACGTTATTGTACGTTATTACAATTTGTATAGTAATATTTTTACTAAATGAAAATGATTTCATGCAATAGGAATGCACGTATAACAACATAGCAGACATGCTTGTAATATAGCAATCTCTTATAAGATCTACTACCAAATGTATTGAAAAAGGATGATAAAAATTAAATACCTTTGATAAATAACAAAATTTCATTTTTAAATTCCAAAGCCATGAATCATTTGCATTTGATAAAAATGCGACTATACCTAGTATTATATTCACATTGTTATTTTTTTTAAAATTTTTTAATACATGTCTCAAAACAACCTAAACTGGTAATAAAAATTTGGCGACGCTTCTAGTTTTTTGGAAAAATTATTTTTATATAAATTTCATTTTAATATAAATACAAAATTTTAATAGAAAAAAGTATTGGGACCAGTTCGAGGGGAAGTTTATTCTGTCAGAATTCCACTGGAATTCATTTCTTGAGTATGGGCAGCTATTGTGATGAAAGTAGCACTTGTACTAGCAGCAGCAATCGTTTGTGTTAGGGGTCCTTAACCCTATACCCGCGGGCGCATGTGCGCCCACGGTGCTATTTTTATGCGCCCGCTTGAGAATTTATGTGAATCTCTTTTTTCTACAATACACATAGTTAAATCGAAAATCATCGCGACTAACAAATACAAACCTTGATGATTGCTTAAGATTGGGATTGTAGACTTACACTCCAACTTTGAGAAGATAGTTAGTGAAATGCAATGTCAAAGTTCGCACTAATTGTTATTTTAATGAACAATTTTTATTTCGCAATAATTAACAGTTATACTACTTAATTCTTGTTATTTATGTTTTATTTATTATTATTTTTTTTAGATTTGTGTGTGCCCGCCGGTGTTTTGTGTAATCTCAAATGCGCCCGCGCCCACAATAAGATTAAGGACCCCGGTTTGTGCCATTTTTATGTACTGTGAAACTGACTTTAGTCTGGATGCACTACTGATTTTGGTTTAAACGCGCAACATTTCTGACAACATGTATCTAGATGCATGTTGTTGTGTCCAACAAATATGTTGCCAATACCATCATCGTATTGTCAACATTTTGTTACCCGGTCTATACATACCTTTAAATAACAAGGTTTATTTATGTTTATGAGGTTCACCAATCAAATGAAAACGACGCTTCACTGTGAACTGTAGTATAGCCAGGTCCGGAATATTTTTCTTTTTATTATGTCTTAGTAATGTTGAAAGTGAACAAAAACATTTAAATTAATGAAAATATAAAATACCCGAGTCGTTTTCAGAAAAAAGAATAAAAAATAATTAATATAATTTTTTCAGTTAAATATAGATAAAATAAGTATTTGAAATATATTTATTACAGTTTGTCAGAAAAATAGATACAAATTAATATATTCGATAATGTTACACATGTGTTTATTCTCTGTATGTCATAGAATTTGGAAATTATGAAACATTAATGAAAAACTCTGTCTTACTTTGCTAATTACGGATTAATTTAGGTGTTTTCAATGTTTTTAATTCAACAACATTATTCTATACCCTTTTTTGGATATCGAAAATAGCTAACGTCTTTATTTAATGTCTTATACTGTGAATTTCAACAATTTGGCACAGAACACCATATACCAGGCATGACTATAAAAATACGTAAGAATAATTTTAGATGCCGGCCCTGAAATGACGATTTTCAAAGCAGCAATTAATGAAATTAGATAAAATAACTAAATAACTTACATTTGGCACAAAATAACAAACAAAATGTGAAAAATTGATAAAAATAATTATATTAAACTGAATATTATATTATAATAACTAATAATTATTTAGAAATAATACTTTAAAATTTAAAAATGACAGTTCATATACAAATAATATTGATGATCAAGTGATGATCAGTTGACGCTATAAAACAGCTGATTACAGTCCGAAAGAAATACATTGTAGTATATGGATTTTTTAGTATACCTCATAAACATATATATAAACCTTGTTTAAATAATATATACTCGAACAAAATTGTTAAAAAATAAGCCATTAAGTACCTAATTTCTGTAGCACTAACTACATACAAACGATAGTACTTCCCCGCAGTGTCTCGTAGTAATATAATTCCCTTTCTTTACTAGTCCCCTCTTAAAGCCCTCAAAATAAGAACAGGGAGTATTTTCAATGACGAACACAAGTCAGAACCGTAACTGAGAGGAGTTTGACTGTTTCACTAATATGAATATATTATAACGGGAAGAGATCCATTTGATTTCCTTTGAGACAAATATATACATATATTTTAAAGAAATCTAATCTAGGTAATCCAGTTTCCCAAACAAGATTGGTTGAAGATGATTATAAACCACTGAGGACAGACATGACTGGATTTGTAAAGGTTTCGTTGTTATGGCAACGAAATCCTAAAAGAGTAATGTAGAAAATGCGTCAAGTGCATGCTGGACACACATTAAATCAGAATATGTAGTCCGTAGAGGCTAATGTTTTTCACAAATTTCAGAAAATTTAAGTATAGGTATTTATTACGGTTTACCATTCTCATAATTTCCGTAGAAAAGATTACGGAACCCTAATTTTACGTGGTCCAGCACGCATTTGGCAAAATATTTTTAATATTTAAATGTACAATTTATGAACTGACATTTGTTTCGTTTAAATGAAAGTGTCCAAAACATTTCCTATTGTTGACAATAAAATCAATAAACATCAGAAAGTAAATCAATAAATAATTAATCAATATTCATCAATTTAACCTTGTTCATCAAATTTCAAGAAACGAAATATTCTTAAAAAAATTTCGAATAGGTGTACATAAAATGAATAATTTATAAATATGTTAAATAAAGAAAGTAAAAAAAAATGAAAGCAACAACAGACACAAAAGGCTTTTGTCGCATCTGCCATAATTTTATATGAATATATGAACATCTCCGACGTATCCACGATCACCATAGGTAGATGTAAATTATTAGAACATCGAATAATCTCTAATATTCACTTCTTTGACGTCATCAAGTATATTAACGCGTTACATCACTTTGAAAAAAAATTCTGTTTCTTTTTTTTATTGGTTTAAATGATGTATTAAGGTATTTTCAAAGGGTTTTAAAGAAAAATTCTTCAGACATTTATTCAATTCAATACCAATAATACGAGTCTACTCCAATTAAAATTGACTCCCCCAATTTTGAGAAAAACGATTTCAAAGTTTTTTAATTTTAACACGGGCTCTTATGGGAAAACTATTTTTTTTTTTTTTTAATAAAATGGAAACGTGTCAAAGGAATCTTATAAAAATTTAATATGCTATAAAATACAAAGTTACAAACCATATTTAATAAGAAATAAAAATTATTCACTACGCCGTTTTTGAAATATAATTTATAAACATCATTTTACAACGTTTTTACAAAGCTTTTTCAAAAATGTTTTTATATTGCTACAACATAAGGGTGTGGAAATTAAAAAGAAACAAGTGGTATACAAATATAATAACTTAAGAATATTAATACATTAATTAATCTTTGATAAAAGAAAATTTTTTCGCTGAGATATACTTTTGTATCTATCTCGGAGCAACTACGTTAATATCTCTAGAATGATATTCGAAAGGAATTATTAATAAAGAAATATTTTAAAAATCGTTTTGAATCCGATTTTTAAACTGAATTCGAACGCTTGAAAACGTTTTCAAAAATGCCACTACGCTGCGTGTAGCATTTTAGAGTCTGTTAGCTTGGCCGATAATTTTTGCTTCATAACACAGTTTACAGGTCCATTATATTTACATAAATAACTCACAGATGGTTAATGATAGGTATCAGAGGTGGCGCAAAAGGTAAACGAAGTGAGCGATCGCCTATAACCTCGCACCCTTGAGGGCTTCGCATGTGTAAGAAAGCTGGTAGAAGAATTTGAATAAGTTTTTCTGTTTTTGTTTTTTTTTTTTTTTTTTTTTTTTTTTTTTTATTCGTCACTTAATTTTTAGGGACACATTTTTTTAAAAATCTAAAGAAAAGGGAGCCTTGCTGCAGAAGTGATAAGATTTTCTTTGCTTCTCGCTTAATTTTTAAAAAGAAATTTTTAAAAAAATTAATGGGGCCTCGCAACAATCATCCTGCCATCCAAAAATCATTTACATCCATTTTTTTAGAACTACGTTTTCCAAAACGGTGGCAAGATAACTCGAGCAATTTTTATCCGACTTAAACTTTTATATAATCTATAGCTTCTTTTTATAAACAAATTAAAGTTAATTTTTTCATTAATTTTCAAATTTTCTTTTTTTCGTACTGGTGTCATTTATTGATAAGTCAATATTTTTTTATAAAAATGTTTCAGTGTGCCCCCTTAGTAAAACTAACATAAACGATGAAAAATTTTTTGTATGTTCTGGCTACTGTTTGAAAATTGTCTTTTTGAAAACTTTTTGATAAAAAGCGTCTAGGAGTAGACGACCCTGACTTAACAGATATCAACACACAACTGGTGAACTTATAATAAAATCAAAATTGTAAGACTAAACTAAACGAAACTAGAACCCTAGAATGAAAATTATAAAAAAAAAATTACTTACGTGTATTTGTTCATTATTGACTAATTTTATTAATGAAATAAAAGAATTCGCATCCGCCACTAACCATATTCCAACTCCCAAAACAATTGTACCAGCTAACTGAAAAAAAAAAAATTATACAGCCATTCAGTTTTCTTAAGTTTTTCGAATTTTCTTTTATAAAATATTCAAAACATAAGTTGAAAATTTACTTACAAATACTATAAAATTAAATATACACAGTGAATATTTGGCAAAACAAGCTCCACAATTTAACGACATTCTGAAGCCTTTTAAAATGCTAACGCTGATTCGGACGGGGCTCCAACGGCGAATTATAAATAATTCGCCGAATTTATTTAATACTGGTTATCTGAAACCAAGAGAAAAAAAAAACATAAATAACACAAAGCATTTTGAAAATTTGGAATAACACTTTCTCATGAGGAAAAGACTTTCCCCGAGATAAAAACTAGCCTATGTTCTTCTACGTCTCCTCAATCATCAGTATGCAAAATTCAGATCGACTCATTAAGCGATTGAGGCCTGGAACTGAGAATGAAAATGTTTTAAAAATATCGTCCCACGGGAATCAAATGTTTTCACGAGATCCGGCTACTCCGGTGCAAAGTTCTTAATCGATTAGTTAAGCTGTTAAATTTATTAAATCCGAAAATCTGTACGACTAAAATTACTAGAAAACCGTCAAGTTCTGATCAATCGTTTGTGTGAATCACTTGTATATATTTCCCGACAGAAAGCTACTCTAACTATGAAATCATAAAAAAGTGAAATACAGATTAATTAAAATTCACATAGTGTTTGAAAAATTATCAAAACTGGATCGGCTGGGACTCGAACCCGGATCTCTTGGACCAAAAGATCCGGGTTCGAATCCCAGCCGATCCAGTTTTGATAATTTTTCAAACACTATGTGAATTTTAATTAACATAATGAATTGGCCATTTGCCAAAGTACATCGAGTGTTCAAGTATCAGCCAAAGCTGCACATTAGGTGAACATATGAATATTGGTGTATGTTTAAAATACGGACAAAAGTCCGCCATACATTAATAATGTTTCACAGGCACTCGATAACATTTGAAATTAAAAAATGAAATACAGATATAAAATATTTACCTGAATACATGTAAATTTCGAAAAATATAAAATAAATTACAAAATGTCCTTTTTTCTGTAAATTTCAATTACCTAAAATAATTACTATAGTAATCTACTACATTTTGGCATTTTTTTTTATGGAGAAAACTTAATTTTTTGATCCACGACTGAATTAATAAGCAAACCCTTAATATATAATGTTACTTTATTATTACCATTCGTTATTTTTTCACAAAAACCTTCTTGTATTTTATGACGCAAAAGACTTCTTTTGACGATTAGCTCTTTCATTCTACAATTTAATAATATGACGCAGTTCGGCTCGAATAATAGGAGAACTTATAATAATACAGGAAATGCGTGGGATTACACAATTGTTCCCAAATAATCGTACATATTAAATAATATCATTCTCTTCTATACGTTCTTCAATAAAGATATGGAAAATAATAATAGAAAAAAATTATAATAGACATTTATCATTACCGGTAAAGATACCATTTACATATTTCCATGTAAAAATACTCTGTCAATTAATGAGCACATTGTTTCCTCAACTATTTATGGAAGTCAAGTGGTAACCTTTCTCTTCTTCAGTTCATAGTAATACAATAACGAGGTAACGCTCGTAGACCACAGTAATTACGTTTTGGAAAAATGTATGTAAAATGCAAATTTGTTTTAGGTAAAACACACTATCGTCCAAAAGTTTGGAAGCAAACATACACGGAGAGAAAATTCCTATAAAAATTACTGTGCTCATACTACAATTGACGTGTAACAGGCGAACATATCCAATTTTTGTACGGTAAAATTTAAAAAATTATAGTTATATTATTGTAATTTTTATAATTTTACCGTACAAAAATTGGATATGTTCGCCTGTTACACGTCGATTGTAGTATGAGCACAGTAATTTTTATAGGACTTTTCGCTCCGTGTATTTTTGTAGATTACAAAATTTCCTTTCCAGACATTTTAACAAATTAGTTTGTAATTAAAATAAATTAGTTGGTATCACAATAACAAGTAAAAATTTTAAAAGCTTTTACATCTTTTCCCGGTAGTCTCTTCTATTGTTGTTTTTGACCAATGCACGTGCTTTATTACCGTCTCGTTAATGACACTGTTCTTTTATAATAGCTGCATAGTTGGTGAAAAATCGTTCTCAATCTAGTGCAGCAGAGCTTTGAAGTCTGAACATTCTTAAAAAATGAATGGGAAAATTAGAGAAACAATGAGCGATATTCTAAAGGTTGCTCATGCTCATGCTCATGCTCATACTCATGCTCATGCTCATGCTCATGCTCATGCTCATACTATATGATTTAACGTAATTTTTATGCGATTGAAGCGAACTCTTATTAATTTTACTAAGGTGTAAACATAATCTAAATTCTGATCATATCACATATAAAATATTGCCGTGATTTTTCTTCTCAAAAAAATGGAATAGAGAACATTATAAAAACATTTAACTGACAGAGAAATAGAATATAGCCGAATCGTTAAATTGGATTAAAAAAATCATGACACGCTACTTATAAAGCGGTTTTTTTTCGAATTTAGCTCGCAAAAAATGAGACAGAAAAAAAAAAGTGTGAGTGTGAGTGTGATGCAAAATGATTTCTTCCAACATATTTTCTAACTTTTCTCAAAAAGTATTTGACACAAATATTTATTATGTAAAAGTGAATTGCTTGGAAATTGCGACATTCATTTCTTTATTTTACTGCACTATTGTTGTTAAAGCGATAGTAACAGTAGTAGTTATAATATTAAATTAGTATTATTAGTTTATTCAATGCACTGTTGTGACATAACTTTTTCCTTATAGGAATCCAATGTTAAAAATTAACATGTAAATCGTATGTATACATCCACTGTCATGACGCGACTTGAACCCGGGACCATGGCAGAAATTTGTTTTGAGGTCCCTAGAAACCGAAAATAATATTCACCAAAATTTATATATATATATATATATATATATATATATATATATATATATATATATATATGTATATATGTATATATATATATATATATATATATATATATATATATATATATATATATATATATATATATATATATATATATATATATGTCCGCACGATAACTCTCGAACGAAATGTCCTAGGTTTACGAAATTTGGTGAAAATGTTGGAAATCCCAAACCGTTGGACAAGTTCGTTAGCCAGATATGTCGGATGCCAGGAACATAGTGTTTGTTCTTGCAAAAAATTAGTTTTTTGCCAAAATTTCCACTTATTCAAAAATTTTTGTGAAATTTTTTTACACCATTTAAAAGAGGAGAAAAAATTACATAAAAAAGGTCCTTAAATTATTTTTCTATGTCAACTAGTTTCCGAGAAAAACTATGTTGTTTAGACTGTGATACTTTTATCGTAAAAAGTGTGAAGCTATTCACAATCTAAGCACATATTCGATACAATATGTATCGTACACATAATATACGAGGTGGCCCATTTGGATGTATACATACGATTTACATGTTAATTTTTAACATTGGATTCCTATAAGGAAAAAGTTATGTCACAACAGTGCTTTGAATAAACTAATAATACTAATTTAATATTATAACTACTACTGTTACTATCGCTTTAACAACAATAGTGCAGTAAAATAAAGAAATGAATGTCGCAATTTCCAAGCAATTCACTTTTACATAATAAATATTTGTGTCATCTGCTGTAAATTCAAAAAGGCATTTTTGTATTTTCTTGAAAATAAATATTAAAATAATAATACCCCTGTCGCAGCATCCTGCATAACATAGCGAATTTCCATTTACAAAAGTACGTTTTTCTCGGAAACTAGTTGATATAGAAAATTGTAAATAAAAATATCCCTGTCGCAGCATCCTGCATAACATAGCGAATTTCCATTTACAAAAGTACGTTTTTCTCGGAAATTAGTTGATATAGAGTAATTGTAAATAAAAAACCTTTTTTATGTGATTTTTCCGCCTCATTCCGCCAAATTTTTTTAACGAAAAATGCCCAAAAAACCGTAAACATTTTCACGAAATTTCTTAATAATAAGATGTTTCGTTCTTGAGTTATCGTGCGGATATTTAGTAAACATATATATAAATGTGTCCGCACGATAACTCAAGAACGAAACATCTTATTATTAAGAAATTTCGTGAAAATGTTTACGGTTTTTTGGGCATTTTTCGTTAAAAAAATTTGGCGGAATGAGACGGAAAAATCACATAAAAAAGGTTTTTTATTTACAATTACTCTATATCAACCAGTTTCCGAGAAAAACGTACTTTTGTAAATGGAAATTCGCTATGTTATGCAGGATGCTGCGACAGGGGTATTATTATTTTAATATTTATTTTCAAGAAAATACAAAAATGCCTTTTTGAATGAGCATGAGCATGAGCATGAGTATGAGCATGAGCATGAGCAACCTTTAGAATATCGCTCATTATTTTAATAAACTTCTAAACAGGGTATCCAGAATTTGTGAACAAGTTATGATCTATTTCATTTAAATTTAAGCACGTTTCATCACTTACGAATTTAAGGAATTCCCGTTTTCTTAGCTTTATCTCTTTCATTGTTGCAAATGCGTACATTTTAAAGTTTGTTTTTAGAAAAGAATATAAGATTAATTTGTTTGGAATATAAGAATTATTTAATTTTTTAACGATGACTCATGCTCAATTCTATTTGAAACGGAGTATATCAAGAAAAGAGGTGGGAGAAGCCAGAAGCTAATATTAAAGCCACAAACTTGTTTTTTGTAGCAATATTAGTTTAATTAAATATGATTAACATGACGAATTAAAATTCACATTTTATACCAAATAAAATGTAATTAATGTCTATTCATCGATGGTCTTATTGAATTTTCTTAATCCTTCCAAACTTTTGGACGGTAGTGTACAATTAATATAAAAGACAGGCTTAAATTCCAAAAGTTTATGTTTAAATCGGATCGAAGTTTAGAGAATTTTTTCATTTATTCTGATGCAACATATTTTATATCTTTAATACTTTACATACATTTTCTCAGTAATCAATTACACTCATTGTCAATTAATGGAATATATCCATAGCTGTCAGAGGGTTATTTTAATTAATAATAATATATTCGATTAGTAAAACACGGGGAACCCCCTTCATTGAAGTTTATATCATATTTAAATACATATATTATAATGATATTATAAAAATTTTAATATGTACCTATTTAAAATCATATATTTTCACTTTAGGTCAGTGTTTCTCAACCACCGGTCTGTGGACCGGTGCTAAGCCGCGAAAATATTTCACCGCTCAGCAAAAAGATGTGTGAATTACAATGAATTACAAAAAATGCATACAATTCCTATATTTTTCTTGTAATGCCTGCTACAAATGATGAGGTTGGCTTTATACAAAAGAAAAAAGGGTTTGAATGATAAAAATTTTGTTTACGTACATGATAGCATAAACCTAACACAATACAGCACAACCTTTTTTGCTTTAAAAAAAGAAAATGGCGGAGCTAACTTTATGAACATATGGTCAATCAAATGGACGGAAAACGACATTTCATATTACACAACTAATATTATCCTAATTAATGGCGGAAATGATTCCAGGCTACAAGAACTGTATTGAAAATTAAAGAATGGCTCTTAAGCATTTGCGTAATGCTTAAGAAACTATCGATATTTATCTGAATTACATGGACAAACGTGTGGTTGGAAAACGACATTTCATATTACAAGACTTAATGTTATTCTAATTAACTGTAGAAATGGTCCAAACAAAATTATCCGAGATTTTGCCGAATCGTGACTGAAAAAGGTTAAAAAACGCTGCTTTAGGTGATTTTTAAAAAAGCCCATGATATTTTCCTGAACAGTGCAACATCAAAATCAAATTATGACACTTTCACAAACACTTACCATATTAGTAAATCCATACATTAAATGAAATTAGAAATTTATAAATAAAAGTCAATTGTGTTGTTTAAAATAAAACTGTAAACATTTTTATAAAGTTTATTTTTATTGCTTTACAAAATAGTCGTGTTTCTTTCTGTGCCACAGGCAAGGTAATAATACAACAAAACAAAAAACAAAAGACTATTAATGTATGCATGCATATGTTTCATTTCCTAATTTCAAAATATCCCTGTCCCAGCATCCTACATAACATAGCGAATTTCCGTTTATAAAAATTAGTTTTTCTCGGAAACTAGTTGACAATAATAGTTTTAAGACCTTTTTATGTAATTTTTTCTCCTCTTTTAAATGGTGTAAAAAAAATTCGTAAAAATTTTTGAGTAAGTGGAAATTTTGGCGAAAAACTAATTTTTTGCAAGAATAAAAACCATGTTCCTGGCATCCGACGTGTCTGGCTGAAGAACTCATCCAAGATTTTGGGACTTCCAACGTTTTCACGAAATTTTGTTACAGTAGGATATTTCGTTCGAGAGTTATCATGCGGACACTGTGTGAGTTTTTCGAGAGTTGCCATTTTTATTACAGCCAAACCGCAACAATTTATATATATATATATATATATATATATATATATATATATATATATATATATATATATATATATATATATATACAGGGTGTAAAATATATAACTCTCCGAAAAAATAGGGGAGAAAGGTCTCAATTTACTAATTAAGTTTTGCTAGTTAAATTGTACCGATCAAGTTTCATTTCAGAAATTTTCGATTGTCAAAAACGTGTTAAAAAATGGCCCCTAGAAAAAAAAACTTAGTCAGGCTCTGATTACTTATCATTTTTTTCCTTTGCTTTTTGGAACGTAAATTTTTTTGTCAACAAAATATTTTTACCTGCTTGTTTACGGAATCTTTTTAAAATAGCTATACAGCAGTGTCCATAAAAATTTGAACATGATTTTTAATGAAAAAATCTACGTCATATTTCAAAAAGATGGATTTCGTCAAATCTCATTAAATTATTTGGAAATTTAACAAACACCTGCAATCGATTTTAGTAATCACTGACTGTCAACTTTAATCCAATTCTTTGACACATTTAACACATTCAGGGCTGCCTCTAACATTGGCGTAGTTCAGAACAAAATTAAAACTAAACACCCCTCAGAATAAAGATGGTTTAATGGTTAAGGGCGCTTTTCTAATCATGGGACTGGTGACATGAAAATATTTTTTTCACTATAAAATTTAGTTTTTTACGAATTATGACACAACAATTAAATTTAAAACATTTCTAAAATATACAATCGGTTTATTATTCATGCACATACAAATACTTTTAATTTTAATACTTTGATTTAAAGAAAATCCAGTACTTCTATTGTTGAAAATATGGTTATTTTCGAAGTGAAAAATGTACTGTTTTATTATTGATAAAATGATAATATCAGTCGTACCCATGTGACAAATATGTATAAATAGGTTACTAGTGTTTTTAATAAATAATAAATTTTCAGAACAGTATATGTATAAATATCCAAATGACAGGTACCTAATAAATAACTTGAAAATATCTTTTTTAAAAAATAACTAATGGTCCAAGAGCCCACCGTATGCAAAACCTATGATAAAATACCTATGTATTTTTTGTAGGTAGTACTAGAGTCCCTATAATAAATAGAGTCGTGACATGTGTGCTGAACGCTGATTGGTTCCGGCATTTTGTATCCAATGTTTTCGTAAAATACATTGGAAATAAATTAAATGTTAACAAAAACCATTTAGTTTAACTTAGAAAGAATAATTAAATTAAAAATTTTTAATTGTTCATTAATTCATAACTTATTAACAATAATTATGTACTCAAAAATATTTACTCAAACATGTGATAATTAATTTTGAAGCTTCCCGCTCTGTTTTGGATACAAAATGGATGACATGTCACGACTCTATTTATTATAGGGACTCTAAGTAGTACTACCCCAGACCTAAATTTTGCCCGCATGATAAAAATATGACGTCACTTCCGGTTATGGTTTTGTTACGTCATCAAATACATTGATGATATTTACACAAAAATGAAAGCTGCCAGATCTTAAAAATTCGTAAAAATATGGCTGCCTTCATTGAAAGGTTTTTTTTTCAGTGAAAGCAGCCTCATTGTTGCGAATTACTAAGGCCTGGCAGCACTCAATCTTTTTATTTTGGACTTCGAAACCTTCGTTTTGGTGTAAATATTATCAATGTATTTGATGACATGACAAACCCATAACCGGAACTGACGTCATATTTTTATCATGCGGGCAAAATTTTGTAATTCTAAAGAAAGCTCCCTTTACCGGTACTTACAAAAAATCGTTCATCTATCTTATACATACGTTTTGCATACGGTGGGCTCTCCGGCTATAAGTTTTGTGTACATATTATGTGCAAATAGAATATATAATATCAATATGTATATGGACATACACACAGTAACACTCACACACATACATATGTATTACATATTTCAGTCTTTTTTTTAGGGTTCCGAAGAACTCTAGAAGCTGTTGTAATTTTTTAATGTGACTGGGTTGTAACATTTTCAGAAATTCTACGCCTTTGGAACACGAAATTTTGCAAATATAATACATGCTACAGATAGATATCTCAGCTAACCGTCAATTTTACGTTAAAGTATATTCTGATATTTGTTAACATTTCCAAAAATTCAAATCAAAATTATTAAGAGAAATGTTGAAAAATAATTCTACGTATACTGTTTGCAGATTATCATTAGAAAAATCTTTTAAAGTTCTTTTAACAACTTTTATTCTTTACATCTCGTTTCAGAAATATTGTATTTCAAAGTCTATGTGATTTGTAAGGAATCAAATTACCACTTAATTGACCCTTAAATAACACAAACAGAAATAACATTGTGATTGTCGAATATATTTATTTATTTTCATAGTAAACTGTACAAAATAATATAATGCCACCTATTTTATTCGGAAACTACAAAAATGCAAATAAGTCAGAAGCCTTGCTTAATGTGTGTATAAAACGCACTTGGACAACTCTTTTAATAAATGTTGTATATGAATATGGAGATTGTATGTGTGTGCTATTAATGCTATAGTTGTTTATTTATTTAAAAAATTTTTGTCTAAGCGTGTGACGATGATATGGTTGTCTGTGTGTTTGTAAGTATGCGATGTCTGTTTGTCTACTGAAACTTAAGTTCGCTTAGGTCGGGTTGCAGGTAAATTGGTATTTCAAAGTGTTGCTGAAATAAAAGAATAAATTTGGTAAAAAATTTATAGCGGTGACTTTCATGTGGACATTTAAAATTTTACGATAATGATAACTGATGCAGATACTTTCGCATTTTCCGTTAGAGTTTTCCTCTAAAGTTACTCAATTATGAATAAAAAATTTTCTTTTTGATAATTGAAATACATTTTTGTTTGTAATATAATTGGCCTTTCGTCACATCTGTTTTTCTTTACAAACTTTTAACTATACCCCTTTTCAAATACAACTGATCATGAGTTTTCGTTAAAAAATTAAATAATTCTTATATTCGAAACAAATCAATCTTCTATTCTTTTCTAAAAACAAACTGCAAATTTAAAATTTACGCATTTGAAACAATGAAAGAGATAAAGCTAAGAAAACGGGAATTACTCAAACTCGTAAGTGATGACTAATGTTTAAATTTAAGTGAAATAGATTATATTTAAAATCGTTTAAAAATTCATTTTTGATCTTAGTGAGAAAATTGAGAGAAGAAAAAATAAGTCGTTATCAAACATTGTTATTAATTTCTGTTTTTCTCTTATGTACTTTAGCTGCAAAACTATCGAATATGGAACACATTGTACAGATTTGACATATGTACATACCAATACATAAAACGGGTATTTAGTTTTTATAGATAGTGAAGAAGTTGTGTACCAATGTATCAACAATTAGAAATTCATGTTTTATGATTATAGACCGGATGAAATAATTTTTCACAGGACCGGCTTAACGATTTCAGTGTAATACTGTTAGACTGTTTGTATTTATGTATGAGTCTGCTACAACAGAAATAACAGAATCCTGAAAATTTATTGAAATTCAACATAGAGAAGCAAAAACTTTTTAGAAAAATTTTATTATGTGAGGTTTATATCAAAAATAAAAAGGGGCCCCAAATTTTGTTGAATTAAAGTTTTGCAATATTTATTTGTTTAACTAGCTGGCAGGTAGGGGAGAGGGGGGCATAACGGGGTCGCGAGGCACGACGGGGCCATCCACACTTACAGAAAACTATACGCTCTAGATGTGTTTTGTTGTCGCTAATAGGTAACCACTTTGTATCACTCATTAGTCTGACAGTGACCGGCGACTAGACTGCGCGCGTTTGATTTTTAAAACAAAAAACGATTTTTAACCTAATTTTATGTAATTTTGAGTGACTACGAATACGCATAAAAAAAGGTAAGTGTTTATGTCGCTACTATCATGTATTTACTTTGTTTTTGCAGATAAGTTACTTATTGATATGTTTTGAATAAAAATACTCTAACCCTCACTCATTTTATTCGGTTTGTTATTTTAAATAATGTGAGAATTGGGGCATAACGGGGACATAGCTACGGGGTACGATGGGGTACCTCGTTATGCCCCGCAACCGTTGTTCCCATTATGCTCCTGTTTTGTAAATTAACTGAAGAATCGTTCTTGTTAATTTTAAAATAGAAAATATTTTATTTTAGGTATAAAAATGGTACGGACGTATAAGAAAAAAAGTTCGAGACGTACTTGGTCCATTGAAAACATGAAACAGGCAATTGATGCAGTCTTAAGCAAAACTGCTGGTTATAGAAAAGCGGCTCACCTGTATAGTGTACCACAGACTACATTAGAACGTAACGTCGCTAAAATAAGGAAAGGCGAGCTGTCTCTTGACTCTACTCCAGGTAACTTCAAGCCCGTGTTTTCCAAACAAGAAGAAGAGGAGCTGGTAAGATACATTATAGAAATGGAGAAACGTTTGTTTGGTTTAACCACGATCGTCCTACGGAGGCTAGCTTATCAGCTAGCAGAAAAAAATGGCAAAGCTCACAATTTTAATCATGATAAAAAAATAGCTGGCGTAGATTGGTTAAAGGGATTCTTGAAGCGCCACCCAGATTTATCTATCCGAAAACCGGAAGCTACATCGGCAGCTCGAGCAATGGGCTTTAATAAAGTGGCTGTGGGTAAATTTTATTCTCTGCTCGGGGAATTATATGACAAATATAATTTGACGCCAGACAGAATTTTTAATTGCGATGAGACTGGCATATCATGCGTCTCAAAAACGAAGAGCAAAATTATTGCAGAAAAGGGGAGAAAACAGGTGGGATCGCTTTCTTCAGCAGAACGAGGGCAGACAGTTACAGTTGAGGTATGTTTTAATGCAGCAGGAACTTACATGCCTCCTACGCTAATATTTCCTCGACAGAGAATGAAGCCAGAGTTGCTGGATCGAGCTCCTCCAGGGACGACAGCAGAATGCAACGCTAAAGGATGGATGACAAGTGAAATATTTATGCGCTGGTTCCAACGGTTTGTCAATTTTTCTGGTGCGTCAATAACTAACCCGGTCTTGCTTCTTTTAGATGGTCATGTAACACATACGCAAAACATATCAGTTATTGAATATGCACGCAAACATGGCGTTGTAATGCTTTGCTTTCCCCCGCACTGCACCCATAGGCTCCAACCCTTAGATGTTGGCTTTATGAAACCTTTAAGTGTATACTATGACTATGCCTGCTCTGATTGGTTGAGGTCACACCCGGGGCGAATAATAACAACATTTCAAATAAGCGAAATATTTGCAAATGCATATATTCAAGCTGCAACAATGTCTACAGCAGTCAAAGCCTTTAAAAAATGTGGCATATGGCCTTTCAATCAGAATAACTTTACAGATTCAGATTTTTTAGCTGCATCAACCACAGACGTAATACTAGCAAACAATGAGTCTGAAACAGGTCCTTTAAATGTCGGAATCCAGCAACAACCACCGCCACCTATTCTTAAAGAACATCCTCTTGCAGCTGATTTGCCTGCTTTAACAACACCTCAGCCTCAGCCTGGACCATCAACACTTCATGAACATAGCCTAATCCAATCTCCGATTCGAAAAGTATGTCGTGATTTGACAACTTCGTTTACAAATGCTTCGCCTCAAGAAATTCTCGCGATCCCGACAGTCGAACAAAGAAATCAAACGAGAAAAAACTATCGCCGAGGGAAAACTGTTGTTCTCACTTCAACCCCCTACAAAATTGAGTTAGAAGAACGAGAACAACTTAAGAGAACGAAGAAGTGTTCTAATCCAAATGACCCCAAGTTAAAGAAGAACTCTAAGAAACAGAAGATCCAAAAAGCTCCCTCTGCTGTAGAGAATACTGACGAGGATACCATGTGCCTGTACTGTCTTGACGTGAACCACACTTATTTAAAGTCTTCGGAAGGTTGGGTGGCTTGCCAACTATGTGGACGGTGGGTTCATACAGCTTGTGCTGGTGTAGATGACGACAATACAGAAGAAATCCACATCTGCTTGTATTGTGACGCAAAATAAATACGTACCCCATACTGCCCCTACCCTGGGGCAAGATGGGGTTTTCATTATAGTATCAAAAAATTAAAATTATAACGTGATATGATTATTTACATCACCAAATTCTATGCCAAATGATAGTTTAATAAGTAACCAAAGTGTTGTGATTAATTTTAATTAATAAATATATTGCGTTGATTATTTTACTGTGTATTTTCCTTAACGTCCCCATTATGCCCCCCTTTCCCCTACATATAAAACAAAATTTATTGTCTTCTTTCCCACAGGCGGCTGTCTTTCAGTATCAATTGATAAACAAATTCCTTATCTCTTTTTAACTTTTCAAAATTTAATATATGTACCTTGTTTACAATTTTTTAAAATTTTTAGTTTTCTACATAGGTACATACACATACAATGTACATCAAGCAATATTTAATCTAGTTGTCCATTTCATTCGAACGCATAAACAAAACATTTTGATGACATCGTACGTGTCGTACGTATAAATATGTACGTATATATTATTTGTGTTTAACCACAGATACTATTGATATTAGAATATCTGTATGGACCATACAATAGAAGTTTTTTAGATATAATTTTTTTGAAGCAAAATCGTCATATTGATTAACACCTTTTATAATCTACAAACCTTTTATAATACCTACAAACTATCGATGGTAATGAATATTTTTTAATTTTTATGTGATTTTTGTTGTAATTTGAGAGTATTTATTAATAAATGTTCTAAAAATATTTATACTAACAAATATAACATCAGTTAATCTAGAAAAATTCTAAATCCCGTCTTGTTTAACCATCCATATTTGTCAACACTTTAGTCACTTTTCATTTTCATATAGATTGTGTATATAAGTGTATTCCCACTATTTATTCAATGCTCAAAAGTATATACAAAAAAAAATATCAGTTAGCAAAAATGAAATAAATACCTACATAATATTTTATTAGATAACACATTATTAACGTTACATCTTTTAGCGAATTTCTAGAATGGAACTGAGCTATTACAGCCACTGTCACAACGCGACCTGAGTCTGGGACCATGGCAGAAATTTGTTTTGAGGTCCCTAGAAACCGAAAATAATATTCGCTAAAATTTATATATATATATATATATATATATATATATATATATATATATATATATATATATATATATATATATATATATATGTATGTATGTATATATATATATGTGTCCGCACGATAACTCTCGAACGGAATGTCCTAGGATTACGAAATTTGGTGAAAGTATTGGAAGTCCCAAACCGTTGGATGAGTTCGTTAACCAGACACGTCGGATGCTAGGAACATGGTTTTTGTTCTTGCAAAAAATTAGTTTTTTGCCAAAATTTCCACTTATTCAAAAATTTTTGCGAAATTTTCTTACACCATTTAAAAGAGAAGAAAAAATTACATAAAAAAGGTTTTTAAACTTTTTTTCTATGTCAATTAGTTTCCGAGAAAAACTATGTGCCTTAGAATGTGATAATTTCCGCCTATAAAGTCTTAAGTTACTGACATTCTAAAGTACATATTCGACAAACTATTTATATAGTCAAAGAGGATAATATAGTGTACATATAACGTCAATATAGTAGCGTATACCCATACGATCATTATGATACATTATGTGGGAGGAAGGACGTATGACCACAGAGTACAGAGGTACAGCAACTATTTTAAAAGAGGGTACGATAACTCAAGAACGAAATACCTGATTTTTAAGAAATTTCTTGAAAACGTTGGAATATATACATTATATATATATATATATATATATATATATATATATATATATATATATATATATATGTATATATATATATATATATATATATATATATATATATATATATATATATATATATATATATACTGTATACTCCTTTTATAACGAACCCGGTTATAACGAACTTCCGGTTATAACGATCTAGAAAAAAAGTCCCGTTTTTTGTTCCATAAGATGCAATAATAAAAAAATTCGGTTATAGTGAACCCGGCTATAACGAACTTCTGTTTATAACGTACCTATTTGAGCCTGTCCGAAATGCACCAAATAACGAACTTGCAGGAAATTGTTACTCATTGTCAGTTAAAAACCAAAACAAATAAAAGTACCCTACATAGTTGTCATTTGTTTAATTCATTTTTTGTGCTTCGTTTCATCCAATTTTACGTAATTTTCGTTAAAAAAAAATTTTAAAAATAAAAAGACAACATTGTTTGTGAGTTAATATTAGAGGTACCTATATATGAAATTATAATTATTTTAAAAAATGATAAAACATATCATACTATTTGTAACGAATTTAATTTTATAAAATCAACAAACAGTGTTAATAACAATTTAGGAAAAACGAATATCGCTTGGTTTTTCGAAATTTAGCAATTTGGGAAAATCGAAAGTCATTTGATTTTCCAAAATTAAACAAATTGGGGAAATCGAACTAAACTGTGTGCACACTCAAGTACACAATTTAAAAAAAGAAAAATCAGTATACGTTATAACCTTGATGAAACTGCATTTGTCAGTATACATTAAAATGTAGGAATTAGTGGTGCACTTAATGAATGCAGAGGAGATGAGAATGAAAATTCTCAATCAGTTTGCATATACATTATGTATTACGTTATTTTATACTGATTTTTATAATACAATAATGTTGTTTTATTTAAATAGAAAGGTATAAATACAATACCCCTGTCGCAGCATCCTGCATAACATAGCGAATTTCCATTTACAAAAGTACGTTTTTCTCGGAAACTAGTTGATATAGAGTAATTGTAAATAAAAAAACCTTCTTTATGTGATTTTTCCGCCTCATTCCGCCAAATTTTTTTCACGAAAAATGTCCAAAACCCCGTAAACGTTTTCACGAAATTTCTTAAAAATAAGATGTTTCGTTCTTGAGTTATCGTGCGGACACTTAGTAAACATATATGTATATAAATGTGTCCGCACGATAACTCAAGAACGAAACATCTTATTTTTAAGAAATTTCGTGAAAACGTTTACGGTGTTTTGGACATTTTTCGTGAAAAAGATTTGGCGGAATAGGGCGAAAAATTCACACAAAGAAGGTTTTTTTATTTACAATTACTCTATATCAACTAGTTTCCGAGAAAAACGTACTTTTGTAAATGGAAATTCGCTATGTTATGCAGGATGCTGCGACAGGGGTATTTTTCTTAATATGTATACTTTTATTTGTGTATAGTTTGTTGGCAAGATATACTAGTTTTGTATGAACATTTTTTAAGGAAAAATTAGTAATATTTTCTAAAACATATTATGTTAATTCGATTTAATTTAATCAGTTTATGTATGTAGGTATGTAAAGGAACATTATTTGCTCTAGCAGACTCATACATAAATACAAACAGTCTAACAGTATTACACTGAAATCGTTAAGCCGGTCCTGTGAAAAATTATTTTATCCGGACTATATTTATGATAGTTAAAAGAAAATGTTTTTAATTTTTGAAAAATTACAACTCATGGAAATTTTTCTTGTGTATTTTTTTCATTGTTTTGTTCTGTTCTCTTTTTATTTGTTTGATTATTTATAAGTGTAGTTTTTAATGTAATTTGTTACTAAATTAATAATGTGCAATGCAAATATTGATATCAGAGTTATGGTTTTTGCAGTATTCATAATGCACTGTGATATAAAAAAAAAAAAAATTTTAAAAACTAAAAAAATAATTCATAAACTTATTTTAATCAAAATTTATGAAAAACTGTTCGCTTTTCTGTGTACAATATAGTACTTATAAGTTCGACAGTGAACACATGTTTACATATTATAGTAAAATAAAAAAAATTTTTTTGTTTATTTTTAAAAAAATTTTTATTATACAGGGTGCGAATAATTTTAGTTTGGTCAGAGGCGTATTCAGGGAAATTTATATTAAACGATGAGTTGGCTGGGATGCGATTTTTTCAGATAGCGAATTCCGAAAAAAAATTTATGTCTTCAGCAATTATACACCAAGATAAACCATCTGTTAAAAGGAAGAGAGTTATTTACTTTACACCCTGTATATATATATATATATATATATATATATATATAAATTTTAGTGAATATTATTTTCGGTTTCTAGGGACCCCAAAACAAATTTACAAATTTCTGCCATGGTGCCGGGCTCAAGTCGCGTCATGACAGTGGCTGTAATAGCTGAAAATTCCATTCTGGAAATTCGCTAAAACCCGTTTTAAATTATACTGCTATTAATTTAATTGACCACAACTAATACAAATAACTAAATATTATGTTAATATATGTATATTATACCACATATCGTCTGGCTCATCAAAACATTTTGAATCCAGATTCTATGCAACCTGTGTATGTAACGAATAGAAAACTTATGAGAAAGTAATACGTTAATTCCAGTGACTATAATCAAATAATTCAGGATATTTTTCAAGAGACAATTTAACTCATGTGTATCAAGTCCCATATAAGAATACTGTAGTTAGGACAGATTTTTACAACGAAAAAAATGGTACAAATATCTCATTGGTCATTTCATTGTAGGTAAACACGATAAAAACGAAACAAAAATTCGTATTAATAAACTGAACTGATTTCAGAACCATAGTAACAATGTATTAAATAATAATATGAATTATACTAATTTATTTTATTCGTTAAATTATCTAACCGTATTACACTTGAGTTTTATATTTTTTCTGAATAAAGTGTTTTCTACAACTCAAATTTCTTGCCTAAAAGCAATTTAATTCGAAGAACCGTCAAATAACAAGTGATATAGTTTGATTATTTTGTTTGGAATATGAACACCATATTTCCTTCTCTATTTTGCAGAATAGAAAAAATGTGCAAAACAGAAAAAGAAATATGGTGTTCATATTCCAAACAAAATAAATAAATTATAAAAAAAAAATTATTTTTATTGCTAAACAATTTTAATCAGCAATACATACTACTGTTTTAAAGGATGTCTTCCGTATTAAAAGAAGAAAAAACAATGATTTTTTTAAGCTAAATATTACCATAGTCAGACTATAGTTAAACACTATTTCATAACCCAATTATCAAATTGTGAAATCAATTTCAAAATTTTTAAAAATACTGAATTCCCACGTCGATTAAATTATCAGTAATCAGGCATACCAACCTGATTTATCTTAAATAATGCATACCATAAATTTAAGACAAATATTGGAAAAAAATATGTATTACGATTTTAATTAAAAAGTAAACAAATAAATAACTACTGAATACTTTTATTTTTTTCGTTTAAAACAGTAATAACTGCATAATTCTCACAACAGTAATTTATTATTACTAATTACTTGACTGTGGCGATTACGTATTTTCGTTATGATTTAAATGGAAAGTAACTTAATACTAGCAAAGTAATATTTGATGAAACAATACATGGGATAAAATTATTTATAAAATACGATTGTTTTAATACGTAATAGCACGATTTTTAACGGATCGTGTTGTATCTATACATATAGAATGGGAAAGTGTTATTCAGAAGTAAGAGATGATTCTACATATATGTACCTACTATCCACGGATAAAATGAATTAAATAATTATTTTTTATAACAGTACTTCTGAAACTTTTATAATAATGTACCATATATGCAGGGGTGAAGCCAAGTCGCAAATTAGGAGATCATACTATTTTCATTGCTTCATAATAATTATTAGTGACCGACCGAACCTTCGGTTTCGGTTTTCGTTTCGGCCAGTTTCAGCCAAAAAATCTAGTTTCAGTTATAGTTTCGGTTTCGGCCACACCGAAACTCAGTGTTCGTGAATTTTCGCCCTTCGCTCGGGCGAGTTCGTGTTTTGTGCATACATTAGATTTCAGTATACAATTGAACAGGGCCGTGGAAAGAAGTTATGAGGCCTCGGGAATCATGTATTAAATTTTTTTGCATAAAAAATAACTAACGAGCAAAAATAAAGCTCGTTCGGCTTCTTTGCGGACCGCTTACCAACAGCTACGAGCCTCCTCTTCAATCCTGGGCCCCAGGGCTACAATTCCGGCTATCCCACCCTCCCAACGCATTTGCAATTGAAATTGTAACGTGTCTAAATAAGTTTCGTTTTCGGTTTCGGCCGAAACTGAGACCGAGACCGAAATTTCGGTTTCGGTTTTAGCTGCAAATCCTCTTTCGGTCGGACACTAACAATAATAATAATAATAATTAGGGTGATTGGTTGAATTAAGGAAATTTGAGTGTCAACTTTTCAAAAAGACAAAATCCCTTTTAGAAATTTACCTAACTGTTTTGACAGAAATTTTATTCCTAGTGATCCTACATGCTTAATTTTGATAAAAAATAAAAGAACGGCTTTGAACACTTATAATTTGTTTTCAATTGTCATCATTATATTAAGGCATTGAAAAATTTGAGTAAACTTCACTGACGCCATCAAATAAAAAACTTCATTTTTCTAAAATCAAACGTTATAAAAGTGATTATATGAAATCCCTAAGGCTGGTCGTCCATTGGTTGCGGACAACTGCGATATTTGATACAGACGATACGCACGTTTGTCGTTCGTCGGACATGATATGTATGTCCACTGTCCGTCCACTAGCTCAATATTCGTCAGTATTTTTCTTTTTCTTTTTTTTCGCAAGCTATAGATGATATAAAAATACTTAAAAAAACAATTTATGGCACGTAATATGCAAAATTACACAGTTATAATTGTAATTTACCTTCAGTTTCATTTCAATAAAAATAAAAATCCCATGGAATGGACTTCTTCACGCGAAAAAATCCAAACAAAATTGGATTTGTTCGCACGTCGCAATTATACGCACGGAAATGGACGAAGGAGACGTTTTAATGGACGAGGATGTATAGCTTCACAGCTGTTTGGATCGTTCGTCCGTTTTCATGCGCATTCGTCCGAAATAAATATCGCACGATTCCGCATCCAAAGGACGACAAGGCTAACATGTGAATCCTGCTGATATCTGACACTTTCTTTTTCTAGTAAAAGACTCAATTATCTTGTTTAATAAATAAATAATTTATAAATTCAATACTTTAAAGTTGAGCTTCCTTTTTGTATATTTTTTCAAACTACACAAATATACGTCTCACATGTCAATTAACATAATACTCGTAGTATAAGACAAACACTACACTGAATAAATTAATAATAAATAAAGGTTAAAAGGTTGGAACGCTTTATTTAATGTTACGTCCTTATGTCAAAGTGTTATGTTTTTAATTTGCATGCGATTAAATTATCAATCAGTGGTTCTCAAAAAAAAAAAAAAATAATAAATAAATAAATAAATAAATAAATAAAATTTATAAAATTTTAACATTGGTTACAGTTTAAGATGATGATTAGTGATTGGGAATTCAAGTCAGTTTTTGTTAAATTTGTTGAGAACATACAAGAAACAAAGATCCAAAAATTTATTTGCTCGAAAACATCCCAAATACCTTATAGTTGTTCCACACGTAAAAAAGTATTTTTCGTAATTTAAAATATGAAGAATTAGACGTAAATTAAAAAAAAGTTGTACACAGCACTCCCACCAAGTCTGTGGCAAACACCTTCAACACGTTCCCAGCACTCCCACTTGTCCCATATAATGATGCCATGATACATAATGATGTTATGAGTGTGATAATTAGTTATAAATTTAGTTTTTACAATATCAATTTTTATTTTACCGCAAATTAAATAGCGCTTCCGTTGTTTGTTAGATTTTAATATATATTTTACAATAACATAGTTAAAAAGAAAAATATCTAAAATAGTTTTGTAACGTTCCCGGAGATTCGTTAAAGATAAAGTTTATATGTTTGATACTATTGGAAACTAAACACATCATAAAGACATTTTTCATTTTTCTATTTAGCTAGTAAAATATATGAAGTCCAACAAACCATGGAATTAACTATATTATTGTAAAATATATGTATGTATTAACATTAGGGATGTTATGGATATGAAATTTCGGATACAGATATTCAAAAACATTTTTTTTCGGTTTCAGTTTCGGTTACCGATATGTAATAATATCGGATAATGTTTCGGATATGGTTACGGTTACAGATAATTGAAGAAAGGAGAAAATTTTACCCCAAAAAGTGAACGCCAAACACAAATCAATGGAAATCTATCAAAAGAAATACATGGAGCAAAAACTTGCTTTGATTTAACCTCAGTTTTCCAACAGCTGTTGTCTGTTATTATCCGAAACTTTAATTTTCGGATACCGTTTCGGTTTCGGATATGTAATTATTTCGGATATCCGGTAGTTTCGGTTACGATTACGGATATCCATAACATCCCTAATAAAGTCTAAAACTGAGCGTCGCGTCGACAAGATCCCTAACACAGTGTGGCACGGCAAGGGATGATTCTGCTCCAAAGAAAATTCACTGTCGCACAGTGCCGCGCTAAAGATCTCCGAGACTTCTTGAGCAGTCGGTAAATATCAAGTTCCGATAATTTCGATGGCTCTCGAAGCCTGTTCATATCGTTCTTCTCACTTTTTTTTTTAATAGTTCGCGATAGATAATATTAGTGTTGGAAAATCAATATACTTTTATTACGACAAGTTGTAATTTAAGAAAAAACATTTTTTAATTGTCAAATAAAATTAACGTCCTTTATAAATATCGAAATAAATATTCCATTAGCTATATAATGTCCGAATATATAATATTTTCAAATAATAGTTTATATAAAAAGAATGAAAACCATTTTAATTTTAATTATCAATAACCAAAATTTCAAATTTTATTACTAATAAAAAGACGAAATCGTTATTAATGGAATCAAAATTTTAACTGCTAAAAGAATCATAAAACAAAAAAAAAATTTTTTTAAATTATAGCTAAATAATTTCACATTCGGTGAATTTGACTGTTGGATCGTTTAAAATGTAGTAATCAAAATTAACATCGGAGTGTTTAAATTTTACTAACATTATTTTTTTTTAAGTAGAAACAATTAAGTCAACTTTAATTACTAATTTTGAACCTAACATCAAGAAAAAGCAGGTATAGCTTTTCTTTCTATTTGGTCAGTTGTTTGTTTTATATCGTTAAATATTTTTATTTCTTACATATTGACCAAAAATAAATAGTATATTGTGCAATAAGTGCGGGAAATTGTCGATTGCCCACGAAAGCGAAGTTGAGCGCACTCACTACCATCGTGCACTCATTCGCTTGAGTGGGGCAATCGACAATCCCGCACGAGTTGCACATACTATTTTTTATTACGAATTTCACATACTTTTTTCTATTATTATCACTATTTTTGACATTTTTATTACTTTTTAAATAATTTTTTTAAGTGTTCGTCTTCTTTTCTAATTTAATTATCGTTTAAATTACTTTGTTGGTGGTTTCTATAGAAATAATTCTGAAATATTTACTAAATGAAAAATTAAGAGGCGGCTTTGCGTGTTTTGATTAAATTTTGCATGTTTTATTGTCAATTTGCGTGTGGAAAGTAACTAAAGTATGCGAGAAGAGTACAGTGGGCAAACAGCTATTTTGCGTACAGAAATGCGTGCGCCAAGTTAGTACTTCTCCCGCATGAGTAATAAAAAATAATTATCAGACATTATTCAAAAATACATAAAATAATATTTGATCTATGCAACGCTGCACTGCGCTACGCCGTCCGGTTCTATAAAAAATTCCATATTCCCATCTTATGCCACGTTACGTTTCCAACCTAGTGGACGCTCCGTTTAACAAGCAAGGAGAGCGCTATTTAAGTACGATCAAGTAAAAACTGATGTAATAAAATAGTTAATTAAAAAAAAATAAAAAAACCCGACTGCGTAAAAAGTAAACTAAAACGGTGAAAACAAGATGAAAAAGAGAAAAAGAAAAATGAATAAAAAACTAAAGCAGTCGGAGGCATACATATTGTACTAAATAAAACAGAAATGTATGATGCCTCCGACTGCTTTAGTTTTTTATTCATTTTTCTTTTTCTCTCTTTCATCTTGTTTTCACCGTTTTAGTTTACTTTTTACGCAGTCGGGTTTTTTTATTTTTTTTAATTAACTGTTTTATTACATCAGTTTTTACTTGATCGTACTTAAATAGCGCTTTTTTAATTTTTTTAATTAAATATTTTATTTAGGTCTTTTTAGTGTTGTTTAATTATTTAGAAGAAAAAATATTTAGAAGAAAAAATTACAGCAGCTGGTAGCCAAAATTACCACGAATTTGACAAAAAAAAAATTATAATAGTTTTCTTTGTCCGTGACTTCCTCCGCGTCAACTCGTTGTAGACTGACTAGTTGTACACACTATGTCGTTATCAACTCCACCTACCCAGACGGATTCGTAGAGAAAAGTTAGCTTTCATATAAATTTTCATCCCTTATTTTGCCGCCTTAGGCGATGAATTTTCAAAAAGCTACTCTTTGTGCTCACTTACGTTACTAAAGAAATCCCTGTATAATATTTCACGTTCTCAAATCAAACGATTTTTTATATAATTTTTCATTCCCTATTTTACTCCCCTGAGGACAGATTTTCAAAAGTCCCTTCTTAGTGCTCACCTACGTTATATAAGAAACCCCTGTATAAAATTTCACATTTCTAGGCTCAACAATTTTCTATATAAATTTTCATCTCCTATTTTAACCCGTTAGAGGACGAATTTTCAAAAATTCACTATTGGTGTCCCCTACGTTACATAAGGAACTCGTCAGCAAAATTTCACGTTTCTAGACCCAACAGTTTGGTATATAAATTTTTCATCTTCTATTTATGGGATGATTTTTGAAATTTCATGTAGCATATAGCAATCCCCAGATTAAGACGAATCCAGCGACACCTTTTTTATCAAAATCCATTAAGCCGTTTAGGCTGCAGGCTGCGCCAAAGAAATAGACATAATTAGAGGATACATACAAACTATCGAAAAACATTACCCTCCTTCTGATGCAGTCGGGTAAAAACTAAAGTAAGGCCGGCCACACACGTTCAGTTTCAACTGACAGTTTGAACTGAATAGTTTAAACTGTCAGTTGAAACTGTGCACTGGAGAAGCACACACACGTACAGTTCAATTCTTCAGTTCTTACCATGGATTCGAAACAGCAGGACAATTTCACTCAGCAACGTCTTTAACTCCGTGAAAATTATATTGTTAAAAAACTCAAAAAACCAAACACTCTTGCTCCTGACACAAATTGAACTGAAAACTGTACAGTTGAACCCCCACACACGTAACAATCAGTTGAACCTTTCAGTTTAAAAAACTGAAATTTCATTCGTCTCAGTTTAACTGTACAGTTGCGTTGAACTGAGTCTGAAATACCCACACACGTAGAGGTTAAACTGTATAGCTGAAATGTTCAGTTCAAACTGTCAGTTGAAATTGTACGTGTGTGGCCGGCTTAACATTCTATCATACTCTCAAGATCATTACCATGGTACTAGTGGGAGTGCAGGGGACGGGTCAAAGTGATGGAAGTGCTGTGCACAACAGTTTTTTTTTAATCTTTTGCACTCGAGCAAAAATAAACGTGTTTCGCGGCTAGCTCGTAAGACATGTAACACATGACATAACGTATGATTAACATTCCTATTTTTAAAAAAAAACTTCCAACCGTTTTTCTCAAAGTTCGAATTAAATGTTTTACATGCTCTTTTTGTTAGATTTGTTATTTCCAAAAGATGGTTCAATGATATCTATTGTCCACAGACCTAGATTTTAATGTTTGTCATGCTAGATATGTCTTATAAGTGCAAAGGGTTAATTTACACCTAATTTTCGATAATTTAAATTACAGAAAACATTTTTTAGGAATAGAACGGCTAAGTTATGTAAGGTTAGTCGCCCCTTTTGTTATTCATGTTTTCTAAAAAACCGTTAAACACTCAATTTTTTATTACGACACCTAAATACGCCACCTTGGCACAAAAAAAAAACATTTAACAAAAAAAAAAAAGAAAAAAACATTTTCTGTGCCACTGATTGGATACATTGTTAAGAGGAGTATCATGGACGTATTTGTACGAAAAATATTTGTTAATGTTTAATGTTTCAAGGATTCCTTCATCGTTAAATATTAAGTTACATATTATGCATTTAATTTTAATCACGCAAGACACACACATACACGTATTATGTAAGCATATTATTATTCTTATTAATAAAATGTATTTTTTAGAAAAAGATACCACACTGTGCGTCCTAAAATGAAAGCAAAATTAATATTAATTTATCAAAAAGAGACGTCTATATTTAAAATATTGAATCAAAAAGAGAAATTTACTTTTTTAAAAAAAAAAAAAAACTTTAAAAAAATTCGGATGTGTGTTTTACCTACAAAAATTCACGATTGATGTGAAACTTTTATAGCTAATAAATAAACTCAAGTATCTAATAAAAAATTTTTTAATATTATTTTAAATGGCTTGAAATAATGTAACATCAAAAATACTGCAGTCAAACGTAGGTTAAACAATATAAAATACAAAACTCACCATATCAACTTATCAAATATCAAATTAACTATTGTGAGCTTTACTTTGTGGAAATTTATTTTAAATAAATGAAACAAAATTACTTTGCTAAAATCCACTATATTTTCTTTTAATGATTGAAAACACATTCATACATTAAAAGAAAATATACTGGATTTTAGCAAAGTAATTTTGTTTCATTTATTTAAATATAATTTTAAAATTTTAAATGATTTGAAATAATATGATATCAAGACTACTGCAATCTCTAATCATTAGAGTTTCAAAATTTTTTGCCTCACTATCTCACTATAAACGTTTGACTTCAAAAATTCTATTAACATCCGACATCTTGAAATTGCACTAGGTTATTAACGTGATACTGACTAACAATAAGACAACTATTGTTTTGTCTCACTAGTCAATATGTAATTACTATACTTTTTTAATACATTATTTGTAATGTTGCAAGGAAATTCTAACAGCTTGTATATTATGTATATTAATACATAATTATTATAATATATCTAACGTAGTAGGAGGTATTTAAAATACTTAATATGCATTATTATTAGATATTGTTTTTGTTCATTAACAGAAAATGACTTCACAGTTGTAGGTAAGTGACCTAATTAGTAATTAAATTACAAAATAACTAATAATCTTCTTTAAATTTTCTTTCTATAAAATTATAACAATAGCAACAGTTTTATAACTGTTTAATATAAGGGTCAAATCAAAATAATTGTACGAAACACGACAATTCCCGAAATATCCATCAAAAAATTAACCAAGAATTTTATGAATTTTGCAACAAAATGCCGTGAGTCATTATTTAACAGTAACTGAAGACATAAGTGGATGAAGGTGTTATGTAACATTTTTTTTCAAAAATTCATTTTTCCCAAAATTTTTAAATATTCTATGCTGAAGTATCATAGACATATTAAAATTTAGTTTCATTAGGTCCAGTAGTTTTGTAGAAATTCAATAATAAACATGTGATATTGAATGGGAAGTATATGTACCTAAATAAAAACTTTCAAACGCTTCTATTGTAAAATTATAAAAAAAAATGTTACATAACACCTTCATCCACTTATGTTTTCAATTCTAATAAAGTGTACAATTGCGAATTACATATATACACGTCAAGATACATCAATCTGACACTATTTGCTATACAGGTAGGCCAGTTACATATTATTGTCCTATACCCATTTTTCTTACTACAGCTTACTACGGGAAAGCCATCTCTGTAGTTACAAAAGTAAACAAACCTTTAATTACCACAGTAAATACCACAATTATACAAAAGTTCTGTAATTTTCATATATTTTACCAGTGACGTTCAACTAGATAAAAAGTATAATTTAAAAATGGAAAGCAGATTTTGGATTTAAATTATGTAAATATTCGCCAATCCCCCTTCATCAAGACAAAGTTATTTTCGATTTCCGAAAGAACACGTTTGTAAACATCTTTCTTTTATATGTACGTATATTACATAAACACATTCAGTTTGCAATTTTTTAATAATTAGATTCTACGCCACTGAGTTATATATGCATTTAAAAACTGGGGCCAAGAAACTAGCGAATCTGGCTAACCTGTATAGTGCAATAATAAATATACTAATCAGATGATCTTGTATGCACGTGTAAAATTGGTTTCGGCACAAGCCTTCTAGATAATTTTAAAAATTACACAGTTGTATATTTTTACTACTAAATTGTCCCATTTTTTAATGAAATTAATCGTACCTTACGTGGATTTTCGTAAAAACTGACACCGTTTTTTCAGAAAACCTTTTTTGATGTGTAATGCTATTATAATCAAATTTTTATTGATTCATACGACGATCAAGGAAACCACAAATCAGATAATCTACGTCCACAAAAAGTATTTGGGAAATTTTCTCTAATAAATTTGATTTAACAATCTAAGTATGTATTTATTATTAAAAAAAAAAAAATGATTCATTTAAAAGAATGATTTAACACCTATGCTATTGCATTGCTTACAAAAAGGTAATTATTATCATTATTATTATTATTATAAATAGTAATAAAAGAAAATTTTAAAATAAAAAGAAACTATATGCATTGTCTGTATCAACGATTTACAACATTCCATATTGCTATATAAATAATTACTGCATTTTTTTTATTTAAATACAAGAACTGGAATTTATACAGTCTGTTTCAACGAAGTAAGAATATACAAAATTTAACATGGGAAAAAATTGTTTTGATCAGAGTATGATTGTTTCTTATGGGTATCATTTTTATATAGGTAGGGTAAAAGACCCGATTGTCGAACGGGGTTATAAGTCCGAACACTTTTGACATTTATATATTAATGAAGTTATTTCTGAAAGAAACCTCTGATAAAAAAATTATTATTAATAGAATGATTATTTTTCAATTTAAATTCACCTCACATTTAATGTCTCCTCACTTAATTTAAGAAATATATATATATATATATATATATATATATATATATATATATATATATATATATATATATCGAACAATTTTTGTTGAATTCGTGAATTTTTAATGTGATGGATGATCATTATTCAAAACACACGAGTTATAAATTGTAACATTTTTCACCGAATTTTTAAAGTTATTAGCATAATAAAAGTATACAAATAATTGTTATTAGTCCACTTAAGAGATTAGGATAGCTAAATTATATTTTATATGCGTTAAATATTATTTCTAGAAGTGTTCCTTCTTGGGATCCAAGTTTTAAGGTTGGGTACCCCATTTTGAGAATTATATATTACATATCTATTTTATAAACATTTTTAATTAATTTTTGGGTTTAAAACACTTAACTAACCGTTTTTATAATTTCACTTTAATATTTTATTTATTTCGGAACGTAAAATCAATTGAAAAATAATTAATAATGAATTAAAACTTCGAAATTGAAATAAAAACGTCAGACATTTAGATTTGAAACAACATATAAATATATACGTCATATACTTAATTTAACTGTTTAAAAATTCACAATGGCGTATAGATAAGTTAGAATCATGTTAGAATGTACACAATGTTTTTTAAAAGATAATTAGATGGCGAAAGAAAATACAGTATTTTAGTGGTTTATTTTATCGAATATTTAAACCCTTCTGTCATTGCTGCTATGTTTCACAAGGTGTCATTCTGTGATACTCTATGACACAGACTGACTCCTTGTAGTGGATAGAGTGTCAAAGTGGCTGTAAGATAATGGTTTAAATATTCGATAGGAGAAGATGGTATGTATGGTATGTATTGCATGTCATGTACATTAAATGCGTGTTTTTTCTTACGGGTCAGTGTGTTGTTTTTTTAAAGGAGGTTAATATATTCTGTCCGTTTTTTCATAGACGTCAACAAATTATAAAACAAAAACATTAATAAATCAAAATTTTTGGGTTATATTTTCTTAAAAACATATCCATTGGATTAAAAAAACTTGGTTTCATACTTATTAAGAAAAAAAAAATGGGTGTTTTGTTTATTTTTTAATTTTTTAAGCTACTTTAATGATATAGCTAAAAATAGTGTTCGGTCATCGGGTCTCTTACCCTATCCATAGTTATTAAAATTTTTTTTAATTGCAAAAAAATAAATTTGAAAACAAATAACAGGTGTCCAATTTTCTACTAAGCAGTATTATTTGTTAATAAATATTTTAACATTAGATTAGGATTTATTTATAGTTATCTCAATAAATTTACTGCTATTGTCTCTTTTAATTACTTTTAGACATTATTTTGACGCGATATTATTTAAAGTTTTGCTAAATATTTAATAATAATAAAATAAAGCACCCCTTGATCATAACAAATTTTCCCTGTGTTAAAATTTATATGTTCTTAGTTGCTTGAAACAGCCTGTAAAAAAAATATATGTGGATATTTATCTAAAAAAATATTACAAATTGTAAAAATAATTTTTTTTCACATAGAGCTGATCCTTTTTTGTACGGTAGATAGGGATCGCATAAAAAAAAATCACACAAAAAAAACATACTTTAAAACCGTTAATGAAAGAATGGTGAAATTGAAGGAGATAGAATTGGTTTTCAAAACCGTTCCTTTAATGTTAAAAAAGCATTACAAACCTTTAAAAAAAATATGACCCCCTCCTAATTTGAAAACTGGATCCGCCTCTGTACGGGATATTAAAAAAAGAAAAAAGAAGTCAGGGATCGTGAGAAAATTTCTTCATATTTATAAAATTCAGCATTTCCCCGCACTGACTGAGTATCTCTGCGAGATTTACAATTAATACAATTAAAAAGAAGTTTTTGACACAGCGGGTAAAATGAGTTAAAAAAACAATTGTTCGTAAAATGTAAGTCTTAATCCAAAAATATAAGAAAATCAAAAAAGTATTCATTTAAATTACTATAATAAAGACCATAATTTATCTACGCAAACGAAATACTGAAGTTGTCTACAATATTTACACATTCTGATAAAGATTCATTTTGAAAAAAAGTATAGTGGCTACAAAAGCGGGAGTAAAAGTATTGTTGTTCCCTACACGGAGAGAAAAATCCTATAATTTTTGTAGAGAAAATTTCAGAAAAATTACCATGCTCCCCTATAATCCGTGCGCGATCGACGACCAAAATAAAAAATATGTGCTAGCATGGTAAAATTTAATGTGGTGCTAACACAACTTTTATCACACTCTTATGCATGTATATTATAGTTTAATTCTTGTTGTCGTACTCTTTCATTTGCGCATCTGACTCGCGACCTTATATTGGTTGCACTGTACCTGTAAAAACATGTATACAAAAATGATTGCCAACAATATATTATAATACATATACTAAAGATAGGTAAATAACAAAAAGATGAATTAAATGATGACATCATCCTAAGAGAGTGTAAAAGCAACTGACTACTAGCTGCATCAAGGTGCTTGGTGCGAGCTGTCTGACAAAGTTTCTTCCACAGTCTACACCTATGGTTTGCATGTAACCCATGTAACTCGCTGACTGAGGTACATTTCATTACAGCGTTCCCAACAAAACCAACCTTCTTTCTGTTTTTTTTCTTTCTATTATTAGCATGTTAGCATGGTAATTTTTTTAATAAACACAATTAAAAATTATTTTTTTGTCGGTAATGGAACTTTTTACTGTGCTGTTTTACAAATTTTACGGAGATAATATTACGGAAAGAACATTCCATCCTTTAAATTTTTTATGATTAATTATAATCTTTATATTTTTACCTTACAGAATTTAATATGTTCGCCTTTTACACATCGATTGTAGTGCTGAGCACAGTAATTTTTATAGGAATTTTCTCTCCGTGTAGGAATTGTACTATGATGAGACACTAGTTACTTTAGTCCCAGAATTCCCCTTCCTAGTATGAGTGTGAGATATCTGGGAAATGTTAGTTTTGAGATAACTGCATTTTAAATCTTAATAATACACTAGTTTAAATGGTCGAAATTTTTAGTACTTAAAAATAAAAAATTACTCTGTATAAAAAAAAAAAATGGTAATTGTGATTTGATTAAAGATTTCAAACGATCTTTAATCTTTAATTGAAAACGATCACAATCTTTAATTGTGATTTATTTAAAGATTTCAAACGAATATGTTATTCGACATAATAGTGACAATCCCTACCAGTGACAATCACCACCACCTAAAAATGCGCGACAAGGGCTACTAGTCATCATCTGACCATGAACTCATTGTCCCGACCCGCTTCCCTTGAGACAATTTTCGTACATTAAAATTACAATGTAATGCGGCGCTTATAAAAGGAAAGCTGGAAAATACTCTTTACTAGGAACTAACCTGTCTGATTGCGACGATAACGACCGTTACTGGTGGTGATTGTCACTGCTGGTGATTCACAAGGTGCCCTTTCAAATAAGTATATTATAAATTTTAATTTAAGGAGATTCGCCAAAAAAAAGAACCGATTTTTTTCTTCATAATTATGTTCCTTAAGGTGTTAGAAACATTCTCCTAAAATTTTATTTAAGAAAAATGAAAGATCAAAAAGTTATGGGCATTTTAGTGCACGCACTTTACTATAGTTCAATTTAAATAAAAAAACTTTAAATGCTATTTTCTCGAAAGCACGTTTTTCTTCATTTATCTCAAAAAGTATTTGAAATATCAACATAAATCAAAGTGCATATTATTCCTCAATACTGTCATTTTAACAGGAACTAGGATCTTTTGGTTCCGTAATATATTTTCAAAATGGTGACTGTTTTAGTCGAGAAAAAGCCGTGTTTTTGAAAATTTATTTTCGAAATGCGATTTCTCGCTGGTTTTTAATTTTTTTTTATTACACATGCAGGAGAAGTACTAACTTGGCGCACACATTTCTGTACGCAAAATAGTTGTTTGCCCACTGTACTCTTCCCATATACTTTTTTGCGTGCGGAAAGTAAACTTTCCACACGCAAATTAATAATAAAACACGCAAAATTTAATCAAAACACGCAAAGCCGCCTCTTGATTTTTCATTTAATAAATATTTCATAATTATTTCTATAGAAACCACCAACAAAATAATTTAAACAATATTTAATTCAGAAAAAAAGACGAACACTTAAAAATATTATTTTAAAAAGTAAAAAATGTCAAAAATGGTAATAATAATAGAAAAGAGTATGTGAAATTCGTAATAAAAAATAGTATGTGCAACTCGTGCTAAATGAGCGCACTCACTACGTTCGTGCGCTCAACTTCGCTTTCGAGGGCAATCGACAATTTCCCACACTTATTGCACAATATACTATTCTTAGATCCTAGTTAGTGCCATAACTGTATATGTATATTTTCAGAAAATTTTTGATTTCTTGCTTTTGGTTCACTAGGGATTTCAGAACACGAGGAACTATCAAGGAAGAAGAATCTCGCAGAGTCGAATTGTTCAAAGCTCAAATACTCAGCTAATTTTAAAATTAAAAAAAGAAAAAAAAATTTAAAAAAAAAAATTTTTTTGTAATCTCAAGACATGTAGAAACAATGTTGTATATTTAGTTTATTAATAAAATATTTATTTGTATAAAAAATAATAATAAAAAAGGGTCGATTTTTGATGTTTTTTGGCGAAACTCCCCTTAAAAAAATTTCCTTCTTTTCTTCTTTGTTATTATATCTATAAATATCATTGATCGTAAATTTCCAACTGAGATAAAATATTAAAAAATCATTCATGGACCAAATTTTGAAAAAATTCCAACGCAAGTTGTATCTTCGTAAAATTCTTAGTTTAGTTATCATTAGTAAGTTATGGAATTCCCTCCCCCCTCCGACGAGTACCGGGTATCCCACTAATTGTAAGAGAAGTAAGAAGGGGTAAAATATTACTTTCTGGTCAATTCTTTAGGTTTTTTTTAAATTTACGGCGAAAATGGTTCAGTACAAAAGTAAAGCTTATGAAATTGTCTACAAAAAATGTTTAATATTTATTTTCCGTCAGATTAATATTTTTTCAAGAAATTACGTTAAAAAGTTAAATCAAATCACTTGACCATTAAATTCTACAAATATTAAATTCCTCTCGAGCTTTATAGAATTAAAAAATTAAAAAGCGCAAAATTATAAGCTATTTATGAACTTTCATATTCCGCAAATTAAAAATTTTAAGCTCGTCATACTGAGCAAGAATTTAACATTTTTAGTTGGGAGGCTGAATCGAGATTGACTCAATTCTGCTGCCGCTTTGAACGCTTGGCCGAGAGAGATTAAATATTTGTAGAATTTAATGGTCAAATGATTTGTCATTATAAGGTCATTTCTCGAAAAAATATTAACCTGGTGGAAAATAGATATAAACACTTTTATGTAGACAATTTTATAAGCTCTAATTTTATACTTAATCGATTCTCCTGTAAAACTAAAAAAAAAGCAAGGAATTAACCAGAAAGTAATATTGCGCTCTTTCTTCCTTCTCAAAGAGATATACGTGGTGCTCGTTGGATGGGGAAAACTTCATAATTATTAATGACATCTAAAAAATTGATCTCAATTTTTCCCATTTGAAAGTAGGGTAGAGCGGGGCTAGTTGAGCATAGGTGTAAGTTGAGCAATCAAAATATCTCAGAAACTATACAGGGCACGCTAATACATTAAATTGCGGGTAGAAGAGGGCAGGAGAGGGGAACTTATTACGCGACTGCCAGTTGCAACCTGTCGATCGAATATATTAAACATTTTTTGTAGACAATTTCATAAGCTTTACTTTTGTACTGAACCATTTTCGCCGTAAATTTAAAAAAAAACCTAAAGAATTGACCAGAAAGTAATATTTTACCCCTTCTTACTTCTCTTACAATTAGTGGGATACCCGGTACTCGTCGGAGGGGGGAGGGAATTCCATAACTTACTAATGATAACTAAACTAAGAATTTTACGAAGATACAACTTGCGTTGGAATTTTTTCAAAATTTGGTCCATGAATGATTTTTTAATATTTTATCTCAGTTGGAAATTTACGATCAATGATATTTATAGATATAATAACAAAGAAGAAAAGAAGGAAATTTTTTTAAGGGGAGTTTCGCCAAAAAACATCAAAAATCGACCCTTTTTTATTATTATTTTTTATACAAATAAATATTTTATTAATAAACTAAATATACAACATTGTTTCTACATGTCTTGAGATTACAAAAAAATTTTTTTTTAAATTTTTTTTTTCTTTATTTTGCATATAAAAATTAAAAAACTTTTGTTTGTGAATATTTCATCTATACGAGGCAATTATTATCTATGTTAAATCAAATAAGTGTTAAACTTTTATAAATTTTGTATATTTTTGATATCTAGAAAGGATTTGGTTCTAATTCAAACAGTTTATTCATAATCTCGCTTTTGTTTCAAATTATCTGAGTGGGGTTCGTTGAGCAATAGAACTTTCGTCTGAATTAATTTTAACAGTGACAATGATGATGAAGTTCTTAATATCTACTTAATGTTTCCCTTTTAATTTAAATTCTTTTTGGGTAATTACTTAAATGTTAAAGTCTGATATTAAGTAGAAAGACTGAATATATTCCAAATATTAAGTTTAAAATTCTAGTTTAAATACTAAGTTGAAGTTGATTTTTTGTTAATTTTATTTTTTGTATTTAATATCGAAAGGAAAGTTTTTTGTTTCACTGTTATGTCACTAAAGCATTATAAATAAAAGACTGACTGTCAAATAATCATTTTATTTTATGTCTGATAAACATCTAAATCATGGTTTGGCTACATTTTCTAACTTCTTAATTTACCCCGTACCCTTGTTCAACTTATCTCACCTATGGGGTACGTTGAGCATGTCTGAGTTCCTTCACTTAAACAGCTGTATCTTTTAAACGTCAATTGTTAGAAAAATGTTACTATGGGGACTTTAGAAAAGGAAGAAATTACCTACACATCAGTATGCATAACAATAAATTTGGACTTACGGTTGAGGAGCTATAACCGATTAAGTGAAAAGTTGCACAACTAGCCCCACCCTACCCTACTTGGTGCCTGGTCTATACGTTTTAAATGTTTTATGTAAATTTATTTTGTAGATACCTGTGTTTTTTAGACTTACCTAATGACCTAACTTATTACTATAAATACAACATCTGTCCACGGGGTCCTCGGCTAAAACTATAGAACGCTATACGCGCTATACGCTACGTTAATCAAAGCATCACACATGCAAGGAATATAAATACATAATATTTTGTTTGAATACATTGTAGTGATTGTATATATGTATATCTTTGGATACGTATTAACCTTGAGACGTGAATTTATATGGAAACAATGAATTCGGTATTTATACAGTTGATCCTAAAGAGAGTACCTCTAGAAAATATATTATAATTTCTTTTTTCAGGGGGTAAAAATTAATACCTTTGTCGAATTCTATTTAGTCTTGTTTAAAGCAGGGCTTCGAACCGAAACGTAACCGTAACCGAAAACCGGTAAAATTATTTTTTTTCAAAAACCGTTAACCGAAACCGAAACCGTTATTATACTATAATACATAGTATGTATTTTGTTATAATACTTTTTATTTTTGAAGTTTAACACTGTGGAATTTAATAAAAGTATGTCTCTTTTTTACTCCAATCTGCACGGTGTCTTTTTCTTACCCCGCCCTACCCTAATATATTCACAACTCGCAAAAAAATTTAAGCTTTATTTAAAACCGAAAACAGAACCGAAATCGAAAATAACTGATACTCTATAACCGTAATCGTAACCGAAATCGTTCTTCTTTTTTGCGTTGAACCGGGAGGAAAAAAATTTCGGTTCGAAGCCCTGGTTTAAAGACATCATACAAATCTCCGGGAAAATTTACTTAATTTTTTGTAAAATTATACTAGATATAGTATAACTTTTACCGAGCCACTATGTAATTGTTATTTGTTATCTCTATCTTCTCGTCGAAACCTGTATTTCAGCATCTCTCTCACATAAGTATTACCTTGAATCATCATTCAAGCTGATTTTGAATAACACCAGTTGGAACGGCGACCGGTGCTACATAGGTACTAGCTATCATAGCGACGACATCGGTACTCTGTTCGCAGGAGACCGTGGGTACCACTCACTCAGAGTAGAAGCAGCTCACTTATTCAGTTGTACAAAAGAAATCAAACATAACAGACGTTGATCGCAGTCATTGCTAAATACAATACAACATCATACATTAATTTTTTCATGTATGCACGTGTTTTTTATACTATACTTTCATAATTAGGAACATTATAATTTTAACTTCAAATAAAGAATTTATATTTGTTATCAAATAATAAATAGATCATTGTGTTTTTCCTATATTCATTTCAAATATTGAACAAATGTTTTGTGGTTTTTTCTTTAATTTTATTTACAAAATCACAACATAAATTTGGTGACCAGGGCGTGATTCAACATTGTTTTTCCAGAAATAATAAAAAACCACACATTTTTTCAATATTAATAATTTGATTTTAACCCTTACCTTTAATCCTATCCTTTTAAACTATTTTCATTCAATTATTTATTAATAAATAAAAAAAACCTTATTTATAAATAATACGGTAATTTTTACTAAGCTATAGAGTAATTTAAAATTTTTACTATAAATTATCGTACTTTTTGCTTCGCCTGTCACTTATGTCCGCATTACCAGAGAGCTCAGTAATTTTTTACCAGAAATTTTGGTAAAAATTACTGTATTTTTTTCTCAGTGTACTTCTTCTTTGACCAATCTTATTTGGTTTTGTTTACACCCAAAAATATTTTGGGTATAAACAAAACCAAAATTTGACTTAGGAAAAAGTCAAATTGTCTCTCCAAAGAAAATATACAATAAGACAGCAGACAAACGTATCTATTTTTAAAGATATTAGGTGCGAGTGCTAATAGCAGCATAAGGATGAAAACACTTTTATTTTCATAGCATATAATATTGTCCTATAGTGTGTTAACAAAAACCTATTAAAAAATTATCGTGCTTCGAAGTTGGGACCATATTTCTTCAATTATGCAACAAGTACATAATGAAGAACTTTATGAACGAGTTTGCGAGCGAGTTCATAAAGTCAAAGTATTATGTAAAAGTTGTATACAAAGTTTAATGTTCGGCTACTAAAATTCTTAATTATCGATAAAAATCTATCTTATAAATCTGACGTTTATATTCTAGATAAAAAAATTATTTTATATAGGTAAATATATACATACACAGAGAAAAAATTCCAGTAAAAATTACTGAGCTGCCTCCGGTAAACGAGTCTTAAGTGACCAGTCCGTAGGAAATTATTAAGCAAAAATATAAAAAATGCGTTTCAAACATTATTTTTTACGATTCATTTGAAAATTTTTCCTGTACACCTTAAGAATTTTTCCTATACAGCTGCGTAATTTTTCCTATACAGCTGCGTAAAATTCGATGGAGTAGTAAAATTTCAAGTGGACACCGGAAAAATTTACTTAATTTTTTGTAAAATTATACTGGACATAGAATAATTTTTACTGAGTCGGTGTGTATTTCAGCACCACTGCATACCAAATATTACATAGAACAGAATAAACAAAACAAGCACGCAACCACCACGCAACCTTGAGGCCCAGAGAGCATGCGTGTTAGACAATACACGACTTACAGACGCAGCAACCGTGGCAACCGTTGGTTCGTCAGTTGGTCAATAGCAATGATAGTGATTGGATGTTTATAAAGTGTTTTTTTTTTTTTTTATAATATATTATTATTTAAGTATTGGACTTTCCATTTAAAACAAAAAATTGTTGTGTTTCATGAATTTTTGGTTAGTTTTTATTTTAATTCTTGTATGTTTTTTTTATATGTATTGATATGTTAATTGAAATATGTTTTTATACAAATTATTATAATGTGCTTATTGTTAAAAATTTTTATCATGTAATATTTCAAATAAAGAATTTATATATTTTTTTCCACAAATAATAAAAAACCACAAAAAATTTTTTCTATATTAATAATTTGATTTTAATGCTTACCCTTCTATCAATATCCTTTTAAACTATTTTAATTCAATTATTTATTAATAAATAAAAAAAAAAACCTTATTTATAAATAATACGGTAATTTTTACTGAGCTGTAGCGTAATTTAAAATTTTACTACTAATTATCGTAGTTTTTACTTAGCCTGTCACTTATGTCCGCATTACCAGAGAGCTCAGTAATTTTTTACCAGAAATTTCAGTAAAAATTACTTTTTACTGAAATTACTAATTTTTTTCTCAGTGTAGATGTCAGATTTATAAATTCGATTTTTATAGATAGTTAGGAATTTTGGCAATCAAGCACAAAGCTTTCTATGCAATTTGTACATAATTAGACCTTATGAATTCGCCCTTCTTTATTGGTCTCGCTCGCAAGCTCGCTTGATCATAAACGCGGCTCATATAAAAAGTACTTCATTATCTATAATAATCCTATTTATATCTAAGAACTGAAAATGACTCATTTCAAAAATAAAATTTTGTCACATATAAAAGTTATTATAATTTCTACTATCCTTTTTCAATATATTAGGTAGTAGATCTTGTGGGAGATAGCTATATTACGAGCTTACCTGATACATAAATTTATGTGAATGAATCATTTTCAGTTGTCGTTGTTTTCACTATACTTGTTTGTTGTATAAATAGCTAAAATAATGTTGTTTTATTACTGTGTTATCAGTTCACGACTTTCTGTAACTTAAAATATCATACAAAATAAATTTTCATGTTAGCCAAGTTCTTGTGGTCCTTTTTTGAATAACAAGCCTAAAAGATCTTAGAAAAGCCACTAAGCCAATAATTTGATTTTTAGAGATAAGCCGACTTTATACGGCCAGTGAGACCCCTACTTCTAATTCATAAATAAAAAGGTATGTATGAAAGAATATTGGCAAAAATCGATAATTTCCGTTGTCTTTCTACAACACCCTGTTCAGAGACACCTGTATGTTACCTATCCATTATCTGTTCGACTTGTACCCTAACTTAATACAGCTCTTATTATACGGATAAATTAGACTGCATTCCAACAGAAAACTGATGTATTGTTACATTACTCACATTCACATGAGATGTTGGATTGCGCTATACTGAACTGCACTGAATGTTAACCTTTCAAACCAGTATTATTCAACAAGTTCGTTGAAGAAATGTAGTAACTGATTTATTTTTTTTTTTTTACTTATGCCACAACACAGCTGTTGCTCTTAGAGATAAAAATTATTTCGATTTTACTTTGAAGTGAGAATTGTGGGCCATAAATTTGTTTTATCGTTTGATATCTTGAAAAAATATATTGCAGCTGGACCCTTAGGGCTACATAACCCAATGAGAAGAAGAACGATTTGATTAATTCACTGTTTGGATCAAGGTTAAAACCAGCTGTTACTTAAGATGAATCAAAACATTCGAAATCTAGAGTATGAATATAAATATTAACAATGATTACCTCAACTCTCCAATTTTTCACCAGGAAATACATATTAGCAATTACCGAAAATGATTCAGTACCGAACTATCAACTGGTAACCAAAAAATGTTATTAAATAAATTATTAAGGAATAAAAAATTCAGAGACAGCGATAGGAATCGAACTTGCGATCCTTCGAATTGTGGTGCAGGATGCTGCTTATAGGACTACTTACCTCTCCGGTATGAATCAAAAAAGTGACAATAAAATTAAAATTGATTCCCAAAATATTAATTGTATTTTTACATTTAACCCTAGAATCATACGTACTCGTCAAAACGACGAACGAACTTCTCTACCTGCTCCAATACTACAACTTGTCGTTGCCTGTTGCTGTGAAACTTCTGTTATCTAATTTATTTGTTATTATAGCATATAAGACGTATAAATTTTGTTTATAGCTATTGTCGTTTTTTATACTGAAATAATGTGCGTCAAAAGGACGACGATGTATGATTAACCGATGTTTTTTTTTAAAGATTTTGTACTCCACATATAAAAGTTTTCCTAATTTTTCTAAAATTTATTAAAGATATGGATGTTATAATTAATTTATTCAATGATTATGATAATGTGAAAGATGATTACAGCTGTTTGACTTATAGAGACGACATAATACTGAAATTTTAATATATTGAATCGAAAACTAAAGAATGCGTTTCGAATGACTTAATAACAGATTAACAATTTATTTTGTCAAAATTTTTTTAATTTTTATTATTTTTTGAGATCTTATTCGAAAAATTACTAACAAATTTTAGAAAATTTACAAATGTGCCTAATGGGGAAATAACTACATATCTATAGGAATATTTATGATTGAGAAATTTCACATTCTGTAAAGTCACACATGTCCACTGACTCATAATAGTTCATAAATTAATTATTTGAAACACATGTTTTATGATACAATTGATGTATTTATCTATTTTTTTATTTTTTATAATGAAAATATGCTTTGATAAAAAGATTAAAAAAATTAATAAATATTTATATTAAGAAATTTTTCCAAATCCAATTTTTTTAAATATTTTGTTCGCTTTTGTAGTATTGTTATGTAAAAAAAATGTTTTTTGCAAATAAACTCTAAAATTCTCCGTAAAAAGTCCATTCGTCAAAATGACGCCGATGTATGATTAACTTGACTTGTAGACCAACGTATGATTTCAGGGTTAAAATGCCCCCAAATACAACGCTGATATAATATTCATGGTAATCCCAACTTTAATGTTAATTTATTCATATTATTTACATTAACAAATTATGCTAATAAAAATCAGCAAAACGCAGAGTCGTAGAAAGCTGAGACGGACACCATGGCAGCATTTGAACAAGTCTCGGTAAACTTACGACCGGCTTTTACATTCATAATTTTAAAGGTTCTTTAATTAAAGTTACTTTTAATTGAAAGTCGACTTTATTTCTAGCTCTGTTTTACAATGATTAGATTTGCTTACTTTTGTTAACGGACTTTTAACTGTTGCACGGAATAAAATGAACTATGAATTATCGTAGCCAATCTTAATATTTATAAGAAATAACTATAGAAACAAAAATGTCAACATGTTTGAATTACAAAAAAACCCTTTTCATTCATTTCGTATACTGCTAGTGAGATTCGAATAAGAATCCACCATATTATTTCTTTTTAAAAGAAATCAGCAAAGAAATTTATAAATATCGTAAGTACAATGGATCATAAAGGAAATCGCTCAGCTTGTTTAATCCAAAATGAATGTTTGAAACTAAGTCAAGACGTAAAAATAATCAAAAATATTATTGAAAATAAGAAAACAAATAAAATTTTTATTTTATTTATTTAAGGTACGAATACTTTATAGAACAATTATGTTTATAAACAAAATTCAATGATAATAATCAGCAATAGCAAATATATTAAAGCCGACTTTAAACGGTAAAAGTGGAGATAATTCTAACTTTAGTTTGAAGTCGACTTTTACACTAACGGGGCGTTAAATTTGATTGTAAAACAGTACCAAAAATAAAATCAGTTTTAAAATTGACTTTAGTGTTAAAGTTGGATTTAAATGTGAATGTAATAAATGTGAATGTTAGCGGCTAATTACTATATTTATATTTTATATTTTTCTTTAAAACATTTTGTGACTCTTATTCGCTTACGTCACCAGTCAGTGGTGGATTTACCAGCAGGCTGAGTAGGCTGGAGCCTAGAGCGGCAGATTTTAGGGGCGGCAAATTTGGGCCAAGAGGGCGGCAAAATTTAGAATCTAAAGTTTTTTTTTGCTGTCACTTACTTTTTTTTAAGAAAAAATGTTAAAAAGTTATTAAGAAATTTTATTTAGCTTTTTGGGATAAAGTAGGGGCGGCACTTTTCACGGAGTCTAGACACTTAAGGTAAATCCGCCACTGTGACCAGTTCAGTAAATTCCGAACAAAATTTCACATTTTTACGAAATTTAATGAAAACTAAATTTAGTACCAAACTTTTGGATAAGTTCTTCAAACGCCCGATGCCCGGAAATGGGTATTTTGAGCATTCTTCGATTTTTTCATGAATCTTAGAATCATTAACCTATGTTTTGAGAAAAGATTTTCGAGAAAAATTAAAAAATATTTATGAATTTCTGTATAAGGAACTTTTTAGTACAATCAGGCCCTCCCGAAAAGTCCAGACTACTAGTTTTAAAAGTGGCGGCCTCTCTACGGGTCTGATATAACAATATCAACACTTATACTCTGTTTAAAAATATAACCTTGCGGCAAATAAACGACTCGCTTCTTTTTTGGAATGTTTATGATTTGAAGCGTGACATATTTTACAATAGTTAAATTTTTTTATGCATAATAAAAAAATATTTGATTACCTATTTGGTGTACCCATATGCATTAAATTCATTATAATACCGTAACCTTCTAAGTGTGAGTAATGTGATAGACTTTTAAACGATAAAAAAAAAACGTACAAGATGGAAACAGACTTATCGAACATAGGGCAAAAGTAATGGAATTTTTTTTTAAGATCAGTATGATCCCTGATATTTTTTGGTCAACAATATTTTGTTTTTTATTAAGGGAGGAGTTCAAATAAAAAAGCAACGTTTTTATTCATGATTATTTTGCTTGTTGAAATTTTTTTCAAATTAGGGATGGTTTCAAATAGAAAATTTTATTTTTGAAACATTCATTACTCTTCCCTGTGGGGGGAGGGAGCCCTTTTTCACAAGTTTTTAAGCGTTTACAAGGAACGCCATATCTCAAAAAGGAATTAATATTTTTTAAAAATTTTTTCATTATTTTATTCCTAAAGGACCTGTCCATAAAGCTGAGTATGAGTTTCAGGTAATTTTAAAAATTAACTATAAAATTGTAATCCCAAACTTCTAAAAATTATAAAACCCAATTTTTATTAAAAAAAAAAAAATGTTTAAAAATAGTTACAATTGTTCAAATGGAAAAAGCATACTCCACTTTATGCGCAATATGTTTATGAACAAAATAAAAAAAAAAATTAAGTCTCTATCTTTTCCAGAACTTTAGATATGATTTTCCTTGTCGGAAAAAACACAAATTTCGGGAAACGGTAAAAAACAAAAATAATAACAAAAGAAGCGGTTTACCTACTCACTGTTTATTAAAACGTCTACAAAGGCATACAAATAAAAGAACATTATCTCAGTGCATACTATAACTCGTGTATACCTTTTCCAACAATTTTTGGGATGACTTTTCGAGAGGGTGTTATTAGTGACCATAAACTTTCAAGATGTTAAATTATTTTATTGCTTACAACAAATACCACCCTATGTTCACTCCAATTGTAGTTAAATTTGTTACCTGTTTTACAAGCGACGGTTTCTTTTTGCATTCATATAGATAAGTAGGTAACATGCTGCGAACAATACTGCTGATTATTGCCGTACTTGAAAAGTCATCTCATTTAAATATTGAAAAACTATACACACCAAAACTAAATATTACTGATCAAATCGCGAGGGGGGGGGGGGGCGAGCGTTATCTGCAAAGGTGCAGCAATTTGGCTGTGCAGCGGCTCACAAATAAATATTTTTCTACTTGAAAAAAAAAATTTTGGCCATGTTTTATATATCACCGTGTTTGTAAAGAACCACAGAACGGAATAAAAACAAAAAGCGAGATTCGAAAAAAATTAGTTTATTAGCCGTTTCTGGCGTGAACTCCCCCCTTAAAATCATGTTATCACCAATAGATTGTATTATGATAGCCATCTACTTTATTATTTCTGTAATTCGCGTTTACGGTATACTTATGTATAACGTCATTATATAAAATTTCAACCACTGCAAAACAATAAAATGAATAGTTCATCAGCTCTTAGACTATTATATTTATTATAAATATGTATAATTATTTTTCAAATAGTCCTAATCACAACAAATTATGTAATCCTAAACTAAGGAAACAATAATTAATGAAAAATACTTATCAATTTTTATCGAAGCTTTTTAATAGCATTTTCTGATCTCTTAAGGGGGGAGGATCCTCCAGACAACAGGTTTTTTAACACATAATTTTTTTTAAGAAACTGGATACATTTATTGTATCAAATGAAATTATGTAGTATAGTACATGTTATGGTGTATTCACTCATATATTTTTATGCAAAAAAAAGAAAAAATGGCGGCGCTACAGCTGTTCCAAGTTGACTCTTAATTTGCCCCGTGGAATGCCCAGCCTCTTGTAATCAACTGAATTCAATCGGACAAAAAGATTTTATTAAAACAAGTGATTAACTGATTACGCTTTGCACATACCTATCTCTGATTAGAAAATTTTTTTTTCACAATTTAAAATCAAAAAGAAAAAAATTTTACTTTTTTTTATAAACAAATAGGGTAAAAGCCCCTTTTGTGGAACGGTATCTAATTATGAACATTTACATATTAATGAAGTTATTTCTGAAAGAAACGTCTGATAACAAAAATTATTATTAATAGAATGATTGTTTTTCAACTTAAATTCACCTCGCATTTAAAGTTTTCTTACTTAATTAAAGAAATAAATATGTAAATGTCAAAACTGTTCCAGTATTAGATACCGTTCCACAAAGGGGGCTTTTACCCTAGTTATAAACAATATTCATAGTAATAATTTATGCAAAATTTTAGGTATATGCAAAGGCCAATATCTTAAAGAATATCTGTACAAAATTTCAAGTTAATACCTTAATAATTTTTAAGTTATGTTCCACGGCACGGAAAAAAACCTGTTTTGAGAAAAAGGCTATTAAAAAGTTTTCGTTCTTGAAAAGTAGAGTTAAAAGCAGTTTATCGTTATCTAAGATAATCTTTCTGTTGGGATTTAAACATTAGAAATATATTCCTTTAGGTTCAAATGAACTTTAGCAAAACAAAAATTAAAAAATATGAAAGTTCTGGAGGACCCTCCCCCCTTAATATACATCCTAATTTTCAAAGAAATATACATATTTCTATGATAGGTCTATTTCTATAATAAGCAATTCATTTCAAAAACTCCTAAAAAAAAGTTGAATCTAAATTCAATTCATAGTAAAAACATGAAACACATGAAACTTGGTAATAGTTTTTAATAAGAATTTGTTTCAAAATAATTACACGTAAAAACAAACTTATTAAAAATTGCATAACTTAAGAAAAATAATATTAAACTTACATAATGCACTTATTATTTCAAAAATTTGAAAATGAATTAAAATTTATATTATAAGTTAAAAATATAATAAATTAAAAAGTTTACTCTGCCATGAAAACAGATATTACAAAATTTGTAATACTAATCGTAAAAATAAAAATAAAAATTTACGGATCGTTTTTTTAATTAAATAATAAAATTTAACACAAAAGTATTACAATGACACAATTAATAACATAAAACGTAATATTTTTCCAAACTAAAATAATAATAAAAAAAAAAAAACTTTTAAACAAAAACAAAACTTAGTTAAATTTTACCTTTTTGAAAATCAAAAAATAAAGAATAAATCCAACAAAAAATTAATCACATTGAGAGTAACAATACACAATTATTGTATTAAAGAAAAAAATAAAAATTAGAACAAGAGATCGCTCCCAAAAAAACGTGTTATTTTATTTCAATAATAAACAATTTCAAAATTAATTTCAACAACCGTACAACATCAATTGAACAACGCGGTCATCGTGAAACTGACGAGTGCGACATGCAACATTCATTAAAAAGTTCCACCACACACTTGTTCACTCGCGCTATCTCACCAGAGTGCACAAATACTTTTCGGATGCACACAAACTTTTTAAAGTACGAATAGAGGTGATCAAAAAGTAATAAACTCTATCAATTTATCAATCAGTTACCATTAGGCATTGTCTTCAAAATTATACAACCAAATTATTCAGTATTTTAATTTATAGGTATATAAAAATATTATTTTTTCTTGTTAAATAATCCTATCATTCCCTATTCAAAAAATTAAAGTGTGGATCATGTCTGAGCCGTAGTCCGTAGGGGTTTACGTGAAAAAGATTATGATTTTCAATTTATCCATTCCATCATTTTGTTGTCACTGTTGATTAGTGGTCGAGGTACAGTGAAACAAAATTCTAACGAAAATCGTTTCATCGAAAAAATAATCGTCAAAAATAAAACAAAAATAAAAAAATTAATTATAATTATTGTCACATCATTTAAAAATAAACGATCATTAAAATACTAATAGTTTTCAGCTTACACATTTAATACATAATTAATTATTTTAAGTCTTAAATCTTTAATAGCAACTAATAGTTATTAGAAAATCATTAAAATATAAAATATAATCAAGGACGTTTTAGGTTATACTATAATTAAAAGAATTAAAATTTTTCCCTGAATTTAACTGGATTCATTTCTAGGGCCACCATTATATTTTCAACAATGTATAAATCTAACAATTATTAAATATTGTCAGATTTAAAAGACATGTGATTTTCAAATGTGTTAAATTAAATATAAAATGGCTCACAATATAGATACAATTTACATACATTCATACATATATTTTATAAAAAAAAAAAAAAGAAATTGTATAACTATTGAAATTTTGTTATGAATAATCTTTGAAAACGAGTAGGTTATTTTTATTTATTGGAAATACAGTCGGTGTGGGCGACGGCAAGAATAAAGTTTTTATTGTTAGTATAGGTATTGTTTGCATAATGTGATCTTTAATATGATAAAACTCTGAGTTTTTATATTATCCAGTATTTTATTCTCGTTCATTATTGACCCATTCATTACAACTATTCTGTGATTACAACAATGACCTCTAAATTTCTAAATACTGCAATCTGTGCCATCTATACTTTGTTAATAAAAATAAAACATGTGACATGCAGATAATAACAATTTCTGAAGTGACACCTTTGAGTAATGTCCTCTATAGTTTTATTTAAAAACTATTTCGTTAAGGTTTCTCAGAACAATATTTAAAATAAATATTAATTGAAATTTTAAAAATAAAACAAAAAAATGTAGTTTTTAAAGTTAAAGAATCAATATCGAATCTGTGAATTATTTAATTTTTTTTCATTTTACGCTTCTGTATATGTAATTTAATTTCTATATAGATTAAAACCGTACGAATTTAATTTTACGAAATTATTCCTAATTCTTGTTGCATCCGTCAAATATGTGTTTGTATAATGATATGACTTTATTAGTTTCAATTTCTTTGATTATTTTTAATATTAACAAGTTCTTAAGATTTATTTCTATGAATAATCACAATTGCCCATATTCATATATTAAAACATGAGTGTTAAAAGTGAATATTTGTGTTTGTTGTTTTAAAAAAACTTATTACAAACAACAGGCCGACTTGTCCTTTACAAAAGTTGTAAGTGCGGTGCAAATGGCGTCGGATAATGATGCCTCTTGTGTTTGTGACCCAAATTTTGCGATCATTTGTAGCTTTTTAGAAAAATTCGGTAAAGTATGTGGTATTACGTATCCGAATATCAAAGAGCTTCAAGAAATGCTTGAAAATACATTAGAAGGTAATGGAGTCTGTGTGTCGGTTAAGTAATCGTTATTAATGTGTACAGTTATTCAAATATAAATAAGATTATTATTTTTAGTTGGATAACTAATATTTTTTATTAGTGGGTTAAGGATAAAACAGATTAGTGTTTTTCAGGAGAAAATTTTTTGATAATAATTGATTGTGCATGTCTAGTGGCAATTTTCTTCTTTTTATTTTATAACTTCTTACATACGAAGTTATTCTTATATGACATTAAGAATAAAAACAAACTCATCAACCGTGTGAAATTTTTTTACCTGTTTTATAAAAATTTATCAAACACCAAATCAAAAAATTATTCTTCTTATTTGTATTTGAAAACTGTTAAGTGTTAATATATTGTGATAAATATTTGTTATTATGATTTTTCGGTCTGCATTTATGTACATAATCTTTAAATTTTCTTTATAAAACAATTAATTTTTATCAGAAAATAAGGTTTTAAGTATTTTTACCTTTTTTATTTAGCATTCATATTATAAAATGAAATATTGTAAAAAATTAAGTATAACAACTTTTCAAGTAATAGCTTTATAAATTTGGAAAGAAGTTCATCAGGAAGATTTTAAAAAATCCCGCCATTTTTGATTGGCAATCCTTATTTTGAAAAAACCCGCCAATAATTATTTTAATAAATTCTACCTTCTAGTGGCTAATAATAATTTTTAAGACTATTATAATTTATATATTAATCATATTATTTTCTTTCTGAATTTAAAATTTTAATTATTTGATGGTTAAATGAGCTTATTACAAAGTAAAAAGTAAAAAATAATATGGAATCTTCCCAAGTAAAATATTTATTTAGAATATACCTACTTTATTGTAATTTTTAATATTAATCAGGTTTATTAGTATTATTTTTTTTTTTTTAAATATAGTTCCACAAGCATTATTTGATCTACAAGTTAAACTTTTGCGAAAAGTTCGACGATCTGTACACAATGATCGATGGGAAAGGGCACTTGTGAAATTTTGTCATTCATATTCCAGCCAAGATGCTTGGGAGATTGAACGTTTTGGATATAAAAAGTCAAGGTTGTCGGTTAAATTACGAGCGCTAAAGGTTAATATTATTAAAAATTTATTTTGTAAATGTATTATGTTCACTTACAAATGAATAATTCTGATTTTCTGTGGATTGAATTAAAAATTTTTAAAAAATACCACTGTGTAAGCTAAGATTGGCATTATAATATATCCGATTTTAATGTAAACCATATAAATATTTGGTAACTATTTAAAAATGTTATTTTGATTCCAAAATATTGAAAACGCGCCATTACTGTAAAATGACGTCACATTTTGTCAATTCTAATAATTTTTATCGGCGAAACAGTCATATTTTATTCTCAATATTTCAATTAGCCTGAATATACAGTAATAATAATTGACCAGAATTTAAGTAAATAGTCATCTTTACTTTGAAAATTTGTGAATATAATCAAAGTTTGGAGGTCATAAAGATTAATAATTAACCCCTTGTCGTTCAGTGTGTCTGTATCAAAAATATTACCCAAATTAACTTGAAATTTGCGTTACTTGTGGGTTGCATCCACGTTACATTTTTGAGAAAAAATTTCTTTAAAAATTTGGTTTTAGTCCCAGAACCCTATATTTCTCTCCACGGGCCTGTATAAAAGCATTTTGAGTTAAACTTTTAGGAAATAATCATTATCTGGAGCAGCTCCTGAATGCACGTCAGGATCCCAAACGATTAGACGTACACGTCATAAATTAATAAAACGTTATACTCGCATAAGAGGAAATCATTGCAAATTGACTAGAACTTGTTAACATTATTGACCAAAATGTGTTATATTACTCAAAATCATTATCTACTTGAGTTCAGATTTGGGTCAAGTGTTGGGTGTGTTATTGATTTACGACGTGCACGTTTAGTCGTTCTGGTCGAATCGGAGCTTTAGGTGATTTTAGTCTTTTTAAGTCAGCCAGAAACCAATAAATCAGAAAAGTAGAATTATTCATTTGCGCAATTGGTAATTTGAAAAATATGTAATTAGGATATTTTAAAAATTATCCAAAAATTTCAGGCATTACTAGAGGCGCAATTCGATAATAATCAAAAATTTAAAAATGAAGTTAATAAAATGTCCACAGAAGACTTACGGCTTGAACCAATCGGAAAAGACAAGAAGGGTCTTTCTTATTGGTATCAGGTCGATGAAGTGAATAATTTACGTGTTTATCGAGAAGACCCGGATGAAGAAACATGGGAATTAGTGGCCAGGTAATTATTACTGCAAATTTTCTCACTTTCGGTGGTATATTTCGACAGCCACAGTTTTATGTATGATAGATCTGATGGATAATAAAACTGTGATAGTTGGTTATAAACCCAAACTCAAATGGATCAAAAATCAAGCGAATATTAAATAAATTAAATTCTATTCGACAGTAAATTAACTTCTAAAGTAAAGTAACATTAATTTGATACTATAAAACAGGGCTTCTTAAACTTTTTTTTATTCGCAACCCCAAATAGAGATATATAAGTATTTTATAAGGATTTATTGATAAGGTAACAATATATGCACATATAAAAAAATTTTTCGCTATGACCCCAAGATTTCGCTAGGCTACCCCAAATGGGGTCGCGATCCATAGTTTAAGAAGCCCTGCTATAAAACAATCTTCTAGTTATTAGTCGATTTACTGATTTACGGTTTGCTATTATACACTAGATGTCGTGAAATGTGTGCTGAACGCTGATTGGTTCCGGCATTTTCTGTCCACAGTTTCCATAAAATACATTAGAAATAAATTAAATATTAACACAAATCGTTTAGATTAATCTAGAAAGAATAATTAAATTAAAAATTTTTAATTGTTCCTTAATTCATAACTTATTAACAATAATTATGTACGTTGACATGTCACGACTCTATTTATTATAGGGACTCTAAATCATTTCATAGTAGAGTTCCTATAATAAGTAGAGTCGCGACATCTGGTTTGACAGATGACTGATTCCTCCATTTTCTGTCCAAAGTTTGCGTAAAATAAATTGGAAATAAATACTTAACAAAAATCATTTAGTTTAACCTAGAAAGAATATTTAAATTAAAACTTTTAATTGTTCATTAACTCATAACTTCATAACTTATTAACAATAATTATATACTCATTGTCAAAACATATTTACTCAAATATGTGATAATTATTTTTGAAATTTCCGCTTTGTTTTGGACAGAAAGTGGCTGACATTCAAACCAGATGTCACGACTCTATTTATTATAGGGTCTCTAGTTCATAGAAAAAAATTGTAATTTATAAAATCTATGGTGGAATTCTTGAAACTGGTGAAATGTTTATAATATAAAAAATTATTGTCTACAAAACCTATAAAACAGTTAAGTAAATCTTTAAATAGAAGAGTAATCGCCAAAAAATCGTGATTTTCTGCCAATTTTGTCGAACTCATGAATTTTGTTGATAAATGGTCTGAATGATAATAATTCAAAATGAGACATGAATCCTCACAGGCTCAAGTTGAGGATATTTTTGTTTCGATCGAAGATATGACGAGTCTCATCTGTCCCTTGACTTATTCACGCTATTATAAATTCGATATTTTCAGTGACGTCGTTCCAAATTTTTTCCGAAATCATTTTTTTGTGAAACTTTCCGCTATTTTTAAAAGCTTTTATTTAACTTGATATGTTAGTATGTTGGTTTAGATCAAATCTTGGAATCAAAATTTAGACAGGTTCTAATTGAGCTAGAGGTTTCAAATTTTACATACGTGTCTAACCTTGATGACAATGCAATATTGTATAATTAATTTTGTCCTACATTGCCGCCCAAAAAAATTGTTGATTTTTAGTCCTGTGCAACTTTTTGACATTTTAGAATTGTCAAATATTTGTCCATTGATTTTACATTGCAATTTTTTGTTTCCATAGTTACGCTTGATTTTAGGTAAATTAACCGATTAAAATATAGGTAAAAAATTACTTCTTTAATTTTTCTTTTCAAATTAATTGTAATCAGACTAAAAAGTAGAAAATAAATTAAAGTAAAAAAAATGTTTTTTAAGAAAAAGCTTTTATTTAAAAATCGGCTAAAAAATAAAATAAAATAACCTTTGAGTGAAGTTTGAAGCAATATGCAACATAATTTATAAAAGCTTGAGGCGTTTAATTAAGTTTGGTAACTACTGAAATGTAAAATAGCTCTTATATCCACAACAGAAATAATTAATGATAACGCCTCAAGCTTTTATAAATTATGTTGCATCTTAAATTCTTAAAAAACATTTTTTTTACTTTAATTTTTAAATATTAGATTTAAATCTCCTCAGAGAGTAAATTACATGATAGATTCATTTACTTACTAAATTCATTTATTCTTTATAATACTGATATTTTTAAATAAAGTCACTTTTACCTTTTAGTTTTATAATTTTATTACCTATCAGTTAAATCGTGCGATCAGCCGTAGTTGTGTGAACATACCCTTAATGATATCCAATTCATTGATTGAGAATGTAAAAAAGTCAAAATTTAAAAAGTAAAACTGTTAAACATTCCAAAATTCAAACTTTTTAAATTTGTTTCAGTGACAGAGCCGGGTTAGTTCAACTAATATCCGAATTATCCGCTGAAAATAATACAAACGTAGAATCTATAATGAATGAGGATAGTAATAGTTTAGAAATTGAAAAACCAATAACGGATACAGGTCAACCGGAACTATCAAATGACGAGGAAAATTCAAAAGATAATTCCATCTCCAATTCCCAGTTAAGTGATGACGACGAACCAGAATTAAAATTTGATCAAGACGATAAGAGTGACGAAGATGAAAATACGTTTGATAACAGTGATAATGCAGATGATAAAAACAGTGGTTCGGATATTGAGGAAGAGGAGGAGGAGGAAGACGACGAAGAAGTAGAGGAAGAAGAATCAAATAGTTTACCAAATAGTGATAAAAAAGGAATCAAGTTAAAATTGAAAAGAGAAAATATTAAAGAAGCAAAGGACAAAGAGGAGACAGATGAAGATGAAATGTTCGAGAAAAATGGTAAATCAAAGAAAAATTCAAAAAGTTATTCTGTTGTCAAAGAAAAAGCCAATGAAAAGAGAAAAGAAGCTTCTTCGAAAAATGATCAAAAGAAAGACCAAAGTAAAAATGAAGAAACTACGAAGGAAGACAAGAATGAAAATGATGCTTCGAAGAAAGATCAAGAGGACAATCAAAAAGTTGCAAAAGAGATTGTAGAAAAAAATCAAAATGGCGCAAAATCAAGTGCCGATGAATCACCGAAAGATGATATTTCAGAAAAAAATGTCGACAAGGACCAAAAAGAGAATACTTCGGAAAATTCTGAAAATATCTCCAAAGCGAAAGCAGAAGAAACAGTTGAAAAAAGTCAAGTAGAAGAACAAGTGGAAGCCGAAAATAAGACAGACGAAGACAGTCTAATAAAAGAATCCTCAAAACGACCAAATGATGAATCTGACGACACATCAAATACGAAAAAACTAAAATTATCCTCCCCAAATCGATGTATCATCCCATCAGACTCAAAAGAAGTGAGCGAAACAATCGTCGAAGACACAATGATCATCCAAGGTGAGGGTTCGGGTGAAAATTGTGAAACGGCAAATATTTTTTTAGATTCCAATAATGTAATCGAAGACGAAATTGTCGAGGAAGTCATGTATTTTTACGGCGAGGGTAACGGCGCCGATTGTATGACAGCGAATAGCGATAAAAGTAACAGTGACGAGAGTTGTACGAAAGAATCCGAAAATCTCGAAAAAAATTCGAGTAATTGTAACAGTAATTCGAGTGACAAGACTGCAGATTGTAGTGTAAAAAATAATTTAATCGCTGAAAGAGCAGATAATTGTGATAAAATTAACGACGAGCTGGCCTCTGATAGCAAGACAAAAGAAGCCGATTCGGATGATTCAAGTAAATCCAATGCCCCGTTACCAGCAACGAAACGGTATCTCCTCAACGCGAAAGAGGATCTAGATACCAAAAATAATAGTGAATCGAATAGTGAATTAACTAATCAAGTTGAAACTAAAGTCGAATCTAAAAGTAATAGTGAAAAAAATTGTTTAGACACTGAAAAAATAAATTTAGTGACGAAAGATATTCCAAAATCAAGTGATTGTGAATCCTCGAAAGAAGCTGAATCAAATCTAAAAGCAACTGTTGATAGTGATATTTCCAATGGCAAGAGTGATAGTCATGAGAACAAACCAGAAAAAAGTTATTGTGAAAGCGATAAAACTGTAGTAGATGAAAAAAGTGATACTCAACCAATGGAAAAATCAACGAAAGAAAATCATGAAAAACTAAGTAAAGAAGAACAAATAGAAACCAAAAAAGAAGAATTAGAGAACAAGGTGGAACAAAAGAATGAAACAGTTGAAGCAGTCAAAGAAGAACCTAAATTAGAAAAGTTAAAAACAGACCAAGAAAGTAGTAAAAGTGACCTAAAAGAGGTTGTGAATTCGAGTAAAGATATAAAACCAACAAAAATAGAATGTAATGAAAAAATCGAAAAAGAAGACATAAAACTTAAAGAAGAATCAAACGAAGATAAAAAAGTGATCAGTGAATTGAAACCCGACGAAACTGCTGGCGTCAAAGACGAAAAATGTGACATAAAAATTAAAGTATGCCCCGTTTCCGAGTTAAACAAAAAAGTTTTAGATATTAAAAAACCGGAAGATATTCAAAATTCGGATAATAAAAAATTAGAACCGACAACCCCGAATAATTGTGACAATAAACTTACCGAACCGATCATGGAAAGACCAAAGTTAATCAGGACCGGACCACGGATAAAAATTCAAAATCGAACTCGTGCTGATCGGTTACGTAGTTTACAACTGGAAGCTGAAAGAGCAAAGAATCAAAGCCTATCAACCGCTCAACCCGTTGGAACTCCCGCACCAAATCCATTGGATCTTGTACAAAAATTAGATAGTAATATGGTTACAATCAAAAAAGTCACGAAAGTTTTACAAAACACAGAAACGATCTCAAATAAAAATGAAGTTGACCCGTTGGCAGATAGTATCGGCCAAAATATCCCAACACCTACCCCCACAAAACCACTATTGATGTGCGTGGATATTAATAAACTAAAAGCAAAACCGGATATCACCGAGCCTGCTGTACCTGAAATTAAAAATAATGCGGTCAATTCAAAACAAAAAGTAAATGACCAAAATGTTCTCGAAGAAGATCCTTTGGCTGGTGTTGACTTACAGTTACCAAAGACGACGGAAGTTGAAAATAACAGTTCAGTCGCAAATAGTAAAACGTTAACGAATTGGAAATTAGACGAACCGGAAATTGTACCATCTCTTAAACGAGGACAGAGTGCTGAACGTGTCGTTGAAGATGATTCAGATCAGCCAAATGTTAAACGGTTAAGACCTCGTAATCGGAAACCAGTAGAGGAAAAACGGACTCCTGATAAATCCATTCCAGAAAGTACACCCAAAGAGCCAGAGAAACCCGAAAATAAATCATCACTGCCCCGTAAACAAGTGGCGCGACGAGGTGGTTTACGTCCAATGCAAACGCGTAGCAGTACAAACACCTCGAGTACACCACCTAAACCAGCAGTTCCAGCTAAACCGTCACCAGCCCCTAAAAATCAGTCGAAAACAACACCGAAATCTGCGTCCCCCAAAAACAAACAAAAAACAATCACCAAACCGACACAAAACACAGAAACCATTGTCCCCGAACCGCCTCCAGCAAAAGAACAAATTCAAACCACAAAAACGGTGCCAAAAAGTGTATTACCGAAAAATCCACCCAAAGAACCTGAACCGAAAAAGAAAGGTGAGTTTTATGTTCCTCAAATAGTTGTTTGAAATACAAATTTTAATATATTGATTTTTCAAAAAAAAAAAAGTCCGAAAACTTTTGGGCTTAGAAGTGGAAGAAGATTTAGTAAATGACGAAGGAAAGTCTGAAGCTACACCAATTCGACAGTCACGAAGAATAGCTCAAATTAAGATCCGTGAAGAAGCTGAGCGTAGAAAATTAGAAGAAATAGCACTCGGTGAAATAACAATAAAGAAACCTAAGAAGAATAAAGAGGTGAAGGTAATTTTTGATCGTTTGAAAAGTTTCACGTCTAATGCATTTAGTATAAAGCGACGTGCTGAGAAATTATTTATTAATATTTTTTTATTTAAATTTTTATTTTACAAGTAGTTTAATAAAACATTGCTAAGAAATAGTTCCTCAACGCGTCACTACGTGCCGTACTGAATTCTAATGGTCACTAAGCATCCTACCAAGAATTATAATCTTCTTTTACTTACAAATTTTCCTTAGAATATCCGGACACTTACCAACTTTAATTGAACGATAATTTAGTTTAAGTTGGCAAAGCTCACGATTACTGACTAAATTTATTTTTGTATTTATTATAATGGGAAATTTGATTAATTTTGGAAAATTATTCATTTTAAATAATGCCAAAAATGTATGGAAAAGCATTTTAAAAATAATGCCGAAAATCATTAGAAAAAATTATTTTAATATTTGTTCTCAAAATTTGCGCGAAAACGTTCATTAGCTGTCAGTTACATCACATTCTTTAAATAGCAACAAGTGTTCTGTAACTAAGAAAAAAAACTGTTTATTTTTCGTATAATTTGGAAAGTGCTAGGAAAATAAATTGCTGATTTTTTTAAAAATTAATTTAATTTGGATTAATTTCCATAGTTATGTTTGCTAACCGGAATTTAAAGTAGCGACCCTAGTGGCGATAGTGTTGAAATATCTGAGAATATAAACGTCACAGCCCGTTTTTGTTCACTTGCAACTTGTTTATAGATAAAAAATTACTTTTTTAATTAATTTTTTAAAATTAAATAATAACAGTTAATGTGAATTAGCATAATAAATTGCTGTTTTCTATTATTAATTTTCATTAAAATTTCTTTTGATGACGTTTCCCTTTAATACTGTCAAATACCTCATTGTGAAAATCCATTTAGTATAACTGGGTTTCAAGGTTTCCATTTTTTATACATAATTGTATCGGATTACTACAATGGGATGTTCGGTGACCAACTATTTTCTAAATACCTGTAAAATTCAGATTGAAATGTTCTTGAAAAAAAGATATTCCATTGTTATTTTGTATTTGAAAACTCTGTTAAAAAACACCATTTACAAACATGATTTTCCCACGGTATTATGTGTAATACCGTGAGTCATAATGGGTTAAAGTTACCGATATTTTTTTTGTCAGTTTTCATTTAGTGTGTTTTTGATTATGTGACTTTGATTTATACCAGTTTTGTTGTGAGTTTTACGACCACATTCAATTTTTTCTTCTAAAAATTTTAGGATTCTGGTGGTAATAAAAAAAAGAAAAATAAATATTCGGAAGATGAAGATTACACGGTGAGTGACGTTGAATTTGATAAGAAGAAAAAAAAGAAGAAAAAGAAAAAAGGTTTAAAATTTGACGAATCGAATCCGTGGAAATCGAGTAGCGGTTCAAGTTCCAGTAACGACGAAGAAGAAGACGATATAGACATAGAACCAATTGAAGAAGCAACCGATGACGAACAATTAATCTTTAAATCTGATCACGAATTTTCACCTGAAAGTGACCTCGGCGAAACGGAAGAAGTGCAACCATTACGACGAGCCAGAACCGCCAAAGGTAATTTTATTAATTTTTACAAACGGTCATAGAATATTCTAAAATATTTTTTCATTATAGTTGAAAAAATCGAATCAGATGAAGAAGACGATTATGCCTGTCAAAAATGTGGGAAATCTGATCACCCTGAATGGATCTTATTATGTGACTCGTGTGACTGTGGTTGGCATTGTTCATGTCTTCGACCGGCACTGTTGGTTATTCCCGAAGGCGATTGGTTTTGTCCACCATGTCAACATGTACGTAACATAAAAAATACATAATTTTGGGTACTTAAGACCACATTACTATTTTCACTACACTTAAAGCCGAACTATTCGTTAAAAAATTGTTCAGATAAGAATTGTGAGGGCAAATGATTGCTAGTCAAAAACTTTCTAGCTCTTGTGGCTTTGGGGTTCGAATTTATATTTATTTTTTTTTACTGACATTGCGTATTGTTTTTAAAACTGATCTAATACATCGATAAGGGACATAAATGAAAGAAAATTCTTTCCTAAATTTTATCAATTTAGTCAGTATCACTTACAATACTACAAAATACCACGTAAATATATATATGAAAAAACTTATGACAGTTGTTTCGAATATTAATTGTTCATTTTCAAACAAAGTAAAGATTATACTAAACACATGCTTTATATATTAATACTAATTTTATTTATCTACATCCTATGAAGAGGGAGTATCAAGCGATGGGAAAGTCGTAGGGATAAATAAAGAGGGTTCAGAATCAAAGAGTAAACAAATAGAAAAACAATATTTAGAAGGTGTTGTCACGTGATAAAAATTGAAATAGAAAACAAATATATTTAAGTAAGTACAGTCGTATACCAAAAATTATGAACTAATTAAATTATATAGGAAATAAAGTTGAACTGATGGTTGGATGCTTCTAAGATTGTTAATTTCTGTCCTTTGCATTGTCTCGTGTCCCATGTCGATTAAATGTCTCGCAAAGTTTCTTATTCCTGTAGGACTTGAAGTGCTCTGCTCTCCGAATTCCAAATTTTGATATTTATGTATTAAACTGCCAAGATTGTAATAGTTTTTATATAGGTCAAACTGGTAGAAACTTTGAAAACCTCCTTTGGTATCTGTTCTTTTCCGTTAGATGAATATTCTAGGAAAAAACAAATATCAACTCTTATATTTTTCACCCTGTATATCAGTGGTTCTCAAACTTTTTGGTTCGCGACCCCTTCTTTTCACTTAAAAATTTCAAAAGACCCCCAAAATATGTAAAAATGGTAGTTTTCGCGACTCCTACTTTGAGAATCACTGCTGTATATTATATAAATAACAAAGAGAGAATGAAACACAGCTAACTATTCCTCTTTCACTCGGCTGAATTCGATTCTTCAATCCGAACTTACCCGAATGAACGTTTCACTTTGGAACGTGACGGATTTATGTGCGCAGTGTACTCATAGAAATTTTCATCCAGATCTAAAGGATCATTCTATTCTTATTTTACAGACTACTTTAATATCACGATTAAAATTAAAATTGGACGAATATGATAAACAAGAAAAGAAGATGGAACATGATATACTGCATCGACAACGGCTAGAATATGTTGGAATAAGTATGTCGAACGTTTTGCCGCCAGAACATGAGCGAAAAAGTAAAAGCAGACAAGAATATCACACGGATGATTCACAGTATGCGGACGGCAGAGAGAGTCGATCTGCTGGTAGTGCAAGTGATTCTGGAAGTGAATCACGTTCTGGAAGTGATGATAGTAGCGAACCCATATATCAACTACGACAACGACGTCAAGCAAACAGTTATCGATTTAACGAATACGATGATTTAATTAATTCAGCAATTCAGGTACGTTAAATAATATTAATCCATTACACGTAATATATTAGAAAAGTCCTCTTTAAAGACAAACATTTGTTATTAAAGGACCTTTTTTTGAACCTTTGCCTTTCCCCCTGTGTAAAAATTTGGGGGACAGGTCTATCCACACTGTCAACTTCCCATTGGGTGTCTTTAAAGACTAGAGACTACTGGACATAAATAATTCTTTTTCCATTTCGGGCAACTTCTCCCCTGAGCCCCGATAGAGGCTTTGCCCCTTGCACCATACCGGGGGCTTCGCCTTCTGTACCTAAGGGTGGGGACTTCACCCTTATCAAACAAATGATAACATCATTTGTTCTCAAGATATGCGAGACAAAATATATTTTAAAAAGTTTCTTATTTCGTTTTTTTTTCTTTTTTTTAAGTTTTATAATAATATACTGGCGTTTTTAACATCAAGGAAGGTTCTTAGGCAATTATATAATAATGTTATGGTAAAAAATCCATATAATCTATGTTATCTTAATAAAGTTAATTCTGTTTTTTACCACAAAAAACAAACCGCTAATCCGAATTTGCTGAAAACTTTATCCGGTCTTCATTTTTTTATTACGCATCTAATGAAATTAGTCCGGAGTTGATATCATCATTTGTTCTCAAGATATGCGAGACGAAAAAAAATCCACGAACGAACGAACGAATGAACTAACGAACGCACACACAGACATCACGCTAAAAACTATGGATTCGGATTCTAGTGACCTTGAAACGTGGAGATATGTCAAAATTAGCGATTCGTAAAATCGGACCCATTACAATAACTTCCTATGGGAAGTTAAAAATAACAAATAACACGGTCGTGGATTTTTTTTCATCTCACGAACAAAAAATGGCATTGACTTTGGACCAGATTCATTCAACACATAAACTATTGGCAGGATGCGAAGTGTATGGTGGGGATAATTGAATCGATTGCAGCGTGAGTAGTGAAGAAAACAGGCAATAATACATGCTCATATGTGTTTATAGTGTAATAAAGAATATTAAATAAAAATATATAATACTACTATGAGGATGACCGAAACGTTGAAAACGCGTTCAGTAAAAATAACTTTTAATTCGTGAAATAGACAAAGTAATCGAACTTTAAATATTTTTCAATATTTAAAAATATTTATATTGATCCATGTTGATTTTAAACGTAATTGCCACTAATATGTCGTTCCTCATTTATCTGTCAACAGTATTAACGTCTACACGTCAATCCATAAATACAGAATTAAAAATATTTGAGGTATTTTAACTCACATGCAATGATGTTTCATAAGGAGTTATTGATGTTTGTCTTATGTATGACTATATTCAACTAAATAATTTATGCCATCATTTCTTAATTTTCGAATTTCCCTGACGTGCTTCACCATCACCAGCAACTTTTTCCTCTGCATAATCCGGGGTTGGAAGGAAATACTGTCTTGATAATTATATCCATGTTAACGTCAAAAATTGTTTAATTACTTTTTTAATACAACTATTATATTTCATCCAGTATTTTATGCCTCAAATTGTTCAAATTTATTAATAAAAAAAAAAAATTGTAAATAGCAAATATTTGTAGGTATTCAGATTTTAGGTTTTTTTTTGAAAATATTTTTATTTCCACGGTTACCATTATTTATTTTCGTTAATGAGCCTGAAAAAATGTCCTTCTCGTGTCATACCCAAATCACTATACCACACCACTTTTTTTAATTCGTTTCTTTGATATACATATTATATTTTATTCTTGTCTTGAAAATTAAGGATACCAGCGTTCGTCTTCGAATATTTACTTAAGGGAGTATTCTGGTCTAGATGGCCAAATTTTAGTTTTTTTTTTTTTGTTTTTTTTTTTTATTAACATAAAAGTACAAAAAAACAAAATTGAAAAAAGTACAGACCGGCAAAGTAAGGACTCAAAAAAAAGCTGTGTCCTGGTTGACATGATTCCGACTCCCTCGGTGATCTGAAACACAAAATTTTAGTGAATTCTTAAAGAGTAAGAATGTCATTTTCGTTTGACGGGAGTGATTTGAAAAAATTTTTTTTTGGGAAAATGGCGTCTCAAAAGAGTTTTTTTTCCAATTTTTTTAATTTTGGAAATTTTTTAAAAATAGTAAAAAAAAAATTCAAAAAATCTCTCGTTAAACTAATTTGGAATATATTAAGAAGCTTTGTACAAAATATCAAAGGAATCGATCCATTAGAACTTGAAGTATCATGTCAACCGTCTCAAAAAACATAATTTTTGCTATTGTTTCGCTACGGTCGGACCGGCTTAGTTGCCGCGTTATAAAAACGGCTGTAACTCCGAAAATAATTTCAATTTTGAAAATATTTTTCAAAGTCTAAACTTCGAAAAATATGCAAAAATATCGATTTTTTGAATTTCTAGACCAGAATACCTCCTTAATAAAATTTTATCAAAATCCGGTATGTAGAAATAGAAGCAGGATATAATGGGTTAATTTAGGAATTTTACAAATACATGTTGAATATTAGGATGAACTTGACGCTGTAAAAGGAGCTGGAAATCAAGGACGAGGAAAAGATATAAGCACCATCGTGAACGCTGAGAAAGAAGAAGCTGAATTAGAAAGAAAAAAAGCTGAAGCAGCAAAAGCCGAAGGTGGCGAAGTCGATGGTGGAACTGAAGCAAAACCAGGCGCGAAAGAAAATGCATTGGATGAAGAAATTCCGCCAGTTGTAGTTAAAAAGAAATCTGTCGCCAAAAAGAAACATACCAAATTAACAAGTTTAGATATTGACTCCGAGGAGGATGATGCATACTCAGATGAAGATTTCAAAGGATCGAGCAGCGAGGACGAAGAAGAATTTGAAGAGGAGGAATCCGGATCAGATGACAGCGATATTGGTTATGGGCGCAGTAAGCGCAGCTCAGGGCCAGTGCGTAGATCATCTCGTAAGCGGGCAACGCGTTATGACACTGAATTTAGTAAGTTATGCCCCCCCCCCCAGCTAACACAAACATTAGAAGGTCAGTTGTACTAAATAAATTTAATTATTTTAGTTAATGACGACAGTGAAGACGAAGAACTTCCAAAGAAAAAGAAATCAAGATCTATTTGGGACGAGTCAGAAAGTGAAAGTGATGGTTCTTGGGGCGGCAGAAAAAAAAGGTAACGAAATGCTTCGCATTTGTCATTATAAAAATAAAATTAATAAATCCAATTATTTAGATCAAGAAAAACAGTAAGACGATCACCGAAACCGAAAAAATCCAGTTGGAGGCCTAAAAAGAAAAATCGTATTACGTCAGATAATGAAAGTGAATATGAGAAAAAACCAAAGAAACCGAAAATTAAATATGGAGGATTATCGGAACCAGAAGAGGAAGATATTTCACCACAAAGACGAACTCGCGGAAAGAAAATAAATTATTTAGAAGCGTTAGGCTCCGAGAGTGAAGAGGTAAGTGGAATTTGAAATATTTTTGACGTGACAACGTTTGCGCATAGTGGGCCCACATGTATGAAAATTAGTCCTTACTATTTATTTCTATCAAACTACAAAAATAAATCTAATGAAGAGAGTTATGCAAGGCGATTGTTTAAATTCCTTATTATTTATTTTATTTTTATCAGCCTATTTGCTATGAACTTTTCCTTAGAGGAGATACGAAGTTCAATTGCAGCGCTCATGGTGGATAAATTTGTTAATTTATCGGGACGATACAAAATTTTATTTTTTTAAAAGTACTTTAAAAATATTTTGAAATTTTTGGTAAAAAAGTCCAGTTTTCTGTCTTTTTTCTTGCTGTTTTTATACTAAACTATAGTAAATTAAAGTTGCACGTCTAATTTTGCTTCATTTATTAATAAGTCAGACCAATTTTAGTTGATTTAACCTGTACTAAATATTCAGATATTACGTCATTTGCATAAAATAATAATTTTTTATTTTTATTAAATTCTAATAGTAGCACTACACTCTCGTCAAGGCAACACGAGGCGACGCGAGGCCGAGAGTGTAGTTGATGCTCTCGTGTTACCTCGCCTCGCCTCGTCAAGCCTTGCCTCGCCTCGTCAAGCCTTGCCTCGCCTTGTCAGGTCTCCGATCTGAGTCGGTTTTTTGTCACAAGTCAAAGGACACGAGACACGTGGCGAGGCGATCAACTACACTCTCGCATATACTCGTGTGTTGATATTGCATATGTTGCATATCTGCGTACTATTATGTTTTTATACATAACCTAAAATCATGCTTTAAATTTACAAAAACGTTATTTTAAACGTTATTTTAAACTTTTTTGTGTAATATGCATGAAGAAAATTATAGGATTCAACAGTACATAGAACTGCAGCAGCAGTTATTTGAATCCATGTCACCGACATCACCCATCTTGTCCATCTATGATTGACATTTCAAACTATACGAACGCGTATGAGCAGTATGAATAACTGAGTAATGAGCGAGAGTGTAGACGGTACATACTCGTGTTGTCTCGCCTCGTCAAAACCTCAACGTCTCGTCGAGGCGACCTCGCGAGAATGTAGTGCTACTATAAAACAAACGAACACATCGTAGCATAAATTAAGTTTCATTTTATTTCATCACAGACAAACGTTGTCACGTTCAAAACTCCCGTAGCTGTGTGAACGACCCTAACCTACCCTTTTCTTTGGAAAACATAAAATTTGTTATTTTATCTAGGAAATACGTAGAACAACTGTGAAACCGTTAGCCGAGAGTGAGGACGAATACGTAGTGAATGAAGATGAAGAAGAAGATGATGATGATGAAGAATTAATGAAAAATGCTATTGAAGACAGTGAAGAAGGCTCCAGTGCAGGCGAGATTGGCCAAGTTAAAACACCAGAGAAAAAACGTGAAAAAAAAGAGAACCTTTCAACTCTTGATGAAGCAAAGAAAGAAGAAAATATTGCTAAAGATGAAAACGTCAGAAAAGACGAGAACGTCAAAAAAGAAGAAAATAAAACTGAAAATGTAAAGGCTTTAGAGGCACTTCCAACTGAAAGTAAAGAGAATCCTGGTGAAAAGGAGATAACTAAAGAAAACAAATTATCGGAAGACAAAAAAGACGAAATTGTAACAAAACAAAATGAAGTTCCAGTTACCGAAAATCCAGCAAATAAAGAACAAATACCAAAGCCACCTGAAACAAACTTACCTACTACTACAAACGTAGAAACTAAACCAAATCCTCCACCCACAAGTACGCCCAGTCAAACGTTTAACTCTCCTTCACAGTTACGAGGCCGTGGAAGTAGAGGTGGTCGAGGGGGCAGTCGTGCACCTCGTGGAGCAGGAACACCTAACAGTCGTGGAGGGGCAACACCTACATCACCTAGATCAAGAGGGGGAGCAGGAGGAGTACGTGGCCGAGGAGCACGTCGTCCTCGTGGTGGCCCGTCAGCGTCTTTTGGAGGAAATCCTGCTCCAGGAGCAATGAAAAATCCTGCTCCAGGTACAATGAAAAATCCTTCTCCAAGTACAATGAAAAATCCTGCTCCAGGTACAATGAAAAATCCTGCTCCAGGTACAACGAAAAATCCTATGCCTAGTGTCGAACCTCATACACCTAGTACTGTGTCTGAAAGTTCAGTGTCAAATCTATCTGCTAATAAATCACAGTCGAAACCTCCTCAAGTAAAAGCTAAAAATACAGAGGAAAGTGGAAAAGATAAAATAGAAGACAGTGAAGAAGATGATGAAGAAGTAGAAGAAGAAGAAGAATTTGATAGTGAAGACGAAGAATTAGAAGAGGATTCTGACGAAGAACTCGATGATGAGGAAGAATTTGATGATGAAGAAGACGAAGACGATGACGATTCTGAAGAACTTGAGGATGGAGAAATCCCACGTGGTCGTTCAATTCTTAGTAATTTTGATTCAGATGAACTTGAAGATTTGGACGAAGAAGAATTAGCTGAATTAATGATGGAAGAAGAAGAAATTGCTAGAAAGCAACTAGAAGAGAAAGAGAAAGAGAAGAATAAGTCTAAAGGTGGGAAAGAAAAAGTAGAAGATAAATCCGAAAAGAAATTACAAAAAGGAAAAGAGAAAGAAGAAAAGGCGCCAGCACAACAGCAAAAAGTGGTAGAAAAATCAAAGTTGAAAGAAGACGCCAATAATGAACCAAAGAAGCGAGGCCGCAAGAAGAAAGATGAGATAGAAGAGGGTAACATTGTTGGTACTACCCCAAATACAGTATTACAAACAAATCCAACATCAGTTACTAGTGGTAATTTTAATAATTCTGAAAATAATGCTATTTGCAACGAATCAAATTCTTCATTTAAATCCGAAGAATCAAAAACTAACGATGCATTACCACCAACGTTACCACCAATGACAACGAAACCTCATAATATGACATCACCATTTAGTGAAGAACTAAAACAAAATCCAACACCTGAACCACAAGGAATCAACGATCAACCACCACAGCTGCAACCGCAGCAACCACTACAACCGCAGTTCCCACCTTACCCACAACAACACCAGTCACTGCATTTACAACTGCAACAAGCGCAACAGCAACCGCCACAACTGCAGCCGCAAATGCAGCAACAACAGACGCAGCCTACACCACCTAAACGAAGAGGGCGTGGTAAAGGAAAGAAAACTTTGGCGGCAGAAGCTGCGGCAGCGGCCGCTAAAGCTGCTGCCGCTGCTTCCGGTTTACCCTCTCCTGCAGGATCAGACAGTTCCATGTCATCATCGAATTCTTCCATTTTAGGTGGTAAATTAGGAATCGCGCCTCCACCGCAACCATTTTCACAAGCTCAACCCACGCCATCTGTAATCACACGAATGTTGCAATCGCAACCAGTCCCCCCTCAAAATTTCACATCACCACTATCAAATGCAATGGGCCATAAATTTTTCAATTCTTCGAATCCGAATCAACCGATGCCGCCTTTTAATCCTCGCGCTCCCAATTCTAATTCATTTCGCCCGCCCATTTCTGGACCACCTATGTCACAACATTATCCAGTTTCAACACCGCCTTCTTCTACTCCTCCACCGCATAGAATGCCCGTCCCTCCAAATGCCCCAATATATCACACAGCTCATCATCCTTTAGATCCTTCCCCGTCTGGTGGCGGTTCTATTACAATAGCCAACACGCCTGTAGATAAAACTTCCCCAAGTTTGATTCCACCAACATCCGGAAGTCCGATATCAAGTAAAAACACTCCAACACCCCCACCACCTCCGTATTCGCGTCTTGGAATTCCACCTACACCAATGAGTACAGCCACCGGCCCGCCGCCAAACTTACGACATCATATGCCTCCATTTCCACCAACGTCCACTCAATTGCCGCCGCAAGGTTCACCATATCACCCGCCACCTCATCCCGGTTATCATTACGGCGCATATCCACCGCCGCCTCCACTTGGTACAGCGGAAGATTCTCTTCCACCACCTGTATATCAAGGTTCCCCGTATCCAACAGAGCCGATGCTCGTTCCCTCGGCTGATAGTAACACGTCGTTATCGCAACCGATATCCGATAGTAGTAATAGTAAACCATTCGAAGAGGATACTGGTGGCGAATTCGGAGGGTTAGTTTCATACTTTTCGAGTCAACGAGAAGACGATATTGACACGTAGCAAGCTTAATAAATTAATAAACGTTCGTTGATAATTGCAACGTTGAAAATAATCTATTAGAAACAGATCTATAACAACTGCATACAACAGACAGAGATAGAGTTATTTGTCTGTTATCTTTCTCTTTTAAATATGGCGGTTAAACGGATCATGTGTGATTAATTTATTTAATATTGTGTAAACTTAACGCAGATTAAAATGAAACGTTCCATTAAGAAAATGAATTTTTAAAAATAAATAATACCCGGTAACATTGGCTGCGGTCGGCAGATTGAAGACTTCAATAAGCGATTAGTGATAAATTGCAACAGTTTTGTTTTATTTTGGTGAACGTATTTTATACTACGACGGCGACAATGCCAGTTAACATGTTGCAATTCGACGGGAAAGTAAGTACCATTCAGCAGAAAATCATAAACCGTTTTGTAAATGTTGCGTTCTGCTGAACGCAGTCATTATTAACCATTAACTATTAATAAATGTTACTTTCTATCTTTTTTACCTTAATGTTTTATATATAAAAAAGAAAGTATTTTGTGCAAGAATGTATTATAAATTTTTTTATATACGTCTAGTACAAAAATTTAAAAAAAATAAATAAAATTATGGAAAAATATTATAATACATATAAAACTTAATGTAGAAAAATATCTAGATTAATTATAATTTTATATTAATTATGATGTATATTTAAAAAATGTTTTTAGCATAATCGTTAACTTTCAAAAAAAGTTACTGCAACTAAATATTATTTTAAATTTTTATTATTGAACAGTATTATTTATTTTTTAAACAATTATTTTTTTTTATAAAGAACGAAAAAATTATAAATAAAAAAATTGTAACATATCATCAGTGTTTATAAATATCTACTAAATAAATTCGGTAATGTTACCGTTTAGCAAAAATAAATCATAAAATAATAAAAAAATATATAAAATTATGCATTATTACTTCGATAAGTGTCACTGCGAAACCGAAGGGGGGTGTGGCTTATCCACCTGGTGACAAAAGGAAAAATTATTACGAGTAGCAGCGAACGTTAAAAGATTAGTTTAATGGTCAATATCTCGAAAACTAAATGGAATTTCGAATTTTTTACTTTTTATCTTTTTCTATTCAAAACGCAAAAGTCTGTCAAACGCATATAACAAATTTCGGAGTTCCGGAAATTGCATTTCTTTAATATTCTTATTTTTCTAATTTTAATACGGTACTTGACTGTATTTAAAATTTGTGTCAATTGTTAAATAATTCTATGCATTCATTACATATATCCAATTTTAATGATGAAAGATAAAAAAATTTGATAATTATTTAGAAATATTATTTTGAAAATCGCTGTTTTTCAACAAATATTCAAATTAGTGAAAACGCGCCATTTCTTGAATATGACGTAACATTTTGTAGCCAGATATGTCGATTTTGATAATTTTCATCGGTGAGGTGAAATTGTGTTTTAATAATAATAATAAATTGTGTTTTAAATAATAATAATAACCGGCCAGAATTCAAGTAGATACTTGCTTTTACTTTGACATTTTATGAATATAATCAAAGTTTTGAGGTTATAAATATTGACATTGACGTTTAGTTGCTTCAAACTGTGGCGTCACTATAGTGAGGTGTTTTTCCCGCCTTTTTCTCATTTAAAATTGTAGAGTTATTTTATTTGATGATTTTTTACAGAATTTGTCGAAAATAAAAAAATCACTTAAAAGATATGGAAAAACAATGCTTTTGGAATATTTTTGTAACTTCAGTCAAGTACCCTACTATTTAGATTTGTCTATTTGAATTGAACCCAACAATGTGTTATTTCAAGTTCGAATTTTATCGGGCGGATAATAAAGTCTTACGAAAAACAAATAAAGAATTATTCAATTAATTTTTTTTTAAATATTCGTCTTTAATACCGATTTATCCTTCTCGTTCAACCAACTGTTACCTTCTCAATACTCTGTCACGTCTTGTTAGTGTGACCACTTATCGAAGTAGTAAAATAATTGTCGACAATACTACTTATTTATTGTGTGCACGAATACATTCTCGAATTAATGTACAGAGCGCCATTTCTACTCTGTTAATTACTTTGTTAAATTCACTATACAAATAATAATTTACTTAACGCGTTTTCAGTCTTACGACCATCTTCAGAGTAGGTTGCGAATGAATAAATTATTCATTCATTTATTTATTCATTCTCAACCTACTCTGAAGATGGTCGTAAGATTTGACAAAGTAATTAAAACTTTAAATATTTTTAATATTTAAAATTACGGTATATTTACTATTTTTTATTTTCGTGTAAACATCTTAAAATAATGTCACAGAAAATAGAACAGCCGCAGTTAAAAGAATAGGTTACGACACACGGTAATGTATAATGTGTTTATGTGGAGTATGTTACGAGTTACGACGTTTGTGTAACAAAACAATCATCGAAAATATACAAGTTCAACCGAGTATCTACGATCTGTATAATCAGTTTTTGTAATGAACTTTTTTTTAACGGCTTTTCAACGAAATAAATTTAGGCATTTTGTAAAAAAACGATGGATTTGTTCAAAATTTAACAAAAAAATATTAATTTCTAATGGTCAGATAGTTTATTTATTTATTTATTTGTAATTAATATAAAGTTTTATAATTAAGGGGTATTTTTAATTGAATAATTCTATGATAAAAATCAATAAAATATACAATGAATCTATTTTTACCAATTCAGTCTTTTAAGATCAGTTTTTAAAAAAATTATCTACCTCTCCTATTTCATTTTAATATATCTTAGCTAAACTGTACCGACCTTTAAGACTCTAACATTAATTTTTATCATAGAAGATTTTACAGTTTTCTTTCGTACGTGCAGTAATTATTTCCTGAGAGTTAATAACATTTTTATAAAATTATTTGTAAATATCATGTAATTACACTTTGAATTGTTCTAGAATGACCCGCTAGGGAACGTGTAGGACCTGTTGATATTGAAATGGCAATGTGCATAAACCAGTAGTTTACTCAATCACCACCAGTTGGTGTTGAAATCAATTGGCGCAGTCATTAATTTCGTCTGTATATTTTAGATTAGTTATTCTAGAATAATTTTTTAGTGAATACAGCATTGTCTAAAACTTTTTAAGTATTTTTCTTGGTAAAAGTTTTAGTCTCGATTGTTAAAATTTTACCGGAGATACATTGTAAATTTTTAAACAAGACGTTTTTTAAATAAATTATGAGCAAAATTTATTTCAATTGATTGTAGAATAAATACGAGTTTTACAATTATTTTGAACAAAATATTATATTATTAAGTATTTATGAATGACGTAAATTGTATAGAAATTGATTTGTATACGTTTATCAAATCCATGTCTGATCATGCGCAGAAAATCTTTAAATAATTTATGAAAACAAATTGATCATTTGATGTTCCTAATCGTTAATATATTGCAAAGTGTATTTTCTTTATATTTATGAACAATATTTAAAATATTTTTCAAATTTGGTTTCTATTTGGATAGAAAAATAACGAATATTTATTAAATTCATGTAAAAAAGATTTGCACGTTTATGTAAAAAGAGAAGAAGCATCACAGAGTATCTTTTATTGTATTTAATTTTTTAATTATTTTGATCTCCAGTATTATAAAAGACGAATAAATAATTCTGTGAAGTAAATTTACTAAGAAATTAAATGTACCGAAATGCCCAAACTAGTATACTATTTTAACAACTAATACATTTTACATGCTATTTTTGACGCGGTACAGCGTTGTGTCGCATTTAAGCCAGGTTTCGACTAAAAGTTAATTTACTTTCAAGAAACTTTTATAATACCGCATCTTAATATTACTTATTCGTTCTTTATAACACTGGACATCATAGCGTGTAAAAATTTTTAATAATTTGACAAAATGGATTCTTAAGGGAACATTACACTTCTTCGATCGAAAATTTTAATAAAAAACATTTTTTGAGTTCGCAGTTTTTATATTGTTTGTATATTTTGAGTTTTTAAATACAAAAAACAATTTTTTATTACTCACGCGAGAGAAGTACTAACTTGGCGCACACATTTCTGTACGGAAAATAGCTGTTTGCCCACTGTACTCTTCCCGCATACTTTTTTTGCGGAAAGTAACTTTCCACACGCAAATTGACAATAAAACACGCAAAATTTAATCAAAACACGCAAAACCGCCTCTTGATTTTTCATTTAATAAATATTTCATAATTATTTCTATAGAAACCACCAACAAAGTAATTTAAACAATAATTAATTCAGAAAAAAAAGACGAACACTTAAAAATATTATTTTAAAAAGTAATAAAAATGTCAAAAATAGTAATTATAATAGAAAAAAGTATGTGAAATTTGTAATAAAAATAGTATGTGCAACTCGTGCGGGACTGTCGATTGCCCACTCAAGCGAATGAGCCCACTCACTAACTTCGCTTTCGTGGGCAGTCGACAATTTCCCGCACTTATTGCACAATATACTATTAAATAATTTTTAAAATGATTTTTGGGTTGTTTTGCGGTCTGGTGGAAGCCAATTTGTAAATTTTCATTTGCTGGCGTGCACTATAAATTAAAAACCATTTATTCGATCAGTCTGAATAACCACGATTATTTTATTTGTTCATAAAATGGTAAACCTCTAAAGCTGATGGTTTTAAAAATAGCATTTTCTTTGAGGAGAAAATTATCCAGTCTTTTTTATTCGAGTATGTTCCGTGGCTATTATCGTGTAGATGAACATATTGAAAGATTTCAGTTCGTTTCAGTTAAATGGTTTTTCAGTGATTGTGCACACCGATTAAAAAAAACCGTCTCTAACTTCGAAAGTACCTGGAGTATTTTTCTCCCATAAGTTACTTAAAAAGTTTTTTTTTTCGTTTCGAAAAAGTGTAATTTGCCCTTAACAAACGAATATTTAAAAAAATGAAATTGGTTTTTAAAAGAAAAATTATGTTAATGCTTTCTCAAATTAATTGTTAAAATATTTTTCAGTATTTACAGAATTTTTTTTTTTATTATTTTCATGAGTGTATCACAAGTTGGTGAAGGCGTAAGAAGGCTTTTTTACCAAGAAAAATACTAGATGTTTTTATTTATTTCAGAATTTACGCATGAGAATTGAGAAGTTCATACTTTCGGGAAACTTCGACAACTAAAGTGTAGACCTTCTCGCAAAAGTGTGGATCAAAGTTTGTGAGATGAATAGATTATCACGTAAGACAGAAGTTCCTAAATTGAAATTCTTTAAAAAAAATTTACAATGCATTCTTTTAAGGCCGCTATTACACTGCCATAGATATAATTATGTCAAAGTTTTATTTAATCAAAGAAATATTATAGTGTAATAAGTCAACTTTTATAATATAATATTTCTGTAACCATAGTTAAAGATACTTATTAATATTTGATCAGAGATCTTTGACATATCTATAACCATTGAGGAGAGAATCGAGTAGAGAGAATGCTGTGTATTACAAATACATTATGAAATTGAAGCAAAAAAATTGACTGATGGGATTACTTTAATGGCAGTAAAACAATCAATTTAATGGTTTATCTAATATTTTATAAACAAGTCTCCGTGGTTACAATTTGGGCTTACTAAAATGGAGTCATGCTTCAAAATTTAATGCCTGTGGTATCTCTAGGAAACATGTTAATATGTTCGATTCGGTACTCAATGTCTATGACAATGTAATAGCGGCCTAAGTTATATATAAAACATTATGTATTCTTTACTTTTTAAAATTTGCTACGAGAAACTTAACTGAATTTTTCTTATTTAAAATCTATTTCATAATTTTTTATACGAAATAAATTAGCACAAAATTTATTAAATATAAATAAAAATTCTATTTATTTTTTACTATAAAAATTTCTATTACTTAAATCCAGTGAATAACATCGGATATTTTTTAATTTGTTTAAAGTACATAATTATACCTCCCTATATATTTGATATACATACATAAATAAAAACACTATTTATATATTGGAATTTATATTAGCACTTTGTAGAATGGATTGTGGACATTTTGTAAATATTTGTACATAGATAAAAATTTAGTTACTATAATTAGAAAATATATTTATGCATTAATAACCATAGAATAAATATATATGACTTTTTTGTAATTAAAGTGAGTCTGTTTTTCTGATCCATCTATCATTTTTCAGTGGACCATTATGTTAGGGGACGTTAATAAGTATTACGTTACACGCTAACAAAAGATGAGGATTTTCAAAAAAGTTTGACCGAAAGGAGGACCGAGGAATTGTCAGTATTGTGATGATATCATAATTTTTAAATCAAGTAATTATTGTTAATTAAAATTCACATAGTGTTTGAAAAATTGTCAAACTGGATCGGCTGGGACTCGAACCCGGATCTCTTGGTTGCTAGCCAAGCGCCTTACCATTCTTACCAATTAGGCTACCGAACCGCTTGTAATAATAAATACACATTTCAGACACACTTTCTGAGCGTTTGTTATCTTATCAGTTATCACTCTTTACACTCCAAATTGGAGTGGCATTCGAACGAACGGTCGGTGGCCTAATTGGTAAGGCGCTGGGCTAGTAACCAAGAGATCCGGGTTCGAGTCCCAGCCGATCCAGTTTTGATAATTTTTCAAACAATATGTGAATTTTAATTAACATAATGAATTGGCCATTTGCCAAGGTACATTGAGTGTTCAAGTATCAGCCAAATCTGGACATTAAGTGAACATATGAATATTGGTGTATGTTTAAAATACGGACAAAAGTCCGCCATACATTAATAATGTTTCACAGGCACTCGATAACATTTGAAATTAAAAAGTGTAACTGCGTCTCGCATTAAAGAGAGGATGTGTTTGATTGATTATCAAAATTGGAGTGGCATTCGAACGAACGGTCGGTGGCCTAATTGGTAAGGCGCTTGGCTAGTAACCAAGAGATCCGGGTTCGAGTCCCAGCCGATCCAGTTTTGATAATTTTTCAAACACTATGTGAATTTTAATTAACAGAATGATAATTAATGTTTAACTATTATTCCTTATATACTATTTTCTTACCATCTATGTTTCTATATAATTCTATTTTTTCAATCGGACACACTGCTTTTATTGTTTTAATATTTTTGTCAATTAAAATTCTCGTTAAGATGTCTGGAGTTTTACATTTTAATTAATTTGCAAAATTAATTTTTGTATCATATTCATACCGCTTGCAATCATTACAGAAATTATTATTATTACAATGTTATTTGTCTAAGTTTGATAAAAATACATATATTAATTAATTTGCTGAATATGCTTATTGTTTTAATTTTATTATTTTCAATCTTTCCTTTGTTTATAGTCATATGACACAGAGAACAAAAAATCAACGCTACTGAACTTTCAGTAAAATATAAGCATGTAGAGAGAGTTTGACCATATTTAAATGAAATGACTTTTCAAGTACGGCAATAATTCGTACTATTGTACGCAACAGGTTTTCTACTTATCTATGTAAGTACTAAAAGAAACCGTCACTGGTAAAACAGGTAATAAATTTAAACACAATTGGAGTGAACATAGGGTGATATTTGTTGTAAACAATAAAATAATTTAACTTTTTAAAAGTTTATGGTCACTAATAACACCCTCTCAAAAAGTCATCCCAAAAATTGTTGGATAAGTTATACCAAAGTTTTGACAAACATAATGGGATCATAATGGTTCCGAAATGTCTTCGGAACCCTAAAAAATTGATTCAGTAAATTTTTAGACCTACCTGTAGAATTTCAAATTGTTCTACGAGTTTTCTACCAACATAAAGAGGGCATAGGCAGTTTAAAATGCTTCTAGCACACGTTGATTTACAAGGTTAATATGGTTAAAAATATCATCTATATTGGATTTTTGAATCTAAAATTACACAAGCCTGCAAAATTAAGGTCATAAAAAACTTTTTTAATGTTAATAGGTGATCTTTATATTTTTTTGGGTGCTAAATCCAAATTTGAATTTCATTATTTTGTATCACCCACAGTTTTGTCACATTTTGCCTATGTCAGATTTAATGAAATATGCTAATTTCTATAGGAGTGGAATAAAAATAACTTGTACAAGACGAACAGAACTATATTTTAACACATAAAATATATTTTTATTCCTAATACTAAGTTTTATGAAGGTTTTAAGAGTCCATGGGCTTATATTTTCTTTCTCTCTTTTCTTTGAAGTTTCGGATGTGGCTTTTTCTTCTGTGTGCCACTTGCTGACTTTCTCGGTGAAAGGACCAACAGTAATCTCCCATCATTCTGGTGTTCCAACGTCCCTGATAGCGTTTTTCCTTTATCTTGATATCCTGGTGGAAACGTTCTTCTTGTTCCTCACTGACAGCTCCTAAATTGTCTAGAAAGTAGTCTAGCTGGCTGTTTAAAAAATGAACCTTTAAGCTCGTTAAACATCCCAAATTCATGAAGCGATTAAGCATAATAGATACAGTGGTTATATTATAGCCTGGGCCTTTTTTGTTACCCAAAAACTTGTTAACAACTTCCTTGAAAGCAATCCAAGCCTCTTTCTCTTTCACTGTTATATGTAATTCAAACTCGGAGTCAAACATCATTTTTCTTATATTAGGGCCAATGAAGACGCGCTCTTGTAACTTTGCTTCTGATAAATGCGGGAACTTTGAGCAAAGATATTGGAATTATAAGATATTATATTCATTGTAAGATATTGGATCGCTGGCTTTCGCACATTTAGTAGGTATTATATTGATTGCATTAATTTTCTGAACTATTTTTTTGAATATAAAGGTTTATAATGTAAAATGTAGGGAAATGGTGGGTGATACAGCAATTTTATTGTTATTTTCAGATTCAGCACACTAAAATCTATAAAAATATGGTTAAAGTATTAAAAAAGTTTTTTAGTCGTTGGCCTGTGAATTATTCCAGCAGCTGACATTTTTTAAGGTATGTAGTTACCGTATGACATGCTAGTAGAAAAAATTGCAAACCAAACTTACTTTATGTCATTATTGTATGTATTATTGGATAGATGTTGATGCATACTATTTTTCATACGAACGTGTAGGCATACATTCAAACATAGTCTGTGCATACACACTTATACTATCAAAGTTTTTTATAATAAATGCTTTGACATCGTTGTTAATTTACTCAACAAACATATTAAGTGGTATCCATATGCGTTTGGACGCTTTATTTTTTCACCTGTACAAGATAGACAGCTGCTATCGCGGGCTTTTTTTGTAGAGAATTCGATTCTCTACAAAAAAAGGTCTTAACACTTTTTAATGTATCTATCACCGTTTTCGCTACGTAAGCGGTTAAAAGTCAAAAAATGCTATTCATAAATTTTCAATATTGTTTAAACAATAAATACGAATAAACCAGTTATTTAATATACAGAGTTGCCAGACTGCTTCGGTTTAGTTGCTTGAAATGGTGTATTTATTAAAATACTATAATTTCTCTGATGATATCTTCAATTCAAAACGATCAACAAGTAATTCAATTTTTTCTTTACATTCAGAACTTATTAATCTATCTTTCCCTAGTTTTTTATTGAATTCTGTCGAGTCATTATATTAAATACAAAATAAGGGTACGTAGTCAGAATTTTGAGATCTAATACATGGAGTAGATACAAACTTTAACCCTAATTATCTTAACTCAGAAGCGATCAATTTTTCCCAAATTACAAGGACAATCAGATATAGCATTCTTCTTTATACTATTAAAATTTGAAACTATTCTGTCGAAAAGTTGAATGTCGCGGTAACTACCTTAATCGAAAGAAAGTATCCACCGTGTTATTCCATTGTTTTTGTTATGAGAAAATGCTAATATTAGAGATTATCAGTAAAAATTAACCACCAGTGCTGTCACTGATGTCATAAGACGTCAAATGAATCATTCACACATCATGTCGAGCTAGTGATGGGAGAATCGAATACTGTGAATATGAATACCCACCTGGATTCGAATACATATTCAAATACAGGTGGGTATTTATATTTACAGTATTCGATTCTCCTATCGCTAGTATGTATTGTATATTCGTATAAAATGTATTCGAATACACGTATTTGAATACTTAATATACTCATTCATGATAATTCGGGCCTAGTCGCTGACTGAAGCATTCATATTGGTGTTTATCAAACCCTTCCCCTCACTCTTTATAATTTGTTTCACAACACTTGACTACTCAAAAATTGGTAAAACTTTCATAGACACTATTATAGTCTAGCTTTGATTCTATATATTATTGCATAACATTTGCTCTTCTTTACTAAATTACTAATAGAGGCAATACTAATGGGGTATTTGACAGTATCAAAGAAAAGCAATTAAAACAAATTTTAATGAAAATTTATAATAAAAGACAGCAATTTATTATACTAATTCATCTTAACTATCATTATTTGATTTAAAAAAAATTAATTAAAAAAGTAATTTTTTAGCTAAAATCCACGTAAGCAGAAACGGGCTGTGACGTTGCTTTCTCGTATATTTCAACACTATCACCACTAGGGTCGCTACTTAATTTCCGGTTAGCAAACATAACTATGGAAATTAATCAAAATTTAATTAATTTTTTTAAAATTCAACAATTTCTTTTCCTAGTTACAGGAAAAATAAACTTTTTTTTTCTTAGTTACAGGACACCTGTTGCTATCTAGAGAATGTGACGTAACTGACAGCTAGAAACGTTTTCGCGCAAATTTTGAGAACAAATACTAAAATAATTTTTTCTAACAATTTTCGGCATTATTTTTAAAAATTAAAAACGTATACATGCATAATACATAAATATGTGTGTTTTAAAATAATTTCCCAAAATTAGTCAAATTCCCCATTATCATTATATACATAGATACATATTATAGGCAGATTCCTTACATTTTTGGTACCTATTATAAGGCAGATTCCTTACAATTTTGATACGTTATTATTATTATGTTAGCTTATTTATATGAACGCTCTACCAATTTGTTGGTACGTTTTTTGCCCTTAAAAGAAGATTCAAAAACGTATATCTCAGTTTGTTATAATTACTAATGGAATTTGTTTTAAAAACATTGTAAATTATAAATATTTTATTATTACATGATACCAAGAAATAAAAATTTTAAAAAGCATCCAAATACTACAGATTATGAATACAACAAATGAATCCACGAATAAAACCGATCTGAATAACTAAGGTATTCGATTCAAAGATTCTCTTAGTAAAGACAAAGAATTCATTAAAAAGAATTCGAATACATTGTGAAAAGTATTCGGATATATGAATACTTCTTGTGTATTCTCACATCACTATGTCGAGTCCAACGATAAATAAATTATAAACGATTTATCGTTGGCCTCGATATCATGCCATACGACGTCAACAATTCCATAAATCCATAATTAGTGTATTACCTGTCAAAATAGGGTAGTAGTTGAGCGTTTTGTTATTATAGGTTATAATCGCCAGGATGTTAATATTTTCATTTTTTCAAATGATTTTTAATGCCTCAAAAATCCTTTTTACTGATATTTTATAAAGGTACTGTAAATATGGGGCCACTTTCGGGTGGTCGTCCTTTGGATGCGGAAACGTGCGATATTTGATTCGGACGAATACGCATGGAAACGGACGAACGATCCAAACAGGTGTGAGGCTATACATCCTCGTCCATTGAAAGCGTTTCGTTCGTCCGTTTCCGTGCGTATAATTACAACGTGCGAACAAATCCAATTTTGTTCGGATTTTTTCGCGCGAAGAAGTCTGTTCCATGAGATTTTTATTTTTATTGCAATTAAACTGAAGGTAAATTACAATTATAACTGTGTACCTTTGCATATTACGTGCCATAAATTGTTTTTTACGTATTTTTATAGTTTAAGGAAAAGAAAATTAAAAAGAAAAATACTGACGAATATTGGGCTAGTGGACGGACAGTAGACATATCATTTCGGACGAACAACAAACGTGCGTAATCGTCTGAATCAAATATCGCAGTTGTCCGCAACCAATGGACGACTAGCTTTAGACGATATAGTGGACTCCACCAGTGTTTACGGAATGTGTTCTTGATATGTAGTAGGTTAATAAGGATTGTCAAATAAAACACATGAAAATTTTTAAAAAATACCTTATGATTTTATTATTATTGTTACATCAATAGGACAAAATTTATTAGCGAAATCACATGATTCTTATTTTTTTCATTTTTTCTTTTTTACATATATATAAACAGTAAAATGTAAACATTGCACTTTCCTAACTTTCGCACTCATCACAGACTTTTCTCGTATTAAAATTTTAATTTTAAAATTATTAATCGATTCTTCGGCTATATGAAAATACCGTTTTTCAAAATTTATTTAATTTTTAAACAATTACTTTTTGTTTAATTTCTAATTACTACAATTTTTTTTCTCATTAACATAATCTGTTCAAGCACATCAAATTTTATAACTATACTATACAAGAGCACATCGCGTTTGATTATAAACACAAAAAGCATTCCGAGAAGAATAATTAGGCAAGTAATTTTTTTTTAGTTTTTTTATGTTATTTCTACGCATCTTAGTCTAAAATTAATTTTTAAATATTTTTACTACGAGTTAAAGAGAATTTTTCTATGTACAAAAACGATTTTTTATAATATATCACGATTTTACTAAATGAGTCAATTTATTTACAAAAATGAAATTTGACAAAAATGAATATATTGATCTACTCCCTGAGTGGAATTTTAAATTTTTTATTTATATACATTAAATTATCTGATATTTATAACTACGATAAAAAAGAAAATAATAATTAAATTTTGTAAAAATAATACTAATCTCACTTTATAAATATTACAGTGAGGTCACATTTAGTTCCAAAATTTTAATTCAAAAAATAAGTAATAAAGGGAATATTTTTTTAAAATTTTTATTTTAATTGATAAAATAATAAATCTTGTAAAAATTAATTAAAAAAGGTGTACTTGTAGTGAGACCACAGTATTTGTGACAATTTTTGCAACAGAATCGAAAATTACAATATTTTAATTGAATTGAAACCACGCTCTGCTACCATTATACCAAAAAGCAGATAATATTTAAATGATAGCAATTTAATAATTTATTTTATCTGATTACAAATGGAAGAGACTGAAATAAGATTTGTTTGTTTTAAATTAGATATTTTTTTTTAGATAAGTTCTTAGATAACGCCCAACGATGTTAAATTGCTGTTAATTTTCTTCTTAGCGCACGCAACTGAACATTGTCTTCTCCTAAACGCAGAAATACAAAATCAATTTAAAAAATTATTTTACTCGTAAAAAAAAAGCAGACAAATTTATATAAGTAGATTTTTTATAATAGATGTCGCTAACAATGTAAAATCTTAGATACTTAATAGATGTGAATATTACTTTAAGGTATTCCATTTTCTAAAATAATACAGTCTTTTTCTTTGCAGATACAACTATTTTTTTTTTAAATTCCTGTGACATATTTTGGTTTATACAGTCATTAACAAATAGTAAAATCAGGTAAATTTTACAGTTTGTATATGACTACATAAACCGAAAAATGTCACAGGAATTTTAAAAATAAAAGTAGCAAAACTGTTTTATTTTATGAAATTTGAGATGTATTTAATAAGCACCATAACTATTTTACGCAAATATGAAAAATTTCTAAAATTCTGTTTCTAATTTTGAATAAATTTGGTCTAACAATTTTATTGTCATTGTATTTACTTAATTCAAATATTTCCTTTATTACTCAATCATCTACTTAATACTTGCGTCAATATTTAAAGCATTTTATTTATAATTTATATGCAATAGTTTTCTTACAAAAAATATAGTGATTTTTTGTCCTAAGTATTATTTGTTGTAAAAATATTTTACAAATATTTATTTTCTTGACAAAGTTTATTATTTACACAATTTATTTAAAAAAAAATAATTCTTTTTATAAAACGTAAATATTAAAATTATTAAAAATTACATAATAATATAAAAATGAATCTATTTATAGAAAAAGAAAACAAAATTGCACAACGTAATTCTCTCTCTCACACACATACAATATAACAAAACAAATGGAAATGAACTTTACAAAACTAATGGTAACGAAGATAAAGAAATATTAACGAAAACAATGATGAAGACAGAACAAGATAATATCATAAAGTACGATCAATTCTATACGAAGCACAAAAATAAATGCTATAAGTATTATTTTTTCATTTACGGGGTCAAGCATCCGCATTTTGTGCAAGGTATAAAATTTGAACACATTAATATTGCTTTAAAAAAAAAAATATAACTTTTAATAATTAGATATTTTAATTTATACTATCAATTTAATAAAAAATAAATAAAAATTAATTTTTTTTCGTTTGATAAAGTTTAAAGTTTTTCTCGTAAATACAATAATTATAAAAATAACAAGTTTATTTTGTTTTGACTAAATATTTTCCTATAAAAATTTTTTTTTTTTTTACGTCCGTTAAATATATACAATAGTGTTTGTTCTAAAAATTTATTTTCTAAATAAATTTCGTAAAGTCTTTTTAGGAATTTCACATTTTTTAATCACAATGTAAAAAAAAACGCTAATAAAAACTGTAAACAAAATATTTTATATTAGATGACGCAAAAGATCATTGCGCAAAACCATCTGCGCACTGTCAAGTTTTCAAAATTATAGTACGAAATATTAACTACATATCAATTTAGCTACCTGTAATTTTTGATATTAGCACCGTATAAAAATAACAATAAAAAAGTGTGAAAACAATTTTTGCGCCAACTAAAAGAAATTAAAAAACATACGAATTTAAAAAAAAAAATGGCGGTTAAAATTCAAATTTTAAATTTAAGATAAAAATGCATTCCTTCATCATCACTATTGTCTTCTTTCATTGGCGACTGTTCAGTATCCTGTCAGCTTTTTGATGGTGATAATAGAAAATTTTCTACACCTAAAAGTTCTTTAACACGATCTGTATATTTCACTAAGGCGATTTTTGACGCGCGAATATTAATTCGTTCACCGGCCGACAATAGTGAACAACAGTGCGCCTGATCGAGGAAATCGGCCATTTTCATTTCTTTTATAACTCCATTCTGTTTACTTTGTGGCGTTGAATTTGTTGTTGTGTTTAATTGCCGTAAGAGAGCCTCTTTTGATTTGACTTTTAATAGGTTCGTTAAATCTTGTAACAGGACCCACTTGTCCGATGGATCTTCGGACGTTAATGTGTATAAGTTTGGTAACGACATATCACATATTTCGAATTCGATTTCAATGTTATTGTTCTTCGGGTCAGGATCTGGAGCACCTTCAAGCGCATCATACCCTTCTTCTTTAGTATCTGTTTTAAAAATCAATAAAATTATATACCTATATTTTCTTTGGATTCCTGAACAAAATATGCATGTAATTTACATAAACTTTTATTGATTATTAAGTTCTTTCTATTACTTTCGAAGAATTTTGTAATCAATGAAAGTTTGGAAGTTTTTTTAATCCTGAATTTCCTTTGAGGTAAAATCAATTGAATTTTCCAAGGTTAAATAATGGCAAAATTATAAAAACGGATTTGTATCGATCATTTATCGCGCGACTGAGAACACTAGCGCCTTTAGTGTTAGTACTAATAATCCGACATATCTCGTTACGTCACAGGACGCGTGAAAATTACCGACGTTGAAACTGTAGTTATTGCAACAAAATAAAAAATAAAAAATTACATGCATATTCCCTGTTTCCCAATGGAAATACTTACGGAAACATGATGCGGGTCCAGGGAAATTCCATAACGGTGCATCTTTTCCTTGAACATCCGCGAGGTAATTCTGTAAGACGTCTATTGCATCAGGATCAGTTGCTAATGAAAGTGGTGTGTAACCAGAGTACGTTGCTAGTAGAGGATCAGCACCATAGGATAATAGTAGTCGTATAATTTCTACAAAACCGTTTTCGGACGCTTCATGTAATGGCCTGCAAAATAATTAATTGGTTATATATATATATATATATATATATATATATATATATATATATATATATATATATATATATATATATATATATATATATATATTTATTGGTATTTAATAGATACAATAAGCAAGTTGACAGCTTTAAAAAAATGGAAGATATATCAAATAATGGCTGCGTTTGAGCAGAAAAAATTATTTAAAGCGCTTTAAAGCAAAATGGTGATTTACTAATAATAATAAAGCACCAAAAAGCAAAATGTCGTCGTAGATATTTAAACTAAATAACCTCAATAAGAGTTATTCATAGGAAAATTTGTTATTTCTTTTATATTTTTAACAATATGGATAACATTATAGGTCATATTATTGAAGAATCATCAGAGTAAACAACAATATGGCATAATTTTGTAATTTATCGCAGTAAAATTTAAATTTGGTGTAAGACAGAACTACGTGTCACTTGATTTTTGTCTTGGCAGAAAATTAGTTAGTAATATGAAGCTGCTTGAAGCGCTTAAAGAATTTTTTTCTGCTCAAACATAGCCAATGACAATTTAATTAAGAAGGTAATACCACCACTAAACATATACAGTATAGCACCGATAATGGAAACATCATTTTTGGAAATTTTTTGAGAGCATCACATTGGTCAACATCACTTTTGGAAAGTTGGATCAAAAATGTCAAGTACATAACTATTAAATCCATGAACAATAGACCATGACGCATGATTTTATCAAAAGAAACAAATAAATATACCGCTAATAGTAATGACAAACAACAACAGACCTCAAAGCGTTGGAATGTTGATTTTAATTATTGTACATAGAATGTTTATCTATATGTATTCTGTTCTGTGGCGGTTTTTATCATACGTAAAATGTAAATAAAATTATTTCAAAGCAGATTAATAAAACGACAAATGAAAAGATATTTTCTGAGATAAATAATTTTTAATTCTTCACTTCTTTTTTTCTTTTATTAATATTTAAAAAAAAAAATACAATTTTAATTCAAAACATAATCTTACGATATTTGTGAATCGCCCCTGGTCAAAAAGCATCACTTTTGTCAAGCACCACTTATGAAGACTACTTTTTCTTGACAAAACTGGTGCTCTACTGTAATCGGAGTTGTCACAGCAGTCAGAAATCGAAATGGACGAAATGATTAAATAGGATACATTATCGTATAAAAATGATAGCAAAATAAAAGAGGAAAACTAATGAAACAGAGAGATAACCTGTGTTTTAATGAACGATTACGTTACAAATCATTTTAACGCTACTTTTGAAAGTGAAATTTTTTTTTTTTTTAGATGTTAGAGAAATAAGGAAAAATTAAAACATTTTTTTAAAATTTATAATTCGTAAAATTTGTCAACTAGCCTATTCGAATTTTTACTTACCGTATGCCTCCTTGAGCTGATTCGTGAACGTTCGCTCCGTATAAAAGTAATAATTTAGCGATATCCAGATGACCGCGTGAACACGCTTCATGAAGTGGTGTATAACCGGCGTTATCTCTAGGGGACGGAGGGCTATTTAGTGTTTCCAGACAGTAAGCAATTACATCCTGCAATAAAATAAGTGTTATTTTTTAACGATTAGAATAATAAAATAAAACATTCGGTATTATAAAAGTATGTTGAAAGTAAATTAGTTACTCTTAGGTTAATCCCTGAATAAAATTTACTTAGTAAATTTTTTCAAGAGTATATTACGTGGAAAATATACCTTCTTAGTAAATTTAATACGGTAATTGACTGAAATTAAAAAATTAAATTGCCGTTCGTTATTTTCAATAAACTTATTGTAAAAATCATTAAAAAATAACTGTTCAATTTTAAATGAAGAAATTGGTGCGAAAGTCGACTCATTGTACTGATTTCATAAGGCTGGTCGTCCATTGGATGCGGAAACGTGCGAAATTTAATTCGGACGAATACGCATGAAAACGGACCAACAATCCAAACAACTGTGAAGCTATAAATCCTCGTCCATTGAAAGCGTCTCGTTCGTCCGTTTCCGTGCGTATAATTGCAACATACGAACAAATCCAATTTTGTTTGGATTTTTTTCGCGCGAAGAAGTCTGTTTCATAGATTTTTATTTTTATTGAGATGAAACTGAAGGTAAATTACAATTGTACCTTTAAACTGTGTTCCTTTACATGTTACCTGCCATAAATTGTTTTTTACGTATTTTTATGGCATCTACATATAGCTTGAGGAAAAAAAAAATTAGAAAGACAAATACTGACGAATACTGGGCTAGTGGACGCACAGCAGGCATATCATTTCGGACAAATGACAAACGTGCGTAATCGTCTGAATCGAATTTCGTAGTTGTCCGCAACCAATGGACGACCAGCTTAATTTGAAAAACAAACGTCACTGAGTGTATTCGTTTTTCGTTAACCTTATCACTTACTTCTAAATAATATAGGCACATGCGCATAATAATTAAAAATTGCACGGGAATTGACATTACTAATTCCCGCCATGGATGTAGTATATATGTATATACATACGTATATAGGGACACCAAACCATGTGAAGTAAAGTGAAGCATGTTTTATTATGCAGTCGCCATTTTAAGAAAGGTTAAAAAAGTCGTGTAATAATTAAGGGATTAATACATATTAACACTGTAAACACATTAAAATAAAAATTTATTTGTGTAGATTTAAAAAATTGATTTAAAATTGGAAATATATGTTAAAATAGTGATAGCATTATAACATATTAATATTATTTTGACCTTTTTTCAAAATGGCTGACGTGATTTCATTTTTACAATATTAAATGCATGCAGTTAGGTATCCTGCCTATATAATACATCCATGATTCCCGCCAATTCACGCGCAGTTTTTAATTAACCCCTTAACTACCGAATGTATTTTGTCGGTAGACTACTAGTGGTACTTACAAGTACCAGTAACTTTATTAACATATTTAAAATATATCTATTAGATTTTATACAAAAAACTTTTAAACACTTAAAAGTAGAATCATTTAGCATATTATTTCTGAAATTTTTAATAGTATTGTATGTACTAGCTACACATAAATAAAATTCAAACTTGTTAGGGGCACAAGTGTAAAAAAGTTATTGTACTAACGTTTTTTTAATTGTTATTATTTGATAATTTGGCGATATTGTTGCCGTTTTTTTGTGTTATTCTGTTAAAATATGGTTTGTTATTTTTAAGTATATCAAGAGTAACAAAATTGACAACTTAATTTTTAAAATTTTAACAAAAATACGAAGTGGACTGGTAAGTACCACTAAGTGTTTTATACACCAATTTTTATTGCTTTTAACAATGTGAAACCGAAATTGTATTTTAGAGATAGACAACAATGACTTACTTTAGAAAACCTTTATCCGACTAAAAAATATGTTTATTCAGTATCACACGATGTTAATATAATAGAGGCGTCCGATGTCAAAAAGTTTGATATTTGATAATTTGAGAGGAAGATGCGAAATTTGCCGTGCATTAGGTCTCTACTCAATATCATTTTCTAAATGTGTAGCATATGAAGTATACTTCTGTTGTAATAAAGAAAAAACCGTTTTCTACATTATCATGTAAAATAATTTTTTTTCCTTTGAGTTTTACTGAATTAATTTATATAATATTCACTGATTTGAGCATTACTTTATGGTATTCCATATTTGTAAATAACAGAACAATTTTATTTGAAAATGAGTAATTAAGCTCAAAAAAATTGTCACAATTAAGAAAATGAAGTGGTATTTTCTGCTAGGTAAAATGTTTGTTCTATTATTTAATTTTTATAATTTAGATTAATGAAAAATTAAATGTTAAACATTAATATAAATAAACTGAATTCGGAAAAACTATCGTGTTTATTTACTCTAGTGGTACTTTGGAGTCCAAAATTTTTTTTTCCCATAAATTAAGTTTTTTCTCGTATTTAACTTATGATATAGATAAAATGATGTATTTAAATCCCAATAATGTATGACTTCAAGGAAAATTTAAACAGTACATATTTCTGGTATTTTTCGTGCAGAAAAAAACTGGACTTGTAAGTACCACTAGTAGCGAAAGGGTTAATGTGCGCATGTGGCCACATCATTTAGAAGCATGTCCCTGCCACTTGTTTTTAAGGACGAATTTTTAATGTCACAGTTCGCTACGTGGCGCTAATGGTATTTGGGGCATACTAAATAGAGTTGGGACATGTGAGCATTTTTCATCAAATAGATGTCAAAATTAATTATCATATGATTGAGTACAAAAGTATCGTCACCAAGTTATGTGTTAACGAACAATTAAAATTTTTTAATTTAATTAATCTTTCTAGATTGAATTAAAGTATTTTTTTAAATATTTAATTTATTTCCAATTTATTTTGGATGAATCTTTGATGAAAAGTAGCGAACTATCAAAACTCATGTACCGACTCTATTTTATTCAAGTACTATCAACGCCATCTGGTATAGTAGTCACAGCGGCGTCAGTAAATGGTATATTTTTTTATAATGGATTATATGGAGAGTGGCAGGGACATGTTTAGAAGTAAGTGATGAGGTCAACGAAGGCACTCAGTGATGGGGCTAACGAATACACTCACTGTCAATTCTTATAACCTCAAAACTGATTACGTTCATAACGTGTCAAAGTAAAAACGAGTATTTAGATTCTGTTCGATTATTAAATACTGCGTATTAAAGCTAATAGAAATATTGAAAATAAAACATAATTTCGTTTCGTAGATGAAAATCATCGGAATCGATGTGCTTGTTTACAAATTGTGATGTCGTTCTAAAATAATGGTGCGTTTTCAGTCATTTGAATCCTTGTTGAAAATTATTACAAAATATTTTTGCGTTTCACCATTGAAATCAAAATTTTTTAATGATAATTCATAAAATTTTTTAACATAAATTTCAAACACAGTCAAGTACCCTATTATACATTATAATATTGGACTTAAGCAAAGAAATCAAGAACTTACGGTATATCCTAAACGTGCGGCTCGGTGTAAGTGGGTTTCGCCGATGCCTTTATTTAAAACCCATCCTTTGATTTCTCGTGCAATATCTTGAACGGATTCGGCGCTTGCCCGCTGTACGATTCCTCGTTTTCTTGGTTTCGTTTCCGTTTCTGCATTTTCCTTTTTAACTTGTTTCTTCTTTTTCCGTATATAATCAAAACCTGAACTGAATTTTCGACGCATCGATTTTAATTTATATTTTCGTTTAACGGGTAATGAAGACAATTCGGACGAAGCATCATCATCACCTTCTTTCTCTTGTTTGATTTCTTGTTTAATTTCTATTTTGTCTTCCGTTTTATTAGTCTCTGATTTCACGATTTTATTTTCCGATTTTATATCAGTTTTTGTTTTGCTTGGTTTTTGTTCTTTGGTTGAGTCTTTCACATTTTTCTTAATATCTTTGTTAAGATTCAAGAGCTTTTTCTCCTTTGCTTCTGCTTTTAATTTTTTCTTTGCTGCAAGAGATTTCATGAGACGTTTCTTGTTTGGTTTCATTATTTGATGCTTGGTTCTATGGACAGAACGATTGCCGCGTAACACAAGAGCACTTCGTAGGCCTGCACGTCCAGGCATATTATCTTTTTTCGATTTGCTGGATAATTTTGTATTTACTGTCTTTTTCTTTTTGGGTGCAGGTGTTGTTTCTTTCGGCAGTTCTTGGTGATTTGTCATTGGCGGAGCGGATGCTGGTCGTTCTTCGCCAAATACTTCCCTAATTGTGGCGCGTTTCTTTAAAATTTGTGTTTCTTTGCGCGTGCGCGATTTAAAAATTATTGGAGTAAATTGTTCGTTAAGAGAATTTTTACCAAACGCATTTCGGAAATTGTTAATAGTCTTTTTACGAAAGGATTCTAGTAAACTGGAAGTGCTGTTATTATTAATAAATGACTTCTCGGAATCATTTGATTTATTTTTCGTTTTCTTTCCTTTCTTTGAGTCTTTTGTGTCATCTTTAACTGTGTTATCTGGAGTTGGGGTCGGAAGTAATTCAAGGGTATTGGAAGACTTTGGAATTATTTTTGGCCCATTATCAGTTTTCTTTGCTTTTCTTCTCTTATGTTTGCCGTAACGTTGAGCCAGAACATCCACAATTGAACTACTATTTTCTTTTTGGTTGGACGTAATTTTACTTGCGGAAGATAAAATAGAAGAACAAGTGGCATCCTCAGAATCATCCACGTTTTTGTTAACCATCAAACTGAAACTTGAATTTGAATCTAAGTCGCTATCGAACTCCCGTTTTATTTTACTTGAACCAAACAGATTTTTCATAAACGAAGGTTTTTGACTGAAAAATTCATTATCTGTTATAGACGAGGCTGTTGGTGACGGACATGGATCTAAGTCAGGAAGGGACGTTGAAAGTCTTGACGGCCGCGAGATATTTATTAACTGAGCGGGCATTCGCAATGATTGTTTATAACGATAAACTTCCTCTTCCCATCCAGGCCTGAAATCTGAACCATCACCAAATGGCTTTTTCTGTGGTAAGCTCTTTGAACGATTCTTTTGTGGTGTTATTTCTCGATTGCGAAGATTCATACTGTTCTCGGAATCAGATCGTTTTTCTGACGAGCGACACTTCCGTTGTTTTAAACGATGGGCAACTGTTTCAGTCTCTTTATTATCAGTGTTTTCGTTTTCACTGTCGCTACTCTCAGTTGATGATTGCAACTTGATTTTTGCGCCAATTTTTTCGCGTCGTTTTTTAGCTAAGCAAATATCATCATCATCTTCTGAATCTGATTCTATTTTCTTATTATTTGGTGTATTGTTTCGTTTTCTTATCAACGGAACATCAGAATCAGAATCATCATCTTTGATGACGGTACTTTCAATTTTTTCTTCAATGATTTCTACATCATTGGTCGGTGGTGGTTCAATTTTCTCAGTTTTGATAATAATATCATCACATTTTTCTACCTTAATTTCAACTTCCATTAGTTGTTGATGGTTTTTCATGGTGTTTTCCAATTTGGCAATAATTTCTGGTTCTACAATCTTTTTCTTTCTCCCTCGTTTTTTACTACTGCTACCGCCAGTACGTAATTGTTCCAGGAATTTATCACAAGCTTCTGAAAAGAATGGATCAGGAGATTCGGTAGGTTCATTTTTGACGACCACTTCTAAATCAGCTGCTAAATTAGTTGTACTTGGTGGCTTTGATAACGATTTTCGATCACGGCGTAAATCATCTAGTGACTGTCTTTCGAGGACAGGCATTTCACCTTCACTATCGGAATCTCGGAAGTCAAATACAGACGTTTCTGAGGAGCTCCTTAATGTGCTATTACGATGTGGGATAGATGAATTACCGTCTTCATCGTTTCTACTAAATAGACGACGTCTTGGGGGAAGTACAGGAACTTTCTCTTTAGTTAATTTTGGAGGGTTTGAAACGACAGTAGTGCTTGTGTTAATTATACTTTTTTCAGTTTCATCTGTATTAGCAGAGGTGCTTACATCTGCCTCAGTATGTTCAGAATTTATTTTATTAAATTGGGTTGAATGTAGTTGTTTTAGTTCTGCTTTAGTACGAATACGTGCTGCTAAATTAGCGGCCAAACCATCTAAATCTGCAGTGGCGCTTGTTGTACTTGACTGAGTTGAGGGTGGGTTGGAATTGTCCAGAACAATACTTTCATTAGTACTTTGTGGTGGTATAAGAGGTGGTTTACTTTCTTTTGGTACGCTGGTTTCGAATTTAGGCAATTCCGTGCTTCGAGGAATATGGAATTTATTTGGAATTGTGGGATATTCTAAGGCGGTGTTTGTGGTTGGAAGGAAAGATTTGTTTTCAGCTGGGACAGGTGTAGCACTGTCAGTTGCCGGTTGGTGTTGTTCTGGCGGTTGTTGTGGATGTACAGGGGTAATATCCATGGGTTTTACAGCAGGATCGATGTCAAATTTCTTTTGGGCTTCTTTAACATTGTTCATTATACTATTTCTTAGTATGTCAAGTACACGTTTATCGGCACCAGTGTTACTTGGAATGTTTTGATTTGGTGTACCAGGTTTTTGAGGTGATTTATTATACGACATACTTGGTGAACTGATTCCGCTGGGTTCAGACTGAGGATGGTACTGAACCGGATGAGTTTGTGGAATATTTTGTGGTTGCGGATACGAAGACATTGTGGTATTCGAATACGGTTGGGGATAGTGAGCCATTTCAGGGGTAGATTGAGGATGTGTCCTTTGATACGGGTTAGGTTCCTCATGTGAAGGCACCTGATATGTATTAGGTACTGTGTAGCCGTTTATTAAAGGTGGTTGTGGTTTGACGATATTTGGTGTGATAGGTGGTTGTTGTTGCTCCTTTTGTTTTTCTTCTTGAAGTCGAGAATTTGTGTATGATAAGAAACGTTGTTCAATTTGTTGGTCGATTGACTGTCTCCAACTATCAACTCGAGGAATTTTCGCTGGAGATGATAAAGGATCCATTTCGGATGGTCGTTTTCTATTAATGTCTTTTAAGTTTGTTTGTGGATAATTGTTGGGAACCATTTTATGAGTTGGATTACTCGGAGGGAATTCAACTTTTGGTAAACTATTGGTTGGGTTATTTATACTAGCCGGGTCTACCGGTCTAGTGGAATTCTGAGGTAGAACATTTGCAGCATATCTCTGACTATGATAATTTTGATAATATGCAGTTCTGTTGTCGAATTTTTTGTTTACGATATTTGCCTGACTATACTCTGGTGTTGATATTTGCTTGCCAGAATAGGGAGTAGGTTCAGCAGGCGTATTACTCTGAGAATAAACTTTTTGTTGGTTAGGTACAGAAAACCTTAACTGAGGTTGTGTCAATTGTGGCGAACTAAAGTTTGGTGAGAAATCGACTCGTGGTGCACTAGCAGCAGTCGGGTTTCTTGACAGTGAGGGTCTTTGATTAGTTATCGCATATTGATTCATATTTAACGGTTGACTCGCCTGAGAAGGATGAGATAGTATATTTTGATGACTGGGACGATGTTCAATGATTTGAACATCATCATCTGCGGTCGAATCAGCTGACGTTCTGACTGTCTTAACGGAGAGATCTAATGGAGAATCGCGTCTAACTTTTGACGAGCTGACACCATCGATTTTTGTTGATGCGTTATGAGATTCAACTGCTGATACTTTAGTTGGCATATTTGGATGTGTCTGAAGTGATACAGGTTTCGATTGAACTTGTGGCGGCACTGTTTGTGGTGCCTGCCTTTTATAACTGTCTTGTGGTAATCCGGATTTCGCATATTGTTGATATGGTTGCATTGAACTGTTTGTTGAAACAGTAGAAGCTTGAACTGAATTTACTACGGACGTCGTATTAGTATAATTTGACATGTGGGCAGTTGTATTTATGTAAGAATAATTTTGACCATTATTTGGATAATACTGATTCATTGTTGTAGAACTAATATGCGTAGGATACTTGTACGCACTTTTTGACGGTACACTATTTGTTGTTTTAAAAGCCAGATGTGGAGTATTGTTATAAGAACTTACACTTTGACTTGTCTGTTTTTGCCGTGATGTGGATTTATGTGGCAATTCCTTCCCACTTTTCTGCGCCATGTAACTGGCGGGTGTTAAATTAGTTGTCGGAAGAGTATGGGTTGCTTTTTGATACGATTGAGTCTGTGAAGGATTAGTATTTGAGCCACTACTGTATTGCTGATACTGTGAACTCTTGTTTGGTAAATACTGTTGCGGTGGGTATTGCCCAGCATTGGTTGTACTTGGATATGGCATATATTGTGACATTTGAGAGGAAGGTGGTGTATCGTGTTGAGACGTTTGGACGTTTGTGATTGGCGAGTAATAACTTCGAGAAACTGGGGTGTAATTTGGATTATTTTGATAATTCTGTTGTGTTTGGGATACGACTGGTTGGGATCGGTAGGATTGAGATATTGAGGTTTTGTTGGGAATTTCTATTCGAGGTTGATAATTTGGATTATATGAAGATGAATTTGGGGGATTTGATGAAACCTGGTATTGATTATAAGGTAACCGTTGTTTTTCTAGGTGCTGTGATTCTTGTGGTTGAGTATTGGTTTTTGTAGGATAATGCTGTTGCTCCTGTGGGTTATATGGTTGCGACGAGGGGATTTGACTTGTAGGAGCGTAACTGTAAGACCGGGAATATGGTATATTCTTTTCTGTTGAGTTTTGCGACGATTTTGTTAACATCTGTTGATACTCTTGTGCTTGAGAGACTGGTAAATGTGAATTACTTAACCTTTTGTCATGTGACGGGTAATATACTTGGTGATTGGTCGTTACTGAGGCCGATGTTGTTGTTGGAATATGATTATAATGCGGCTGAGTACCCTGATTGTACGGTGTGTTTGTTGGGTAGGTAACACGTTGATTAAGATTGGAGTAAGGTGAATATTGTTCCTTTAATTTATTCTCGATATTTTTATCGTTAGATGGCGCATTATTTTTAATATCGTACCGCACTGTTGTAGCATGGGCAGTCTGAAAGGACTGATTAGCGGGCTCAGGTACTGAACGGTTTAAATTTTTCATTTTGTCAATAGTTTGGATATCGTTAAATGATGCTTGGATATCATGATATGGTAGGGAGACATCACTGCGCGTCGATTTGATAGTTTGATAACTAGTTGCTTGAGCGTTGTTTAATTTTTCTTGCTTTATAATTTGTTTATTCGGAGGATATAAGGCATAGTTTCGATCGGGTCGGGGAATATTTTCAACACTGGCACGTAAATCTTGTACTGACGATTTGCTAGCAGGGGGAAATGTTTCAATTATTTCAACGGATGGTGCTCTTTCAATCGGTTTGTTTTGAGAGTCCCCACCAACTGTTTTTGATTCATCAGTTGATGGTTTATTTATCTCCGACACACTATAATTCATGGAATAATTTTGCACATCATTAATTGATTGTCTTCGATTTTTTTCATGATTTGCTGGAATATTATCGTACTTTGAACTGTGATATAATGACGCTATACTAGTAGTACTTGTTGTTGGATCATAGTAAGACTTCTTTAAATTTTGATTTGCATATTTTATGTCATTTTGATAGTGAAATTTTAAATCAGTAGATACAGGCTTTATACTATCATTGGAAGTTTTCGTATCATTTAATGAATTTGTACGATACAAATAAGGGTGATGTCGAATATCGTTAGAAGGTAACTGTGAATCACTATTACTGTGTGGAATTTTCGAACTTGTTGCATACATTTTTGGAATATTTTGTACTGAACTTTGAATATCAGAGCGAAATTCTTGCGGTTTCATATGCGAGGTGTAATTTTTATAATCTTGTGAAATTTTTGTGTCTTGTTTTACCGGCTTTATGTCATTTGATGGTTTATTGTCAAGTGACACGGAGTTCATATCGTAAGATGACGGTCTTAGTTCAATAGATCGAATATGCTGAGGAACATTTAGATCATGAGCTAACAATTTTTTATCATATGTTGGTTTTGTTTCTTGGTACATATGTTGCTTAATTTGATGTGATGCTGATTTAATATCAAATGGCATTTTTAATTCATTAGTTGGTATATCTTTAGTTTGACTGACCGAATACTGATAATGTAACTGATAAGGTGAAGTTTTGACTTGTCCTGGTTGCGACGTATATTTCGATTGATCACATTGAGAAAGTGACTTGATTTGGTCTTTATGATATAATTTTGTTTGATCTTCTTGAGTTAAAGGTTGAATTTGTTCACCGTTAAATGAAGAACGTGCCTGACTATAATGAAAAGGATGTTTAGATTCGGCAAATGAAGTTGGAGTGGGTATTTTCGCTTGATCTTTATGCAATGACGCCCTTGTGAGTTCGTCATGTAACGGTGGCCTTACAATATCTGTGCGAGGTGTTTGTGTTATTTGTTTCGTTGGATCACCATGCGATGACGGGCGAACTTGTTCCATATAATTATGCGGGCGCATTAATTCGCCTCGAGATGGTGGTCTAATTTGTTCACTAGAGGTAGGCAGTCTTACATGTTCCCCATAGTATGATTTTACTGGTTCGGTATAATGTGGCATTCGAACCGGTTCATTCTGAACTGATGGTCGTACTTGTTCCCCATGGCTGGGTAATCTAAAATATTCTCCATGAGATGGTGATTTAAAATGTTCATTTTGAGTGGACGATCTTATTTGTTCATTGTAATGTAATGTTTTGAATTGTTCCCCGTACATATGAGATCTCATTTGGTCCCCATTCGAAGGAGATTTAATTTGTTCTTTATATTGTGAAGGTTTTATCTGTTCTCCGTGTGAAGGAGGTCTAATGAGGCCTCCATGTGATGGAGGTCTTATTTGTTCACCATGCGAAGGGGGTCTCATTTGCTCTCCATGCGACGGTGGCCTCATTTGCTCACCGTGTGAAGGTGGTCTTATTTGTTCTCCGTGTGAAGGAGGCCTCATTTGTTCTCCATAAGATGGTGGTCTCATCTGCTCCCCCTGAAAGGGAGATCTTAATTGCTCACTTTGTGAAGACTGTCTTGTATAGTCGCCATGCGTTGGAGGTCTAATATGATCTCCATACATGGAAGGCTTAATTTGCTCACCATATGGTGATCTTGTGTGCTCTCCATACAGCCTAATTTGTTCCCCTAATGAGGGAGGTCTTATTTGTTCTCCGTACAACATAGGTCTTATTTGTTCTCCATTTGATGGAGGTCGAATTGGATTACCATATATATGAGATTTCATTTGCTCGTTAGACAAGGGTTTCATCAATTGATCCGCCTGATACGATAGTTTCATATGTTCACCACTAGGAGGTCTTATTTGATCTCCATGAGATGGTGGTCTAATTGGATTACTATGAGACGGGGGCCTCATTTGATTCTCATGTGAAGGAGGTCGTACTGATTCTCCATGAGACGACGGTCTAGTAGGATCTCCCTGTGATGGAGGCCTCATAGAATCTCCGTGTGATGGAGGTCTCATAGGATCACCGTGTGATGGAGGTCTCGTAAGATCTCCGTGTGATGGAGGCCTCGTAAGATCTCCGTGTGATGGAGGTCTCGTAGGATCTCCGTGTGATGGAGGTCTGCTTTGACTTCCGAGTGACGGGGGTCTCATCTGATCCCCGAGTGACGGCGGTCGCATCTGATCCCCGAGTGACGGCGGTCTCATCTGATCCCCGAGTGACGGCGGTCTCATTTGATCACCATGCGACGGAGGTCTCATCTGTTCTCCGTGAGATGGTGGTCTCATCTGTTCTCCGTGAGATGGTGGTCTCATCTGTTCTCCATGCGAAGGTGGCCTCGACTGATCCCCGTGTGACGGTGGTCTTATTAAATCTCCATGTGATGGCGGTCGCATTGGATCTCCATGTGATGGTGGTCGCATTGGATCACCATGAGAAGGCGGTCTCGTCAAATCACCATGAGACGGTGGCCTCATTAAACTTCCATGTGATGGAGGCCTCATTTGATCTCCATGAGAGGGTGATCTCATTTGATCTTCATGAGATAGTGGTCTCACTTGATCTCCATGAGATGGTGGTCTTATGGTCGTCGCCTTTATCTGTTCTTCATGAAATGAAAGTCTTATATGTCCACTATTGGACGGTGGTCTTGTTAAATCTGTATTCGATGAAAATTTTACAAGCTCTCCATGGGAAGGCGGTCGTATTTGTTCACCGTGGGAGGGTGGTCTTATTTGTTCTCCGTAGGAGAATGGTTTAGTTTCGTCGCCATGAGAAGGCGGCCTTATTTGTTCAGGACGTGATGATTTATCAGTTGGTTCTAAATTTGTTAAAGTTATAGATTTATTATCAAATGACAATCTAACATCCTCTGAAACGGGAGTTGGTTTTGTAACTGTAGTTTCTTCTCGTTGTGAGTGTATGCTCAACGTTTGATTTTCGGAAGATTTTATTTGATTTGATTCGGAAGAGGATTGTGTTGTTTCATCTTTGTCGTTTAGAGACTTGGGCGTTTCATCTGACGCAGATTTTACGCTATCACAAGTAGAGAGTGTAGGCGCACTACTCACGTCTGTACTACTTTGAAATAACGATTTTGAACTATTGTGGCTATCATTATATAGTTTCATATCAACTTTACTTTCACTTGACGCTTGTGGTAATGTATCGAAGTTTTGCACAGGTTGCGTGCTATTGTGCTGTTGATACTGACTAAATGATACTGATTTACTGTCTGTACTACAATTATCTATTTTATCTGCAGTCTCTGATTTACTTACTATTGGTTCATTAGGCAATATTTTGTTGTTGGAACTGTTACCACTACTAATGGATTCTGTCGTCGTCAAATTTTGACATATTTCATTCTGTTTATTTTCGTTTACGTTTTTTGATAAGTCGTCAATATTTGGCAGTCGTTGCTCGTGCGACACTTTCCATATATCGTGATTATGGGGTCGCATTTCGTGTTTTGGAAGTGATACCGAAGAATTCGTCGATTCGTTCTGTTCATGATCTTTCGAACTATTTTCCGCGAACGATTGATGATATGAATTTAAATGCGTTGAATTCGAAGACGTTGATTCCGTTTGTGACGAATTAGTATCGGTAACTGTACTCTCTAAAAAAGTACTCGACGAATTCAATGACGTTGTTTGCTGATGTGATGACGATGATGACAGTTCAGATTTTTCATTTTGTGTAATGGTAGTAGTAGCAGTGGTTGTTAAGTTGTTGTTACTCCCTTGCCAACTTTTTGTTGGTTCTGTCGAGTAATTTGATGTTATCGGCGGGGGGTGATGTGTATTAACTAAGTTTTCGGATGAGTTTGATGTGGCGGGCAAGCGTTGGAAGTATTGTCGTACTCCCTCTAGCCCGTTAGTAATACTTACATCCATATCATTAGGGTGCCGCTAGATATTTGCAGCGGTACCTGAAACAAATAAAAAAAGTTTTTTTTTAGAAATTTATTGAAGTAATTCATTTAAGGCAAATCAATGGAAAAAATAGGTTTTCTTGGGAAAATTTTCAAATTTTTTGTGTTTATTATTCAAAATATGTCGATTATAACTTGTTCTGACGAAAAAACTTATTCATTACACGGGTACAGAGAAAATTAGAGAAAATTACATTCACTTATACCTATATTTCATATTATACAAAAATAAATACTCTTGTAATGTTGACAAGACATTTGCCAAACTTCTAAATATTGCCACCGTTCACAGGTATTTCTAAGGGACAAGTGACGATAACTTTACCCCCTGAAATTATATCCTTTCGACTATATGCAATCAGAGATTAATTTTCGAATCTAAAAAACTGATAGGAATTAGCTAACTACACATATTGCACATACACCTCCTGTTAAATTCAGCCTTGAAAGGACCCTTTAGAACATTGACAAGAAAGATAGTTACATATATATTTAGAATTTAAATGAAACTATAAAAAAATATTATAGTTAGGTTAATTATAAATGCTAAACAATAAGACATATAGATATTTTTTTTAATGGTATTAATTATGAGATAAAACTATAGAATTTAAAAAATGTAGTTAATACATTTTTTTGTATTTGTTATATTCACATAAATTTTTTGTTTTTACTTGAAGAATTCAAATAAAAAGAAGAATGATGTACAAAAATTACAATAAACTCTTTTTATTGTTTGATTCTTATCCACATACCGAACATATAAATACCGTTAATCGGTAACGTAGATATCCCACTTACCTACATTAAGAATAAAGCTAATATATACAACACCACTAGCCTCTAATGTACCAACTACATATGTACATATAAATTCCAATTACATCATTACTTGCTTGCCGTGTACTGGGGATTTTTATTTGTTGAAAAGAAGAGTTATTGATTTTTCTTTTATGTTTCGCAATGATGTTTTTATTACTCAAGAAGAAACGTGAAGACTAATCAAATCAATAGCGTCAATTTATAAAAAAAAAATCGTCTATGCATTTATATAACTCTCAATGTCAATGGCATATTTAAAGAAGTACATATATGTATAAATTTGTTTAAGATTTTATTATGTATGCACATTTATAAGTAAAAAATTAACATAATGTAGTATATAAAATATTTGTCATATGTATTATAAATTTATCAAATATTCATTTATTCCGACAGCTTTGATATTACTGACCTCTAAAATGATTGTGTCACATACACAAAGCAGGATAATTTTATTTTATTTCATAATTCTATGTTATGAAGTTAGGGTATAAACAAGTGTAGACTCAATTTTTTATTAATTTAAATGCAATTAAATTTCTTGAAAACTTAAGCAAAAAATAGGCAACAAGTATCAAGCGAAATGTATATACATCAAACCTGTTGACATAACTCGAAACAATTGACTAAGAAATAGACAAAGACTAAGGAATAGACTTCACAGCTGGATTAACCCACTTTGAGGCTCTAGGCATTTTCTTCTTACCGAACCCCTTCCCTCTCCTACAAAAAATATAAAACAAAACTAATGTGAAAAACTAAAACAAATCTTATTTTTACACAAATCTTAGTTCTGAACAAATATTTTCGAAATAGACACTTTGACCAAGCCTTGAAAAAAAACCAGACTCTAAACATTTGTCTCATTTGCCTATGCAATGATCCGACCCTGGGAATAGTATAGAAGTAGATTACAGATAATATGATCTATTAATAATAATAATAATTTATTGTTGTTAATACATAAAATGTTTACAAAAGTCAATTGATAAGATAATAGAATATAAAATCTGAATTAAAATATTCGTTAAAATTATAAAAACATTTTCTGATCAAGTAGTGCTTAACAGTCTTCTTAAAACTTGATAGTGGCTGCTCTCGAATGGCTACAGGTAATTTGTTAAAAAATTTAGGGGCATAAAAATTAACACCCGTCCTAGCTCGATCTGTGCGGAAGAAATCGACACAAATATTATTCTTGTTTCTTGTGTTATAAGTATGTATTTCTGAATGAATAGAGTAAACATTTATTTGTTCCTTAACACACATAATGCACTGCATAATATAAATAGATGGAACAGTCAGAATACTATATGAAATGAAATGATTTCGACAGTCATCTCTACATATAGCCCAATTTAAAAATGGCTCTAATTGCCTTTCGTTGTAACACCACTTACATGCCCCAGATTAATATTGCATAGGACATCCGACTTTGTATGAGAGCATAATAAGCTGTAAGAAAACATTGGTAGAAACTATATACGACACATTTCGCAAGAGAAAAACAGTAGATGTTATTTGAGTACTTACAGTATCAATATGCTTATTCCAAGATAGTTTGGAATCAAACTCAACTTCCAGGAATTTTACAGTAGTATTATCTTCAATCGGATTTTTATGAAAGAACATTTGAACTGTTTTTGTGGCATTCGAACTCAATTTATTTTCTGTGAACCATTCACCAACCGCAGATTGCGCTTCTCTCATGACATTTTGTAATAAACTTAGATTATTGCATGAATTAGCTATGGTTGTATCATCAGCAAACAATAGAAATTTTGCTTGGGGCATACAAGTGGGTAAATCATTAACATAAATAAAAAAAAGTATGGGTCCCAACACTGAACCTTGAGGTACACCATAAAACTGAACCAGTTCGAACGAAATGTTCTCTATGATGCACAAATGTTTGAAAATACAAGTGTCGTTATTGTTTTTCTAATAAATTCAATCAAGAAGTCACAAAGATTGTTTTCAATGAAATTTAATAATTTTTTATAAATTAATTTTTAAAATAGGTACTATTTAGTTAATATATTACAATCAGGAAGTGAAATTTAATTTAAAAATTACTTTTGGAAATCATTTGGTGTGAAAACAAAATATAAAAACAGGTTTAACTTGGCATCATTCAATTTTAATAGATGATGGTCACAACAATAAAAAAATACTACTAACAATAGATACACTTCGTTATTGGTTATACCGTCATTAGAAAAACTAGTGCCATAAATCGTGTCAAGTTTTCGATTGTGAACCATTAGTCTCATAAACAACGTATGGTTGTACTGAAACATTAAAAAGTTTAACATAATATTTTCTTAATTTCTCTTCCTATACTCACAATCAGTGAATCTTTCCCAGCTCTGCCACCATAACATTTTTTAACAATTATGTGTTATTTGACGTAATATTGTATATTATACGATTTATTTACGTATCTGTCAAATTCGGATTAAAATAAAAATATTTACCGCAAACGGTTTAATGAATGTTACGACAAAAACTGGAGACAGAATTAACTTTTAAACTAAAATTATTTGAAATATTATTATGTGTCATTTTTCACCACTAAATAATTTATAAGATCAAGCCGACTTTCAAGTTTCGCCTCACTTAGATTGTTTATTTGGAATAGTTTCCATATCAGGAGGTTAGCACCTATTAACCAACGAGGCATACTGTTATCAATTATTAATTGGTGAAAAGTAATAAAGAAAAGAATTTCATATTTTTTAATACGAATCAAGGGCGTACCCAGGATCAAAACTAGAGGGGGGTAAGACATGGTCGTTCAGGTTGTTTAGCGAATGAAACCAAAATTTTAAGAAAGTATATATATATATATATATATATATATATATATATATATATATATATATATATATATATATATATATATATATATATAATATACCGTATTTTCCGGCGTATAACGCGCACCTAAACTTTGATTGGTAAAATAATGAATCATATACCTATTTTATATACCATTAGGATCTCTATTATGTTTTTATATTTTTATGTTTTATATATTTTATTTTTTTATTTTATCTTATTTCAATTTGTATTACTGTTAAATTTTCTTTAATTTTTTTATTTATTTGCTAACCCACTTACTATCGACAGAAGAATATAATATAATAAAATACAATAAAAACCGACATAATTTTTACTCAGTTTTATATCCGACGTATTACATGCACTACGAAAGTTGAACAATATTTTTGGTGTTCAAGGTGCGCGTTATACGCCGGAAAATACGGTATACTTATAGCAGTGCTTTATTAGTTATTACAGTTCTAGAAGATTCTCTTACTGGCTGCCGCCTTCTAAAACCCGCTAGAGACCTCTCCTTCCCTTGAATTCCACTAACTGGCTGACATAGATTTCTTTACCAGTCGCTAGTCGGCTGCCCCCCCCCCCCCTCTTCCCCTCGCTGAGTACGCCCATGATACGAATTTTCTTAAATCTTAAATTAATTAATTCATTCTGACTTCAAATTAATACGTATATAGCATATTTGGTATCGTGTCACTGTTGACACTTGTTATTTTTTGGGGAATTTTTCTTCTAGAATGAACTGTTTTCTCGGAGATAAAGCCGATCCCTATAATCTTCTCCGTCCCCCAAGCTGTCTCTGTCCAAAGTCTTAAATCGACTTGTTAAGCTGTTTTCAAAGTCGATTCTAAATTTTTTTGTAAATCTCATTGAGGTTTGAGATTTTTAGTAGTGCAAGTAAAAAATGCATTGAAATAGGTTATTATTTTATTTAATAACAAATAAATAAAACTACTATTACAATGGAATTAGAAAATGATTGCGGAAAAATTCTATGGTGATTGAATTTTTATAGATGTTCAGTTTTGGTATTATAATTAATCTGTGGTAAGTCCCCATCAAGATCGTGTACGCCAAAAAAGTTATTCAAGATCAAAACAGTACGAAAATTGATCTTTTGTAAATATCTTTTTTTCTGTTGCCCAAATATCAACAATAGTTATTATTGCAATTCTGCTATGATCCATTTCACTTAAATTTAACCATGCTTCATCACTTATGAATTTAAATAATTTCCGTTTTCTTGGCTTTATCTCTTTCATTATTGCATTTACGTAAATTTTAAATTTGCAGTTTGTTTTTAGAAAAGAATAGAAGATTGATTTGTTTCGAATATAAAAATTATTTAATTTTTGGTAATTATGCAGAAGCACGGCTCCACCTATTTTTGGCTCTAAAAGGAAAACTAATGATCCGATTTTAATGATTTTTTTTTAAATGTACGTTGCCACGGCGGATTTGTTAAAAAAAATTAAACAAATCGATACCGATAATGGAAATGCTGGGAAACTGTAATTAAATTTGAAAAAATTCAATTTTTTCTAGATTTTCTTTTTTTATTTTGTATGCATGTGTGTCAAAGTCGAAGTATATTGTCAAAACTAACGAAACTAACCTAACCTCACCACCTAGTTTTTATATCAAAGTCGAAATACATTGTAAAAACTAACTAAACTAACCTAACCTTAACTAAACTTACCACCTAGTTTTTATATCAAAGTCGAAATATATTGTAAAAACTAACTAAACTAACCTAACCTTAACTAACCTCACCACCTAGTTTTTATACCAAAGTCGAAATATATTGTCAAAACTAACTAAACTAACCTAACCTTAACTAACTTCACCACCTAGTTTTTATATCATCTACTCTTATTTATTTTGATCAATTTTACCAGAATATGCACTCAAATCATGGCGTTGAGATAATCGTAGTTTACAAAATTAAGTCAATTTTTCTAACTTCCACGCTTAATATTTCACATTTATATACATATATGTTTACTAAGTGTCCGCACGATAACTCAAGAACGAAACATCTTATTTTTAAGAAATTTCGTGAAAACGTTTACGGTGTTTTGGACATTTTTCGTGAAAAAGATTTGGCGGAATAGGGCGAAAAATTCACACAAAGAAGGTTTTTTTATTTACAATTACTCTATATCAACTAGTTTCCGAGAAAAACGTACTTTTGTAAATGGAAATTCGCTATGTTATGCAGGATGCTGCGACAGGGGTATTTTATTCTTGAAAAAGTATTTATTTTGGTCAGTTTTTACTAGACTATGCACTCAGACACACATATAAACGCACACACACTAAATGACAAAAGAAAATTTGAAAAAATTGAATTTTGTTAAGTTTTAAAACAGTTTCCCAGCCTTTCCATTATCGGTATCGATTTGTAGTATTTTTTTAAATTAATCCGCCGTAGCGACGAACATTTTAAAAAAAAACCTAGAATTAAAATCGGATCATTAGTTGTTCTTTTAGAGCCAAAAATAGGTGGAGCCGTGCTTCTGCATAATTACCTAATTTTTTAACGATGACTCATGATCAATTGTATTTGAAACAGGGTATACATTGGAAAATTTTCTCTAAGAAGGTGGTTGTGAATCCATACCTTTCTTTGTACTTCACCCACATCATAATGTAATGTTGAAAATGAGTAATCGGAAGAACGAAAGTTACACAGCTAGACTTTTTAACAGTGGACAAAACTTCAAAATCAGTTTAACAGCTTTTACCTACATACATGCAAACAACGAAACAAGCAAATTTTTATGACGCATTGTAATCGGCAAATAACTAGTATCATAGCTATAAAGCGTTGAGTTGATTGAGGACATTTTGGCATATATATATATATATATATATATATATATATATATATATATATATATATATATATATATATATATCGCATTTAATAATACATATAAGTATTCCGAACTGAACAAAATACAAAACACAAGCGGGTCAACAACATGAAACTGAATGCCGGAAATCTATATTGACAATGATTGTTGTTATGTTGGCTAGTCTGACTATGGCCGGCTCGCTCATTCGCGTACTATTTGTTGTATGCACACAATAATAAAATATATAACACACGAGAACACAAACCGTCTTTTTAACCATACGTACCACTCACCCACTGTGTGTATTTCGTGACAAGTTTAGTTATGCTTATGACTTTGTAAATCAGCTTTTTTATTATTTTTATTATATTATGAACGGTTAAATAGATGTAGAAGAATAATGTGCGAAATATGATAATGACAGTTTTATGAGTATTGATTGGTGTTTATCAGTGGCGGCTCGTGAGCTTTAAGACTGGGTATGCGCTTTCAAAAAGGTAAATCACACTTAATGTGTAAAGAGGTACTAAAATAGCAGGCGGGTCACGTGTCCCGGGCGGCAGGTTTTGAGGGGCGCCAAAATTAGGTATGTGAGGTTTTTTTCTTCTTTTGCTCGTCACTTGCTTTTTGGGAGGAAAAAAGGAAATACTTTTTCTACAGAGGCGCCATTTTTTGACCTTGCCCCGGGCGCCACTTAGGCTAAGTCCGGGCCTGAATAACATACAAGAGAAAAGCTTTTTTGGTATCAAACAACCACCTAATTTTAGAATATTTATCAAAAGAAGTTTGGAAAATGATGCGCAAACGCTTTTTTGTAACAAACTGAGTTGTAGAAAATATAAGATTCAGGAAAAATATAAAAATATGGAATAACTTTTCTTTCACAGTCAAAGTAAAACACCAGCAATATTTTTATGAGGCTAAATAAACACGATTTAAATTACCTTCAATAGTCTAAAGAAAAATTATTTTCGTCAATATTCCTTAAAAAAAGTTGTGTTTATTACTTTATGTTGTGTTAATAACGCAACCGTTGTTTTTTAGTCATTTAAAAAAAAGACAGTAGGTAATAAAATCTTAATAATCAAATCACAGTTGACAGCAACGATAAATTTATAAGTATAGGAAGCATGCTAAAAAATCTAAAAGCTGAGGTGATTAGAGCACAAGTTAAGATTTGGTTAGTTCGGCTGTTATCGAATATACGATAAGCGCCGAGCCTGGTGCCTACGATGGAAAAGAACTATACGGTATTATAAGCCACTAATACAGCTGCACATATACATATACATATGTAGATTCAGTATAGCCATTACATCGACTGTTATCGAATATACGATATGCGCCGATCCTGGTGCCTACCATGCCAAAGGACTACCAGTATTATAAACCACTAATACAACTGCACAGATACATAATATACATATGCAGATTCAGTACACACGGATATGCTCAGATGATGATCGCATAGCTGAGTAGGTACATATGCGTATGTACGTCCTATACACAGCTACATAGACTGGCTACAGGGTCTATTGTTGATCGTGTCTATATGTAACACGTACTGTGGACCATATTTATGCATTTTAGGTATATCATAATTAGGTATGTATAATTGGTATAATATATGCATTCTAATGTGCAATATATATGCAATAATGTAAGGTAAGTCTTATGGAAATTGTATATTTAAATTATTTTGTAAACAATGTTATTTTCGTTATAAATTTATTTCAGTTTTTAAGAAACAGCTAGGGTAAGCGGCGCCTACCCCGCATACCTGGAATAACCGCCACTGGTGTTTATTATGATATATTAATCAAAAATTAATAATTGAATGCGTTGGTGGGTGTGCCGGGAACAAGGGGCCAAACTACTATTATGATAGTTAGCATCCCGACTGTAATCAGAATTTTACGTCATCAGACTTGGCAGAGGGGTGGAAGGTTATATACGTATTTAGATTTTGTGTTGGTATGTGTAAGGTAGTGGATATTTGTGTGTGTAATACTCTGTATGTATGTAGCGGTGGTCCAAGGTGAGAATGCATACGTATACTAGAACAACCATGTGCATGTACCTGCTACTAGTGATGTAACAATGAACAGCCACCACTGTGGCCACGACTTAACAATGAATTTGTACGCTTGAAGAGCCGATGGACAACTAATCAGTACGCAGTAGAAATTGCTACTTACTGCAACTTTCGGATCACACTTTTTGGTATGTAGGCTTGATCTGTCCCATCTGTGAATATTAGTATGCATCATATAGGTTGTACTCCGCGAATTTGATGTGAGTGAAGTGTGTTAAGTATATTAATTTAAGTAATTCTGTATACAGTTGTAGGTGATAACAACCAGAAAGTAAGAAAAAATGTTATGCAAATGACAAGTTTTAACAAAGAACATGATACATATGAGAAAGTAGGCCGCAAGAATTCTATTTTTTTTAAAACTGCTATTTTTTTAAAGAAAATTTCTCTAATGCTTAAGAAAGTACCTATCGATATTTATCTGACTTACATGGTAGACGAAGTGGTCGGAAAACGACATTTCATATTACACGACATAGTATTTTTTTGAGTTAATGGCGGAAATGATTCGGAGGCTAAAAGAATTACATTTAAGATTAAAGAATTGCTTTTAGGTCGCTATTACATTGTCATAGATATATGTCAAAGATCTCTGATCAAATCTATGATCAAATATTAAGAAGTATCTTTAACTATGGTTACAGAAATATTATATTATAAAAGTTGACTTATTACACTATAATATTTCTTTGATTAAATAAAACTTTGACATATATCTATGACAGTGTAATAGCGACCTTAAATATTTCTGTAATGGTTAAAAAGTGTCGATATTTATTTGAATTACATGGTCGACTAAGTGGTTGGAAAAAGACATTTCATATTACACAATCTAACGTTATTCCAACCAATGGTAGAAATGATTCCAGTATATAACAGAATTCTATTTAAATTTAAAAGAACTGCTTTCAAACATTTCTGTATTGTTTAAGAAAATGTCGACATTTATCCGTATTACATTCTTGACCAAGTGGTCGCAAAACGACATTTTATATTACACGACTTAATGTTATTCAGATTAATGGTGGAAATGATTTTTAGACTACAAGAATTCTATTTAAAATTAAAAGTGCTGCTTTTAAACATTTCTCTAATGTTTAAGAAAGTGTCGATATTTATTTGAATTACATGATTGACCAAATAGTCGAAAAACCACATTTGTGAAAACCACTAAATATGAATGCAATTTCGAAAATTGATAATCGTCATATGTAATCCTACATATGTAACCGGTTCGCATAAAATTATCCCAGATTTTATCGGGCCATGACTGCAAAAAGATTGAGAAACGTTTTTATACAATATAAAAGTTATTAAAAGTCTAGTAAGCTGTGGCAGGGGAGCTAGGAGTAATGAGAGCTAGCGGTTAATGGGAGCAGTGCAAAAGTACACGCCTCTGATGCTTGTATTCGCTAGTACGCAACTAAACGTCTTCAATATTTGTCAGTTAAGCTTCTCTCATGCACATTTTCCGGTATTTGCACGCATTCAGTTGTTAGGAGAGGTTTTGTTTTTTGTGCTCGGTGCTTATAACAAAATAATTTGAACGATGTCAAAGTAACCACTAAATTAATTTTTTTTTATTTTAATTAATTATCACTAATTATATAGCTCTAAGTTTGCCTATTTTTTGTTATGATTATCAGAATTGTGATAACAAGTGAATATTGAAATCTATAACCATGTTTTAAAAAATGGTGGATTTCGGGAAATGAGAGCCTATGTTGTTGCAAAGATAGTTATGGTATCGTTGCAGAAGCGATGGAAACTGGATACATGCAGAATGTTTTAACTCCGACAGCATAACGGATTGATTATATTTGTGTTTTTTTCCCTGATCTTTAGAGTCTAAACCCTTAGAATCCTTAGAATAATTCTTTTATTTTGATTATAAAGTTGAATTTCATTGTTAAAATACTTTTATTTGCTGTATTTTTGCACTTATTTTGTTTTTGAAAACTGATTTTGTTTTTACAATTTTTATCGAATTTAAAGTAAATTTCAGGCTCCCATTGCTCGACAGGTCGGGCAATGAAATTGGTCAAATAGGTGTTTCAATTTAAAAAATAAATAAATTGTTAGAACAATTCGAGATATTTTTGTTTTTTCTTATTAGGCTTCAATTACCCCCTGCTCTCCTACATTACACACAGTCGTAGCTTACCTAGAAAGTATTCTGTATCTACAATAAATACACGAATGCCGCGCAAAACGGAACACTAAGAAAGCTTTGTCTCTTTCTATGTTACTATAAGTGAAGCGTATATACGGTGTTCAAAATGTACACATACTGTGTGAGTTTTTCGAGAGTTGTCATTTATATTACAGCCAAATCGTTGATTTAATCGAAAAATTGTTCAAATAAGAGTTGTAGATATCGACGGGGGCAACCGATTGCTATAGTCAGGAGCTTTATAGCTCTTATGGTTTTCGAGCTATGATACAAACTTATAGATTTTTAAATGAGACTATATATTAATTTTTCGGTAAAATTGATCTAATGCACTAATTGACCACATAAATGAGCAAAAAATTTTTTTTACGTAAGTTTAATTTTTTAATTTTTCTTTAATTTATCAGTTAGGCGGTAAAAATATGCATATGTACTTGAGGATACTTCAACCTATAGTGTTTTTCTTGGTTATATTTCCATTACATTCAAGAAAAGAACCTTCTCCAGTACCATTTCTATCATAAAAATTTGGTTGTAATAGAAATGGCAACTCTCAAAAAACTCACATGGTATATAGATATTCACATAAAGGCAATTAAGGTAACGTAAGTGTGATAAAAATAAAAAATAAAATAAAAAAAGTTTTGTACATACCAAACCCGTAATAATAGATGCATATATAATAATATCATTTTTTTAGAGTTAAAAATATTTTTAAATATTCATGTTTTGATATCGGTTCTGAGAAAAAACATCGTGAAAAACGCACATATTCTGTTCAAAACTAAATATGTATTTAATTATCTAATATATTAATTTATTATTTTGTATAAAAAATACATAAACATATGACAATTTGAAGATTTGAAAATGTACATATTATGTGACTAAAAGTCTATGAATTAATGTTTAAATAAATCAGAATATACATATGACATATCTTACATGAGGATACATAAATTATGTACGTATTTCTTTTATTTAAAAAGTTGCATTATAATGATATCATTTTTGTAAGTAAAAATTTTGAATTAAAATATCTAAAGGAACAACTGTATACACTACATTTTAGCAAAAAAAAAACTTGTGATAAGGTAAACAAATAACGTTCCATCTCTTTCTCTGTATTCAGTTTGTGAAGTAACCTTATTGCGAAGCAAACGTGTAAGCAATTTCATAGTAGTCGTAGATAAACAATATTTTTTTCTTGGGTAATTTAATTAGTAATATTACATAATTGACCTTCATAGTAGCACATTTGCAAGTAACACTGTCGAATACATTTATCGATTTTTATTATAAATCATAAAATATTTTATCTTGAAAGCCACTGAAGAATTTTGAGTTAATGCTTGTCAAAGATGTACTTGGGCAATTTATTATTCTTTTAAACATTACATATTATAATGTCCATTTCTCGTCTAAAAACAACTACAAACACGGTTATATGCGTTGTGCAACTACCTTTAATTAAAACGTATTAAAATAATGAAACACTCCTTGTGTGAGGTTATGAATATTTACTATATATAATGAAGATAACATTAAAGAAATTAAATGTAGACGCGTAAATAATATGGCACGTCTGTGATGAACTTTTATAAAAAGTACAATGCCATAAAAACAACCTTAATAAAAAAGAAACTAAACGTTTTGAAATGTTAAAAATTTCAACAACAATAAAAAAAATTTGTATGTGTTGGTGAAATTGGACATAACACGCCGCATAATGTAAGTGGTATAGAGAGAGCATTGGTGGCACAATATCACCGGCACAGAACGAATGACGAATATGCATACTTAGAGAGAAAATGGATAATGGGCAATAATTTGTACACATTTTACATTTAAATATACACAAGCAGTCACCTAGCACCAGCGTTACCATCACCACCACCACCAATACCATTATCACAGCACCACCACCATTACCTACCGTCAGAGTAGCCTCCTACTGCAAGCATATCGTGAACGTTGTGTACAATAAAACAAGACGCGACGAATAACAGATAAACTAAACATAATAATGATGAACGAAATGCCGAGAGGTGGAGAGAGGACGGCGGTGAACGAATAGCGTCGAATGAATACGAAGTGATTTGCAGACTGCGTGCGAGTATAGTTAATCGGAAAATTAAGTGAAATATTTCGTAGCAAATTTAAGATATTTTTTTTTTAAATAATACTGATTAAGGGACTTTCATAAACCACGTGACTCGATTAGGGTGGAAGAGTGGAGGGGAAACTGCTACCTTGGTGTTTACATGAGGAAGAAAGATTTTACTCTGAAATTTTTTTTTATAATAATTACATCAATCGACATAAATTTTGAATGTGATTATTTTTTCGTTGAAAACTTTGGTTTTGTAATTTTCAGCACCACATTACAGACACCGTAGAGCGGAGTAAATCGGGACAGGCGGGTGAATAGGGACGAAACGAAAAATGTTATTCATGAATTTAATTTAAATGCGAACATATATTTTATTTAAATTATAGTATAATCATTATTCTTTCGGATAACACTAGTGACTAAGCTTGAAGTTGAATAAAAAAATATTAAAAATTGAGTTTAGATTGACGTCTTTAAACAGTGCTATTTTTTGTTCCTTACAACTTCATCTAAAAATTATTTATTTCGGTGTTCTTATGAATAAATTGTTGTTTAATCGAAAATTTAATTATTTTGGAACATATATAAAAAAAGAAGACTGCAGACTTTTAGTTGTTTTTATTTTTTTTAAGAGGAAATAACGAGGACTTGACATTTGGACTAAGTTGGAAGTTAATAGGGACGGAAAAAGTGTGAATAGGGACAGTATATTTATTATAGGTTAATAGGGACATTATATAAAAGTATAAAGGGACGAATGTGGGGTGATTAGGGACGGATGAAGCATGTATTGGAACATAGAAGAGAGCACTTTCAAGGTTATCAAGCATTTGATATTTTTATAAACACATTCAGCATAACATTTCTATATTTTATAAACTTTATTTTAGATTCTACGTTTATTTCTACCAAAAATCATCAAGAATTATTTCTTTTTTGAATGTATAAATCCCAAAAATTTGAAATTATTTTATATTATAATTTCAATTTTGGTCGACCCTACGGGTTGTCCCCATTCACCCTTTTACCGTCTCTTTTGACTACAATTTTTCATAGAGAAAAAATTATACGATTTTTGTTATTTTTTCAAAAACCACCGATATTTTTAAAATTTTTTGGATAGTGTGATAAACTGACCATCCGTAAATTTTAAAGATAAGGTAGGTACTCATAAAATAAATATAAAAAAATACGGTGTGAATTCTGAATTCGTCCGCATTCACCCCGGTCTACGGTAATAGATTTAAGAAATTTTTTTCAGTTTGAGACGGTCAAATTAATAATAAAAATTTTCTAAATCACTTTTATTTCGAAATAATATATAAAAAAGTAAATTAACACTTTACAGGACGATGTTACAACATCTGTGTCATAGCCAGAACAACCGCTCAAGGGAAATCGCGATCAGTAATCACACATATGTGTGATGCCACCGCGGACAGGTAGCATAACACTGGTAAGCCACTCTCAGTGTATTGATGATTCCTGAAACGTCCGAACTATGTTTGTATAGCTACCGTATTAATAATGTACGCTTTGCATGGAATTGTAGACGTGATACAGCGTTGGGCGCAGCGAAAAGGACAGTGATTTTCATCATGTTTGGCTATGACAAGTGACTAGAAAGTTCAGGACTAAAAAGTTATGAATATGGTTTCTTCTTGATTAATTTGTCGATGATTTAGATGAAGTTGAAGTTATTTTTAAGAAAATAGATATAAATAATTTTTTTAATGGAAGCTTTTGCCCATGAAAGTTATGTCTTTCTAAACTTCTTTAAACAAAAATATGAGAAAACTGTTTTTTGTATACATATTTAACATAATTTCACGTATAAGTATACATATACATACATCTATTAGTAATAGACAATTATTAATAAATTAATATTTAAACAAAATAATTAAAATAATTTATGCGTTAGTTTATTATGTATTGAGTGATATGATAATGAAATCAAATTATGTACGTGTATACCTATACATATGTAGTACGTAAGGTACATATTGTGAAGGTCATTAAACACAACAGGTATTATGGGTATTATAATGCCACGTTATTATTACATATGTGTCTGTAACTACCATTATAATCCATGTAAATATGTGTTGTATGTGTGTACCTATTTAATTTGATATAATTGTTTATAAAGCCATAGATAATTAATTATTATTATTTAGATCAATTTTAATTTTTTTCTCATTTTTTTTATTGACTGAAAGTTATTTTTCACTTATTATTACACCAATAACTTGTAATTGGTTGAATACATTTATATTTCAAATTATTTAAATATATTTACAACCAATAAAAACACGAAAGCGAAGTTTGTTCTAGAGCTAAACGATTTTGAAACAGCTTTCCTCCTTCGCGCAGGTGCAGCGGGTAAACTCTGTCTGTAGACTGTAGTTCATGAGAACCATTTATACTAGTAAATTTAACAGATATCGACCTTATTTTAAAAATGACTGTCAATCTTTTTGTTACATTTGGAACTTTGAGGTTTGGTATTTTATTTACTATGACCTTAAACTATGACCTTGATATATATATATATATATATATATATATATATATATATATATATATATATATATATATATATGTATATATATATATATATATATATATATATATATATATATATATATATATATATATATATTCAAAACTTTAATCCCAATCCTAAAACACTGATTTTGAGACTGGATTATTCAACTACCACCAAACTGGTCATTATTCAACTGTACCAGTCACCACTAAACATCGACCAAAATAGGGGGAAGGGACCTTAAAATTTACAACCATTTTTTATAATAATATATTGTAGGTAGGAATAGTGAAAGGAAAAAACAGTTTTACAAACACTGTTAAAACTGCTATGGTGGCAGCGGTGGGTAATTTAAAAATCTTAATAGTTTTCCTATTTAGAATTTCCCTACCCAGTTCGTGCGTAGGGAAGACCGATCTGACTGAGTCACTAAAACTTTTAATAACTTTATGTTGAAATAATTACGGTAGGTAGTTAACAATTTTGTATTCAACATATTGCAAAGGCGCAAGCTCAAAAGACCTCCAGACCACATAAAACATAAATTTCTATTAATCACTAATAATTATACAGGATTATGTTACAAAACTAAAAAAAAATCACTGGAACACAAAATTTTTATTAATCAGTTCGAAAAACACAAAATTTTACCACAAACGTAGAAAATCAAAAATGTATCTTTTGTACACTGTTATCCAATACGAATAGGTACCCCATTTACTAAAATTTTTAATAATCTGAACAGTAAGAAATAAACAGCATATTAATTAATGAATAGATTACTTATTTGACAATTTTAATGTGACATTGTAAGTTTTTAAAAGACATAAATAAAAACATAACACGAATTTTAAAAATAAGGACACTTTCGCCGGCCATTCTTTCGTAAATATTCAAACTTTCAAACAATTAAAACTACATACGTAAATAATCTCTTTGAATTTTTTGATTGTTGCCAAACTTAACGAAACGAAGAAAAAAGTTCGAATAAAAAACCATATAGCTAAATAAATTTTAAAGTTACAATTAACAAAGTCATTTATTTTTAAAAATAATGCAATTTCCTTTTTAATTTTAATAAGAAGAGGTATTAATAAAAAAATCGATCTTTTTTCAAAAGCTGAAAATTGGCAACAGTTTTAAATGTGTAAAAGGTAAAGATAAGAATCGACCATGATTCGACAAACGTTTTTGACGTCTCCGGACGTCTCCTATACAAATACATTGGAACATTATTTCTTAGCTTTATCTCTTTCATTATTGCAATTGCATACATTTTAAATCTGCAGTTTGTTTTTAGAAAAGAATGGAAGATTGATTTGTTTCGAATATAAGATCGCTTGATGATCAATGGTAACAGAAATACAGTATATTTATTAATATGATAGACAAAGATAAATGCAGATGTAGATAAAAAAGTTCTTTTTAGCTTGCGCCCATAATATTAACATTCAATACATAAAACCGTTAAAGGAATTATCTACATGTTTTACAGAGCTAACGGTTAATTTAAATTGAAAAAGATATTTCATTCAGTTATTTCATTAATGTAGTACCTTCATAGTACATACTTACGTGCTCTTCTTGTAGCAGTTAAAAAATGAAAACTATTTATTGTACGGTTAAAATTTCGTCTAATAATTTATGCAAACAAAAATGTTGAACTGATTATTCAATTTAAAAAAAAAATTTATCTTAATCAAATCTATCGGATAGATTTCTTATCAAGCTATACTAACTAGTTCAATTGGAAATAATTTGCCATCAAGGTCTACTACACCGGTTATTATACTATATAGTAATATTAGTTGTTGATTTATTCAGTATTTTGCAATCGCAATATTAGAGAAGTCGAATGGACGTAACTTTTTTTAATCTATTATCACCTAGTTTTATTTGTTTTTTCTTTTTTTATTGTTTTAACGTTTATGTGTTTCAAAAGTCTGTCTCATGCTACTCAGGAAACGAATTATGAGATAATTAGTACCCTTTCGCGAGAAGGTGCCAAATTAAACTCTTAAATTGGGAGAGTATCGAAAAAATTCGGATATTTAGTTCTAAACCTACTAATTATTAAAGAATTAAAGTGATTCCGATCTAACCTGCTATTAAACATACAATTTAAGAAACCAGGAAGATAAGAATGACTTGAGGTTAGCCCTAAAATAAGGAATTGACAATAAAAACATAACTGGAGCAAATAAGGTCCGATTTACATTAACGCTCTGCTCTCACCTCGATATCACTCCGTTCCAGGTTCGATAAAATATTCTTACATAATAAACAATGAGTGTATTCACATCATCGCTCTGATATCTGCAGTGATATCTGGTCACACCTGCATTATCTGCTATGATAATATCTGCAGTGATATCTGGTCACACCTGCATTATCTGCTCTGATAATGCAGGTGTGACCAGAACTTAACGTGTTAATTTATTAACGTCATTAATAATGACGTTAGGCATTAGGCGATAACTCGGGTGGCGGTCTTTTTAGCACGTCATTTATGGCGTTAAAAATGGTGGCTACACATGCCTGGGCATTCTACCACATCATTCTATGCTGGATGCATACATATGTACGATATGTATCATATGTAGATAATATATCTATTTATGTTATATGCGTTCATACCATTTTTTTTTTAATTTTAGAATAAAAATTATTTAAAATTTTTCTCTTTTTAAATTAACAGTAGGGTAAAAGCCCCGTTTGTGGAACGCGATCCAATAGAAAAACAGTTTTGACATTTATATCTTAATGAAGTTATTTCTGAAAGAAACGTCTTATAACAAAAATTATTATTAATAGAATGATTGTTTTTCAATTTAAATTCATCTCACATTTAATGTTTCTTTACTTAATTAAAGAAATACATATATATATTAAACAGTTTTTGCTGAATGTGTCTCTTTTGCGTTTGATCAATGCTTATTTATAGAAACACATGCCTTATAAATTTCAACATTTTCCAGTTAATTTTCGAAGTTAGCGCAATAAAACTATACAAATAATTTTTATTAGTCCAGTTAAGAGATTATAAGAGTTAAATCATCTTTTTATTCGGTTTAAATGTAATTTACATATATGTGTATTTCTTTCAGTACACATATAACCTATGTATTTAACTAAAATCATGTACGTAAAATAACTAAAAATTTATATTATAAATAGTTTTAATTTCTTTTTGAGTCTAAAATATTTACTTACTGCTTTAAAATCGTAAAATTTTTAATATTTTTTTTATTTCGGAGCGTATCGTCAATTGATAAATAAAAAAATATTGATTTAAAGTTGCAAAATTTTATTAATAATGGAAAATTGTCGCCATTTTGATAAGTTAGTTTATGGTTAGTTTAGAATTGATTAGAACTTTACCAAAATACATAGATGGCGAAACAAAATATAGTATTTTTCTGTGGTATTTTGGTATATTCTGTGATTTTGGTCGTTTATTTTATCGAATATTTAAACCATTCTATATTTTTTAATTTGACATTCTATTTACTACTAGATGTCACTCTATGTCATAGAGTGAAAAGATGGCAAAATATGTATGTGATGTATCTCGTGTTCGTACATACGTGTTCTTTTTTAGGTGTCAATGTGCTGATTTTTTAAAGGGTGTTAATTTATTCTGTCCGTTTTTTTATAGATGTCAACAAATTATAAAACAAAACATTAATAAATCAAAATTTTTGGATTATATTTTCTTAAAAACATATTCATTGGATTAAAAAAACTTGGTTTCATGCTTATTAAAAAAAAAAATGGCTGTTTAATTCATTTATTAATTTTTATAAGCAAGTTTGATGAAATACCTAAAAATAGTGTTCCACAATCGGGGCTTTTACCCTAACTATTTAAAATTAAGATTTATATTAATTAAAAATAAAAATAGTATCCATTTTTTTTTTTTTTTAGTACGATAATTATCGAGATAATACGTTAAATGCTATAGTGTAGCCGCCCAATTTACGCATAGTTTAAGTTGTTATATTAGCGCCATAATTACTGCGTTTATAGAGATTAGACATTACGTTAGACGTTAACATTAGTGTGGCCCTAGCATAATGCAAACAATTTGTCGATGGGAAATAAACGGCGTTCCTCAACAAATTCAACGATAATAAAAATTTCATACCCATATTAGTAAACAAAGTAAAATTTTCTGCGGTTTTCCAAAAAACAATTTTGCAACTTTGTATTATTAAACACCTTACAAAAAAATCAACAATCTATATTATTATTTTTAACAATGGACTGTGACATAACATGGTTATCCTTGTTATACATGATATAAAATTTTATATGCTTTTTGAAAAACAAAAATTGCCATATTTACCGCATCAACAATTTTTTATTACAATCGAAGACGTCATTTTTATTGTTTTGAACAAACATTACGTAACTTTATGTGTTATGTTTTGATAAACATGGAACAGCAAAAGGGAAAAAGACGATTATTACATAATCATTTTGTTTTGGAGAGAAATGAAAGAAGTAGGCAAATAAACTCTAAGTACTTATAATTGATAATATTTTTGTAAAATTTAAATGAATTAAATATGTATATTAGAGCAAAGTAATTAAATAAAAATTAATTATTTAATTATGTAACATCGAGTATTTTCTCGATGTTTACGAGAAAAGTATTGTGATATTTTCATTGTCAAAGACTTGTTTTGTGGACAGAAGTAACAACAAATGAAATAAACAAAAAAATCTATGACTAATTAATTAATTATTTAATTCACGTTATTAACAATTAAGAGTTACAATAATGTATTACACCAAGACCTCGCTTTGCGTCGTTTCGTTTTGCGTTTTTTCGAAGTTCGCTGCTGAATTAGTACTAATTTTCACTGTGCGTCGTTAAATTTTCGAAGTTGCGTTGTTTTGGGTTCGAGTCTTTAATTTTTTATCGAAATTTTTTGAAATTTCCTTTTTATTTCTAAAAGATGGTACGACTTTGTTCTAATATGGTGGATATGTATCTAATATGTATGGTGGATATGTAATTTTTTGTGAAAGAAAGCCGACTTACGACAACAGCCACTATGGACTCATCAGACAGTGATTAATTTTTACTTTGTTTTTATAAATTAATTGATTATTTTATTTTGTTTTAATTGAATTTTTTTATATATGTAGGTATGTAATAAAATTTTATATTATTTTTGTTTTTTAAATGTTTACATACTTTGTTCAATTTTCTTTTTAAAAAGTAGTATTTTCGTAACCTTGAAACCTATCTTCGATCTTTACATGGTTTTCTATAGAAAATTATAATTCACTTTGCGTCGTGTTTTTTTTGGAACGTAACCACGACGCAAATCGAGGTCTTGGTGTATACGTATAAAAAAAAATGGTTTCCTGGAACCTGGAATTAGTGTTGGAAGTGTTATTCAAATTTTTTTCCTTTTTCATTAACTTTATTGTAATTTAGACATACAATTTTTAATCGATCAACTGTTTAGTGGTATTATATTTCTTCAAGTTTGGGAATAAATACTCGTATTTGTTCCGTTGTTAAGTTGTACTGATTTTGGAAAAACGCTGGACCAAGTGTGTTGAAGTCAACGGAGATTATATAGAAAAATAAAATCATTTTTTAACTGAAAATTGTAGTCTTTCATTGTCAGGTCGAGAATTTTTCACTTTATCCTTGTATACATATGTATATGGTTTAGATAACTATTCCTTTCCTCCTATCTCAATCCCTATAAGAAAAATCGGGATAATTTTGATTGGAGATTTTATGACGTTATTCATATAAACTTAAGATTATAAAAAGAAAAAGCTATCGGTTACAAAAGGGTAAAATCCTAATATACCATTAACAGTATAAAATAATTTCATATTCTTTGCAATAATATTCTTTATTTTAACAAAATATTTATTTTTCTATGGGATTCTGTATGCGTTTGAAAACTAAGTTTGCATACCTAATGCGAAAGACTGCATTTTTCTTTTTATTCGGCGGTGACGGATAATCGAGTGACGGTTAATTGAAATTCACTGTATTTTTAATCTAAAATTTGGCAATATATGGCAACGATAAGTGATTCAAAAATAAAATAATGTCATAAATAACTAAAAAAATTGTAGTTTAGAACAAATAATTTTTCGAAAAATAGCCGACTGTTTATTGGTTGTACAAATTCAACGTCGCTAAAGGCTGGATCTAGGGGGGCAGCGGGGGTTCGTGTCCCGGGCGCAAAAGCCGCAAATTCGGGGACGTCAGACTGTTGAATTTAAGTTTTTGTTTTGCTCACTACTTGCTTTTTGTTTTGTAGAGGAAAAAGTTGAAAAGTATCTTTTGTCATTTTACGGAAAGACAGGGGCGCCATTTTTGCACCGTGCCCCGAGCGCCACTTGGCTAAGTTCGGCCCTGCTAAGACACGTTGGTGTTAACTATTATTATTGCACATCTCACATTTATTAAGGGGGGAGTTCAAATAAAAAAGCAACTTTTTTATTTATGATTATTTTGCTTGTTGAATTTTTTTTCAAATTAGGCAGGGTTTCAAATAGAAAATTTTGTTTTTGAAACATTCATTACTCTTCCTTGTGGGGGAAGGAGGCCGTTTTTCACAAGTTTTTAAGCGTTTACAAGGAACGCCATATCTCAAAAAGTAATGAATATCTTTTAAATATTTTTTCATTATTTTATTCCTAAAGGACCTGTCCATAAAGTATGAGTTTCAGGTAATTTTAAAAATTAACTATAAAATTGTAATCCCAAACTTCTAAAAATTATAAAACCCAATTTTTTATTAAAAAAAAAAAATGTTTAAAAATAGTTACAATTGTTCAAATGGAAAAAGCATACTCCACTTTATGCGCAATATGTTTATGAACAAAATTTAAAAAAATTAAGTCTCTATCTTTTCTAGAACTTGTTATATGATTTTCCTAGTCGGAAAAAACACAACTTTCGGGAAACGGTAAAAAACAAAAATAATAACAAAAGAAGCGGTTTACCCACTGTTTATTAAAACGTCTACAAAGGCATACAAATAAAAGAACATTATCTCAGTGCATACTATAACTCATGTACACACCAAAACTAAATATTACTGATCAAATCGCGAGGGGCGGGGGGGGGGGGGCGAGCGTTGTCTGCAAACGAGCAGTAACTTGGCTGTGCAGCGGCTCACAAATAAATATTTTTCTACTTGAAAAAAAATTTTTTTGGCCATGTTTTATATATATCACCGTGTTTGTAAAGAACCACAAAACAAAATAAAAACAAAAAACGAAAAAAATTAGTTTATTAGCCGTTTCTGGCGTGAACTCCCCTCTTAAATCTTTTATTAATACTACGTGACCAATGACGTAGGTGGACTAGTCATTTTGTTAGATGATCTGAAGCCAAACACTGGTGCTCCTACTGTCAGTTTTTTAGTAGTGTGTGTGTTGTTTGCATTGACAAAATATCTGCAACTCGTTTTATTTTACATGTGTGTTAATGTGTGTGAATATGTGTGTAGGCTTCATTTCTGTAATATTCACATAAACTGTATGCATCTCCACCCCACCTCCGTGTACGTGACAATTACCACTTTGATCTTGACCAAGTTTTTACGACCGATATTTGTATGGAAGGAACAATTTAGTCCAAGCAGTTCGTTGCATAACATCAACCAAACATAATTAACATGAGAAAAAGTTTATTAAAAATGGAAATTTAAACAAGACAAAAAAAAACATATTTGCATCGATAACCGTAAACAAGCATAATAAAGGGACGTAGCGAGAAGTAGAGAAGAGAGAGATACACAAACAAAATAAATATGTAAATAAATAAATATATAAATAAAGTATACAGTACACCGCCCGAGTATAAATACATACATTTAAAAATTGTTAGATTTATTTGTTGTCGACCTGATTTCCCATTAAAATGAAAAAGATCAAGTTCGATCTGCATTACATAGTACAATCTCGTCGATAAGTGGGGAACTAGGTTAAACGCCGTCTTATATTATGTACACATTGGTTCTCTGTGTATGTATTCTACTCTCTCGCAGTTGCTGCGACGCGGCATGGCTTGGCAATTTCATTCTCTCCACTGCTGATCTCGCCGCTGTTTTATGCTGGTTCTGCTCAGTGTGACAGTGTACGAGTGCGTTCAGTGGTGTATGTAGCTGTACGTACAATACTCGCGTCAACGGACACTAATAAAATATGGCTGGTTGTCCGTATGTGCTTCACTCGTTTTATTCTTGGCGTAGTCGTTTATATTCGTTACACATCATCAGTGACGGATTTCGATTTTATTTAGAAATGAAGCGTTCGAACCATAGACAAATCAATATATTATTGGTATACACTTACAGGGTTATTCTGTAAAAAAAATCTATAACGATCGTTATATACCGAACTATTGTTTTCGTTACAATCATATAACGAACACTATGAATTTGGTATCCAGTAACCTTTTTCGTTAGCTTGTACAAATTTGTTATAATGAAGATACACATTCGTTTACAGTCCACTGAAACAGAGTTCGGTGTATATATTTCATCTTTGTTTATTGTATGTATGTATACCAATATTTATTCAACTTTGTTGAAATGTTTGGCTAAATTTTACAAAAAATTTTATATTCGCACACGGTTACTGCGGTTACTGCTATACGGTATTGAGCCGAATTTGTTTTATTATTTCATCTGCTGTTTTTGTGAAGTTGTCAATAAATAATTTTTTGATGAAAACGGAATGAATTGATAAAAAGAGTATTTTTGGAGGCTCAAGAAAAACAAAATTCGATAGACAGACAGAGGTGCAATCGAAACTATCAAAATTAAAAATTAAAAAAGATAGAGGTGCAATCGAAACTATCAAAATTAAAAATTAAAAATATTTTAAGTTAAAACTGAAAATTTATTTATTAACTTTTATAATAAAACAATTAACTTTTAACTTGTTTCGACATAAACCGTAGTAACAGATTGAAATTCGAGAAAAATAATATCAAATCATACAAAAAATTTTAAACTTATCTAGAATATTTGGATTATGTCGTAAACCAATATTACGGATATCCGAACACTTCAAAACACGATTAAAGTTGATTACAAATTTCGTTCCTGTTTCGAGAAAACAGGAGTGCGTACTCTTACCGACCATGACATCTTACACGACCCTACCCTACTTACAAATAATTGTATAAAATATATTGTATTATAAATATGTACTTGGTTTTTGTGTATATCCCCTGTTGTTTATTGTAGTTCTGACGTAATTAATTTTATAATAAATAATTACGAATCATACGTTGGGACGGGACTTTCAGTTTTCCCATTGTACTTGGTTTTGGGTAATGTGGCCCACTATGTATAAAGGTAAAATGGCCCAGCGGATCCTGTGGTGGTACCAGAATTATGGCCGGAATCAAAAGCAGAAGATGGCTGGTATGCAAAAGATGTGTCTATGAAGTCTGCTCTGGTTGCAATGAGGAAGATGATGATTTTACTTGTGAGTTTTGTCGTAAAAATAAATAATTATAATCCGAGTACGTTGGAAAATTAAAAAATGTTTTTATGGTTACTAATTAGTAGCGAATTGTAATATTTTTGATTAAAAACTGTAATTTCATCTAAAAATTAAAAAGTCAATTTTTTCTATGTTAACTTTTAATATTAATAATACTATGCCACTTTACCTACCCAAGGTGGGTAATGTGGTCATTTTGTCACTTACGAAATAATTGATAATTTTTTAATACTGTGAATATGTAAACCGTATGTATGTTATAAAATAAAGACATTATTAAATTTGCAATTGTATTATGTTAAGAAATATTAACCCCTTTAGCGGCAATCCCGAGCACAGCTCGTCATATGAATTATACAACTTGAATGACTCTCCCGACTTGAACTCGCCTCGTGTTGGTAATTGTAAGATGCTGTCATCTGCCCATAGAATTATGCGATTAAATTAAGTATTATCAAAGATCATTTTATTTGGTTAGTTTTACATGAGCCGCTAAAGGCGTTAATTAATTAAAACCGTTTAGAAAATATATCAATTCAAACCTTAGGGTGGCCACATTACCCTACCTTCCTCTACGATGTAATTCTCAGAACTATCCAGTCGATTCCAAAAATTATTTTACTACTGGATAAGCGATATTTGCCGTATGTTCTAATATAGATTACATTTTAATGGCTACAACTATTCCGTAGGGTCTTTGGAGCCCCGAAAAGTTCCCAAAATAAACAATTGGGCACAATGCCGCTGAGAAAAAACATGCAATTTTCCATTGTCAAAAAAATTTTCTTTACTACTTATACTTGTTTTCTAGAACCGTCACTGTTTAACAGTTACTTATTTGTTCATAACGCTACTAAGTTTCGGTTAACTTCTCCACAGAGAATGAATATGGTACTACGCTGTTTTCAATTTATTATTTAACAATGTTTTTCTCTTTTATAAAAAATATAATTTTTCTTATCTTTCGCTATCATCAATAAATACCATTTTTTAAATTGCTTTTTGTTGTTCTTTTTTACGTTTTCTATTCGCTCCTATATTTTTACATATTTTAAACATTACATTTTTTTATTCTGTTGATTATTTTTTTATATTTGGAATCTGTTTTTAACTTTTCAGTACAGCATATACTTTTTTTAAGCGGTTCCTATCAATGGAACAAAAAAAAACATATTCAAAAATTTCATAAATACGGTGAATATGAATGCGGGAGAGATGCCGCACATTTTGAAAACACTTGATAATTCTTAAAGTATGCATTTACTTGATTTGAAATTTGGTACACAATAAATGTAAACATTGTTCTTGAAAATTATTTTTAAATAATTTTAAATTTTGAGTCATAAAGAATTCATAATTAACATTTTTGTAGAGCCTGCAAAGCGGCGTCTCTCCCACACCTACGGGAGAGATGTCGCATCAAAGAAAATGAGACGCCGCATAGTTCATATTAAAAATTTTGCATTTTACACACATCTCCATACATGATGCATACCATATGTAACCATTTTTGGCACTTTATACATCTTAACCAGTCAACTTTTTTCTTGTTTCTGAGTACCTTTCAAAACTTTCAATACACAGGCAATCATCATTATTTTCGTTATCTTCACTAATATGATGGCTCCTCCTGATCCATTAATGGATCTTTTATATTTACGTGGCATAATTTACAGTCCAAAAAAAAAATTGCATATATAAGGTATATAAGTCTATGTTTTTAACATGTAATATGGTGCGGCATTTATACCAACTTTAAATGCGGCATCTCTCCTTTTTGTTAGGATAGATGCCGCATGTTGCTATAGCAAGCATATTGGGGAATTCCAACCTAAAATTTCATACAGTACTTTTAAAATATACCTAAATTAATAACAAAACTCATTTTCATTAAAACAATGAAATATACATTCTTAAATTCTAATGATTTAAATTCTTGATAAAATATTATGTAAAAAAACTTACTTGACAATAATAAAAAGTTGGATAATTACTAAACTGATGGACTGATCATAAATGTTACTATATACAGCTTAAATAAGTAACTTATTTTAAACATATAATCCATTAATAGCGCTATCTATCAATCAACGGACGAACTATGGCTACTGCGGCATCTTTTCCGACGCGGCATCTCTCCCGCACTTACCCTAGTTATAAAAAGTATAGTTCGCTTCAAATTGTAAAAAAAAATGGGGGGGGGCAGGTCTACCAACACTGTCAATTTCCCTTTGGGTGTCCTTAAAGACTAGAGACCACTATACATAAATAATTCTTTTTTCATTTTAGGGGGGCTCCTCCTCCGAACCCCAAACGGGGGGCTTTGCACCTTACCGGAGGCTTCTAACTCTGTATCTCGCGGTGGACTCCACTCCTCATTAAATAAATGATATCATCATTTATTCTCGAGATATGCGAGACGATAAATATTTCACAAAAAATTTTTAATTTCGTTTTTTTATTATAAAAAAAAACCGTTAATCCGAATTTGCTGAAAACTTTATCCGGTCTTCATTTTTTAATTACGTATCTAATGAAATTAGTCCGGAGCTAATATCATTATTTGTTCTCAAGATATGCGAGACGAAAAAAAATTCACGAACGAACGAACTAACGAACGAACTAACGAACGCACACACAGATATCACGTTAAAAACGATGGGTTCGGATTCTAGTGACCTTAAAACGTGAAGATATTATGTCCAAATTAGCGATTCGTAAAATCGGACCCATTACAATAACTTCCAATGGGAAGGTAGCAAGGAAATACATAACTCAAAACGCTCAAAACCTCGCGATTTCCTTAGAAGTTGCTTCTCTAAACAAGATAAAGTATTTACTTACACATGAGAACATTTTTTCGATTTTATAATATTACAAAAATTGCATTAAATGCATATGTAAAGAACTTAATGATGCAATAACTTATATTTTTATGCAACGTACTGATTACATACTTAAAAATAGTCAATAAGTAATTTTACCGTAAATGAATGTTTAAATTTCTTACTTTTTCTTATTTTTCTTTCTTATTGTGCACTTTGTGCAGAAAAGTTATTGTCAAAATCAGTTAGGATCAAAATCATAATTTTTTAGCACATTTAACCGTTTTAAGACATTTTTCCCTGTACGATATCTCGCGATCATGTAAGATAATCGAAGCATATTAATTAGTCAATAAGCAATTAAAAGTCAATATAATCTGAAAGAAATTTTTTCGAAATACTGGAATTTTAATGACCGCATATGAATTCACTCAGCTTATTAGCTCTATTCAGAATTCACTGAAAACTTAATCAAGAATCCAAGAACTGTTACAAAATTCTTTAAGTAGAAAATATTATAAATTCTTCAGTTTACGTAAAACATATATTATGAAAATCTCAATACAAAGATATTTAAAATATTTGTAAATTATAAATTCTTGTTATAAAGTATTAATGTATGGTTTTGATATGAAAAAGAAAAATATACATATGTAGGTATATTTACGAGGAACAAAGATAGCAGTTAGTAAGTATAATTAATATGAATTAATATCGTAACATCGAATGAAGGAAATTTATTTAAATGTTACAAAGCGATCATATAAATACTAGGAGCTTTTATGAAAGTTTAAAACTTACAATTCTGAATAATTTAACATAATTTTATAAATACCATTCGTTTATAATTAGTTGCAATGTTATAGACACACAACTTAGATATTGTTTATGAAACATCATTTGAACTTAGCTCCGATTTTTCTTCCATCTGTAAGTTAGTATTAACCCTTTCCAATCTTTTTTTTTGGCTAAAGTGTTGCCACCAGGTCTGAATTAAATTTAATCTGACATACATCCATCTCGCTTCGACACTAACATGCCACCTATACTTCAATATTGAAAATTATTGATTTGGAATGATTAAAATCAAATATAAAGTGCCATCTATTAAATATCAAAATAAAATAATTCTATTTTACAAAATTCTAAATACAGAAGAAATTGATTTGAATACATAATTACTATGTATAATTATTTAATCAAAATTTATATTTTTCATGTTTACACAAAAATAAAACACGATTAGTACCACATGCAATCTAATGGCTAAACATGGAACTAACTTAAAATAAGTCGGCAATATAGATTCCAGGAATAATAAAACGGAAAATAAATGTCGGACGTGTTCCGACACAGGATAGGACCGGAAAAAAGACAATGTTGGAAGACGTCCGACCACAGATGAGACAGATCAAGCCTACATATAAAAAAGTGTAATCCGAAAATTGCAATAAGTAGCAATTTACACCGCTACTAATTTAATCTGTTACTGACCGTTATGGTGTTCACATCATAATAAATATTATGTTTTTTAATCAACTCGTGAAATTTAAACAGAAAAAAAATATGAAGTGTGTCGTATTTAAGTATAAAAATTCTATTGAATAAAAAATTTCTCAAAATAAAGAGATATCTTTCTTAAAATAAATAAATTAATTTTTAATTGTTGACTGGTGGTAACATAGGTCGGCCATGATAGTATATAGTATATGTATACGTACTGGATATATCATCATCAACATATCATACTAACACATTGGTATATTCGTGTTCATAGATCATGTGTTTTGATTGTATGTGTGCTGTGTTACGTCACTCGTTGATTACAGTGGGCACAGTTTGGTAGACATAGTAGTTTGACCCCTTGCGTACGACACATGACTGGAAAGGGTTAAAGGAGTTGGATAACATGAAAATTTAAATCAAAGAAGAATTCGAAATATAAAACCATTTTATCGTTATAAATTTCGCTAAAATTTAAATTTTTAAAAATATTTCAAAATTTTATAATTATGTGAATGTGTTATGGAACGAGCGCTGGGTAATAAAGTATTAATACGAAGAGTGATTTTTATTTTATGATTTTGAAAATTTTGAAAATTTTACTTATACCTATTAGGGTGCCTTATACTCCACTACATTTATGTAATTTTAAACTGAATTAATCGTTAAACCTTTATTCGGACCTATATCTCTAAGACACACCCGGATATCCCGGGTCGCATGCATACCATTATTTGAGGTCTCGAAAAACTGAAAATGACCTTCACTAAAATATATATGCATATAAATATGTGTTTGCACGATAACTCTCGAACGAAGCATCAAATTTTTACGAAATTAAGTGAGAAGGTCAAAAGTCCCAAAAACTTGGATGAGTTCGTCAGCCAGATTCGTCCGATTCTTGGAAGCCAAAATTTTGAACATTTTTCGCCATTTTTAGTAGTTTTTTGCAAAAATTGGTCCAGATTTCAAAAATTTTCAATTTTTTTTTACACCATCAAAAAAAGCGTAAGTTAACGTAGTAATTGCTCTGAGACAGTCAGGTACAAAAGTATATCTCAGCAAAAAAATTTTCTTTTATCAAAAATTAAATAATGTATTAATATTCTTCAGTTATTATATTTGTATACCACTTGTTTTTTTGAATTTCCACGCGCTTATGTTATAGCAATTTAAAAGAATTGTTGAAAAAGCGTTGTAAAAACGTTGTAAAATGATGTTTTTAAATTATACTTCAAAAACGGCGTGGTGAATAACTTTTATTTCTTATTAAATATGGTTTGTAATTTTGTATTAAATAACATATTAAATTTTTATCAAATTCCTTTGAAACGTTTTCATTTTATTAAAAAAAAAATAGAGTTTTCCCATAAGAGCCCGTGTTAAAATTACAAAACTTTGAAATCGTTTTTCTCAAAATTGGGGTGGTCAATTTCTTTTCGGTAAGGGCTCATATTACTGGTATTGGATTAAATAAATATCTAGAGAAGTTTCGTTAAATTCCTTTGAAAAAATCGTTTTATCGACCAACTACATTAAGCTTTCAAAACATTGTTCTAAGTGAACTAACTATTGAGAAAAATTAAGAAATTTGCTAAATTTCTCTACAATAAATGCTTCATTGTTTTTGTAATTACAATAACGATATTTATGTTTCATTTTCTAAAATAAAAATTAACTAACTTTTCAAGAACGCGGCATCACCGATTTTGAAAATTTGTTCCCTGTTTGAGAGCTAAACTATTTTAGATGGATACAGATTTTAGATGAGATCTACCAGTTTCCAATATTTGGAAATAGCTATCTTATGCAGATTTTACGACGGGGGTACTTAGTATTTTATTATATTTTTATACTTCTGATAGAACAATTATTATTTGGACTACAATATCTTAGTCTTTTTGAGAAAGAAATATATTCCTTCCTTTTTCACATCGATATTACTAAGCAAACTTATATTAAATTTAAAAAGGATTTTTTTAATTATATTTACGTATATGTACTATAACACAAAAAATAAAATAAATATGTAAAAACCTTAATGTCATTGAAATTTTCTTTTTGTTTTGAAAAAAGCTTTCCTTCTGTTCTTTGTTTCCTTGCTTTATTATTTTTTTTTTTAAATAAAATAAAATGACTTTAAAAGGCAAATAAAATAGAAAAACAAAGAAAAAGTACATGGAAAATAATTTTCCATGATAAAATGAAATTAGTTGAAAATAACGTTGTTGTTGTTGTTGCTGCTATTGAGGGAAGAGAGGAAAATAAGTAGAAGAAAATGGAATGGAAGAAACATGGAACGAAATACATATTCTTCCAGTTTCAGTTTGTCGTCTCGTATAATATAATATGAGAGAAAAGATCACAGACGTTTGATACATACTGTATACATATACAATAAGTGGAAGAAAAAAGATGTCCCTCGACCAATCTCACTGCTACAGGTCGTAGCAAAATAATGTAATCAGTGTTATTATAATTATGGTTTTTATGTTAATTATACGTATAGTGGTAAACATCCGTAATGATTTTTCAATTTCAAATATTATCGAGTGCTTGTAAAACACTACTACGTATGACAGACTTTTGTCTGCTTAACGTGTGTTTAAAATGCAGACAAAAGTCTGTCATACGTAGTAGTGTTTCACAAGCACTCGATAATATTTGAAATTGAAAAATTGTAACTGCTTCTCGCATTATAGAGAGTACATACACATAAGTGGTTGAATGTTGTCTGTATCGGACGCCTGTCGAGCAAAGGACCGGCCGATCCGGATAATTTTTTCAATCACTTTGTGAGTTTTAATTTACATCCGTAATGATAAAATGGTAAAGTATGTTGAAGTCAAAATTTATACATAGTCGCAGTTAGGGATGATCGATATTCATCGATGGCGATTTAGCGGGGAAATATCGATGTAAAAACATCGATGTTATGTCCCCGATAACATCGACACATCGATGTTACGAGAATAATATCGAAACATCGATATTACTCTAAGGTATCCAGTATTTAAAAAGTCCTACAGCTGATTTAAAACAAGATCCATTACTTTTATGGTAACTTCTAGGATCCACTTATCAAAACTTGAAAAAAATTGCCATTAAATATTTGTGTTGCACAGCAACTTCAACAGCTTCAGGGAGACTTTTTTAAAAAACTGGGCAGCATTTGTATCAACAAAGGAACAGATTAAAAGGGAAACTTCTGACAAAGTGACTTTTTTTGCAAAGTATACCAAATAAATACTAGTAATGTTAATTTTTAATAAATAAAATAATCGATTATAATGGTTGTTTATTTTGCTACATAAACATCGATGTTTTCGAACATCGATGTTTTTCTTTCGATATATATCGTATATCGATACTCTTGAATCGATGTTGACATCGATGTCAACATCGATGATTTTCTAATATCGATCATCCTTAGTCGCAGTGCTTGGAACGTTGTGGACAATCTTAAAGTGAACGTTGCTAAATTTAGATTTTTTCTATCGCCGTATTAATCTTTCATGAAATTAAAAATTGTTCGAAAACTATATTTTAAAGTTTACGTCACATTTCCAAATAAAATTTCAATATTTTAACAACAAAGAAATGCAAATTATAAGAATTCGGTCAGTAAGTTTGTAGAGTCATGTGGTTAAGGACTTATTCAGGATTAGAAGCTAGAAAAAACACATTTTTAACAATTTTCTTAAAAAAGAAACCTTATATGCAATCGGTCTGAAACTTTTTACACATTAGGAATTCCTTTCAGTATAAAAATTATGTTTGTTTTAACCCGGTAACTTTGGGTTTTATATGTTGCGTTAATTATTTTTCTATGGAACACTAAACTTAAAATTATACTAATGTTGCAAAAAGAAAAAAATTTATTAATGATTATTTAATTAATGGGTATTATCCTTTTAAAAGCTAAAAATCCATTTTGCATGACAAAAATGTCGCTATTTATACGTTTCTAAGCAGGCCCGACGAGAGGGTGGGGTAGCCGGGGTTGCAGCCCTGGGGCCCGGGCTGGAAGAGGGGGCCCGTAGCGGTCAACTGGGGCCCGGGAAAAAGTAAAATCAGCTTTTTTTTACTTATCATTTATTTTTTGGGGAGAAATTTTTAAGAAATGTGCTTTTTTCTTGGGGCCCGCCATTTCTCTCCACGGCCCTGTTTCTAAGCATTAATATGGTGCATACATACAGATAGTTGCGGGCGTCAGTTATAGCTCAATGCATTTTGCGGTACCTGAAAAAAAAAACGAGAATATAACTACGATTTTAATGATATCGTTAATACTATCTGGATTCAAAAAATCTGCTTGTACAGCAAAATTTAATACTTAATTCGATTATTATTTAGGATTTCATCTAGTAATAATTGAATTTTTCAATTTTAAATATCTTGAATTACATTAACATTTTGCAAGGTTGTGTAAGGGTATAGACTATAACCACTATAGAAGAGTATAATAAGAACTTTATCTAAAAATACTGCTACGTTGTGGTATTGCAATTGTAGTGGGGATTACATTTGTGACACAAACTATTACACACCATGTGGCAAGTGGTGGGAGGAGTAGGATTCTCATACAGTCAACCCTTCTACAACGCGGTAGTCTCAGAACGCGGTTAGCACAGAACAGAAATGATGGCAAATCTTCTACAGGGTTAGTCAAAAGTATGGAAACAGTGAAAAATCTCAGCGGGAAAGCATTTTTGGGATAAATGATGGTGTCAAAAGTTTCAGCATTTTTTACGGCGCATCCGATGGTGACCTTGACTTTGACCTCAAGGTCAAGGATCGAGGTCATATCAAGGTCAACTCCGTTTTTTTTGAATGGCAACCCCCTTTTTCGACCCCGGGAATGGAAAGAGCAGAAAATTCTGCATCCAAATATGACCTTGAAGTCAATTATCAAGGTCAAATTAAGGTCAAGTGCTGATTTTTACTGTAATTTTTAACTGAAAATTCTACTGTAATTTTTTAAACTTTTCTTTAGCAATTATTTAATTTCAAATAAAATTATTGTATCCTGTAATTATTTCCACCATAGGGTTGAAATAACATTTAGTCGTGTAATATGAAATGTCGTTTTCTGACCACTTCGTCTACCACGTAATTCAGATAAATATCGACACTTCTTTAAGCGTTAGAGAAATGTTCAAAAGCAATTCTTTAATTTTAAATGGAATTATTGTATCCTGGAATTATTTCCGCTATCATTTAGAATAATATTTGGTCGTGTAATATGAAATGTCGGTTTCCGGTCACTTCATCTACCACATAATTCAGGTACATTCGTCACTTTTTTAGGCGTTAGAGAAATGTTTAAAAGCAATTCTTCAGTTTTAAATGGAGCTATTGTATTCTGATAAATGCTGCTTACTCGTAAAGTAATTTGCTATGCAAATTGCAAACGTCAACTTTAGTGATGTCGGATGATTAACTCGTCAATTCCCAATGTCACCTCTAGGTGACAGTGATTTGTGAATTGTTTTTACAGACTATATAACAAATTTTAAATATAAATGTGTTACGACTATAAAATGTTAATACTAAGTAGTATTCATGGTTTTAGTTTGGCAACACTGAAGTTATGTTAACGGTCAAATTAATTCTATTGTTTCAAACGATTTGTTGTTTTATTGCGCGTGAGTGTATCTTGTGGTATTTTCGCTGTTATAAAAATGTCCAAAGAGTAGGTACTGTTATTATTACTATTATAACAAATTATTATTTAAGAATCAAGCTTATAATGAAAGTGATTTTTTGCCGGTGATTTCATACCGTCTTACTCAGTTCATACTACAAATAATGCCCAGTGTCACCTATAGATGACACTCCATTTAAAAAAAAAACTAAAGGGTATTTTTTTCTCAATTATTTATTTTTTATATGTTAAGTACCTACCTAAAGATAAAACTAGCACAAAATAAGGATGTTTTGTCGATGATCGCGGCTTGAGAATTGACGAGTTAGTTGATTAATCGGTTTAGTCGATTAATTTTGTTTAAGTTTCGTCAATTTATAATCGATTATTTTACCTTCGGCTAAATGACTAAAATGATTAATTTTTTTTTAATCATTAAAACGACTAATTTTTTTCTTGTATTATTTATATAAAATTTGAAAAATCAAAAACTAAAAAATTATCCATTGATATTGTTATACGATTTTTCATTTTTCATCTTTCTTTTTCTTTAAAAAAAGAAAATAATAATAATAAAATATTAAGCACTTTTTTGAAAGAATTACATCTAGGTTATCCCATTCATGAATTCGACTAAAAATTTAGTTGATTAAACGACTAAGGACTAACTTTTTTCTAAAAAACAACTTTAGTCGATTAATCGACTAATTTCTCTTCAGCTCGACATCACTAGTCAACTTACGATTCAAGTAATTGAAAAAATAGGTAAAATATTTACAAAATATGATACTGAATCTTTTCGGACAACACGGTTTTCATATAACACGGTACGAATGAATCACCTTATGGGAGAGTTAACTGTATTATTGTATGAAACCTCTAGAACGTACGGAATGATAACGTTGTATTGTATACCATCGTTGATATTAAATCGAATAACTAGAATTAAGGCGATATAAGAAGAAAATAATATATAACACTGCATGTATCTCTAGCTGAAGTTTTATATTCCCTCTTTAAAGTTTCCGACGAATTAAGCGTTTAAAAGTTTCCGTTATTTTATTAATTGAAAGATTCGATTTTAGTTTATTGAATTTTCAAAATACTTGTGGTTATCCTATGTTTATGTGTTTTTTGACCGAAATATCTTTGGCTGTGTTATTTAAAGAATATCTTAACCTTATAAATCTGTTCGAATTCGAGAGTCTGACTTTAAAGTGATTTGTGTGACTCTTGAACTGCTGGCTTAAAAGTTGAATCCTAAGTTGACGTTTACATAGTAGGTAACTTGTCGCGTAAGCAGCAGTTACCGCTTCATTTTCAGGTTACTATAGTTACAATTTACCTTCCTACACGGACAGAAAATTCATAGAAAAATTACTGTACTCAGCACTACAATCGACGTGTAAAAGGCGAACATATTCAATTTTGTACGGTAAAAATATAAAAATTATAATTAATCATAGAAAATTTAAAGGATAGAATGTTCTTTCCGTAATATTAGCTCCGTAAAATTTGTAAAACAGCACAGTAAAAAGTTCCATTCCCGACAAAAAAATATTTTTAATTGTTTTTCTTACAAAAATTACCATTCTGTCTTATAATATTTCAAATGCTATCTGCTAATAGTAGAAAGAAAGAAAGAGAGGGTATTAACGCTGTCACATAGCGAGGCAGGCTGCAGAAGGTATCAAAACAATCATACATGAAGGTCACATATCCAGGCTGGTGTGGCAAGTAACATAGCCACGCTGGTCACTGCTGGTGTGGTGTTGTGTGCAATGCAAGCAGTATTCATTAGAATGTCTTACAGAACGGTCACCGTTTAATTCATCATTTTGTTACTTCACTATTAGAATATATTGTTGCCAATCATTATTCAGTATTAGAATATATTGTTGCCAATCATTTTGTATGCATCATAAAGAATCAAAGGCCGGAAAAGATCGATTGTTCTTCAGGGCATACAGCCCAAGCAACATAAGTTGCGGGTCAGATGCGCAAATGAAAGAGTACGATAACAAGAATTAAACTACAACATATACGCATAAGAGTGTGATAGAAGTTGTGTTAGCACATTAAATTTTACCATGCTAGCACAACAATTTTTATGAAGCCATGATTAATACTTTTTACGTTTCAATTTAATAATATTTACATGATCGTAAAATATTTTTGACTTTGACTGTCGATCGCGCACGCATTATAAGAAAGCATGGTAATTTTTCTGAAATTTTATCTACAAAAATTATATGATTTTTCTCTCCGTGTAGGAACGTAAGTAATCGTTCAATTTATTCACTATTTTTTCGGTTAAAAAAATAACTTACTCACCCTCGGCCCGTACCTAAATGTTATTTTTGTGAACACAGATGCTTAAGAATCCTTGGTTTTCAGCTTTGAATTCTCAAACTGCATCCGAGGCCACAAAAATAACACTTACCGTCCTCGCTAAGTAATATACTATTACGTTTGCGCATGTACAGTAAGTATTATTATTCTGATTGTATTAAAGTTTATAGGGGATCATATCTGGCCTAACCACCAAAACCTCTTAAATAGGAAATGGGAACTGGTACTAATAAGACATCGATATTTAACGGGATTTCACCGGTAGCGCCGTGGTTACCATTACTCCGATTACGATGAAATTCGTAAGAATTAAACCATCTAGGAACCAAACCGCTCAATTTCTAAAAATTTCATCAATACAGACAGACACGAAACCAAGACTGTTCGGGAAACTTTAAAACGTAAAATGCGTGAGAAAATTTTCTTTTTGGAGGAAAAAAAATTTTCATATTTTAAAAGTGATCACAATGCTTTCGCTGTTTTAGTAGTCTCGGAAGTAAACTGTTTTATGATAAAATTACATAATTGTAATATATTTACACAAGCGATCAGCTTCCAATATTAGCAATAAAAAGAAAGACACAATCGATAGACATACGCATTAAGTATTTATATTTCTCTGAGCTACATTATAGTAAAACGACATTTAATATTACACGATCTAATGTTATTCCAGTCAACGGTAGAAATCACTCCAGGCTACAAGAATTCTATTTAAAATCAAAGAGTTGCTTTTTAATATTTCTGTATTGCTGAAGAAAGTGACAATATTTATCTAAATTACATTGTAGATCAAGTGATCGTAAAACAACAAGTCATATTACACGACCTAATGTTACTCCAGCTAACGGTGGAAATGATTCCGCAGGCTACAAAAATTATTTAAAATTAAAGAATTTATTTTAAACATTTCTGTGATGCCTAAGATCTTATCTCACTTATCTCACAAGTAACACTACCAATCGCTAATCTTCTTGGAACTTTGCCTGTGTGTAGAATAGGCAAAAATAAGGGACCCGTAATTTTTTTTTATGGGCCAAGACCCACGTTCACGGGCTGAAACCGGCCCTTAAAGGGGTTCAAATTGTATTTATTAAGATATCTCGGAAACTATAAGAGATAGAGGAAAACTTTAAATTGAGGAAATGTTCTTCTTTAAAAGACCTATTCACATATGTAGGCTAAACCAGGGTCGGATTTATAAGAGGGGCTGGAGGGGTGAAAATCGGGATAAAATCAAATTTTTACCATCATAAATAAAAAGAGCACCAAAAGATAGGGGATACGTATGTTTGCGTTTTTCCGAAATATGTATGGTATTCAAGGCATACAAGGAAGAAAAAATAAGATAGATTATATTGCATTATTATTTATTGCAAATACTCTCTATATTTGTTTAATTTTATGTTTATTTCATCATGAAAATATAAATTTTTACTTTCCGATAATGATTCGTGTATTTTTCAGTACTTTCTGAATTGGTAATTTAATCATGTGCATATTTGGTTACTCCTATTCTATATTTTTTACACCTATTTCTGCGAAAGTTGTGTGATCTGCCTGTGTTAATGATTACTCCACAAGAAGCAGTAATCTCTTTCGTTTACTATTCAGGTGCTTTGTAATAAGTTTTGTGATTTGGGAAATGGAGTTTACACCTACAAAGCATAAAAAAGAATAAGAAAAGTAGGTAGACAACAAAGATGAAGGTAGTTAATTTGTTAAACGGAAGAGATTACTGCTTTTTGTCGTACATTCATTAACACTTGCAGACCAGAAAAATTTTGCGGAAATAGGTGTCAAAAATAATGACTAAATTACCAATTAAGTAAGTACTGAAAAATACACGAATCATTATCGAAAAGCAAAAATTTGCATTTTCATGATGAAATAAACATAAAAATTAAAAAAAAATATGGAAGGTATTTGCAATCAATAATAAGGCAACATAATCTATCCTATTTTTTTCTTCCTTATATGTCCTGAATGCCACACATATTTCGAAAAAACGCAAAAATACGTATTCCGTAATTTTCGTTGCTCTTTCCATTTATGATGGTGAAAATTTAATACACTGAACCACTTAGGCTGTACAACAAAATTTACTCTCATTTTCATCCCTCCAGCCCCTATTATAAACGCGACCCTGGCTTAACCGATAATATAGATGAATAGGTCTTTTAAAGAGGAACATTTCGTCAATTTAAAGTTTTCCTTTATCTCTTACAGTTCTCAAGATATCTTAATAAACAATTTGAACCCCAAATTTAAGGGCCGGTTTCACCCCGTGAACGTGGCCCTTGGCCGATAAAAAAATACGGGTCTCTTATTTTTGCCTATTCTACAGACCAGCAAAGTTTCAAGAAGATTGGCGATTGGCACTTGGGTAATATTACTTGTCAGTTACATTGTAGACCAAGTGATCGGAAAACAATAATGTTATTCCAGCTAACGGTGGAAATGATCCCAGGTTATAAGAATTATATTTAAAATTAAAGAATTGCTCGAAAAGGTTGGAAATATTTTTCCATTTATCCAGGTAACTATAAAGCAGTGATTCTCAAATTTTTGGTCCGCGACCCGTTTGCATTTAAAAGTTTCAAATGAACCCCCCCCCCAAAAAAAAAAGGAAAAAAGGTGTTGAAACAGGTGAAAAATGTGTAAGTGTGTAGAAGATGGGTATGTGATCTGTAAGCAATTGTTTTTACGACTCCCCAAATATTTTTTGCGACCACCCTGAGAGTTGCGGCCCCTACTTTGAGAATCACTGCTATATAGGTAACAATATCTTTATATTTCTTCGTGCACACTTGCAACATATCTAAATCGTAAGTACCTATATGTATAAAGTTATAAACATATGTAATATCTTGATAACGATAATATCATGGAATATACATACATACGTAATATTCAGGTATGTATAATCATAGACATATAAATGCGCATTCAAAGTTAACTACTTACAAATAAACTTACATACTCGCTTGTTCATTTTATTCTAATTCCGTTACGTGTTCAACGTTTGAATTGGGTCACGGACAGTTAAGTAGTTAGCTATTTAAACGGAAATTACATTATGCCGATATTTTTTTTATTAATTAAAACAACTATAGTATTGGCTGTATTATATTTTTATGCATGTAGAAAAAAAAGGATTTTTATTTAGTAAAATTATTATTATGGCAGAACTTCTAAACACTTTGTAATACAGAAGGATGATCATTTTAGTCCAGTTGTTTAGAAAAATCTTGGCTTTACCGACTGATGTGAGAAAATCATCCAAAAGAAATGGCTGTTTCAACCAGTGTCGGATTTACTGATGGTGGGAAGGCAGATTCTGGTGGGGGTCTATTAGGTAAGGAAAGTAGAAAAACTTAAAACTCAGCTACGTTTTAATGATAAATTCGACCTTATCGGTTGAATAAATATATTTTCCATCTACCCTTGACCATTAGATTTGAAATACTTGGATTAATAAAATAAAATATAAATGTTATAACAGAGATTTATTTGTATTTCATAATTAAATATATTTATAAAATAAATTATTACATGCAATTTACAATATAAAAGTTTATTTCCTTTAGTGGGGGCCCACAGGGCAGTGCTAACGCAGTCTGTTAAATTTTGAATAATATAATGCAATAAAACCTGTACATGCGTCAAATTTAAAATAACAAACTCACATGGAGCAAATTTAAAATGGTACGCATGCGCAATTTTTTTAAATAACTTTTTAATTAATTATGCTTTATCAGACGACCCTACGAACATTTTACCGTTATATTTAGACACTACAAACGATAATCTTTCTATTGTTACCAAAAAAATTATATTCACGATTGCTTCCGGCTAACTTCAGTACAAAATTTTGATTGTTAATTACAAATAAACTAAAGGGCTACAAATGAAAATAAATATACTACAAACACCTACAAACGGCCTACAATCGATTGAAGTTATTAAATTTTGACTACAAAAAAACTTCCGGCCAGCGTCATGATGCCGCTGTTCTTACCAGCCCGATTTAGTCAGCTAGCGAAAGAAGATTTAAGAGAGTTGTGTGAACAGAAGCCACTACTTAGCCAACTTCTTTTTGGATACGTCCATGAAGCGACCCAAGTGCATTATGGTTATTGATTGTAAACGTATTCAAAATTCTGAATTACTTATGTAATTTTTTTTTCTTATTTTGTTCATCTAACAAACAGGTTGTCAAGTAATAAATAATTTACAAAACAAACATTCTTAAAAATTTAAAATTAAAATTAGTACATAAATTTCTCATTGATAAATTACCGATTTGAAATAATTTAAATTTTTTATTGTCGAAAGTCATCAGCATCACCAAATAATGAATTTTTATTATTTTTCTTTCAAATACAGTATGTCCCACTTTCCTTCAGACAAAATAGACTTCAAAAAAAGATCACGAAACACATCGTTTTTTGTGAAATTGATAATAAATGCATAATTGCAATATATAAATATTGCGTTGCACTGTCCAGTTCGCTATTATTGAAAAGAAAAAAAAAACTGAATTTATGACCGTTCTGTAATAAATTATGGATTTAATAATTTAGCCTTCATAAAATATTTGCCAGACAGAAGTTTGATTTTAAATATGTACCTATCTGATTATAAGTTGCCGCTTTTATAAAATTTTGGTTATAAATTTCATTAAGATACAATACGATACAAACAGGTTGTACATAATTTATATAATATCTATAGTAATCTGTATCTAACAGAATTAATAATAAAGTTAAGTACGCAGCTTTATAAAATAGAATTAGACTGGTCATCCTTTGGATGCGGAAACGTGCGATATTTAATACGGACGAATACGCACGTTTGTCGTTCGTCCGTCCACTAGCCCAATGTTCGTCAGTATTTTTCTTTTTAATTTTCTTTTTCTTAAGCTATAGATTCTATAAAAATACGTAAAAAACAATTTGTGGCACGTAGTATGCAAAGGTACACAGTTATAATTGTAATTTACATTCAGTTTCATTTCAATAAGAATAAAAATGTCATGGAACGGACTTGTTCGCGCGAAAAAATCCAAACAAAATTGGATTAGTTCGTATGTTGCAATTATACGCACGAAAACGGACGAACGAGACACTTTCAATGGACGAGGATTTATAGCTGTTTGGATCGTTCGTTCGTTTTCATGCGTATTCGTCCGAATTAAATATCGCACATTTCCGCATCCAAAGGGCGACTAGCCTTAAAGATATTCTCCCGTGTGAAGGGTTAAAAAAAATACCCCTGTCGCAGCATCTTGCATAACATAGTGAATTTCCGTTTATAAAAGTTTAAAGACCTTTTTTATGTGATTTTTCCTCTTCTTTCCAATGGTGTAAAAAAATTACGCAAAAATTTTTAAATAAGGGGAAATTTTGGCAAAAAACTAATTTTTTTCACGAAAATTGCCAAAAAAATCATGTTCCGTACATCGGACGTGTCTGGTTAACGAACTCGTGCAACGGTTTGGGACTTGAAATATTTTCGCAAAATTTCATAAACGTAAGACGTTTCGTTCGAGAGTTATCGCGAGGACATACATATATATATATATATATATATATATATATATATATATATATATATATATATATATATATATTTCTAGGGACCTCAAAACAAATTTCTTCCATAGTCTCGGGATCAAGTCGCGTCATGACAGCGGCTGTAAAAAAAATTTCCACTTGAAAACAATTCACTTTGAAAGACTTCCAAGAACAAAAAAGAGCACTCTATGGATCAGGCATCGCAGATTGATGGGAAGTTATTTTCATACTTTTAATCTTACTTGAAACTTTAAACGCATTTTGTCAAAACTGTGTTTTTCAAACTTTCCTCCATCATATCTCGAGAACGTTTTGACCGATTCACTTGAAACTTATAGGGTTGATTCAGTATATGCAGACATACGGAGTGAATTAGAATCAGCCATCAGTTTTTTTTTCAGATAAGCCAATAGCCGAAATCTTGGAGGAAGTGAGTGTCCTTTTTTTGAGGTGGGTGTTTTCAGAGTGATACAACTTTGGTTCTAATGAAGATTTTTACTTGAAATTTGTTTTACATACTCTTGAGATAATAACAATAATAAAAAAAAATAAATAAATGATAAAAAACTTAAAGTTCCATCTTTTCATTGGTCGTCAAAAAAAATTCCAAAAAATGCTTAAAAAACAGACCGTTACACGGAACACCGTCCTTAATGTAAAATAAATTTTGAATTTCATCTGAAATGTTTAATTAACACGTTGACGGTCATTAACGTCATAAGTCGAAAGGTGAAATGTTACTAACACTTACACCACGTCGTCAACCATTCCCTATAAAGTGTATTAACTGTCAAAATATTGTATCAGTTGGGCGTTTTATCATTATAGGCTATGACCGTCATGGTGTTAATAATTTAGGAGTAGAAATCTGAGAAACAGTACGGTATTGACTGTTTACTTGAAGAAAGCGTTACCTCAAATTAATTAATTAATAAGAATCTAACCTAAATAATGGAAACAATGTGTTAATGTAGCTCATCTAAGTAGATAATAATTTTCAATTAACAAATGAAGCAAAATTAGACGTAGGTACATTTTTCAAACATAAGCTAATTACTCTCAATCTGTTTCGAACAAGGGGCCAAACTACTATTATGATAGTTAGCATCCCGACTGTAATCAGAATTTTACGTCATCAGACTTGGCAGAGAGGTGGAAGGTTATATACGTATTTAGAGTTTGTGTTGGTATGTGTAAGGTAGTGGATGTTTGTGTGTGTAATACACTGTATGTATGTAGCGGTGGTCCAAGGTGAGAATGCATACGTATACTAGAACAACTATGTGCATGTACCTGCTACTAGTGATGTAACAATGAACAGCCACCACTGTGACCACGACTTAACAATGAATGTGTACGCTTGAAGAGCCAATGGACGACTAATCAGTAAGCAGTATAAATTGCTACTTACTGCAACTTTCGGATCACACTTTTTTGTATGTAGGCTTGATCTGTCTCATCTGTGGTTTCGAACTTATTCGAAACAGCAATGACATTGAAAACAAAAATATATTGCATAATTAACTTTATTATACAGATGAAGTATACGCACATTTATAAATAAATCATTTGAAAACTGTTCATTAAAAATTAATAATTCATATACATTTACGTATGATTTGTACGTACGTCCGATGTAGGTATATATACAGGTACGACAGGTATAATATTTCCTGATTAAATAATAACTTTGAAAACGTACACCGGCACATCAAATATATCAACTCATTAAAACGATTATTATTTTAATTGGTACAATCGTAATTGTTTTTTCTTTTTTTAACTGAATTGTCAAAATTAAATAAGCATGAGCACACTTATTGTTGTTTTAGTAAAAAAAATTTTTATTCCTAGTTAATTGTTTTAGCTTATAAAACTTTTTGTTTAAAAATTAAAAGTAAAATTTGCTAAAACGAATAATTTAAAATGAAAAACATAATATTTGAAATAAATCCTGTGTTTATTAACAGGTAAGTTGACGCATAAGTATCATTCATTTAACACTTTGGCTTTTGGTTATGGATCAAAAAAGTATTTAATTTTCTAGGCACGTAAGTATCTGTTTACACTGTCAATTAATAAGTGCATTTTTTAATCACTTGAATTGTGTTTGAATTAAAAAGTTTACACAGCAGATAATTTGGCGCTTAAGCAACGTTTACCATTCTACACTCCGTTCAATAACTATAGCACACTTTACAAAACCGCTTTTTTATAAAATAGAAACTTACTTGTTCCTATTCTATAAAATGTAGTTATTAACTATAATGTGTATAATAAATAGAACATAATTTTTATACCCTAAAAAAATGTCACACTGCATAAACTAAACAAAAATATGAAAACACATAAATTACATGTTCAATAACTATAGCACAGTATACATAACTGATTATAAAATAAACTCCAATTTGCTTATCTTGCAGCAAATACTTAAATGAATACTTAATTACATTTTAATTTTGTTTTATCGTACATTTTTAAAAAAGCATTGGGTAGCGTAAGTTGATTTTTATTCTGTTTAAAAAAATGCCTCGCGGAAAATATTTAACGGAAATTGAGAAAGGACAAATAATCGCTTTTCAAGAAGAAAATAAGTCTGTTAGCGAAATAGCAAGAAGAATTGGAAGACCGAGGAAGGTGATTACTAATTTTTTTAAAAATATCGAGACTTACGAGACTAAACGTACTGGAGGACCCAAAAAAATTCTTTCGCAGCGAGAAGAACGACAAATTTGTCGCTTGATAACACGGGAAAACTTATCTCTCGCGCAAGTAAAAGCTAAATTAAAGTTGAATGTTTCAAAAACTACAATATGGAATGCTGTGAAACGTTCACAACATATAGTACATAAGAAAAAATTGCGTAGGCCACCATTATCTAAACAGCATAAAATAGATCCTTTAAATTTTGAAAGGAAATACATGGATTTTGGCGACAAATGGCTTTCGGTAATTTTCTCAGACGAGAAGAGATTCTGTTTAGATGGTCCCGATGGCTATTCGTATTATTGGCACGATCTTCGTAAAGAAGAAGAAATTTTCTCTAAACGCCAGTCTGGTGGTGGCGGAATAATGGTATGGGGAGCTATGTCATTTAATGGACAAACTGACATAGCTTTTGTAACTGAAAAAATTAATTCAGTAGTATACCAAGATGTCTTAGAAAGGTATCTTTTACCATTTGCGGAAATACTTGCTGGCCCCGAATGGATATATCAACAAGATAATGCTTCTGTCCATTGTTCCAAGGCCATGAAGGATTGGTTTTCTGCCAATAATATTGAGCTGCTGATGTGGCCTTCTCGCAGCCCTGACCTAAATCCAATGGAAAACGTGTGGGCTCAATTATCACGAGCCGTATATAGAAATGGGCGGCAGTTTAATACGGTGAAAGAATTAACGAACACAATTAGTTCAGAGTGGCACAAGTTGGACATAAATTTGTTTCAAAAATTAGTGCTATCGATGAAAGATAGAATATATGAAGTGATTCGAAAACAGGAGAACTCAATTAATTATTAAATTATAAATTACAAATTAAATTAATACGAAAATATGTTAATGTGCTATAGTTATTGAACAAGTTAAATTACGAAAAGCACTAATTTTATATTTTATAATGGTTAATTTTTTTTTTAATTAAATATACATAATTATATTTTTACATTAATAAATACTTTACAATTAAAGAGGTTTAAATTTTTTTTCCCCGCATTATCACTTATTTTTACAAGTGTGCTGTAGTTATTGAACGGAGTGTATTTATTGATTATAATAGTTACAAAAAATAACAGGTCATACAAGTTATATAGCCTATTATAAAATAGCCTACTGTCAATTAGTAAATATAATCCATTTCACTTAAATTTAACCATAATTTATCACTTATGAATTTAAAAAAATTCTGTTTTCTTGACTTTTATCTCTTCTTTCATTATTGCACTTGCGTAAATTTTAAATTTGCAGTTTGTTTTTAAAAAAGAATAGAAGATTGATTTGTTTCGAATAAAAGAATTCTTTAATTCTTTAAAGATGACTCATGCTCAATTGTATTTGAAATTGCGTATAGATTTCTCTAGGGAAATAGTTACTTATAGACATCTACTATTGATTTTTATCAAAATTTTTAACAATTTTTGAATACTGATAGTGTATAGAACTAATTATCTAAATATTTTAATTTTTTTTTAAACTGCCTCTCGAACCTTTATGAAAATTGTTTGACCTTGAAATCTGATATTTCAATAAGACTTCTATATAAAAAATTGAAGCTCATGTAGCTTTTCGATGAAGTGTAAATGAAAGATCGTATTCCTATTCGTGATCCTAGTAACAGTATTAATTCAATGAAAATTTACTTCATCATCAGAAGCAAGCGGCAAAAGAGAGCTTAAAAAGATTAAGTTACAAATATTCTTTGTTTTAGCTCGAATTTGAACCCTAATCAAGTCCCACCAGCAAATACAAGTACCTTATGTAGACCTTAAGTGTCCGGACAGCCAACACGGTTATTTTACGGTCTGCGTGGATGTCATAAAATTTCATTTTACTGCCTGATCCACACTCTCAAATAGGTAATAATTTATAAACAATTCAAGTTGGTTTTGAACAAAGAAAATTTCATATATGTTTTGGTCAATTTGTCACGTTTTCCTCTTATGTCAAGTATACAACAAAATTACCCGACTGGTTAAATAACTTGCGTGCAATTGTCCGTGCGTCCGTACTGATCTTTAACAGTTCTTTAACAGTTATAAATGTTTGACAATATGTCTTTTGGTGGAGTTCTTTCATGTTAAATTAACACTTTCAGTCCCATGGCTTCGGCATCCGAAACCAAACAAAACATCCTCAGAGGCCGACCGCGATCAATATTTAGAATAATAAAAAAAACACTTAAAAATATTTATAAAAAAGATTTTATATTATTCTAATAAAAATAATTTATTATGTATTACGTATCGGACATTTTTCGTTTTTTGTACATATAAATATACATAATGTTTTATCATCAAAATATTTAGGCTTCATCTTTTATTTACAATAATATTTTTATCCGCATATGTATGTACGGGTGTGCTGTATGCTTGTATGTATATGTGTGTTACTTATATAATATAATTTATATTCTTAAAAGAAAACATTATCAAAAATTAAAAAAATAAAAAAATTACTTATTTATAATAAAATAATATATATTTATATTTTGTAAAATAGTATATTACGTGATTGAGTTTGTAAGTTGCATATTACACACGAGCGAAAAAGTTACGCAAGAGCCGCGTAGCGGCGAGTGTGTAATATGCCTTACAACCGAGTTACGTACTATACTTTATCAACGACTAACATAAAATTCACAATAAACGACAAAAATTTGATATAAATCTACAAATACCAATACAATAAAATTATGTAGTATTTAATAGTATATTACGTGATTAAGGTTGTAAGTGGCATATTACACACGAGCGAAAAAGTTACGCAAGAGCCGCGTAGCGGCGAGTGCGTAATTGCGCGAGTGTGTAATATGCCTTACAACCGAGTTACGTACTATACTTTATCTACGACTAACATGAAATTCACAATAAACGACAAAAATTTGGTATAAATCTACAAATATCAATACATTAAAATTATGTAGTATTTGAAATTTATTAAAAACAAACGTAAACAATCAGTTGCTAGGTAAAATTTTTGTACAGATTCTACATAATATGTATCACGTATATCACTATGTAATATATAATAATAATTATAAGAATTAATAAAAGTGTAGTAGGCGTTCTTATTTTTAGCATACATGCGTGTAAAAGCCCATTTTTTGTACAGCTGGAGATAACTTACTTAGACAGTATTTTGTACAATAAACAAGCAAATTCATGGTAGTCGTAGATAAAGATATTTTAATGAAACTTTTATAAAACCGAAAATAGCAACAACCACACACAAATCAGAAGGACAGACTCATGAATACGTACAAATAGATAGATAAATACAGAAATACATATTTACTTATTATATTATTATTCAAAAATAAAATACAATGTTTTCATTTGAAGAGAAATTTTAGCAATTTATTTTTATCTAAATCATATAAGCACGAATAATAGACATATTCACTGTATACCACTGTGCGCAATTGGCTGGCACTATATCGTCTTACAGCTTTGTCTCACTGTTGGAAGAATACTTTTCTAAAATCAAGTTATTACAAGTGTGTTATAATTCTGATTAATTATTATTCAATTTTTAAGTTGCGAAGATAATTTAACTCTTTTAGTACCGCCATATATTCCAATATTTTAGATAAAAAATTTAATATCTCTATAAGTAGAACTGCAAGTTTGGTACATTTTGCTTAATTTATTTACAATATGATCACTCTTTACTGTACAGCCTTCAGTTACCGATATAAGACAATATATATATTCGTCAGTTAAATTTTTTTCTAAAATTAAGTATGACGAGCTGAACTCGTCATTAGTCCTAAAGGGGTTAAAGAAATTTTTTCGTTTTAAAACAATTTCCGATATTATGTCAGTTCAATTTTGAACCACATCATCAAGTAATTGAGGTTTTATTTCGACAATAACATGAATTATGTTGACTTCTACAGCAATTGTTGACATTTTACCAGCGTAAGTTAGAGATTTTAAATCATGTATTGTTGGAACCAACTTATTGGACAATTTCTCGTACGAAACGTACGTAGAACACTATTACTATTATAAAACAAATTGGTTTAAATTGCACCCGTAATAAATTTAGTAAAAAACCCAAATTTACACTAGTGTTTCTTCAAATTTTTTAGGAGAAATGTTTAGGAAATACTCATATCTTATCAATCGAAAGGTAGCTCGTAGAATATTTAAATTTTTCAACTGAAAATTTGACAGATTAGTTTACTGTAATAATGTAATTTTGTAATTTTGAAAACGGTACAAGATAGAGTAAAAATTTAAAAAAATATTTATATATATATATATATATATATATATATATATATATATATATATATATATATATATATATATATATATAAAAGTTGACAAAAACGGTGTGCAGAATAGGCAAAAGTAAGGGACCAGATATCTCGAAAACTATGAAAGATAGAGAAAACTTTAAACCGACGAAATGTTACTCTTTGAAAGACCTGTTCACCTGTATAGGTTAAACCAGGGACGGGTTCATAATAGCGGCTTAAGGGGTGAAAATGGGGGTAAATTTTCTTGTACAGTCTAAATGGTCCAATGTATGAAATTTTTGCCATCATAAATAGAAAGAGTACCAAAAGTTAGGGGATATGTGTTTTTGCGCTTTTCCGAAATATGTGTGGCATCCAACCCATCCATATAAGGAAGAAAAAAATAGGGTAGATTATATTGGATTATCATTGATTGCAAATACGTTCTATATTTTTTTATTTTTAAGTTGATTTTCATCATGAAAATGTAAATTTTTACGTTCCTATAATGATTCATATATTTTTCAGTACTAACTTAATTGGTAATTTAGCCATCTGTACATTTGGTTACTCATATTCGACATTTTTTATACCTGGTTTCACCCCGTAAAGGTGGAAGATGGCCGATAAAAAAAAGTACGTGTCCCTTATTTTTGCCTATTCTACACACCAGCGAAGTTTCATCAAAATCCCGAATTTCACTCTGGGTGCATCTCCTTATAAGACCAAGCGTTTTAGTTCAGAACGGCAGTATATTCTACGTAGATATATATAAATTTATTACGTATAGAAATAAAATAAAATGTTGAAAAAGAGAAGAGTGAAAAAATTGAACGAAGAAAGTCGTAACAAAATGAATAAAAAAATCCACATTTATATTTTATCTATGATATATATATATATATATATATATATATATATATATATATATATATATATATATATATATATATATATATATATATATATATAAATGTGTATGGTTTCTATGGTAGTAATGGTAACGACGAACAAAGAAATAAAAATCTATTACATACATATAATAGAAGTGAAAAAAAAAAACTTTAAATATATCCGAAATGAATTTTGTTTTGTCTTTTGTAGGTAAACATGTATGTGGATAAATCTTTTGTTTAATAAACTTATGTTTAGCTTATTTCCTAACTTTTTTTTTGTTTTTCTTTTGTTTCTGTTAATTTGTTTGAGTTAATTTTTATTATAAATAACGAATAATGATTTTCTACATGTTTTTTCATTAGGTATTCATAAAACACTAATCACATACAAACACTAGTGATATCGATACTTTTTAAGCACACAAGTGCTTCCGACAAGTTTTTTGAGATGTTAACATGACACTTGTGTGTTTCAAAATGTCAAAATTACGGGAGGCCAAACTTTGAGAGCGTTGAAAATATAATAGGTTTGTTCGTGCAACCAATTTCAAACTAGTGATTTTTCAAACTATGACTACTGCGCATGTTCAACAACAAACTAGTTTCAAATTATTTTGACGCTCGAACGGTGAATTCGAGATTTAGATTTAATTAAGAACCACCAGATGTCACTCTAATCGTGTCCGGCATGTCTTGGACTCACGGGCCCCATGGATGTCATACATATTTTATAGTGGTTATAGACTAATAAGGTTATAAAAGATTGAGATTTTACGTAACTTAACAATTATGCTTTTGGTTATTAACATATTTGCAAAATATCCAAATAAATATTAAAACATTTAATTGCATTTAATTTTCCATTCCAATAAGCACATTTAATTTTCCATTTCCACCCAACTAATGTTTTAGATATTCACTAAGCTGAAAATGTTCTGCTAGACTTTCAGCTACACGTCTATTTATTTTGAAATGCTCAATAAATTCTTTATTATTATATAATTGAATAGTACTTTCAAAGTAATTTTAATTTTTTCGATCGAATTCTATTAATTTCAAAATCAAATAAATCATCGTCGCTCAAATTAGACAAGTCATTGGAACTAAACGTACTGGAGCTGGATGATCTTTCATTCATTTTGTACAATAAGAGAAAGAAAAACTAATGATAAATATTATGGTGAATTAATTTCTTCTCTCTAAACGATAAAATATATATAAAAGGGCATATTAAAACTGTATTTAAATATGAATATTTCTTTTTAAAATTTATTTATCTGTACCTAGTAAAAAAATATTTCAAAAAAATTTCACAAGAAAAAATAACTGAAATAAAAGTTCCCTAACAATACATCTAACTTAACAGACAATAAAACATTTAAATTTTAAACAGTAATATATTTGAGATCTACTGCGCAAGTACAATCCGACAAATTTGTTAAAAGTTTGTGAATTTTTCTTGCTGTCGTGTATTAGTTCGAAATTTAATTTTTAAGCTGCTAGAACATTAGATTTGCAATCAAATCACAAATTTAGTTTTGCTCGAACGCTCATTTAACAAATACGCATGCTCCGTACAGTTTTGTACTTTCAAAACTGTTGCACGAACAAAGCTAATATTTCGTGAAAGTGAATTTGTTTGAGTTAATTTCTTTAAAAATTTCCTAGTTTAAAATTCACTACTACCTTAGGAGGTTTCACAACACATTGGGCTCTTGGTTGCTGAATTCAATATTTTTGATAAATATCGTCGTCTTAATTAAAACGATTGAATGAGTCTTCTGTACCAATACGTCTTCTAGATAAATTTTGTCTAGGCCAATCCACCCTCCACAGTCTATGTATCTTAATGTCCACAGTGGACTAAATGAGTTATGAGTGTATCAACTTTTTAATGAATGTACGTAAACAGGTGTATAATTGCGTCCTGGAGCGATTTTAGCTCAAGCGGCAGTACTGAGAGAGCCGAGCACCATTTAGGACGAAAGTGGGAGCATTAATTTTTGTTAAAACATATTATCGTTGTGTTTCCGTAACCGGTGATATGAAGAACTTAGAGAACTATTATATATTTGGCTTTTTTATGTCTATTTGAACAAAAATGTACAAAATTATAACTGGAAATAAGAGAATCGATAAAATGTTTAACATATTTAAGCTATTACTTTTATATTCTGTTGTATGTATTATATATGATTTAGTTTTAAAACAAATATTTATTTATTAATGAAAAGTAAGAATGAATGAACTGTTCCGTAATTTCCTCAGCTACTTGCGAAAAAGACATACCAGAGTAGTGACATTTTGTACCTTTATAAATTTTTTTCTAAATAATGAAAATGTATTTCAATTTCAGACCTTCTGTAACGTGTAAAGAACATTTCAGAGCATGCTAGCGTTTTTTTCTAATACTGTAGGATTTGTAACTTACAAAATATTTTGATAGCCATTCTAAAATCAAATAGCAAATAATGATCCATTTGACTTTTAATGTCGAAAAAGATAGACATGTATCGGCTTTCATTTTGAAATTATTCTAAGTTAACAAAATTAAGTCTTTTTGAGCAAAGCGAGTAGGGGCAAAACGGGTCGACAAAATAGAAGCATCTTAATGGAAAAAACTGTTGGAAGGGGAGAAAAATAAAAAATCTTCTTTTTACGACAGAATGAGAAAAAGCTTAAAAAACACATTTCTGCCCTGTTTGTGGTGATTTTGATGTGGAACCACCTGAAGTAATATACTCCAATGTGGAGGTTGTAAGGAAAGTTACAGTTAATTGTTAAAAATTTATTATATTTGTCTTTTTTCAATTTTTTTTTACTTAATTATTATTATTGTTAAGTTCTATATGATTATAGAATATGATATTAAAAAATAATAACAGTATTTAAATACATAATGTACTTACCCGCTTTGCCCAAAGAGGATTACCCGCTTTAGGATATCTATACGGGTAAAGCAGGTTCTAGCAGAGGTTTTGTATTTTCTTTGTTAAAAAACAATATCGTATAAAAATTTTTTAAGCAAAGTTTCATTTAAAAAGTTCGATCACCAATCTATCTGATAATATAAAAAATATTTGCTTATCCACAAAAGCCACTTTTTTGGCGTTTAATCTTAGCTTACCCGCTTTGGGCTACCTTCCCCTACGTGATAATAAAATTAAATAAAGTTAATTAATAGTAATTAGTGACGCAGTAAGTGCTAAACACTCATTTAAGTACTATTCAGCCTCTATCCATAACTATCAAACTTGTTAGAGCACTTAATTATAATTCTTACTTTAAAGTTTACAAAATATATTTACTTTTCGAGGTAAAAAGGTGCATTCAACAGATTAATAAATACACAATCAATTTAATGAGAGAATTTTACAAGACAGTATAGAACACAGTGAAGCAATACATACTACACAGTATTTTACATAAATCGTCACTTTGCTGTGTTACTGAAAGCTTTTTGAAAGTTAAGAAGTCATCTATCTGGTAACGTTTCAACAGAAATATCTTTTATGTTGAAAGGAACATCGAATTGTCGATGTAGAATGTTGTTTATTCAAGCTTTTCTAGTGGACTTACAAATTTCAAGAATGTCAAAACATAAAAGAAAGATCATCTTCTTCTCTACTCGGCTTCCATGTTTAAATGCACATGTACCGGAAATATTTAACTGATAAGATATTTACGTATTATATGTACCTATTTGTATTTATATACAATACGGTAAGTGTACAGGTAAAATGACGATTTATAACGGTAAAAGCGGTAATAGTTTTTGAACTAAGCGCTAGGAGGTCGAAACTTTTTAATAATATAAATCATTAAACACGGCTAACGCCCCTCGCGGATTGCATTAGAGTTTATTCAAATTTGATTTATACAAATCCTGATGAAAATATTTAATCGATTCTATTCTTTACTTTTATTTGTATTTTGAAGCGATGTTTATTCGTACAGAACTCATACGAAACGATGCGATGTGCGAATTATTCAGCTTTGGTTCGATTGGTTGGTGCCTAACTTTCACGCAAATTCTGACATTTATGTGTTTTTTTATATTTATTTATCTTATTTACACGTACACAAAATTATTGTAGTAAAAGCATAAAAAATTATAAAAATGATTGTTGAAAAACTTTTTTTTTTTTATAAAACTTTATTGGCATTTATTAATAATTTACAGCCATTTGGTATTCTATTACATAACAGGTTAAAAACTCAAAGTAAAAAAACAAATAATGAACGTCACTAGGAGTGAGAGAGGAATATTTATTGCTCTGGGGGATATCAGAGCAGGAGTAAGACAGTCACATGAGTCCCGCGAACAGAGTGGATTGAAGGGAGGAATACACACGAGGATTCACCAACAAATCTTAATTAAATCCATAGAACAAAAATATAAGTTCTGTCCCTCAGGACGAAAGCATTTGTTTATTCTCACAACTCTTATTATAGTTAAGCCTATTAAGATGGTAGTTAAGAAGATTGTTTGTAACCAAGAAAGTTGTGCCAAAGTATTGATATTAGTTATTCATACGTTATGGGGTTATGGCCAGCTATAAGCTGAGATACAACACTTAACGATAAATTTGAAATTGAAAAACTTGATTTGCTTAATGTTGTTAAATACTCAAATTCATTCGATAAATTTGAATGCAAACGACCAAACTCGCCAAATTTTCGTTTTAAATACAAATTTTTCGGCAGCAAACTCATCCATACACACCATAACTACAAATTTTGAAAATTTGATTTCGTCGGGATTCGTCCGAATGAAACTTGAATAAATTCTGTGATAAAATGTGCGAGGAACTTAAAAGGGTTAGCCCTTAAAAGTATCAACATTAATAACATTTACCATATTCCATCATCATTTACCGTAACCATTACATTCAAACTGAAATGAAATTTTTAAATAACAGAACAGAACTGGTGAAAAATATCGAATGCCATCCATTTTCCAATCGTGAAAATATATTTAACACACAGACAAAAGAGCTACACTACAAACATAAATAAGTAGACATATACTTACGTACACAAAGAAGAACAGAAAAAACCCTTACAATAAACTATAAGCAGAACAAAGACAAAAAGAGTACACATTTGGTATTGATACATATTTGTTTGTAAATATAAAACTGTTGACGTGTGCCAGAACGTCGAAAACAAATCGGGTCCGAGAAAAAAGAAGAAATCAAACACGAGTATGTATCGTATTGAATAGAACAAGACAGAGATATGTATGATAAAGAAACTGAATGAGTGAAAATACATCGGCAAGCAAGTAACACGACCTAGTTTCATTCTTACAATATGTACATACATACGGGGTGTCAATTTAAAAACAAGCCAGGTCTCATATCTTTCGAACTATAAAAGATAATTAAAATTTCTCAAAACCATTCCGGTAACATGTAGGGGGAGCTATTATGGCCCATATGGGAATTCTCTATAACCAACCCCCTAAGATTCTAGCCACCCCAACCGTATTTTTTTAAATTGTAAGACCCCACTTGTGATACATCATTGGAAAGATCTTAAAAATGTTGTTCACTGATGTCAAACATAATGTTAATTTATCGACTATTATTTGAAGAATACGAAAAATAAGTTTTAGTAGACTAGAAAATAATGGGGCTAGAGAATAGTCATCTTAGGATCTGTCCTAAGATTAATTTCCGTCATTTTTAAGTAAAATGTACTATTATAATGTTCGTCTGTGCATTTTGACTTTATAATTTGTAAAAATAAACTGATAAAAAATAATAAATAATTTGACAATTATAACATTAAATTTGAATAAATTGATTAAATATTATTTTTTATAATTTTTTTCAGAAATAATCGAAAAATTAATAATATTTAGTATCTTTCGACTACTAGTATAGTAATTTCTTACGATTTTATTTGAAATAGGGATTTAATTTGATATTTGTAACTTTGAATCAACTTACTGAAATTTATTTTTCATATTCTTCAAATAGTAATGGACAAATTAACATGATATTTGGTATTAATAAACAGTATTTTTAAAGAGCTTTTCAATGGTGTACCACAAGTAGGGTCTTAGAATTTGAAAAAACAGGGTTGAGGTGGCTGGAGTCTTAGGGGTTGATTATAGAAAATTCTCTTGTGGGTCATAATCACAGATATACAGATCGGTAACTGGCTATCTCATACAGCGAAACGAGTGTCGCCAAAAAAGGATGGAGAATCCCCACCTATATTTTATGTATGTACATTGAGTTTAATTTGTATATGCGTGATAATTGTTCTGTGTATGCGGAGTCTATTCTGTCTTGCATACATACGTGTGGTACGGCCCCATGATGCTGGCACACCATCTAAAAAGTTGAACATTGAGAAAATCTTGTCTAATAGGTCACAAATTGGTCATAATTGGTCACTTAGTCCCACTAATTGGTCAACAATAGAAAAATTTTAAATAAATTTTAAAAAATTTGTAAAAATTTCAAGGTCACTCAAAAATTTTAGCACACCATCTAAAGAAAAAAACAAAAATAATAAGAGCAATCGATAGGATTTTAAACCTTGATAATTGGTCAGTTAAAATAAAAAATTGGTCAGGTCCCCAGAATTTTAAAAAAATTAAAAAAGGCTTGTTCATACAGTGACGCATGCGCGAAATCTCTACTGATAAATTTAGCTGTCAGTAAATCTAGTCGATATGTTGAATTTTTCAATAGGGTAAAACCATCAGTATTCGACCAGTCTATATTAGCATTATTTTTATATATTAAGGCATTTATTAAGAAAAAATTTGATTTTAAATCAAAATTGAAATTAAAGTATCATTTTTTTTTTTTTGTAAATTATGTATTTATTTGTTTTCATTAAAAGTTTCAATAAAATTGAAAATAATCAACAAACATTGATTATATTTATTGTTTTTATTTCAACTTTATTTTCTGGTTTTTTGGTAATTAATTTAATTTTTCATTTAATTATCAATTGTCTTTTATTATACACATTCTTAATTACTATAAGATCTTTAATTAAGTAATATTGGAATTTTTGTCCACGCAAATTTTCCCTACTGTATTTCTTGGAAAATAAACGTCATTTCCTTACGACCTATTGTTAGGGCCTCGCGATCTTAGCACCTCAAATGTGAGATTTTGAAGGACCAATAAAATCATTTAAAAGGTCAGAAATTGGTCATAGAAGGTCAACTGGTTTGATTAATTGATCAGCGATAGAAAAATTTTTACTAATGGTTCAAGTTTTTCAAAACCATTCAAAAATATTAGTACCATTTTCAGCATTACTTAGATCAACCATTTATTTTCGCTGACCAATTATCAGCAGATGATTTCCTATCAAACATAGCTTTTATTTTTTTATTTTATTAATGATGAGGAGCTAAAATGTTTGAATGATCTTGAAAAATTTGAATCCTTAATAACAAAAATTTCTATCACCGACCAATTAATGAAACCAATTGACCTTTTATGACCACTTGCTGATCTTTTAAATTATCTAATTTATCATTCGAATTTTCATATATGAAGTGCTAAATTTTTGAATGACTTAAAATTTTAACCCTTAATAAAAAATTTTGTATCGCTGTCCAATTAATCAAACCAGTTGACCTTTTCTGACCAATTTCTAACCTTTTAAATGATCTACACCACAAATCCAATTTTACGTAGTGGTCGGTGCAAATTTAAGGGGAAGTACGTAAAATCGGAAGATCAGGGACGTCGGTAAACTTTTGTTTTGGGGGGTTGGTAAATATTATTTATCTGAATTTATTTAAAACAATATTATCTTAAGAGACAATTGACACTTAAAATTCGGTTGTGTAGACAAAGGAAATCGAATGTTATACAAATGAATATGAGTGACAACTTTTAGAAAACTGTCCAAAAATCAACTTCACTATCGCATTCATCAGCGTAAAAGACGCCAAATAGCGGAAGCTGACAAAAATTCTAGAATATTCTACTCGTGAATTGGCAAAGATACCAAAAAACAAACTTCACTATTGAATTTCGCACTAAAAATTAGAATAAGCAGCGCATTTTTACAAAAATTCTAGAATGTTCTATTCGTCAACTAACAAAGATATCGAAAAATCGATTGCACCATTTAATTGGTCATCGAATAAAAGACGGAATAGCACATTTTCATAAATGTTCTAGAATATTCTATTCGTCAGATAGCAAAAATTGTTTGTCAAAATCGGACATTTGGTTTACATTAGTTTAATTTCGGTTGGACAATTAAGTGGTGCAGTAGATTTTCCAATATCTTTGTTAGTTGAAAAATAGAATATTCTAGAACATTTCTCAAAATATGTTATTTGGTCTCTTTTTGGTACTCAATTCAATGGCGACGTTTGTTTTTGAATATCTTTGCTAGTTGACGAATAGAATATTCCAGAACATTTGTCAAAATGTGTAATTTGATCTCTTTTTCAATGGACAATTAAATGGTACAATTGATTTTTTAATATCTTTGCTAGTTGACAAATAGAACATTCTAGAATTTTTGTCAAACTACACTGTTTAATCTCATTTTTAATGACCAATTCAACGGTGAAGTTTGTTTTTGTATATCTCTGCTAGTTGATGATTAGAATATTCTAGAATTTTACGTTACTTATTTTACATTTGCATTTTGCATATTACGTATACAGAATATGTGCATATATATCTTCAGTGAAATTTTAAAATTTTTAAAGGCTACGAGACCCTCAGACAATATTACCTACGGCCCTGACTCGGGCTTGGTACATAAATTTTCACCAACACAGACAAACAACAACATATCTGTGAGAGGGGAACCCCACTAAATCGCTGACGTCACTACGTAAAATCGGAGTACGTACCATTGGATGGCCACTGTAATTGGTCATTCGAAATTTCACATATGAGGTGCTAAAATTTTTTGAATGACCTTGAAAGAATTTTAAACCTTTCTATCGCTGACAAATGAACAAAACCAGTTGATAATTTATGACCAATTTCTGACCTTTTTAATGATCTAATTGGTCATTCGAAATCTCACATTTGTGGTGCTAAGATTGCGGGGCCCTAACAATGGGTCATAAGGAAATAACGTTTATTTTCCAATAAATACAGCAGGGCAAGTAAATGCCTTAATGTATAAAAATAATGCTAATGTAGGCTGGTCAAATACTGGTGGCTTTACCCTATCGAAAAATTCAACGTATCGACTAGATTTATTGACAGCTAAATTTATCGGTAGAGATTTCGCGCATGCGTCGCAGTATAAAAAAGCCTTTTTTAATTTTTTTTTTAAATTCTGGGGACCTGACCAATTTTTTATTTTAACTGACCAATTATCAGGATTTAAAATCCTACCGATTGCTCTTATTATTTTTGTTTTTATCTTTAAATGGTGTGCTAAAATTTTTGAGTGACCTTGAAATTTTTACAAATTTTTTAAAATTTATTTAAAATTTTTCTATTGCTGACCAATTAGTGGGACTAAGTGACCAATCATGACCATTTTGTGACCTATTAGACAAAATTTTTTCAATGTTCAACTTTTTAGATGGTGTGCCAGCATCATGGAGCCGTGTGGTACTATGTGCATATGGGCATTGCTCGATACCACTCGGTACGGCAGAATGACCATAATGCGGCCCATACACGGTTCAACTTGTTGTACTATCTAGTTGTACTACAAGTTGAACTATTTGCCATACACTATTAAACTATTCATTCAACTTGTTGTCCAACGTCAGTTATTCACAATTTTTGAAAAAGAGAACTTCGTTAAAATTATGGATAAAATTCTTGCCTTAGCACTAATTGCAGAAATTAGTAAAGAAAGTTTGAGTAAACGAAAAAAAAGAAAATAGAGCAAAGAATGGTTGGAAAAAAAATTTTCTAATGAAAAACTATTTAAAAAAATTAGTGAATGTGAACCAGACGATTACAAAAATTATATGCGAATGAACGAAGAAATTTTTAATGATATTTTAGTAAAAATAACACCTTCAAGAAGCAAAGAAGATACGTTTATGCGTGAGGAAATTTCTGCAAAAACACACTTGGAAATTACATTAAGGTTTCTTGCAACGGGAAATCCTTTTAAAAATTTAAAATTTTCAAATGCGGTATCACCGCAAGCTATTGGAAATAATAAACAAAATCAAATATTTAAACTTTCCAATTGTTACCGCTGTAAATATTTTGTTGATTTACACCCTTTACACCATATATGTACTGGTTTTGTTGTTCAACTACCCCACACACAGTACAACATGTTCATAGACCATTTGCTCCGCCCACGTAAAATCAAAATATTTTGATTTACTTCAACCGTTTATGCAACCATCAAAATAGTTGATCAACTGCCCCACACACGATTCAACATGTTGTACAACTCAACCACGTTGTACAACAAGTTGAACCGTGTATGGGCCGCATAACAATCAAAACAATTTGATCTATGCTCATCCACTGCTTCTAAAGGACTGAATGTAAAGTGGTATAACATGCCACCAAAAGGCGCCAGACGATCCACACAATTTTGTTTTTATGCTCGTTTTATATGTTCTGTGGTTATAATGGTTTCCCCGTCATGTTATAGGAATGGTTTTGAGAGATTTTAATTATCTTTTACAGTTCCAAAGATAATATGAGGCCGGTTTGTTTTTAAATTGACACCTTGTATACATATCATGTACATACATAACTAACTATTTAATAATATACGTTTGACTCTACTTCTATATTACACATGTGTGCTCTTTTATGTAGCCAGGAGCATAACTGTGTGAAGTGTACAGTGTACCGTGGTATATCTTATTGTTTTGAGAGTTGGCAATATGTACATAAAGAACTTCTTTACTCCAAGTGAAGCGAAAGTAAGATTTTCACTGTTAAATTACACATACATACATATATACACCGGTGGATATTATATCTATGGTATTATCGTTTTATGGGCGGGCTTAATTAAATCATTTTAATAATCGAATAATTCTCTCGCGTATGAAGTTCAGTTCGCGTATAATAAAATAAATTTAGTTATGTACCGAGCACCGGCATCATAAAGTTTGAATTTGACAGTGTGAATTTACGTTTAGAATATCTCAGAAAAGCTTCCATTGTCAGTGTAATGTGTATGGTAATAGAATAAAGGGTTTTATTTCTATAGTCAAATGAGCGACGAATAAGTAGAATTGTACATAAAGAATTTGTTAAAAGAATTAATCTTCGATCGACGTAATACTGACGTAGTGTATGTTTTTTGTTCTTTGTCTGTGGCGAATGAAAAATTGGAGGGGGGATAGGGGTGAATTAAAGAATGACCAAAAGAGATTTGATAATTTTCAGTAGTTACTTTGATATTATTTTCATAAGTAAATTAAAAAATTATATGGAATTATTTAAACCAGGGGTTTTCAAAGTCCAAGAATGTTGTCTGGGATTCACAAAAAAACCTGTAAATATGATATCCATTGGAAAATATTAAACTTTTTGGGTAGTGTAAAAATTATGAGTCCATGTTCAAATGTACGTTCAAGGGGTTTAAATGTATGTAATTTGATTTGATTTTTGAGTTCTATACGGAGCTAATTGTATCTTCATGTATGGTAGAGTCAAAGAGGATTTTTTGTTTTTGACAGAAAAATTATTTATCATTACTAGGAAACTGGTGCCATATTACAACAAATATTGTACAGACACGTAGCTTTACCATAGTTTTTGATTAAAGTTTGAAAAAAATGAAGAAGAAATTTAGTTACAGTAACTACATTTAAATATATTTTTAAATATGTATATTAGATAAAAATTATAAATATTATGTAGAAGATACCTTTGATAGAAGTATACCATTTATGGGTCATACACAATCATTGAAATAAGGAATAAGAAATAAGAAATAAGGAATAAGAAGTATGCCATTTAGTGAGGTTGAATGAAACTTTAACTTAACTGTTCATAGGTATATGTATTTAGGTATTTTTGTACATCAAAATTCATGAAAAAGTAACGTTCATGATCACTTATGAACTCCTTATTTCTTATGATACTCCTTATTCCTTATTTCTTAATGATTTCTTATTCCTTATTTCTTATTTCATTAAAGTTCCGTTCAACGTCACTAGATGGTATACTTCTTATTTCTTATTCCTTATTCCATTGATTGTGTATAACCCATTAATTATTCCTCTTTATTTTATAATCATTTAGTAATATTTACACGTAATAATTATATTTTCAATAAAGATACAATTAGCTCCGTATAGAACTCAAAAATCAAATCAATCAAATTATATACACTTGAACCACTTGAACGTGCATTTAAACATGGATTCATAATTTTTACACTAACCAACTTTTGTATGGAATATGTCTTGTTACCTATAATAGACTTTATATATCAATAGTGTTCAAACTTTTTGAGTTGAATCTTCACCGAAAATGTAGATTATTGCATTATTTTGAAATATGGATATGTATATCAAAACATTTTTTCTGTTTATTGACTGAAATCTGTAACTAGAGCATGTATCTAAAATTTCATTTTCGGCGGTTTCATTATCTTCTACGGATCTCCCAACAAATTTCCATCACAGTCCCGGCCTCAAGTTTCATCACGATACTCGCTGTAATAACTGAATTTTCCTTTTGGAAATACGCTAAGAGTCTTTCAAAATTTTCTGACTGTTCACGGTCAGACATTTAAATTTGTATAACAGGTACATTATAAACGATAAAAAAAAAGAAAAACGAAAAGAATTTATTAAAAAATATTTTTGTTTAACCCAAAAACTGGGGTCGTCCATGAATAAAATAATTAAACTGTAAAGTTCTCGGTTTTGTGTTATTATTTAACTCATATTGTGTTGACTTAATCTTGTTTTCAATTTAAACATATGAACTTTCTAAAACTTTGATGTATAAGTTTAAGTATGTACAGTCATTTCTCCTTGCACAAATAATACAGTATAAGTTCTCAATAATACCGTCCACCACATATTACTGTTAGTTGAGGTCCTGTCCCTTCCGGCACCCACAGTTTTGTTTCGAGTGACATTTTTAATCACTGTTCAGAGTAGGTATATAAGGTCCGATTTACATTAACGCTCTGTTCTCACTCCGATATCACTCCGCTCCAGGTTCGATTAAATATTCTTACACAATAAATAATGAGTGTATTCACATCATCGCTCTGATATCGGTCCGATATCAGTCGCGGTTCGCTCCCGTTTCAATGCCACTCCAATATCAATACCACTCAGGTAATATTTTATTGGAGTGATATCAGACTTGTTATGGCTTGTACCTATAGTGTAAACACTTTTTTGATTCTAATCCACTCCGCTTGCATTCAGTTGTTATGAAAAGATATTTGTATCGTACTCAGACCGAACTGGGAGTGTACCTAGAGTGGCATTATAATGTGAATAGAGAACGAATGGGTACCAGCATGATATCAGCACTGTAATGTGAACACAATAAGATTATATCGAATCGGGAGCGTAGTGATATCGGAGTGAGAGTGGAGTGACAATGTAAATCGGGCCTAATATGTAGTGTGAACAGAATTAATCTTTATCAGTACTTTATCATTATTTACTATCGTTTTAATTTGTATCAGTGTGATAAAATTATTTTTGTATTTACGAAATATTTTGCTGTTGTACTGCAAAAGTTTAGATATGATGGTAAGAAGGAAACTGGAATAACTTTTCATTTGTAAGTAAATTGATAAGTACATTAGATCATTAAATTTTTTAACAATCAAATTTCATATAATGATTATTACGATCCTAACAAAATTGGATTAGAAATATCACTCCTCTAGAATGTAAGTGTTCTATGTCCAATATCAATAAGGTCGATATAGAAAGAGAGAACTGTAGAATAAACATATGCATTTCTAGAGCTATCTCTCTCTATATCGACCTTATTGAAAATGGACATAGAACACTTACATTCTAGAAGAGCTATATGTATAAAGACATTCTCGGACACCTCTTTATTTCACTGGCATTTACTCGCAAGCCCAAATATTCCCAAACAATAAAATCTAAACAACTACACGCACCAAACAACAAAAATCATACTTCTTTTTCTTTTTAATCTGTGACATTATTTAGAAGGAGTAAAACGAAATCTGGCGGCACGTGAAGAATATACAGCTAGAGTGGGGATACATTAGTTTTTCAAGAATTTTACTCCCTTACTGAAAAAAATCGGGCATTATTGAGAGCTTTTACTGTACAAAATTCGTTAGTTAATATTATATTTAAAGCGTAATTCAAGCTAATTATTTAATTTGGTGTAAATTCTTTAACACTTTTCATAAAAAAATTTCTAAATTAATATTATGTGATTTATTCTTGAGTTCTCTAATCTATTGTGTTCTTGGACACAATACGAAGCTTAAAAGTGAAGCTTAAATTGAAAAAGTGACCGCAAGCGTTCTAGTGGCTGGCTTTTTTTTAATCGATGCAAAATTTAAAATAAAGTAAAAATTTTTTGATTAAAAACATTGGATTTTAGTCTACGTATTCCTTCTAAAATATCATATTTTCAATAGTATTCCCTTCCCTCTCTCTAAAAAAATGTTATATTTATTTATATGCATATCAATTGTGCTTATAGAGTACTCTACTAATACGAAATTTATACATGTATCTTACCTATTACTTTCATTAATTTCAACTTTTCACAGGGACGCCGGCATTTGATGAAAAGAATTGTATTGGAGTTTTGTATTTCTTTCAAAATTTTGAATCGATTAAAAGAAAAATCAGCCACTAGTACGCTCGTGGTCACGTTTTGCTAAAAATTAGGGTATAGTTCCTTCTATAAATAGCCTAACTATGTCTACTATAAACTGGTTAAATACCTTAGCGAAAAAATTTTGCTTAGTTTTTGAGACAAAATCCCTAATTTTCAAATTTGTTTCCGTCTGTCTATTTGTGTGATGAAGTATATAAACACAAGTATGATTGGATTACGCAAAATTTTAGCAACGAAATAGGACAAACTGATAAGTTGACAATCAATCTACTAAATTTACATAAGAACACATACACATAGATACTATTTATTTTAAACGTGTAAATTTTTAGAAATTGCCTCTGTATTTTTAAAGGTATTACATTACAATTTATCTTGAATTTCGTCATAAATCACTTTATTTTTAGTTTCATTTTGTTGTGTTTTCTTGTCTAGAGAGATGATTGCATAGTGATGAAGAAAGAAAACACATTTTTAATATTGAATTCTATTCACAATCCGTTAAAAGAATGTTACGTATGTTAAGTCACTTCCACTTTGACTTAAGACAAAAATATTCACACTAAAGTTCCACAATATTCCACACTATCTATCACAAATCATCATATATACTAATCTTGTGGCAATTTTAGTGAGGCACAAAGTATTTCAACTAATATTAATACTATATAGAGTCCTTATAATAAATGTGGAGCAACTAATCATAAAATATTATGTCACAAAAATTCAAAGTTGAGTTAGGCATATCATCTTATTCTTCTTACTGTTTTCTATCACACTAGACAATTCAATTTCGTAAAAAAAATTTTACTCCATTAAAATTAAGAAAGAAAATGATGAATTTATTCAAACCGCGTTGTTTTTTTTATAATCATGTTTGATTCAAACAATATTTTGTCCCACGACCAATAAAAATCAGCCAGCAACATGTTCTGATTGGCTCACAGGGTCATGTAATAACCAACACATGTTGTGAAAATTTACTATAACCTATATGTTTAATATTTTATTAATAACATTTAGATATTGACGTTTGTTAGTGGTGACAGATCTTTCAATTCGTTTAACTAGAAGTATTACTTGTTTAAGGTGTGTTTTATTCACAACAAAATGAATTGAAATGTGTTTTATTCAATCCGTCTGTTCAAACCAAGGGACCAAACTAGAATGTCTATCAAACTGTTCCACTTGTTGCCAATGGGTGACGTAAAATCTATGTTGTGTAGGTACTGTTTGCAATGGTGTTGGTTTGGTGTTTTGTAGTAGTGTGCGTATTCACACACACTACTACAAAACACCTATTATGGGACAGACCAACCTGTCCAATTCAAGTAACAATGTCTAACAATGTATTACAATGCACTGTGTGTTCGGCGACGGACACCGACTGACTACATGTCTTAAGCCGTGTCGGGCACACCATGGGCTCACCTCTAGTTACAATTTTCTACACTTATTCTGAGAGCTTGGTGTTTTGTCCATCATATAAACTCATTATTCTTCATAAAAGAAAAACATTTTAACGGAAAATCAATTTTAATTGTACTTTAAATCATGTAATCTATAAGAATAACACAACTTGAAAAATACAACCCCTTAAAATGATACGTTGAATAGTTTTTGGTGATTTTCGAACATTTTGGTAATTGTGACAAAATATGTTTTGAAATGTCGCTCCACAAATAGAGTCGTGACATGTGCGCTGAACGGTGATTGGTTCCGGCATTTTCTGTTTAAAGTTTGTGTAAAATGCATTGGAAATAAATTAAATATTACCAAAAACCATTTAGTTTATCTTAGAAAGAATAATTAAATTAAAAACGTTTAATTGTTCATTAATTCACAACTTATTAACAATAATTATGTACTCAAAAATATTTACTCAAACATGTGATAATTAATTTTTAAGCTTCCCGCTCTGTTTTCGAAACAAAATGGATGACATGTCACGACTCTATTTATTATAGGGACTCTAATAACATATGGTCCGCGTACTTTCACAGTAACTCCCCCTAATATATTCTTGGAGAAATAAAAATAACATTTTTAATAAAAATAATAACAGAAAAGCACACTGATAATGATTAAAAATAAAAAAAATATAAAAAAATATAAACAATTTGTTAAGTACTTTTGTTTCAATTACATGTATACGCATTTCAATACAATGATAGTACCATCACTCTATCTTAAATTAAAATTTACTACTAACCTAACAGAGAGTCACACGAGAGTACATGCAGCGTAACTGTATCAAAATTTATGTTTTTATTGACGCAAATTGTAAGAAAGTGTAAGTATTTTTTGAACTGTTTAAAAGGAACAGATAAGGGATAGTTAATTATAATTAAGGGACGAATTTTGGAACGACAGTGTATTTAACAAAAAGATGATACAGACGCAGGTCAATGACGTTATTGTTAACGTCACAATGCAATATTTACGACTGCCAGTTTTACGTGATTTATAAGCCTTCTAAAATATTTTTATATCATTTTTAATGTTTATTACCATTATTATTATTATTGTAAAAAAAGGGTAAGCAGCATTAACGAGTAAGCAACATTGTGGACTTCAGTGAAAAAATCTCAAATCAAATTTTATCATTACTTTGAATAACTTATAATTTATTATCGTTATTATCTAACTGATTCTCAATAATAATAATCATAAAATTAAATACTGAATTTATTTTACAACAAGCATAACCGATGCAAGCATTCTCTTAGAATCCATATTACAAAATATGACAATTTTTACTTGTCATTTTTTCATCAGAAAATAAGTAAATCATTATGTGAGGCAAATTGTTTTATGTTGATTAAAAAAAAACTCTTTAAATATTAATAACTAATTACACACAAACGTGTGACTTACTGAACGCAGGTATATTTTATAGTCAGAGAGTTAAATGTAGTAAAAGTTGTATAGATCTGACGTTCTACCATTTTGATAGCCACCTGTGATATATAGGTAGATATTGTTGTTAGTGTTACCTTAAGAGGTTACATCGGTTTTTTTAGCAAAACAAAAAATACCCCTGTCGCAGCATCCTCCGTAACATAGCGAATTTCCGTTTATAAAAATTCGTTTTTCTTGGAAATCAGTTTACATAGAACGATGGTTTAAAAACCTGTTTCATGTAATTTTTCTTCCTCTTTCTATTGGTGTAGAAAATGTCGGAAAAACTTTTTTGGTGTAAAAAATGTCGGAAAAACTTGCCAAAGTGGAAATTTTGGCAAAAAACCAAATTTTGTCCAAGGGTTTGGGATTTCCAATATTTTCACCAAATTTCGTAAACCTAGGACATTTCGTTCGAGAGTTATCGTGCGGACACATATATACATATACATATACATATATATATATATATATATATATATATATATATATATATATATATATATATATATATATATATATAAATTTTAGTGATTATTTTTGGTTTCTAGGGACCTCAAAACAAATTTCTACCATAGTCCCGGGTTCAAATCGCGTCATGACAATGGCTGTAATAGCTGAATTCCATTCTGGAAAATCGCTAAAATTATGTTTTCGATTTTCTTTTTGCGGTATAAGAAAATATGATTTATTTTAACTTTTGGCATATTATTATACCTATACTATATTATTTTGAGAGACGGTAAAAAAGATGAAAATTAGCAGCTACATGTAAAAATCGCTGATTTTTCGCCGTAGGCAGAGTAACACGTGCAATCCAGTATCCGATATCAAAAAACAAAATTTTGTCTACTAGTATATGCTTCTGGCTTGTATTTGAACGAAGGGTTTTAAAAAAGAATGAAATTTCAATTTTTGACAGAGTTATAAACAAAAAATTTTGATTTTCGATAAAAATTTTAGTGTTTTTCTTTGACTTTCTACTTGTAAAATGAGATTTAATAAATGGAAACAGTAATTTTTCGTTCAAGTACAAGCTATAAGTATCTACTAATAGAAAAAAAAATTATTTTTTGTAACTCATGTAAAAATAGCTGTTTGCCCACTGTACTCTTCCCACATACCTTTGTGCGTGCGGGAAGTAACTTTCGCGCAAATTGACAATAAAACACGCAAAATTTAATCAAAACACGCAAAGCCGCCTCTTGATTTTTCATTTGATAAATATTTCATAATTATGTATTTCTATAGAAACCACCAACAAAGTCATTTAAACAATACTTAATTCAGAAAAAAAAGACGAACACTCAAAAATATTATTTTAAAAAGTAATAAAAATGTCAAAAATAGTAATAATAATAGAAAAAAGTATGTGAAATTCGTAAAAAAATAGTATGTGAAACTCATGCGGGATTGTCGATTGCCCACTCAAGCGAATGAGCGCACTCACTACGTTCGTGCACTCAACTTCGCTTTCGTGGGTAATCGATAATTTCCCGCACTTATTGCACAATATACTATTCTGATTTCGGACACGGGTTTCACGAGTTACTCTGCCTACGGCGAAAAATCAGCGATAATCGACAACTAGCTGCCAATGGCTTAATTTTAGTCTTTTTTTCATTAAAATTTTCTTATAATATTTCAAATTATATAAATATTCCAAAAATTGGAATAAATTATATTTCCTTATATTGCAAAAAAAAAGTTGAAAACAAACTGTTTTTTTTTTCCTAAAACAAAACCCATGTAACTTCTTAAAATTAATAAGAATAAAATTTGTCTATTGAACTGATCATATAAAAATTGCTGCGTTTAACTCCCCAACTACTGTATATATGCAAACAATTATATATCATTTTACTAAATACCAATAAAAAAAGTTGTTAACAACAATACTAACTTGTTAAAAAAAGTAAATAAATAAAACAAACTTTTTAGTTAATTTAAATAATCGATTGTTATTGTGTGTCGATAGAAATATTTACATACATTTTCATGACTGTTACAGCATTTACTATACGACCAATAAGTACTATTAACTGCTTGGTATACGTACATAGGCTAGCTAGTTCAATGCTCCATTTCCTTTTCAAGATATGTAATCAACGTTTAGCTTTCATAGGTACATACGGTATGTATATATGTATTTATGTATGTGTGTGTGTATGTATGTATGTATGAGCATGTAATAGAAGACATGTACGTTTTCACTATTATGTATATAAAATAAAAAGAAATAGAAAACGATTAGTTGTAATTTTTGTAATACATATTTGTAATTGAAATGTTTTCAATGGTATCACTTTAAAAAAAAAATCGTCAAGAACGTCTTGTACATGTATTAGGTCAGGGTTCCCTAGTAGCTAGAGTTTTTTACAGCTCTAGGGATAAAATACAGGACATTTAATTATATTTTTTTTAGGATACGGTAATGTTACTTGCGCGTAATTTTATCATTAGGCCGGGCGCACATTCACAGTGAAAAAATTTGTGTTAAAATTAACACATTTCACATGTCCAGAACGATCCACTCAATTTTTTGTGTTATTTTAACACAAAGCATATGTATCAAATCTTTACACAAGATGTGTGTAAATGTTTTAACACAAAAGAGGACATATATTTTGTGTTAATTGTTCAGATTTATCAGAGTTAGTTGTTAAACTTTTTTATTCTATAGTTTACTTTCACTGCAGCTTAAGATATTTGAAAATCGTCAAAAATTATAACGATTTTGTTCATCTATTATTATAAATGAGATTCAAAGCACGCAAAATCACTCCTTTGTAAAAATTCTTACTTGTTCCATATATATCTACAAAAATATATACACACACACCGGCATAATTAGCGGAACATACAAAATATCTCTAAAAATCAAACAAACCATTTAATTTCAATAAAATATTAATCTTATCTAATTATTCACTTAAAGTTACATGTTCACAAGTCGATATACCTTATTTTCGGTAGCAAAAACAAGTAACCATATAAAATGGCAAATTTTCGGAATCTTATGTCGTCTAAGAATAATTTAAGTTAAAGATTATTTAACAAATAGAAAATTAAACACAGCGTTTTAATACCGCCTGGTTCCTCCCGTGCTCTTATCAAAGCTTCCATTCGTCTTTCTATACTCAGAATGATGTTATCTATAGTCTCCTGGAACAGTCTTTGCCATTCGTCAATTACGGCAGTTTGAAGCTCGACCATATTGAGAAAAAGCGGCATTTGAATTCTAAAGTGGCAGGCCTCTTAAAAAAATTTCCATCAATAATAAATAAAAACAATTCTATGCAAAATCAATTGATTCCTTACTTCAATATTAATTTAAGTAAAAATGAAAAAAAAAACGCCAACTTTGTTTAATAAATCGATTTTTATATTTTTTTTCCTGTTCCGCTAATTATGCCGGTGTGTGTATAATAAAAAAGATAAGAGTAGTTTTTGTTATTAAACAAAACCGAAAAATTATAAGTTTTTTTTCAGTTATTGACGAATATAGTTTTATTAAGCGTTTAAAAATGAAACAATTTTCTTACATTTTAAGGATATTTTGTTACAGATTCAGTTACATTGCCTCGAAACCTGCACGGTTTTGTAACGCTAGGTTCTTCTTCCAAATACGTGCCTAATTCAAGTCCCCCGCCCTCTAAATGCGTACGGCTTTGTAACGCACACTGTTCTTTCAAAAACGTGTTCAGGGAAACGCTATGATTAGAAGGTTAGCCCCGTACAAAAATTGCCACAGAGGGTCTGGTGAATAAAAGAAAAGTAAATGTTAATCTTTAGATTTTTTGAAGTGAACACTCACGTTGGAGAGAATATAATATTATAAGCTTGTAATCAAATTTAAGACTCTTCTAATCTTCTGACCTATGAATTTTTCAACATATTCAAATTGAATTTATATGTCCAATGGATAAAATGAAACGTATTGAGAAATGTATGAAGGTTGATAGTTCGGGAGTTTCGGGACGTGACTGCCCGTGACATGTTGTGGAGACGCTAAACCCTGACATATTTAAACGACTCATCTAGTTTTACTATGACCGTTATAGTGAGTACATCATAAATAATTTTAGTTAAAAAATATTCTCAGTGATTAAGACTACAAGGTAAAGTAAAGAAAAACTAAATTTTTCAAATTTGTTGCAGTTATAACTCGGAGACAAATCATCCGATCGATTTGATTTTTATTGCAGCTTCTTTTGTATATATTTCTTCGTGCCATGGAACCTCCAGTTTTCCGATCGAATAAAAAATGTAATTTTTGCAAACCAAAAGTCATAAAAATTTTCGCACAAAATTTGAAACTTTTTTTTAAAAACCCCGCCATTTTGTTAAATTTCAACTTTTTTTCGATTGAGGTTCACGGCACGAGCAATACCTTCTAGTTTAATAGGCTTTTTGGTTTTTTTGATGTCAGGCACTGTGAAGATCGCTATCACTGCAGCAGTGGGGGAATATTTTTTTTTTTTTTTGGAGCTTTGGGAGATCGTGAATAACTCATTGAATTTTTAATTTTTTGGTCCAAAAATTTTATCATGAGTTTATTATATATCAACAAATATATCCTTAAAATATTAAAACATTCCATAGAATAGTTTTCTTTAAAAAAATTCCCAAAAATCACCTTTTTTCAGGCGGTTACACTAGTGATCCCCTTTAACTGTTAAATATAATAGTAATTATTCAGACGCATTTAATTTCAATAATTTTAATTATAAAAATAAAAGAACATTTGGCAAAAGGGATTGAAGGGAGTAAGTATATTTGTCGTGCAATATAAACACCATTTGGTACATTCAAGAACTCTTTAAAAATTTTAATTAAAATGAATAAAAATATAAAAAATAATTAACGAAAAAAATAAAAACTGTTTAAGTATAAAACGACATGAAAATATACAATTGCTCGTCTGCGCGACCACCGCACACTGTCTATTTGTCCCTTTTGGATAAATTCATTAATGTTTGAATTCAATAATTATATAAGTGCAAAATTTAATTTTTATGTGAACACTGACAACCAACATGCAAATAAAATGACGGGATTTATTCAACTGTCAAACATCTGTTAAGTTATTGTAATAGGTCCGAGGACGGACTAACAGATTAGTAATATGGACATGCCGTATTTAAGTTTGTGGGTGTCTAACAGTAAAGCTTAGCAAGGGTTATATATCACAGCTTTCATTTCCGAATTGGTTCTAATTTCGTTCATACAAGCCCTAAAAGTACCCTACGGGTGGTTTCGATGAGTTCACTTCTTAAAATATGTGAGGTTGGAGGTAGTAGGGTTAACACAAGAAGGAAGTACAGCTGAACTCTTTTTTATGCGGTTTGCAAAAATGGCCATTAAAATGCACAATGTGAATCAAAATCACGAGACAGTAAGAAACTTAAACAATTACTATAATAACTTTCTTTGATAAAAATACTTTTTAACGGCTTTTAAGCATTTAATCAATAGATTGCATAAGAATATAAGTAATTTTGTTAAATGATGTATTTTTCAAAATTTTCATAATATTATAAAATTGAAATAAAATGTTTCTACGCGCAAATTAATGCTTTATCTTGTTTATAGAAGCATCTTCTAAGGAAATTTCTAAGTTTTGAGCGTTTTGGGTGATGTTTTTTCGATGAATCTTTTTTTATGCGGTCCCGACCAACCGCACAAAAATAGTTTTTTGTACAATCTGGATCGAACTATACTTTTTATAGCTATTTATGATATTTTTAAATATATTTTTTTGTGCGATTTTTTTTATGCGGTCTCTATCCACCGCACAAAAAAGAGTCCAGCTGTACTAGAAGTGTTCAGAATGATCCTCTTATCTTTAATTGGTTAAGCATTTTAATTTTTAACACACTTTTTCCAGATTCCAAGTTATTTCGGAATTCAGTTATTTAATTAGTAGTTCTGAGAAATTACAAAAAGAGACACTCTCAATTGCATGCAGTTTTGGTTTTATATATTGCGTATCTTCTCCTGTTTACTAGTAGAGATGTTTGTAAATAATAAACAAATATTTTACTTCGCAAAAATACCACTTTTATTTTGAAACTGTGACAATATTGTTTCGAACCGTCAGTTCATTTTCAAACAGAATTTTGAAAATGATCTGACGGTTCGAATCTGAATGAATTTTGATTCTGTTTGAAAATGAACTGACGGTTCGAAACAATATTGTTACAGTTTCAAAATAAAAGTGGTATTTTTGCGAAGTAAAATATTTGTTTATTATTTACAAATATGGAATACCATAAAGTAACGCTCAAATCTATTAATATTAGTAGAGATGTTATTGAATTGAATTGAAATTGAATTTCAAATATCTACTAATTCTAACAATAACTGTTTTTCCAAAAAAAAGTATTTTATCTACCATAAAATTGCTTATTTATGGTATAAAATACGATCTCGGTAAGCTATGTTTAACACATATCTGTGCGAAATTCTGCACTTTATATACACCTCTGTGTAAAGAAGAACAGCCTACTAAACTTTTATTATTAATTTATATATTGTATATTATATTAAAATGTGTACAAATATTTGAACTAGCAACGGAATGAATGTTTACATTTGTTTTTAATAAATTTCAAGTTCCATACAATTTCGTATCAAACTTGTATTATTTATTCTGATTCTGAATTTCCTGTTAGTCGTAGACAAAGTATAGTACGTAACTCGGTAGCAAAGCATATTACACACTCGCGCAATTACGCACTCGCCACTGTGCGGCTGTTGGGTAACTTTTTCGCTCGTGTGTATTATGCAACTTACAACCTCATTCACGTAATATACTATTTTATTATAAATAAAATTTGTGAAAATAAATATTGTTGTCTTACTTTATACAAATGAATAACAACACTTAACGTTTTGATTGATATTTTTTTGGATAACAATTTTGGAATTGTTCACATATTGAATAGAGACAAGACGTTTAAACCCGTATCTATCTATATAGTGTTATATAACCATGTAACTTACGATGTGAATATGGAGAGGAACAGTTAAAATTTAAATATGAACGTAAAAAGTTTTCCAAGTAAAATGAGGCATACATACATACATCTACCTATATTCGCAAACACGAATAATACCTATGTAGAATACGAACCGTTTTCACCATACAAAACATATTTTTAATTTAAATATAAAACGAATGTTATTATATGAAAAATAATATAAATTTACACCTTTTTATAAAATGAATATATTAGCGTATTCCAAGATTTTTATTATATTCAGAAAAGCTTTCTATTCTACGGCCGAGTTTATTAAAAAATATATTTATAAAATAGCTATTTGAAAAATTTACAATTACAGTGAAAAAGTTTCAGAATCTACCTAATAAAAATTTTGAATTTGAACTGAAAAATGAAAGTTGTATTTAATTTGATTTGCATCACTTGCCAATATCAAACGAAACTAACATTAATTTAAAACAAAATTTCTTTGAGGTTAATTTTTTTCACATTCAATCTAAATATCTGTTTGAACCAAACGTTGTATTATTAAACTTTATAACTTTAGATTAGAGCCAACTGATCTTTGTTTGAATAAACTACAAGTTTATTTGAAATAATTAGAGCATACCTTTAAGGCAATATTAAAATTTATAAAATCCGAAGACCGAAATTATAAAAATTTTAGTTTTTGCAGGGTTACTTATGAAACTAGCCAACATTGGAAAAGGAAATGTCTTCTGAAGTTGATACAAGAAACTCACAAAATGTGTTTTTGTCCAAATTTTTTATTTCTAGAAAAATTCCTAGAACAATCAATTATAACCGTGCTTAACTAATATTATAAATGTGAAAGTGAGTTTGTTTGGTTTGTCTTGTTCTCGCGCCTCAAAAGCTTAACCAATCATCAACTTAAAACTTTGCCAAAGAGATAACTTGGCTACTAGAGATGATTATAGGTTACTTTTTACACCGGAAAAACATTCTATTCCGGTGGGATAATTCCCTACAGAAGTGGCAGCTCTCAAATGTGACACGATGAAAGTATACCTATTCAATTAACATGATGTTATAATTTCAAACATGACGTGGACGAAGCCACGGGTAAATGCTAGTAATAATAAGCATAAAGCAAAGTAAAAGGTATATTATGAATATCATGAAGCACTAAAACATTCTTAATTAAACAAAAAAGACTTCGGCAAATAACCCACAAACAAATAAGCCACTAAAAGAGATGTCAAGTGCTAAGCTATTGCGAGCTACTTGAAAGCGTTTGATTTCATGAATGTACTAGATTATATCCAGAAGTCACTACTGTGAGTGGTTAAGAAACAACATAAACTTTCATTCGGGGTCACTAGATGGCAACACTCCTTATGTCTCACCCTCTTACTTTATTAAGATACTACCCCAAAATTTTTGTTTTCGAAACTAAGATACTAACTACAAAACCTTACAATATAGATATTGGCATTCAAAAAAAATTGGGCACAACATTGTAACAATAATTTTTTTGAAAAAAAAAATTGGAATAAAAAAAACAACAAAGAAAAAAAAACATGGAAAATTTTTACTTTCCTTTCTTTTTACTATATTGCAACTGACAGCGACTGAAACGTACGTATATAGGTTCATTCATATCTACAGACACTGAACGTCACAGACACGTATCGTGGCAGACACGACATTTTCAAAAGTATTCATATTACACAGACAATGAGCAGACAGACACAGACAGTAGATACTATACGTATAGCACATATAGTATGTATCAGTGAATTACAAAAATTAAATTATAGCAAATCTGACAACGTTATGTGACTTTTATATTGAAGATTTTTCTGAAATTCCGTTATTATTTCCGAAATCGCGTTACTTTTGATTATCGCCAAATTTCTTATCAGTGTGATTGTGGAGAAATGTACATAACCTAATAAATTCGATTAAATGTTTGTTATTCAGATCTTATATAATTAACAGAAAATGTTTATTTTCTAACAAATTCGATTAATTTTTCGTTATTTATACTTCATAAAACGAATAAAATGAAAGTTTATAAATAAATTCTAGGAATTTTGTTTGTACGTTTTGAAACATGCATTCATATTAGCCGCGCAAAGTCAGCAGACACGTTCCAGCACAGACAAAATATTCTCCTCGAGAATACTGTGCGGACACTGTCTGTCACTGTACGTGTCTGTGCGCTTACGTTACGCTATAATATGAACACACCCATAAGAAAAGCATTAAACAATATTTGTCGTGTCTGGCACGATACGTGTCTGTTACGTTTAGTGTCTGTAGATATGAATGGACCTTATACCGAACTGATGAAGTAAATTTAAACTTATCAATTTTATTACAACAGATATACATATATTATTTGCTTTTTCTTTTAATATAATTGAAATGCATTTATTTGATATTTGTGTAGTAAAGAACTTGACCTGGATATTGTGCACTACCGACTAAGCTATAGCATGTGTGTGTACTACATATGCAGATGTACAGTATGTCGAATTTTCTTCTTCTTCTTTTTAAGCATACCGATACCAATAAAATTTTGGCTACTTTAGAATTTTTAATAGAAAATTTACAATAAAACATTATAATCCAAACATCTGGGAGAATAAACTGATATAATAAAAGTGGTATTCTTTTAATTTTGGACTATTTGTTTCGCCCAGCGCTCCTCAATCATATTATTTTTAGAAACAAAAGCACTATTAAATTATGTGAATTTTTCCGAATTTATGTTATTCTTTTATTTATATACATATTTCGTCTATAAAATTGATGAAAATAGGACATACGTATGTACTATTCATATAGCATACAGATATTGTATTTTGAATGCAAATTTTTATGATAAAAATAAAGTTATTACATATTTATGGCAGTGAAATAATTCAATATTGTTTTATTCAAACAAAATATATTCATATCAGCAAATTAAATTCGTTTACATAAATTTTCGTTTAATGTTGCATCGATTCGAGGTTGTTTTTCATTCTAACAATAAAAAAAGGGTTTATTTTGTGTGTTTTAAATAATTCAGTACGGAAACCTAACATAAATCCATTTCTTGTTAGCGACATATTCGGTTAAAAGTGATTTACAAATTAATTTTTTTCTTTTGGAAAAAATCAATTTTTTGTTACAAGTGGTAATAACGATAAGAAACTTTAAATTCAAATGTCACTTACTGCTTGTCCCTGGTCTCAAACCATTTTATGTAAAGTTCCTTAAGGGGGACCACTAGTGTGATGTTTTCAAAAAATTGAAAATTCGATAGTCTATACCTTTAAAAACAACATCCTAAAATTTCAAGTGCATATCTCAAATAGTCTTTGAGTTACAGCTATCCGAAGAATGGATTCTGATTTTCATTGTTAACTTTGAGGTGTTGAGTGTCACATGTTGTGGAGAAGCTAGATCCTGGCACATTTAGACGACTCATCTAGTTTTACTATGATCGTTATAGTGAGTACATCGTAAATAATTTTAGTAAAAATTCTCAGTGATTAAAACTAAAAGGTAAAAATTACGAAAAACTACATTTTTCAAATTTGCTGCAGTTATAACTCGAAGACAAATCATTCGATCGATTTGATTCTTATTACAGCTTCTTTTATATATATTTCTTCATACCATGAACTTCCAGCATTTCGATCGAATAAAAAATGTAATTTTCACAAGCCAAAAACCATCAAATTTTCGCGCAAAATTTGAAACTTTTTTTTTAAAAACTCCGCCATTTTGTTAAATTTCAACTTTTTTTCGATTGAGGTTCACGGTACGAACCATACCTTCTAGTTTAAGGCTTTTTGGTTTTTTCTTATTTCAGGCAGTGTGAAGGCCGCTATCACTGCAGCAGTGAGGGAACTTTTTTTTTGGGAGCCTTGGCAGATCTTGAATAACTCACTGAATTTTCAATTTTTTGGTCCAAAAATTTTATCATCAATTTAATATATATCAACGAATATATCCTGAAAATATTAGAACATTCCATATAGTAGTTTTCTTTAAAAAAAATTCCCAAAAATCACCTTTTTTCAGACGGCCACATTAGTGGTCCCCCTTAAGTTAGAATTTGTTTTGCCTGTCTTTTGACTCCTTTTAAAATTACCATAAATTGACGCACAACCAATAGTAACAGATGTTACTTCTCAGTGCTAATAGTTCTGGTCAATGCCCAGTTGAAAACGCAAAAAAAAAAATTACTGCCTTCAAGTTGGATGCAGTTACGTCGGCTGATAAGTTTCTCACTTGAAGAAGTCTTTATCATAGGACTAGGACAGAACTCTCTCTGTCGCAGGTATAGTTTGGAGGGCTAATTTTAGGTTCATACAAAACACTATATACTGCTTGAGATGGATTTTCAATACTGAGGTTTAAGGGCATTCGAAGCGCAGATTTTACTTCTCCTTTTCTGGTGTTCATCACATGGAGTACAGTAAATCCAATTTTGGTGACTCACGTGCGATCGAAAATTTTAAGCAGTTCGTTAAGAAAAAATAGTCCCTTCTAAGAATTTTAGTATACACGAATTTTTCTATGATTTTATATTAAACAAAGGTGATAAATATAATTGAATTTTGATTTCTTGGAAAAAACTACGGCTTTGTTAATAGCGAAGTAAATAGGAAAGGTTTTTATAATTTGATTTTGCCATAGAAACTTAAGTTATTCCAGGAATAAAGCTTATACGAAATAAATGTTGATAAATCGTTTCATTTGACGAAATAAAAAAAGATCAATATTATTTATGAAGAAATGTACACAGTGCTCTCTATGCCAGTGAAATAAAAATACGAGGAAATGTTTTTAGAAAATGGGAAAATATTATTTTAATCTTGAAAGTGGATTATGAAATAAAATGATAATCTGTAAAAGTTGGATTTGTTGTTCATCGTATTACTGTTACAGCTGCTGCGAAAAGGTATATCGTCATTTATATCTGTTTAGAGCTATTGCATATAACAAGAACTATCTATATGGCTGCATTTATTTGAGAATAAATTCTGTGGCACAGAAAAAATGGATCGTAAAATTTTTATGAATTCCTTCTTCTAAGATGTTTCAAAACGAGAAGGAAATTAATAAGTAAAGAGATACAAACATATATATCACATACATTTCTTTAGTTCCGGAAAATATTCGTATACAGTAAGTATACGAAAGAAAGACAACGACTAAATACAGTATAACAGAAATCAAGTATTTTCCCATCCTCCACTACTACCATTTAAAGTGGCAGGTATTTGAACTTAATCTTCACTTGTTTGATAATGGTTATATTGATCGAAACTTCTCATAAAAGTTTAACACAATAAAAGTTATATTTTTGCACAAAATAGAGTGTTTTATTTATTAATAGTAAAAAAGTAAAAAAATCAAAAAGTCGACTGCGTAAAAAGCAAACTAAAAACATGAAAACAAAATGAAACAGATAAACAGTAATAAAAATCTGCTGCCTTCTTCGACTGTTTTACTTTTTACCACTGTTTCTCTATTTTAGCTTGTTTCTATCTCTTTCTAGTTCGCTTTTTACGCAGTCGGATTTTTGATTTTAGCGAATTTCCATTCTGGAAATTCAGCTATTACGATCTCTCTTACTTTTTTCTTTTTAAATTTTGATAAATTGGGCAGTTTTGAGAATTTTGTCAAAATCTGGCTTGTATTAACGTAACTAATTCTTGAATACGATTCTAACCAAATGTAAATCGGATAATTCTGACCTGTTTTATTAAAAAAAAAAAAAATAGTTTTGAATTTTTATTTTCTAATTTTGTTTGTTAAAATCTGCCCTAAATTGCTGTGATTTTCAGAGACGTTGTGTTGCGTTCGACCGTTTTGGTCACTTCTGCCTGACCTAGAGCATTAAACAAAAATTACTATTCGGGTATTTCTTGTAATATTCAAAATAAATTTTTGGATACCGTAAAACCGTCTAGACCCGGACACTTTTTTACATTTGTAGGTATAGTTTTATGTTTATACATGTTTCCTTCATAGATATCCCCAATAAAAGTATTACCATTAGAAAGAGCGTATATTATTTGTTATATCCCTGACCCATTTGTTTCATTATAAGTAAAAATAAAAAAAATAAAAAATAATTAGTAAGTGTCCGGGTCTACACCCCAAATCCGTCTTGACCCGGACACTTATGTAAATAATGTAATAACATGCAAACTAACCTCTCCCGTCGGGTTTAAGACACTGTTTTATATCGTTTGATGTCTTTGAACCTGTCAGACTTCAAAATATTTTGTGGGAAAGGAGAGGGGGCAATGCATAGTATGCCTCTCTATAAAGTAAACATACGATATGACACCAGAAGGAAGCATAAACCACGTAATTCTGGCGGGAATATTAACGTATGGACAGTGGGAGTTACAACTGGTGCGAATCGCGTCCATAGTGTAATAAACTGATGTGTCCGGGTCTAAACGGATATACATATATAGCATGTATTTTTTTTATATATACATCGAATATAACTTCAAACATCATTAAATGATGCGCGATAAAATTCTGAACACATACATGTCAAAACTAAAACAATAATAACAATTATGACGAAAATTGCATGTCTAAGTTAGACACACATTTTATTTCTTTGAAAAACTCTAGGATAGTAATCCTGTAAAATGAGATAGTAAATGTTGAAATCCGTAGTTTTTATTGGTACAGCTGTTTAGAGGATGTTTTTCTCTTTCTAATGACGTCAAGAACAAATGTTTATTGTTGCAAGTTAATGTAGAAATTATTTAATTTGAAGATTGGTGCAAAGTGTCCGGGTCTAGACGGTTTTACGGTATAGAAAACCTTTTGATTTTATAATTTTTTCTTTCATTTGATAGAAAAGCTGATCCATTTATTTTGAAAGTGATAATACACACGTATGTACATTTATTAAAATAAATCTAAAATATCTATAAAAAAAAGTTTCTAATACTAATCCTTTCAAAGATGTAATACAATAATAGAATAAAATAATTTTTCCATTTCCATTAGGTAAATACATATACGTAGGTACTTATAGTGTCAGACGATACAGAAATACAGATTTAATTTTATACGAAAAATGATACAAAAAGAGATAGACGGATAATTCTTTGTCAGTGTGGCTCCTCGCACCGTTGACAAAATAATAATAAATTGGTTTATGTCAATATAAAAGCAGTGAGAGAATATATTAGGTTTTTACATCGTATTCGGTCGCGTCAACGGTCGTACCGTACGTTCGTTAGGCCGCTGAGTCGGATATTCTTTCGTTCAGTCATTGTCAGGTTTTTTGTCATCACGTCGGATGAAAATGTTTAATCTGTACAATGTTTTTTGAATAATTAATCTAATAAATTGTTATCACATTTAGACGAAAAATTTTTATTTAGTCAACAATACGGTATTTGACAGTTTTTCAAAAAATGTTTACATAAAAAAATTATTTGTGTTGTTAAAAAAATGTTTTTTTTTTTTTTTTTAATATATTAGTTTAAAGTTTCTCTCTAAAACACACACATCTTTCCTGAGCCATCACATCTTTCGTTCATCATATTTTCTATTACGTCACATGCCAGTACTGTCAAAAATTAGACAAGAGATTCTTAGTAGTAATTTCGTAACATTTACACTTTAGATTTTGTATATTGTTAATTTTTGATTATTTTATTATATTAAAATGTTTTATAACGGAAAAAAGAATAGAAATTCTACATTCAATTTTAATATATAACCTCAAATAATGAATATACTGGTCGGTGATGTAAGCTATTTCTTTTTTAATTTCAAATATTATCGAGTGCTTGTGAGACACTACTACGTGTGACAAACTTTTGTTTGCATTTCAACACACTCGATTTAAGCACTCGATTTCGAAATCGAGTGCTTAAAGTTTCAGTTTATCTGAACGATTAGTGAACATATCAATACTCCGTGTGTTGAAATGCAAACAAAAGTTTGTCACACGTAGGTAGTGTCTCACAAGCACTCGATAATATTTGAAATTAAAATTGTAACTGTTTCTCGAATCAGAGAGAGTACTAATACACATAGGTGATTGAATGGGTGTCCGGCTCGGCCGCTTACCGAGCATGGGATCGTTGGTGTAGAGGTTAACACGTCTGGCTAGTTACCAGAAGATCCTGGGTTCGATTCCCGGCCGATCCGGATAATTTTTTCAATCACTTTGTGATTTTTAATTTAAGCTATTTCTGATTGTTGTTTCTAATTACGTCATCATTAGCGTAATTTTATTTAATTAAAATTTTTACAATTTTGAGTGATATAGTTTTTAAAAGGGCAATATTCAGTGCTGTTATCACTAATATAACTACTGTCAAATATCCTACATATGTACTCGATTAAATCCTATACTTCAGTTGTATTATGGGGATTCTTATAGATGCAACTTACAGTTTTCGGAAGTTAGTTTGTAAACTATATTTTGCTATTCCTATTATTTTTATAATCTAGTCATTAAATATTTTGAGTTATAACGAATTTTCATGAACTGTACGACGAAAATACAATTTCAGGGTAGATATATATTTAATAGAAAACTTGGAAATTTTATATCTTAAAGTATTTCTTGTTTCAAACATCACTTAAGGTAGTTGGTCGATAAAACGATTTTTTCAAAGGATTTTAACGAAACTTCTCTAGATATTTATTTAATTCAATACCAATAATACGAGCCCTTACCGAAAAAGAAATTGACCACCCTGATTTTGAGAAAAACGATTTCAAAGTTTTGTAATTTTAACACGGGCTCTTATGGGAAAACTCTATTGTTTTTGAATAAAATGAAAACCTGTCAAAGGAATTTGACACGTAAAAATTTAATATGTTATTTAATACAAAGTTACAAACCATATTTAGTAAGATATAAAAATTATTGTCCACGCCGTTTTTGAAATATAATTTAAAAACATCATTTTACAACGTTTTTACAACGCTTTCTCAACAATTCTTTTAAATTGCTACAACATAAACTTCGTGAAAATTCACTATCTCAGAGCAACTACGTTAAATGGAGGCACAAGAAGCAGTTTAAGCATAGAAACATTTTTAAGATTGTCACACTTCAATCGCAGTGAATTGAACATAAAAATTTCGAACTGTACGGTAATTCCGTTAATACATATGAAATATTATAATTTCAGAGGTAAGTATATCTATCATTTTTGATATCTATGCATCAAACATATTTTAATTTACGACAGTAATTTTATTCAGTAACTCGTTATTACACACAAGTTTTATGCTACGTATTTACATGCATGGACGTCGCACACTGTCGACGCATAATAATGAGTTTTTGAGGGCGACACGCAGACTAAACTACAACATATGGATTGATACGATACATACTACTCCCGCCTGTTTACACATATTAATAACTTAAGGGGAGATTCACTAAAAAAAAAAAGAAATCGATTTTTTTTTCGTCATAATTATATTTTTTAAGGTGTTAGAAATGTTCTCCTAAAATTTTATTAAAAAACAAATGAAAAATCAAAAAGTTATGGGCATTTTAGTGCACGCATTTTATTATAATTCAATTTAAATAAAAAACTTTAAATGCTTTTTTCTCGAAAGTAAGTTCTTTGACATGATTCCTCATGTATCTCAAAAAGTATTTGAGATATCGACATAAATCAAAGTGCATATTATTCCTCGATACCGTCATTTTGGCAGGAACTAGGATCTTTTGGTTCCGTAATACATTTTCAAAATGGCGGCTGTTTATAGTCGAGAAAAAGCGGTGATTTTTTTAAAATTTATTTTCAAAATGCGATTTCTCGCTGGTTTTTTAATTTTTTCTTAGATCCTAGTTAGTGCCATAACTGTGTATGAATATTTTCAGAAAATTCTTGATTTTTTTATTTTGGTTCACTGGATATTTCAGAACGCGAGGAACTATCAAGGTGGAAACATCTCGCAGTGTCGACTTCAAAGCCATATAGGTACTATACTCAGCTCATTTTTGAATTAAAATTTTTTTTTTTGTAATTTTAACACATTGTCAACTTAAGTATTGATTTGTACCAAGTCCACTTTAAAATTATTTTTTGGATCGTTGTTTTGTTAGTTTTAGACGTTGAAGAAGTCGAAAACACTTGTCGAAAAAAATTTTAAAAAATGGACTTGGTACAAACCAATACTCAGCTGACGACATGTAGCAACAATGTTATATACTTAGTTTTTTAATAAAAGATTTATTTGTATAAAAAAAAAATAACAAAAAAGGTGGATTTTTCATGTTTTTTTGGCAAATCCCCCCTTAACAAAGCAGGAAACTTATTCGTGCGACGACCGTCAAAGATAAATATCCATAATATACGTTATACATACAGCCAGAAAAAATAGTGCGCACGTTTAGAATGTGGGGCGTGAGACTATATCAAATGTGGTGAGAGCGGTGTTGGCGAAGAGCAAAGTCGTCTCTCGTCGAATGAGAGACAGTCAGTCGAATGGATACATAAGGGCGGCAAGAAGAAGGTCAGAGGTTTTCGAACGTAATACCGTGTACGTACACAGATCGATACAAATAATGTTATGAACAGTATTTTTGATGCGAGTAGGCCGCGCGTCACAGACAAAGGAGTCAGTCACACAGCGTGAATAGACAGATATACGTACACATACATATACCATGTGAGTTCTTTGAGAGTTGCCATTTTTATTACAACCAAATTTGTATGATAGAAATGGTACTGGAAAAGGTTCTCTTCTCGGATGTAATGGAAATGTAACCAATCAGAACACTATCGGTTGAAGTAGCCTCAAGTACATATGCATATTTTTACCGCCTAACTGACAAATTTAAGAAAAATTAAAAAATTAAACTTGGGTAAAAAAATTATTTTTGTTCATTTATATTGTTAATTAATGCATTAGATCAGTTTTATCGAAAAATTAATATATAGTCTCATTTAAAAATCTATAAGTTTGTATCATAGCTCGAAAATCATAAGAACTACAAAGCTCCTGACTATAGAAATCGGTTGCCTCCGTCGATATCTACAACTCGTATTTGAACAATTTTTTGATTAAATCAACGGTTTGGCTGTAATAAAAATGGCAACTTTCAAAAAACTCCAACAGTATAAGTAACTGAACGAATATTATATCATGTACTATGATGAGTTCTTTGTTGAAGTCACGGTGAAAATCTGTACAGTGAAAGTAATTTAATTTTACAAAAAAAGAAATTGTTAGGTACGGGAGGTGGATAAACAATGAAACATGTTCCACAATGAAACATTGTGAATATTTTTGCAATTGATCGTTTACCAGCAGTGTCATCAATTTATCATCGTGTAAGAAAGGAATTTTAGTTTAAGTGTTATTTTGGCATTTACTGCTTAAAAGTAATCAACGAACGTTACAATGATATGTTAAGTAAAAAATTTATAGCAATTTCAAATCGTTTTATCATGAGCTAGTAAAGAGGATCAGTTAGGGAACGCAACTTTGTTGCAACGTACTGAATTGTGTAACTGTTTAACTTGCGTGGTTCAGTCCATCATATAAAACCAACAAGGCACTTAACTTGACTATCACAAATTTCTTTGCGACTTGGGTTAACTGTACTCTTTAACATATCTCTTATAGTTTTCGAGATATCTTAATAAATAGGATTTGAATCCCAAACTTTAGGGGCTGGTTTCACACCGTAAAAGTGGACGGTGGCCGATAAAAAAAAATATGGGTTCCTTATTTTTGTATTTTCTACACACCAGCAAAGTTTAAAGGAGATTGGCGATTGGCATTTGGGTAGTGTTACTTGTCAGTTGTATTGTGGCTGAAAAATGCCAAAATATATCTAGTTACATATTGCCCAGCCATAACTCCTGGCAACATATTTCCGAACTGTGGTTGGGCAACAATATCCAACAATATTTTCGGCAATATGTACCAATTGCACGTTTACGAGTCTCTTTAATTTTATCAGTTATTATCAAAGTCATTTTCTTTCTAAATACATTTTTCCTTTAATAGGAATATTTGCCTATGTTAATTAAAAATTTTATTAGATGCATAAAAAGAAACAAGAAAATTAATCTATTACTATTATATTTACAATTTGTTGTTTTATGAATGCAATTAAAATAATTTATTAAGATATTATGTATTGATAAATAATTTTTTTTTTTCATTGTTCTTACAAAAAACGTGGATACATACATAATTATAATCTTGCTATCCTCCATTCAGTATTTTCAGTAACTAATTTTAGTACATTCTAATGTATTTCATGATGTAAAAAGGAAAATATTTTAATTATGGTACTAAGTAGTTTCATATGATGAACCTATGCAGATAAAATTCTTAATTCAAAACAGATGAAAATTAATTTATTTTTAAAAACATTTTTTAATAATAAATAGAACTCGTATAAACAGAAATACCCCTGTCGCAGCATTCTGTATAACATAGCGATATTTCCGTTAAAAAAATTTCTCGGAAACTACTTGACATAAACTAGTAGTTTAAAGACCTCTTCTGTGTGTTTTTTTCTCCTCGTTTCAATGGTGTAAAAAATGTCGCAAAAATTTTGAATAAAGGGAAATTTTGGCAATTTCCTCACTAATTTTTTTCACGAAAATTGACAGAAGAACCATGTTTCGGGCATCGGACGTGCCTGGTTAACGAACTCATCCAACGGTTTGGGACTTCCAATATTTTCACCAAATTTCGTAAAAGGATGACGTTTCGTTCGAGAGTTATCGTGCTCGTGCGGACACACACACACACACACACACACACACACACACACATATATATATATATATATATATATATATATATATATATATATATATATATATATATATATATATATATATATATATGTGAGTGTGTGTGTGTGTGTGTGTGTGTGTGTGTCCGCACGAGCACGATAACTCTCGAACGAAACGTCATCCTTTTACGAAATTTGGTGAAAATATTGGAAGTCCCAATATATATATATATATATATATATATATATATATATATATATATATATATATATATATATATATTTCTGCCATAGTCCCAGGCTCAGGTCGCGTTATGACAGTGGCTGTAATAGCTGAATTCCATTCTGGAAATTCGCTAATATTACAAGAGCAAGTTGTTATCAACAAATTTAACTGTAGCATAATGAAATAAAAGTCAAAGAGAGGGAAAAATACAATTTGCCTTACCAAAAAAAATATAACGTTGAATTAAGCGACACATACCTGAAACAAAAAAAAAAATGTGTTACAAAAATTATTACTTAAAAAATATTAGCTTATCAAGTTATAAAATATGTAAGTACTAAAAGCCTGCGATGTCGGGCGATTAATGGGTTTAGTGGACTAATTTTGTTTACATTTTATCACTTTTTAGTCAACAAGCTTTTACCTTCGACTCAGGGCCAGCTTAGCCAATAGGCCACCCTAGGGGCGGTAAATTTTTAAAATAGGGCGGAAAAATGAGTAATTAACGTTTTTTTTTTTTTTTGCTCCACTTATTTTTTTTAAGAGAAAGTTTGTAAAAAAGGTAGGAAAAGGGGCGGCAAATTTTTAAAACAGGGCAGAAAAATTTGTGATTGACGTTTTTTTTAAAATTTCGTTTTTTTCAAATAAAAGGTAGGGGCGGCATTTTTCAAGATACCTAGGGGCGGACTCAGGGTTAACCCGGCCCTGCTTCGACTAAAATAATTAATTTTTTTTTAATGTTTACAAACGATGAATTTAATGATTTTTTTTTTTGTATTGCAATAACCTCGATTAACCGCTATTTACTAAGTGACGGTAAGCGATTACTAACATGTCTAGGAAGGTAAGTAAACTTTTATGACCCTTAATTTTTTGTAACCATAGTAACCAGAAAACAGAATGGTAAATGTTGCTTACGTGTCAATTTCTCTGCTATCTAAATACTAACTTACGTTTCAAGAGGTTGAAAATAATGCGGTACTTTACTAATTTGCACTAATTTTAAGCTCCTATAGCACGGTTTTGATAGAACGCGGTACGTGATGTATACGTAATGCGGTACAAAAAAAAAATTGTTTTTAATAATTCTATTTTTTTTTTAAATTTTACAATGAAAAATATGGAACATTAAAGTCCGATCCACATTATAGTGCCGATATCGGTACGAACCGCTTCGGTCTCGCTCCGATATAATCGTGTTGTGTTCACATTACAGTGCTGATACCAAGCTGGTACCTATTCGTTTTCCATTCATATTATAATGCCGCTCTTGATACGCTTCCAGTTCAGTCTCAGTTCCATACAAATATCTTTTTATAACAACTAAATGCAAGCGGAGCGTAGTGGAATCAAAAACGTGTTCACCCTATCGATATATAGGTCTGATATCGCTCCGATACCGCTCTAATAAAATATTATCTAAGTGGTATTGGTATTGGAGCGATATTGGAGTGAGAGCGTACCGCGACTGATATCGGAGCGATGATGTGAATACACTCATTGTTTCTTGTGTAAGAATACTTTATCGAATCGGAAGCGTAGCGATATCATACCGAGAGCGGAGCGTTAGTGTGGATTGGGCCTAATTCTGCATTTCTTAGCGCATGATTCCTTCATATACATAACACACTCAGTAGTTCACTTTGAAAAATTATGATTTTTCAAAAAGGAACGTACACCCCTAACTCTATTCGGAAAATTTGATTATCTACATCTCTGTCACTTCTTTAAAAAGTGAAATACATAAATCATTGTTAAAAATACATACGTACATTTACACTTTTAAAAATATAGTACATAGTCTAAATATACATACTTTACTCTCTAGTAATATACGTCTATGTATGTATATTTTGAGCTTGCTGTGCTATGAAAACAACACAACGAGCGAGCTAGACATTCTTTAATGATGATTTTTGTCTACATTAGACACACAAATATGTATGTATGTATAAGCGGGGTAAATGACAGAAAAGATGATAATCACAATAATGACAGCGTAGCAGTCAGCTAACAGCTAGCAGCCGCTAGCAGCTAGAGAAGCTGCCATATGTATAAGTACGTTGTAGTCGTTTGCAATCAACGCTTGTTTCAACATTCATAATATTATTATGTTGGTACAGCGCGTGTAGCCCATGTAACTGTTGGATGTGGTAGTCGATCCAGTCAACGTACCAGGATAACATACATACTAGATGTTTATGTAAATAGTGAATTAAAAGTCGATATTAGATTGTACCTAAAAATTTTGTTTTAAGGGGGACCACCAGTGTGACATTTTGAAAAACTTTGCATGTTTCAATAGTCTATACCTTTAAAAATAACAAACTAAAATTTCAAGTACATATCCCAAATAGTTTTTGAGTTACAGCCATTCGAAGAGCGGATTTTGATTTTGATTGTTAACTTTGAGGTATTGAAAAATGTATGAAGGTTGATAGTTCGGGAGTTTCTGGACGTGGCTGCCAGTCACATGTGGAGCAAATTGTTACAGATTTAGTTACAAAATAACCTTAAAATGTAAGAAAATTGTTTCATTTTTAAACGTTTAATAAAACTATATTCGTCAATAACTGAAAAAACTTATAATTTTTCGGTTTTGTTTAATAATAAGAACTACTCTCATCTTTTTTATTATATATATTTTGGTAGATATATATTTTAATGTAAAATGTACTTATAACATTCTTTTGCTCTACACAAATATTGTGTTACTTTTCTGTTGTTCAAAACAGGTTAACATTTTTATTCTGTTAAATCGAAATTTGTGTTAATATTTTCATTTAATACAAACACGAAATGTTACATTAACGCACGGTTGTGTTGCTTATTTAACACAAAAATTTTAACCACTAGTTTTTTCTTACGCAGAACACAAATTTTTTTACTGTGTACATCCATAAGCAGTTAAGTTAGAATCCTACATAAAATTTCATTCAATGTCACCAGATGGCGACATCCCTTATTTCTTATTTCATTTTATTGTGTAAAAGCCCAAATATTCTGGTGTTATATCGTCACTATAACAATATTAATAATAATCATACACATTTTGAGATGTTTACGTCTGTTGGATGGTGTTTCACGTTTGAATATCACTATACTAATTCCCTCTTATAATACACAAAGCAGTTAGGCATGGCATTATATTATGTACCTGTACAAACGTATAATATCTAGCTGATAGTTGCTGATTGTAGTAGATTTATTTACTAAATATCATCATTCATAAAACAACAGACCAGTCGACTAGATTTATCTAAATATTTACCTGTCTAGTGATAGATTATTATACCTAAAGTTGCATATTATCTAGAAACATAAATGAATAGATATAGCTGAGCTAACTTTTTCACTAGTTAATGTGGGACAATATAATAATCTTGGACCTTATTTTTATTCGTGTAATATATTGAAAAATTCCAAAAAAAATTTCGATTCAAATATATAATTGTTGTGCAAAAATAAAAAAGTTATATTTTTGCAAAAAATACAACTGATGGACCAAAAAAGAATTACGTCTTCAGAGAGCGCGTGTCCGAAGAGCGCAAGTAAATACGGTGTTTTTTGAACGAATAAGAGTCATAAAAATATACAAAATAAAACAAACTGACCAGGTATTATATGGTACTGTATGGAATCAGGGAATATACAGTGCCGTCCCAAAAATGATATTGTTATCCTGTGATTTTCAATTTGTTAACAAAATTTAAATTTTGAATGAAGATTCTAGTTTGTTATTTTACTAACTGAATAACTAATAATTTACTTATATTTAATAGCTTTATACTGACCATGTAAACCTTAGTTGTATTCTAACGTCTAATTTTCAATATTAGCTCGTACAGCCAGAGGAACAGGACTGGAATCTTCATTCAAAATTTAAATTTTGTTAATAAATTGAAAATCAAAGAAAGACAATATCATTTTTGGGACGACACTGTTTTATCAATCTATATTTGTACATCTGGTCAGTTTATTTTTAATGCACCATAATTAAGTTCGCTCTATGAACACGCGCTCTCTAGACACGCGCTGTACGGACACGACACCCGAAAAAAGACACTGACAAGTAAAGGTCCCGAGGCCGAACCACAATACGACACAACTTTTTTTCTCTAAAAGAAAAAAAATAGCGAGACTAACTTGGCGGGATCGTATGGTGGTCAACCAAATGGTCGGAAAACTGATATTACACCACCAAAAATTATTCCTACTAATGGCGGACATAATTCCAAGAAACTATAACACTATTTAATATTAAAGAACGGCTTTTAAATATTTCTCTAATGCTTAAGTGTCGATATTTAACTGAATTACATGGTAGACGAAGTGGTCGAAAAACGACATTTCATATTACACGACCAAATGTTATTCCAACTAATGGCGAAAGTGGTTCCAGGATAGACGAGGAACTTCGGCCGAGTGTGTAAAGGAATTATTACAAAGTGGATTCATTAATTCCCTGAAACTTATAAACGGTGATCTCATACTAACATTGCATTAGCTACTGAACGAATTAAATGTTTATTAAAGTTTTACTTTTATTAAACATTGTAAGAAATCTTTTTTCTAAAAAATTTCCTTTCTTTCAAATAAAAATTTATTGAAGTTCTGTTACTATGAGAATGTACGATTATTTTATATTTATTTTCGATTTGTGTTTTCACTTTTATTAAAATAAGGAAGAAATTCCTAGCTTTGAGTTATTGGTTTCGAACAATAAAACTTTTTATTAAAAATAATGAATTGCAAATGTTGTAAAAGATTTTTATCTGAACGTTTTTTGACCTTCATCCTCTGGAATTTCCTCTATAAAAATTTATATGTTTTGTCCGACTCAAGTAAAAAGGCTGCTGTTAATCGATTGGAGAGGTTTGTATGCAACTTTTTTTCAACGCATTTCTGGATACTAAACAATTTTTATTTTGCATATAATTTTCTTCTTTCTATGTACTGTTAATTTAATTAAACTACTATTTATTATATTTAGTCCATTTTGTAATGCTAAAAAGAATTAAAAATGAGCCACAAGACTTGTCCCCAGATTTTTAGGAAGCCAACTCTACGTTTTAATAATATTTACGTATATTTTAGGAAACAAAGCACAGCACGCGTTGAGGCTAATATCGAGCCATTATCGCCATTTTAGCGTAGGTAACCGACAAATAACAAATTTTACAAATGAAGGACTTTTTAAATATTTGTAGGGCGCTTGCGATATTTCTCCTGTCTTAATTTTATTACGCCTGAGCATATTATTCCTATTATTTTATTAACCTTACGATAAAGATGGTTATTGTCGGTTACGCTAAAATGTGAAAATGTGAAAATTTTTGAGAAAAACGTTAACACTGCTTGGTCCGTTACAGTTTAAAATGTTGCTTGCAATAAAAATCTCAATTTCGATGAAAGTCTCGCTTACGATAAATCGGCGGTAATGGTTCGATATGCTAATGTATAAAATAACGTATAATTTAAACATACAAAAATCGGCAAATGCATGTTAAACACGAATTGAGTCAGAGTTCCGTAGTTCAGTAGCTATGGTTTTCAAATATTTTCAGGATAAAGTATTTCTTACTTTTAATTTGTATTAAAACTAGCCCTTAATTTGTTAATAATATGATTATTTAAACCCTTTATATGAATTTAAACATTTAAAGTCACTTAAACTGTGTAAGATCCGACATTGACTATTACAAATTGGCCAAATGCGAGTAGTTCGAACTACGAAGTTCTAAAAATGTGACACCAATTGACACAGACATTAATTAACAATTTTTTTTTCCATTGATCGTAGCCAACATAAGCCGATTAATTTCCAAAAATATACAAAATACCAAATTGTATTACAAAAGTCCAGCCATTATTTATTCTGTGAGTGCATGGCTTGTGATGTATTATGTTAATGAAAATTGAATTTTGTCGACACAATAATTGCATTTTAGATAAATGACAGGTAATTAATGAGAAAGTTTTGTATACAAAAGTTTTTGTTGTACCTACCAGCATTGGTGGTATTATATAAGTGAGCAGTGATACTCAAACAGTGAAATGTAATCGTCGGTCGACACTATAATGCTAAGTGGTTCTAATAATACGATGGTGTTTTTAGCAGGAAAAAATAGCAGAAAAAAATCGCAGCGTCAACACCATGCGTTAAAAATATTCTTTGAGAATAACAAAACGATATTTGAACAGTCGGACAGTTAGCACATATCGACTAACTGAACTAACAACCTCCCGTTTCGTTTGTAATATGTACGTATTCACGACATATTGAACGAACCAAAATCATTAATAATTTTGTTCCAAAATAAAACGGAAAATTTCAAAACTGGAAAAACTTAACGCTTTGAAATTCACATCGATACTTCATACAACTAATAAACTAATATACAAGAATAACTCAGAAAATTTTTCCGGCATTAAATATTGGAAAGTAAATGATAAAATATAAAAATTGTTACATTTTGTATCGCGCATACATTAGTTATCGTAAGTTAGAACCAAAATTTCGGGAAAACGGCTAGCCGCGCATTCTCTGCTGATATGTTGTCTCTTATAATAGTGACAACCAGCGAAAATTTGAACCCGATCCTATGCGTCGTTTTTTGGCAATTGACGGCAATAAAATTTTTTGTGGAAAAAAATGCCTATAATACATGATTCCAAGTGAAATTTCGGGAAAACGACCCGCCGTGTATTTTCTGCTGGCATGGCATTTAGTTACTTATTATATTAGTAACAAACAACGAAAATTTGAACCAGATCCTATGCGTCGTTTTCTGACAATTGAAGGCAAAAACAGTTTTTTGTCGAAAAACGCGATTATAATACATGATTCGAAGTCAAATTTCGGGAAAACGGGTAGCCGTGTATTTTCTGTTGGCTTGGCATTTTGTTTCTTATTATATTAATAACAAGCGACGAAAATTTGAGCCAGATCCTATGTGTCGTTTTTTGGCAATTAACCGCAAAAATTTTACTTGATTCGAGGTCAGATTTCGGGAAAACGACCAGCCGTGTATTTTCTGCTGGCAGGAAATTTTGTTGCCTCTAATATTAGTAACAAGCAACGAAAATTTGAACCAGATTCTATGCGTCATTTTCTGGCAATTAACGGCAACAAATTTTATTCTATCACAAAGCGCCTATAATACTTAGTTCGAAGTCAAATTTCAGGAAAACGGATAGCCGTGTATTTTCTACTGGAATGGCATTTTGTTACTTATTATATTAGTAACAAGCGGCGAAAATTTGAACGAGATCCTATGCGTCGTTTTCTGGCAATTGACGACAAAAACAGTTTTTTGTCAACAGAAGGGGCTATTAAACATAATTCGAGATCGAATTTCGGGAAAACGATCAGGCGTGTATTTTCTGCTGGCAGGGCATCTTGTTGCCTATAATATTAGTAACAAGCAACGAAAATTTGAACCAGATCCTATGTGTCGTTTTCTGGCACTAACCAGCCGTGTATTTTCTTAAAACCTTTATGGTACAATTACTTTATAGTAGGTAGACAATTTTATTCTCGTTATCAGTTCTGCTGATTCTAATCTGTTGGTATATTTTTCCACAGCCAACTTCACACACAAACCGCACTGTAATTATACATTGCATTTTACATAATTCCTACACTAACAGCATTTCTACGATTAAACTAATATTCACTAAAAATTAGGTAAAAAACTAAAAATAATGTCACTTTATTTTTATTATTATTGCCTATTAATTAATTTCTGTTCTATCCAAACTACTAAAATTCAACATATCTACGAAAACCGAAAAAAAACAAAATAAATTTTAAAATTAAAACAATTTTACATTCAATAATATTTAATTGTTATCAAATATAATTCTGTACATATTTGTATTATGTCAACCTTTTCACATAAATTATTTTATGGTAAATAGACAATTCTAACAATTTATTATCTGTTTTCCCGCATTTTTGTTATTGACTTCGCACGTCCATCATAACCGCGACTCGTTCCAAAAAGTTCTATCTATAGAACATATTTATTCAAATTGAGATTTATTCAAATCGAGATCCTCATAAAAGTTCCCACTTCGGTTGTGTGACGCCAAGCACACTTACAATTTTTTTTTCATGCTCCAAAACCTAATGAATATATGTGACAAAAATTTCAAATATTTTACAATAGCTGTACCCGCGACGTCGTTTGCGCTACGCATTCTTATAAATTCAATGAGAAATATATAAGTGTAATAATTATACAGAACTTGCGTAGAACAATAATTTTTGCGTAATGCATGTACATGCTCAAATGGTTTTTCCCGGACATTTTCCCGGAGTAAAAAGTATCTTAGATGTTAAGCCAGTTAATAACTTATCACCATATTAAATTTCATTAAAATCTGTTCAATAGGTTTTGCGTAATGTGTGCACATGCTCAAAATGGTTTTTCTATTTTCCCGTGGGAATGAAACATGATCCCGGAGTAAAAAGTATCTTAGATGGTGACCCAGGTAATAAGTTATCATCACACCAAATTTCATTAAAATCCGTACAGTTGTTTTTGCGTGATGCGTGAACAGACAGATAGACAAAAATTTTAAAAATGGTTGTTTTGATATCTACATCGATAACTATTTACAGTACCAGTGCAATTTTAAAAAAATATTCCATGTACAGAAACGGTCTCTGGGTCATCTGGGTATGAAAAAAAATCCAGGAAAACCACCTAATCTTGAGGTCACTAGATGAGAGAACCTCCATGCTAAAAGTAAAAATGTTGAAAATCACCGATAGAATGATATTCAATTTTCGCTATAAAGTTTAAATTGCCAATGTTCCATTGTAGCGATGACAACCGTTTTCCCTGTTGGAAAATCAATTCAATCGAACGGAAAACGTAACGTAGCCAATCAACATGGAGCATGCATGCACGTGTAACTGAAACATATTTATGCCCTTGGAACTTTTGAATACATTTCATAACACATTCAAACACTGTATAACTGTGTTACCAACTTGACCATTCTATTTTACAACCTACAAGAGAAGTGCATTACGATTCAATATTGGACTCGAGATTAACTACTATTGAAACGTATACGTCATTTATCTCACCTATTTGAAGCTATAACTTAATTCGAAATACGAGAACCTCGGTAAATCATGTCATAGTAATAAATAAATTGTACAGGTAGTAGAAATGGGTAAAGATGGCAAACTTAAGTGCATTGTGTTTTAGTTCAAATTATATTCGATTTAAATGTTCAGATAACTGGAATTAATACTCTTTAAAATTTGAGTAATTTAGTCCTTTAAATGATTAATATAATAATGTATTTGAAACATTTACTTTGTGAAAATTTATATTAGAAAATATGAAAATTGTTGCTTTGTCACTTTTCACCAATATGAAAATGTTTTCTCGTTACCTTTCACCGATAAATAATTAATAAGAATATAAGTGGAGTTTCATTTCATCATAAGGAAACTATTAGGTACTATATTGTTTCAAAAATATATTTTTACTTAATTTTACTTACATATGACAACTTAAGGCATTAACATCTCTAGAATGATATTCCAAAGGAATTATAACTGCGGAAGTATTTTAAAAATAGTTTTAAGCCCGATTTCTGAAACGACTTCGAGTAAGTAGTTGAAAACGTTTAAAAACGCCATCCGTAAGATTTTGGAATTTCTCAATTTGACCAATAACTCTTTAACGATAAATCAATATTTTGTAATAATCTTGTGTACCACTTTAGTAAAACTAATCTAAATGATGAAAAAATTCTATTTTCTGGCTGTTGTTTGAAAATTGTTATGTTGCCCACCATATGAACCTCTTCGAAAAAAAAAGCGTCTGTATTCGCTCTACAACTGCGCTGCCATTTTAGTTTGTAAATTGGGGGAAAATTTTTTTTTGTCTACCCCTGATCACGTATAATACGCTCTAAAGAGTTTGATACTGATCGCGTTCTTTCTTATGGAGAAATATTTTCGAATAAAACCTTTTTTTCTGACATTTCAAAGTAATGTAGCGCCTTAAGAGGAAAAATATCTTGAGAGCGACAATTTAATTGATGTATATATTTTACAATGAAAAAAAATGGTAAAAAATTTTTCACTGATTATTTCATTATAGGTCAATTTAACTAATTCCAAATCCATAGTGAAGAAATATTAAAAAATAATATGAATTATAATATTAAATCATTTTATTTGTTAAATTGTCTTACCATATTACACACAAATTTTATATTTTTCTAAATAAATAATTTGTGTTTTCTACAACTCATGTTGCCTAAAAGCAGTTTAACTCGAAGAACTAACATCCCAAAACTGTTTTGGTGTTTAAAAAAAAATATTGATGTTCATTTAAAAATGTTGCCTTTTTCGATTTTCTATCCCCTTTTTGAAACGCAACGGTTCTAATCGTGGTTCAAAAACGTCGTTTTGAAATGATGTGTATGACCCACAGAATAACACAGAACGAGCGGTAATATTTCTATACTACTGAAATCAGTGTAACGCTAAAGGATAAAAGATATCCCACCACTACGTTATATATGTGCACGCGGAGTTGTGTGTGAGGTAGTGCGCTAAATGGTTATGTGTATGCGTGTCTTGTATACGCATATGTTAAAAAAATATATAATATGTATGCGCTACGTAGATGTACGTATACACGGTAACACAACACCAACAATATGACAACAATTGAAACACACCCATTGGTAGCTTGTAAGTCAATGACAACATAGTTCTGTAAAATGCACATACTTGCACATAAGTGATTGCAGAAAAGAGACAGTTATATTCGTTCTATTTGTTCTGTGGTATGACCCCTACTATACTTTACTTCGGTTTTTACGATATTAAATTTGAATTCGGAATTTCACGATCATTTCTGTTATGTACGACTGACCTTAGAGGAAATAAATTAAGTTTAGTATATATTGTAAACAAATTATATGTATATACGTTACTGTACAATTCAATTAACGAAAGTGTTTATTCCGAATGATTCAAAGAAAAATAAACATTAACAATGCAATATAAAGGACCCTCCACATTCTCGCCGAGGTTGGACGAGGTTCCTTGCCGAGTTTCTCGCTGAGGCTGGCTGAGGCATATGAATAGCATTAAAACATCAACCGCGAGGCACAACGAAATGATCCTCTACATTCCCGACTCGTCCAACCTCGGCGAGAGTGTATGGAGAGTCCTTTAACACAAATGTGAAAATGTCATCATAATTGGGTACCGGGTTTCTTCGGACAGGTCAGGACCGTACTTATTTCAATAAAATTTTGCAACTAAATTACATTAAATTATGCACATTTGAATGAATATAATTGGTCAAAAATTATATTTTTCACCATTTAGAATACTAACAGCATTTTTTATTTGACGAAAGTAAGAAAATTCAAAAAATCGGAAAAATTTTTTGTAAAATATATTGAAAAGTTGTTGAATATTTAGACGGTCCACTATAATAAGCTAAGACGTACGTATTTGCTAAGATTTTTTATTATTAAAAAACAAATTTTTATCAAGCAACTATACTTCTATCTCTCAAAATTGAAAACAATAAAAAAAAAATGAATTTATTTAATTTAAATAACCTGTCACATAAATCACATACTTTTGGTAGTCAATTAAAATTTCAGTGGTACTTTTCAATTGTGCAGGTAATAAATAAAAGAAGAAAAAGGATGTTTACATAAAATACGTATAAATAATATTTTCATACACATATGTATGTGTGTGTATGTAACTTGTGTACGTTGTTTTTATGAAAATATTTTGAACTTTTAGTCACATTGAGTGCAATATGTATATCTGAATATGCTAAAGACGAAACTATCTGATCCGAAAGAAATCCGATACCTGGTCATAATCATAAGCATAACATTTACATAACATTCAGAATTCAACTCATACAAAAATACATAATATCAAAATATCACAAATTGAAATTAAATAATATATATGTATATATAAATATATTTACAACCATTTTGATAAGAATGAAAGAAATGAATGTTTCGATAAGAAATACGAACGTAGTACATAGAATAATAAAGGAGATGGAGGAGATGGAGAAATGTTTGTAGACTAAACAAAACATGACTCAACCAAAATTATACAGTATACAACCATCAAACTATACATAAAAGTCTCATATTTATTCATACATATACATACCTAGTGTCGAGATAACGAAAAACAAGTGCACTATGTATTATTGTAAGAATGTACCATCTAGGAGCAAAATCGGGAAACTACTGAGAGAAAATTAATTTCTTGTCAATGTAACCTTCACCGTTAGATGATAAAAAATCACCTAAAAATGTTAAACGGTTTTTTCGATCTTAATGTACAAATTTTATACAGATGTAACGATTCGCTGTATCTAAATCCATACAAAAAAAAAATTATATGAACACAACAAATTTTTTCATCGTAGACACAGACTTATAGCGGAGTTTATAATGATTTACATAGCATTAAATACAAATACTTATACAGCAGAAAGCATGTTACCTAATACAACTGAACCTTTTTTTATGCGGTAGATAGGGACAGCATAAAAAAAATCACACAAAAAAAATATATATTAAAAAATATTATAAATCGCTATAAAAAGTTTAGTTCGATCCAGATTGTAAAAAAAAACTTTTTTTTATGCGGTGAATCGGGACCACATAAAAAAAGTTTCATCGAAAATACATAACTCAAAACCTCACGATTTTCTTAGAAGTTGCTTTTCTAAACAAGATAAAGCATTAATTTACACGTGAGAACATCTTATTTCACTTTTATAATATTATGAAAATTGTGAAAAATACATATCTGTAAAAAAATTAAATGATGCAATAACTTATGTTCTTATGCAGTGTACTGATTAAATGCTTAAAAACCATTAAAAAGTATTTTTATCAAAGAAAATTATTATAGTAAATGTTTAAGTTTCTTACTGTCTCTTGGTTCTGATTCTCATTATGCATTTTAATGGTAATTTTTTTTAAAAACCTCATAAAAACTATTGCACAAAAAAGGACCGCTTAAAAAAAAGGTTTAGCTGTATAGTGTTTTTTTAAAGTGGAAACTTCTTAGCGCGAGTAACTCTGCGGGAGAGTGTAATGAAATCTGTAATAATCAAGAGTGTTTTGAAAACCGTAACGCTTTGGTTGTTATGAAACGTAAAACAAACGTTAGTGGGTAGTTGATTGTTAATTGTTAAGTGATTAATATTTTATATTATTTAAATTATTAAATTTAAGTTGTTCACAACATTCTTAATATCATATTTTATACAGTATAATTATACTAAAGATGCAACAGCATGTCACACCGATAAATGTTACTTTTTAGTTTTGTCCTTATCATACTACTGCTGAAATTTAACAAATCTATAGAAACCAACATAATCAAAATAAATTTTAAAATTAAAACAACTGAAATTACACTTAATATTCATTTTATGGTAAATAGACAATTATTCTAGTTATCGATTCTGAAAATACCCCTGTCGCAGCATCCTGCATAACATAGCGAATTTCCGTTTATAAAAAATAGTTTTCGTCGGAAACTAGTTGACATAGAAAAATAGTTTAAAGACTTTTTTATGTAATTTTTTCTCCTCTTTTAAATGGTGTAAAAAAATTTCGCAAAAATTTTTGAATAAGTAGAAATTTTGCCAAAAAACTAATTTCCTGCAAGAACAAAAATCATGTTCCTGGCATCCGACGTGTCTGGCTGACGAACTCATCAAAGGGTTTGGGACTTCTAATGTTTTTACCAAATTTCGTAAAAATTGGATACTTCATTCGAGAGTTATCACGCGGACACACACACATTATTTTCGGTTTCTAGGGACCTCAAAACAAATTTCTGCCATAGTTCCGGGCTCAAGTCGCGTCATGACAGTGGTTGTAATAGCTGAATTCCATTCTGGAAATTCGCTAAAATGGACAGAAAAACGGTGCATTCGAAACTACTCACCAAAATCGGTCACTGATTGTATTTTAGGTAAATAAGTGGGCTCAGTGCTTCCATGTGCTGTTGTCTGTTTTATATACATAGATAATATGACTGACAAGGGTTGTTGGATCATTTCTCCCTCTATGTATCTCCACCTTAGGTAACCTTTATCACACACAAATATTCTAAAATTGAAATTGACTTAACTCCAACGTGTGTTGTTAATTTTTATCAAAATTCGCAGAGGAGCGAGTATATAGTGGGACTGCACTGCGAAGAGTCGTAAGTTTGAATCGTAACGTTATCATTAATGTCAATTTGTTGTTCTCAAAATTTTTATAGTCGATATCCTTAACACGAATATTTTAACTAGTATCGGATAGTCTAATCAGTATCGATAACTCGTACAAAAACGCCATCTCTGATGGAATTAACAAGAACATAATATTATAACGATAAATTGTTATTTTTTTGGAGAACAGAATATGGATAAAGAAGCGAAAAAAGATATCATAGTATTACATTACACAACATCTTTAAAGAAAGTGAAGAATTTCATAAATAAATTGACCGTACCTTAAAAACATATTTATTATTCAAAATTATAATGGGAGAACATTATTTTAAAAATTTATTACGTCAACCGACAGACATATGAACGAACGGAATTTCAAGAATGATGAACCAATTTGTTCTCACAAAAAATCTAATTTATCTGTTGGTGAAAAACATTAAATTAATTTCTTTTTCAACTTTTTCTTCTTTTCGTTAACGGAATAATTCCAAAATACTTTCTGATGTTTTTGTTTGAATAAACACCGTTTTTGTTTGAAGACTTTCTTCGTTTCTGATTCCGTCTATTAAATATCATTCGGTTTCTATCTATCTCTCTTTCGTTTGTCTATTCTTCTTCGACGACAAATATTTAAATTTTACTAAACATGTATATTCTTTACGGATTTATCTGTAGAATTGTAAATACATAATTATATACATATATATCACTGAAAATAATCCCTTTGTTCTCAAAAAAATGTAATTTTTTTTTTCTAACCGAAATTTTCCAAATTCTCAGAGAGAAGTCTGATTTTTTAGTAAGTCGGCTAGATGTAGAGTTTTAAATGGAGAAATCGAATATTTGTCTAAATTGTGTCGGAATATTTCTTAAGCTTGAATAAAGGATGTTATGAATATGAAATTTCGGATACGGATATTTAAAAACATTTTTTTCGGTTTCGGTTACGGATATATAATAATATCGGATAATGTTTCGGATACGGTTATGGTTACGGATAATTGCTTTTAGTGAAAATTTTTTTTAGTAAATAGGGAAATTTTACTCCAAAAAGTGAACGTCAAACACAAATCAAAGGAAATCTATCAAAAAAAACTACTTGCAGCAAAAATTTGCTTCGATTTAAATTCAGTTTTCCAACGGCAGTTGTCTGTTATTAACCGAAACAAATTCGAAACTTTTATTATCGGTTACGGGTTCGGATATTAAATTATTTCGAATATCCGGTAGTTTCGGTTACGGTTACGGATATCCATAACATCGCTAGCTTGAATGATTTTTTCTTTCAGACTGAATGTCAAAATTAAGGCAGATTCTAGTCTAGAAATTCGAAAAAATCGATTTTTGTTTTTTTCATATTTACAACGTTCATATTTTTAAGAATACGGCTCTAAAAGGATTTGCGGAAATTCGAATTATTTTCAGAGTTATGGTTATTTTTTCCCTGGGTCCTGTGTATCTTTTCAGTGTTAAATTCAAATTTTTATTCTGTATATATATTACCTACTCGAAACTACTTTTTTCAATACGGTTGACATGATATCTCAAGTTCTAATGCACCGATTTACTTGAAATTTGGTACGGACCTTCTTAATATTATCAAAATTGACCCGATGTAGGGGCTTTTGGAATTTTTTTTTATTATTTTTAAAAAATTTCTCAAGTTGAAAAAAGAAGGCAAAAAATGATTTTTTTTTAAATGGATGCGATGTTGTAAAAAATCTATTTTTTCAAATCGGCTACGTCCGGCTAATTGTACATCCTTGTTTATTGGCTACGTCCGGCTGATTCTACATCCTTGTTTATTAAGAATTAACTAAAATTTTATATTTCAGGTCACCAGGAGGGTTGGAATCACGTCAACCAGGCGACACCTTTTTTTTGAGTCCCCACTCTGTCGGTCTGTACCGATTTCAATTTTGATATATTTTTATACTTTTCAAATATCAATAACAAACTGGTAAAAAAAAATTGATACTAAAAATGTTTAGTTTTTTTTTTTTTTATTACGCCAGTAAAATCACTTCAAAATCGAACCTCTAGACTAGAATACCCCTTTAATATTTTTTTGCAATTACGAATTAATTCTACAGCCCTAACTGCTCCCCTTCTTCGGGTTTAATACAAGCCATAGTCATCCATGAGTAATTCAAAATGAATATGTTAAAACGGTTAAAACAATAATTTATTTAATGTAACTTTAAAAATCTGTCCTAACATTTTTTTCCATGGTAAAAGTGAAAAAACTACAAGTATTCTTATGGGACTTGATATACATGAGTTAAATTGTCAAGTTTATTTATTTAAAAGTTTTTCTGGATTTAAAAATCAAGCAAGAAGCTTTTCCCTGTTTATTTTAAACTAGTTTTACAGTTTTTGACGGATCCTTATTATATGCAGGTGGATTTTTTGCCAAATTTTCTCACTTTGCATTTAATCAAAAGCTTCATGTTAAAATATGATGACACAGTTAAGAAAAAAAGATCATTTTACTTTCAATACAGTGTAACAAAAAATTCACATCACAACAAAGAGTATGATTTATTTATACTTCAACGTCCACATTTATGTTATTTTATTAATATTATACATAATTCAATTCTGATGTAAGACATTTTTTATGATCAATAAAAACCATTTTAAATATTTTTAAGATAATAAATTACATATATTGGCAAAACAGGTGAATGATCATACCCTACAGTCCTACACACAAGTACACACAACAGTGCCCCGATTAATTTCTTTAAAATAATTTGATATGCGCAAACAGCGTACGCATGTGGCATCGTGGCAATAAAACAAGGCGCAGGAAAATAAAACACCGCGACGTATAATAAACAAATAAACATTCAAAACGACACTGTAACGTATCAAAATAACAATAAAATAACACAATATAAGTACGCTACGTACACTAACATCTGGGTAAAGTGTTTTACTTGCACATATTATTATCTATGAAATTGTAGATGGGCCACAGACATTACAGTTTGTTGAGTTCGCGTTCTGTTCTAATGTTGTCTCGCCAATAATATGATGGCAATGACCTCCCACCAAACTCAACACAACGTACATACACAGTATTATTATGTTGTGTGTGTGTTTGTAGAGGGAGCTAAGCTCTGCGTGTACGTATAGTGAACGCACACAATCATGATACTATAATACATATTGTTAATATAATATGTATGTAGGTTTATATCAAACGAACAATGAATACAGACTGTAAGAGTTCTCTAATATTATGTTAGAAATGAAAATATACAGTACCACGTCAAAAATATGATGGAATGATTCTTGAATGAATGTGGTGCCAAAAAATTGGTACTAGCTTCTCAAACACTTTTTCCTAAATTTCAAAATTAGTGTTAACGTAAAAGCGTAATTAAACTGGCTTATAAGAATTGACAAATAAATTAAACACCAATTTTTTTTTTCTTAATATGCATGAAAGAAAGTTTTTTTTAATCCAATGAATATGTTTTTAAAAAAATACAACCCAAAAATTTTTATTCATTAATGTTTTTCTTTTACAAAATGCCGACATCTATATCCAAACAAAGAAATATTAATGACACTAGGAGTTGGAAATCGATATACAAACAGACGTGTAATATGAGTAATATGACACATAGAGTGACATCTAGACGTCAAAGTAGGAAACATAGAATGGTTTAAGTATCAGACGTAAATAAAGGATCAAAATACGGTATTCAACAAAAATTGTTTAATTATATATATATATATATATATATATATATATATATATATATATATATATATATATATATTTCTTTAATTAAGTAAGGAAACATTAAATGCATTGAATTTGAATTGAAAAGTAATCATTCTATTAATAATAATTTTTGTTATCAGAGGTTTCTTTCAGAAATAACTTCATACATATATAAATTAATGTCAAAACTGTTCGGACGTATGATCGCGTTCCGCTATAGGGACTTTTACGTTACTTACCTTTTTAAAAAGGGGGAAAATTTAAAAGATTAATTATTTAATTTTGTTTTAAGTTGTCAATGATTAATAGTCGAGGAAATGTCTGGCTTTTATTATGTGCTCTTTATACAACAACACACGGTAGAGATTAATTTTTAAGTGTGTCAAATTTTTTTAACGATTTACTTTTAGGTACTTTCACACAATCTTTTTTTGGCCATTACGTCAATGTCATTCGAAATATCCTTACTGGCCGAAGAATTATCCTGAATATATTCCAACAGATTTCAAAATGGACAGTTTTGATACCATATGGTTGCCCCAAAAATGTACTCAAGTTTCTTCGCTTCGAAGTAACTTTTTTAATTTCTTGACATTCCGTTTAATTCAATTACATTCAACAATTTTAACAATACATACTCCAATCATTCGACTATCATAATCCATTACTTCCCGATTATTCACTTCAACAATTCGCCTCAAATCATCTTTTCCGTATGTTTTCACCTTCAAGGGCCAGTTCTAAGAGAGCAATCGGACATTCGTACTCATTGCTGGACCTGGAGTAAGAAACGTTCGTTATGTTTTCACAAAACCAGCAGACTTTCTTCTTCCCTCTTCATTCTAATTCCGAGCATTTAAAACTTAAAAAGTTACTAGATTGTTGCCTGACACCAAAAGTTCATATAACTGTCATTTCGAAGGACATTATTTTTTCTTTTTTTGGTTAGAACAGGGGTTTCCAAACTGTAAGCCGCGAGAAAATGTTGAAAGATTTTGCTCGTCAGTTATAATATTTCATCAAGAAGACGAAAGAAATATGGAAAATTACGACTGTTGATTCTTACGAAATTTTCGGAGCTAAAGGGTGCCGCCGTAAATGATTTGTACCTTGACTTTTTTCGAGGTAGTGTGATAGAAAACACACTTAAATCTATAATGTATAATGTATGTGTGTGTACTTAAATATATAATGTATATGATCAGGATCACTCAAATAAACGAATCGATTACATGACGTCATATTAACACTTTCAGCGCCACGGCTTCGGCATCCGAAAATAATTAAAACAATAGCAGAGGCCGATCGCGAACAATGCTTAATTGATTACGCATTGTGTATGTGTGCGATGTTACCACACCGATGTGTATATACTCAACTCACACAAACACCAACACCAACACACACTACTCTCTTGGTTTCGATAAAAAATTTTAGAATAAACAATATAAAAACTAAAAGTATTTGTTTGCCTTTTTTATTTATTTTTACCAGTTTGTGATTTCAACTTTCTGTAATTGCCTAATTGATTTGAATGTGTTTGAATGTCAAATATATGTATGTACTGTATTACAACTCTAAGAAAAAAGTAAAGGTAATAAAATTTTGAAAAAAATATGATTGGTTAAAAAAGATAACAAGGATAAAAAAGCAGCTTGTACAGTGACAGTTTAATTTACTTATCTCTCTCACACAAAAATGTGACAAACTGAGTCGGATTTACATAGCTAAAAAAAAAACTTCATAATTCAAAAAGTTAAATGAATGTATATAATTTCTAAACTATTGATTTAGATTATAATTTAACATTTTTAAATCGTATTTTGTATTGCCATATTCTATTTTGAATTGAAAAATAATATTTTTATGAATGTTGCTGCAAGGGGGCAGTTTCGTACTGAAAATAGTATTTTACTATATAAGGTCGGTAAGTTGCTTTTACTGATCGAGAAAATGTTGCGAAAACGAGACCCGTAGGGTCGAGTTTTTGCAATTTTCGAGATCAGTAAATGCACTTAACGAATCGTGTATTGTATAATATTTTTTGCACGATCGATTTAAAATAACTAAAGAATAAAAATATGTTAGATAAAAAATAAAATTCGGATAATATAGGTGAAATTTATATCTCTATGTTATGACAGAGAATGCCATGAATAAATATTATAAATATTCATAACAACTAATACGAATCTTTGTAGTGACAATTGACAACTATATTTGTAAATAAAAAATTAAGTGTCAATATTTCACTGGCGTAAATATTTTTTTTTTTGAATTTCCTATTAAAAAAATTGAGGAAAATAGTTTATTAAACTATAATATTAGTGATAATAATGAAATTGATGAAGCATTTTATTTTTGGCTGCAAATTTATTCTCGTAAAATGAAAGGAAGATTATGAAAACCACAGAAAATTTTAATGATTGAACGACCTTCTGAAATGTCAATAAAATAAGAAGATAAATGTCAATAAAATAAGAAGATTAATGCCAACAATAATAATAATAATAATGTGCAAGCTAGTGAAAATTTTCATATTAATCGATTTATTTTCCTAATTGTTCAAATTGTACTTTTAATTTCAATATAAATAAACAATTACAATCATTTTTGAGCTAATTTCACTTACCACACTCCTATTAACTTACCACGCATCTATTTCACTTACCGCACTGTTATTTTTTGGTTTCCATGGATATAAACAAACGTTCGGGAAATGTAACTTACCAGCATTGTCAACAGCATCGGTAAATGCATGAAAATACACGATCGTGCAAAATAATTTATTTCATTTTTTGCTATAGTGTAAATCCAACTTGTAAAATTTTATTACGTTTACTTTTTTCTTAGAGTTGTAGGATAGTACGTACGTATCACATATATGTATACATGTTGAGTTATTATGTATTTGTTTATATAAAGTTTCTTTAAAAATATTTTCGGCTTCCGGGGAAGTTTACTGTGAAAGTGCTCGGGCCTCATAGTGTTAATGTTCTCTATGTATTGTATATTATGTATGACTGTGTATATGTAGTTAATAATAATAATAATGGGTAAAACTACTATATATATATATATATATATATATATATATATATATATATATATATATATATATATATATATATATATATATATATATATATAAATCCTTTGACGTTTTGTATACCTGAAAAGGTCTTTACACAAATAAATTATTATTATTATTATTATTATATATCAGAAGAATTAATCGGCTGCTATACAACATGCAATTAAATCAAATTAATCTTTTTTTTTATCGGTCACAGTTACTACATAAATGTGTTAAATGTACATTAACATGCCTTTTTATTTGTGTTTTTACAGTAAATTAAAGGACAAGTACATAAAGAAATTTCAACACTAATTAATCATAACCTAATTTTCTACATTATTTTATTAAAAAAAACTTCGAAATTACCTAACTTCGGAAAATGATTGAAATATTGACATCTGTGCGAATATTAACACCTTCATGTGATAGCCAGAACAATCGTAGAGACTGATCGCGATCAATGATCACATGCTACCGTGGACGGGTATTGGTAATATAGGTCACACATTTATAATTCTACATGTTTGCTATGTTTGTATTAACTTATTGGTGTACGCCAGCGGTTTCCAAACTTTGTGCACTAAGCCCCCCCCCATAAAAAATTTTACCTCTGCCGCCCCCCTCTTAAAAAATTTATAAACCATTCGTAAATTATATTTTTATGAAACTAAGAAAAAAATCATATTCTTGGCTGACGACAGGTCTATACGACACTTGAGAGGAAATCATTGATCAGAAACGTATTCGATACTTACGCGCTAAAATGACTTTGATCGCTTGAGAATTGTTATTGTTAAAATATTACGTACAGTAGCGAGCAGAAAAATCAGTGGTAACGGGTTACAAAGCTTTTTTTTAGCAAAAAAACCTAATTTATTTCAACTTTTGGAAATTTTGTGCTTGAACAAACGGATTTAAAAAAAATGAAATTTCAGCTTTTGATAATGTTTTAAACAAAAAATTTTGATTTTTGATAAAAATTTTCGTGTTTTTCGTTGATTTTCAACTCGTAAAATGAGATGTAATGAACGGAAAAAGTAATTTTTAAGAAGACTCCGCAGAGATTTTTTAAGAAAACTCCGCATTGTTCGAAAACTTATACTGCTTGGCGGGCCGCATGAAACCTTGCAAAGGGCCGCAGGTTGCCGACCCCTGGCGTAGACGATACTGCTCTCTTATTTCATACACACATTTAGTTATAATTTCGTCAAAAAAAATTGAAGAAATAATTAATCGTATTTTTGAAAGCCTCAAGCGGCGGCTAACATTAAATAATACAAAATTACAAAATTTCATTATTTTGCAATATCTCGTCGTATAGTTAGGTATTATTACTATTGGTGTTATTTGTCGGTATTTAAAATTTGTACAATTTGTATCAATGTTAAAATTAATAGCTGTGTGAGAGGTTGTCCACAGTTCGTTAATGAGATCATTAATTACAGTTTAATTTGAATGCTATACGTCCTAATGTAACATTTTCCAAGTATAAATATACATACCTATACCGTAAAACCTCTGATTACAGACACCTTTCTTAACCGGACCCCTCCTATAGCCGGACAAATTTTTGATGATCGTGGCATGCCATATTCAAACCAATATTAAAACCAATACATTCAGCACTCTCTAAACACTTTCATTGCCAAGCTAAAAATATAGACTTTTTGAGATGGAAAGCTAAAATATAGACTTTTTGAGAAACAAATATTTTATGTTAAGCAAGTAGATTCTTATATTTGTTACGCGATTGGTCATATTGTTAAGTAGCCGCGTGATCGGCAATAAAAGTGTTAAGCGGGCCTTCTGTTGTAACCAGACGCGGATACAATATTTTTTGACAAAGACCTATTATTATTAATACATTAACCTCCATTAACCGGACGCAAGTACGTCTAGTGCGATGTACATCTATATGGGTTCGGTATAATTGTTCATGTTTTAACTTGTTAACAATGATTTTAAAGCCGGTTCTACACGATGCTACGAACGTTTCTTCCAACGTTCGATCGAACGTTTGATGCAAGTAAGTTCGACAGTTGGTACTGCGAATGTTCCTGCTACACGGTGAATCAAATGTTTGATCCAATTCATATGATGATGATGTTGGTACCACGTGGTACAAACGTTTATTCAGTGGACGAGGATGTCATCTATCTGATGTTATCTCTAATGTCATCCACTGATGTTGTCTCTCTTTATATGAACGAGCCGTGTAGTCGTTGAGTCGAACCAACGAACACTATCCTTCAAACGTTCGAAGCATCCCTTTGACTCGGTGCAAGAATACCGACATCAGCTGGAACATGGCCAAATGCGAACGTTCGACGCTCGACATTGGATGATTGGAAACGTCCAATGTTGGAAGGTGTTCGTAGCATCGTGTAGAACCGGCTTAATGTGATAATGATTTAAAAACGTTATATTTTTGTAAAAGTAAACTAAATTCGTTCATAAGATTGATTTGAATTAAAAAATTAAAAAATTTTTACATAAAAATTAGTTATGAATGCTATTATTTATTCTGCCCCTGTCAAGCGGACACCTCTATTAGCCACACACAAATTTTTGCGTGATACTGCTGTCCGGTTAACAGAGGTTCTACTGTAGATACATTTTAAGTCCAGTTGGATTGATGAATGTGCCAGAGTTGTACATATATGACTGTAACATATGCGTGTGTAATCAAACCGGTTATCAACGGCACTACAATTATGTGACTCTGACTCGTAACCATAGACAAAGAGAGAGTGTCGCTCTTATTCATTCCAATCAATAAAAACAATTTTTTATAGATAAACACTGAACGAAGAGATAATTGTTTACATTTGTTTATCATTTATTTTCCAGCGCTTTCACCAATGTATTTTGTTAAAAGAAAAGTACACGTTAATGTCGAATTACACTTTTGGATAAAAGACAGATTGCATGAATTCATATAGGACTTCATTGTTCGAACTAAGAAATCATAAAAATTAAATTTATGTAGGGGGAAGGCTTAATGAATGGGACATTTTTCTTAAAAATCGCCTTAACTTCAAAACCAAGTAATCAAATATTTTAATTCTTGCGGCATAAGATACTTCAAACATTACTTCATATTTTAAACTAAAAAAAAATTTATTCTTTTTAAATAATAGTAAATTTTTTTGTTTGAAACAAATGGAATTTTTGTAACATTCAGTAATTTTATTCTCATTGAATGAGACAAAAAGAATATTGAATGCTGGGACATATGTAATACAATGTAAAATTCATGCGGTTTATACAGGTTAGTAAAAATATGGAAATGGTCAAAAATCTCAGCGGGCAAGCATTTTTGAGATAAATGATGAGGACAAAAGTCTCAGCATTTTTCACGGCGCATCCGATGGTGACCTTAATTTTGAGGTCAAGGTCAAAATTCAAGGTCATATTCATAATGTCCCATTCAATATTCCTTGTCAAGTAACAAGTTAAAGTCTAGAAATAAAAAGTATACATAGCCTCAATGCGCAAACAATACTTATTTAATTATAGTCTATACTAAGCAGTTTAATAATCAACTAATACAATTAATCTAAGCATAATAGTTATCATAGAATATTTAGTAATTTATAAAAAATAAAAGTTACGTTTTTCTATTTAAAATCGTATTTCCTAATTTTTGTTGAAACAAACGGAAAATCGTTAGCACATATATCGCAGTTGTATAAAAGACACCTAATGACTGTAATACAAATTTCCATTAAAGGTTCCTTGTTAGCTAAAACTCATTTGTCCCATTCAATAATCGTCCCATTCATTAAGCCTCTCCCCTATATGCAAAATTGTACACATTTTTGTTTTTCAACTTACGTTCATACGTGTAAAGATACGTTTATTTGCAAAATTGTACACATTTTTAGGATTTCGTAATTCGAACAACGAAATTCTACATGAATTCGTGAATATAGGGGAGAGTTGGTATGAAACGGACACGTATTCAAAGGAATTCGATCCTGATTTTAAACTGTTATTCTTCTAAATATTTTTGTGCTCCGAAGTAATTTTTTTGTAATTTTTTTCAAATTTTTTTGATTTTACTGAACTGTTTATCACTTTATATCATCAGGCATTCATTTAATTACAGAAAAACATTAGGTCAGATATTTTAATATATAAAATTGCAACTTTAGAGGTTTATTTTTTTAAATTGTATGTAATATTTATGAAAGGAACACAGCCAATGGTTATGAAAAGGACTTTTGTAAGTGCCAATTTTCAAATGAATTATCTTTAAGAAACAGAAATGTAGGATTATTGACTTACAATTTATTAGCTTATTTAAATACTCAAATGTCATAGAAAATTTTAATAATTAAGTAAAAAAAAATTCTTTTTAATTATTTAAAATAAACGCAAATCAAAACTATTAGTACCATTAAGAATAAACATTCATTTATTAGTAATAAATTTTGTTGACAGAGTCACAGTTCTGAAAACTTACCAATTTACAAAAGTACGTTTCTTTCTGTTTGTTTTTAAGGGGACTCACCAGTCCAGAAATATCAAAAAATCGATGTTTTTGCATTTTCTTATAGCTATACTTATCAGAAATCATTTTAAACGCGTTTTTCTCGCAATGACTTTTTTCGACACCTGTGTGAAGATTATTCTAAATCTATTCATCCAAATTAGCTCAAATTTGGACAGAATATTTACAACACATTTCGCTATTGGCTAAACCACAACCAGATTTTCTGAATAAAATATGGCGATTTTATGGCCATTGTAATCCCAAAAAAATGGTAGAATTTCAGAATTTTTTTTAAACTGCCGCCATTTCGTTTCTATACATGCAAAATTGCTGATTCTAGTTCCGCCAATAACCATACTCACATAGATTAAGATTTTTTTTTACTTTTTTCTTTCAGATGCTTCTGAGCTTCAAAATCTTGTCACAAGTGGAAGCACCTTATTTCTATAGTTAGTAAAAGAACTGATATCATTTGTTGATTGTTTTCATTGTCCAATTTATCTAAAAAAATTCGTGAAAAAACCTGTTTTTTTCGATCGCTGGACTGGTGAGACTCCTTAAGCTAATAATAACATATTTTAAGAATAGCCCCTATACCAGCTGTAATAGTTATGGCTGAGTTAAACTAAGGTTCTAATCTGGAGTAAAAATGTACTTAGGTATCTTAGATCTTACTCTAACCACTGAGGAACCCTGATTTAATGCGTGTCCAACATGGAAGAGGCGAATTTAAAAAAAAATTCATGATATTCACAAATTATTACTTCAAAAAGTTCAATTAATTGAAAAAACTACCTACATAATGAACTACACAAATTAAACTACTATTATTGCAATTACTTATCTTTCAAAAGTACCTACTAGTACTGACCTTATAAAATACAAGTAAAAAAAAAAATTATATAATCTTTCCATTAACCAGAGAAAATTACCATCCGTTGATTGTTTACCTACCCACGCCACGTAGGAAATATAAGAGAAGAGATACCTAAATAATTTTTATCTCAAATGAATTCTTGTAAAAATATTAATATTTTTCGTATTTACATCTTTTATGTAGGTTGGTTTTTATTATATTTTTAATACATACTTATAATTATGTGCGTATACAGCATGTAGGTATCACTTTTTAATAATTTTATTATTAAATACGGAGGTTTAAAAGGTTTCCTAATTAAACTGTCCAATTAAACAAATCTCGCGCACCAAGGGTTCCGTACAATATGAAAATAAACACAATTCGAGAAAAACTGACTTTATTCATCGGTTTTTGCTGAGGAATGTACGCTAAATAATAGTATATTGTGCAATAAGTGCGGGAGATTGTCGATTGCCCGCGAAAGCGAAGTTGAGCGCACGAACGTAATGAGTGCGCTCATTCGCTTGAGTGAGTAATCGACAATCCCGCACGAGTTGCACAAACTATTTTTTATTACGAATTTGACATACCTACTTTTTTCTATTATTATTACTATTTTTGACATTTTTATTACTTTTTAAAATAATAATTTTGAGTGTTTGCCTTTTTTTTAATCACATATTGTTTAAATTATTTTGTTGGTGGTTTCGATAGGAATAATTATGAAATATTTATTAAATGAAAAATCAAGAAGCGGCTTTGTGTGTTTTGATTAAATTTTGCGTGTTTTATTGTCAATTTGCGTGTGGAAAGTTTACTTCCCGCACGCAAAAAAGTATGTGGGAAGAGTACAGTGGGCAAACGGCTATTTTGCGTACAGAAATGTGTGCGCCAAGTTAGTACTTCTCCCGCATGAGTAATAAAAAATTATATAATTACCGCTGACCCGTTGTTTATCATGATTGCTACCGTAACTACTATTTATCAGTAGGGTAAAAGCCCCCTTTGTGGAACGGTATCTAATACTGGAACAGTTTTGACATTTACATATTTATTTCTTTAATTAAGTAAGGAAACTTTAAATGCGAGGTGAATTTAAATTGAAAAACAATCATTCTATTAATAATAAATTTTGTTATCAGACGTTTCTTTCAGAAATGACTTCATTAATATGTACATGTTCATAATTAGATACCGTTCCACAAAGGGGGCTTTTACCCTAGCAATAAATATAAATCAACTATAGTTTGGAAACTCAATAATTTTTATTATTATTATTGTAATTTCTTTTTTTGAAAAGGTACATGACTTTAGAAATTATTCTTACAATAATCTACCAATGTGTACAAATTTCTATGATTAGAGTCTACGAATCCTGGAAATAGAAAGAAATAGAAAAAAATAACAGATTTCTTTTAATTGTTTTTCAGAAATTGTAACATTACAAAGGAGTGAGAATTCATTTTATTTTTCTAGTAATATAAGTAAAACCTTTTACTTCCCTGATTTATTCAGATCTTTCGGCTTGTAAACTGATGAGTTAAAATTGGAGCAGCAGTGTTGTTCCACAGCTTTTTGGGCATAATTCAAAATCTGATGTTCTACTATATTAATAAAATATAGTATTTTGAATTGTGTTGACAAAATCCTTTCATATGATATCCCAACTTGACCTTGTTACCTCGCTTTGAAATTTCGAACTTCTTTTCGAATAAAATCAAAATCGAATGAAATTCTTACACCAGGAATAGATGCGGACAAACAACTTCCATCAGTGTGGCAATCAAGTCGATATCAACAGTAGTGAAAACTGAAAAAAAAACCTTTGAGGTATGGAACCCTAAAAATCAATTGGGTAGAAATAATAATATGATGTAGGATTTAAATCTTTGCCTAATTATAAAAAATTACCAATTACTTATCGCACTTTTGCTTTGATGTTTGTTCATGTTTCTCCATTTTTATTGACCTTATAATAAATTAGTAGCCCATAAAAATAAAAATGTATGAATGTCAAAGTCAAATTTACATAAGGGGACTTGGGGCACGTGCCCCAAGGCTTCAACACAATAGGGCCTTTCACAAAATTAATAATTAATCCCTTAAAAATAAAGTGCACAACGGGGGAAACTGCATTTTAGGGGCAAAATAGGAAAATTTTATCGCCTTGCCGCTCTACAAGAAACCTCCCACATGAAAAGTATCCAAGCGCCTCTCAAAGGTAAATCCCTCTCTGACAACCCGATTAGCACCACTAGCTGGATTTGTAATCGCCAACGATTTGTATACGAGTAATAATTGCTCAAAACAGGCAAAATTCTGTTTTCAAGGACAACCTTATAATCTAGGTTCCTGTATTATCTTAAAATATTCACAATGATCGATTCAACTGTAGTCATGTTATTGGAACATCTAACTACTTAAAATAGCGAGAAAATAGTATATTGTGCAACAAGTGCGGGAAATTGTCGATTGTCCACGAAAGCGAAGTTGAGCGCACGAACGTAGTGAGTGCGCTCATTCGCTTGAGTGGGGCAATCGACAATCCCGCACGAGTTACACATACTATTTTTTATTACGAATTTCACATACTTTTTTCTATTATTATTACAATTTTTGGCATTTTTATTACTTTTTATAATAACATTTTTGAGTGTTCGTCTTAATTTTTTTTTTTTTTGGCTTAAATATTGCTTATATTACTTTGTTAATGGTTTCTATAGAAATAATTATGAAATATTTATTAAATAAAAAATGAAGAGGCGGCTTTGCGTGTTTTGATTAAATTTTGCGTGTTTTATTGTCAATTTGCGTGCGGAAAGTAAACTTTCCGCACGCAAAAAGTATGTGGGAAGAGTACAGTGGGCAAACAGCTATTTTGCGTACAGAAATGTGTGCGCTAAGTTAGTACTTCTCCCGCATGAGTAATAAAAACAACTTTAATAGCATGTAATGGCGCCAAAAACACTATCATAAATTTATCTAAATAATTTTTAAAATTGTTTTTTAATCCTAAATTAAAAATATATTTGTTATTACACGACTGATAACTAACCATGGTCAATGCAATTAACTGATAAATGATAACTGACTATACTGACTAGTTACACTGTGATTGATAACAATTAAAAATTTTGTTGACAAATATTATTCTTTTATTAATAAATAAATTGTTACAATTATATTTTATATGTATAAAACAAATATATATACATATATAGGAGTTGATATTCCAGTTTATTTATAGATTAAAAAGTAATTAATTGAAAATAATTAAATTTTTGATTGATTAAACAAATAGGTAAAATATTTAAAAAAAATAATTCACTGAAAAATAAAAAAATTTTTAAAAAATTAATCCATTTCTTTTTGAATATTCCCATTCGATAAATTCTGAGAAATAAAGCCAAAAATTCCATTAAATTAATAAATATTAAAAAAAAAAAATTGAATGAAAACCAAATATGTACTTAAATATGACCGTCAAGGGGTTAATACAGTAGTAGACCTTCGGAGATTGTCCAATCGCAAATTGTCAATATTTCAGTATTAGAATTTAAACATCGTATGTTTACGTTACACGAACATTGTATTCACAAAAATTGTGTGTTTGCAATATTCGTGTGACGTAAACATGCGATGTTGAAATCACTGCAATATTGACAATTTCTGATTGGACAATCTCCGAAAATCCCCTGTATGTATTTTTAAAAAATTGCAATTCTTTCGTTAATTTTTCAAAAACTGATTAAATGTTTAAAAACAATCAATAAGTAATTTTATCATAAATTATCGCAAACAAATGTTTAAATTTCTTACTTTCTCTTTTTATTCACATCCTTAAAAACTTAAAAAAATCCACATAAAAAAAAGTTCAGCTCTGTACATGGAAACTGTTACAGTTGACCAAATATGATCGAGCCCATTTGAAAACTGACTTAATTTAATTACCTGCTTTTGAAAAACATTTATTCTCTTTAATAGTTTAACAAAAATCAATTTATTAAATAAAATTCAAACAAATTAAATAAAAATTTACATATAAATACATAAACACAACCTTAATATTATAAATTTTTTTGTATTGTTTGAAAAAAGAAATAATATTTCACAACCGGCCATGACCCGGTCGGACTTTCATTAGACCGGTTTGGCTGGATCTCCATATTTATAACATATAACACAAATTGTAATATTATTATTATTGTTATAATATGGATTGTCTATTAAACAGACAAGTGTCTTTTTATAAAGCACAAAAAAACAACTATGAAAAAAAAAATTAATATGAAAATTTTTCAGACAAGTTAATTTTTGTTTTTATTGTAATAAGTTTGTTAATCTTTAGTGATACCTTTTGTAATTTAATTATTATATTTAGATTACGAAAAATACTAAATATACATGTTATACACAGTTGTGAAATAGTTATTTTCTATACATATGCGTAAAGAGAGGTTTCTAGTAGGCTTAAATTGGGACACGAGTCTAAAGGACTGACGTATACACAACGAGATCGAGTGCGCTGTATACCCGCACGAGCCGTCAGGCGAGTGGGGGTAAGCGCACGAGATCTCGTTGTGTATGCGTCAGTCCCTATAGCGAGTGCCCCAGTTTAAGCCTATTGGATACCTCACTTTACGCATATACGTATTTTTTATAACGACGGCTTCTAAAGTTTAATAGAGAGAAAAAAATTAATTATTTTTAAGCAATTTTAGAAAATAGTAGGGTTAATTTTATTTTATAATGTTACCTATATGAAAAAAAATTTTTTTATTAATTTGTAGATCGTTTCTATTATTTTTTTTATTAATTTGTTGGTCATCTCCATGTTAATTTGAATATGAATATCATTACTTTCACGCACAGTTGTACTTTCGCGCACAGTTACTGTCGTTTGTTTTACAATGATATGAAAACTGCTCTTTACGCCCACTACACAACGCTCGAATATTGAACTTTAGAAGCCGTCGTTATAAAATAGTTATTTTCGATACATATGCGTAAAGAGAGGTATTCTAGTAGGCTTAAATTCGGGCACGAGTCTAAGGGACTGACGTATACACAACGAGATCGAGTGCGTAAGCGCACGAGATCTCGTTGTGTATACGTCAGTCCCTTTAGCGAGTACCCCAATTTAAGCCTACCGAATACCTCTCTTTACGCATACGTATCGAACATAATTTTTTATAACGACGGCTTCTAAAGTTTAATAGAGAGAAAAAAATTAATTATTTTTAAGCAATTTTTATTAATTTGTAGAACGTTGTTGTTTTTTTTATTAATTTGTTGATCGTTTCCATGTTAATTTGAATATGATTATCATTGATAAATGAATATCATTATTTTCTCGCATAGTTTTAGCTACTTTCACGCACACTTGTACTTTCGCGCACAGTTACTGTCGTTTGTTTTACAATGATATAAAAAACTGCTCTTTACGCCCACTACACAACGCTCGAATATTGAACTTTAGAAGCAGGTGTTATAAAAATAATATTTGTTGTTAGTTTGATATTATACCTACATATGTATATATTAGGGATGTTATGGCTATAAAATTTCGGATATGGATGTTTGGAAACATTTTTTGCGGTTTTTGTTCTTACGGATATGTAAAAATATCGGATAGTGATTCGGACAGTTACGGATAATTGCTTTTAGTGAATTTTTTTTCGAAAAAGGGGAAAAACTACTACGGTTATATATACGGTTTCGGATATTCATTTATTTCAGATATCCGGTAGTTGCAGTTACGATTATTGATATCCATAACATCTCTGATATGTATAAATGAAAACAGTTGCTAAAGTTAACATTTGTAAAGTAATTTGATAAGACTTAATCTATAAGATCCTTAAGAAGAAATAAAAGAACATATTTATTCAAGTTATACTTTATCCGAAATACACTCCAGCCTCATCAAAAGGGGTCACTCTCTGCACTGGTTACAAAATTATAGTCATACGATGGTACTTAACATAAAACATGACAAATTAACCAAAACGCATTCTTCTTTTTTAAAAAACCGATGTTTACTTGATTTAGGTTTGGCCCAATTAGTGATGAGCAAATGCAAGACCAAGACCAAGACTTAGCAGTCTTGGTCTTGTTCTTGCATTAAGAATCTTGGTCTTGGTCTTGCTAGAGCAGTTTGAGTCTTGGTCTTGGTCTTGATCTTGCAAAATCCAGTCTTGGTCTTGGTATTGCTAAAAAATCTTGCAATTTCTTGCATTTTTTTATTAGCGAATTTTTTTCTTCTATTATCAGAATTTTCTCTCTTTACGGTGTTAATTATACTTTCAAACTATTTAAATAGTTTAACAAGAGTCTTGCTTTTTTCTTGCTTTTGTCTTGGTCTTGCTCACTTGAGTCTTGCTATTGGTGTTGCAGCCATACTTATAGTCTTGGTCTTGCTCTTGGTATACATAGTCTTGGTCTTGGTCTTGCAAAAAATGCAAGACCAAGACTAATTTTGCTCATCACTAGGCCCAATATTAGTGGGACGCGGGTTATAATGGTTAAGGTGTAAGATTTTGTGAAAATAATACTGTAGTAGATATTTTCTCAGTGATATTGTGTTTACGATTAAAAACTCAGGAAACTACTTTTAGCGGCTCAAACGGAGTCAAAACATTCAAAGCAATATACCTGATTTTGTGTAAATGTTTAGATCCGCTGAACGACTTCTCATCCGATTTCTGCGTTACTTCTGAATGCTGGTTCTTCAAGATTTTTAATATAATAATTTTAAAACTACCCAAAAGATTATTAATTATACTATAAATGTAGGTTGGCCCTATTAAATAATATGGAAGAATAATTGGATTTTTGAAGAAAACTTTTTTTTGTTGAAAAATTATATTGTATAATTTTTAAAACTCATTTTATTTGTTTTTTTACGTAATATTTAAAAAGTTACAACAAATTAAAAACAAATTTTTAAACTTAGTACCCATAACGGATGGAAAGTTCCCGAGACCACCCGAGCGCACATGTGACGTCATAATGTTTATATTGCCAAAACATACATGAGTGTTTTTTAATTATTTTAAATATTGTTGCTACATATATAATTATGGTTTACTATAAACATCTAATTGTGTTTAATAATTTACAAACGTTATAAAAACGTTATAAACATTTCCAAAAAAATATATAGTAAACATGGTTAGACCCCTAGACCCGAAACAATTTTTTTTGTGTAGCGGTGTTATCATAATAACTCAACTGCATTATCTCCAATTTTATTTTGATATTCTAATAGTTTAATATCACTGCTGTATTCTACAGAATCTCCAGAAATCCTTGGCCTCTTTGTACTTACTTACTTTATCTGCAATCTATCTCTACATAAATCTTGTTTATTTATACGCGTTGCGTTGTGCGAAATTCAACTTGTCGCTCGTCCGCCAGCCATCAGCATGTCACGTAAATAAAATGGTCCTTTGATGTATCGCATACAATTTTATTGAACATGTAACCTACCCATATACCCATATGTTAGGTGCCTAATACGACCATACCAGACCAGAGCGCCAACAGAGTCACAGAGTACAACAAAACGTATGTATATGCATAATACCCATGTTAAAATTGCTCAGTGTGAGGTGAATATGTGAATGTGGTTATGGTACTCACTCAATGAGCCAGTGAGTTGACTATGAGGTGAGTGAGAAGGTGCGCGAGGAGTGAGGAAGACTCACCCATTCTATTCTCTCTGTTTGCTGTTCAATGTTCACAGTTGAGCCTTGCGGGAGTACTGACATAAATCATTAACCTGCTGTTAGCTCCATAGCCTAGCTATAACAACATTCTATGTATACGTATGCTTTATACAATATTAATAATGATGCTGAAATTTGTTCGTTCAATCGATTGCGTGCGTGCTATGTACGTCCTTCAATAAGATTTAATTAATTATTGTTATTAGTCTATTTATTACGGTTTTATTTTTCATTTTTTTTCTCTGTTTTCATTCTTTTTTATTTTATTTTAACAGAATATTTATTTTCTTGTACGTAATAACTTTTTCGGTGTTCTTTTAAGTACGTAACTTTATCTATCAAAGTATCAAAAAATCGGTCAAGTGCAAGTCGAAAGTGTGCAAATAGTATACTATACGAAAAGTTATTTTGAAACATGAAAATTCTGAAAATGAATGGTCTAAAATGTTTCAGTCCTGATAATTTTGACTCAAGCTTTTATAAATTATGTTGCATATTGCTTCAAACTTCACTCAAAAGTTATTTTATTTTTTTTTTTAGCCTTTTTAAATAAAAGCTTTTTCTTAAAAAACATTTTTTTTACTTTATTTTCTACTTTTTAGTCTGATTACAATTAATTTAAAAAAAATTAAAGAAGTAATTTTTTATCTATATTTTAATCGGTTAATTTACTCTAATCAAACATAACTATGGAAACAAAAAATTGCAATGTAAAATCAATGGATAATACTTGACAATTCGAAATGTCAAAAAGTTGCACAGGACTAAAAATCAACAATTTTGGTTTGGGCCGATTTAGGACAAAACTAATTATATAATATAATATTGCATTGTCATCAAGGTTATACACGTATGCAAAATTTGAAACCTTTAGCTCAATTAGAACCTGTCTAAATTTTGATTCCAAGATTTGATCTAAACCACAGACCAATAAACACTATTATATTATACTACTAGACAAAGCGTAAAGCCAGTTTCTAGACATTTTTTTTGAAGCAGGTAACAGGGTGAGACGGGTGAAATTTAATGAAATAATGTCAATTTTTGAGCCAATACGACTATAATTATTGCAGGACATAATTTGTATACATACGTATTTTGAAAATAAAGCGAATACCACTTTTTTCTTTCAAAATTTTGCAGTTTCTTCTCAAAAAAGTAAAATTTTATTATCAATATTATATTCTGACAATAATTATTTGAAAACGTTACTACGGATACAATGCATTACTATATTATAGAATACTAGCACGCTCCCATATCACACGCCCCCATTTAACAATTTCGTCACACATAAGATGTTTATAATGGCACCCCTCCGTGTTTTAAAGCAAATATGTTTGAATGTGTTAGTGTCTAAGTAATACTTTGTAACAGTAAATCATACAAATATGTAAATCAGAAACACTGACGCCCGTGATCTTTGACTTTCTCATTTAGCAATTTGGTCCCAGTGGATTGCGTAATGAGAGTTTCCTATGTATTAAGGTCGGAACTTGGTCGTAACTGATTGCCTCAATTACACATTTTTATAATTGGTCTATATATATAATATAATATGTATATAATATGTTCACTGATCTGTGATCTAAACAAACATACTAACATAGCAAGTTAAATAAAAGCTTTTAATAAAAATATAATTATTCTTGATTTATATTTTTCTAAAAAACAAGTTTCTTTCATTAATAACAGAATTTAAATTAAGATAAAAATTTCGTATTTATTTAAATATAATTTTCTCAAAATGTGTTATTTTAAAAGAAAAAGTTTTTTTCATTATTTTCTAATTCAATATCGATTTACGCATCACCCATCCTTAAAAAAAAAAAAAAAAAAGAAAAATTGAAAATCAACAATTAGTAATTGAAGTAAAAGATACTGACGTGAATTACACCAAATTTGTCTTATTTTGGAAAATTCCAAACATTTTGTGGTGCAGCCGTGGATTGTAACAATATTTGGTTGGAGTTGTTGACCAAATCTCTGTGGAATAAAGTAAAATTTCGTCAAAACCTGTCCGGAATTTTTTGCGTCATACATGAAAAACTTGATTATATAATCTAAATAAAATATAGGTATAATACAGAAATTATACGGAATCCTGGTTGCACCAGTCAGACCCATACTTTACCAAACTTGTTTTTAATTCATTCCGATCAAAGTTTAATCAATAAAAGTAAAATTGACGAAGAAAATTCGTTCGTAATTGTCGATAAAAAAACAGCTACAAAAAAAATTTAAATAATGCATTAAATCAGTTCTATAAAATATAGCTATAGAGAATAGTTTTATTTTGAATTGATAAAAACACTTATATCCGTTCTATGCACACTTTCAATACTAAAACCCGGTAGGTAAATGATGGCGGCCGTGGTACGAAACAGCTGATATGATAATAACAGTTAAATAACGTCGAACGACGGTGCGAGAACACGTGTTGGTGAGTGTATTTGTACTCGTGTGAACATATCGTTTGAATGTGTGTATGTGTGTGTGCGGTTGTATTGATCGTATTTATGCTGTTTAAGTCGAAGAAATCGGAAGTCACGTCCTGAGAAACCATTACATATTTACATTAGCTATTGTGTGTAGTTTAGTACGGGTAGATTGGAGGATAACTTTGAAAATAAATTGACTAAATATTTCAACACGTACCAATTACATACCGATTGATTCTGTGTTGTCTTTAATTTAAATATTAAATTAGTTTCGAACAATGGATATTTTATTTTGTCAAACGAAAAAAATAACTGGGTATTTTGACAATTTCATTTCTTTGTTTTATTAAGTCATTTTTTTAAATTATTTACGAGCAGAGTCGAGTTCTTTCGCAAAATATACCTCTAATTTTATATACATGCGAACTGCTTCCGGGACGGTATTGATAAGAATATACTAGATATTAGTGATGTCGGATAATTAATCGATTAGTCGGTTTAGTCAACTAATTTTGTTTACATTTAGTCATATTTTAGTCGACTATTTTACCTTCGATTAAATGATTAAAATGATTAATTTTTTTAAATGACTAAAAAACGACTAATTTAACAATTTTTCTGTACTATTTATCGGACTTCAAAAAATGGAAACTAAAAAATTCACTTTTATGTGATTAATATATTGTGATAATTCGTATCTTTCTTTTTCTTAAAAGAAAACTATTAAAAGTCCATAATTAAATTCAAAAGAAAACCTCGTTTTTGAAAGAGTTACATAGGTTACCTTACCATGAATTCGACTAAAAATTTAATCGATTAGTCGACTACTCTGTGCTCGATATTTTCGACTAATGACTAATTTTATCTGAAAAACAATTTTAGTCGATTAATCGATTAACTGCTTCTAGATCCGACACCACTACTAGATATGAACTGACTGACAGATGATGACTCCGAAATTGGAACGTGAAGCCAATAATTGGAAATTGATAAAAAAGTATAAGAGGATATTATACTAAATTATAAATTCACATATGATTAATACCGATTTCTATTTTATTAATAAATCAACAAATAAAGTTACTGCTTCAATTCGGCATAAATTTATTGTTGTTAAATATTACAAGGGTAAATAAATGAGAGTACGTATGTTCTGGATTAATAGGGTAATATTTGAGGAAGAAATATATTGAAATTCTTTCATTAGTTTATCATAATTCATTTGTTAAACTAATAACTCTTTGAACAATATTGTAAAGGTTTTATTTACTGTCCCACGTGGCTCACAAATGCGATTTCTTGTATTCAGGGCCGGTGAAAGGGTGGGGCAATTGCCCGGAGGTCCGGGAGACAACTTTTTATTTTTGCCCGTCAGTTGTATTTTTGGAAAAACATGTTTGAAAAATTTTTGTTATGGCCGATGGCCCGTCATTTCGCCGGCCCTGTTTGTATTTTAACAAATGCTAAGGCCGTCTGCACACGGGTCGACTGTTTTGCAACTCGAGTTTCAAACCAGTTGCTCAATATTTACATGTGTAACCGGTTTGCAATTGATTGATATTGTATCTCCGCACACGAGCGCGACTGATTGTGGATCAATTTACAGTTTTATAAAGAGTATAGTACCGTGATGGAAAAATTTTTAATACCGATAATACAGTCGACCCGTGTGCAGAGGGCCTAAATATTTATAGTTTAAGTAGTTTTCTGCACAACTTTGTTTGTTTTAAAGTTCGCTCTGATTAAACGGTTCAAATTTGAAAATAGTTGCCTAATTTGTTGCCTAATCGATTTTAAACAACATCTTTCTAAGAAAAAATGTTGGGTTGGCGTCGTTTGTGAAAAAATATAAAATATAAATGAACAAAATCGGCGTGGACATTCCCAGTAAAAACTGAGTTTAAATGGGTACAAAAGCATAAAGACTTTTAAACGTATAATTAATCATCTCACCGATCAATTCGCAACTGATAAGATCCAAAAATTTCTTATGTTTCAATTTTAATAAATGGTCTTAAAACGTTTCTGTAACCACAATTATAGATGGATCCACAGTATGTGGTCCACATAACTCGTGTAATCGTGGCAATAAACTTATTAATTACGTCATAAACATATATACTGTACAACATACATTATTAACAATGCGTTTTATAGAAAGTAAAAATGAAAGTGTTCATACGTATAACCTCATGTAAAAAATTTTAAACATAAATTCTATATTTAATATTTTATTTAAAGATTAAAACATGTGATCATAACTGAATTTATTTAATCGATCCCACATAAATATTTATAAAAATATTAAATCAAAAATTTATAATTAACCAAAAATAATAAAGTGGACATTGTTATAGTTTTAAAAAGAAAAAAAATTGTTATACATAGATATGTAATAATTTATCAATTCTATTTTTGTATGTGTTATATTTGGACCGCGGCCAGCGAACTCAACGAAATGCGGTAAAAAAAAATATTGTCGTGGCACTGTTTTTGTTTTTTTTTATTATAGCCAGAAGACAGATGGACATTATATGACAAATACTTACAACGCTTACAAGCTATTAGAGAAAACATTTTATTATGTATATGTTACTGGTTGTTAGGTACTGGTCTTTCGATTGCGCTGGGCCGTTTTTATTAGTTATAAAAAAATAGATATACGGCGAGACCACACGCTTGTATAGATATTAGATATGTCTGTTTATAAAATGGTATAACGGGAAATTGGTTGGAGTTTGTTAAAAGATGTCTGTAATGCAACCATTTAAATAATATTATACTATTACACTTTAATTATGTATTATAATATTTTGAATGTTGATATCATTGTGGAGAAAATTGTGTCAGTATCTATATTTGAACTGTATAGAGGATTTTGACTCAGATTGGGGCTTATAAATGAGGTCATGTATGCAGAAAGAGCAAGGTATTTGTTTCTATAGTACTAATATGGTACTTCTCATCTATTATAGAGGCCACTCACATCATTACATACTGATATTTACCTGAAATTGTGAAGGGAAATTACAAAACACCTTAATAAGCATAGCTGGCCACGGGATTTAAACCTTTTGTATACAGCCCGCAAGACCCGTTTCTGAAACTTTATGAAAACTTAGACGGAAATTGCTGGAAGTTTCTTTTCTTACAAAGGACGCTAACCTTTCTTATCAGAGCTTTAAACTTGTCTGAATAATCTAAATACAAAAACACACTTTTAAGAAATTAACGAAGTATTTACCGGAAGAAAAACCATCGTATTTTCATAGTGTGTTGTGTCTACGTATCAGTATAAATTTTATATTAACTTTTTGTTAAATTATTTATACATAATACGTACAAGAAATGAATATGTAAATACATTTGAGATTTAAGTGTAATTACTAATTAGAATTACATTTGACCTTGATGTGTTTAGATAGAATGATTTATAATTTTAATTATTTAATACTAATAATGTGACAATATTTTAATTTTAGCATCTGTAAAAAAAATAACGAACAGTGGTAAAATCCATATAAACGAAAAGGGAAATTGTAATTACTAAATAATTAAACTAGTAATTAATTAATTATTACATAATTACTGAAACCGCACTGAAAAAGAAACAATATAGTATTGCTACAAAAATTAGAATCAAAAGATCCTTTATGAAAATAAATCATTCGAAATCTTATAAGAGAAAAGAACGAGCGAAAGTTAACCTGACAGCAATTTCACGCGAAAATTTCTTTTAAATCAAATACACCAAGACCTCGCTTTGCGTCGTTTCGTTTTGTGTTTTAGCGAATTTCGAAAACTCGAAATTCAGCTATTACAGTAGGTGTCATGATGCAATCTGAGTCCGGGACTATGGCAGAAATCTGTTTTGAGGTCCCTAGAATACGAAAATGATATTCACTAAAATTTATATATATATATATATATATATATATATATATATATATATATATATATATATATATATATATATATATATATATATATATATTTATGTGTTCCCACGATAACTCTCGAACGAAACGTCTAACGCTTATGAAATTTTGTGTGCGGACTGGATTCTGAATTGGCTTGGCTAAGTTCGTTAGCCAGACACGTCGGATGCCCAGAAGTAGGTTTTCTGGCCATTTTTTATCATTCGATCCTATCATAAGGCAGTTCAATTTTTACATCGTTGAAAAAAAAAAAAAAAATTATGAAGAAAATATTCTTATAATTTTCTTTCTATTTTAAGTATTTTTCGAGAAAATGTAAATTTTCACTTTTATTCTTTCTTTGTTAGTCTAATAAGTAATTTATATTTATATCTCAGTTCTTTATAAAGTATAAAAATATTTCACTTTTTTATTAAAGAATTTTGTGAGAACAAGTGAAAACTATTCACATATATGTGATATAACACACATACATGTGTAGAGTTTTGTTTCTCATTTATTGCATTATAATTAGCATGGTTCTATCCCATGTTAAAAAATGTAAATTAAACAGATTTTCTAAGCTAATGTAATGAAGAATTTTTTTTTTTTTTTTATTGAATTTTTAAGTAAACAAGAAATTGAAGATTATGTTATGATATAAATATTAAATATGAAACAAAACAAACTATGTACAATGTACATATGTATGTACGGAAAAATATTTTGAATCGATTTTGAAAATTTTTCCACTAATAATTAATAATGTTAAAAAATTAAACCATTTCAAATGGATTTAAGGTATTTTATGTGAGGTCAAGGTTTTCGGGACCTAAAAAGGCCAGAAATTAATTAACCAATCGATTTTAAAAAATTTTTCACAGTTAGTAAGTTAAAGTATTTGAATTAATTAATTAAATGATGTCCGCAAGAAGCTTACGGACTGCCATAAGTTATATGAGATCCTTAGAACCCTTTTCTTACTGTTAGAGTACTAGACTTGTATGAGTTTCGCCAGGATTTACTGATCCCATAATTGTGAAAAATAAACTAAACGACCAATTCTAAAAATTTCTTCACTGTTACAGAGCTAAACTATTTTAGATAGATTTAGAATACATTATGTAAGGTCCGCCAGGGTCCACAGGACCCAAAAGTGGCAAAAATAAACTAACTGACCGATTTTGAAAATTTTTTCACTGTTACAGAACTAAACTATTTTAGATAAATATCGATTACGTTATGTAAGGTCCGCCTCGGTCCATAGGACCCAAAAGTGTCAAAAATAAACTCCCTGATCGATTTTGAAAATTTTTTCACTGTTACAGAGCTAAACTGTTTTAGATAAATATAGATTCCGTTATGTAAGGTCTGCCAGAGTCCATAGGATCCAGAAGTGTCAAAAATAAACTAACTGACCGATTTTGAAAATTTTTTCACTGTTACAGAGCTAAACTATTTTAGATAAATATAAATTACGTTATGTAAGGTCCACCAAGGTCCATAGAACCCAAAAGTGTCAAAAATAAACTAACTGACCGATTTTGAAAATTTTTTCACTGTTACAGAGCTAAACTATTTTAGATAAATATAGATTACGTTATGTAAGGTCTGCCAGGGTCCATGGGATCCAAAAGTGTCAAAAATAAACTAACCGACCGATTTTGAAAATTTTTTCACTGTTACAGAGCTAAACTATTTTAGATAAATATAGATTACGTTATGTAAGGTCTGCCAGGGTCCATGGGTCCAAAAGTGTCAAAAATAAACTAACCGACCGATTTTGAAAATTTTTTCACTGTTGGGGAACTAACTATTTTAGATAGACATACATTACGTTATTTAGGGTCCGCCAGGGTCCATGGGACCCAAAAGTGGTAAAAATAAACTAACCGACCGATTTTGAAAATTTTTTCACTGTTACAGAGCTAAACTATTTTAGATAGATATAGATTACGTTATGTAAAGTCTGCCAGGGTCCATCGGATCCAAAAGCGTCAAAAATAAACTAACCGACCGATTTTGAAAATTTTTTCACTGTTGGGGAGCTAAGCTATTTTAGATTCATATAGATTACGTTATGTAAGGTCTGAAGTGTCAGTAGGACCTAAAAGTGTCAAAAATAAAATAACTGACCGATTTTGAAACCTTTTTACTATTACCGAGGTAAACTATTTTAGATAGGTACAGGTTGTGTTATCTGAGATCCACAACTGTCCTGCGGATGCAAATGCGGCGTAGAATGCTACACAACGGGTTTTGAATATATATATATATATATATATATATATATATATATATATATATATATATATATATATATATATATATATATATATATATATATATATATATATATATATATATATATTACATAAAGTCCGCCTAGAATATACGGTCGAGCTGATTTTTTAATGAGGTCCACCGGGATCTTGCAGATCCGAAAACGCCAGTAATAAGCTATCGAACCGATGCTAAAAAATTTCTCACTGCTAGAGAACTAAATTATTTTAGATGGATACAACTATGCTGCACAAAATTCGTTCGGGTTCTTGGGTCCCCAAAAATACCAAAACTAATTACCCAACCGATTTTAAAAATTCTTTTTCTCTTAGAAAGCTAAACTATTTTAAATAGGTACAGGTCTTAGATGAGATCCGCCAGTGCCCAAGATTTGGAAATTCGCTATGTTATGCAGATGCTGCGACAGGGGTATTTTCAAAATTGCGTCGCTGCTGAATTAGTACTAATTTTCACTGTGCGTCGTTAAATTTTCGAAGTTGCGTTGTTTTGGGTTCAAGTCTTTAATTTAATTTTCGAAATTTTTTTAAATTTCCTTTTTTTTTCTAAAAGATGGTACGACTTTTTTGTAATATGGTGGATATGTATCTATTGATGTTGTAATAAAGATTGATAATAGATGGCAATTACTTTGAGCGTCTTGGTATAAAACTAAAATATATGTGTATTACCAAATTAATTAAACAGACAGTGATTAATTTTTACTTTGTTTTTATAAATTAATTGATTATTTTATTTTGTTTTAATTGAATTTTTTTTTATATGTATGTAATAAAATTTTATATTATTTTGGTTTTTTAAATGTTTACACACTTTGTTCAATTTTCTTTTTAAAAAGTAGTATTTTCGTAACCCTGAAACCTATCTTCGATCTTTACATGGTTTTCTATAGAAAATCATAATTCACTTTGCATCGTTTCAATTTGCGTCATGTGTTTTTGGAACGTAACCACGAGGCAAATCGAGGTCTTGGTGTACTCCGAAATTCTACACAAAGTCAGTTAGGTATTTACAGTGTTTCACTTCGTTCTCCAAAGAACTCAGTCATTTTCATATTTCAATCATGATTTTCGTCTGAAAGTGCTGTCCGGTTAAGAGAGGTTCCACTTTACATGGCGACAGAAGTGTAGGGACGGCAAAAAAAAGCGACAAACAAATGGTAAATAAAGTTTGAATGCATTTTATGGCTAGGGTTAATTTCTATTTCTTCTCAGCAAATTCTCTAGGAATTGTAAATTTCAATTTAAAAAATTTGGTGATACGTGATAACGTCAAGTTTAGTTTTCTCTTTTTGAAATTAAAAGCTACAAAAATGACATGATTCATTTTCTGGATGAGATTTTTCTCTAAGGTTGTATCCCCTGTATTTTCAACTTATAAATTAGAAAAGATCGACCAAAAGTCGCTCTGCGATTAACGGGTTGAACATCATTCTTCTATGTGGTTTATTCACCGAAACGATGGAATTAGGAAAGCACACACATTTTTCCCTTGTGTCCACCTTCATTTTAAATTTTTTTCTTAACCCATTAAATACTTTGGTATTTAAAATTTGGTCTATCGATGCCAAACTTTAGGAACCTCTGTCTTGATGTATTCCTGTATCCATAGAAACTGATTATTTATATCATCGTCAGGTTGAAATTGAAATACAATTAAAAATAGTTACTACAGGGTTCCCACAGAAATTTAATTTTCAATTTCCCTGACTTTCCCTGACATTCCGTGACATATTTCGAAAACTTTCCCTGACTATCGACATATATAAAGTCATGACTTTCCTTCGGGTAAATGTAAGAATAATAGTATTCAAAAAGAAAAATACTTTATTATTATTTAATACGGTCTTCATTATATCCATAGTCGTCCTTACTAAAACTTAACTTACATAATTATTTATAACTTATATAAAAGTAACGATAAGTAACAAAAAACTCATTAAAAATCGAAAATTCAGAGATGGGTGCATACTAGTTCGCTCCCGCGGTCAAATTTTAATCTCATCTTGAAAAAGGGTCGTAGGTTAGTTCGCTCCCGGGATGTATACTAGTTCGCTCCTGCGGTCAAATTTTAATCTTATCTTGAAAAAGGGTCGTAGGTTAGTTCACAACTCGTTATCTACTGACAGGTAAAATTAATTACCTAAATGACAATTAGTTAAATAACTTAACAATTAAAATTTTATTTGTTTAAAATTCGAATTTTTAAAAGCAATTAATAGAGAAAACAGTTAATAATGTACATTTAGTGTGTTGTGTTTTATTTACGTTAGTTCAAATTTTATTTGTTTTTGATGCACCAAAATCAGTAGCACATGGTAGGATTTAAAAAAAAAAAAATAGGAATTAATTGTAGATAATTTTACTTTGTGAAAATCGGTAATAAATATGGTGAATATCAAAATTTAATTCCTACAATTATGTATATTATTCAACCTTACATTTATAATTATTCAAGTTAAATTTAAAAATCTTTGGTAATATTCATTATTTAATCTCCCCGCCCACTATTTGGTATCTACCTAAAACTCGTTCAACATCAAATTCATAATTTGCTACTTGTTTCGGATACACGTGTATTTGTTTCTTTCTTCTGGGTTTTCCCCATTTCTTAACAAGCCCTTTTATTGTCTTTAATATGTATATAACAGAAAATCATTCAAAAAGTTCATCAATAGAAAAAAGTGTATCGCAAGGCAGTTAATTTGCGTAAGGAATTTGTAGAAAGGAAAATTTCGTTATTGAAACAAAATGTAATAAGTAGATTCGACTTTGTAAAATGTATGTCATGTAAATTTATACCAAATTTATAATGTATTTAATATTAAATTATAAAACATAAATAAAAACATTCTCATTTTGCTGTTCAATTTGTGTATATAGTTACGGGAGCGAACTAGTATACTACCCTTCAGGGTTTTATGACCGCGAGAGCGAACTAGTATATGGTCACGGGAGCGAACTAGTATACGACCGTTCAGGGTTTTCTGACCGCGGGAGCGAACTAGTGTGCGCCGTCAGAGATTATATCGCAACAGCATTCTAACTTCTAAAAAAAAAAAACGTGCGCTTCTTATAGTTTTACAAGTTTCCCTGATTTATCTTGATTTTGACCAATTTTCTATGACTTTCGGCCTATTTTCACTACCCTCCCTGACTTTCCATGACTGTGAATCAATTTCCCTGACTTTCCAGGTCTGTGGGAACCCTGTACTATCTAAGTGAACACGATGGCATAAAACCGAAAGCCGACTCGTACATATCTTATTATGATTATTTATAATTCCCTACGATCATTTTAAGGTGTGGCAAACGAGTATGTTTTTTCTTTATAATAAAAATGAAAGCAATAAACGTTTGATGACTGACTACACTACTTCTCTCTGTACTTTTAAAATGCTACCACTTCCATCACTAACACTGACTCTGATGCGGTGGTCTGATTGTTACTAACTAACTATTCATTTATTTTAGCTTTCTCCTCTGTTTTACCTCGTAGTGTGCACTGTCGAACGCGATGAATAGATGAAAACTCCACTAAAAACACTGGTTACATAGATGCATACAGAATATAAAAACAAATATTGCTCTGATGCTAGAGAGAGTTTCAATTACCTACCACAGTGCTTCTGTTTTGCATAGACATATTATAGCATTAGAAATAGTACACGTACATCTGGTTATAACTCACTGGCTAGTTTAATAGTATTACCAGTAGTCAAATAGTAGAATTACCTTGAAGCATGCTATGTTTGCCATCCAAAGTAACTACTACTATCAACTGCTATTACATCATGCATAATAAAAATTTTATATTGAAACAAAAAAAGTGGTGGAAATTTAGATGAGTTTTATGTTGGTGTGCGCATACACTTTTTCTCAGTGTCCCGTAGCAAAACTGGCAAAATGGAACACTTACGGAACGATTCTCTGTGGTGGCCACATTTGAACAAAATAAAATCGGGTCAATCTATGGGAAAATATTTTTTGATAATACAGGTAAAAAGCTTTTTTTGTGCGGTGGATGGGGACCGTATACAAAAATAAATTTCTTCATAAATAGCTATAAAAAGTACTAGGCTAGAAACTTAAAAAGATGCTTAGAAATTGAAAAAGTCACCACGAGCGTTCCAGTGGCTGGTTTTTTTTTAATCGATGTAAAATTTAAAATAAAATATAAAATTCAAATACTATTTGTTGATTAAACCACGGCTTCAATGCTAAAAATTGATAAAAATAAATAATTTGACATGTATTCTTATATGTAAATGTTTGATTTTAGTCTACGTATTCATTCTAAAACATCATATTTGTCAATAGTTTTTTCTCTCTCTAAAAAATGTTATAATTTTTTTTTCTTATATATCAATTGTGTTTATAGAATACAATACTACTATTACAAAATTTATACATGTACCTTATCTATTATTTTCATTAATTTCATAGTGACGCCGGTATTTGATAAAAAAATAGTATTGGAATTTCCTATTCCTTTTTAAAATTTGAATCGATTAAAAGAAAAATCAGCCACTAGAACGCTCGTGAAGGCTTTTTTTTAAAAATTAGGGTTAATTTCCTACTCTATATAGTTCGGTCCAGATTCTAAGAAAACTTTTTTTATGCGGTGGATCGGGACCGCATAAAAAAAGTTTCATCGAAAATATATAACTTAGAAGGCTCAAAACCTCACAATTTGCTTAAAAGTTGCTTTTCTAAACAAGATAAAGTATTAATTTACAAAGAGGAACATTTTATTTCATTTTTTTTATAATATTATGAAAATTCTGAAAAATACATCTGTAAAAAACCTAATGATGCAATAACTTGTATTATTATGCAATATACTGATTAAATGTTTAAAAACCATTAAAAATTAATTCTTTCAAAGAAAGTTATTATAGTTAATGTTTAATTTTCTTACTTTTTTTTGCTTTTGATTTACATTATGAACTTTAATGTAAATTTTTTCAAAAACTGCATAAAAGAAAACGCAAAAAAATCGCATAAAAAAGGACCGCATGAAAGAAGGTTTAGCTGTATTAACTTTTTTGTTTGTTTTTCCATAAATATATTTCGTTCTTATCAGCCACTGTTAATGAGACGGGAAACAAATTTTTAAAGACATCGTGTAGAAAGTTATAGGAAAGCATATTGAAGCACAAATTCAGCAATGTATATAACTTTTCGGGGAAAAACGTTTGAAAACTGTTCCCACCAAACGTAATCGCTCAAAAAAATCAGACAAAAATCATGAACACTGAGAATTAGGGTACACTGAGCCAAAATTATCAGGATTCATTAATTCTAGCACAATAAATTGTTATAAGCAAACGTTTTAGTAATAGTCTCATGTTACCCACATGTTTCAGGGTTCATGGATACCTCACATGCTGCTACATCATATTCATGCTTAGAAGCAACGTATCATACGGAACACTATTTACGCCAGTATGACTTGCACTCGACCGATTTTTTTATGTAGAATTTATTAAAGCATTTACTTTGTAACACAAAGAAACGGATGAAAATTCAAAATTAAAAAAAAAAATAACTGTATTGTCTAATTGTAAGCAAACTCAAATTAATTCAGCACCTTTAATATCTCTGGTCAGTGAAATAAAAAATTTATCAAATTTTGTTGAAAATAATGAATATTCTTAGAAATAAACTCTTTACTGATAATTAAGGGATCTTATCGTTTAAGATTAGTTCAAATGGTTCCGCAAAATTATAGGTCAAATGGCCATTTAATTTTAATATTTTATTTTTAGTTATTTATATAAAAGTACATATAAAATAATGAAATATATGAAAAATGGGTTTTTATATAAATAATACAGCTATTAACACATTTCGTAATAATACGAATTAATATACATGTTCATATTTCATTGATAATGTACATATATCTATCATTATCATTTATCAGAGTTGAATGCAATAATTAAATTATCAATTTGTTTAATATTAAGTATGCATGCATGTATTTATAACGCTATTGTTTAAATAGATATAAAATCAGTATGATTAGTAGTGTATAACAATTCGTTAATAGTGCCATGTTTGAATGCAATAGTTATGTAAGTACAAGAAATTTTGAAGTTGGTTGATAAAAGATTAAAATACTGTTTTTAAGGTATAGTATCTGTGGAGTGCATCTGTGCATCTTCTTTCAAATTTTGCATACTTAAGCCGCATTTACACTGGCAGAGTAAAACAGATAAACACCTTGTATAGCTTGTTTTTCCCCACTTTTGCTTATTATACTCTATGTATGAACTTGCCTAATGTAAATCGGTGTTAAAGTTATAGAGCAGAGCTATGTTAGCCAAGGTAAAATTAAACTAGTCTCTATCAAAAGTTTTTTACATGTGAACAGAATTCTACTAAAACGATCAGAATAAAATCAAATTAGATAAAAAATATCAAAATGTATTTTACCATTTACAATACCAATATTAACCCAGATTTATAAACTAGGGTAGGGCGGGGTAAAAAAAGACAAAATCAAATCTTTTAATTTTTCATGTAGAAAATATTTTAATTTTTAGACAAAAAAAATACTGTATGATGTTAAATTATTTGTATTTTGAGATTTTGCATGTTTTTTCACTTAAGCTAATGACATTAACCTATAAAAAAATAAAAACCTTGCGTTTCTTTTTCTTGAAACCATTAATGAGGGTAGGTAGGCCATTAGTTGGTAATCACATCGACAGGTATTGTTTTGGTATCAGACGTACGAAACATCGGTAATGAGAGTAAATATACAAGACAATTAGGTAAAATGCATAAAATCATTGGCATTTTTGCTACTGACATGATTGCATCTAGTTGTGGTGATTTTTTGAAATGGATTCTACTACTAGGGATAAGTACTTTGTTTATTCAGTATAATAATAAAATAATATTCATACCTTAAATAAAATAAGGGCTTCAAGTTCGAAAATTCAATTTTTTAAACAAATTTTAATTTCAAAAGACCATAAGTAAAAATCCCTTCTTATCCCCGGCCTGTAATTTTTTCAGACAATAGACACAAGTTTCTAGATTAAATTGGATAGATTTTTTTTGCCCCAATCCGCCCAATTGTTATTTACTTTGCGTTTTAATAAGTTACTATTTATATTTAATTATAACATAAGTGCCATAATATGATTAGTAGTACTGTTTTTATCGATATTTCTATGCATTTGTGCCATAAGCATTATTATTTTTCTAATTAATGTGTTTTATTTCCTAAGACACCCCCTTTTTTTGATTCCAAGGACTTTAAACAAATATACAATAAAAACATTTATATTAGTATTCAACAGGGAGCTTTGAAAGCCATATCAATTAACCCTTTTAAACAAACCATAATATGGTAAAATTTTTTTGTCTCAAAATGCCGGACTTTTTACTGCCAAGTGATAAGTACAATAGATAAGGCTACAAAAAAAGAAAAATCAAAAAATCAAAGATCCCAACATTAAAAAAGTGAGCCCTAGGAATTTACAAAAAATAAATTATATAAGACTATTTTGATAAAATTGAACATTATGTAGAATTATACCGTATTGTCACAGATGGCGGCACCTGTACCAGTGAATATATACATATGAAAGCATTTTGAACCGCCATATTGCAGGACGAGTTAACTCGTCTTAATCATTTAAAGAGTTAAAGAATAATTTTGTCTAACTAGCATGTATTAGACAAAACACTGTGCAATTACTGTGCTGTATAATATTCACGATTATTTCCGTATTGAATTTAATCACTTTAATGTACACACGGCATTCAACGTTACATCATATCAATGAAGTGTTATTTGCACTGATAAGGTCACAACACACAAATTACACATCACTTGTTAGCAAGCAATAAATTACTGTCTGATAAAAAGTAATTATTGGAATATTGTATCTACATTTATCGATGTACATATATTGTGAATGAACTGTGTTCAGTATTCTGTGGTGTTCAGAATGTATGTACAATATAAAAAAAAAAAAAACCTTTTATTATTGAATCAGAACGGAACTTCGTAAATACCTGTCACAAAGGAAATAATATTTTAAAAACATTAATAAATCACCTTCGTTTTTATTCTGTTTATTATTTTTTTTTAACATTTAATCCTTATTTTTGAATTTTTCTGTGAAATGGAATCTCCTCTACACTGTAAATAAAAAAAAGTTTAAGTGCGTGTTGGACTTGCATTAAATGAGTGTTCCGTATTAAGTATTTAGAATTTTTCACAATTTTTGGAACAGATTAGCCTTTGATACTTGTTAATAATATGATTACTAAAGCCTGCTACTTTCCATATAAGTTAAAAAAAAATTTTTAATAATAGTTGTTAACACTTTCGGTCCCACGGCTTCGGCATCCGAAAATAATCAAAACAACCGCAGAGGCCGATCGCGATCAATGATTACGCATATGTATGTGTGCGATGTTACCACACCGATGTGTATATATACTCAACTTACATAAACACCAACACACACACTACTCTCTTGGTTTCTATAAAAAAATTTTAAATAAACAATATAAAAACTAATAAAGTAATATGTAAAAGTATTCGTTTGTTTTTATTAATTATTTTCACCAGCTTGTTATCTAAACTTTCTGTAATTCTCTAATTGATTTGAATATGTCTGAATGTCCGTATCACATGTAGGTACATGTTCAATTATTTTATGTATTTGTTTATATAAAGTTTCTTTAAAAATAGGGTTAAAGACGTCACTGTGGTCCACTCCGAAAGTTGTCAAGTGCGAATCGAACACACTAAGGGCAATAGACATTACTGATTGCAATAATTTTTCGCGATTGTGACTACGAAACACTAAAAACCTTCCTCTGCAAATAATATCACTTTATTTGAACTAATTATGCATTTTAAACTAATTTTGTAACCTGAAAGATTTTGATACAGTCATGTTTGTATTGCTCACAAATGGCCAAACGTGCTTACATCAGGGGTTACATGAGGGTCTAAGAAAATTCGATTACAATTATTTCGGCAAGTTATGTTGAAAACTTGCACTGGTCAAGTAAAGAAAAATGAAGCCAGAAAGTGGTTTCTAATAAATGAAATTTTACTTGCAGGTGCGCTTTGGTATTGGAAAATATCTGCTTATATTATTAGGAGAAAGTCGGAAAATGAATATAACTTTTGTTCCTGACTATTGCATATTTTGTGATGTTATCTAATGCTTAATTCCACTGAAGAATCCAAACTTAATGTAGGTATGTCCCCAGTACGAATTTAACGAATTCAAAATTGTTTATATGTCGTTTCCGTGGTTATTTTTTTACGAACTCTGATGGAGATATCTATCCGTTTGCACAAAAAAAAAATTTGGGGGACAGATCTACCCACACTGTCAACTTCCCATTGGGTGTCCTTAAAGACTATAGACTACTGTACATAAATAATTCTTTTTTCATTTCAGGCGACTCCTCCCCCGATAGAGGCTTTGCCCCTTGCACCATACCGGTGGCTTCGCCTTCTGTACCTAAGGGCGGGGGGCTCCACCCTTATCAAACAAATTATAACATCATTTGTTGTCAAGATATGCGAGACAAAATATATTTCAAAAAAAGTTTCTTATTTCGTTTTTTTTTTTTTTTTTTTTTTTTTTTTTAAGTTTTATAATAAAATACTGGCGTTTTTAACATTAAAGAAGGTTCTTAGGCCATTATATAATAATGTTATGGTCAAAAATCCATATAATCTATGTTATCTTAATAAAGTTAATTCCGTTTTTTTACCACAAAAAACAAACCGCTAATCCGAATTTGCTGAAAACTTTATCCGGTCTTCATTTTTTGATTACGCATCTAATGAAATTAGTCCGGAGTTGATATCATCATCTGTTCTCGAGATATGCGAGACGAAAAAAAATTCACGAACGAACGAACTAACGAACGCACGCACAGACATCACGCTAAAAACGATGGATTCGGATTCTAGTGACCTTGAAACGTGGAGATATGTCAAAATTAGCGATTCGTAAAATCGGACCCATTACAATAACTTCCTATGGGAAGTTAAAAAAAAAATTGGCAGAAATACAATGAACATACAAATTACCTCAGAGAAAATCTTCAATTTTCTCCCCGTTCAAAACTAGACGTTTTCCTTTAAGGCTTTGTATTTTTGTAAAACATTAATAATTTCACAAAAGACAAAATTTAAATCGATATAATTTTCTTTGCTCATGTATTTTAATCCATTTAAACATTTAATACTATACTACCTGATGACATTTGGTCAATTACTAACTGATTTCATTCTCGATAAAATTTGTCTATCTTATGAATTTTTTCATTTACATAAAAAAAGAAACTTTTTTATCTGCATTCTGCTGTATAATCATCAATTCATCATTTACTTGAGTATAACTTACAAATAACCCCACAAGATGTTTTAAAAGATTAAAAAAATTTATTTTAAAAAGTTTTATCTTACTTTTTTAAAATATTTTACCTAACTTGTACACTGCCATACAAAACTATTTAAACTATATAGGGAAACTATTTTCTCTCTAGTAACAGATGGCGTTGATCATTATAGAATCTGTACAAAGAATTAAGTAACGTAAGGAAATATAATGAAAAACTATTTTTGAGAGTTATTTTTTGCAGTGATTATAGGAGCAGTGTAAAAATCCGTACAGGAGTGACTATTTTTGTAACGTACTATATATATACATGTATTACGTATGTTATTATTATTAAATGGTATCACTGTATTTATCTTTGTTTCCTGGAAGATTATTTTTAATCAGAAAGTAACAAAGAAGGTATTATTTAATGCCATAGTGAAAAATGTTCAGTAGGTAAAGCAGATATTTTTTCCAGTAATATAATTTATTTTACTTAGCTGTAATTTTTCTTTTTTTTTACTTATGTAATTTTCTTTTACTAGTAAAAATGGGTATGGAAAAACTGATGTTAATATTTTAATATTAATCAGACAGTGTAATTAACCAAATTGTAAAGATATTTAAGTCACATTTAATTTGTATGTATATGGTGGATTTCACTTATAACGATTTTCTGGTTACAATGACGTAAAAATTGCTCCCTTGTTGTTAATTGCCGATTGCCGGCAGGGCCAGATTTACCTCTGTGGAGACTCCCGAGTACTTTTGTCGAAGCTCCTAAAGACCTTTGTGGAGGTCACTGAGCACTCTTTTAATTATTCTTTCGCTTATTTTTTCTAGTTTATTCTAGTTTTGAGGGATTCATTTTTCTGAAGAACTAATTTTTTGGAGGCTCCTATTGTCCCAGGCCCCTTACATAAATCTAGCTCTGATGGTCGATATTAGTCATCTTTACTGTTAGTAAACGTCTGAAGTCTAATTTTAAGTAACTATTGGGTATTATCAGACCAAGGAGTCAAACTAGATTGTCTATGTCTCTGTTCCACTTGTAATGAATTTATGACGTAAATCTCCCCACTCTATTTGTGTAGATACACACTGTTTGCAGTGTATTAGTTTGGTGTTTTTTAGTAGTGTGCGTGTTTACGCACACCACCGCAATACACGTATTACCAGAGAGAGCTGTTCAACGTGTTCAACCAACAATGGTAACAATGTACATATAATGCACTGCGGCTTCGACGACGGACACGGACGCCTTAAGCTGTGACACGACTCCAAATGACTCCGCGCCAATTACACGTTTTTAATATTAGTTGGTTTCTAGTGTTCTATGTATCAGACTCATCTACATTCTAATGCGCAGCTAGTTGTTCAAGCTCATTGTCAGAGTAGAAGCTAAACAAAGAAGTTTGACAAAGAAAGTATAGAAACTGAAGGATTACTAGAAATTGAAAGACCTTACAATGTACTTTACTTGATACAAAAACAAAGTTAATACGTTGACCAGTCATATCCTATTATGACAAAATGTCCAACTGGTACACTATTTTGACAACTAATACACTTTCTATGGAACTTTGTGTCATATAATTCATACAAAATAATTCTACACAATAGCAAAAGTATTGTATATTTATTATGAATGTAGTATGAATGAATTATAGTTATGGATTTTTTTCTAAAATGATACAATTTTTTCGCATGTATCGAAATTCAGTGACCATAATTTTCCTGTATTTACATTTTATTTTTTACATTTTATTTGTAGAATTAAGAGTTTGCTCTCCATTTTACAAAAACTGATTTTAATCTACTTTCGGAAACAAGTTGATTTAAAATATGATACTTTTAAATCAGAGATCAAATCCTCTTGATGCTTGAAAGGGTTAAATTTACAAGTAGAATTAATTAAATTTTAACACAAATTTTAACATAAAATAGAAAATAAATATTATATAAGTATTTAAAATAAATAAATTATGTACATTTTTTTTTACTGAAAAGAATACTTCCGTAAACTTTATCACAAAATAATATATTTTTTTACCTAATTACAAAAGAACATGAACTTAAAACTTTTAATTAGCTGCTTTAGTTTCAAAAACTTTATTTTCCAGTTAGCAAAAATGTTACAAGTGCAAATAATTTTCAATCTGGAAAGACAATTTATTATTATAATTTATACAAGAATATGAGTAGATGAAGTCTATATGCATTCTATAATTAAAGTAACAGAAATATTATTCACAATTAATTTGTACCAAAGAAAAAGAACGACCCAGTTAGAAAATGTAAAATTTTGCTTACCGGACCAATCGAATTATTCAATACATACCTGAAACAAAAAAAAATGTTAGTCCAATATAATTTAATAGTATATTACTTAGCGAGGACCGTAAGTATTATTTTTGTAGTCTCGGATACAGTTTGAAAATTCAAGTTTCTTTAATTCTTAAATATTTATGACCATAAAAGTCAACTAAACTGTTTTTCCATCTTAATGGCTGCCAAATCCAAACTAATTTATCAATCGGTCTGAAATTTCTTTTACCGTCGTTTGATGGATGGCAGCACAGGATGATAATACCAACTTCCACACGCAAAGTTACTTTCCACACGCAAAAAAGTATGCGGGAAGAGTACAGTTGGCAAACAGCCATTTTGCGTACAGAAATATGTGCGCCAAGTTAGTACTTCTCCCGCATGAGTAATAAAAAGTAACTTTCCACACGCAAATTGACAATAAAACACGCAAAATTTAATCAAAACACGCAAAGCCGCCTCTTAATTTTTCATTTAATAAATATTTCATAATTATTTCTATAGAAACCACCAACAAAGTAATTTAAACGATAATTAATTCAGAAAAAAAGGCGAACACTTAAAAATATCATTTTAAAAAGTAATATAAATGTTAAAATAATGATAATAATAGAAAAAAGTATGTGAAATTCGTAATAAAAAATAGTATGTGCAACTCGTGCGGGATTGTCGATTGCCCTACTCAAGCGAATGAGCGCACTCACTACGTTCGTGCCCTCAACTTCGCTTTCGTGGGCAATCGACAATTTCCCGCACTTATTGCACAATATACTATTCCACGCGCGTGGAAGAGTACAGTGGGCAAACAGCTATTTTGCGTACAGAAATGTATGCGCCAAGTTAGTACTTCTCCCGCATGAGTAATAAAAATATACATATGTATGTTGATTATTTATTATTGTTTCCATAATTTCAATGTATGCTTTGGCAAAAATTTGAACATCTTACCCCTGACATTATAAATTTAAAAAATGTTTATTACTTATTTAAATTTTATTTTAATTATTTATGTTAAATTTTACGAAAAAAAAATGTGCTCGTAGAAAAAGTATAGTGTAAAATACGTGGGAAAAGCTTATTTTTTACTCATACGAATTGTTGCGCTCGCCCTGCGGGCTCGCGTAACAAACTCATATTCGTCAGAAATAAGCCTCTTTTCCCACTTATTGTATAATATACTATTATATTAACTGATTCAAAAAAGGAAAAAAGTTTATGGATGTTATTAAAAACAATTTGGCAACAGTTCTTAAATATGGGTACACATCCTTTTCACAGACCTATATATATGTATTATTGAAAACGACAAAATAGTATGACTAAAAAAAATCGAAAATATCGAGGTTTTACTATAACCTGGAATAATAAAACTTTTCTAAAAGCTCTCATCATATTGTTGCGTGGTAAACTTTATTTAACATTTGAAATGGATTTAGTTGGACGTGAATAGTGGGTGCAATATTATATATATTGTGGTAATGCGATGACAGCTAACTAAATATAGCACAGTCAGTCATGACTGCTGTAGCAAACACATTACTATAATAGCAACTATCTACTACACTACTATATCCTGACCGACGCATTTTCATATGCTGTCATATTTCTAACAATTTTTCCAACTGAAAATGTTTTAAAACCTACTCACCCATTCCCGTGATTACTTAACAACACCCTTCCGTCAACTAGAACATACACAGTTCGGTGGTTGCCTAGTGAGCAAACTGCTAACGTAATCATTGGACTGCTGGGTGAGTGGGGCAGTGGGTGTACGTACCGTCGATAGGAGTGAATAGGCACGAATTCAGACTTAACTAAGTATCTTTTGTATTTATTTTATGAGTACCTAATCTTTAATATATTAAAAATTTATGCGAGGGTGGTCACTTTATCACAGTATCCAAAAATTTTTTAGAATATCGATGGTTTCTAAAAAAGTAACAAAAATCTCATAATATCTTCTCTATGAAAAATTGAGGTCAAAAGAGACGATAAAAGGGTGAATGGAGACGACCCGTAGGGCTGACAAAAATTTAAATTCAAATATAACATAATTTCCAATTTTTTTTGTATTTATACGTTCGAAAAAGAAATAATATCTACTTATTTGATTATTTTCTGTAGAAATAAACGTAAAATCTAAAGTAAAGTTTACAAAGTATAGAAATGTTATGCGGAATGTGTTTATAAAAATATCGAATGACTTGACGACCTTGAAGATGCTTTGTTCTATGTTCTAATACACCCTTCATCCGTCCCTAATCACCCCACATTCGTCCCCTTATACATGATATAACGTCCCTAATTAACCTCTTAAAAAAATAGAAACAAGTCAAATTTGCATGCCTCTTTTTTCAAAATAACTAAATTTTCGATTAAACAACAATTTACTCATAAGAGCACCAAAATGAATAGTTTTTAGACAAAGTTTTATTTAAGAAACAAAAAAGTAGCACTGTCTGAAGACGTCAATCTAAACGATGGTGTTTTTAGCAGAAAAAAACTAGCAGAAAAAAACCATGCGTCAACACCATGCGTTAAAAATACTCTTTGAGAATAACAAAACGATATTTGAATAGCCGAATAGTTAGCACATATCGACTAAATGAACTACCAACATCACGTTTCGTTTATACTATGTATGTACTCACAACATATTGAATGATCCAAAATCATCTAATATTTTTGTTCCAAAATAAAACGGAAAAATAACAAAACTGACAAGACTTACCGTTTTGAAATCAACATCGATACTTCACCCAACTAATAAACTAATATACAAGAAAAATTCAGAAAATTTTTCGCACCTTAAATATTGGAAAGTAAATGATAAAATATAAAAATTGCTAAATTTTGAATAGCGCATACGTCAGTTATCGTAAATTAGAACCAAAATTTCGGAAAAACGGCCAGCCGTCTATTTTTCGTTGGCATGACGTCTTGTTGCCTTGACTCATAGTAACAACCAGTGAAAATTTGAACCAGATCTTATGCGTCGTTTTCTAGCAAATGACGGCAAAAAAAATGTTTTGTTGAAAAATGCGTCTTAAATACATGATTCGAAGTCCAATTTCGGGAAAACGGCTAGCCGTCTATTTTCTGCTGATATGGTATTTTCTAGCTTATTACATTAGTAATAACTAGCGAAAGTTTGAACCAAATCCTATGCGTCGATTTCTGGCAACTAACGGCCAAAAATTTTTTTTTTGTGGAAGTAAGGGCTGTAATACATGATTCGAAGCTCAATTTCGGAAAAACGGCAACCCGTCTATTTTCTGCTGGTATGGCGTTTTCTGGCTTATTATATTAGTAATAGCCGGCGAAAGTTTGAACCAGATCCTATGCGTGGTTTTCTGGCAAATGACGGCAAAAAAAATGTTTTGTTGAAAAATGCGCCTTAAAAACATGATTCGAAGTCAAATTTCGGGAAAACGGCAAGCCGTCTATTTTCTGCTGGTATGGCGTTTTCTAGCTTATTACATTAGTAATAACCAGCCAAAGTTTGAACCAGATCCTATGCGTGGTTTTCTAGGAATTGACGGCCAAAAATTTTTTTTTGGAAATAAGGGCTGTAATACATCATTCGAAGTTCAATTTCGGGAAAAGGGCTAGCCGTCTATTTTCTGCTGGTATGGCGTTTTCTAGCTTATTACATTAGTAATAATCAGCGAAAGTTTGAACTAGATCCTATGCGTGGTTTTCTGGCAATTGACGGCCAAAAATTTTTTTTTGTGGAAGTAAGCGCTGCAATACATGATTCGAAGTCCAATTGCGGGAAAACGGCTAGCCGTCTATTTTCTGCTGGTATGGCGTCTTCTGGCTTATTACATTAGTAATAACCAGCGAAAGTTTGAACCAGATCCTATGCGTGGTTTTCTGGCAATTGAAGGCCAAAAATTTTTTTTGTGGAAGTAAGGGCTGTAATACATGATTCGAAGCTCAATTTCGGAAAAACGGCAAGCCGTCTATTTTCTGCTGGTATGGCGTTTTCTAGCTCATTACATTAGTAATAGCCGGCGAAAGTTTGAACCAGATCCTATGCGTGGTTTTCTGGCAACAGACGGCCAAAATTCTTTTTTTTGGACGTAAGCGCCTTAAATACATGATTCGAAGTCAAATTTCGGGAAAACGGCTAGCCGTCTATTTTCTGCTGGTATGGCGTCTTCTAGCTTATTACATTAGTAATAACCAGCGAAAGTTTGAACCAGATCCTATGCGTGGTTTTCTGGCAATTGACGGCCAGAAATTTTTTTTGTGTAAGTAAGGGCGTTTTCCAGCAATTGGACTTCGAATCATGTATTACAGCCGCTTACTTCCACAAAAAAAATTTTTGGCCTTCAATTGCCAGAAAACCACGCATAGGATCTGGTTCAAACTTTCGCTGATTATTACTGACAATATAAGCTAGAAAACGCCATACCAGCAGAAAATAGACGGCTAGCCGTTTTCCCGAAATTGGACTTCGAATCATGTATTTAAGGCGCTTACGTCCAAAAAAAAAGAATTTTGGCCGTCTGTTGCCAGAAAACCACGCATAGGATCTGGTTCAACTTTTCGCCGGCTATTACTAATGTAATAAGCTAGGAAACGCCATACCAGGAGAAAATAGACGGCGTGCCGTTTTCCCGAAATATGACTTCGAATCATGTTTTTAAGGCGCATTTTTCAACAAAACATTTTTTTGCCGTCATTTGCCAGAAGACCACGCATAGGATCGGGTTCAAACTTTCGCTGGTTATTACTAATGTAATAAGCCAGAAGACGCCATACCAGCAGAAAATAGACGGCTAGCCGTTTTCCCGCAATTGGACTTCGAATCATGTATTACAGCGCTTACTTCAAAAAAAAAAATTTTTTTGGCCGTCAGTTGCCAGAAAACCACGCATAAGAACTGGTTCAAACTTTCGCTGATTATTACTAATGTAATAAGCTAGAAAACGGCATACCAGCAGAAAATAGACGGCTAGCCGTTTTCCCGAAATTGGACTTCAAATCATGTATTACAGCCCTTACTTCCACAAAAAAAAATTTTGGCCGTCAATTACCAGAAAACCACGCATAGGATCTGGTTCAAACTTTCGCCGGCTATTACCAATGTAATAAGCTAGAAAACGCCATACCAGCAGGAAATAGACGGCTAGCCCTTTTCCCGAAATTGAGCTTCGAATCATGTATTGCAGCCCTTACTTACACAAAAAAAATTTTTGGGCGTCAATTGCCAGAAAACCACGCATAGGATCTGGTTCAAACTTTCGCTGGTTATTACTAATGTAATATGCTAGAAAACGCCATACCAGCAGAAAATAGACGGCTTGCCGTTTTCCCCGAAATTTGACTTCGAATCATGTTTTTAAGGCACATTTTTCAACAAAACATTTTTTTTGCCGTCATTTGCCAGAAAACCACGCATAGGATCTGTTTCAAACTTTCGCTGGTTATTACTAATGTAATAAGCTAGAAGACGCCATACCAGCAGAAAATAGACGGCTAGCCGTTTCCCCGAAATTTGACTTCGAATCATGTATTTAAAGCGCTTACGTGCAAAAAAAAAAAAATTTTGGCCGTCTGTTGCCAGAAAACCACGCATAGGATCTGGTTCAAGCTTTCGCCGGCTATTACTAATGTAATAAGCCAGAAAACGCCATACCAGCAGAAAATAGACGGCTTGCCGTTTTTCCGAAATTGAGCTTCGAATCATGTATTACAGCCCTTACTTCCACAAAAAAAAAATTTTTGGCCGTTAGTTGCCAGAAATCGACGCATAGGATTTGGTTCAAACTTTCGCTAGTTATTACTAATGTAATAAGCTAGAAAATACCATATCAGCAGAAAATAGACGGCTAGCCGTTTTCCCGAAATTGGACTTCGAATCATGTATTTAAGACGCATTTTTCAACAAAACATTTTTTTTGCCGTCATTTGCCAGAAAACGACGCATAAGATCTGGTTCAAATTTTCACTGGTTGTTACTATGAGTCAAGGCAACAAGACGTCATGCCAACGAAAAATAGACGGCTGGCCGTTTTTCCGAAATTTTGGTTCTAATTTACGATAACTGACGTATGCGCTATTCAAAATTTAGCAATTTTTATATTTTATCATTTACTTTCCAATATTTAAGGTGCGAAAAATTTTCTGAATTTTTCTTGTATATTAGTTTATTAGTTGGGTGAAGTATCGATGTTGATTTCAAAACGGTAAGTCTTGTCAGTTTTGTTATTTTTCCGTTTTATTTTGGAACAAAAATATTAGATGATTTTGGATCATTCAATATGTTGTGAGTACGTACATAGTATAAACGAAACGTGATGTTGGTAGTTCATTTAGTCGATATGTGCTAACTATTCGGCTATTCAAATATCGTTTTGTTATTCTCAAAGAATATTTTTAACGCATGGTGTTGACGCATGGTTTTTTTCTGCTAGTTTTCTTCTGCTAAAAACACCATCGTTCAATCTAAACTGATTTTTTAATATTTTTTATCCAACTTCATAAGCTTAGTCACTATTGTTACCCGAAAGAATAATTATATTATTATAGTTTAAAGAAGATATACATTATACATACATATGTTCGCATTTATCTCTAGTAGGGGAGACAAGGGCATGTACTAACAGATTTTACTTTTTTACATATTAAACGGAAATGAAACTAGTTAGCGATTTTTTTTTTGTAAAAGTTATGAAGCATCAACTATCAGTCTATAATTTTTGATAAAAAAACTTACATATCCCTTGTACTTTCTATGGAGAAACCCATTTTCTTAAAAAATGTGTTTGTTAATACTTACCCTACTTTTGGGGCAAGTTTTAACAACGTTGGGGTAAGTATTAACATTAGAGTTTTAATATGATTATGATATTTTGTAGATATGTACTTATAGGAAATAAAACAAAGTATCATATTTAACGTGTTTATTATTAGAAAGGAATTAATTTGACATAGAAAATTCTTATTTTAGATTTATCTTTACTTAATTAGTTAAAGTTAATCATTATTTTAATTTTTTTCTGAGGAAATAGTTAGTCAGTCCTTATTAAGTAGCAAATTACGTCACTTTGACCTTAATAACGAAACAAAAATTGGTAAATTTTCAGTCTTCGATAGACAACCACAATCGTTTAATATCTTCTATATTAAAAAAATATTTACTTATTAAAAAATTAGTCTTCGTCTTATTTAACATTATTATAATTCTTGAAATATATGATAACTCAGATCGAGCAAAACTCTTCCTCTGCTTCACTGCAGAAAAGATATAAAAATTAAAACCATTTAAATTTAACACTCACATATGTACACACACATACATGCAAACATATATGGCAATGTCACGAAAAAAATTTTGGTAACCTCGAAGCATGAAAATGACGATATCGGGATGAACACAATAACCTCCTTATAGGGAAGTTATAAACACAGTCTTTGTTGCATAAAATTTAAACGAGGTAAATGTTAACATGTTAATACTTACCCCATGCATTTTGTTAATACTTGCCACGAAGGTAAATTTTTTACAAATTTCAATTTTTAAAAAGAATACGTTGATAATGCGGTAAAATTTAAACAAAATACAATACCAGATGGAATATGCTACCGTTTGAAATAAATATAGTCTCTTTTAGGTATACAATCATGCTTCAAATCAAAAAACCGTCGACTTAAAAATGTTCTTTTACCTAATAAAATCTACGCCTTACTCACAACTTTATTTTGCGGCAACCGGCCGAAGACTGATTGGTCACAACGTGTCCGTGGTCATCTACTAATGACAGCAACCGGACGTACTTAAATTTTTCGACCGTAGTTTGGCGGAAAATGGCCTGTTAATACTTACCCCCGTTAATACTAGCCCCTATCTCCCCTACTTTTAAACTAAGCTCATGAATAACATTTATTGTTTCGTCTCTATTCACCCGACTGTTCCGATTCGTTCCTCTACGGTATGTTGGACGTGTACATAGTGGTAAAGCATATTATTTGAAATGTTTCATAACACAAAGTAATATGTCGACCAAACCATTTTAAAACTTCCGACCAACTGACATTTTCTTTTCTTATGTGTGCTGGGGAACAGCAGACACGACAAGCGTAATGTACGTACTACAAGCTTCCAACAATTCTATATGTTACCATTTTTATCACGAGAAAAAAGTTTTTGTTTGAAAATTCTAAAGAAAATTTCAAGTAGGAATGGGGGTTCCCGTTGTGCACTATGTAATATTATTATTGTATTTAAACATGAGTTTTTTTCGTGTTTTACTTATTCTTTTTGTTAAAATATATGAAATATGTAATCATGATATTGAGAATTGTAGAACGTACAAGGTAAGGTACTCAGGTAATTCAAGATTTTAATGAAAATTTGGTATATGTATAGTATAGTACAAAGAAAAATTGTTTTGGTCAGCGTAGCTATTTAAGGTGAATCGATCACTTGAAATTTTCCAAGTTTTGAATTTGACATTTTAGTATATTACTCGTATAGAGAAAGAGATGATGCATTCACTGACATTATTTTGAATAATTTCTGACGTGTAGTTTACAAGAAATAAATTTTCAAAGTTAGAATTTTTAACGTACGAGTAAATGCCAATGAATGATTAGAGGTGAATCAGAGGTATGTATTTAAGTAAGTTGTGTCATTAAAAACCAACTTTAAGATTTAAAAAACTGAAAATTATTTTCTTTTGTTTTTGAATCATTAAAAAACTATTTTGTTTAATATTGGACGCTTAGTTATTGTAATAAATAGAAAAAAAAATATAAAAATGTCATTTTATACTAATACACCTATAATATATTTGTGTACGTGTTAGTTATTATATGTGCGTACACGTCACTACCAGAATCAAATTCATTACTTTTAAAATTATTAAAATTAGAAGATTGAACAATAATCAAATATTAATACTGTTACCTACAATTTAATGTATTTTTCTACACATAAATTATATTTATTTATAGAGAAAAAAATAGACTTAGTAATTCCTTTGTCACAAATTTGTCAGTACTGATCGATTCACCTTAAGGTACGAAATTGTTTATCTGCTATAGTTTTCGAATAATCAAATAAAACTAAAATTTTACCCTAATTTTGGGGATCGATTTCACTGAAATAGTTATAATGGACGACAGAAAAAACCGAGTTCAGTTATTTTTCTTTCTACTACAAATGTAGGTACCGTAAAACCGTCTAGACCCGGACACTTTTTTACATTTTTTGGTATAGTTTTATGTTTATACATGTTTCCTTCAGAGATATCACCAATAAAAGTATTACCAGTAGAAAGAGCGTATATTATTTGTTATATCCCTGACCCATTTGTTTCATTACAAGTAAAATTAAAAAAAAATAAAAAATAATTAGTAAGTGTCCGGGTCTACACCCTAAATCGGTCTTGACCCGGACACTTACTTAAATAATGTAATAACATGCAAACTAATCTCTCCCGTTGGGATTAAGACAGTGCCTTAATATATCGTTTGATGTCTTTGAACCTGTCAAAGGCTTCAAAACATTTTGTGGGAAGGGAGAGGAGTCAGTGCATAGTATGCCTCTCTATGAAGTAAACATGCGATATGGCATCAGAAGGAAGCATAAACCGTGTAATTCTGGCGGGAATATAACGTATGGATAGTGGAAGTTAAGTGCGAATCGCGGCCGTAGTGTAATAAACTGATATGTCCGGGTCTAAAGGGATATATGTATATAGCATGTATTTCTTCAAACATCATTAAATGATGCGCGATAAAATTCTGAACATATACATATCAAAACTAAAACAATATGACAATTATGATGAAAATTACATGTCTAAGTTAGACACACATTTTATTTGTTTGAAAAACTGGAAGATAGTAATCCTGTAAAATGAGATAGTAAAAATTGAAATCCGTAGTTTTTATTGGTACAGCTGTTTAGAGGATGTTTTTCTCTCTCTAATGACCTCAAGAACAAATGTTTATTGTTGCAGGTTAATGTTGCAGGAAATTATTTACTTCGAAGATTGGTGCAAAGTGTCCGGGTATAGACGGTTTTATGGTACAAATTTATTTTAACAGCTATAGTAACGTATTTTTATATATCTCTTAACTTCAAAAATGAGGAATTTCCATACAAATTTTCATTCCCTATTTAACTCACTTACAGGGAGCGAATTTTCAAAAATCCTTTCTTTAACCTCTTCACTACTGATTTTCTAAAATTTTTTTTAATTAATGACTGTGTACTTATCTAGCGTACTAGACATCATTTTAAACAAACGTTTATTTTAATTCAAATTTGTAATCACTTATCTCTAAATAAGCGTAATTTGTGTAATTTTAAATAATATTTAGAAATTTTTAGTTTTTCTCAGTTAAAATTCATGTTAGACTACCCCTAAATTTAATGTCCAATATAATGAACACCAGTAGCGAAGAGGTTAATGTTCACCTGCATTTTCATTCTTCTAAACTCAACGGTTTAAGCTGTGCGTTGTCTGTCAGTCAGTCAGTCAGTGTTAGAGATTTATTACGTAGATACTTGCTAGAACTGTGTAAATCCCGTAATGCGCGAATGGACGCTACGCACTACACTACATTGAATTAATTAAAATTACAATAAAAGTAAGTGGCGCCATAGTTTTAGTACTTTCTCACACGTAATTATTGTTAATACTTTAATTACAGGTAAAAAAATAATAAAAATAAAAAAAAATTACTACAGGAAATGTCCGACAATAAATAAAATTTTATTTATATTGTGTAATTATACATACTGATGGTGATGTGTACACATGCATCGGTGTGATATACATACATGTAGTACTCAAATGAAGTTACAAAGTAGTAAGTAAAGTAGTAACAAACTAGTTAATAAACTAACAGTTGTCGCACGGAAAGAAAATAGTCGTGGAAATAGATACTCACGAAAGTCTACGTACATTCAAGTAAAACATTAGTTACCGAATAAAAAATTTATTGCGTTATATTTTACAAACTTTATTCAATTTATCCACTCATTGAACTATTGATTTAAAAGAAACAGAGCAAAAATGTCGATAAATACAAATTTTATAACAAAAAGATCAATTTTATTAACAACAAAAAACACAAAAATCTACGTGCACTTCATATCTTTATTAGTAAATATTTGGTTATACCACCGTTTGCTTTTATGGCGGCTTCTAGTCTACGAGACATCGACTTAAGGGGGACCACTAGTGTGACCGTTTGAAAAAAAGGTGACTTTTGGGAATTTTTTTAAAGAAAACTACTATATGGAATGTTTTAATATTTTAAGGATATATTACAGTGAGTTATTCGCGATCTTCCAAGGCTCCAAAAAAAGTCCTCTTACTGCTGCAGTGATAGCGACCTTCACAGTGCCTGAAATCAAAAAACCAAAACGCCTATTAAACTAGAAGATACTGCCCGTGCCATGAACCTCAAATCGAAAAAAAAGTTGAAATTTAACAAAATGGCGGAGTTTTTAAAAAAAAGTTCCAAATTTTGCGCGAAAATGTTTCTCATATTTCAAATGATTCAAATATTTCTCCCGTTTACACAAAAAAAAATCATACGATTATATACGTGTGTACAACATGCAATCTAATGGCTAAACATGGAATTAACTCAAAATAGATTGGCAATATAGATCCCAGGGAATAATAAAACTAATAAAAGAAAGAAAACGATCAAAACGATGTCGGACGTGTTCCGACAAAGGATAGGAACGGGAAAAAGACAATGTCGGAAGACGTCCGACACATGATTGGAAAAAGTTAAAGGTATAGACTATACCGAAATATACAAAAAAAATTTTTCAAATTTTTTGAAAATGTCACACTAGTGGCCCCTCTTAACTAATTTTTCAGTCTCAATTTGTAATTGCAACCATTCTTCAATTTTATCACTTTTTTCAGCAGTTTACGATTATAAATATTTCTTTTTTTCACTGGCCAATTTAGTTCACCGCATAAATGTTCTATAGGGTTTAAATCTAGCCAATCCAATCGGCACTGAGCTGTAATTTTGCAACGCTTTGAAATAGTGATGAGCAAAATTAGTCTTGGTCTTGCAGTCTTGTCTTGGTCTTGCATTTTTTGCAAGACCAAGACCAAGACTATGTATACCAAGAGCAAGATCAAGACCAAGACTATAAGTATGGCTGCAAGAACAATACCAAGACTCAAGTGAGCAAGACCAAGACAATAGCAAGAAAAAAGCAAGACTCTTGCTATGCTATTTAAATAGTTTAAAAGTATAATTAATACCGTAAAGAGAAAAAAATCTGATTTTAGAAAGAAAAAATTCGCTAATAAAAAAATGCAAGAAAGTGCAAGATTCTTTAGCAATACCAAGACCAAGACCAAGACCAATACCAAGACTGCATTTTGCAAGACCAAGACCAAGACTCAAACTGCTCTAACAAGACCAAGACCAAGATTTTTAATGCAAGACCAAGACCAAGACTGCCAAGTCTTGGCCTTGGTCTTGCATTTGCTCATCACTACTTTGAAATAAATTAGCTTTAAATATTTCCGAATTTACTAACGATTTACACAGGTGTACATACACTTTCGTGAGTAACTGTATGTATTATGTAGGTACACTATCGTAAGTATTTACTTATCTTCATATAGGTAACCCAAGGTAGGTATGTAGTTCATTAAGATCAAGACACTATTTTATTAAGTGAAACCATATTATTCATGCTACGTGTGTTAATAAAGAAAAGTTGTTCCTGAAAAATAAATGGTAGAGTGAGTTCGATAAAGTTTATAATGGCTCTTATTATTCAAAATATACCCATGATGCAGCATCCTGCACAACATACCGAATTGCCGTTTACAACAATTAATTTTTCTGGGAAGCCAGCTTACCTAGAATAATAGTTCAAGAACATTTTTAAAGTGATTTTTTCTCCTCTTTCTAACAACATTAAAAAATGTCTTTTGAATTTTGAACTTGAGGGAATTTATATTAGTGAATGTTATTTTTGATTCATTCGAAAATTCGCTAGAGCGATATAGTTGTATTTAAATTTCTAATCCGATGAGTATATGGTGAAAAAATGTAACATGAAGCATATATAAATGGCATACTTACGAATACATATAAATATTTGTATACTGATAAAAACAATTTCCTAATGTTTAATAACATTTAAATAATTTAAAATAAACAAGTTTAGCGAAGTGTGAAACTGACTGACGTATCAAGGCTACCATAAAATATTGGAAAAGAAAATTAATTCAATTTTTGACGGGAAATGTATACTAAATAAAAGTATAGCCTAGGTAAATTCAAAAGGCAATCGTCGCAGTTCAGTTGTCGAGAAAATGCGGAGTTTTTAATGATATCGTGACGTCACTGCAAAAAATTTTTGTAATTTTTTTAAAATATTCCGTTGTATTCTTGTAATAATATTAATATAATAAATTAATAGTTATTTTAATATATAAATATTTATCATAGAATCCTTATTTATTAAATATTAAAATTTTCCCTCGCTTTAAACATTGTCAGTGAAAACATAAATGGTAATACAATCAATTTTTCCTTTCAAACTGTCAAATGATATTTGACATATCAATTAATTAATAAATTATTGTCACTTTTCTAATAGTTGGTCAAAATTATTGAATAAAATTAATCATAATTGTGTTTTTGTAAATCCTCTACATTCAAGCAATTGTTTATTATAAATGTCACAGAGAATGTGAACGTCGTAATTCAGTATCACAGAGTGAATGTCGTAAGTACTAGCAACTGTACCCAAATAGAATACTATACTTTTTCTATGGCTTTTTCTAAATAATTATATAAAATTGATACTAGTAGTAGCTGAACAATTACAAAGTTGTAAGCTTATTATACATCTTCGAAGCTTAAATAAAATAATTTAAATTACGGAAGTTCCACTAACATTTTATCGTCCAAAAAAATTTCTACACATAAAGTTTGAGCGTTTCTAATTAACATCTTATTTGTTAGAAAATCTTAAAATTTTCCCATAGATAATACTATCATGTTTCATAATTAACTCTTTTTCTTCGGTGCACACTTATTATAGTACATATATACTCGAGGTATGAAAATTAATTTGTAATTTGGAAACTTTTAACACCACTCCGTAAAGCACCAAACCTAACGTGTGCAAGAACATAAACCATGTGTCCCAAAATGAACTCAACTTTTGAATTATTTGATTAAAGCAAAAATTGGTAAAGTCTCGAAGTGTGGATAGTGTAACATGTAGTTGAATTTATCAATAAATAACACAGAAATAGAAAATCACAGTTTAGCGCGGAATAAGTAATAAATTCAGTGACGTCAGATCTCTGCACAACCGAGCATTTAAATTTTTAAAGTGAAGTGAAATAAAATCTACTATGTGAGAATGTAAGAAAATCTGTAATGAAATTTGTAATGGCTGATGTCTTATTTTATATTATTTAAAAGAGTAAGGCCCAGTATTATAAAGGACAACTAAATCAACGAATAAAAATGGTTAAATTATTTAGTGATAGATTAACTTATAATATGTTGCAAATGTGTTTTAATTTCCATGTATACCCCGTTTCAAATACAATTGATTATGAGTCAAAGTTAAAAAGTTAAATAATTCTTATATTCAAAACAAATCAATCTTCTGTTCTTTTCTAAAAACAAACTGCAATTTTAAAATTTACGTAAGTGTAATAATGAAAGAGATAAAACACAGAAAACGGAAATTATTTAAATTCATAAGTAACGAAGCATGGCTAAATTTAACTGAAATGGACCATATATAATATAAAAATTAATTCTGTATCTCTAATTTGTATTACAATGTATATAAAACCTGTTTAATATGTATAAATATACAGGGCCGTGGAGAGAAATAGTGGGCCCCAGGAATAAAAGACATTTCTTAAAAATTTCTTCCCCTAAAATTTGTATAGTAAGCAAAAAAAAAGCTCGTTTTACTTTTTCCCGGGCGCTTACCGACCGCTACGGGCCTTCTCTTCCAATCCGGGCCCCGGGGCTAGAACCCCGGGAATAAAATTTAGTCGGTAGATTTTCTGTCAACTAAAATTTAGTTGCCTACTTAATTTATTTCAGTTTTATAATACCATCTGTGAATAAAATCAATTTAAGTTCACAAATTTATTTAGTTGTCTTTTGTAATACCGGCTCTCAGAGTGCAGCAACATCTCATTATCAAGAAATCTAATTTTTAAAGAATAAAAAGAATTTATTGATGCCGTTACACGACTCTACAAGAGGAAACAAAATTATTTGTGTAAAATCTTATAATTTTGTAACATTTCCATTCAGGGATGTTGCAAAGAATTTGTGACAACTTGTATGTTTGATCTCTGTCTAATAATCAACACAGTGTATGCATACACGTAGCACACATGAGTAGTCATTTCATGCTGTAACAAACATAATATGCAAATTAAGTTATCTAACAAGCGTGGCAATATCAGTAGTATAATACCTGTACTCGTATTGCATCTTTCCTGCTAACTGCATACATTATAAAGGCACATATTATGAGTGTGTGGATGCTCGTTCGTAAACTTTCCGAGAGTAATCTAACGTAACTCTATTAACTCTCGTCGAATATTTGATGCACAACGTTCGTGATTTCAAGGCCTCCGGTGATAATTTTGTATCATATGAGTATTATTATTCTACAGGCCAGCCACACGATATCACCGATGTTAATTTTACCGTGAAAAACTTTTCATATTTCCGCAATATGGGAGGTGGAGTTTGATTAAATTACAACGTTGAATATAAATGGGAATAATTTTTAAAACATACTTTTCCGATACTGAGTGCGTAATCGAAATTTAATTATAATACGATATAACATTTTCCTTTAATTTTCTAAATGAAAGAAAATAAGAAAATTTAGGTTATAAAACTGCTAACCCAATATAAAGGTAACGATTTAAAATTTATTCGCCTGCTATAATTTTAGAATCGAGCGAAAAGTTCTCGAGTTATTTTTCAAACCTATATTACATATTTTTTTGATTCTATTTACAAATTTGTTGGATTTGTTTTTATAGTAGAAGCCATTTGGCTTCTACGCACAATCACTTTGGTGTTTTAACAGTTAAAAACTATGATTGACGATTTGGTGTTTTAGTTGACATAATTTATAGTTTCAAACTATCATAGAAGTTTGCGGTTATTTTGTAACTATCAATTAGAGTTTTGCACATTTATAAATAACATTTTTATGTCAAAATGCTAATGACTAAAAGAGTCCATACTGCACAATTAAAAGAGTCGCTCTCTCCGAGTGAACTCATATATATATATGATTCAATACTACTTGTGCTCAGTGTTAATTCCTATTGTATTTTTAAGAATAGATTTCATATACCGTATATATCCTTTTTTATGCAGTGGATAGGCACCGCATAAAAAAAATGCACAAAAAATTTAAAAACTTGAAATAATTATAAAAGATAATTTGTTACATATTGTAGAAAAATAGTATATTGTGTAATAAGTGCGGGAAATTGTCGATTGCCCACGAAAGCGAAGTTGAGCGCACGAACGTAGTAAGTGCGCTCATTCGCTTGAGTAGGCAATCGAGAATCCCGCACGAGTTGCACATACTATTTTTTATTACGAATTTCACATACTTTTTTCTATTATTATTACTATTTTTGACATTTTTATTACTTTTAAAAATAACATTTTTAAGTGTTCGTCTTTTTTTTCCTGAATTAATTATTGTTTAAATTACTTTGTTGGTGGTTTCTATAGAAATAATTATGAAATATTTATTAAATGAAAAATCAAGAAGCGGCTTTGCGTGTTTTGATTAAATTTTGCGTGTTTTATTGTCAATTTGCGTGTGGGAAGTTGCTTTCCGCACGCAAAAATTGCACACAGTGGGCATATAGCTATTTTGCGTACAGAAATATGTGCGCCAAGTTAGTACTTCTCCCGCATGAGTAATAAAAAAACCTTTTCATATGGAGGATCGGGACAACATAAAAAAGCTTCATAGAAAATACATAACTTAAAACGCTCAAAACCTCACAATTTCCCTGGAAGTTGCTTTTCTAGACAAAATATAGGAATAGTTTACACATTGGAGAACATTTTTAAATATATTATACACTTTTAAAATATTACAAAAATTGCAATACGTACACGTGTAAGAAAAGTGAGTGATTCAATAATTTATGGTCTTACGTAATGTACTTTACCACAAATTAATGTTCAAATTTTTTACTTTTTTTTATTTTCCATTCTCATTATGCAATTTGACGGGCATTTTATTAAAAAAGAAATTTAAATCGCATAAAAAATCTAAAAACAAAATTGCACGCAAAAGGCAGCATACAAAGAGTTTCTGCTGTAGTCTGCTTAAAAACAACACACTAGCACACTGTGCTAGACACATATTATTATATATTCCAACTACGTATTTCTATACTAGCAAGATCACTGTGGCAGAAAAGTGACGTAAAATTTTTCCCCCACTTCAAACGCACAACATACTACTACATAAATCTCGTATCTATGTAGATGTAATATGCGCTTGTGTGTGTGTCATGCGTCACATTCTATCTGTAGAAACAGGGGACTGCACTGCATACGTACCGTTCCTGCATATATTATACAGTGTAAACTCCATATAACGAAATTGAAGGGACCGGGTATTTTATTACGTTATAAAGAGTTTTCGTTATATGGAGAGTAAAAGAAAACAATATAATTTTACGAATACAACTTAAGAATTTAGTAAGTGGTTTTAATTTTGACTGAATTAAATGACACTTTTTCGTGTCAATACATAAACTCTTTCTTTTACTCGCCATGTTTACAGATAAAAAGTTTGGAAGCAACTAAGAATATGATAACGTAAAGCCAGCAATAAGACAATAGTACGGAAGTACAGTAGGTAAAAACACGTACTAGGCAATTAGAATTACAACAAACAAATAAACAGATTTCGAAGAATCCTTTTGTGCGTACGAAATATTTACGACTCTACATCACTATTGTGTTTGAAGGTCAATGAAATAAAATTTTATTGGGGTTCAAATTTTTTCGCTATTGAGAGTGGCTGTTACGTTATAAAGAGTGTTTCAATATATGGATGATAATGTAAACCAAACAAACCTTAGCAATTTCTACGTTTTAAGGAGTTTTTCGTTAAATAGAAGTTCGCTATATAGAGTTTACACTGTATATGTATTCGCTTATATTGTTGGAAAGTGGTCGATAAAAATACAAACAATCGATCTCCACACGGCTACAGTTGCTGTGTGACTAATCAGCGTAAGCGGTATCAACCACACACAGGCACACTGCTATCCACAATTTTTTACACATACACTTAGGGGTTGGTGCTAGACGTCATTTTAGAAGAGTCATGGCTCTCAAAAGAGTCATTTACTCTGTGCGGCCCACCATAAATAAAAGACTCACCTCAATTCAACATTAGCTTCAACAACAAACAAAATCTCAAACTATTTAAAACTAATTGCGTCAGTGTTCTACAAACACTACGTGAATTCTGCAATGATTTAGCGTGCAAAAACAATTCAATTTAAATTCTCTAAACTCCCTTTAGACTCAATTCCTTTATTACCTGCACACATTTATCTAATTTATTGATTAGAAACATTTTACTATTTAACAATCGGCTATTAAATTTTATTCTACACTTAAATTCTTTGTTAAATGTTTTGTTTGATATAGATCACTGATCATTTATAGGTGGGTATTATAGGAAATAATAGAAATTTAGTAGATGAAAATTTTAATCAAATTTCTAGTATGTATCTGTTTTACGAATGAACGTTATTAGGGATTGTGGTTGTTTGCTAATCAAATATGTATGTTTGTTTTACGGTAATTTATAATTAATTAACAATAAATAACATTCTAAGAGCATCCGGTTGCCCGCCCGTCCAATGGTCAGTCCACCCGCAATATTCCCCCGTCCGGCCCGTTCATTATATAATGTATGTAATCTTTAAATCTGACCTATTTTCTGTACAGGAAAACATCAACCATCATTCCAGACTAATAGACGAACGGATACAACATACCATGTGAGTTTTTTGAGAGTTGCCATTTTTATTACAGCCAAATTTGTATGATAGAAATGGTACTGGAAAAGGTTCTTTTCTTGGATGTAATAGAAATGTAACCAACCAGAACACTATCGATTGAAGTAGCTTCAAGTACGTATGCAAATTTTTGCCGCCTAATTGATAAATTAAAGAAAAATTCAAAAATTAAACTTGGGTAAAACAATTTCTTTTATTACTCATGCGGAAGAAGTACTAACTTGGCGAACATATTTCTGTACGCAAAATAGCTGTTTGCCCACTGTACTCATTGACAATAAAACACGCAAAGCCGCCTCTTGATTTTTCATTTAATAAATATTTCATAATTATTTCTATAGAAACCACCAACAAAATAATTTAAACAATATTTAATTTAGAAAAAAAAGACGAACACTCAAAAATATTATTTTAAAAAGTAATAAAAATGTCAAAAATAGTGATAATAATAGAAAAAAGTATGTGAAATTCGTAATAAAAAATAGTATGTGCAACTCGTGCAGGATTGTTGATTGCCCACACAAGCGAATGGGTTCACTACGTTCGTGCGCTCAACTTCGCTTTCGTGGGCAATCGACAATTTCCCGCACTTATTGCACAATATACTATTCCTTCATTTATGTTGTTAATTAATGCATTACATCAGTTTTATCGAAAAATTATTATATAGGTTCATTTAAAAATCTATAAGTTTGTATCATAGCTCGAAAACCATAAGAGCTATAAAGCTCCTGACTGTAGCAATCGGTTGTCCCCGTCAATATCTACAACTCTTATTTGAACAATTTTTCGATTAAATCAACGGTTTGGTTGTAATAAAAATGGCAACTCTAAAAAAACTTACACGGTACATATATTATGTATGTGTGGATATGTTCAAAAAATATAGGACGTATTTTGAACGGTTGATAAGGATTACAAGACGTTACAACGAATATAAATGATCTGCAAATACAATTTTTATTTGAATAATCGTTTTGTTATAAACCAAGTTTACGAGATACTTTTTATCAAGTGATTACTACTAAATAATAAACAAATATTTTAACTTCGCAAAAATACCACTTTTATTTTGAAACTGTGACAATATTGTTTCGAACCGTCAGTTCATTTTCAAACAGAATTTTCTTACGCGCGCAGCGTTTTCAAACATTTTCAATCGTTTTCAAAAAGATCTTTAATTTTACTGATTAAGGAGAGGGTAAGGTTAACTCGTACAAAAATAGGCATGTTTTTGTTATTTTTTTGTGGCGACACAGTTAAAATCTCTACTTCGAAGAATATTGTATAAATTTTTCACGGAGAAATATTAAAAAATACAGTAATGGCAGTAATTATTCGAACGTGTCTTGGAAAAAAGTAGAATTGCGGTGCCCCTCATAACTTGGTGCTGGATCATCCGAAATAAAAAAATTAAAGTTCATTCGTTACATAATAGTTTTCCTCAGGTAACGCTGGGAGGGTTTTTCGAAATTTAAATTTTTCACTTTTTCGGAACACTTAGAACGGAAAAACACGATTTTTTGCGAAAAAAAAAAACTGGATAATTTGTTATTATAAAATAAAAATTATTAACAAATTTAAAAAAAAACTCTCCCGCGTTACCTCGTAAATTATGTACAGAAATAGTGTTCAAAATTTTTAATGGATCGGTACTGTAGTTTTGAAATTATGAACGGCACCGACTTGAAAACGTGAGCTGTAGGGAAAACGCTTTAAAGTTTTGAACACTTAAAAATTCTTGTATAAAACTGATACAGAATACTTACTGCTAAACTAAATTTTGTACCCTACACTGACAAAATATACAGTACAAGTATAAACACGTTAGTACTTCCATTGAAATTTCTACAATATAACTGAGAGAGAGATATATATATAGAGAGCGAAACATCTGCCAGGTAACAACAAAAATGCTTATAACTTCGTTAATTTTGCTCCAATCAACTTGAAATTTTGAGACAATATTCTTGAGATATTATGCATTCAGTTAAAAATATAAAAAAAAATGCAAAAAAATTATTTTCATATCTTACCCTGCCCTTATGTAGATATTTTAAAAATTGAATTCTATTATGTAATGTGTTTGACTTCTCAAGTTTTAAAAATACCCATAAAACCTGTTATCTTAGAAATCCCCAATAGATGAACCCGGATCATTTTCTTCGAAACACCATGTATACGATTGATGCACTTTAATCCACATATTAGTAATTGCATCTATGTGAATCTGTTAACCGCAAGCAAATTATGTTACTACAAACCACTCTACCGTTTCCACTAAACGATTCACCGAATATCTGTATGTATTTAAAATATGCAACTCTCATGCACATTCAAACAATATGTAGATAGATTAGGGATGGATATCAGTATTATGTTTTCCAAAATTTCCAAACATTTCATAATACAGATTCAGAATTATTGTAAACGTTTGTACATATATTTAATGTTTGAAAAAATTGTCGAATGTAGCATTGAATCGCATGTCGGACATGTTTGCAATAATCTATAAACTGGGATAAAAACATATAGTGTATAGATAGGGTTGTCAACCACACTTTATAGTACTGTAAAATCTCTTTATGAGTCCGCTTACGGGCTTGTAGGAGAATATAATTCTAAGAATTCCTGTACCCCCACTTGTGCTTAGTAGTCGACCGCCGTTAACTCGCACTTCCCCTACTTTTCAAGGGTGTGAGTATACTTATTTATTAATGATATTGTCAACACATATTTTCTTTAAAAAATTTTTTAAAATCTTTTGTAGAAATTGTAAATAATATTGTTAGTCAAACAAAGTTTGTAATATAATCCGCGCGATGAATGAACAAAACTTGTTTTGGTCAACTACCACATGTATTAGTATTATGTAAGCACGGAACTATAAAACAAAATTATTTTAGTGAATAAAAAACATAGATAAAAAAGAATGTGTGTTGTAAACAATATTTAAAGGAGCGTGGCCATGTAAAGTTTTATGAGGGAACATTTGATAAATCGACAGTACACAAAAATTGTTACATAATATATATTATTATGTCCTTAAAATTTTTTTGAATTTGTTTAATTACATAAATTTTTAATACATAATAATATAAATAGAGAAATCATTTGTGTAAACTCCAAAAAAATAAACTTTATGTAGGCAGGTACATACCTCTTCGACCTCGCAACCCACCATCGAACTCTGAACTGATATCACCACACAACAAACGCCTCATGTAGTCATGTATTATATTATGTGCGTATGTACGTAGTTACCTGTTCCTGGCTATAGATCCATTCGACATATCGCACTAATAAAGTACTAATATAATAGTGCTGTTTTGATTATTTTTCAGAACCAAGGAAAAACTGTTTAATAACTTCGTATCATAGGTACAAAGAAATGAATGCTTTATGTGTTCTTTAAATGAAATTCAAGCAATTATCTTTTTGCCAATAATTAAAGAAAATACTGATAGTGAAATATTTACTTGAGTTTAATGTTATGTTAAATTTTATAAATTTTGACTTACAACACTTGTATTATTAGTGCGATAAAATACGTACAAATACACAACCACATAGACATCGACCTGTTAATGAGTGACCGCTTAAACATAAAACCACAGAGTACCAGAGACAACATTGCTATCTCAATACTACTGAAACCAGTGTAACCAAAAAAAAAGGATAGAATATATATTACATATGTGCACTGGGTTTACTTTGTATTTGTGCGGTGATCTGTCTTTGTGTGAGTGATCGGAGGTGTGGTGGCCGTGGTGTCACATACGTATATATGTATAATACTACAACGCATGTATGTGGCTCCGTGTGGGGTTCTAACAATGCCAGTAACAATCAAAACGTGATCAAAACAATTGACCTACACTCATCCACTGCTACGGAACGAGTGACCACTAGGTAGCCTAACTTGCACAGAACTGCACACTGCAGATTTCATGATAGAGATAGTTGTGTCACCTCTGGTACTCTGTGCATAAAACAATGTCTCATTTAATTACATTTTTTTTTTTTTTGTTTATTCAAAGCCATGAGTGATCAACAGGGTTTATCTTTGTTGCAAAAAAGAAAATATTATAAGGATTCATCCGTTGATACCGAAAACGAAAAATCTGCGGAATCTACAAATTCCACTAAAAATGAAGAGAATATTAGCAACTTCAAAAGATATCAGCCTAGTTACACATTCAAACAAAAATTATCAATTTTAAAAAAATTCTTATAATTATATTTTCCTACAGCCTCGTAAGCGAACTCACAACAGGTTACTGTATTATAGATTTTAAAATTACAATACATTGTCATTTTTGACCCTCGCACTTGTTTTTACGCTCCTGTAAGTTATTTGATTCTGACAGGATGATTTATGAATTGCACTAATCGTACGCTTTACACTAGGTTATTATTTATTAAACATCAATAGCAATGTTCCGGTCTTATAAAGAGAGACTGAAATTAATTTTTTTCGGTTATGGAGGGGGAATGTTTACAATAGAAATATAAATTGGCGGACTCATAACGAGCGGACTCATAACGAAAGTTTGCTGTATAAAGTATCCTACTTTATTTTTCACAAATATACTTTATACTTTTGCATAAAAATAAAGTATGTAAATACTTTATTTTGAATCTTGACTGTGATTACACTAAACAAAACTCTCCGATACGTAATTCCCAAACGATTTATTAAATATTAAGATGAATGATTTATATTCTGAATCAATAATACTTAAAGAAATCCAGCAAAAATCTACTAATAATAACAAAGAATTTGGAAAGAAAAATAGGGTAAGAGACCCGATGACCGATTACTATTTTTAGCTGTATCTTAATAAGTAATTTCTTAATAAGTATGAAACCAAGTTTTTTTAATCCAATGGATATGTTTTTAAGAAAATATAACCCAAAAATTTTGATTTATTAATGTTTTTGTTTTATAATTTGTTGACGTCTATTAAAAAGCGGACAGAAAATATTAACCTCCTTTGAAAGATCAATACACTGACCCCTATGAAAAATCGCGCATTAATGTACATCACGTACAGTAGTACAAACCTTATACTATCGAATATTTGAACCATTCTCTTTCAGCCACTTTGACACTCTATCCACTACAAGGGGTCAGTCTGTGTCATAGAGTATCACAGAATGACACCTTGTGAAACATAGCAGCAATGACAGAAGGGTTTAAATATTCGATAAAATAAACCACTAAAATACTGTATTTTCTTTCGCCATCTAATTATGCTTTAAAAAACATTGTGTACATTCTACCATGATTCTAACTTATCTATACGCCATTGTGAATTTTTAAACAGTTAAATTAAGTATATGACGTATATATTATGACGTATATATTTATATGTTGTTTCAAATCTAAATGTCTGACGTTTTTATTTAAATTTCGAAGTTTTAATTCATTATTAATTATTTTTCAATTGATTTTGCGTTCTGAAATAAATAAAATATTAAAGTGAAATTATAAAAACGGTTAGTTAAGTGTTTTAAACCCAAAAATTAATTAAAAATGTTTATAAAATAAATATGCAATATATAATTCTCAAAATGCGGTAACTAACTGTAAAACTCAAATCCCAAGAAGAATCAGTCATACAAATAATATTTAACGCATATAAAATTTAATTTAGCTATCCTAATCTCTTAAGTGGACTAATAACAATTATTTGTATACTTTTATTATGCTAATTAATGGAGTCGGATAACAAAAGCATAAGGAACTGTTTCCCCCCTCAAAATTTTTTTTTGTAGCATGTTAATTACGTCGAAGACTATACGAAATGAACATTTTCTACCACTTGCAACCGCCGCTACGAAAGTTATCGGCCATTTTATGAAAAATCGACCATTTTAGTCATACTTTCTAAATATAGATGAATATATATCGGTATGTGTAGGTCTACTAAAAATGAAAAAAATTGAGGCTATTCACTACGATATAGTCTACCAGCGGTTACAGTATGAAATTTTTATCTGCACACATAACCTCAAAAAAAAATAAAAACTGGAGATACTGCTAAATTTTGGTTTTTTCGTTTTAACTTCGGATGTTTTACTTGAAATTTGATGAAATTTTCAAAAAATGTACTTTATAACATGGACAATAACTGATTAAAATTTCAAATCAAAATGTCTAACATAAACCCTAAAAATTGACGTCGAAATTGAAAATTGACTGGCCAATGATTTTTGTGCATTGTATCGTACGAGGTTCTTTTTTTTCTTAAATTGTAGGTTTTTGTATGCACTTTATGATGGTGAACAAGAAAAAATTTTTAAGCTTGAAAGAAAGTAAAAAATATCGATTGGAAATTCAAAATTGTCGGCAATGAACAGTATTTGAAAAATAATTTAAATCAAGTAAACCGCTCTAATTTGAAAATTTAAGTAATAATTTGTTCCATACAAGGGTTAGAAGCTTCCATATGAGGATTACACAAATCGAACCTGATTAAGAAACCAAATTTGGAGAAATTAAGGTTCAATCGTTTTCAAAAATACACATCAAAATACACATCAAAAGTATATAAGCTTCCACCCACCTCACAAGCTGCAAATTCAACAGCAGCTGCAATAATTTAAATCAAATAAACCGCCATAATTTGAACATTATGAGTTATAATAATTTCTCCCATACAAGGGTTACAAGCTTCCACATGAGGATTAGACGAATCGAACCGAATTAAAAAACCAACTTTCGAAAAATTAAGTAAATAGTTCCTTGGAAGGCTCATAGGTATTAAGTCACTTAGTTTGTTTCTTGGTTTGTTAGTACACTCTTAAAGAATGTTGAATCTGCAGCTTGTGAGGTGGATGGAAGCTTGCAGCATATATACTTTTGATGTTGTGTATTTTTGAAAACAATTGAACCTTAATGTCTCCAAACTTGGTTTCTTAATCGGGTTCGATGCGTGCAATCCTCATATGAAAGCTTGTAACCCTTGTATGGGACAAATTATTACAACTCATATTTAAATTATGGCAGTTTACTTGATTTAAATTATTTTTCAAATACTGTTCATTGTCGACAATTTTGAATTTCTAATCGATATTTTTCACTTTCTTTCAAGCTTAAAAATTTTTTCTTGTTCACCATCATAAAGTGCATATAAAAACCTACAATTTAAGAAAAAAAAGAACCTCGTACGATACAATGCACAAAATTCATTGGCCAGTCAATTTTCAATTTCGACGTCAATTTTTAGGGTTTATATTCGAAATTTTGATTTGAAATTTTAATCAGTTATTGTCCATGTTATAAAGTACATTTTTTGAAAATTTCATCAAATTTGACGTAAAACATCTGAAGTTAAAACGAAAAAACCAAAATTTAGCAGTATCTCCAGTTTTTATTTTTTTTTAAGGTTATGTGTGCAGATAAAAATTTCATACTGTAACCTCTAGTAGACTATATCGTAGTGAATAGCCTCAATTTTTTTCATTTTTTTTTAGACCTACACATACCGATATATATTCATCAATATTTAGAAAGTACGACTAAAATGGTCGATTTTTCATAAAATGGCCGATAACTTTCGTAGCGGCGGTTACAAGTGGTAGAAAATGTTCATTTCGTATAGTCTTCGGCGTAATTAACATGCTACAAAAAAAAAATTTGAGGGGGGAAACAGTTCCTTATTCACTAAAATTTGGTGGTTGTCCGACTCCATTAAATAACTTTAAAAATTCGGTGAAAAATGTTACAATTTATAACTCATGTGTTTTGAATAATGATCATCCATCATATTAAAAATTCACGAATTCAACAAAAATTTTTAGATATATATATGTATTTCTTAAATTAAGTGAGGAGGCATTAAATGTGAGGTGAATTTAAATTGAAAAATAATCATTCTATTAATAATAATTTTTTTTTATCAAAGGTTTCTTTCAGAAATAACTTCATTAAGATATAAATGTCAAAACTGATCGGACTTATAACCCCGATCGACAATGGGGTCTTTTACCCTACTGCAAAAAAAAAGAATTAATTATTTATTTAAATCTAAACTTAGATTGTAAAACTAGCTATGAAACATTCATAGATAACCAAAAATTGTTAGCTATACTAAAAACACAACGAAAATGTATAAGAACTTAAATTTAGAAAATACTTTTTTTCTAACTAATACTTTATTTTTTCTTATTCAAAAGATTAGATACTTTATTTGATGTGATTTGTACTAATTCCGAGTTTCTTATAGCGCGGTTTCCATAGAACACGCTACGAATTAGCCTGATTTGTACGGTTACATGCGAATTTCTTATAGCGCGGTTTCCATACAATGCGGCACGCACTCACCGCGTTATAGGAGGGTTGACTGTACAACTAGTTAGTAAACTACAACCCATCCATTGGGATATTTATGTATGTCTCAGTGGGTTAAATGTTTACATGTGCAAAAATAGATAAACAATTGTAAATAATATTCCATCAATATTTGACACCAGGATTAGCCACGTGATACATACACAAATACGAAGATCATAGCCGAACACGTGTCGCTCAACACCAGGAACAGTGAGAAAAAATAAAAAATAAATTACTTTCTATTTTAATCAAAATAAAAAATTTAAAAAAATATTTTCTGTATAAAAATCCAATTAAATTTTGCATTAATTATAAAACTCTTTCATCACCATTCCACCATTGTTGTTCATCTGTCAGTTTGTTAATACCGTGCAAATGTAAATATGTTTTATAATAACACGCTTAAGATTAGCATTACGTGAAACACTAACATGTCTATGAGATATTTTGAATAAGGCCGCCAAATTTTTCACTAATCAATATAACACAATCTTGGACCTTATTTTTATTCGTGTAATATTTTGAAAAGTTCAAAAAAAATTATTTTCAAAAATACCACTGATGAACAAAAATAAAAATAAAATCGCCAAGTGCGTGTCGGACACGCATTACGTTAGGACTCCTCAGCGATTATTTTTCATAGATTTCGGAATAAAATGTACAAGTAACGTTACAATTACATAGTAGATTAAGTGGTCGGAAAACGACATTTCATATTACACGACCTAAAGTAATGCCAACTAATGGCAGAAATGATTCCAGGATACAATAATACTATTTAAAATTAAAGAATGGCTTTTAAATATTTCTCTAGCACTTAAGAAAGTTTTCTCTAGCACTTAAGAAATTCTAAATAATGTTCAATTTTATCAACATAGTTTAGTATAATTTATTTTTTGTAAATTCCTAGAGTTCACTTTTTTAATGTTGGGATCTTTGATTTTTTTCTTTTTCTTTTTTTGTAGCCGTATCTATTGTAGTTATCACTTGGCAGTAAAAAGTTCGGCATTTTGAGACAAAAAAATTTTACCATATGGTTTGTATAAAAGGGTTAAAATTAAAGAACGGTTTTTAAATATTTTTCTAATGCTTAAGAAAGTGTCGATAACAGTGTTGCTTTTTAAAAACTATTATCGAAATTTTTAAACTCATAGACAAAATTAAAGGTTTAGATAATCAGATTATTAACACACTAGAAGTTAATTTTAATATTTAATAAAAGCAATAAGTATTTTACCCTTATACTCAAAAAATTGAAAAACTCAAGTTACTAAATAACTAAATATTCACTTAATGAGTGTCTAACACGCCCTTGTTGAATTTTTTTAATGTTCCACTTTAGATTAGCGCAATAAAAAAATTTTGCAGTTATATGTGTGTGGAAGAAACAGTAAAATTATTAAAGTGTTAAATTTTCACACATTTGCGTTTACAGTGTACGTATATTTAGTTATTTACCTTAACAATAGTCGTAATATTGTATGATTGTATAAAAAAAATAATAATTTTACTGTATACGATGAACTTTTTTTATTATAGACGAACATGAAAAGATAATTTTATATAAAATTTTATATTAACATGACACACATTTATTTAAATGTAACAATTAAATATATTGGTACAAATGTATGGTTCATTTCAGTTAAATTTAACCATGCTTCGTCACTTTGAATTTAAATAATTTCCGCTTTCTTCGCTTTATCTCTTTTATTATTGCATTTATGTAAATTTTAAATTTACAGTTTATTTTTAGAAAAGAATAGAAGATTGATTTGTTTCGAATATAAGAATTATTTAATTTTTTAACGAAAACTCATGATCAATTGTATCTGAAATGAGGTATATGTGCATTTTGGATTACGTAAACGAAAGTCTATTTTAACCCTAGAATCATACGTTGGTCTACGAGAAACGTTAATCATACATCGATGTCGTTTTGACGGATGAACTTTTTACGGAGAGTTTTAGAGTTTATTCGCAAAAAATATTTTTTTTACATAACAATACTACAAAAGCGAACAAAATATTTAAAAAAATTGGAATTGGAAACATTTCTTAATGTAAATATTTATTAATTTTTTTAATCTTTTTATCAAAGCATATTTTCATTATAAAAATTAAAAAATACATAAATACATCAATTGTACATAGGAACTCCAATATAACGTACCGAGTGGTGGGGTACCCCTCTCACAGATTTGAAGACGTGAGATTGTATTTGTGTCAAGGTATACATAATCGTCAATTCAGGGGCGTAGCAAATTTATGTGAGGGTCTGACAAGTTCCCATATTTTCTTACAAACACACGTATAGCATTCACACATAGCCATAAGTACTTATACACAAATAAATATAATCAGTGTAAATATATACACATTTACAACTATGTGTGAACTTGTTCAAAAATATTCAGATTCCTGTGAACTTTTACAGTAAAATCAACACCAACAAACAATTACACCAATATACAGACATACACGTACATATTATTTCACGTATATGCATACGTAGATAAATATGTGTGTATATACGAGTACACATCGATTTCACGATTTGATTGGTTATAGAAAAAAAGCCATATAACAAATTTTGATGCAAGTTCCAGAATATTCTATTCGGAAAATAGCAAAGATGTCGAAAAACCGACTTCACCATTTGATAGTCTACCAAAGAAGGGACTAGACAGCGGAACTCAGCAAAACTTCTAGAAAGTTCTATTCGGGATTTAGCAAAGATATCGAGAAACTAATTTCACTATCGAACTGGTCTTCGAATAAAAGCATAAATAACAAAAATTTAGCAATGTTCTAGAATGTTCTATCCGAGAACTAGCAAAGATATCGGGAAACTGACTTCAACATCGAATTGGTCATCAAATGAAAGCTTAAATAAGAAAAATTGAACAATATTCTAGAATGTTCTATTCGAGAACTAGTAAAAATATCGGAAAACTGATTTCACCATCGGATTTGTCGTCGAATAAAAGCCTAAATAATAAAAATTGAACAATATTCTAGAATGTTCTATTCGAGAATTAGCAAAAATATCAAAAAAACCAATTTTATCACTCATCTAGTTATTAAATAAAAGATCAAATAGCGGAATTTAACAAAAGTTAAGGTACTTTATTTAAGGAAAATGTAAATATTATACTTTTTTGCAATTGTATACGTTGGCGTAAATTTATAACTAAAACTTTTGTATAGCACCACTATTTGACCTTTTTCGCCAAAGAGCAATCTACTGATGAAGTCGCTTTCTCAATATTTTTGTTAGTTTCCGAATAGAATATTCGAGAACATTTCTCAAATTCCGTTATTTAGCATTTTCTTTGATGACCTATCCGATGGTAAAGTTTATTTCTTGATATCTATTCTAGGTTTTAAATAGAATGATCTAGAACTTTTGCCAAATTCCGCTATTCAACTATTTCTTTAATGGCAAATCCCATAGTAAAGTTAGTTTTCCGACATCTTTCCTAGTTTCCGAATAGAATATTCTAAAACTATTATTAAATTCCACTCTTTGGTCTATTTTTCAATAGTTAACCAATAGTGAAGTCGGTTTTTTAATATTTTGACTGATTTCTAAGAAGAGTATTCTAAAATTGTTGTCAAGTTTTGCAGCTTATGCATTTTTCTAATATACTTGTACAATGTACAACAGTTGTATATATATATATATATATATATATATATATATATATATATATATATATATATATATATATATATATATATATATATATATATGTATTTAGTTGAAGACGTGTGTTCTTGTAAACATGCATTTAAGTAAGTGTATATGCGTGTGTATATAAATAATGAAATGCGTATGTGTTCGCATATTATGTTTCTGTACCCCCTTAAAAAAATTTTACTGACGGCCCTGGTAATCCGATATAACGTACGTCCCCTTATTTTGTACCGGCCAGTACGTTATATTGGAGTTCCTATGTATTATAAAACATGTGTTTCAAATAATTAATTTATGAACTATTATGAGTCAGTGGACATGTGTGACTTTACAGAATGTGAAATTTCTCAGTCATAAATATTCCTATAGATATGTAGTTATTTCCTAATTAGGCACATTTGTAAATTTTCTAAAATTTGTTAGTAATTTTTCGAATAAGTCTCAAAAAATAATAAAAATTAAAATATTTTCCACAAAATAAATTGTTAATCTTTTATTAAGTCACTTGAAACGCATTCTTTAGTTTTCGATTCAATATATTAAAACTTCAGTATTATGTCGTCTCTATAAGTCAAACAGCTGTAATCATCTTTCACATTAGCATAATCATTGAATAAATTAATTATAACATGCATATCTTTAATACATTTTAGAAAAATTAGGAAAACTTTTATATGTGAAGTACAAAATCTTTAAAAAAAAAAACATCGCGTAATCATACATCGACGTCCTTTTGACGGACACTATTTCAATACAAACAAAACGACAATGACTATAAACAAAATAAATACGTCTTATGTGTTATAACAACAAATAAATGAAATAACAGAAATCTCACAGCGAGCAGGTACCGACAAGTTGTAGTATTGGAGCAGGTAGAGAAGTTCGTTCGTCGTTTTGACGTGTACGTATGATTCTAGGGTTAATAAAGTCTAATGGTATTCTGTAATTCTGTATATGGACAATAATATGGCAGACATAATAATAATAGGTTTTAACCATCGTTATTTTTTGGCTTACGCGTCTACAACATAGGACACCCACATCATTATTTGTTTGGTTACTTTATTTTCGTTACTAATACATAGGTAGATAGTAATTAGATAAGTACATTATGTTGTGAACAGACAATACGAGAAGGACTGAGGAGTTAGATTTAGAAAATATGCATCGGCGATCTTTGGACAACTGCAGCAACGCATTTAACAACTAAGACCCCGAGACCCCGAAAAATTAAATCCTACGTCTTTAAGTGTCGCGCTTTAACAGGTTTATATTACATCATTTTTTTTTTTTTTTTTTTTTTTTTTTTTTTTTTTATAATTTCAATCTTTTCAATTTACTTGCAATTTTTTTTAATGTAGACGTCACATACAAGAAAAAAATCTTTTGTATGCATTAACTTCAAGGATAATTACAAAAGAAACCGTCAGTTACAACCTTACAATCTCATTTCTAGTGTTTCGTACCAAAATTTGCACACTGAAACGCTTATGGAATAACTTCGACGTCTGTCCGTGGTGGCTTACACAGTGAAAAAATTTGTGTTAAAATTAACACAAATCACATGTCCAGAACGGTCCACTCAATTTTTTGTGTTATTTTAACACAAAGCGTATGTGTCAAATCTATACACAAGATTTGTGTCAAGGATTTAATTTAACACACAAGAGGATATACATTTTGTTAATTTTTCAGATTTATCTGAGTCGCGACAGCGAAGCTGAAGCGTTTTTGTTAGTTGACAGTTCTTCTCGTTAAATTGCTTTTAGACAAAAAATTTGAGTTGTAGAAAACACAAATTTATTCAGAAAAAATATAAAACTCAAGTGTAATACGGTAAGACAATTTATCGAATAAAATAAATTAGTATAATTCATATTATCGTTTAATTTTTAATACATTGTTGCTACGGTTCTGAAATCAGTTTATTTTACCAATACGAATTTTTGTTTCGTTTTTATTGTATTTAACTATAATGAAATGTTTTGTACCATTTTTTCCGCTGCGCTGTAAAAATCTGTTCTAACTTTTTCCCCATGATAAAAGTGAAAAAAATTCGTCAAGTGTGTGTTTTTGACACGCACTAAGTAATGTCACCTCAGTGAAAGTGTTAATTTATGATTTTTTGGCTTTTTTTTTTAAGTACAGTGAGAATACAGCCCTCTTGCGTTTATTCAATATATGCAATTATGCATGTACCGGGCTTTCATTATATATCGATACCCACGTGATCAAATTTGTTTAGTGCGCTTGGTAATTTGTTTACTGTATGTTGGTGGCACTGTAGTGAAGTTAGTTGCTAACTGAAAACACTAAAAATAAATAACCGAAATCATTCGTACATTTCAGTGATTTGTATATTACATTAAAAATTTAGTTGAAGAATATAATAAATTTCATAAATAATCTTAAATTAAGTTCTTATTATATAAAATAATATTGTTATATAACAGATTTTTAAATAATACCGCATTTAGGGTATTTTTTTTAATAATTACCATACACACAAATATGGCGGAAATTATATTTGGTCACGTGGGTCTCGATATATAATGAAAGCCCTGTACAACTCTATAATTATTATATTATATATTATTATTATTATTATTATTAATTTTTCCCCCACTATAATCACACAACGAGATTAATATGTCATCCTTCGGACATAAAAAACTACAATATTTTTATGAGGCTTGATACACATGAGTTAAATTGTCAAAGAATTGACAAAAATTTTTTAATAATTTTCTGATTAAAAAATATATTATCTATTAATTAGTTTTATATAATAAATACTGTGGTTACTAATTACTGAAAGGAAAACAAGTGACGCGCATTGGTACATTCAGTAAATATCTATATTTCTTTCCCGCACGCATAAATAGGCCAAGATAAAGATACGATCGTTTTGAAATCGAAAATTATGGTCTATTTTAATAATAAAATTTACTCATCTAGTAAAATATTTTACCTATCCAACCCTGATACTACTACATTAAATCCATAAAAACAGCCGATAGTACGGAACACTATTTGCGCAAGTACAACCTGTGATGACTTGTTTAAAAATTATTTTCCTGTTTTATCCAAATAAAATCTTAATATACATAATTTCTTTTTGTTTCGGTTCGAGCTGTCTACCTTCATTTAAAACATTTAAAAAAAAAAGATATCCTTGATCTCATAAAAGACTAGTTTACATATAAACATTTTGATCAGATTATTAGCATTGTTCAAAATAAAAATTCATACGCATATTTGCATTCATTTACATTTTATCTTGAATTATTTTGCAACATTGTAAAATTATTATCTTACTCAAAAGAGCAAAAAACAACCATCACAACAAGTTCCAACATTGCAATAAACATTAGACATAGTGTACAAAAAAAAAAAGAAAAAAATCTAAATTTTTGCCATTAAACTTGTTTTTAATAGACTATTAAATCTTCAATTATTTATTTTTATTATTTATTGATTAAAAATATGATTTTAAATAGTTGTGTTGTAATAAGGTTTTAATTTATTATGATGTTCATATAAGAAAAAAAAAAAACTAGAACAGATACACAGATAAAGCAAGATACCCAATTTGCTATTTTATAACTACCGTGACCGCTGTCTGCAGCAAATGACGTGTACACCACTACCCCTACCAAACGATTATGATACATACAACAAAACACATCATTTGTATCTACACAAACATGTGAATGTGTTTGTGCAATATATGTGGCAATATGGTGTATACATGTATGACTGCCACCTTGCATATATATAGTATATACTGTCATGGCCGACCTATGTCACTAACAACCAACAATTAAAAATATATTTATTTAAGAAAGATGTCTCTTTATTTTGAGAATTTTTTTGTTCAATAGAATTTTTACACTTAAATACGACACACTTCATATTTTTTTCTGTTTAAATTTCACGAGTTTATTAAAAAAAACAATATTACACTTCGTACAATGTTAACTGTATCACAACTGGTAACAGACTAAATCACAAGCGGTGTAAATTGCGCCTCATTGCACCTTACGAAAGACAGATTTTTATATGAACACTAAATCTAGTTGATCTGTGAACAGATAGAAAACTATCGCTCCGTGTTTATTTAACATCTCTGATCTCACGGATCATTTAACATTGTAATTGCATGTTCAGCCATAAAAAAAAAAAAGGCGAGGGAGAATCATAAAGTCATAATATATGACTGTAAATTTAAAGGGAATGAGTGAAACACGTGGAACTTGATATAGAAATTTGATTTATAAAATAATACCAAAATGTATTGTTCCAAGTTTCAGGCAAGGTCAAAAACCTAGCATGGAGTAATCAAGGCAGCCTGCAAATTTATTTGTTGCAATTTTACAGATTAAAATCTTTAAACCTGTCTGTTTTATTCTTGTTCATAAAAAAATTATATTTTAATTGTTAAATTCAGGTAAGAAGCAGATAAATCAGTCAGTTCACTTATTATTTAAAATGAATATAATAAATAATAAAATAAAGAAAAAAAAATAGAAAAAACAGGAAATTAATAATCCGCTTTTTATTATTAATTTAAAAAAACCAAAAACGTAAGTGAACAAAAAGGCTGAATAAACGTTAACGAATGCCAGTATTTTAGAAAAATTAACCTTTTAATATTGTAACATTAACAGAAACGTATACATGCTGGCTTAGCATGAATAGCATTATTAAAATAATTGTAGTACAATGTTATTCAAAAAGTTATGGTGGTGATTAGTATTCGGATTCCAAGTAGCATTTATTAAAACAATTTTTTTTAAAATACCATAGACAATAGTACATACATATTTCGACACAAATATACAATGAAGAGTTCAGAATTGTTTTTTAAATGGAGGGGAGGGGGGAATTACGTACTGTACCACCTATTTAAATACTGAAATATCATCCGATATTGCAAAAGATGCAAAGAGCTAATGAAAACTGATAAGTATTGACGCTAAAAGCAACATTACCAACAATTAGAAATCATTCCGATTGGTTGACCAAACAGTTCTCTGAAAATTCAACAATTATTTTAGCCGAATTATTAATGATTTGTTAATATAGTTTAATTTTAAATTTAAAATTTCTCGTAGGTACTGCTAAGGGCGTGTGCATAAACTACATAGTTCCATTTTTGAACCCCTCCGTCCTCCATGTAGACTACAAGTGACTTTCGGCTAACCCCCCCCCCCCCCCCCAATAGTGTAACGTAGTTTTCCTTTTATTAAGTCTAGATGACATTCAATTAAAATAATACCTTTATTATTATAAAAGGTGAAAGTTGAGGCAATTCTTTATAGTTTAGGAAAATATTTCTTAAAAAAATACGTCCCCTTACAGTAAAAATTTTAATGTAAAAACTGTGTGACTACATGGATGGTAGCACAATTCGCCTGAAGAAGTTTTGTCACATTTCAAAATATTACCGGCATATCATAAGTAATTCCGAATTATTCATGAACTTTCACATTAAAATTTATGTTTGTTTTAACTGTTCTAAATAAAACTATGTACGAAGCCCGACTATAACTCCCCCTCCCCCTATGTAGTATAGCGTCGCTTTCTGCATAACCCCACCCCGCAACAAGACTACAAAGTTTATGGACGGTCCCTAAATACCGTTGGGCAGTAAAGGTCCAAAAAACTGTTGAGCAGAAAAGGGTTAATTAAATAAAACGATTATTATGAGCAGCATTAATTTTTTGAACGTTTATGTACAAAAAAAAATACCCCTGTCGCAGCATCTGCATAACATAGCGAATTTCCAAATCTTGGGCACTGGCGGATCTCATCTAAGACCTGTACCTATTTAAAATAGTTTAGCTTTCTAAGAGTAAAAGAATTTTTAAAATCGGTTGGGTAATTAGTTTTGGTATTTTTGGGGACCCAAGAACCCGAACGAATTTTGTGCAGCATAGTTGTATCCATCTAAAATAATTTAGTTCTCTAGCAGTGAGAAATTTTTTAGCATCTTTTCGATAGCTTATTACTGGCGTTTTCGGATATGCAAGATCCCGGTGGACCTCATTAAAAAATCAGCTCGACCGTATATTCTAGGCGGACATTATGTAAAATATATATATATATATATATATATATATATATATATATATATATATATATATATATATATATACATATATATATATATATATATATATATATGTATATATATATATATATATATATATATATATATATATATATATATATATATATATATATTCAAAACCCGTTGTGTAGCATTCTACGCCGCATTTGCATCCGCAGGACAGTTGTGGATCTCAGATAACACAACCTGTACCTATCTAAAATAGTTTACCTCCGTAATAGTAAAAAGGTTTCAAAATCGGTCAGTTATTTTATTTTTGACACTTTTAGGTCCTACTGACACTTCAGACCTTACATAACGTAATCTATATGTATCTAAAATAGCTTAGCTCCCCAACAGTGAAAAAATTTTCAAAATCGGTCGGCTAGTTTATTTTTGACGCTTTTGGATCCGATGGACCCTGGCAGACTTTACATAACGTAATCTATATTTATCTAAAATAGTTTAGCTCTGTAACAGTGAAAAAATTTTCAAAATCGGTCGGTTAGTTTATTTTTACCACTTTTGGGCCCCATGAACCCTGGCGGACCCTAAATAACGTAATGTATGTCTATCTAAAATAGTTAGTTCCCCAACTGTGAAAAAATTTTCAAAATCGGTCGGTTAGTTTATTTTTGACACTTTTGGATCCCATGGACCCTGGCAGACCTTACATAACGTAATCTATATTTATCTAAAATAGTTTAGCTCTGTAACAGTGAAAAAATTTTCAAAATCGGTCAGTTAGTTTATTTTTGACACTTCTGGATCCTATGGACCCTGGCAGACCTTACATAACGTAATCTATACTTATCTAAAATAGTTTAGCTCTGTAACAGTGAAAAAATTTTCAAAATCGGTCAGTTAGTTTATTTTTGACACTTTTGGGTTCTATGGACCTTGGTGGACCTTACATAACGTAATTTATATTTATCTAAAATAGTTTAGCTCTGTAACAGTGAAAAAATTTTCAAAATCGGTCAGTTAGTTTATTTTTGACACTTCTGGATCCTATGGACCCTGGCAGACCTTACATAACGGAATCTATATTTATCTAAAACAGTTTAGCTCTGTAACAGCGAAAAAATTTTCAAAATCGATCAGGCAGTTTATTTTTGACACTTTTGGGTCCTATGGACCCAGGCGGACCTTACATAACGTAATCGATATTTATCTAAAATAGTTTAGCTCTGTAACAGTGAAAAAATTTTCAAAATCGGTCAGTTAGTTTATTTTTGACACTTTTGGGTCCTGTGGACCCTGACGGACCTTACATAATGTATTCTAAATCTATCTAAAATAGTTTAGCTCTGTAACAGCGAAGAAATTTTTAAAATTGGTCGTTTAGTTTATTTTTTACAATTATGGGATCAGTAAATCCTGGCGAAACTCATACAAGTCTAGTACTCTAACAGTAAGAAAAGGGTTCTAAGGATCTCATATAACTTATGGCAGTCCGTAAGCTTCTTGCGGACATCATTTAATTAATTAATTCAAATACTTTAACTTACTAACTGTGAAAAATTTTTTAAAATCGATTGGTTAATTAATTTCTGGCCTTTTTAGGTCCCGAAAACCTTGACCTCACATAAAATACCTTAAATCCATTTGAAATGGTTTAATTTTTTAACATTATTAATTATTAGTAGAAAAATTTTCAAAATCGATTCAAAATATTTTTCCGTACATACATATGTACATTGTACAGATTTTGTTTTGTTTTATATTTAATAATATTTATATCATAACATAATCTTCAATTTCTTGTTTACTTAAAAATTCAATAAAAAAAAAAAAAATTCTTCATTACATTAGCTTAGAAAATCTGTTTAATTTACATTTTTTAACATGGAATAGAACCATGCTAATTATAATGCAATAAATGAGAAACAAAACTCTATACATGTATGTGTGTTATATCTCATATATGTGAATAGTTTTCACTTGTTCTCACAAAATTTTTTAATAAAAAAGTGAAATATTTTTATACTTATTAAAAACTGAGATATAAATATAAATTACTTATTAGACTAACAAAGAAAGAATAAAAGTGAAAATTTACATTTTCTCGAAAAATACTTAAAATAGAAAGAAAATTATAAGAATATTTTCTTCATAATTTTTTTTTTCCTTTTCAACGATGTAAAAATCGAACTGCCTTATGATAGGATCGAATGATAAAAAATGGCCAGAAAACCTACTTCTGGGCATCCGACGTGTCTGGCTAACGAACTTAGCCAAGCCAATTCAGAATCCAGTCCGCACACAAAATTTCATAAGCGTTAGACGTTTCGTTCGAGAGTTATCGCGCGGATACATATATATATATATATATATATATATATATATATATATATATATATATAAATTTTAGTGAATATCATTTTCGTATTCTAGGGACCTCAAAACATATTTCTGATATGGTCCCGGGCTTAGGTCGCACCATGACACCTGGCGTAAAAGCTGAATTTCCAGTTTTGGAAATTCGCTAAAAATGTGTGTATTATACATCAGAAATACCCCCATATGTTTTGTGGTATTTGAATAAATAGTGAAGGGTTTAACGATATATTATGAATGCCACAGTGAGCAAGTCGTCTGTGTGAGCAGTCATTGACCTTACGAGTTTAGTTTTAGTATTGCTTACTCTCTATAGGAGTTAAATAAGTTAAATTTATTTTTATATAATATGTTGTTATTATACATTATACATGTTTATATGGAACCTTGTGCTACGTTTATGTGGTGGACTTATTCAATATTTTTTTTTTGTATGCTGAAAGCTACATAGATTTCTTTTTTTAAGGAACACAAAAATATTTTTATAATAGAGACCGACCGGTCCCAAACTGCATTTTATTCGATTGAAGTCAAGAAGAAGTAAAACCACTGATCAATATATTGTATGCGGTATTATTGTCTCTTTTTAACACATTAGTTTCTCGTATGTTAAATAATAATAAAACAAGCCGGTATATTCATGGTATTTTCAGGTATAACATACAAAAAATATACATACAACACAAAGTTCCCGGAATAAAAAATTAATAAAATGATTTTATGTTCCTTTTTAACTGTCAAAAATTAATTTGATTTTTAAAATTTTTGATAATGCTTTTGATGATGAAAATTCAAGGAAATTTGTTATTGTGTTAGTTCAGTGTATGCTGTCAGGACCATTAGAAATATTTATAATTTTTTTCAAAACCAAAATTTCAATTTAAAATTAATTTTGGAAAAAATTTTAAATATATAACTCACACAATCAATACAGGCAATAATTAAAGGAGAACGTATATGTATATATTACTATCCTTGTCCATCAGAAAGATATGGGTTTATGTACAAAACCTCTCTCAACTATCTTAAGGGGTTATGGGTAGTCAGCGGTGTGAAAAATTGAGTGTTTAACGCCTTTAGTACCGCCATATATTCCAATATTTTAGATAAAAAATTTAATATCTCTGTAAGTATAATTTCAAGTTTGCTTAATTTATTTACATGATCAATCTTTACTGCACTGCCTTCAGTTACCTATATAAGACAATATACATTCGTCAGTTAAATTTTTTGTAAAAATTAGTATGACGAGCTGAGCTCGTCATTAGTCCTAAAGGCGTTAAATAATTTTTTTTTTTGACAGTAGTAGGGTAAAAGCTCTTATACTCGAACGCGATTCAATACTCGAATAGTTTTGATATTTTATACAGGTAAGTTTTGGAAATGATATTTTATATATTAACGAATTAAGTTATTATCGCGTTCGAGTATAGGCGCTTTTACGTTAGGTGACTTTATTTTATAAAATAAATAAGATATACAGCTAAACCTTTTTTTAGGCGGTCCTTTTTTGTGCGATATTTTTTATGGAGTTTTTAAAAAAAATTACCAATTAAAATGCATTTATAATGAGAATCGGAATCAAGAGACAGTAAGAAACTTAAACAAATACTATAATAACTTGCTTTGATAAAAATACTTTTTAACGGCTTTTAAGCATTTAATCAATACATTGCATAAGAACATAAGTTATTGCATCATTTAATTTTGTTACAGATGTATTTTTCAAAATTTTCATAATATTATAAAATTGAAATAAAATGTTTCTACGTGTAAATTAATGCTTTATATTGTTTATAGAAGCAACTTTTACGGAAATTTCTAAGTTTTGAGCGTTTTGAGTGATATTTTTTCGATGAAACTTTTTTTATGCGGTCCCGACCAACCGCACAATCTGTATAATCCGGATCGAACTATACTTTTTATAGCTATTTATGATATTTTCGAATATATTTTTTTTGTGCGATTTTTTTTATGCGGTCCCTATCCACCGCACAAAAAAGAGTTCAGCTGTATATGACGAACCACTTATGTGCTTCAACTAAAGTTAATTCGCCTTTGTGAATTAAGTCGTTTATACTTTGAGCGTAACAAAAGTAGTGTCACTAGTAAAGACGGATATTTATTTTCTTTTGAATTATAGGGTAAATCACTTATAAATATAATAATAATATCGGACCTAGAAGAGATCCTTGAGGTACTCCGTACTTTATATCTGGAAATTTTGAATTTGACCCATTTAGAGTGACTAGCTGTTTGTTTAAGCAAAGTTTCATGATCTGTCATGTCAAAAGGCTTAGTCAGATGAAGTAATGATAAAAAAAATTCGTTAAGTGCGTGCTTTTGGCACGCACTAAGTAATGTCACCTCAGTGAAAGTGTTAATTTATGATTTTTTGTTAACTCTATAGTTGTTAATTCTACAGCCCTCTTGCGTTTATTCAATATGGATGTACAACTCTATAATTATTCAATATGGGTATACAACACTATAATAATGTTTCCCCCACTATGATCACACAACGATATTACTATGTCATCCTTCGATGACATAATAAAATAGTATGACCGAATTGAAAAGTTGCGGAAGGGAGAGCACAAATGCTTTTTGGATTTGTAAAAAGTCTTAATAATAGTCTAGTAATTTTGATGCAAGTTGTAAAGTGATACTGTTCGTTAAAATTTTGGACTACATAAAACGTGTACTACCCACTTCTTAAAGGCACGTCACCCACGTTTCGAAACACGTAACCATTTTTTTTACGTAAAAAATTTATTAGAAATAATTTTTGTCGCGACATAATCCGGTCATGTACTACTACATCAAACCAAACCAAACCAATTTATTACTCAAATAAATACCGTGTTATTCTTCTTCGTGTAGTTCCTTGACATTGTTCAAAAGGTAGATATGTACCGTTAAAAGACACACAATTGTTAACAGCACAACATAGCCAGCCAATTTAATGAGAACGAAACAAAATGTATTATAACCGAAGAACAGAATCGCCGCAATGTGCCACGAACGTAGCCAACTTTACAAAACACAAACACACATTCACAGTCGTACCAACATATTATGTACATAAATAAAATAAATTCGTGCAGTACATTTTGTGTGTGATGTCAAGAACCTAATTCAATCAGTTAAAAAAAAAGCACGTTTTATAAATGTAATATTTATTTTAATTCAGAACTTAAATACGTACATATTGTAATGTTTTATGCAGACGGAACAAGAAGATAGTTGATGATAATAAATAGTATGAAATTGAATTTTAATTACTTAATTTGTATTTGCTTAATGATTAATGACTAATTGTTATTGAGTTTAAATAGTTTGAATTTTTAAATCGTGTTAATCATAAATACATATATGTATGTATAATACCCCTGTCGCAGCATCCTGCATAACAGCGAATTTCCGTTTATAAAAATTAGTTTTTCTCGGAAACTAGTTGACATAGAATAATAGTTTAAAGACCTTTTTTATGTAATTTTTTATCCTCTTTTAAATGATGTAAAAAAATTTGGCAAAAATTTTTGAATAAGTGGAAATTTTGGCAAAAAACTAATTTTTTGCAAGAACAAAAACCATGTTCCTGGCATCCGACGTGTCTGGCTGAAGAACTCATCCAAGATTTTTGGACTTCTAACGTTGTCACCAAATTTCGTAAACCTAGGACATTTCGTTCGAGAGTTATCGTGCTGATACATATATACATACATACATACATACATACATACATACATACATACATACATATATATATATATATATATATATATATATATATATATATATATATATATATATATATATAAATTTTAGTGAATATTATTTTCGGTTTCTAGGGACTTCAAAACAAATTTCTGCCATAGTCCCGGGCTCAAGTCGCGTCATGACACCTACTGTAATAGCTGAATTTCCAGAATTATTTCTGGAAATTCGCTAATAAAAAATTTCATTCAAGTTTTAAAAAGTGGGTGTTAACAATAATGATGGGAAAAGATTATTTCCCAGTTTTAAAAAACGTACAATAAAAGTTCTCAATAATTCTAAACATGTTTTGTAGGTGGAGTAAAATTTTTGAAAAAGAACAATTTTTAGAAAACCGTAACAAAAAAAAAAAGAAATACAAAAATCAAGTTGGAGATGAAAAAAAAACGGCAGAATGTGACTGCATTGGGGAAGACTGTGGGGTTAAAATTTATTACTTTTTTGTAATTTTGTTTTCAAAATGAAATATCATAAAGTTTTATTTTCAAAATGAATTTTCTTTTTTTTGAGGATACATTTTTAAGGGGCTTAATTTGAATTAGATTTTTATACTGACTGAGGTTCTTCTCTATAGCATCCCAACTTTATCATTCACTGGTAAAAAATCCGTAAAAATTTTGCTAGCGTTAGATATAGAAAATCTCATTATACTCGAAAATTATATTTTGTTAGAAATTGCTTTTTGAAAATAAGCTCCACATATGGAGCAAAATTTTTTTATTGCATATTATACAGCTTAGTGGTACACATTTTGAGCTAATAAATCAGCGATAAAAAATATCTTTACACAATCAACTTGACAAAACGAAACAATTTGAAAGATTAACTGAGAAAAAATTGAGATCTCATCTAACAACAGTGGCAGGCAACAATTTACAACGAAGGCAAAATAATAAAATAAATTGCCATTTTGATATTTTTATTTTGTTCAAAATGTTTTTATAAGATTTTTTTTTTATCAATAAAATGAAAAAATATTATTAGGGGAAAATTTTTGGTTACAACATACGTAATACGTATCCATAGATCGAAATCACACATATGTGTGGGCGATGTGCGGGAAGAATGGCCGAAGGGTCGGGAAGGAGGAATATAACGGAGAAACAGTTCAGTTCCGTTGATAATAGATGTCCCCGATAAACATCAGTCTGCTGACCCGTTAAACCGTTATTGTTGTGAGAAGGTTACATACAGCGTTACTTTGCTATATATGGTATATAATATGAATGAATATATAGCAGATATATATCTGACCAAATGCCTTTATACTTATTGCTTGGTTTTAATATTATATACAGGCTGATTATAAGAATTAATGACGAAGTGAATTTAAGTAGCTGTAAGAGAGTGATTTTTGAAATTAATATGCCGAAATTTTAGGGGGGGGGGTCAACTTTCAATATTTTCATCTTCTGTTTTGCTTTAAAAGTTCATTTGAACCTTAAGGAATATATTTCTAATGTTTTAATCCCAACAGAAAGGCTATCGTAGATTACGATAAACTGCTTTGAACTCTACTTTTCAAGAACCAAAACTTTTTAATAGCGTTTTTCTCGAAATAGGTTTTTTCCGCGCCGTGGAACATAACTTAAAAAGTTACTAAGGTATTAAGTTGAAATTTTGTACAGATATTCTTTAAGATATACCTAAAATTTTGCATAAATTATTACTATAAATATTGTTTATAACAATTTGTTTATAAAAAAAGTGAAATTTTTTTCTTTTTGATTTTAAATTGTGAAAAAAAAATTTTCTCATCAGAAATAGGTATATCACGCGTTGGCTCTCTCTACCTCGTATATCAAAAGCTACATGTTTTAGGACACACAAAAAACATATTAAATACTGTATTTACATATATACTTATCTATATATATTTATATATATATGGGTAGCCAACATCAAAGGGTGTAATTAGCATAAATCTTAAGCTCATAGTGATGAAAACACGGATTTAAAATATGTTTTTTTTTTGTGTCCAAAAATTGGGAGTTTTCAGATACGAGGTTGAGACAGAGTACGCGCGATATGCAAAGCGTAATGACTTATTTTAATAAAATTTTTTTGTCCGATTGAATTCAATTGATTACAAGAGGCTGGGCAATCCACGGCGCAAATTAAAAGAGTCAACTTGGAACAGCTGTAGCGCCGCCATTTTTTTTTTTTTTTTGCATAAAAATTTATGAGTGAATACACCATAACATGTACTATACTATGTAACTTCATTTGATACAATAAATGTATCCAGTTTCTTAAAAAAAATTATTAAAAAACCTGTTGTCTGGAGGACCCTCCCCCCTTAAGTTAAAAAATATAACTTACACTTTGAAATTTTATTTTCCAATCAATTCTACAACTTCGATTTTATCAAAATAAAAGGAGCGATATCGAAAACTTATTAATTAATTTTGAAGTTTGAAAATGATAGAGACCAAGAGTTTATTACTTCTTTTTTTTGTGCTATTGAAGAAGCATTGTAATCACTTTTGAAAAGAAAATTTTCACGAGCATTTCCTGAACAATTTGATTGCGTTACTGTCTGTCCGTCTGTCTGTGTATCCAAATATCCCAAAAAGTGGCATAAACTCAGAACTATTCGAATTTTTTGATGAAATTTTTAGAAATTATGTGGTTTTGTTTTTGGATGTGCCCCTACAAACAACCTTTGTAAATTTTTTTGGTAGAATTTTAGGAATTTGGAATAAAACGTACACATTGGCATTCGATTTTCCGGAAATCTTGCAAACTTATTAATATCAAAAATGGAAAGAACTACTGATTACTTAAAGATTCTCACTTGGGCCTCTGGTGGTGAAATTAGAAGCTGCATCCAATAGAACTTGTACGTATATTATGTCTGACTGACGACATAAAATCTAATAACCCGCATCAAATTTGTATAATTATGTACTTCTAATTTCAATAAGATGATATACATGTTTTAATTGATATAGTTTCTAATCCTACCACCAGAGGCGCGAGCGTAATCTTTACGTCGCCAATAGTATAAACTTATAACTGACATTAATACAATACTTGTCATTTAAATTAAACATTTTAAGCATAGGCTATTGACCATCTACTTTAGCGTGTTCGATATTTTATGCATACTACTGTACGTATAACTGTCAACTCATATATTATTAGAATTAGTAAGTTATAAAGAACATAAATTTAATGGATATTCACTTTAATTTGATTTATACGGTTATCTTCCGCTATTTTTTTTCCGTATATTTAACTACAATTTGTAACCATAAAATGACAGTTAAAATTGTCTTCAGATGAAAATATATTTATTACTGCAATAACACAATTCTTACATTCTTAGATAATAATTTATCAAACTCCAAACAAACAAAATAGTCTTGCTACAAATGAAATTCATTCAAAAAGTTTCAAAAATAAATGTTAACATAATTTTTCCGATTACTGTTATTGATTTTGTAGATCGTTTATAGCACAGAGTGGACTTACAATATACATATTTTGGGTGGGATAATGTAAAAGGGATATAGTGAAATCTATACATTGTACTTAGGACAAATAGTGATATTCAAAGGAGATAAGGCGAGTAAAACAATTTGCAAGGTTGTGAATTAGCCACAGTGATTAGCTTTAGGCAAGGCAACAAACACGTTCGTATGAATTTTGTATAATGCGGCATGTGTTGTGAGGTAAATGCAACGTAAAACCTGAAACACTTGATATGCATATTACTGTACTTTGCAAACAATAATAGTATATAATTAAACTAATAATGTTTGGGTCTTGAATAAAAGTAATTACACCATTTTTAGTTTTATTCCATAAAGTGACGAATTTCACTCTTCCGATCTATAAAAACATTTTATCTACGACTACAGTGAAATATGTACTGTACAAGTAAGCTATATTTTTTACATACAGCTGTGCGAAATTTTATACTTTATATCTTATACGCATTGTGACATAAGAGCTTGTTCCAGAGAATATTTCTTTCGGGACACGTTAAAATACTATATACTAAAAAGCATTTTTTATCATAACTACTGATTTCATCATGGTCCCACTTTGAAATTTTTATGGTGCATTCCCAAGGTCACCATTATAAATATATGATCATTTTCATAATTTTCAAAAAACACTATTAGCACGCCTGGCTAGTTACCAGGAGATCCTGGGTTCGATTCCCGGCCGATCCGAATAATTTTTTCAATCACTTTGTGATTTTTAATTTACATGTGGTTTTTGGTCATACTATACCAAGGAAATCGAGTGCTTAAAGTTTCAGTTTAGCTGAACGATAAGTGAACATATCAATACTGCGTGTGTTGAAATGCAAATAAAAGTTTGTCATACGTAGTAATGTCTCACAAGCACTCGATAATATTTGAAATTAAAATTGTAACTGTTTCTCGAATCAGAGAGAGTACTAATACACATAGGTGATGGAATGGGTGTCCGGCTCGGACCCTTGCCGAGAATAGGATCGTTGGTGTAGAGATTAGCACGCCTAGCTAGTTACCAGGAGATCCTGGGTTCGATGCCCGGCCGATCCGGATAATTTTTTCAATCACTTTGTGATTTTTAAAAAACAATTTTTGAGATTTCCCCTTAAAAAATTTCTTTTTTAAAAAATGTTCAATATTGGTATCAAATTAAAGCTCATTAAATTCTCTTTAAAATGAGGTATCGAGCAACTCTCAAGGATATAATAGAACTGAAATTGGAACATTTTGTAATGCTGAGCGCGAGTAAAAAAAAAGTGATATTATGCGATTTTCAAGATTATATACGAGGTGTGTTCAAAAAGTAAGGTGACTTTTCAAATTTCTCGGGTTACGTACATTCGCTTTTCGAATTTTTTATTTTGTTCCGTTAGTACACTCGTCCCGAACATATGTTCACAGTTTCAGCTACATAGCTATCCTTCGTTTGTTTGTGAGAGGCATAAATGTTAGAAGTGTTTGGTGTGCTCAGCGATTTTCTGCTGTCTAAAAAAATGGATGAAAGAATCTGCATCAAATTGTGTGTAAAAAATGGAATTAAGTGCTCCAAAATACTCAAAATGTTAACAGTGGTATACGGTGAGTCTACTCTGAGTAAAAAAAATGTTTATAAGTATTACAAGCTATTCCAAGAAGGCCGACAAGACGTCAATGACGAACCTCGCTCTGGACGCCCAAGCACATCAAGAACTGATGAAAACGCTAAAAAAGTGAAGAAAATGGTATTGGGAAATCGTCGAATCACCATTAGAGAAGTTGCTGAGTATTGTTTGATTAATTTGAAGTTATGCACCGTTTGCGAGAAGCGATACGAAAAAAAACGTTCGAAATTGTGGGGAAACAAATCATGGCTTTTGCATTACAATAATGCACTTGCTCACTCATCGTTGCTTGTGCGTGATTTTCGCCCAAAAACAACACCACAATCATGCTACAGCATATTCACCGGATTTAGCCTCCTGCGACTTTTTTCTGTTCCCAAAACTGAAGAGACTTATGAAAGGACGGAGATTTGCAACGATTAAGGAGATAAAAACTGCATCGCAGGAAGAGCTCAAGGCTATACCAAAAAGTGCTTCGAGGATTAGAAAATGCGTTGGCACAAGTGTATTACATCTGAGGGTGATTACTTTAAAGGGAACAACATGAATATTGATGAATAAATAAAAGGTTTTTGATAAAAATATAAAGTCACCTTACTTTTTGAACACACCTCGTATATCTCAAAAACTATAAGAGTTAGAATTTTTTAAAAATCTTATTTTATTTTAGGGTGATAAAGAGTACAGTTAATCAAGGTTTCAAAGAAATCTGTGATAGTAGGGTTGAAAACTATTTATTTTTGGTTAATTTTAAATGGAATGTCCCTTTTTACACACAACTATGTGTAAAGAATCATAACTTGCAACACTTTTATTAATCTTTATACTGATTTAAAATCTATAGGTAGGTACTACTACGTTAAGTAGCGACTTTGATTTTTCTAAGGAAAACCCTACATACTCCTTAGAGTAACTGTGCGTAAATATAAATCACAACGTAATAAGCTTTATTTCATTGTATAAACACATCGAAATATTTTGTATATTAAACTAGTTTTATGTTTTTTTGAATTGTTTGGAAAAAAAAATAATAAAAAATTTGTCTTTTATTACGGAAACCAATTGGTGATTTTATTACATAATAATTTTACGCCAATTAAAAATTTAAATATGTACATAAATAAATATTATATAATTCGTATATTATAAATATTATAATAAAAAAATGCTAAATTTTATTTATTTAAAATAATTAAAAAAATAAATGAATATACCATTTTCATGGTACAAATTATACACATATAGAATTTTTTCAATTAGGTGCTTAAAAGTAATTCAGACAAATTTTTAAATACAAGACGAGAGAATAAGCATATAATTTAAATAAATATAAAATATTTTTTATATTCTGTTAGAGCCAAGACACACATACCACGCGACGACCACGCGACAGCTACAAAATAGTGGCTGCTCTGTGGCCAGTTATGTACGCATATATAGTTTTCTTACTGAAACACAAATTTCAAGACACACGGACGGTCGTCGTAGTCGGACACTGTCGCAATGTGTCGTCTACTGTTGTTGAGTGTCGCTGTTAGTTGCCAAAACTTGCGATTAGTGGGCGACTTATAAGCAACAGATACATAAACCAGTACTACACTGTATATAACAGACAATATTGGTGGGGTTGATGTTGTCGTCCAACAGTGATTATACGTCACTCTACCACTAACAAGTGGCTCATAAGTGGTCGTCTAAAACACACGAACGACGGTACAACCACACGACAACGACAAAAAAGTGGTCGTCGCGTGGTACGTGTGTCTTGGCTCTTAGTTGTAGAAATTTAATAAGTAGGTAGTGACAAAAAGCAAAAAAGCAAATTTTTTATATAATTATATTTTTAATATTAAAATTGTTGATGAAATAAACATGTGTTAAACGTAACACGCGTGACATAGAAACGCACATGGAAACTAAGAAAACAACCGAAATATGTAAATCATACGTAAGACCTTATTAATATTTTTTAGATGATTTTTAAACGTAATATAATATATGCTGTATGCATATTCCCTATTCTATGAATTTAGTAGTTTCTAAGAAGGTACCTTTAAGACATTCAAAAGCCATGAATGAAAATACGAATAACGTGATATAAAAATTTACAGTGGAAAAATTGAACAATTTCTCAGGTTACGGGTATTTTTTAAATAATAATGAAAAAAATCTCTTTTAAGAGATCTAAATAATAATACGAATACGTGTTTATAATAAAAATACAATTTGAAATTTGGATTTATTTCGACTTACTACATTACTTACCCAGTAATAATATAATATTTAGAGTTTATGATATTTAAATCGTATTTTGTATACACGTGTATTATGTATAAGTAGTATAACGGTTTAGGTATGTAGTTTATAAAAATTCAATGAAGTCTGTAGACATATGAAAATATTATTTCAAGTAATATAATTGAATTTTTATCATTTTGTAATTTAAATATTTGAAATTCTTACATAACTTAGACAACTAAATTAAACACGTTTGTACTATAATACAATAATATAAGCGTACACACACACATACACATTATATTATGTGTGTATATGGATTGTATATGCTATATATCAGGGGTGGCCATAACGTGGCTCGCGAGACGCAAGCGGCTCGCGAGTCGATCTTGTGCGGCTCTTTAATGCTTCTCGAAAATTTGTTTTGATAAGTCTATTTGAAATAAGAAAAAAATTTAAAATTTCTCGCAAAAAATCAAATAACGATCTTTTTTAACGAGTCTAGCCTTGGACGAGTCTACCGATATTAAAGATAAACCACAGTTAGCAATATTTGTGAGATATGTATCAAAAAACTTTGAAATCAAGGAAGAGCTCTTAGACCTAGTTGCATTGAAGGATACTACTTGTGGTTATGACATTACAGAAGCCCTGGTTGATGTTTTTAAAAAAAAAAAATTAGTGCCTATCGAGAAATCGGCAGCATTGCACAAACAAGGATTTATTGGGCTTTTAAATGCTGACAAATCATACCCTCCTTTTGTACGTGTACATTGTACCATTTACAGAGAATAACTAGCAGCAAAATATTTCCAATACCCACAAGTTATGCAAGTAGTTTTTAAAATTGTAAACTACATTCGTCCACTTGCTAAAACACACAGACAATTCAAATCCTTCATAGAAGAGCTGGATAATGACGACCTTCCTGATGATGTATCTTAGTATTCTTGGCGGATTTTTTCAGTTGCTTGAACCCATTAAACAATTTATGCAAGAAAAGGGAAAATGTTTCCCTGAACTTGGTGACCTACAGTGGTTGTTAGATTTAAGTTTTTTTTAGAGATGATGTTCAGTATTTGCAGCAGCTAAACATGTCACTACAAGGTAGGGAAAAGTTTATTTATGATTTAGCGCGGAGTGTATTTAGCTTTCATAACAAATTAAGGCTTTTTTGGAGAGATCTTGAAACCAAAACGTTCGCTCATTTCAAATGTTTAAAGAAAACTTCTGAAAGCCTTATTTACGATGACGTCCAGACTGAAACCAAAGGTTATTTGTGTAAATTGATCGGTCTTACTGAAGAAATCAAAGACAGATTCACTGATTTGAGAAAACTGAAACCTTCTTTTTCCTTCCTAAACAACCCTTTTGCTGTTGCTGTTGTAAGTGACGGCTGTCCGCTTTCATATCCAATAACAAAGTATATAGCAGCAATAGAGTTAGAAATACTTGAACTGCAAGAAGACGAAGCGTTAAAAGGACTGAAAAAAATTGGCGGTTCCACTGTTGATTTTGGAGAAACGTTCCAGCAGACAAATATCCACTAGCAAAAGAATGTGCTAAGAGACTAATTTCAATTTTTGAAACTACTTATGCTTATGAGTCTTTGTATTCAACAATGAAGCTTATTAAATCCAAGCATCGATCTGAACTAATTAATTAACACTTAACTGAACTTGTGTGAACTGCGCTCACCAGTTATAAGCCAGATTTCAAACAGCTCGCGGCCAAAATGAACACAAGAAAAAGTACATCTGAAAATTAAGTTTTAGGTACCTAGGTGCATGTACTAACAAAAACAAAGTATGTTTACACATTACATAAATTTTTCATTCTCATGTCATAACTATTCTTAGTTTCATAAAAATGTAAAAAGTGTGTTCATTGTGAGAACCATCAATCTCAGAATGGCTTGGCTCGCTCCGAATCGGCTTCATGGGTTTGCGGCTCCCAAAGGTAAAGTTAGTGGCCATCCCTGCTATATATGGATGTGCATTGTCTGTACCAGAGAACAAGAGAACGAACATTACTATCTCTATACTAGGGAAACGAGCGTAACCATAAAGGATAGAAAATAAACCCCCACAATGTTATATATGTGCACGCGGAGTTGTGTGTGTTAGTCCGTTGGATGTTGTGTGTATGGGTGTCTTGCATACATATATACATAATATGTATGTACGTGGTGGTGGTACGTATGATATACGTATACCACGTACATATAACGTATTAATACGAGAGGTAACAATATGACAACAATTAAAACATACCCATTGAGTGCTGGCGAATGAATGAGGACTAAGTAGCCTAAGATGCACATAAATGCCCATAAATGATTGCAGAAAAGAGATAGTTGTATTCGTTCTATTTGTTCTGTGGTCTGTACCGTCTGTACTCTCTGACATTTACATTCATTAAAACAGGCAGACATATATGTAAACAAAATATGTATTCAATCATTTATTAACACTACTCTATGATTAAAAAAAATATATATAGGTATATTATAGGTATCACAAAACCAATAAAGGCAATAAATTATTAAACAAATTGCATTTATTTATCTATTTGTATACTCTTAAGTATGGTCGTTCAAATCAAATTTGGCTGCTACGAATTTATAGACGGGGTCTATTAACTCCTTTAAGACTAATGACGAGCTCAGCTCGTCATACTAATTTTTAGAAAAAATTTAACTGACGAATGTATACTGTCTTATATAGGTAACTGAAGGCAGTGCAGTCAAGAGTGATCATGTTGTAAATAAATTAAGCAAAACGTACCGAACTTGCAATTAGACTTAAAGAAATATTAAATTATTTATCTAAAATATTGGAATATATGGTGGTACTAAAGGCGTTAACAAGTGTCATTTATGCCTGTTGGCTTGGTTGATTTAAAATGGTAGAAGCGCTGGGAAGAGAATATGTGTTCGTACGATAACTCTCGAACGAAACATTCAATCTGAATCGAAACTTGGTGAAAACGTTGGACATACCAAGCCCTTGGATAAGTCGTGCACATATTTTTCAGGCGGACACGTCCAATGCCAATAGCCTTAAAAAATTGGTTTTTTGTCAATATTCAGAAGTTTTTCGATTTTTTTCACCCCAAAGCAAAGAGCGAAGAAAATCAAATAAGATACGTTTTTGAACCAATGTCTTAGGTAAATGGATTTTCGAGAAAAGGTAATTTTTGCGACAGGAAATTCGTTATGTTATGCAGGATGCTATAACAGGGGTATTTTAATAATCTGCAAATTAGGAGAGGTTTAGGTAGACAAGTTGAATTTTTCTTTTAAAGCTGTGTTCGAGTTTTTTAGCGCAGTTAAAAAAGTTCTTTAAAGCACTTCATATCGTTTTAGCTTGCCAACAAATTTTCTGTCAAGACAAAAATCAAGTATTAGGTACAGTTGTGTTTTGCGCCAAATTTGAGTCTTACTGTACCGTACTTAAATCGCAGTGACGATATGAATACACTTAGTATTTCTTTTGTAACAATATATATTTTATCGAAACGGAAACGTATCGAAAGCGTCACTATAGTGTGGAAAAACTCGAACATATCTGACTGAATATATCAGATCGAATAATATGAAAATTGGCTTGAAGGTCGAACACTAATTTTATTATTGATGTATGTATGAATTTAGAAACAGCAATATGTACGTACATAAATAAAAAAATAAATAACAAAATACACGGAATAAAATACTTAATACGGTAATTTTGTTTTCAATGTCATAGGTCATGAATTGAACCAATCAAAAATTTTAAAAAAGTATATACAAATAAATAAATTAATAAATACATACTTAATTTAAATAGAAAAATGATATTGGCGATATTGCATTTTTACAATGTAGGCCGCTGCTATGTAGAATTATGTATTTAAAATTATTAGTGATAAACTGATAAATAATAAATAATTAATATAAACTCTATTTCTTAAATAATTGTATTTCTTCCTCATTGTACTTCTTCACCACTACTACAATTTTTCAAAATTCTGTTTCATTTAACCCCACAAGTTACCGAATAATGTGTAAACCAAAAACAAGTGTAGTGAACTGTGACTTGAATTCACCCATAAAGAGTTTCGTATGATATTGAAAATAAATAGAATTAGTAAAAAATGACTACTTATTCATCAATTTTTAACTATAATATTATTTAATAACAAACAGAAAATTCGAAATAATAGAAAATTCGAAATTGTTCGATCAAAACTTTCATCAAAACCTCAACATCAAAAACAGTTTTTTAATGAAAATTTATAATAAAAAAACAGCAATTTATTATATTAATTCGTTCTCTATTATAATTTTATTTTTAAAAAAAATTAATTGAATAGTAGTTTTTTTAGCTGTTAACCACGTGTCAGAAACGGGTTGTGACGTCACTTTTTCTTATACTTCGATCGATAATCCTACTTTAATCAAACGTAATTACGAAAATTAATACAAATTTAATTAATCCTCCCCCCCCCAAAAAAAAATAATTTCTAGTAATTACAAGAAAATTAAAGAGTCTTGTTTCTTAGTTACAAAATATTTGTAGCTATTTAAAGAATGTAACGTAACTAACAGTTAGTGAACATTTTGAGAAAAAATACTAAATTAAATCAAATTTTCGGGTTATTTTTAAGAATGAAAAATATGTACATGCATAATGCTGAATATATATACGTATTTTAAGATAGTTTCCCAAATTTAGTCAAATATCTCATTTTTGACAGATTTACAGAAAAATAGTTTTTAAATGTATAAATTATATACTATCCCATGTGACCTTACTGTCCCAGTTTTAAATTTAAATTCCCCATTTGAGACTCCTTTTCGAATAAAAATAAAAATATTTCTAAAATTCTTCCATCTGGAATAGAGGTCCAGACAACGACTTCAAAAACGAACGAACATTGAGATCTCTTTTTTTTTCGTTTTAGATACGGAACTTTAAAAGTGACATCAAGCAAGTTTATGGAATCAATCAAAGTCGTTATCGGATTTTTATTAAATAAAATACAAATGGATGAGTTGACTGTTAGGTACGAGTTAATTCAAAAATTGTATTATTTATTGTCACACATTTATCAAATGTCGTACCGCGCTCAAAATACATATACACTTATTAGAAAATATTAAAAATAGAAAATTGAAATCAAGGGGCCAAACTACTATTATGATAGTTAGCATTCCGACTGTAATCAGAATTTTACGTCATCAGACTTGACAGAGAGGTGGGAGGTTATATACGTATTTAGAGTTTGTGTTGGCATGTGTAAGGTAGTGGATGTTTGTGTGTGTAATACTCTGTATGTATGTAGCGGTGGTACAAGGTGAGAATGAATACATATGTAACAATGAACAGCCACCACTGTGGCCACGACTTAACAATGAATGTGTACGCTTGAAGAGCCGATGGACGACTAATCGGTAAGCAGTATATGTAAATTGCTACCTATTGCAACTTTCGGATCACACTTTTTGTATGTAGGCTTGATCTGTCTCATCTGTGATTGAAATATAAAAAGATATCGTATTTTATTTAATAATAATAAAAAAAGGTCACAAAAGACCGTAGAAAATTTTTATATTTTATTTTATTTTTTTTAAAAAAGAAAAATGTGAATGTCAGACGCATGAATGAAAAAGGACACGAAACAAACTTTTAATTCATCGTCCTTGCTTTACTCAATATTGAATAAAATAAATGAGTCAGTACTTACCTTTTTATCTTTGTTTTATATATGTTTATATGTAGTTGTTGGCTTGCTATTTGTAAAAAGATGTTTATCCTTTAGTACTGTGGCAACACCATAAAAGTGGGGCGTTACACCCTACCACAACACCGCGACGACATACAACATGCACATGAATTGTAGGCCAGATGTGACAATACATCAACATTCTGTAACAGAAAAGAGAGAAAGAGTTGAAAAATTGATACATGACGCAAAAAGATAGGAATTATATTTCAAATAATAATAATTAATAACAAAAATTATTTGTATTGAAAAGAAAGCTCATTATTTCGGTCCATTCAATAAAATTTAGTCCGTTTTGAGCTTACTGTAAAAAAAACCGTTCAATTTTTTTTTGACACGCAAAGTATCAGAAGTTCAGAAGTGATGTTAGTTACAGATGTAGAAAGTAGAATATGCAAAATATTAAATTCATGATACTGTACAGTTCAACAAATCTGACCTTGCCGCTTCAAGGTCATTAAAAATGCATTCTTAAAGAAGTGAGATAGTACTTACTATAAAGAAAAAATGATCTTGAAGCGGTAAAGTCAGATTTGTTGAACTGTACATGAAAGGGTGTTGTTACTTTATAAAAAAAACTTCGCTCAGTTAGTAATACGCCCCCCCCCCACCCATGGTTGGCTTTTTACAGCTTTTGAAATAAAATGTGGGGCACTTAAGCATTAATTATGACCACATAGAGATTGGAAAATTATCAAACTGGATCGGCTGGAAATCGAACCCAGGATAGGACTGGCGAGAAGGAACTCGGTTAGGAACCCGAACAAAGTAAAAAGAGGTTTTTTTTTTGCTCATCAGCTGTATTTTTGGAAAAAAAATATTTGAAAATTTTTGTTGTGCCCAGGGGCCTGTAATTTCTCTCGCCAGCACTGTTCTTAGTAACTAGTCAAGCACCATCCCCTTAACCTGCCGATTCTCTTGAGAAAAAATTTAGTAATAAATTAATTAATTATAAACGCAAGTATCTGGATCCAGAATAATAGTAGAGCAAGAACGGGCTACTATAAAATATGTGAAATAATTTTTATGTGTATTAAGGTCAAGTTCGATCAACACGAGTGCCCTTACTATTGGTAGTTAACATAAGACGAAAAGATAACAAATTAACAAAACACGTATTAAGTTATTAAGAAATTACAACACACTTGAGTTTGGTTTAAGATTCAAGTACATAGTACAATTATTCGAGCAATGATACGGGAAACGCATTGGTTGAGCGGGTGCTTTAATTTGACGCGTGAAGTAAAAAGTATACAATGTTAACAAATGTATCCCCACTACACATCTTAGTGCCGATGCACACATGCGTGTTTTTACCGCTGCGTGCACGTAGCGGCACCGCAAAAAGTGATGCACACATACGATTCTTGCACGCTGCGTGCACGGTGCGGCGCCGCAGCGGTTATAAAGTACATTGAGTTAAATTGTGTGATGCACACATACTTGCGGTGCCGTGTGGCGCCGCTGCGTGCACGCAGCGGTAAAAAAACGCATGTGTGCATCGACACTTAGTATCTACGGCAACTCACTTAGGAAGGATGTATGCAATGTGATTAAATTACACAACAATCATTTACCTTGAAAAATTTTGCAATTTGTTAATTTTAAAAGGTAAGAATACAAACAACAAATTTATATATCCTGCAGCAAGGAATTAATTTCCTTACAACTATCTATCTACCTACGTACTACCGGACAAAAATTATGCATAATTTGTTTTATACATAAAAGTATTTTGAACTTCCTGTACAAATATATTTATACAATCGTAAATAATTATTCTGCATTTAATTTACAAAAAAAAGTGTTGTTTTTTGTTTAATTTATAAAAGTCACTCAACAATATTTCTTTTTCAAACTAAAACGGGCGTATCTAAAGAACGATTCTGATCATAACTGGATGTAAGTACTAGATGACCAAGTTCAAGTGTGACCTGTACTGTACATATCGTCCGATTAATATGTTTAGACAATTACGTAATAAATAAACTCAACCCTTCAGAGTGACATCATATGAATTTTACACCAATAATTGAATACAAAATTATTAACACTCCTTAAAAAATTTCTTCTCTATTCAATATTACGAGTTAGAAAAAGATAATATAATAATTTAATCCAACCTAATTAAACCAAAACAATTGAAGTATGAATGATAATTATATGAATTATTTACTAAGAGGCGACTTACGTTGTTACCTATTTTTAATTACACTCCAAAAGAAGACTTAATTATAATGAGTTGTCTGCCAAAAGTTGCTCTTAATAAATGACATGCGCATCTAGGTATTGGTATAAATAATGTATCTTAAAAGTACACTGTTAAAATATTTTCAATTTCTTTTTTGTACTGCTGTATTTATTTACAATTTTGATATAATCAACTTTATTTATTATCTTTATTTTAAATAAGATTTTGTAAGTCAAAGTGTCAATTTTGAGGATGAATCATTAGTTATTTTAACGGAAGTAATTCCCTAAAAATGTCTAGAATTGTGTTGCAGGCCCAACAAGAGGGGGTAGTCGGGGTTGCAGCATCGGAAAAGGACTTTTGCTTTATGAGCGGGCTCATAGCTATCGGTAGGGAGCCCGGGAGAATATAAAAGGAGCTTTTTTTGCTAGTCCACGGCCTTGATTGTGAGCGTGACTTTGTGGAAATTCAGCTCATAATAGCAAATAAATTACTTTGCGAAAATTTTACTTTATTAATATAAATTATTAGTGTACTTTCGTCTCATGTAATCATTTTCTTCCATAGTGCTGGGAACAACTGCATGAGTTAAAAAAGCGCTTACCTAGTGTGGACTCAAATGCACTCAGTAGAATTTCAAAAAATAATTTTTGTTTTATTCAAAAATCTTTCCTTCACACTTCACACAGGCTTAGGACTGCCAGGTCAATTAAATACTATCAAAATCAAATTTTATTAGTACTGGCGTGTTTAAAAGATTTCAAGACGGACAAATATTACTGGCGTGTTTAAAAGATTTCAAGACGGACAGATATTCCTGGCGTGTTTAAAAGATTTCAAGACGGACAGACAGACAAAATTAAATTAATACTAACTAGCTGCGACCCGCGGTGTCACTCGCATAAAATTATCTGAATTATAAGTAAAATTTATAGGTGAATTCAATCATATATTCCAAAATTTTGTGCAAAATCAATTATTTATAGCACTTGACCCTGCTCGCCCAATGACTCTAAAATAACTATCTTGATATTTTATTAGCATGGGTAATTTCCGCACCGTGAGAACTTAGTATGAGTACCTATACCAGCAGTTTTAGAATTGTTTCTATTTTAGGCCCTTCAAGGCACTTTCATCTTTCGCAGATCTTGGCACAATACAAAATTTTATACAGTAATGGATCTATACTGTGGTAAATTTAGTTCAGTAAATAAAAATACTTAATTATGTAATTTAAAAATTTAATTGAGCAATTAGAATAAAATTTCAACATATTTAAGGAACAAAGTTACAATTTTCTACTGAAAAGTATTTTGAAATAGTTATTACTTACTCAATTAAGTTATGATGTTAATAAGTGTGCTATGACTAACTTTAGTATTATAATAATTATATTATTCAGTTTTTTTTGTCCACAGTCTTTTTGATGTTATAAAATGATATTTAGAAGAATGTTATACTTTTATTTTAATATCTAATATTATAAGTCAAATTTCTAAAAAGTATCCAGATAATTTACAATGATGACACATACCATGTTGGTGCATATCATAAATAATGGTCCTCATGTCATTTTTTACAACTGAATCGCAGTCGGTAGTTTTGGGACACATTCTTTTTTTGCGTTCCTTAGGCTCAGCTGGTTTTTTTGCCACTTGAACTGCTCTTGCAATTGAAGATATACTTAAATCTAATGCTGAAGCTACTCTCTAAAAGCGCGCAATATTGTATTTAATTAAAATGCTAAAATTAATCATGAGTGTTACTTAATAAATTAATATATTTGCAAAAATTTTATATTTACCTCTTGTACGGCAGTTAAAGGAATCAAAGGACCACCATTTTGCAATTCTAAAGTAAAATAGTTTATCAATTTTAAAATCACGGAATTCATTTCCTCATAAATGACTTTAGATTTCAGCATTTTCGAAAACGAGATAATATTCGCTAGATAGCAATCACTATATAACAAAACTCTTCAACAAAAATTTGAACAGTGTACTTGATATACTCTTCTTGTTAGCGTAAACAATCACACCACTGGAAGATTTCAAATGTTTCGAAGCATAGTACAGTAAGGCTCACACAAATAGTTCAAAATTATAACTGTTTAATTGCAAATAAATTAGCCAAATGTTTCAATCGTAGTTAAACTTCTTTTATCAATAACAGCTTATATTTGTTTTCTGACCCACAGCCCGCTATTGCCAGGGATACAAATAATTTTGATTACATAAAGGTTAATTATTAAACATGATAAGTACATTTAAAGCACCTAATTTTCGTCAGGTTACTATATTTATTTTTAGGTTTAAAAAAATTTAATAAAATTTAATAAAATATAACAAAATGGAATTTTGGGATAATCTTTTTATAATACTAAAACTTGACTTCGCTTGGTATAAAATTGTTTGGAAATTTATATCTTTATTTTATGTTTTTGAAAATATCTTTTCGTATTAGAGGTATACATTTCCAATGCAAATGTAACTCTCCATGCAGGTGATTTTAGTGGATCGTATCATCATTCTAGAATTTGAATTAACCCATTTCTTTAAACTTTAAATAATTTATTTAGCTATCTTCTACTAAAAGTATTCATTCAAAAAATTCACCATCAAAAAACATTATTAAAGTTAAAAAAGACAAAATATTAATTGGCGAACCGGATTAAAAACAGCAGGTGGGTCAGATCTGGCCCGTTGACCGTAGTTTTCTGACGTCTGACGGGTTAGCAAATTAATGTGCTATTAGAGCTTCTACTAACAAAAATGAACAGCAATTAAAAAAAAGTCTGAAATTTAATTTCGTAAATAACAGTTAATCTAACCGTAATTCTTTAAGGACATAAAGTTTAATTACTATATAATTATAATAGTATTATAGTAACCCATATATTAAAACCCAGATATTAAAAGCCTACAAACTTAAATATGGCATGTTCATATTATTCTAGTGGTTTTGACAAAGAGACTAATTATTTATAAATTTTATAATACGCGAAAGGTTAAACTTATGATTAAACAGATGCGTATGATATAATAAGACCAATAAAACCCGCAAAATATTAAATTTATATCCAAAAAACCTTTAAAAAACAATCAATAAATTCCAAGTACATAATATATTTATTACTTATAGTGAAAACAACGACAACTGAAAATAACTCATTCACATTAATTTACGTATCAGACAAGCTCGTAATATAACTATCTCTCACAAGATCTACTATCTAATATATTGAAATAGGATAGTAGAAATTATAATAACTTTTATATATGTTACAAAATTTTATTTTTGAAATGAGTCATTTTCAGTTCTTATAAATAAGATTATATTTAAAATGCAGTGCATTACTAATCTATATACACAATACACATATCATAAAATTGTAACGAGACCGTATCTGTACATGGAATGTTTTTGGAAAATTGTAGGTACTGATACTGTAGATAGTTGGCGATTTAAATACCAATATATTTATATATACTATACTAAACATATAATATATATTTCTCACTGATTTTATACCAACGCTTCACGCAAACGACGTCCCGAGTACAGCTAGTAATAATTTTTCAATACCTTGTTTTGATGTAATGTTCTTATTTTAAAATTATTTATTTTTTGAGCTTATTATACTTTTTCATTTGAACTGGTAGTGTACTGCTAAATATATTTTAAATTTTTATTTTATTATTTTATTCAAATGTTTTAATGAACTTCCAAATGAAAAATTCAGCTACTACTGCCACTGTCATGGAAGACTTGAGCTCGGGACTATATAAGAAATTTATTTTGAGGTCACCAGAAAATGATGCCGATTCGCCAAAATTTGTATATATATATATATATATATATATATATATATATATATATATATATATATATATACATATTGCAAATTAAATACAATACATTTAAATACAATTTGTATAGAACATCGACTGGCAATTGAGCTTTTTCATAAATACAAAATAAGAATACCTATACAGTATCAAGTAAGGCCGGGCATACACGTTACGGTATACCTGCACAGATAAACCTGTGCAGGTAAACTGTATAGGCAACGAGCTCACACACGTTACAGTATACCGGAGAGGTATACCTGTACAGGTAAACTGCACAAATTTTACTCATGATTAGCGAAAGCGTATAAACAATTGAAATCAAACCTGTGTAGTTGTTTTTTGACTCACATACACGCTGCGGTATACATACCTGCGCAGGTAGAAAATACTGATTTTCAATTACCGCTGCAGTTTACCTGTACAGGTATACCTCTCCGGTATACCGTAACGTGTATGCCAGGCCTAACAATTTTAGCTTAATGATTTAACAATTATGTACTTCTTGTGTTATCAAGAAGTGTTAAATAACATTTAACAATATATCTCTAGTGAAAAAGATAACAACATCAATAACAAATATTCAGTAATTTAAAGGAAGACGTTGTAACAAAATAAATTCTTATTTATAATTTTTTAAGTTTCTCGCTCTATGGGTTATTCTCCCAGGGCAAAATGTAGAAAAAAATATTATTCATTTGTTCTTTGGATTCAATGTTTAATAGTTTTAGATGATTGTTATTTTGAGTAATATCTTTCAATGTGTATTTGGCTATGTAGTGAATTCGGTATGATTGGACGGGGACACTCTGTCAAGAAGTGACACAAATTGTCTGCTTTATCTGTGTTACAAATATATGCTTGCATAATATCTTAATATTTATAATTTTACTGAAACTTGACGGCTATTGGTGCTCTTATATATATATATATATATATATATATATATATATATATATATATATATATATATATATATATATATATATATATATATATATAAGGTTTGCGAATCGGTATTATTTTCGGTTTCTGGTGAAAAATTTCAAGCATAGTCCTGAGGTCAAGTTTCATGACAGTTGTTGTAACAGCTAAATTTTCCTTTCGGAAATTCGTTAAAATAGTTGAATTGCCTTAAATAAACTAATTCTAAAACTACTTAGAAGTACACTACTAGGTCAAGTGAAAAAGTACGCTAAACTCAAAAAGTAAGCATTTTTAAAATAAAATGTGAGTGAGTTGTTGTTGATAAAAAAAATTTAGATAAGATTGGAAAGTTTGATTGATTTGTTTGTGATTAAATAACTATAATTCATAACTATTTGATCCACTTGCACAGTAAAATTTAATTAATAGTTTACCATTACGTTGAGCCTTACTGTCCAATATTCAAAATAATTGAAAATCTTATTAAGAGCAACTTTTGGCAGACAACTCATTATAATTACGTCTTCTTCTGGAGTGTTATTAAAAATAGGTAACGACGTAAGCCGCATCTTTATATTGTAAGTTATTTATATTGTTATCATTCATATTTCAATTGTTTTTTTTTTTTTTTAAATTAGGTTGGATTAAATTATTATATTATCTTTTTCTAATTCGTAATGTTGAATCGAGACGGAATTTTTGAAGGAGTATTAAAAATTTTGTATTCAATGATTGGCTTAAAATCCATATGACGTGGCTCTGAAGGGTTGTGCTAATTTATTACGTCATTGTCTAAATATAAAAATTCAACGATACATGGTACAAATTTGTTATTTTCTATAGCATCAATAAGTATGTAAGGCATGTAGGCGAGGAACTTAGCCTTAAAAAGATGCTTAAAAATTGAAAAAGTGACCACGAGCGTTCTAGTGGCTGTTTTTTTTTTGTTTTAACCGATGCAAAATCTAAACTAAAATAAAAAATTCAAATACTATTTTTTGATTAAATCACGGCTTCAATGTTAAAAATTGATTAAGATAAATAATTTGACAAGCATTCTTATAAACATTTGATTTTAGTCTACGTATTCATTCTTAAATATCATATTTTCAATTGTTTTCTCTCTCTATAAAAAAATGTTATATATTTTTTTTTTTTTTTGTATACATCAATTATGTTTATAGAATACTACTAATACAAAATTTATACATGTATTTTACCATTACATGGTAGCCACAGATTTTTGAAGATCAAATTCCCTGACTTTTCCAGGTTTTCCAGAAATTTTATTAAAAAATTCCCTGACCATTTTGTGAAAAATGCCACCCCTACTTTATCCCAAAAAAGCTAAAAAAAAATTCTAACATAAAAAAGTAAATGACGAGAAAAAAAAAAAGAAATACGCGTTAATTTTTAAATCTAATCAGAAATACGCAATAATTTTTAAATCTAATCTCAAAACAAGTGAAAAATTATATAAAAATCAATTTTTTCCAGTCTTCTGGTAAAATTCCCTGACTTTTCCAGAAAGTAAAAATTCCCTGACATTTCCAGGTTTTTCAGGTTTTCCAGTAATGTGGCCACCATGCATTACTTTCATTAATTTCAACTTTTCACAGTGACGTCGGCATTTGATAAAAAAATAGTATTGGAATTTTTTATTCCTTTTTAAATTTTGAATCGATTAAAAGAAAAATCAGCCACTAGAGCGCTCGTTGTCGCTTTTTGTTAAAAATTAGGGTTAAGTTCCTCCTCTACTGTAGGGCTGTAGGCACATATGGTCGAATTATATAATATTTAAAACGTCCGGTTCCTACGGAAATAAGTCTGCTATGAAATTCGTTCATATGTGGAAGAATGTTGATTGTGGATTAAGACTAAACGTGCTGCGTAGTGAAATTTCTTAACGGGTATGAGTTTTATCCAGAAACACAGATTTCGATTCAAATACATTAAAAATCGAATGTTTGCGATAAAAAAAATCAGTTTTCAACTGTTTCACGATCTAAGTTGGCCTCGACAAATGTTTTATTTTTGCAAAGTTGCGTAGCGAGATACCTTCCACACAAATTAAAATAGCAAAATTGTTATCACGTGACCTTAGTCACACATTACACGCATGTGATTCAAATATAAAAAACACAGTTTAACTTTCTACTTTGGTAATATATTGTAGTAGTTGTTATACGTATATTGCATATAGTGAAGCTGTAATATTTAAAACGGAACAAAATTTTACTTTCTCGAACAAATGAACGAGAACAATGAAGAGAGAAAAAAGAATAAAATAAATAACAAATACGTAAGTACAATGGCATCCGGTTATAGATATAAATATTTGTGTGCAGGCTGGTTATAAAGTTCACGCATACTCAAAATCGATAAGGTACCTGAAGAACTACAAAGACTGAGTCTCCAACTTTCTACAACTTTAACGTGACTTACAATGATTGTAAATTAATACAAATTCAATATTTCGTATAAATTAGAGATATTCAAAATTCTCGAAATATTTCTTGTTTTTATTTAATATTAAAATTAATCTTTAATTTGTTAATAATATGATTATCTAAATTTTTTATTTTCCATGAAATCAAAAATGTTGTTTCTTAAGGATTTACGGGTAGTAGGCAATGTGAAAAATTGTGTATTTTAAATAATTTTTATTACTCATGCGGGAGAAGTACTAAGTGCACACATTTTTGTACGCAAAATAGCTGTTTGCCCACTATACTCTTCCCACATACTTTTCTGCGCGCGGAAAGTAACTTTCCACACGCAAATTGACAATAAAACACGCAAAACTTAATCAAAACTTGCAAAGCCGCCTCTTGATTTTTCATTTATTAAATATTTCATAATTATTTCTATAGAAACCACCGACAAAATAATTTAAACAATATTTAATTTAAAAAAAAAAGACAAACACTTATTATTTTAAAAAGCAATAAGAAATAGTAATAATGGAAAAAAAAAGTATGCGAAACTCGTAATAAAAAATAGTATAATATGCAACTCGTCCACGATTGAACTAACTCGAGCGAATAAGCGCACTCGCTACGATCGTGCGCTCAACTTCGCTCTCGTGGGCAATCGACAATTTCCCGCACTTATTGCAGAATATACTATTTTTTGACAGTAGGTAGTTGAATTTATTTTATAAAATAAATAATACAGAATTATTATATTATGTTTTAACTTTATTTGACAAAAATTTAAAAAAAAAATTTATTGTGTCACAGCTCGTGTTTTGCGGTGACCATGAGTTTACTGGTTCATCTAAAATCAGTCAAACAAAAAAAAATCGTTAATTTAATAATTAGTTCTAGTGCCCGGTCGAAGCTATTTTCTTGTGAAAATATACAAAATGGCGGCCTCTGATAATTTATTTCTGGATTTTCAAGAAAAAATTCAATAGTTTCTTGTTTATAAAAAACACAAATTTTGATTTAAAAAAAAAATCCTTCGATCGGGAATGATTAATTATATATTAAACTAATGATTTTTGTTTTGTTTTATTGATTTTAGATGAACTAATAAAATGTTGTGATGGTCACCGCAAAACATGACGGGGTCCAACAAATATGGCGATTTACAATAAATATTTTTTTCTTTTAATATTTGTAAAATAAAGTTAAAACATATAATATAATAAGCCTCTGTATTATTTGTTTTATAATAGCTATTTATGCAACAAGTACATAATGAAGATCTTTATGAACGAGCCGTGTTTTACCGGCTTAATAAAAAAGGCGAGTTCATAAAGTCAAATTACATATGGACAAGTTGGATACAAAGCTGTATGTACGACTGTTAAAATTCCTAAATATCGATAAAAATCGAATTTATGAACCTGACGTCTACACTTTAAATAAAAAAATTATTCTATAATATAGTTGGCATAGAAAAATTTATTATATGTTAAAGCATGCTTTGGTTGTGATTATATGTCATCTGATCTTAATATAACACTGCGACATTTTTAGAAGATTTCTCAATAAAAGTTACTAATATTTAAAGACGAGAGGAGGAAATTGCCTGGAATAAATATTAATAGTGGTTCAGATTGTGTAATTAATATTAATTATATAAATATTTGTAAATATGGTATACAAAATAATACTTAAAGTTAGTGTGTTTTTTGTTTATTGTAAAATTGAAAATAAAATTTATCAAGTAGACTATTCTTTATGGCACTTGTGCTTTTTACTTTTCATTATGCAACTAGTGCCAAAAAGTACTACTTTTCATATCTCTTAGCAATGCAATAAAATAGGCTTTTATGATTCAGTCGTACATAAAATATGTAATTTAAACTACTTACAAAAAAAAAATTATTTAAAATATTTAATTTTTTCACATTGCTGACAACCCGTAATCCCCTAAACTGCGTGAGATCTGATACTGACTATTACAAAGTGGTTAAGTGCGAGTAGACCACCTCTGCAATGACAATAATCACGAATTCATAAGTAATTCGTTGTAGAAACTACGAAATCCCCAAAATGTGACAGAGAGCGACCATAAAAGTGAAATTTTATGAAAGTACACATTACATACCCATACACTTATTAATGATGATAATTAATTTTTTCTTTACATACATATTTGTAAAATATTCCATACATAAAAAATATATGATTTATGTAAATGATTATGCATAAATCAACATCAAATTAAATACATCAATCGAATCGCTAGCAAATACATATATTCATAGTTCATAGTACATCAGTCTGTTCTGTACCTAACTGAAAGAATTGCGATTATGAAATTATGTACATACATATATTACACATACCGCGATATTTTGTCTGTATGCGTGCGCATGTGTTTGTGCTACTCTCTGATCAGAAAATTAATTTTGTATGTCAAGGATATTTATAGTTCTTTTTTTATATGTTAAAAATAAAATCATTTCTCTTCTCTCACTATGTAAGTTATTTTTTGATTATTTATGTTTAAAAATTACAAAAGTGAATTATGTGTGGCCCGAATTTTTTTTTTTGGAAAATTTATTAAAGTTTTAAAATTGAGTAAATTCCTTGGGGAAATAAATTATTATAAATAAGATTTGTGGATTCGTACAGTATTAGGCCGGGCGCAGATTGAGACGCAGTTAACGCAGGCAGAGCAGCGCAGTTTCTGTGGCTTGTGTTGTAGAACGGGACAGCGCGGATTAAAACGCTGAGCAAAGCAGAGCAGCACTGCGTCGCACGAGACCGATGTGGCACTCGCGAATGTGACACAGAAACTGTGCAATGCTTCACGACATTGTAACTCGTTCTTAAGTTTTAGTTGGTTTTATTTCGTCGAAATAAAACCAACTAAAACTGAAGAAACTGAAGAAAAATAGTGCTTCTCTGCTCTACTCTGTTTTTAAATTCGTGCTATTTCGTTCTACAACAAGAGTCACAGAAACTGCGTGGCCCTGTCTGGGTTAACTGCATCTCAATGTGCGCCCGACCACACGTGCTTTCCTGCTCTGCTCTGCTCTGCTCTGCCCTGCGTTTACTGCGTGACGCAGTTCAATGTGCGCCTGGCCTTAGTGTAGGAATTTTTTTACTGAAAATTGGAATAAAATTACAAAGTGTAAATTGTAAAACACTATATTCGGAAAATATTCGGAATTTTAATATCTGTTTTGTACAAAGTCGAAAGATCAATTTTTACGCTAATTTATGATGATATTTATAACGAGCTGATTGAATAATTTCCGTGTAAATCTAAATCTGAACCTAAATTTTACATATACATAGAAAGAACTAAGATATGTGCTAATCTAGGGCACCCAATCTCGAAATCTTGGTATCTCGACTGATTTTTAGGGTGTTTCGGGGTCAGGACTGAATTACTGACATCTCAAAACTTATGTTCGGATCAGTTTTAATACATAAGTAGGTACGAAACTATAAAAATAACTGAACTGTCATTAATAATTTTCTTATTAACAATCATGATAATTGAAGACATGAGTGGATGAAGGTGTTATGTCACACTTTCATAACTTTACAGTAGAAGCATTTGAAAGTTTTTATTTACATATACTTCCCATGCCAGAGCACATGTTTATTATTGAATTTCTACAATTGGACCTAATGAAACCAAACAATTGAATATATGATATTTCAGCATAGAATATTTCAAAAATGGCAAAAAATGAATTTTTGAAAAAATGTTACATAACACATTCATCCACTCATGTCTTCAATTGTCTTTTTGGAACAGGACTCATTATTCAATTTTTATGCACTTTGTTTTACTGTTTTTGTAAGTTCTATGCGTCTTTCAGTATTATTTCAGGAAGGTAATTTTGGTAGGTAAAGAAAATCATCATTAGTTTACTGTCTCGAGATCTGGATCATACTTGGTATATTCTAATAACTTGTTCCAACCGAAATGTAGCAAGTAATAAGTATAAGGAATAAGTTGTTTTATGTATTTTTCTCTTCTACCTGTGCCTTCTACTTATAAATTACTACTTACCCATTCGGTAAGAACGGGACATAATTTACTTTTCTTATAAGCGACGACTCGCAATTGTTAAAAGTATTACGGTGATAGTGTTGAAAATCACTGAAAAGAAAAATTGGCAAAAAAAAATTGTGTTTTGAAACTGAATCCATACCTAAAAAATTTGTGTTTTGAAACTGAATCCATACCTAATGAATTTCTAAATATTTATTGTTTTTGCATTTGAGTTAAAATAATTTCCGCGAATAGATTCAATCAGGTTGAATATTTGGAAAATTCACAAAATTTTAATGTCGGTAAATATTAAAAACAATTTTTAAAGTTGAATATATTTACATAAATAATAATTAATAATTAATAAATTACAACCAAAATTATCATTCAAAATGATGATTCATGATTCAATTTAAAGACACAAAAATGAAATGATAATACATTAAATACCACCCAACCAGGTACCGGAAACACATTGACATTGTTCAAATATTTTAAGATAAAAAGTTTTTATTTAACAACACAAAAACATTTTTATCATTTGGCACATCTATTTATACAGTTATACTACTTATACTTTATTTTTTGAACGACCTTCACCTCTCGTTAGTCTACAACAGCGTTTCCCAAACTGTGTTCCGTGAAACACTGATGTTCCAAAAACAGTCACTAAGTGTTCACTAATAAAACGGTATCGTATGCTTCTAAGTATTTAAGACCGTTTAAAACTCGTAAAAGAAGTTCGGAGAAAAATATACGGCGCCTTTTTTTTTAGCGTAAAAAACGAATAAATTAAGTTGGAGGCCAAATTTGTTTTTATTTAAAAGTTTCGAGCCACATTATAAAATAATTAGGGATTTACTTCAGCAATAATATGGGTTACGCTGGCTTCCAAAACGGCAATTGTTGGGAGCTTATTAACATAAGCCAGATTTCACATGTTCCAAAAGAAAGTATTCCATTGGCGTCAAATCGCGAATTACGGAGGTCAATTCATTGGACAATTTTTCGAAATAAAGTTTTTTTTTTTTTTTTAAACAAATTTTAAGACATTTTTATAAATTTTCACAATAAACATTTTTGAGATGCTTCTCCACTCAAGGGGTCAAACTAGTATGTCTACCAAACTGTGCCCGCTGTAACGAGTGAGTGACGTAACACAGCACAACACGACCAAAACACATGATGTATGGACACGAATATAAGAATGTGTTAGTATGATATGTTGATGATGATGTATACAGTTCGCATACATGTAGTATATACTATGATGGCCACCGTATGTTACCACATAGTCAACAATTAAAAATAAATTTATTTATTTTAAGAAAGATATCCCTTTATTTTGAGAAATTTTTTATTCAATAGAATTTTAACACTTAAATACGACACACTTCATATTTTTTTCTGTTTAAATTTCATGACGGTCAGTAACAGACAAAATCAGTAGTGGTGTAAATTGCTACTTATTTCAACTTTCGGATTACACTTTTTTATATGTAGGCTTGATCTGTCTCCTCTGTGTTATCACACTAAAAAAAAATTCTAATGCACATAATTTATACAAATAAAGTGTGAAAAATAAAGCTGTGAATGGTACGGAGCTTAAAAAACTGACCGCAAAACTAAGCAAGAACTAGATTTGGTGTTCTTTAAAAATTTTGAAACCTAAAAAGTATTTTTCGATCAGTAAAGTTTGAGAAACACTGATCTACAGAGCCTACACCATAGAGCACTAGAGATAAAATACATATCTCTATACTACTGGAACCAGTGTAACCACTTGAGATAGAAAATATGTTGTATACGTGCACGATGTTTACTTTGCATTTGTGCGGTAAACTCTATTAGTGTGAGTGGTGATAGCCGTCACGTGACCTTGGTTCGCATACATGTGTGTGATACCACAACGCTACTTGTGCCGGTTCCATAATCAAATTTATTGTTGTTTGACTGACTTACACTGAGCGACGGGTACTGAGCAACTGACACTAAGCAGCCTAAGATGCACATACTTGCACATAAGTGATTGCAGAAAAGAGACAGTTATATTCGTTCTATTTGTTCTGTGGCCTACACTCTCTACAAACATAGATTCCTTATCTGCATTAATTTACTGAAAATAGCCTCGGGCACCTAAATGGTTCTAAGTTTCTAACAAAATCTGTTTTATAGAAAGTTATAAAAAAAAATGGACGATTTTTTAACATTTGAAACAATAGAACGGCCAATATTACGCAAAAAAGAAAATGTAAAATTAAACATTTCTTTGTGATTGGCGCCAAACTCAGCACGATTTTTAAACAGGGTTTTTTTATAACAAATTCTTAGAACCGTGGACGGAATAATAAAATAAATAGTAAAAAAAAGTGACATTTGACACCTATTAAAAATTAAAATGAAAAACCGCCTCACAAAAAAACGGACATTCTTTTGAAACAAAATTATACCTCATTTCAGATACAATTGATCATGAGTTTCCGTTAAAAATTTAAATAATTCTTATATTCGAAACAAATCATTTTCTTCTTCTTTTATCATTTTCTAAAAATAAACTGGAAATTTAAAATTTACATAAATGCAATAATAAAAGAGATAAAGCTAAGAAAAAACGGAAATTATTTAAATTCAAATTGACGAATTATGGTTAAATTTAACTGAAATGAACCATAAATACATTTTACCATTAAATATGGTATCGTTGCTTTGTCACTTTTCACAGCAAAATAACAGAAAAACACGAGTCGACTTTCGGCTTTTACACCATCATCAGGTGAAAAACTTAACTAAAAATTGCTCTTTTTGGCGAAAACTATTTATAATATAGATCGGAGCAAATAATGCATTGGTGGGGGATGCTAGAGACAGAGACAGAAACAGAGACAGAGACAAAGATGGTATTCTGAGAAATCAGTCTTTAATCGAAAATCCAGACAGTTTGAAACATCAGATCGCTAAACTTATCTCTGACACAGTTACTCGTTTTCCAAAGTTAAATTTTAACCATACTTTAAAAACAATCAAACAAAAAATTGATCAAGATAATCTCATCATCACCAAAGCTGATAAAGGTAATACTTCTGTTATTTTATCCAGAACTGATTATAACAATAAAATTTTATCTTTCTTAAATAGTTCCGATGTCCAAATACTAAATAAAGATCCAACAAATTCCTTTTCTAAAGATATTAAACGCCACGTTGAAAATTTGAAATTCCTACCATTGTCATCAACTGATAAATACCACCTCATACCGATGAACTCAGAACCACCAAAGTTATACGGGCTTATCAAACTCCACAAAGAAAACAATCCTATCAGACCAGTGGTCTCATACTCAAATGCTCCCTGCAAAAAACTCTCAGAATACCTCAATACATCCTTCAAAAACATTACACAATTTCAACCCAAATATTCCATAAAAAATTCTGTCGATCTCTGCAACAAATTAAATAGTCTTCACCTTTCACATAGTTCTTTCAGATTAGTTTCTTTCGACGTGTCTAATATGTTTCCAAGCGTTCCTTCTGATGAATGCATCCCGATTATTCAAAACATTCTAAACAACAAAAATATTTCTTCACATATTCAAAAAGAACTTTTAAGCTCATTTAAAATTTGTCTTCAACAAAATTATTTCATGTTTAATAACCAAGTTTATTTACAAAATTCTGGTTTACCTATGGGCTCCCCCCTCAGCCCCCTTCTGGCAGACATCTTCATGGATAACTTAGAACATTCTATTATAAATAATCCACTTTCAAAAAATCATATCATTTTCTGGTTTCGATATGTTGATGACATCCTGGTCGGTTTCAAAGGTACAGACAGACAGTTGGACAACTATTTAAAATACCTCAATAGTCTTCATAAACAAATTAAATTTACCAAAGAAATAGAATCGAACAATTCCATCAATTTCCTAGATATAACTATTAATAGATCAGACACAAAATTCTCATATAAAATCTTTCGCAAACCCACATTCTCAGACACTACAATCCCCGCTGATTCACTCACTCCATTTTCTCAAAAAATAGCAGCTTACCGATCTATGCTACATAGAGCTTTCGCTATCCCGCTATCTCCAAAAGACCGTGAAAAGGAATTATCGATCATACAACAAATAGCAGTTAACAATGGTTTTGCTCCACACATTATCCAAAAACTAATCCGTAAAAAACAAAGAAGTCTAGCCATAGAACAAATCTATCCAACTATTCTAACTAATTCGGACTCTAAACATTATATTTCCCTCCCATATCTAGGAAACATCTCTCAAAAAATAGGCAACATGTTCTTACAATTTGATCTATATCCCGCTTATCATTCCACACATACTATTGGCCGTTTCCTTTATAACGCTAAAGAAAAATCCGACCCCATGAAGAAATGTGGAGTTTATCGTCTAGATTGTTCGGAGTGTAACGCGTCTTACATAGGTCAGACTGGTCGAACGTTCGAAACCAGATATAAGGAACATATCACTACCCAGAAACACATTTCCAACTTTGGTTTACATCTACTAGAAACAGGTCATTCGGTAAAACCCGATCAACAACCCAAAATATTACATATTTGTAAAAAAGGCCGCAAACTCAACATTTTGGAAGCCCTGGAAATCAACAAATTGAACAAAGATCCAAACCATGTCATCTTAAATGACCAAATTGATTTAAACAAATCGCCTTTATTAAATCTATAACACGGTGCATCTCACGTTTTGTTTTCGAATAGTTTAGTTGATAGGACCCATTTTAAAATTTTATCCATTCCTGATAATTAATATTTAAATAGTCTTTTTACAATATTTTTGATTTTACTTCATTTAACAAACCTTTTAGTTTAACAAAAGCAGCTACCTGCTGGGTGTAACCCCTCGTGCATATCAACAGACAGATGTCTGTATGATTTCCTTTGTTTCTGGTAATTGTCGTTCGCCGCTGTTTTCACGTGTCTGGTTTTCCCCAGGGTGCTCCGGTCAATTTAATAATATTGGACCTAACCAGTTTTTAAAAATAAATTTCGCTGTAAACTACCTTTGCAAACAATACAAAAATTTTTAATTTTATTGTATACTGTGATTGTATCTGTCTCTGTCTCTGTCTCTAGCATCCCCCACCAATGCATTATTTGCTCCGATCTATATTATAAATAGTTTTCGCCAAAAAGAGCAATTTTTAGTTAAGTTTTTCACCTGATGATGGTGTAAAAGCCGAAAGTCGACTCGTGTTTTTCTGTTATTTTGCTGTGAAAAGTGACAAAGCAACGATACCATATTTAATATGGATTTTCACAAAGTAAACCTGTCTAGTATTAACATTTTACCATTTTTTACAATGTATTAATATTTAAAATACCCCTGTCGCAGCATCCTGCATAACATAGTGAATTTCCGTTTACAATAATTAGTTTTTCTCCGAAAGCAGGTTACGTAGAATAATGGTTTAAAAACCATTTTTATGTAATTTTTCTCCTCTTTCCAATGGTGTAAAAAAATATCACAGACTTTCGAATTTGGGAAAACCATGGCAAAAACTAATTTTTTTTCACGAAAAATTCTCAAAAAACCATGTTTCAGGCTGACGTGTCTGGCTGAGGAACTCATTCAATATTTTTAATAAATTTGAGCGCTACTTTATGGTATTCCATATTTGATATTAGTAAATAAAAACACTTTGCTTTGCAAAATATCACTTTTATTGAATATAAAAACCATTCTCAAACACGTCGTCATATTGATCGAAACATGTCATGAACACCTTTATATTCAATAAAAGTGGTATTTTGAAAAGAAATTTTTTTATTTACTAATATTCAATATTTTTGGACTTTCAACGTTTACATATATCATTTATATATATATATATATATATATATATATATATATATATATATATATATGTATATATATATATATGTATATATATATATATGTATATATATATATATATATATATATATATATATATATATATATATATATATATAGAAATTTTAGTGAATGTTATTTTTAGGTTTTAGGTACCGCAAAACAAATTTCTGCCATAGTCTCGAGTTGACGTTCCACCGTGACTAAGGCTGTAATAGCGAGTTTCCATTCTTGAAATTCGCTAAAACTTGTCCGTTCTAATTTAATTAAAGAAAAAAAATGATTATACAACAAAAATTAACTAATTAAATTTTGCAATAAAAACGCTATTTTAAACTAAAAATTTTTCTTAGAATACAAATAAAAAAATAAATAAAAAAAAAATGTTAAACAAGACAATCCTTGTGGACATGATGACATCACTTGAAACATTTATTATACCTACTGAAACTAACTCGAATTTATAGAATTGAAATGAAAAGCTGCTACATGTGTTATTGCAATATTTATTGCAGAATTACTTACTTCAACTACTTATATTGATTAAAATTTGTTTTGCATATTAAAACCACTAACTGTATCGGAAAACGTATAGCTTTTTTATTTTACTGTTTACATACATACGTTACATAACATATACATGTATTAAAAATACAGTCAACTCTCGATTATTTGCGCTAATGGATGGTACGATCGTCGCAAATAATCGTAGTTCGCGAATAATCTAAATCGGTCACAAGTAGACATAAACGAATAATTGGTTTTGTCGAAAACTTTTATTACACTTGGATTCAATTTAAGACAGATTAAAAAGAAAGAATTCTAATATTTCAATTAAAAAGCAATTTTTGGCAACTCAGTTTAATTGTAACTGAAATTTACCGTAAAAAACTAAAAACAGATTTCTCGTGAGTAATCGAGAGTTCATTGTAGTTAGTCATCAAACGTGCCAAAGCCAATCCAGCTTACAAAACTAATCTATGTCGACTAGTTAGCTAACAAGCAATATTCAGAGTGAATTGCCAGAAAAGTCAGTAAGCCGCGTTCAGAGAAGTGACATATTAATTTTGTTAACAGACTGTATTAATCATCGAACACTAGAAGGAAAGTAAACAGAAAATCGTGTAATCGACAGTGTGCAGTTCTGAGCAAGTCAGGCTACTTTGTATTCAGTCGTTCGCTGGCAGTGAAGCGTGCATATTAATTGTTAATTAATTGTTTATCATTGTTGTCACAATCGATCAGCGGCCTCACTCACAGTGTCTATATATGTACCTATGTATGGTGTATGTATGCGCGATATACATACATTGGTACACATCACACAAATACAAAACCACAAACAGTGTGTAGCCAATAACACATTTTCTATCCTTTCTTGGTTACACTGATTTCAGTAGTATGGAGATAGCAGTGTTCCCTCTGTACTCTGTGGTACTAACTCACAAAGTTGGAATATTATTTTGATTCTTTTTGTGACTCTAAAGCGTCCACTACACTCTCGATTGAAGTTCCTCTCGCCAAAGTACTCGGTGAGGTCCGAGTAGTGTCCCCACACACTCGAAGACATCAAAATGCATGCTAAACTAGGCGAAGTAGACAGAGTAGTGAGAAAATGATTTGCTTCGTGCTCAGAGTTTGGTACCTTTGACTAGGACCAAAAACCGTTATGCAGTGGAAGATAGGGATGGAAAAGGCGCGCGCAAAATCGATTCTCGACTTTAAAATCGACTTTCATTTTTTAGATTCTCAAAGTCGATTAATTGAGTCTGAAAGTCGACTTTTCGACTTAAATCGACTTTTCAAAAATTTATTAGTTTATTTATAGAAACTATTAAGTATATACTTTAAACAATCTGTACTGTATTAAGTATGTTTTAAACAATTTATTAAATAATGAACATATAATTTTTAAAAATTTAACAAGAGATAATTTATCAATAAATTGCACGCGATTTGGCGTTGAACATTAAAATTAAAATTAAAATGCACAGTAGAATTAATGGGTCGATTCGTATCGGTGTAAGCCAAAGCCGCTTACACTCATTTTGAATTAATTTACACTTGTTTTGACATATACATCGACGTATACGCTGTATACATCGGTATACAGCGTATACGGTATACGATATACACCGAACGCTAATACTTGACCCTTCTCTCTAGAGCATGGAAAGTGAGACAGGAATATACAAAAATGTCAAAAGCAAGCCAAAGTGATTCAAAACAAGTGCAAATTGATTCAAAATGAGTGCAAGCGGCTTTGGCTTACATCAATACGAATCGGCCCAATGTTAAGCTACCGTTTAATTAATGTTAAGCTAATGTTTTTGCGCAATTTATAAATGCACATTGCACATACGCAAAAAGTCGAAAAGTCATCGAGTGAGAGTCGATTCCAGGTCGACTTGACGTGACTGAAATCGATTCTAAAAAGTCGATTATTTTTAGTAAATAATCGACTTTCGACTAAAGTCGGAGTCGACTTTACCATCCCTAGTGGAAGATATCCGAGAGGAACTGAGGAAGCACGAAATGTCTTTCTAAACTCTCGTACTCGGCCAACTTCAGACAACTTCGTGAGTAATATGCTTTACAGTAGTCCAGAATTTAACTAATTTTATAAACGTACTGTTATAAATTTGTCATTTTTTCTAAAGGATTTTTAGTTGAAGCAGCATTTTGGCTTAGGACGGTAGCATGGTAATTATATATAACCTGTTTTCAATTAGTATTAACTTTTTCTTTAAATAAAAAAAGACATGGATGACATAATTAAAAATAAATAAATGACATTTATTTATTTTTTATATTTATGTATTTTTTATATTACACTTAAATGATGTTCGCTGTTCGGAGAAGTTTGCCGACAATAAATTTAATTTGTCAATTTGACTGCTCACTGTTTTCCTTTGGGGATTTATTTCCAAAACTTTTTTTTCCCTAAAACCTTTTTTTTTACACTTGAATTATTTAATGCTTTAATCGAAATAAATCATATCTGACTGTTGATTTCAATTTAAATTTTGTAATTTTTTTATGATTTTATGTATTTTTAACGAATTCTCTTGTTAATTTTTTTTAGTGAAATTTTAAATACATACGAGGGTCGTCTGAAAAGTTTCCAACCTAACAAATAAACCAGACGTTTTTTCCCAAACTCATTTTTATTTTTCAACGTAGTTTATTTCGAAGTCGATACACTTTTTCCAGCGGTGCTCTAATTTTTTTGAACCCTTTCAAACAGTAGCTGACGTCTTTCTCTGCACAATACGCGTTTACGTATACGATATAACCTCCCTCATTCAATGAAAATCTCTGTCCTGCAGAGGAAATTTTAAGGTTGAGAAACAGGAGAAAGTCGCTGTGGGTCAGATCTGGTGATTACGGTGATCGGTCAACTAATTCGAAATGTGAGTAGGTACGTTGTTCTGATGGAAAAGGACTTTCTTCTTCAAATGCTGCTATTTTTTGCCATTTCTGCCTTCCATTGTTGTTTTACTTTTATAAAGATAATCGATGAACACTGTGACTGTCCCAAAAAACAAATGTCATCACCTTCCCGACCGATGAAACTGTCTTCGTCTTGTTCGGAGCAAGTTCACAGTTTGCAATTGGTTGTTTCGACTGTTATTTCGTCAAGGTCTTGTTGAAATAAGTAATTACCATAATTTCTACCGGAAATAATCTTTACCCACTCATAATCGTTTTCCGTGTCGATCAGGAAAATTTCTATCTTATGATAAATAAATAAATTTCCCCAAGAACTTGTGGCGTCACGACATTCAGTCAACCCTGACAACTGAAACGATCGTAGGATAACTTTGAAAACGTCGGCTTTTTGTTTAATCAACGAATGATCATTTCAAATAATGATTTCAACTCCGCTACGCGTTAAAGACAAAAATATATTATTACACACTGAAGTAAGTTTAATAGGTAGTTTTATTGTTGTTGCAATTTATACAACACCTGTTTTATCTCACGTTTTAAACAGTATACCACACTGTATACACAACACAACATGAACACAACTTAATGAGATTAGTTGAAATGAAATGGTAATTATTACAATATAACAACATATGTATGTAACCTTGAAATTCACACATAAATAAAATTAATTACATATTATGTATGTATACTGTTACTCATAATATTCATAATTTATTAAGATTCAGTCATTTTCTAATTTCAATTTGTTTAGATGTGTAAACAATAATGTTAATTTTATTACTAAAAACAAGAAATTATGTCCCATAGGCATGGCGCTGTTTATTGTTAGTGTCCTAAATAAATTTTAAGAAATGGTTCTAGATAGTTTGATAATCGATGTAACAAATTTCATACACAAAGTAGAAATATAGTAGTCCAAAATTGTCGTAATTTTGTCATAAAATATTTCTATTTCGTTTATTTAGTGTAGCTCGGATAACACCATGTATTTTTTAAATTTTTGAAATTGAGAAAAGCTCATATCCTGCATATTGCAACTTTAGTTCAAAATCTTTTTCTGACTTTTCGGGTCGTCGACTTAAGCGACCATTCATAACATTTTTTGGAACTTCTCATCTAATTGTAAGTGGTTGTTTATTTATTCCAAAAAGAATAAAACCCCTACATACCAGTGTCAGTAGAAAACAATTACATATTTTTTATAATCACATATCTTTATATTAACAAGATTGTATTTTCTTATGAGATTATGTATACGTTTTAGCGAATTTTCGAATCGAAAAATCAGCTATTACAGCCACTGTCATGACACGACTTGAACCCGGGACTATGGCAGAAATTTGTTTTGAGGTCCCTAGAAACTGAAAATAATATAACTAAAATTTATATATATATAGTTGTCCAAAATTGTCCGCACGATAACTCTCGAATAAAATGTCCTACTTTTACAAAATTTGGTTAAAATGTTGGAAGTCTCAAACCGTTGGACAAGTTCGCTAGCCAGACATGTCCGATGCCCAGAACATGGTGTTTGGGACATTTTTCGTGGAAAAAATTAGTTTCTTGCAAAAATTTCCCCTTATTCAAAAATTTTTGTGAAATTTCTTTACACCATTTGAAAGAGGAGAAAAAATCACTTAAATAGGTCTGTAAACTATTATTCTATGTCAATTAGTTTCCAAGAAAAACCAACTTTTATAAACGGAAATTCGTTATGTTATGCAGGATGCTGAGATAGGGGTATAATTTTTTTTTTAGATTTGTATTATTTAATATCAGAGACTGCATTTCTTTGTATTATGTGTTGAAGGATGACAGAAACAGATAGATAATCGAGTGACGGTTAATCGAAGTTCTACGGTATTAACCTAAAATCTGGCAACAACTGACAACGTCGCATTAAATAAAGTATGACAAGAGATTAAAAAATAAACTAAAGACTTTTATAACTTTTGTACAGTTAAACGAAGGAAAAAGGTTTAGTAATTTATTAACGAAAAAATGATTATTAATTACTAATGAAAAATATCAAAGACTAGAGATCTTTTATAAAATTTTTATGCGACAATATCAGGGCCGTAGCTACCGTGATAATAGATGTATTAATGATATAGGACCGCCGAGTTTTAAGAGTTCCAACGTGTATGAGAAAAAAATTTTTTTATGGAAGTGTTTTTATTTTACCAAAAGGCCTCCTCTCAAAAAAATTTGATACAGGCTCCAATTTAGGGCTAGCCACTGGACAAGATTTATTTAAACGTTACAGAAATTATAAATAATACAAAAGGAAGTTTAATACATCTTGTCAGTGCTTCCATCACTACTGAATTTATTTGTAAAATGTTCAATAATGGTTTTTATAGCTAAGTTCATGGATATAATAAATTTAAAATTTAATATGTATATAGGCTAACCTCAAAAATGCATCACTGCTAGCATGAGACAGAGTCAAAAGTTCAAAAACGCATCAGACGCATCACAACGAAAAATCAAAAGTTCATTTTTGCATTTGATGCGTCAAAACAATGCATCAAGAAATTTGGTGATGCCGGATGCGTGTCCAAGATGCATGTCATGTGTATAATGTAGAATTATAACTACTTGCCATATTATGTACATAGGTATTAACACCAACGGGAATAATTCCGAAAAACAAATTGTTGAAAAAGAAGAATGTATTTACCTTTGATTAAAATTGTTTAAACTACCTATTTGAATACATCTTGCACTCAAAATAGGTATGTAATATTTTTTATTCAAATAATTTCAATATTTTCAATTTCAAGTAAGTTCAAGTTGAAATTTAAAGATAATATACCTATACAAAGACTGAATTGCTATATTATCTATAATCTATCATGCTACATTATCTATCTTATCTATAGCCAAATCAGAGGCTAAATGATGCCAGTGTCCCGTTCAAAAACATCTAAAGTGCATCAAATTTCAAGAGAGCATCAGCAGCGCATCATGTAGTATTAGACGCATCAGAAAAGTCATGATGCTGCATCGATGCGGTAAAGTTTACATTTTTGAAGTTACCCATACTTACATACATATAAATTTGGCAGTGTTCGCTTTTATTTAAAAAAAAAAAATTATCTTCACTATTAACTATCATCTAGTACAAATTGCTCACATATTAGTAGAAAACTTCACCTGACATAATTATAATTATAACTTATTATTTTCTAAAGCATACAACAAAATCATTTTCTAAATACATTTAAATTCTGGACACGTTTAATATGTAGTCATTTCCACAGTACGTGTACAAAAATTTAATGTCTCAATTTATTTCAAAAATAGTTATTCACATAAAATGTGTTTTGGTACACAAAAAAGTAATATTTTGTAAAATGTACTTACTATGTATTTATTTTATAATATATATTTGTCTAATTACCAGGTACCGGGATTTTTTAGACAGGTCAGGATCGTACTTATTGCCATAAAATTTTGCAACTAAATTACATGAAATTGTGCACATTTGAATGAATATAATTGGTCAAAAATTACATTTTTCACCATTTAGAATACTAACGGCATTTTTTATTTGATAAAAGTAAGAAAATTCAAAAAATCGGAAAAAATTTTTGTAAAATATATTGAAAAGTTGTTGAATCTTTAGACGGTCCACTATGAAGGAGTCTCCACATTCTCGCCGAGGTTGGACGAGGTTCCTCGTCGAGTTCCTCGCTGAGGTTGGCTCAGCCATATGAATAGCATTAAAACGCCAACGGCGAGACACAACGAAATGACCCTCTACATTCTCGTTTCGTCCAACCTCGGCGAAAATGTGGAGACTCCTTAATAGCTAAGACGTACGTATTTGCTAAGATTTCTTATTATTGAAAAACAAATTTTTAATAAACAACTATACTTCTATCTCTCAAAATTGAAAACAATAAAAAAAGATGAATCTATTTAATTTAAATGACATGTCACATAAATCACAGAGATAATATAAACAAAAATACTTTTGATAATCAATTAAAATTAGAGTCGCACTTTTTAGTTGTGCAGGTAACAAATAAAAGAGTTAAAAAGGATGTTTACATAAAATACGTATAAATAATATTTTGATACACATATGTATGTGTATGTTGTGTAACTTGTGTACGTTATTTTTACCAAAATATTTTGAAGTTTTAATCACATTGAGTGCAATATGTATACCTGCATATACTAAACACGGAACTGTCTGATCCGAAAAAAGTCCGATACCTGCTAATTACTGTGGATGCTAGTAGTATGTTTAATTAAACTATATCTATAATTTATTCACAAGAAGTCTCGGAAAATGCAACTGGTACATAAACTGGAGTAATACATACATTGGCTGTAAGTTGAACAATTGTATTTTATCTGTGCTATAATTGCAATCTACCAACAGACACGTTTATCACCGAATGTTACATTTGGATATTTAGCAGTTCTTGAAAAACGAGTAGTGGTATACGAGTGTAATTCTATCTCGATTTTACTCGATTTGTGTAATGATAAAGTCAGTAGAAATCAATTTCAAGAATCATCATCACATAGCTATATAATTTCTCAAAGATGCTTCAATGACTGAGATATCATTTTGAAGATTACATTCCCCACTAATGACAAAAAATAAACAAATGGTTAAAAATTAATGTTTCCATTAAAAAAAAAATTATTTTGAAACTCGTATATGCATAAAGAATGTAGAAGACGTCATCTGTTGATAATCTGTTTAAACGTGCACAACAGTTGTCGGTTGGAGTTTTTTTAATGAATCTATAAGGCGTCGTCTATTGATAATCTGTTTAAACATAGTCCATTTCATAATGGAAGGGTACTACTGTGACTGTTTACTTAAAGTATTTTTATAAAAAAATATTTACAGTAGCCACTGTGAAACTGTGCACTAACAAAGTGTTACAACCAATCCACTCTTGTAGACTCCCTGTAAATGCAACTCATAGTCCAAAGTCCTTTTGGTTCATTCCATTTTTGTAAAAAAGGTATTACCAGCATAAAAACATTATATATATATATATATATATATATATATATATATATATATATATATATATATATATATATATATATATATATATATATATTATACACATAAATATTAACATTGCATCGTTTTGACTCCTTCCATCGTCTTTTTATCTGATCGCCAAATCGTAATCAAACTTATTCTATGAAAAACACAATCAAACGTTGCATGTCTAGGTATTAAAAATTAATTTTTTTTTAATTTAGTCGTTTACTTAACGTACATTTTGTTTTATAAATTTTATATTTTAATTTTATAATAAACTTCTTAAATGTATAATCAAAATTTGATTTTTGCGCCTATCTCACTATGAAACTGTTATTTTAGTCCCGTGCTGTAATACTTTTATAGTGCCAACAGTATGTTATTTGTTATATATGACATTGACATTGTGCGAAATATTCTCATGGGTTACCTAGTATTTTTAATCAATTCAGTCAATTAACGTTAACTGATGAAAAATTCAACTTGTTGAGTCATTGACTGGACTGACGGTGACTTGACTTGACTTGACTGGACGCGACTGATTATATTTGAAAGCAAAAATACAGTTTATGTTGTAATTGCATTGAATCGGTGTATGTTGAATCAAGATGCGTCAGGCTTGACGTGACTTGACTGGACGCGACTGACTTGGTGTGAAATGGGCCAAAGAAATACTATGAAAATCGAATCGTAACCCATCTCTATCAACTATTATTTACTACATACAGTAGTACTTAAAAGATCTGAAACTTTACTGGGAAGTTTATTTGTAAGTTTTCATGCTTGCTTACAATGGATATCACAACACACACAAACACACACATATACAATATTTATGTACACAACTACAGACATAAGTAATTGAATACATTTCACAGTGCACATATTGAAAATAAACTCAACTTACTTTTCCCATTACGGAGGAAGGAATTTCTCTCATTTTATTCAAAATATATTAATACAAACTAAAATGAATATTCAATGAAGCAGTGTAGAAAAAATTACAAGGTGTAGTTGACTGTGTATATAATAATTACATACTACATCAGTAACTTACAACTAGATACATAGTTCGTGCATTTATTTATTAAAATATTACCTTTTCCTACAACCTGCGACTTGTTCCATCGTCACTGACTACATAGCGCATGTGCGTACAATTGTACGAATTCATTTAGAATCTTGATTAGTAATAAAAGAGAGAGTCTGTTTAATTAAGTACATAATATATTATGTATGAATATTTACTAAAAATGGTAGATTATAAACCAATGAAATTTGAAATTGACTTATAATCGATTAAAGCTTTTATTTCTGACTACCATAATAGCTATTTATGCAACAAGTACATAATGAAGATCTTTATGAACGAGCCGTGTTTATAAAAAAAGGCGAGTTCATAAAGTCAAATTATATATAAGTTGCATACAAAGCTTTATGTACGACTGTTAAAATTCCTAGTTATCGATAAAAATCGAATTTATGAATCTCACGTCTATGCTTTAAATAAAAAATATTTTATATATATGTAGTTGGCATAGACTTTATTGTGTTTAAAGTATGCTTTGGTTATTATCTGTCATCTAAAGCTAATAAAATATTGGAGCATTTTTAAAAGATTTTTCAACAAAACTTATTAATATTTAAAAAAGAAAGGAGAAAAAGCTCCCTGGAATAAATATTAATAATAGTTCAGATTGTGTAGTTAATATTAATTATGCCAACATTTGTAAATATGGTATACAAATAAAGTTAGTGTGTTTTCTGTTTATTGTAAAATTGAAATTAAAATTTATCAAGTAGACTATTCTTTACGGCACTAGTGCTTTTTGCTTTTCATTATGCAACTAGTGCCAAAAAGTAATACTTTTTATATCTCTTAACAATGTAATAAAATAGGTTTTTATGGATTCAGTCGTACACAAAATTGTTTATTTATTGTAAAAAATACTATCTTTGTAAACTATACCTGTGCGAAATTCTTTACTTCACACACGCCTGTGTGTAAAGGAGCCACAGTTTACTAGACTTTTATTAATAATTTTTTTTTATTGTATGAAGTTTATCGGAATGTTCTGTCCGTTTTTAGAATAAAACAAAATAAATCTATCATACATTAAATAAACTTTACCGAATAATATACCTATAATTACCATCAATATTTGTAGCAATGTAACGATACTTAATTTTGCCGATACGATACCGATACAGATTATTGTAGTAAATAATCGGCGATACCGATATCGATGCCTTAGTAGATAATAAATCAAATTATATGTAGCTCGGGCGTTTATATGGATAAAATTCACCGATATATATTTAACAGAGACTCGACCCTGTGGGAATTGTAAAAAATTGTCAAAACAAAATTCAAAGAAAATATTTATTACACAAAGTAATAAACGGATACATCAAGTCAGTAATTAAAGATTACTTTTGGCAGATTTTTGTTAAGAAAAAAAGAAAGTTTTTTCAAATTATTTGCAGATAATCTGTTAGGAAAATCATTTTATATGAAGCCTACAGTTGAAATCTTTTCGATTATATCGACCGATATATCGGTATCGGAATCCGTATCGTTACATTCCTAATTATTATTTGTGACTTCTTGCACTATGATAAGCAGTACAAAAATGTTTAAAAGCAATTCTTTAATTTTAAATAGAATTTTTGTAGCCTGGAATAATTTCCGTCATTAATTGGAATAACATTATAGATCGAGTACTTAATATGAAATGTCGTTTTTTGACCATTTGGTAGACCATCTGGTTAGCTTCGCTATTTTCTTCTTTTCAAATCAAAAAGTTGTGACCGCAAATAAAAATATTAAATTTTAGAACGCAAGCAATTTCTATCGCCAAAAAGCTGGTTTTACCATTTTTGTCAAAGAAAGGGAAAAAATGAAAATTATGTTATAATTTTTGTAATTCGTTCACGGTATGCCGTCACATCTTTATAGAAGATATCAATTTTGATAGATACAGCTGAACTCTTTTTTTGCGGTCTTTCTTTGTACGGTGTTTTTTGTGTTATTTTTTATGCAATTTTTTTTATACGGTTTGTCAAAAATGGCCATTAAAATGCATAATGTGAATCAAAATCACGAGACAGTAAGAAACTTAAACACCAGAATAACTTTCTTTGATAAAAATACTTTTTAACGGCTTTTAAGCATTTAATCAATACATAAGTTATTGCATCATTTAATTTTGTTAAAGATTTATTTTTCAAAATTTTCATAATATTATAAAATTGAAATAAAATATTTCTACGTGCAAATTAATACTTTATCTTGTTTATAGAAGCAATTTCTAAGGAAATTTGTTTTGAGTGTTTTGAGTGATGTTTTTTCGATGAAACTTTTTTTATGTGGTCCCGACCAACCGCATAAAAAAAGTTTTTTGTACAATCTGAATCGAACTATACTTTTTAGTCGAATTTTCTCCGAAAAATTAGACTTATACAGTCTATACGATAAGAGCTGCGAGAGGCGAGACCAGGGGCGCTATCCGTTTTCGGACCCGTAGAACACGATTATGTAAAAAAAAAAGATGTCTGATATATATATATATATATATATATATATATATATATATATATATATATATATATATATATATATATATTTTCCCGCAACCTTTTAATATGTGTAGGGCCCCCCTATGGAAGTTAAGAGATGAAATTTGGTAAGTGGGGCTTATTCCGATGCACAACAATACTATCAAAGTGGGGTCAAATTTTGGGCAAATTTTTTTTCGGACCCGACCTTTAAGGGGGTGGTGGGGGGCGGAAAAGCAATAAAACTTTTCCAAATCGGTTTTAAATAATGTTTCGATCAATTATCTACAACATATCCAAAATTCAGCTTCCTAGGATGATATGGTGGGAGTAGAGGGGGGAAAAACGATTTTCGCTGGATCTAACAGGCCCCCAGCCCCCCAGAATTAACGTAGAGGGTTGAAATTTGGTGTGTTGATAAAGTTCGTACCTAGGTTGTGCTTTTTGGAGGTTTTAATATTTTACCCCCACCCCCCTCATTTTTAAGCTACAATTTCATGCATTTTCGACGTTTTCGAAGTTTGTACCACTCGCACAGGTCACCCGAATAAACCTAGAGGGCTGAAATTTTGTATTCGGATTGAGTTAGTATCAAGGGGGTGCCTTTTGGGGGTCTCGACTTTTAACCCCTACCCCCACCATTTTTATACCCAAAAGAACATGATTTTTCTTGTTTTTTAACAGTTTCGTTCGGGTCAAAATCTCCCCAAATAAACCTAGAGGGCTGAAATTTGGTGTACAGGTTAAGCTAATAGCCAGACACTGTTTTTTGGAGGTTTCAACTTTTAACCCTTACCCCCACGATTTTTACGCCAATATTTCCTTAATTTTTTTGCTTGTTTTCTAACACGTCTAGAGACTCCATAAGGAAACCTAGAGGGCTGAAATTTTGTACGTGTATTCAGTTAGTATCCAGCTAGTACCTTGTAGGGAGTCCGCATCACTTTTCCCCCCACTTCTCCCATTTTTACATCGGAATTGAATGCTATTGTAAAATGTGTTTTAAAAGCATTATGTTTATTCTAAATACAAGTAGGCGAATAGTAATTTTAAAAAATTTAAAAAAAAGTGAACTTACTTTTATGACAAATGAATTACGTACATATTAAGTAATTTAAAAATGTTATTAAAGTCACTGTTTATTTATAAATTAGGAATTTTGAATTTTTAGTATTTATAAAATAGAAATTTTGGATTTTTTTGGAAAGAAAAAATATCTTTATAAAGGCCTTCCAGTTTACTATTTAAGGTCCTTTTTTAATATTTAAAACTAAAACATAAAGGCAATTAGCGGATAAACATGGGCAGGAATGTCCTCGTACGAATTGTGTTGGCTTTTTCTCTGCTATCTGTTTTCGGCACAAAATTGAAATTTACTGAGATACAGCCCTTAAATACTTAAAACCTTTTTTTAAAGCCTCGATCAGCCGAACACTCATCACCAGTTTTGAAACCAACAAAATGACAATTCGGTTGTCGACTTTCAATCACATTTCGCTTGTAGACATTCAATACCGAAGATGAAGGGGAAAATTCGACTACCGTGATGGGGCCCCGCTGCTCACGGCGTTTTTATAGCTATTTATGATATTTTTGAATATATTTTTTTTGTGCGACTTTTTTTTTGCGGTCCCCTCCACCGCACAAAAAAAGGATCAACTGTAAAGCAGCCTCCACATTCTCGCCGAGGTTGGACGAGTCGAGAATGTAGAGGGTCATTTCGTTGTGCTTCGCGGTTGGTGTTTCAATGCTATTCTTATGCCTCGGCCAACCTCGCGAGAAACTACCTCGTCCAACTTCGGCGAGAATGTGGAGGCTGCTTAGTAATTTTATGAATACTAGCTTTATAAATTCCTCTTTAAAATGAGAGAAAACTAAAAAAAAAAAAAAATAAACAAAAATTTATCAGATCATAAATTCATAATAAACAAAATAAACAGTGAGTAGTGACCTTATTTCATGAAAATAGAGTCACGGTAATTTTGCAACAAATTTTATCACCAACTTTGCAACAATTAATTACATTTTAAATTAAGTAATCTACAATTTCTTATCAGTAATAAAAAATATTGTTGAAAAAACAACTATAAACATTTCAAATAAAATTTCATTTTGCAAACTAAAGAATAAAGATTAGTTTTCCGTTTCAAAATTTGTATGAGGTACATTACTTATTTCTTGCTAGTGTCGTAGTGACTGTAGTTGTATACAAAATAAAGTATGTACATAATTCATTTTAATGTTCTGAAAAATAGATGAAAAATAAAATGTCAAGGTCGTCAACAATTTTCCGTTAAATATCTACAGTACAACTTTGTCTAACATAAAAGTAAATTAATTTTAAATTAACCTGAAATTTCGTTTTCAATAATTAAGGTGGCTTCTTCTTCATCATGCAGTGTAAAAATCGATTAAATCAGAGTTGTCGTTACTGATGGGGATATTCAGAAACTTTGTAGCTCTTCTAATTTTTGAGTTATGATACAAACTTGTGGTTTTTTAATGGCACTACCTACTAATTTGCTGATAGAATCTACGATGTTTTTTTTCCACGTGTGTCAATATAACAATGTTTAAACAACAACGATTATCTGGATTATGAGAAAACATCAAAATATCTTGTAACACTCACTAATATTATAACTGCAAAAGTGAGCCAGTTTGTTTGTTTCTATTTGTCATCTTCTCACGTATCAACAGCTCAATCAACCGCCATAAAACTCTGCATAAAAATAGCTGCAGGAACGGAAAAGAACAGAGATAATTTCCCTCCCAGAAAAAATCTAATTCCTGTGGGAATATGCCTTTAAAATGTTATTTGGCTCGGCTTCCTTAACTGCTTAATCAATCGACTTAAAACATTACATGGTGATAATCGGAGGAGACACAGAAGGGCATCGGCTACTTCTACTACGGAAAAATATCTCTTCCAATGATGCTTACCTGAATTATTTTGCCTACTGTTAACAGAGGGCACGAAAAAGGACACAGGCTTTTTGCTTTGATACCTTCATTTGATACCTGCGAACATTTTTTTATTTAAAACGAGGCAATGAAACAACGGCAATTGGTTATAAAAAAAAATGCACTAGTGATTTCGTTCAAACTTCTCTATATTTTTAGAAAAAAAAGTCAAATTTTCCATAGTGTCATAATTTCAGATAAAACGTAAGCGAAACCATAATTAAAAGCTAAATGTTACTAATTTATATGTGGTAAGAGAACGACAACCTTTACCTCTAATTGTCAACTTTAAACTATGGTAATATTATGGGCGCAAGTACAAACGACTTCCAGAAATTGAGGTGAAGGGAACAAAAATTGTATTATTTACATAGTTACCAACCAAACGAAGTAATTATGTTTTTAAATGAGTGAGTGAGTAAACTTCTATCTATTAATATGACAGATGAAGATAAATTCAGATGTAGGTAAAAAAGTTCTTTTTGGTTTGCGCCCATCATAGTTGAAACTTATTCTTTGAATTTGCAACAAATGTTTATTCAGATGATGTTTCACTGTAAAGTCGGAACATATTCTTTCTCACAGTTTATACATTGAGAAAATTTTTTCTTATCGTACAATAATAAATATCTTTTTTGCATTGGTAATTTATCAAAATTTATGAATTTATAAGAAGTTTTGGGTGGAGTAATGGCGTAAATAAAAGACTATCCAACTTAATCATAATCTTCTAAATTTTTTATTTATGTAAAAATAAAGAAGAAAAACGGCATAAAATTAATAAAAAAAAAATTAACTAAAAAGAGGAAGCAAAATAAAAATTTTCTCAATGTCATTTTCATTTTTTCTTAAAAACTTACCATTAGACATCATTCGTGTGCTTTCTTATTTTAGCATACAGTTTGTAGGAAAAGTCTGAGCACCGTATGCTTGAAACATAATATGTAGTATTGGGGAGTCGGGTGAACAATTAAACAGCGGTTATAATCAAATTAAATTCTTTAATAATATTGTTGGTCACAACAATTACAGATGTTTTCAGTACTATATCTGCTCAAGATCTCTCTTTCTTCGTGTCAACATCGCCTACAACTCTCACTAATGCAGTCTACTCTTCTTAATGTAGTGTTCTAAGGCAGCGTTTTTCAACCTTTTTCATGGCGCGACCCCCTTAGTATGGAAAAATATTTCGCGGCCCCTATCCTCTGCTATTTCTAACTTTCATTTTATTTTATGTTATAAATATCGAATCCTTTATCATTATTGATTATTAACTCCCCATTGGAAGTTATTGTAATGGGTCCGATTTTACGAATCGTTAATTATGACATATCTCCACGTTTTAAGGTCACTAGAATCCGAATCCATCATTTTTAGCGTGATGTCTGTGTGTGTGTTCGTTAGTTCGTTCGTGAATTTTTTTTCGTCTCGCATATTTCGAGAACAAATGATGATATCAACTCCGGACTAATTACATTAGATGCGTAATCAAAAAATGAAAAGACCGGATAAAGTTTTCAGAAAATTCGGATTAGCGGTTTGTTTTTTGTGATAAAAATACGGAATTTATTAACATAACGTAGAGATTATATGGATTTTTTACCAGGTCTTTATTATAAAATGGCCTAAGAACCTTCTGTGATGTTAAAAACGCCAGGAAATTATTGTAAAATTTAAAAAAAAATTTTGTCTCGCGTATCTTGAGAACAAATGATGTTATCATTTGTTTGATAAGGGTGGAGCCCTCACCCTTAGGTACAGAAGGCGAAGCCCCCGGCGTGGTGCAAGGGGCAAAGCTTCTATCGGGGGTCCAGAAGAGGAGTCCCCTGAATTAAAAAAAAGTTATTCATTTGCAATAGTCTCTAAGAGCATCCAATGGGAAGTTAACAGTGTGGGTAGACCTGTCCCCCAAATTTTTTTAGTTAGGTGTCAATTAAATATATACGTAACAAAAGATTTTAAACAGGCATGCTGTTATATCAACATCGAATTTGACGACTTATAGTAGCTTCTGAACGCGCGCGTCACTTGTATGAGCGAGACATAGCGCAACGTAATGAGCGCTGCGTGAAGCATCAGGCGAGTAAAGGATGGCACTTTTGAATTCTTTGAATTGTGAATACGCTTGGAATTGTGTTTGAATTTTCTGACTTGTTTGTTTAGTAGTTGCTCACTGTCTTTTATTGTTTAATGTCAAAAATTCTGTACTCATTGTAATTATTGAAAATGGATGAGTTTCTGGAAAGACATGCACAACCGTCAACTTCAAGTTCCAATGAGAGTAATGAAACAAAAGCAAAGAAAAAGCGTCTATATGACGACAATTATTTAAAACTCGGATTTATTGTTATTGAAAATAAACTGCAGTTATTTGTTTTGAAATTTCATCAAGCGAAAGTATGAAACCATCACACTAATGTAACCTTTAATTAATCTTTTCTTTATTAAATATTATATATTGAACTAGAGTGGTTTTAATGTTAAAGTAACTGCGGCCCCCTTAAAAAGGCTTCGCGACCCCCCATGGAGTCGCGACCTACAGGTTGAAAAGCACTGTTGTAAGGGATGGGTGGAGAAAAACACCTAACAGTAGGTATCTAATTTATAACAATACGTAATGTTTATTTAGTTCACAGAATCTATAATCAGTCTAACTCACCCAAACATTTATACTGAATATTGTTGATAGAATTGATTCTATTCGGTTACTCTAATTCATTTTGCCTAGCCATGCTAATCCACGATTTCGACTTACGTAACCTAAAGTTTAGGCTGGTATAAATTATTGCTCGTAAAAGTTAAGTACGTAACTAGTTTCTAAATTAATCTTAACACTCAGAGGAAACATCTTCGTCAATTTGAAATATGGAAACACAAAGTTTCCAGAAAATATAAGTTCTCAGAAGTAAGGGAAAAATTACAGAAATTTTAAATATCGTTAAAACAGTTAAGAATACCAGAAAAATATAAAATAAGGAATTATTCTTTTTGAAAATTTTTAAAAAATATTGAAAATAATTTACTACAGTAAACTATATTTATTTTGGAATTTTGATAGCTTTCTATTTGATAAAGTATAATGCCCTTAGTAGTGATGTCGGATGATTAATCGATTAATCGGTTTAGTTGACTAATTTTGTTTAAATTTAGTCATTTTTAGTCGACTATTTTACCCTCGACTAAATGACTAAAATGACTACTATTTTTTTAAATGACAAAAACGATTAAATTAACAGTTTTTCTGCATTATTTATTAGACTCGAAAAAATGAAAGCTAACAATTATCTGTTTGTATGATTTTTTACTTTTATGTGAATACATTGTAATATGTAATTTTTTTTGTTTTTCGAAAAAAATAAATAAATAAATAAAAATAAAAGCCCATAATTAAATTCATGACATTGTTTTGGAAAGAGTTACATAGGTTACCCTATTCACGAATTCGACTAAAAATTTAGTCGATTAATCGACTATGCTATGATCGATATTTTCGACTAATGACTAATTTTGCCAGAAAAACAACTTTAGTCGGTTAATCGACTAACTGCACCTCGACTCGACATCACTAGCCCTTAGTGTCTGGATTCGATTAGCAACCTTATAGAGTATGGTGTTACTTTAATGCCATTCTTTATTTTTTCCATAAAAATCTTTTTATGTTTTATGACCCGTCAAAAATCTTTTTAGATTTTTGACGGTCAATCATTTTGATACGTTCTTATTGTTATATTATACAATTGAAGCATTTTAATGTATTTTAACTTTCAATTACAATTACTATATGTAATTATTAGAGAAACGAACACGTGAACAAGTTTATTTAACTGTGATTATTCAATGTTATAAAATTTTAATTAGATAATAATAAAGTGGAAGAGTGAAGCAGCTGATATCAATCGATGACTAGTAAATTATATGTACATGAACATACATAATTATGTATATGTGTATGTAACACTGGTACTGTGTGTGTGTGTGTGTGCGTAGTATTTACTTACGTTTGCATTACCTATATTCACATTTCGCACCAATATTATTAATAATAATAAATTTATGCACATAGTTAAACAATTCATTATTGGCACAAAGTAATAAAAATCATATTGTAACTTATAATCGTTATTGTGAGCTTGTAATAATGACTCTATGGTGTGTTTTGTGATTACACGTTATATCGTGTTAAGCCAAAAGGTAGTATCTAAATTCATTCTTAAGATGTTAACGTTCTTCGCTAGAGATTTGTACAGAACAGTGTCACATATACTGTAAAAATAGATTACAAAATACGTAATTCATAAAATACTTAACACACTCATTGCCGATCACGCGATATCGCATGATACGGCTACTTTACTATATGGCTGTAGTGTTGGAGTTGCTGATGAAGATACTTAATATACTTGTAAAACACTACTTGTATATTTTTAATATAATTTTATTTTAAACAAAACAGATAAAACAAGTACACTACTTTTGATGGTTGATGTTGGACTTGTGGATGTTGTACGAATGATCATAGTGCAATGTCTGTATGCGTATATATAGAATTTGTAGGATTGTTAAGGGTTAATAAGGGTACATGTGTGCTTGTGGTCATGAGCATATGGTGTAGTTAAGTAACAGGATGTTATGTCTATAATATGTGTGTAGTCTTATACGGGTGTTGTGTCCACTGATCATGGGAACAGTAATAGCGGCTAATCATAAACGCACCGATATCATAGGCAAGTTCTGACGCGCGATTTGAATTATTTGTTGAGTAGCGGATGCTACAATGCCCAATCACGCGATATTGCGTGACAAATATACGAACCTACTTATTTAACATAACATATTTGGCCATCTCAGAAAGTCTATATTTTTAGCTTGGCAATGAAAGTGTTAACAAACGTAACAAAAATAAATGTGTAAACAGGGATGGCGGGGGATTAATTTGGGGCGTCCCAAAGGGGTGAAAAATGGTAATGACGAAAGCCGAAGTCAAAGGAAAAAGCATCTTTTACAAAAATTGTAGATCATGCAAAAATCTACAACTTTTGCAAAGGTCATTTTTTAACATAACCTCAAAATCTCGGAAACAAATGCAAATTGTTTTATTGTTTTATTTTTTTGTTTTATATTTCTCAAAAATTATGGCCTCCTACTATCTTTTTGGATTGGGTGATACAATTAAATTGTATAACCACTCCGAGAAAGGGTTCACCGTCCGTACTGGCGGAACCAGGGCTTATCATTAGCTCTAAAATAATTAATTACTCCTTAAGTCTATTCTTTTTCAAGGTGGCTGCGGATCGTATTTGAATTAAGTATTATACTTATTATAACGCAAGTACTTCTATTTTTCAATATATTAAATGATCCCAAGGAAGTGTCACACCCCTGACAAAACTTAGTTTGACCAATTATTGTTTACTGATATGACTTACTTAAGTTTATCTTTTTGGACTGAATGATACAATTAAACTTTACAACCACTCGGGCAAAGTCCACGGCCCGTACTGCCGGAACCGGGGCTTATCATTAGCTATAAAATTATTAACTACCCCCTAAGTTTATTCTTTTTCAAGATGGCTGCAGATCGTATTTGAATGAAGAGTAGACAGACAGTATTATTGTTTGACTCAAATGGTAATACAGATACTTTTATCAGCATAGAAAATGATCCCAGGGACAAAACTCATTTTGATCAATTATTTATTTTCCCACTATGAATTTTTTAATCACAGTCTTTTGACTCAGTACGCTAGTGCTCTAATTAACTGTTATGACTCGACTGTGTTTGTGTGGGTAACAACATTAAAATGTACTTATTTGCATATCCGCGAACTGAAACTTTAATAGATTGTTACAGTGTTGTTAGTTGACCTACTGTCCCCAATAAGTTGTGTATATTGTTTTGTATAATTTTTAAGAAGGAAACGGCAATAACTTAACATTTTGAATGTTACGGAACCATGTTCAACACTGTTCAACAAAAATTAATTACTATCCAAAACCAAACTTTCTTTTTTTTAGCTATGTTGAATTTAATAGCTAACGCATGCGTTGCTGATATTTTTTTTTTTTTTGCTTTTATTTTTCATTAATAAAAATATCGATTTATTTACTTTTATAATTGTTGGTAATAATGATAATTATATACAATTAAAATTGTCTCTATTACTTATTCAATATATTTGCAATTGGAATATCAGAGTTATGTTATTAATTTAATGATAGTTATTCATTTCCCGTAGTGAAATAGAAATTATTCGGCCCGATTATATATTTTATATACACGGAGAGAAAAATCATATAATTTTTGTAGATAAAATTTCAGAAAAATTACCATGCTCTCTTATAACGCGTGCGCGATCGACGACCAAAATAAAAAATATGTGCTAGCATGGTAAAATTTAATGTGCTAACACAACCTTTATCACACTCTTATGCATATATGTTATAGTTTAATTCTTGTTGTCGTACTGTTTCATTTGCGCATCTGAACCGCAGCCTGGGCTGTACCTGTAAAAACTTCGAGGATGCCCGATCTTTTCCGACTTTCGATTCTTTATGATGCATACAAAAATGATTGCCAACAATATATTCTAATACCAAAGATAGTGAAGTAACAAAATGATGAATTAAATGGCGACATCTCCGTCCTCTAAGACAGTGTAATGAATACTGCTTGCTGCTTGTAAGATAGTCTAATGAATCAAGGTGCTTGGTCCGACCCGTCCGACCAAGCGGGTCGTCCACACCTACGGTTGGCTATGTGACTTGCTATGAGTGAGGACATTTCAACAGCGTTCACAACACACACAATCTTCTTTCTCTTTTTTTCTTTCTACTATTAGCAGATAGCTTTTCAAATATTATAATACAGCATGGTAATTTTTGTAAGAAAAACAATTAAAAATATTTTTTTGTCGGCAATGGAACTTTTTACTGTGCTGTATTACAAATTTTACGGAGCTAATGTTACGGAAACAATATTCTATCCTTTAAATTTTTTATGATTAATTATAATTTTTATATTTTTTCCGTACAAAATTGCAAAATTGAATATGTTCGCCTTTTACACGTCGATTGTAGTGCTGAGCACAGTAATTTTTATATGAACTTTTATATATATATATATATATATATATATATATATATATATATATATATATATATATATATATATATATATATATATATATATGTAGTATATATATATTATATTTACAGCTTTATAACTTAATAAAACTTTTAGTCAGGAAAGCTATAAAAGAGAATCACAAAGTCAATGAAAAAATATTGTAGTCTTGCACCCAGAAAGGGTAAATAATAGATATACAGTAAAAACTGTTTTTATGTGGTTTTTTTAAGGCGATTTTTTAATTTAAAATGAGTAAGAAATTTGAACATTAATCAAGTCATTTATCGACTGCTTTTAAGCTCTGCGTTTCAATTCGCGCTGTCCCGTTCTACAATAACGGGACACAGAAACTACGCTGCCCTGCCTGCGTTAACTGCGTCTCAATGTGCGCCCGGCCTAACAGTGGTAGATCAGTATCAGTGTCAGTGCTAAACACTCCGTGCCGACCAATCAATCAGTGCGAACCAGTGGCCACTCCAGTGCAAGCCGAACTACCAAACCACAACACAGAGCGGACAAGAATCAGCCAGTGCGAAGAGACATCGACATCGCCATTAGTGTAATACGACGATAACACAGAACATTCCGCAAACACCGTACGTCCAAACATCGCAACGAACTGTACATAGTAATATTGTTTAGTTCTATAAATAATACGCTTATCCCCTTCCATTCTTCCATATATCTAATCCACACAGAACCTAGTCATATCGTTGTTTTTACATTTTCTTCGTCACGTAGGAAACGGGAAAAGCTCTCTATATTCTGGTATTTTATTATCAAATTAATCTGTTTAAAGAGATTTTTTATAAGACAATATGAGCAGATACTCAGACTGTGGCCCTCAGTTTGTGAAGAGGCCTCTCTGTGAACACTGAAAGAAAGAAGCGGTTTGGTGTGTTGCAAAGCAAATGTTGTGTTACTAATTTAAATCATTTGGAAGTTGAGATTAATTTATGATGTCCTAAACAATTTTATGGCGATTCTGATCGCTTTAATCTAAAGAAACCATGTACTATGACAACGAAAAAATTTGGCAATGAATACTATTGAATCAAACGCTGAAGAATTTTTGTATTATTGTCAAATCAAGAAAGATATTATCTAATCCACGTTTATCGTCTAATCTACAACATCTCAACGAATTCAATCAACATTATAATAACGACGATACCTGCCTGCTTCGGCGATTATTAGTTTAGTAAAAACATCGCCATGGATTGAATGCGGCACACGCGCATCACATTTATTTAGTTATCATCATCGTATAGCAACAACAAAAGCCATAAGACGTACGTACCTACGTACTATTGTGTTATGTTGAAGTGGGTCACGGCAAGGCTACGGCACTGCATGCTATATAAACAACATGGCAAAATATACAGTCAAGTCAGCCGGCCGAGTCGCCGAGTACATATGTACGTATTGTGTACATAATTTTTTTATTGTTTTCATTTAATGTTTTTATCCTTTATTAATATATTAATATTGTGTGTAGTTCTTATTCACTTTATTATCCGCCAATTCGCTCTCACATCATTTTCTCGTAGTTGTCTTTGTCTTTCGTGTTGCCTCCACCGACCGGTTGCACCGTTCGCGTCAAATTATGTACATGTGAACTGAACGCCTCCAGCTGGTCGTTTTACTTTAGTTAATATAAATGATAGTATGTACTCGGGTTAAGATATATTAGCGTAGTTATAGTTACATGAAAATTACATCTTGTGTATTTTCAACGAATTAATCGTTTTTCATTGCACGATTAGGGTAAACGGTATAGTTATTGGACAATTAAGAAAAATTTTTAAAACAAAGTACAGAAAAAGTACGTGTAGTAACTTTGACGAATAAATTCATAAATAAAGTAAAACCTGTCTACTTTAATGTACCATTTAAAACTTTCATATAGAGTGAATGCGGGAGAGATGCCGCACATTTTGAAAACATTTGATAATTCTTTAAATATGAATTTAATTGATTTGAAATTTGGTACACAATAAATGTAAACATTGTTTATTAAAATTATTTATAAATAATTTCAAATTTTGAGTCATAAAGGATTCATAATTAACATTTTTGTAGAGCCTGCAAAGCGGCGCTCTCCCACACCTATGGGAGAGATGCCGCATCAAAGGAGAGACGTCGCATAGTTCCTATTAAAAATTTTGCATTTTTTTGGCGCAGCGCCCCTCTTGAACGTATATTACACGCATCTCCATACATGATACATGCATATGTAACCATTTTTGGTACTTTATACATCTTAACCAGTCAACTTTCTTTTGTTTCTGAGTACCTTTCAAAACATTCAATACACAGGCAATCATCATTATTTTCGTTATCTTCACTAATATGAGAGCTCTTCCTGATCCATTAATGGATCTTTTGTATTTACGTGGTATAATTTACAGTCCAAAAAAATTGCATAATTAAGGCATAAGTCTATCTTTTTAATATGTAATATAATGCGGCATCTATACCAATTTTAAATGCTGCATCTCTCCGTTTTGTTGGGATAGATGCCGCATGTTGCTATAGCAAGCATAGTGCGTAATTCTAACCTAAAATTTTATACAGTAGTTTTAAAATATACTTAAATTAATAACAGAACTCATTTTCATTAAAACAATGAAATATACATTCTTAAATTCTAATGAATTAAATGCTTGATAAAATATTATGTTAAAAAACTTACTTTTCAATAATAAAAAGTTGGGTAATTACTAAACTGATGGACTAATCATAAATGTTACCATATACAGCTTAAATAAGTAACTTATTTTAAACATATAATCCATTAATAGCGCTATATATCAATCAGCAGACGAACTATGACTACTGCGGCATCTCTCCCGCACTTACTCTAACGTATTGGTAAGTCTCTGAAAAAAAAATATTAAAGTTATGCGTGTAGAAAAATACGGTTATTGAACAAAAATTGCATTTATCAATTTCTGGCGTATTTCCACAATCCACAAGTCCTGTATCATGTACATAACCTTTATCCACTCCTTGATCAACCCTTTACGATGATTCACAATTTAGTAGGATATTGTTAAATGATTCTAGCCTTGTCACTCACCAGACGCAATAAACTTTTTTAACGAATTACCTAAGACCACGCTAAGAATTACGTAGTTACAGGTTTCTGTAAATTATGGTTAACTCAGAATGCATTTTCTGAAAATAGATACTAGAGGATTCTGTTTAACTAAAAAATAAGGAAGTTTGCCTTACTATTAGGTTGGCAAGAAAGTTTTGTCGTTTTTCAATTAAACAAACTTTGTTCGCTCATTCCTTCGTTACGCTCTGACTGATTTGGATCATTTTGGTATCAGTTGAAAGCTAATATCATTGGTTTTCCAATTTACAGATTAGACTATTTTTTTGGGATTTGACGGTGAAAAAATTTACGTTAAATATGAACTCTGAAAAACTTCATTTACGCCATTCTATACTTTATGAGTTCCAACTTGGGCATAATGTTACGAAAGCTCATAAAAATTTGTGTGCTGTTTTTGGGTCATCTAAGATAGACGTTCGTAGCGTCCAAAGATGGTTCGCAAAGTTTAGGTCAAGTGACATGTCTCTTCAAGATGAACCTCGCTCCGGAAGACCTAAAAAACTTTATGACGATGTTTTGAAGACACTATAGCGTGTAACGAACCGTTGTTGACCACTAGAGAGATCGCAAAGATTTTTCACACTACGCATACAACGATCGAGAACCACTTGAAGAAACTTGGCTTTGTTTATTCTGTGAACTTCGTCCAACATTGCATAATCACAAAGGTGTTTCTATTCCAGCATGACAACGCTAGGCCACATACGGCTTTAAGGACGACGTAGCGACTCCAGGAGCTTGGATATGAGGTTCTACCCCATCCTCCTTACTCACCTGATCTAGCTCCATCTGATTATCATTTGTTCCTCTCCATGCAAAATTTTCTTGATGGTAAAAGTTTTCAAAATATTCATTATGTTCAAATGGCAGTAACGAACTTCCTAAGCTCAAAGGATAAGGCTTTCTTCAAATCGGGAATAGACAAGCTTGTTGATCGATGGAGGAGGGTTGTAGAAAGCGGTGGACAATATCTCATTAAATGATGTTCATTTAAACATAAACTATAAAAAATTGAATTTTAAGTAAAAAAAAGTCGTCAAGTGCGTGTTTGACACGCATTATTTAGGGCTACTCAGGAATTATGTGTTGTATGTTGTATGAATCATTACATGTTGTATGATTAGTAAGAAACCTGCAAAAAACTTTGATAATTATACCATAGCTACAAGTTAAGGATATTATGGAGGTACTTAAAAATGGTGACAGTCTTATGAAAATTTGTGCGAATAATGGTTTTTCTAAATTTAATCGACTGTGAAAATTTAAATTAGATTCACTACAGCGTTTAAAAGTTATTGCAGGTTTAATTTTTGCTCACTTTTAACATGCAGTCTAATTGAGTTTTCAATAGAAACCGAATATAAACCAGCTTTTAATGCTTAGAAAAAATGGTGATAAGGCTCTTGTTTTTGTTTTAGATGTTAGGAAAAACGCTTATACAACTTTTTTTACCCCCAAATTTACCAAAATAGCCCCTCTAGTAGGTCCGACTCTGGCTTTGTATATATCAGTAGAAAGCTCTCTAAAAATGAAGTGTTGTGTCAATTTAAAATTTTTCTTTATCTGCCGCAGTTTTCAAGTAATCTAGCAAAATTGAAATTTTACCCTAATTTTGAGGGGTAATTTCACTTCTTAAATGGCGACTGTGTCAGATGAAAAAAATCGGGTCCGTTATTTTGGTCGACCCTACGGGTTGTCCCCATTTACTCTTTTCTCGTCTCTTTTGATCCCAATTTTTCATAGAGAAGAAATTATACGATTTTTGTTAATTTTTCAAAAACCACCAATATTTTTAAATTTTTTTGGATACTGCTGATAAAGTGACCATCTTCGCGTAAATTTTTAATATATTAAAGATTAGGTACTCATAAAATAAATACAAAAAAATACGGTGTGAAGTCTGAATGCGTACCTATTCATCCTTGTCTACGGTAGCACATTTTTTATTGACATAAATATTAGAAACGCAGGAAAAGAGACCAGGAATCAACATAGAAGTGGATTATGGTACGATATATTTTCTGAAAAAAGTGCTTAGGACCAAAGTTATAGAATTCAAAGTGATGCACTTGATGATGACTTTGAAGTTGACCTTGAGGTCAATTTCCAAAGTCATTTGAAAATCATTTAATATTTTTCAAAAGGAGTAGCTTACTTTTCACCCCTAAATGGTTCAAAGTATATTCGAACGAATTTCACATGCAAGATAGAAAATAAGTGATCAAGAAGTAATTTTGAAAAATACTTGCTCAATCGCAATCGGAAAAATAATAGTTAATCATATGTTCAATTGAATTCCTAATATGATAACTATAGAGTAGCAATAAAAATTTTAAAAAATTTTGAAAATTTATAATATAACATAAAGTTAATGTTTAACTTACAATTAGAGTGATATTAAATCTTTTCTTAACTTTACTTCTAAAATTACTTACAAAAATGTTTTCTCCTAATTTTTTCTATAAATCAACTTTGAAGATAGATTGAGTCAATACATGAAATTACTGCTTATAGGTACAGGATATGGTCAAAGTTCGGCAATGGCTAATCATTTTCAACTGACCTTGAAAATCGATTTCAGGGTCACTATCAAGTGCATCGCTTCAAATTCTACAAATTTGGTACTCAGCCCTTTTTTCAGAAAATATGTCGTTTCAAAAATATCTAGCTATAACTGTTTTCATCTACAGAGGTTGAATGGTGTTTTCTACCCCTAAAAAGCGTATTTAGCCGAAATAAAAAAACACGTATTTAATATTTTTCGCTGTTTAATAAGTATGTTAAGTTTCATTCAAATTGGCAAGTATTAGTTGGGTAGTGTTATTTGTCAGAATGTTTTGCCGATCTAGTTTTTTCAATATTTCTTTGCTCGTTTTCAGAATTTGTATTTTAATTTCTACGGACAAATAACTCATTCTTTTCTTCGATTTGAGTAACTTTTATTTGCTGATGTTGACCATTAATTGATCGAAACATATCAAATATTTCGCCCCTTGAGAATAAAACTGTTACATCTGCAAAATCACTAATTTTAAGATATTAAAGAAATAAGATTTTGAAGAAATTTAAAACCTAATAACTTTTTTCCAAATCATCTTAGAACTTTGAAACTTTGTCAGGTTCATTCTAACAGTTAGTTTTAAATGTTGTGATAAAAATTTTGTCGAGAAAATTCATAGTTTAAATTTTCATTGCAGTTGCAACCAAAAATTTTCTAGTTATTTTACAAAAAGTTGCATTCTGTTTAGGATTATAATGTTATATCTGCAAATAATACATTTTTTCTTAACTATTTCGCAAAATATTACTTTTTGTTGGTGACGCAAAGTTGTATCTGCAACTAATACTTTTCAGAAATTTTGAAAATTTCGCTTTATATAATTCTATAATGGCAATTGTTTAAGGTAACACATTCCATAACTGTATTACAGATAAATTTTCCCGGGAATATTCCCATTTGGGTAATTATTGAGTATTTTCCCGGGAAAATTCCCAAGGTAACACATTCCATAACTGTATTACAGATAGAGATGAGCAACGGCAAAATTCCCAATGGGAATTTTCCCGGGAATATTCCCATTTGGGTAATTATTGAGTATCTTCCTGGGAAAATTCTCGAAACCTGAGTAAAAACGATTACTTACAATTAACTGTACTATTTTACAAATGCGTTTTTAATTAAAGACCGCGACACCGGTCCCTCAATTTACGTGAATATTCGTTTCATGGGGATTCAATTTATGCGGATAAAAAATCGCGTAAATTAAACCTGTCATTATAAAAAATAATACTGGAAATAAAAGCTACTAAAAATTGTAGAGAATTTTATAATACAAATGATAACGAAAATGTAGAAATTTACACGCTAAAATTTTAAAAATATCGTTTTTTTCGATATCGATAATTTTCGATAACGAAAAATAGGTTTTGACAGTCCCAATATATTAGGAATACCCACAACTTGCTTCGCTTAAGCCTTCAAAAATTTAATTATTTTTGAGCTACGATGTACCGTTTACGAGATATTTAAGGTTTACGTTTTCGAAAAGTATTGAAAACTAATTTTTTTGAAAATATTTTATTGGTGACAAAACCAATTTGACTAATCAGTCTGAATTAATTAAATATAATCAGTTTATGATGAGTAACTCGGTATCGATAATTTTCGATAACGAAAAGTAAGTTTTGATAGTCCCAATATGTTCGGAATACCCATAACTTGCTTCGCTTAAGCCTTCAAAAATTTCGTTATTTTTGAGCTACGGCGCACCATTTACGAGATATTTACGATCAAAAGTTTACGTTTTCGAAAAGTATTGAAAACTAATTTTTTGGAAAATATTTTATTGGTGACAAAACCAGTTTGACTAATGAGTCTGAATCAATCAATTATAATCAGTTTATGATGAGTAACTTGGTATCGATAATTTTCGGTAACGAAAAGTAAGTCTTGATAGTCCCAGTATGTTCGGAATACCCACAAGTTGCTTCGTTTAAGCCTTCAAAAAATTCGTTATTTTTGAGCTACGATGCACCGTTTATGAGATATTTACGATCAAAAGCTTACGTTTTCGAAAAGTATGAAAACTAATTTTTTCGAAAACATTCTATTGCCGACCAAAGAATTGGGACTAATAGAGCATAAATTAAACCATTATACAATCAATTTATAATAATTTGTTAGACATTTAGTAGTAAAAGTAATTAAACACATTTAACTGAAAATGTTATGTTATTTATTCCTCTTTTCTTCTATTATAACTATTAGGAAGGAGTATGTAGCTATTAGGATATGCTGCTACAATTTAATTTTGTTTTTGGATTTTAATTTACTTATATGGTTTCTTAAATTTTCTTTTATGTCAATATTTTGCCGATTGAAGTTTTTCCCACGTTTGTCTGTTTTTATTATACAAATATTTCGATTAAGCTTTTAGTTTACTTTTTTAGTTTACATTTTATCTTGTACGCAATATCCTGATTTAATTTTTGTTTTTACTGGAAAAATTTTTAAGTTTTCAGTGAATAACGTTCTGACCCTGTATTAATTAAACCTTTTTGTATATTTGTCGCCCGCAAATCGCGATTTCGCTTTCGTTTCTTTCCTTCCGAAATAGGTGTTGTTAAATTTCCATTAGTATTATTTGGGAAAGTTTCGTCCAAATTAAAATATATATCCGAATTAACAGTAATAGTTAAAGCAGAAGACAAAAACTGTCCATTATTTAAATTTAAATGGATAAAATTATTTAAATTGTTTAAATTATATGGTTTTAAATTGTTTAAATTATACGATTAAATTCAGAAAGAGCTGTTAAATTAATTTTTTCTTTATCAGCGTCCATATTTTGAAATTAAAATAAATTATAATTATATTTTAATAACAATAATGCTACGAAAGGATTCGTCTAAACGTCTAAACTCAATAAACATTAAATATGTCTAAAATTGTGAACATCATTATTCACTTACATTGTAAAATGATAACAGAAGAAGGATTACCAAAATGCGTGTAGTTCTGTACGTACCTACAATCCACTCTAACTAACATGTAGGCACTTAATAAAAGAAATCACATACATATACCTTTTTTAATCTGAATAAAAAGTTAATTTTTTGTTTTCTCTTTGTTACAACTGCACATGCAACAAAAATTTCTTAAACCATTTATTCTTAGGTTGTTAAAGTTTAAAAAAAGTTTATGGACTATAACTTTTTTATTTTCTAGAATTTTAGGATGAAAATTTCACCAATCGATAGCTTAAATGTAGCTGAATCCAATGATATAAAAATCTCAAAAACGAAAAATTTGCAGTTGTAACAGTTTTATTCTCAATGTGCGATTTTTCAATGATTTTTTTAGCGAATGTCGAAAATTTTGAAAATTTTTTCACCGTTAGTAAGTTAAAGTATTTGAATTCATTAAGTAATTAAATGATGTCCACAAGAACCTTACGGACTACCATAAGTTATATGAGATCCCTAGGACCCGTTTTTTACTGTTAGGATAAACTTTTTACTAAAATTATTTTAGATGAATAAAGGTTATGTTGTATGATTTCCGCCAGGGTTTACTGTTCCCATTATTGTAAAAAATAAACTAACCGACCGATTTTGAAAATTTTTTCACTGTTAGAGAACTAAATTATTTTAGATGGATACAACTATGCTGCACAAAGTCCGTTCGGGTTCTTGGGTCCCAAAAATATCAAAACTAATTACCCAGCCGATTTTAAAAAATCTTTTACTCTTAGAAAGCTAAACTATTTTAAATAGGTACAGTTCTTAGATGAGATCCGCCAGTCCCTAAAATTTGGAAATTCGCTATGTTATGCAGATGCTGCGACAGGGGTATTTAATCTGACAAACACAAAAATATTGCAGATCCATGGTAACGCGATTTAAAAATGAAATATTATTGATCAAAAAGTGTCAGAGATCACATTGATCCTGAGAAAAATTTCTCACCATACTTGCCCCACGTTCGATAAATCTGTTTCCAGCCTGTATATGTAACCGTGTATGTATGTAAAGCAGCAAACACTCTCGGAAACCGCGTAATGTTATAAAAATTTTCTTTAACTTGCGCCTTTTCGACGTCAGTTGTTGGAAATTTAATGAATTCTTCACGCAACAAAGCAATTTTGTGTGACACTAATTTCACTACTTTGCTAGTAGTAGCTTTGAAAACTTCTCCTTAAAAAAAACATTATTTCTGAAGATAATGTACTATTCCTAAAAAAAAGATACATTACTGCTTAGTTGAAATACTTATTATTTAAAAAACAGCATACCAGTTCGTTTTGTGTTGTATTCGTGGGCGAATTTTTTCCAAAATAAAAATTCCTTTCGCATTCGAAATTTTGTGTAAAAATTCAAATCGTCGCAAATATTAAAATGATTTGGATGAAAACATATTGTTTTTTTTTACATAAACGTTAAGTCATACAAATAGGTTATGTTATAATATAAGAATCTTTTGACAAAAAAAAAAATAATTTATTTTAAAAAGATTATAAAGGTACGGACACACGACACGCTTTTGGTGTAGAAGTTTTTTTTTTTACAAAAGGACAGAAAAGTTGATTTAAGATACTACCAACAAGGTAATCCTAAATTGTGAGACGCATCCAAAAGATAATACAGAGATAATATTATATTACAACTCTAAGAAAAAAGTAAACGCAATAAAATTTTACAAGTTGGATTTACACTATAGCAAAAAATGAAATAAATTATTTTCAGTACGAAACTGCCGTCTTGCAGCAACATTTATAAAAATATTAGTTTTCAATTCAAAATAGAATATGGCAATACAAAATACGATTTAGAAATGTTAAATTATAATCTAAATCAGGTGTTGTGTGAAATGTCTGACACTATTCTATTCGCCGTGTGTGACACTACTGTGTAAACAACCTCAAATATTTGCTAGAGAAGTCTAGCAACTCGAGTGTATACAACTGTTCTAGCCTTATCTAGACTGCAAATTTAAGCCGCTGCTACACGATGCTACGAACACCTTCCAACATTCGACGTTGGATGGTTCATAGCATCGTGTAGCCGTTGTTCGAACCTACGAGTGTCCAATGTCGAGCGTCAAACGTTCGCATTTGGTCGTGTCCCGTTCGATGTCGGTATTTTTGCACCGAGTCAAAGGGGTGCTTCGAACATTTGAAGGTCAATGTTGGTTCGTTGGTTGGTTCGACTCAGCAGCTGCACGCTCGTTCATGTGAAGAGAGACAACATCAGTGTATAACATTAGAGATAACATCAGACAGATAACATCGTCCACTGAGTACCAACACATCATCATTCGTATTGGATCAAACATTCGATTCACCGTGTAGCAGATACATTCGTCGCACCAACTATCGAACTTAACTGCCTCAAACGTTCGATCGAATGTTGGAAGGAACGTTCGTAGCATCGTGTAGAACCCGCTTTACTTGAACGTGTAAACCAACGGGCCAAACTACTATATGATAGTTAGTATTCCGACTGTAGCAGAAAGGTGACGTAAAATCTCCTCCACTTCGCATCACTATGCTGTGTAAGTACAAACTGTTTGTAGTGGTTTAGGCTTGATGTTTGCTTCTGTGTGAGTATTTACACACACAATTACAAAACACGTATTATCGGACAGAGCAACGTGCAGGTCAAGTAACAATGGTCTTACAATACATAACAATCGTAGTGGATTCGATGACCGACACCGACTGACTAAATGCCTTAAGCTGTGACAGACCAACAAATGACTCCAAGCGAACTAAACTTTTTTGATATTAGTTTGCTTCTAGTGTTCTATAGTGTAAACATTGCACACAATAATGCTAATTTAGATGTCTCGTGTATCCGTAGCTTTATGTACATATGTTGTAGGTACCTATCATGTATTATATACTGTGTGATACAAGGGGACAAACTAGATTGGCTTTGCCTCTGTTCCACTTGTAATGAGTTTGTGACGTAGTCTGTTTGTGTACATACACACTGTTTGCAGTGTATTAGTTTGGTTTTTTGTAGTAGTATGTGTATACACGCATACAACCACACACACGTATTACCAGAGAGAGCTCTTCAACGTGTTCAACTAACAATGGGTATATTTTTAATATAATGGTGTGTTGACTCGACGACGACTACTGACGGACTAATGCCTTAAGCTGTGACTGGCTTACAAATGACTCCAAGCGAATTTCACTTTTTTTATGTTAGTTGGCTTCTAGTGTTCTATGGTGTGACACTTTCAAAATAGAGTATACTCACTATATATATAGGTAGCATGTGTAAATTACGTATGTATATTTTGAGTAAAATTCAAAACGTCAAATATCAAAAACTAATATATTTAAATAGCAATTAAATTGAATTTGAATGAATTTAAAAAATATTGTTAAAGTTTGCATTTTTTTGATAGTAATTTACTGTTAATATGTAGGTAATATTAAAATCATTTAGGTAATTTAATATGTAGGTAATATTAAAATCATTTAAATATCCATAAACGACACAGTAATAATCATGTACCTAATAGTATAGGCGTCAATTATATTTTTTTTATTTATACCTTACTGCTAACAAGAAAGATTAAAAAAAAATTTAGCAATTAAGAAAAAAATCTAATTAATTTCTAATTCTATACGTTCGATTATTAAACAATTAGCAGTTAGGTCCAAAATTAATGTCTTAAATTTTTTATTTTTGTAATTAAGAAAAATATCCCCTTTACTCCAAAAAGTTGGGGAGCTGAGTTCAGCAAACAGAAATGCAAGTTGGCCACACATTAGAATAGTATTTTTGTGAAACGATAAGGCTTACTCAGAGGTTATGGCCTCTGAGTAGCCTAAAAACGACAAAACTTTCTTGCCAACCTAATATAAGCCTTATAATCTCCAAAAGAGAGTGTCTTGTCCAATAACTATCAATGTTCAATAACTATACCGTTTACCCTACTATGTATTCGTATAGTTATAGTCGTTGTAGTAGGTAACAATAGTATTTTACAATATAAGTTCGGTAAGTTGCTTTTACTGATCGAGAAAATGTTGCGAAAACGAGACCCGCAGGGTCGAGTTTTTGCAATTTTCGAGATCAGTAAATGCACTTAACGCATCGTGTATTGTATAATATTTTTTGCACGATCGATTTAAAATAATTAAAGATTAAAAATGTGTTAAATAAAGAATAAAATTCAGATAATATAGATGAAATTTATATTTCTATGTTATGACATAAATTGCCATGAATAAATATTATAAATATTCATAACAACTAATATGAATCTTTGTAGTGACAATTGACAACTATATTTGTAAATAAAAAATTAAGTGTCAATATTTCACTGGCGTGAATATTTTTTTTGAATTTTCTATTAAAAAAAATTGAGGAAAATAGTTTGTTAAACTATATTATTAGTGAGAATAATGAAATTGATGAAGCATTTTATTTTTGACTGCAAATTTATTCTCGTAAAATGAAAGGAAGATTATGAAAGCCACAGAAAATCTTAATGATTGAACGACCTTTTGAAATGTCAATAAAATGAGAAGACTGATGCCAACAATAATAATAATAATGTGCAAACTAATGAAAATTTTCATATTATTAATGGATTTATTTTCCTAATTGTTCAAATGGTACTTTTAATTTCAATATAAATAAATAAATACAATCATTTTTGAGCTAATTTAACTTACCACACTCCTATTTACTTACCACGCATCTATTTCACTTACCGCACTGTTATTTTTTGGTTTCCATGGATATAAACAAACGTTCGGGAAATGTAACTTACCAGCATTGTCAACAGCATCGGTAAATGCATGAAAATACACGATCGTGCAAAAAATAATTTTTAACTTATTTCCGTTTAATTGTTTCAATATTTCAATGTAAAATGTTTGACATTCACTGGTCTAAATTTTTATTTAAATATTTTTAGGGTTACACGGACAAGTAAGGAACCCTTATACTTTCGTTATGTTTGTCCATCCGTTTGTATGTTTTGGTCCAATTAGGCCAGAAACAAAAGGGTCAGTCCATATAAAACCAACAAGGCGCTCAACTTGACTACCATAGATTTCTTTGAACTGTACTCTTTAACATCCTGAATTCAAATATGATTTTTAAAAAATTCTAACTCTTATAGTTTTTGAGATATATAATCTTGAAAATCACTTTCTTTTTATTCGCGCTTAGCATTACAAAATATTCCAATTTCAGTTCTATACATCCTAGAGAGTTGAATTATAGCTCATTTTAAAGAGAATTTAATGGACTCTCATCTGATATCAATCTTGAACATTTTTTGAAAAAGAAATTTTTTTGGGGAAATCTCAAAAATTGTTTTTGAAAATGTTTTTATGATACTGTTTTTTGAAAATTATGAAAATAATATATATTTATAATGATGACTTGGGGAACGCATCATAAAAATTTCAAAGTGGGACCGTGATGGGATCAGCAGTTATGATAAAAAATGCATTTTAATATAGTATTTTAACGCTTTCTGACACAAGAGCTTGTTCTAGAGAAGATTTCTTTCGGGACTGTGATAGTCAATTTGAAAACTATTTATTTTTGATTGGTCTTAAATGGAATGTCCCAAAAAGGCTTTTTAAAAACAAATTGAAATTCACTTTACCGTTTTTCATTTTTAAGTCTCATTAGCGAAATACTGAGTTGTGTTCCCCGCTCTAACTTTTCGACAGCTCTTCAACTAACCTTAAGAAAAACTCTAGCTACAGAACTCTACCGTGTGCGTGCTCAACATACTCTTGACCGTTTTTTTTTTTTTAAATAAATTTCTTTTCAAAACTTTTAAGAAAATTTTTGTAATACACATAATTATGTTAAGACACAAAAAAGTTAATTTATGTTAAAGTTCTTTTTCACATTTTATTAAACTTAATTTCCTTCCAGAATTATGAACAGAGCTGTTTTTCGGATTTAATAATATAAAAGATAATAGATGAAGACGTTTTCTCGGAGAAATTCGCTTCTGCTCTTGTTCTGTTCTACTACTTATTTCGCAGTTACAAGAATCTGTATACACTTCTGTTCTCTAATAAAAATATTCTAAGAAATATGTCTTCCCACATTTTAAACAAGATCACTGCATTTTTCTGGAGTTAGTTCATTTTCATAAAAATGAGTAGTAGGAGTCTATAAAAAAATTTTTCCTTACAAAAATGTGTTTACTATTATGGACGGTAAGCTTACTTACATTAAAAGCTAAAAATTAAAGGTCAACTTACGATTCAAGAGGTTAAAAAAAACTATTTTCATAGAACAATCTGTTTACTAATTGCCGGTAAGCGATTAGGTACGTTCTTAAAAAGGTACACAGTGAAAAAATTTGTGTTAAAATTAACACATTTCACATGTCCAGAACGGTCCACTCAATTTTTTGTGTTATTTTAACACAAAGCATATGTGTCAAATCTTTACACAAGATTTGTGTCAATAATTTAACACACAAAAGGACATACATTTTGTGTTAATTTTACACAATTACTTAGTTAATTTTACCACAATGTTGTGTAAAATTAACTGATTTAGAATGTAGAAGTTTACTCAGTAAATGTGTTGGTATATTATTTTTTTAAGTTGTATTTATTTTTATTTATTTATTATATAAATGAAAGGAAATAGTAAAAAATAATTTTTCAGTACTTAAACTTCTTTATTTAATATTTATTTTAAAATGGAACGACTACTCTTCCTTCTTTATCTGATCTTCTTTGCCCTTTGAATGTGTTCCGGAACGTCGAATATTCGATAATTTTTTAATAAATTGAAGTAAATTCTGTAAACAAAGAAAATAATTCAATCTATAATATTTTTAATTAACTTACCAATATTTAATATCTAAATAATTAAAACCAATTTAACCTTAGGAATACGCTTCTGATTTTGAAATATTCCGTCTGCTTCTATACATAGATATGTTTCTGTTGAACGCACGTCGCACAATACTCCAATGTTTGGTAATGATGCTACACCGATCCTACAAGTGCGACTACCTCCGCTCTTATAACTAAAGCAATAGATGCACGCGAAACCAGTTTTTTGGTGTTGGAAATACACAAATAGGTGTATTTATGACATTCTTTCGCATTTTACACAAACTTTGTGTTATTTTTGTAATTATAGTACCAAGTAAAAAGAATGGTGAATATTGCCTACGGTCAAGCTACCTGCTATGTAAACATCAACTCACGATTCAGAGGATTGAAAAAAAAATTTTACGCAACAGCATTTTGTTTTTAAGAATATCAAATTTAAATTTTGTGTTTCCTGAGAAATGTTTGAATTAATGAAGGAATCAACCCCACAATATAATGATCTAAAAGCCCAAGACTTCTCTTGTTAGCTTCATTTGACTTTATTGTAATGATAGACAGTACAAGAAAGCCCAGAATCCAAGCTTCGAAGACTTCAAATGTTATTGTCGCGGCTTTAACATTTTGAAACAATTCCATGTAAAAATACAATATTATCAAACCGTAAACTTCCCGTTAATTATTCGTTTTGTATTCACATTTAAAAAAAAAGTCAAAGAAAGTAAAAATTTAAAAGAAAGCAAAAAAAAAACATAAGCAATAATTCTTTATTTTTGTTTTTTGTAAATGTAAAGATTTAACGTTACGTGAAATAATACGTAATAGAAATTAATTACTTGGATTTCTAAAAAAACTTTTTGTATACAATCATTTTTTTTATTTTGTTTTTTTCGTCCGTTCGTTTTCTTCGTCGTGTTTTTTCTCATTTCACGTTAAATACCCTTTTAACGAAATCATTTATTTCAATTTAGACAATACAAATGGATTACAATCATATATACAACGTAATTTATATATTTTCATATACTTTGTACAAATGAATTAATTTTGACGTTATTTTAATAAAAAAGTAATCAAATATGAAGTAATACAGTATAGCACCGATAATGGAAACATCAGTTTTGGAAATTTTTTGAGAGCATCAAATTAGACAACATCACTTTTGGAAAGTTGCATCAAAGATGTCAAGTACATAAATATTAAATATTTGACATTTTTGATGCAACTTTCCAAAAGTGATGTTGACTAATTTGATGCTCTCAAAAAATTTCCAAAACTGATGTTTCCATTATCGGTGCTATACTGTAAATAAATTGGTATTGATAAAAATGGAAAGAATCCAACAAGGGGAATTATAAAAATATTACAAAATTTAAGAAATGATGGAAATCCAAAAGAGATTTATAAAAAAAAAAAAAAAAAAAAAAAAACTTATTGTTACTTTGGTGTGTCAACAAAATCTTATTATACTAAACACAATTAGGTGTTGTGCTTGTACAGCGCGTGCTGTTTCAACGAACGCAAAAATCATGCTCTTACCGCGAATAATCCAAGCCATAAGTCAGGTGTTTATAGATACCTGTGTCATCCACCCCTCCATCAAAAAAACGCTTAATACACCTACAATATTAAGGCTGGTATCAAGCTCGCTTTTTGAGAAAAGTCTGAAAAAGTTCGGAATGAATGTACGAATATAGACTGACAATACATGTATCGTCTAGTGACGTCGGATCGAGGACCAGTTAGTCGATTAATTGACTAAAGTTGTTTTTTAGACAAAGGTAGTCATTAGTCGAAAATATCGAGAATAGAAGAGTCGATTAATCGACTAAATTTTTAGTTGAATTCTTACAGAGGATAACCTATCTAGTTTTCTCAAAACTCATGTTTTCTTTTGAATTTAATTATATTTAATATACCTAGATCGTTAATATTTCTTTTAAGAAAAAGAAAGATATACATAACTACGGATATTACCATATTACAGATCACATAAGTGCCGATGCACACATGCGTCTTTTTACCGCTGCGTGCACGCTGCGGCGCCGCAAGTATGTGTGCATCACACAATTTAACTCAATGTACTTTATAACCGCTGCGGCGCCGCACCGTGCACGCAGCGTGCAAAAACCGTATGTGTGCATCACATTTTGCGATGCCGCTGCGTGCACGCAGCGGTAAAAAAACGCATGTGTACATCGGCACTAAAAGTGAAAAATCGTGCAAGTAGATAATTTTTTAGTTTTCTTTTTTTGGAGTCTAATAAATAATACAGAAAAATTGGTAGATTAGTCGTTTTTAATCATTTTAAAAAAAATAGTTTAGTTACTTAGTCGAGGGTAAAACAGTTGACTAAAAAATGACTAAGCGTAAGCAAAATTAATCGACTAAACTGATTAGTCGATTAATCATCCAACATCACTAGTATCGCCCCAAAACTATAATTTCGTCATTTTGTGATTTTCAATTTGTTGAAAAAATTTAAATTTTGAATAGAAACACTAGTTTGTTATTTTACTACTTAAACCTGAAACTAAAATGTGTGTTATGAAGTTAAAATAATTTAAATTTTTCGCTAATAATTCTTAAATCTTAAAAATGGCAGTCCTGCTTAATACACCCTACTCTTTTATTTTATAATAGTAATAGTAATAGATTATATGTATTTGATTTTACGCATCATTGAGCAAACAAGAACAGAAAATATTTACTCAAAGTTGTACACAGACGATATATCTATATTAAATAAATAATGTTAATTACAGTGGAACCTCTCTTAACCGCGAAAATTGCCATTGAAATATGACTGTGATATACTGTGACTCTTTGTAGAATTTCGTAATATTTGATTTAAATGAAATTTTCGCGTGAAATTGCTGTCTGATTAACAGAGGTTCCACTGTAGATAGTATATTGTATACCTTATGCTTATGATTAAAAAAAGAAATTTGGATCCAGACCATATGCAACGAACAGAGAATTTATGAGAAGCTAATGCGTTAAATAATGATAGATATACTTATCAGCAATACATACAACATATTATCAAATTTACATCTACCTATCATTATTTAACGTACTATTTTCTCATAAGTATGATATTCTCTGTTCGTTGCATTAATCCGAAATATTTTTTTATTCTACCTAGATGTATGTATATTAGTTTGATCTTATCTGAATAAAATATAAATTAAATAAATTTTCGGAATGAATTAATGATGTTTCATTTGGAGAAAATGATTTATTTATTTTATTACAAAATTTTGAATGTGTTGTTGTGTTGTTTAATTTATATTTTCCAAAAAGGTGAGTTACTCCATCTATCAAATAATTATAAATAATTGTTTTCAAATAAATAATAAATGATAAAAGACTTTTTATCAAAAAGAAGAAAAACCATTAAATTCGATTTATGTTGTAAAACAAAAACACTGTTTGATTTATTGATCTTTTTTATCAATTTTTTAAGGATTTATAGATATCTGTCAATTATGTGCCTTAGTGTCTTAACCTCTTAACGGGGCATTCTGGTCTAGACGACCTTTCAGGTTTTTTTCCAGATAAAATAATTAAAAAACAATAAACATTTTTACTATCGGTTTTTTGATCAGTTTTTTTTATTAACATTTGAAAAATACAAAAAAGCACATAGGCACAGAATAGTCAAAATTGAAAAAAGTACAGGCCGGCAAAGTAGTGACTCAAAAAAAACTACCCCTGATTGACATGATTCCGGCCCCCTGGGTGATCTGAAACACAAAATTTTAGTGAATTCTTAAAGAGTAAGGATGTCAATTTCGTTTGACGGGAGCAATTAGAAAGGAAAATTTTTTTTGGGAAAATGGCTACTGTGTTTTCTCAATTTTGGGAATTTTTAAAAAAAGTTTTTCAGAAATCTTTCGTCAAACGAATTTTGAATACATTAAGAAGCTTTGTGCAAAATTTCAAATCAATCGGTCTACTAGAACTTGAGATATCATATATCAATCGTTTCAAAAAACATAGTTTCGAGAAAAACGAGTTTAAAGTTTGAAGTCTCGTTTCGAGCAGTTTGAGCCATTTATGGTGTATACAACCGTAGAGTACTATAAAGGGTGAAAAAACACCTATGCGGTGTTATATTTTTGGAATTTAAAAGGGGATGCGGAGAGTTTTTGTTAACTTTTCTTGTATGAATCTTTAGTACTTGTTGTGACCTTGTCCTTCTGTCGTTTGTTATCGATACAATTCAATTTTTTCTTTGATTATCCTGTGTAGTCAGTAAATCGCAAAAATTATTGCAGTAATCTACGGTTAAATTTTTTTTAATCAGCGATCCCTGCCTCGTACAATGTTCCTTCCTCTAAATGTTCCTTCTAGACCAGAATACCTCCCCTTAACGGGAGAAATGTTCATAATTCTTCTTTTTACAAATGTTATCATATCTCAAGAATATACTCCCAAATTTTCAAAGCGATATTTAAGGTCCTTCAAATGGTTTAGTGCCTAAACGTGAAACACGCTCAGGAGCGTGACGCAGGATCTGTGGCTTCATTCGTATGCCTATGATATGTATATAAATATAATATGTTAGTGTTCAAAATCAGTTTTTCCTTCTATTGTGTTAGATATGAAACAAAACCCAAATAACTAAAAGATGCATTTTGGGATTCGCAGATTAAAAAAAAAAATCCAAAGAATGGCTAGTTTGGCTGTTGAAATAATTGTTTCCGTTTTTACGATAATATCAAACTTACTTAATATGTTACATCACTAATTATAACTATATGATAAGTATCGTAATAAACATCAAAACATTCGTTGCAGAAGATATACAGATCTGTAATCAAATTGAGTCAGTCACATAAATGAAAACTGATTCTAAAACATTGATACATGTATTAAAATTCAGGGCCAACAAATTTGTATTGATTTGTATATACATATTTCAAGTTTAAATTAATAATTACTTATACCGCTTATACTTACATATACATATTATTATAATAGTATATATACCGTAGTTAGTCATATTGTTATTTTAAGCTCATTATATGATATATAATTAGTGGTCATGAACTTCATAATGTTCGTGAATTTAATTACCAACATGTTCTAATTACAAATGAGATTATCAGTTTATTATTTACTTGCTGATTTTCGTAAACAATACACAGACAGACCGAGATGTGAGGAAACAATTTTATCAACTGCTAACTGACACATATGCAAGTATTTATCTACAAGTAAAACATAGCGATGGGAAAAACTGAATATCTTCAAAATAACCAATTTAACTGAGAAAGAAATAAGTTGTCAGGTACAAATTGTACTTGCGCAAAGAGTGTTTCTACACTGTTCCAGCAACAACATAATAAACAGAAAATTCTGGCAACAACGTGTATTGCAACGACAAGACAACACTACGTAGACTACGTACAACTCAATAAAAATCCCGTTAACTGTACACAACATTTACAAACTACAATAATATACATCCATACAATACTATGACGACAATAATTCACACACATACCAAACGACCGAATATTCTAGAACAGACCATCCCAGCAGTATACCAGCACATCATCAACCCCCGCACGTTAAAGAGAATAATCTAGCGTGGAAGGCATTGGAAACTAATCGAACAACACATCTCGCCATAAATACGCCAGCAGTAGTGCCAGGCAGTTAGTCAATAGTCAATCGTCATCAGTAGTGCCAAGCAGCCAATACGAGCGAACCAGCAGTGAATCAGTATCAGTGTCAGTGCTACACACTCAGTGCCGACGACCAATCAGTGCGAACGAACGGCCAGTGCAAGCGGGACTACCATAGAGCACTAGAGAAAAAATATCTATCTCTATACTACTTGAACCAGTGTAACTAGTTGAGATAGAAAATATGTTGTATACGTGCACGGTGTTTACTTTGTATTTGTGCGGTAAACTCTGTTAGTGTGAGTGATCGGTGGTGCACGTGACCCTGGTTCGCATACATATGTGTGATACTTGTGCGGGTTCTACAATGCTAACAACAATCAAATGCATTGTTGTTTGACTGACTTACACTCAGCGACGGGTACTGAGCAAATGACACTAAGCAGCCTAAGATGCACATAAAAGCACATAAGTGATTGCAGAAAAGAGATAGTTATATTCGTTCTATTTGTTCTGTGGGGACTACCAATCCACAACACGGAGCGGACAAGCATCACCCAGTGCGAGAACGGAATCGACATCACCATCAGTGTACTGCAACGGTCGCAAGAAGACATTTAGCAAACAACGTACATCACAACATCACAACGAACTGTACATAGTGATATTGTTAGTTCTATAAATAAAGTTTGCTCTATCAAACATACAACAAGTCTTATTTAACACGCCTATACCCTTCCATATCTAGCCATACTATCAGTTTTTACTATGGTCTTGATGTAATGACATATGACGGTAAACAAACTATTTTTCCCGACGTATAAATTTTATTTTTAAAGGTTGATATAATTCTTTATTTACGTTTACCAGAATTAACGCGCGCTAATGGATAATTCATGAATTTTTTCAAATTTTTCTGAGCGATCCTTCTGGTGACAAGGGTTAGGGACGCAGAGCAGAGGTACAGCAACTATCTCTATCATGAAATCTGAAGTGTGCACTTCTGTGTACGTTAGACTTCTTAATAGTCACACGCTCATCGGCAGTCGATCAGTGTAGGTCAATCGCAGTACAATGGATTAGATTGTTTGCATTGTTACATTCCCACACAGAGTGTTGTGGTATCATACATATGTATGTGAATAATGGTCACGTGACGACCAGTACCACCAAGGATCACTAACACAAATACACAGTATCGCACGAATACAAAGTAAACACCGTGCACGTATATAACATATTTTCTATCTCTTACTGGTTACACTGGTTCCAATAATATAGAGATACGTATTGTACCTCTGTCCTCTGTGGTTAGGGACAATAATTTTCAATAATTATGTATTGTAAGCTTTCCTTTGACACCCCACTCGATGCTCTTGAGGAAAAATTTTTTAATCACTTTCTATAGATTACCTCATGAAATGAACTCTCGAAATCTAAATTCTATAATTAGACCACCATAAACTATCTCTGAATTAATTTTCAAATTTTCACGTCGAATAGTTTTAAAGAAAATCGCCTGTAACAGACGGACGGGCACCGAAGTGACTCCACAATTGTTCCGTTTTGCCATTTTTGGTACGGAATACTAAAAAAAATTAAATAATAATGTTTGTTAATGATTCCACCTTTAATTGAGTGACATCATATCGATATTATTGTCAACATTACGGTATAACAATAACTTTGTTTACTAGTGTTTGTTTTTATTCTGTTCATTTTCAAACAACCCATACGTATAATCATGTGATTCATTGACTACTGGCGATAACGTCATCTATTGTTTAACATAAATAAAAATGACACGAATTTTCACTAATTTTCTTCATATTAAAGAATCATTAGATATTATTATTATTAACTATTATTATTAAGTCGTTCAAATAACTGAAATGTGTTATTTGATTAAATTTAGGTAAAATCACTTTAAAATAGGCATATGTATGCAATATATATGTAGGGGAGTGGGGAACAGCTTTGAATGGTGGCAGCTTTGAATGATTTTGATTGCAAAGTAAGAATTTTGTGTGGACAACATTGACCCATGCAGCTGTCATTTGTCATATCCGGTGATAACAACATTGCACCTTTATTTTTTCTGGAAAAAAGAAAATCGAAACTAAATTCACCATTTTTCTATACCGTAAAACCGTCTAGACCCGGACACTTTGCGCCAATCTTCAAAGTAAGTCGTTTCTACATTAACCTGCCACAATAAACATTTGTTCTTGACGTCATTAGAGAGAGAAAAACATCCTCTAAACAGCTGTACCAATAAAAACTACGGATTTCAACTTTTGCTATCTCGTTTTACAGGATTACTATTCTCCAGTTTTTCAAAGAAATAAAATGTGTGTCTAATTTAGACATGTAATTTTCGTTATAATTGTCATATTGTTTTAATTTTGATATGTATGTGTTCAGAATTTTATCGCGCATCATTTAATGATGTTTGAAGTTATATTCGTAGTATATATAAAAAAATGCATGCTATATGTATATACATATATCCGTTTAGACCCGGACACATCAGTTTATTACACTATGGCCGCGATTCGCACTGGCTGTAACTTCCACTATCGATACGTTATATTCCAGCCAGAATTACGCGGTTTATGTCTCCTTCTGGTGTCATATCGCATGTTTACTTCATAGAAAGACATTCTATGTATTGGCCTCTCTCCCTTCCTACAAAATGTTTTGAAGCCTTTGACAGGTTCAAAGACATTAGACGATACAAAACACTGTCCTAACCCCGACGGGAGAGGTTAGTTTGCATGTTATTACATTATTTAAGTAAGTGTCCGGGTCAAGATGGATATGGGGTGTAGACACTTCCTAATTATTTTTTATTTTTTTTATTTTTACTTATAATGAAACAAATGGGTCAGGGGTATAACAAATAATATACGTTCTTTCTAATGGTAATACTTTTATTGGTGATATCTATGAAAGAAACATGTATAAACATAAAATTATACCAAAAAATGTAAAAAAGTGTCCGGGTCTAGACGGTTTTACGGTATTCATTTACTGATATTCTTTGGAAGTTCCCGATTGAAATGCATCATCAACGTATTTTTCACTTTTGTATATTTGTTACGTTGCATAATTGAAAGTTGCACTTCAAAAACAGGCTAAGTGCCAAAAAAGTGAAATTTTAGCATGCTGTCTAGATTGTTGGTAATGGCACTTAGATTCCTTTTTCGGGTCTAATTCAATTTTTTTTTGGCACTTAACTTGTTTTTGAAGTCCAGCCTTCATTATCATGTGGCATTGTTGTATTTCTAAAAATACAAATAGCAATGAATTCAAAAGTTTTTTACTAATTTATTGTATTCCAAGTAAAAAGTTTTTATCATAGAAAGTATCTAGAATAAATTGAGTATAATCAATGAAATAGTAAAGTAAACCTAGTGCAACTATTCTCAACCTTCTTTCAGTCACTTCCCAATAAAATCTCGGATACTTCTGTGCGGACCGACCACATATGACGATTATCAGTTTTCTAAATGTCGTTTTTGGACCACTTGGCCGACATGTAATTCCGTTTCTCCATTCACATTCAAACCAGTACGGTACCAGCACTGTAATGTGTACACAGTAAGTTTATATCGGAGCGAGACCAGAGCGGAAGCGTACCGATATCGGCACTATAGTGTGGTCGGACCTAATTGTTCCTAATAATTGCTCCTTACAGTTGACAAAAAGTTCCTAGTAAGGTAATTAAAAAGAAAAATGCGCATTCAGCTTGAATAGGTTGATCAGATAATTTCCAGGTGCAATAAACTTTATTACGGTGTTTCGAGACGAAACTGTATGTACCCCCCCCCCCCTGTACGTATGCAAGTGTGCAGTATGTCAGTCGGTAAAATATTTAGACACACAGGCATGAAAACATATTTTGTAAACATAAAGAAAATTGAAATTGTCAAGCTGCCAACACAAAAATCTAAGTTTATGCGTTTTTTCAAAATAGATGTGATTATTTTACAATACCAACAACCAATGATCTACTAAAGACTAGATCAAGTATGCCGTATACTTAGTTTGTTACAAAATTTTGGAAACTTTGGAAAAAGGACAGATCTATACGATTGCCTTATATTCTATCTTTTTTATTTTTCGGATATGTTGTTGATGTAACTGAAACTGGTTTACGTTAAAATAAAAAAAAGGAGGCTATTATAATTTTTTGATAAAAGAAATTAAGCCATCTCTTTTTAACAAGTACTTAACAATATAACTTGTTTTTAGTTTATAAGTACATAAAAAAACGACTTAAAATATCATAAGCGGCTTTTGAAATAGTTAAAAAGTATGTAAAAATATTTTATATTAGGAGTTACAGGAATAAAAACAAAAACGAAGTAAGAACAGGAAAAAATCTTTTTATTTTATTGAATAAAAAATTTATAAATTACTGTCCTTTAAATATAATTGTTTTGACTAATTTTTGTCGAATGCTGTTATTTTGATTTAAAAGATTTTTATTATAATGGTGTATTCTTAACATAAAAAAATGATATAAAATATATTTTATTAATTGGTTTCGATGATTGCTCATATAATTGTGATCAGTTATATGAGCAGTCATTATATCGTTGGATAATACGTTGGGGTTAATTAATGAAAGCGTTGTATTAATTAATTTTTTTAGCAAATATTTATTATTTAGATTATTTGTGTATTCAAATGACCTAAACACTTGTTCGGCCGTTTTGCATAAATTAATGGCATCTTGAGATGCTTTCACTAATTCCCCTCGTGTCTTGACTTTTTGTAAATGGGAATATGTATTGGATGTTATAAGAACGTCTTTACAAATAGAACATGTTATTTTGTTTCGAATTTTCCTAACTACAAAACCAGCAACATATCCTATAACATCCTCTACATATTGCCCTAATACCGAAAAATCGTTTTCTGGTAGCGATACTACTTCCGTTAAATGCTCATCGTCAATTATACTGTCCAATCCACTCAAATTGTTTGATGTGCTAGATACTGTTAAGATATCGACACAATCAAATAAAGTTACATTAGCAGATCGGGAGATACTTAATTCTGTATGAACTAATAATTTTTTATAGGCAGTCATAAACTGAAAGGCGTTCGGATTATTATTGAATCCGCCGCGACTTCGTACTGCACTAAAGAAAATTTCTAAGTGGTCTTGACTTAATTTATAAGTTAATAAAAATGAATTTGGGCCATTGCAAGATGCCATTTTATTATATATGTCTAAACAGTTTTTTAAACTAATAATAATACCTAAAAATCCTTTCCATACTAAGCTTTTAACCACCAACGTATTATCCATGAATTTTAATTGCATAATGTATGCTGAAATTAATTTTATTTCATTTGATATGAATTCAATATTGTTTTTATTTATCGGCCGATTAAACATATTTTTCGATAATAAATTACGGGAATTGAGCAAATCGAATGCCTTATTCATGACGTAACAAAATTCTGCGGTTGCACCCACATCTTCAAATTCGGCTACCCCTGTCTCTTTTAAATAATTTAATGCGTCACACACACTTTGGCTCAGAATTTGAGTCGCATACCTAACTTTCATTATAGAATTTTGAAAATCTATATGTCCTCTCGTTAATTTTGTGGCAAGTGTAAGCCCTTTTTCTTTTTGTAATTCATAAAGTTTGACAATATAATGCCAATTAATTTTTTGCCTATTATAATTAAAAATATCTTTTTTTGCGAAGGTATTTCGAATTAATTTTATCATGTGCGAGGGGTCAAATATTAAATATACATCTTCATCTGTTACCGGATGTTTGAAAACCGGTTTTAAATTTTTCAGGTCAAAATTGGCACCTAAATATTTGCACATAGTAATATTAGATGCATGTGCATCAAAAGTAATTGAGTAAACTTTCGCACCAGTTTGATGAATTATTTTTAAAATATTTTTTAAAATATTTCCTTTTTCCGATCCGGATAAATTATTAATAATAAAATATGCAATTGGAATTTTCCAATTGCTATTTACAGAAACAGCCATAAACACTAATACATTTGTGGCTTCTTCTAGATTTTCCGTTGCATCTTCTTGAAATTCAGACCCGATGTCAATATAACCATATACCTTATTATCTTTTCCTAAATATATTTGACGTCGTAAAGCCATTTCGTCTAATATAATATTTAAAATTAATTTCTGTCCTTTTTTTTGAAAAATTTCTACTTGATGTTGAATAGCTTCTATGGCTTGATGTGTGACACCTGCACTTCCATCAATTTTTAAATACCATTTTCGAATTGTGGCCTCATGAGGCAATACATTTTCAAAATTTTTTCTTATGTATCGATATGCCTTGGGAGAATAAAAATGTACTGTCAAAGCAAAGTTCCTCAATTCGGGCGGATATTTACTTTTTTTGCTTTTTGTTTTTAATAAGCGACTAACAATTTGTTGAACAGTTTCTGGTGCTGTATTCTGAAAATAAGGGAAATGTGATTTTGTTATTTAATCAAAAATATGTATATTGAATAATAAAAATAATATATTTTTTATTTTTTGTTTCAAATATGAACTTTATCAGTTTTTATAGAGAATTCAAAATGTTTATTTTTGTCCAATTTTTTGTTTACAGCTCAACCAACATAAGGTTGCCGGTTAGATGCGCAAATGAAAGAGTACAACAAGAATTAAACATATAACATATATGCATAAAAGTGTGATAGAAGTTGACCGGCAAGCTTATGTTGGTTGAGCTGTAATTAAAATTCAGTCTCAGGTATATTTCCTAGAATGAATACCTAATTCAAATGCATATTTTAACAGGAAGTAGTCTATAAAATTAAACAATTAAGTTAAAAGCAGATGAAAATAGCAATTACAACATTGAATATATTTTTAAAAAATATATTACCTTAAGTAAATCATAAGTATTTTCAGAAATAAAATTTTGTTTTTTCAAATGATTTAACAACTCTTTGAAAGTTTTGATTCTTTTCTTATAGTAACGGTTTAATTCTTGGAAATTTTTATTTTTTTTTCTTAGCTGTCTTACGCAATATTTAATGTTTTCTAAGTGTATTTTTCTTAGTTCAGGATTATCAAAGTCAGCTTCTGTTAAATCTTCTATTCCTTTAGGGAACCCTATCCGTTTTTTAATAACGAAAAACGATGGAGTTTCTTGGGATGTACAAGGCACTGCATTATTAGTTTGCTTTTTTGATTTTATTGTTGATGAACTATAAAAAAATAAAAATTTTTGGTAAAATTAAAAACTGTAGTACTTTAGAAATCAACATCGTGAAAAAATTTATTACCTAGAAGGATATAGTGACGGGACAGCATTTCTTCGTAATAGAGGATATTTATCACGCGTTATATGAAAACATGTTTCATCAAAGTGCTTTCGACAAATTTTTTTTTTGTCGGTTATTACATTATCATTTAAGTTCATAGCATTTAGCCATTTTTTTCGTAATTCATCGTTTTTAGGAAATCTAAAAGTTAAAAAATAAAAAATGTAATTATTTCTTTACCATGTATATAATTAAAACTGTACATAATAAAAGAATTCAAAAAATTGATAAGTTTATAAATTAATTAATTAAAACAATTACTACTTTTTAGTGTTTAGAAACCAAAAATGGTATCCAATATTTAAAATTGATTGTAATATGAATTTACTCACGAGTGAAACGATGTTCCTTTAACGTAAGCCGCTTTACACACTAAGCAATTAGGCATTGTCTTTCTTTAAACACTTTAAAAAAAAATTAAACAAAAATAACTAAAGAAAAAAAAATTATATTAGTATATGTAATGTGTTACTATTTAAATTTTAAACTCACAAAGAAACCTTTGCAACTATACTGACGACGCCACAGAATAAATATAAATATGATTTTCAGTTAAACCTATAAAATTTGAACCTCTGCAAGACTAAGATGGATAGATACAAAACTTGTGCGAAGTTACATTACTTTTGTATTATTCATTCTTGTCTTACTAATGGCTGAATATAATATGCAATGCATATATACAAATACTTTATGCCAGACAAGTATAAACCATTTTATGGTTATTTCCAAAGAAATTGGTGAAATGTTATCATTCTAGTACAGATGTGCCGTGACTATTTGGACCCGATTTCGTCGGGTGAGTGACGAAAGAGAGGAGGTAAAGCAACCATACATAACATAGAAAATAATGTCTTACAGAATTGCTTGTACACTTACACATAAAGTTAATGTATTTTCCAATTACGTTTATAAATATAACTTTAATTACAAAAGGAAAAGGTTAAAAAGCAATTTTATTTAACTTATGGGTGTAGTATGTCTTGCGAAAAGTATTTTTCTAACCGAAATTAAGCCTTTTTAATTAATTTGCTTTATAATCTTATACAGCTATACAGAGCGTGTATGGCTGTTACTATAGTTATAAAATTATGAGCAGTTTAAATAGTGAATACAATAGGCTGAATAACCCCCAACAGCGTACACCAAACATTGTATCTGTGATTACCAATCGGTGGGCCAGCTGTACATATTATCAATAACATATGTATTATCAATAATAAGCTGGAATACTGATTTTGAAGTTAAATCAAATTCTTATTTATTAATTTTTTATCAAATAATATTATTTTTATGAAATGTTCTTGTCTTTCTCATTTTCCTTTTTAGAATATTTGAACAAAGATTATATTTAACATATTTATCATAAATTTTTTCAGCTTTTGTTAAATATCTTCAAAAACAGGATAATAAATTGTTTTATTACCTAACCACTTTATACAATTTATTTCTGGGCTTTTTTGAAAAAATTTATTACATAGTTTATTTATAACATCATGATAACTGTGTTGGCAAGTGTGTTTCCAACGTATGAAGATTATGAAGAAGATGTGGTTTTTGTTTAGTTTGTAAATATGATTTTGATGTGCTAATCAGTGTTCCCTCTAAGCAGTGCGCGTGTGCGCGCGCACATAAATTTGAAACATAGCGCACATAGAAAATGCTCGCGCGCACACAATTTTTTTTCGTGTAGAAAATAAAATTGCACCTGCATATGAAATCCATATAAAGAAAAATTAAATGAAAAAAATTGAATCAAATATATATAGTTTTATATTTAAATGAACCGCCAACTATAGTTTTTGTGTACAGATATAGATGGCAGCATATATTTATTTTTCATTTGAATGAAAAGGGGAATTCACAGTAATCAGCGAAATTCTGTCTTCACGAACTAATGATTTGACCTGATTTTAGTTTTTTTTTTTTTTTTTTTTATTGTGCCGGGCAAATTTTTTTTTATTTTGGAAAAAACTGCACACACTTAAAAAAGTGCGCACACAGGTCACAAGAAATTAGAGGGAACACTGGTACTAATATTTATTTTAATTCGTTTTCAAACCAAACTTTTTTTAATATTTAATGGATATTAACGTTACTTTATGAAATTGAGTTTATAAAATAATACTTAATATTTTACTATACTGTGTTTTATTAAAGTAAGAATATAAGGAACAGTAAATTAACAAATAAGAATAATCTATTTTTTTTTTTAAATTTCTATTCACAACTGTTTGGTGGTCACTGGAATCTAACTGTGGCAACTATATAAATTTAAAAAAATACAAACTACAAAAAAAGGATAGATCAAAGTATAGAGATAAGGTATCGGGTCCTTTTAGTCACGGCAGATCTGTATATACGAATTCATTGCCAACAACACAAGAATGAAAAAAATGATAATAATAATAATAATAAGACACGTACTCTTTCCATCTTTATTTATATCGTACAAAATGTTTGAAACACAGTTTTTCTGTTATTTTTAAAAAAACTTTTCTAATGAATGTAAGTTGAAGTATTCAGAACACAGTTCTCGTTCGTGAAGTTGCATGTTGGTTTTATAAAAATAATGTTTTTTGACGTCATTGTTGATACAAACTAGACATAACGTGAAGCATATTTTTAAATTTTTAATATTTAATATTATCAACATTTAAAATTAATACAAAAAAAAAAGTTATCATTTTTTTTTTATTTTAAAGTTCTTTAAGTTCACAATAAAATTAATAACCTCATTAATAGCTTTTGGTCACCGACTCCATCCTTGGAGACTATAATGTAACCTATAGTTTTTCAATTCTTTTGGATCATAACCCTTTCTTCAAACAATGATTCGATGGCCTCCCTCTCGTTAGTATTCTATACTATATATTGACAAACGAAGACAAATTTTTAAAATCTTTGTGAAAAGATATTAACAGAATACCAGGGTGGACGAGAGGAGGGGCAGCCGGAACTGTAGCCTGAACGTTCGTGTCCGAAAACGGGGTCCAGAGTCATTGATAGGGGGCCTGGACACAAATACTAAAGCAGAGATACAACGATTGGTCCTCAACGTTTTGAACCGTCGCATTGGGCGGTAAAGCCCTTCTTGGGGATCAATGACTTAATTAAATCTGACTATTTTTTCCGTTTGTAAATTGTTAAAATAGGGCGGAAAAATGAGTAATTAAGGTTTTTTTTGCTCGTCACTTATTCTTTTTTAAGAGAAAGTTTATAAAAAAGGTAGGGAATAAAGGGCGGCAAATTTTTAAAAAGGGCGGAGAAATTAGTGATTTACTTTTTTTTTTGCTCGTCACTCTTTTTTTTCTTCCTTTTCCTTTTTTTCAAACAAAACGTAGGGGCGGCATTTTCTCAAGGTTCCTAGGGGCGGACTCAGGGTTAATCCGGCCTTGGGTTTCTGTCCCTTCCATTTTGAACAGAACTAAAGCCCCAGGATTGAACAAAAATTATGTTCTCTAGTGTCAATAATATTCTTAAAAGGAATTTCGACATTTTTTTAACGGAAATAGACACGAAATCCCCCAGAATTCAAACTTCTAAATAACACTCACTTTACGAAAAAAAAGAACTGTTTCCTATGAGTATGGGTCCTCCTTTTAATAGAAAAAATATTTTTCATTTCTGAATCAAATGACATTAAAACATTTTAGAAAAACTCAAAATATACTTTTCTTGTATGTATAAGCAATACAACCATATATTATACATTCAAATTCCGAAAACAAAATATATGCAGTGTTCCCATTTGTTCATCAGTGTTATCCAATTATTTTTCTAAATGAATTTTTCCATCTGTTGAAATGTTGAAACAATAAATCAATTTTAAAATTAATAGATTTAAAAAAATTTATTTCAAGTGTAGGTAAATATATGTAAAGAAAATCCACATCGTTGTATCATACTTTACATTTTTACGTGAACACTAAAGACTCTTTTGGTTTCAGTTTGGGATTAACTTGACAGATTTATTGAAAATGTAAGTAATATTAAAAAATTTCATCAAGAATTCAAAGGATAGATTATCAATATCATCATACGAAGATGAACGTGGGAGAAAAGGTCAATTTTAAACTTTTGATTTAATGATAAATTTAATCTGTTTGGGTGAATTAAACGTAAAATTATGGGATTTCGTAAAAATAGGTATATTTTTTTGGATTAAGTTTAAACTTTCGAAAGATTTAAAAATAAACCAATAAAACATTTCGGTTAATATACATTTAAGGATCGTTTCACACTATAGTGCCGATCACAGTTCGTTCTCGCTCCGATAGAATGTTGTTATGCCCACATTTAGGTTTCATGAGAAAGTAAAGTACGAAAAAGAAAGAAATTTGAACATTAATTATTCCGATAATTACTTACTGTTGACTGAATGTTTAGCATGAGCATTTAATCAGTGCATTACGCAAGAATATAAGTTACTGTATCATTAAGTGTTTTAACATACGTATTTATCGCAATTTTTGTAATAATATAAAAATGAAATAAAATTACATTCTTACTTCTATTATTCGTCAAAATCTAAACTTTATAAACTTCTTGAACTTGACTTCATTTGGCGATAAAGTTTCAAATTAAGACAAGCAAAACCAAAAATCAACATTTTCAAGACAAATAAATAAATAAATAAAAATAAAAGAAAACTTTTCAGTTTAGATCCAACGAGTCAAATAATAATCGATTAATATTATTTGACTTGACTGATTATTATAATCGTGGTTATAATCGATTTTATTATTTGACTCGTTGGATCTAAACTGAAAAGTGTTCGAGGAAAGAACCAGAGTACCACAACAAGTTCACGAAGTTTATAAAGTTTAAATTTTGGCGAACAATAGAGGTAAGAATGTAATTTTATTTCATATATTTTTATATGTAAATTAATGCTTTATTTTGTTAAGAAAAGCAACTTTTAAGGAAATGGTGAGGTTTTATGCGGCCGCTATGACAAAAAATCAATATTTTACATTATAAAAATTATCATTTTATTATTATTATCATGTGTACGTTTATTCTTTACAGTTACATATAATATACTTTGGTAATATAAAAAGGTTGTTCCTATTCAAGTAATTGCTTACGATATAAATGACAATAAATACGAACAGAATATAAAAAAAGAACGCATCAGTAAACTCATTTCATAAATTGTGAAATGTATTTTCTTGTTTATTTTCCTTTTTTCTTCTATTACGTACTAACCATACCATAGGTACGTATATATATGTGTACAGTGTGACGCAAAAAAGTAGTTGCTTGCAGTAAAATTGTTTTTATAGTCACGCGAATTTCCGTTGGAGTAGTTCATTTCAGTCTATCCGCAAAATTTTCCTACACTCGATTTTTTTTCAGTACACAACTGTCCTCATACGCAATACGCAAGATTACGAACAATATGTTTTGCAGACGGACCGGAGCGAAACTTCGGGGAACGGGCTGAAATTTATATGAATCGTAAAAATCGTCTAAAAAAAGAATAAGGCCCTCCGCACAGGGGTCGACTGTTTTGCAACTCGAGTTTCAAACCAGTTGCTCAATATTTATACGTGTAACCGGTTTGCAATTGATTGATATTGTTTCTCCGCACACGAGCGCGACTGATTGTGGATCAATTTACAGTTTTATAAAGAGTATAGTACCGTGATGGAAAAATTTTTAATATCGATTACTGAAGCTAGTTTTGACATCATGTTAAAATAGTAGTTCAGATGAAGAAGATATAGTTGATTATTATCAATACCGCAGACTTCGAAGAGCTGTACGAAGAAAATATTAAAAAGAAGGTTATACTTATATAGTACTTCATCTATTTCCACCTCTTCAACAAATTCAGTGTTCATTGCTTGGTCACTCATTTCAAATTAAATATTAAAAAAAATTCGTCAAGTGTGTGTTTGACACGTATTAAATATAGGTCCTCAGTGATTATTGTTTCTCAATTTTCGAGATAAAGTATATAAAGCATTTAAGTACATTTTTACGTTTTATTAAAGAAATAGATGAATATGTTTGACCATAGACATTAGAAATGAAAGGATCAGTAATTTGTATTACGTACGAAAGATAATACGTACACGTTAAAAAAAGACAAATATTATAAATAGCATGTAAAATGCCAATATATATTCCTTTTTCTAGGATACCCCAAACTTTAAAATTAAAATTGAAGCATAGTCAGCCATGCTTGCATTAAAAAATTTGAAAAAATAATGTAAAAATTGTCACTATTTTCACTTTTTAAATTATGTTTTTTGTTATATTTTTTTAAAGAAAATATTATGGCAACAAATTTTGCAACTACAAAATATCAAATCAAAAGATAGAAACTATATTTTCTAATTCAACAAAAAATTAAAATAAATTTTTTAAACACTTTTTTATTAAAATAATGATAATGATAATAATAATACGTTGAACTCAAATATAATTAAAATAAATATAATTAAACTCAATTTAATTAAAAAATGATAACAAATATTATGTTTTTTAATAATAACGAAAAATAATAAATTGCATTAAAATCAACAATGTATAACAATTGTAAGAATCGATTCAAAACCTGTAATATAACATGCATAGGTAAATTAATAATAGTTTAAGATAAGCATACAATATGACGATACATGACTGTCTATGACTAAGGCGAATACGTTGTGTGGACACACACGCATACTGACATACTTAAGAAGCAGTGTACGTGAGTAAATGAGTTAGACTCTCCCCTCACTTAATGTCGATGTCGGAGTGTGCGACAAGTGGATTTTCGCTGTATGCGCTACTGATGTTTCAAGAATTGCAAGAATTTGAACGAAATTATAATAGGTCCGAAGATTGACGAATGTCTTCGGACCTATAAAAACGTTAAAAATATTCATAAATAGCACTTAAAAATTTACAAACCATGCGACTGAAATTGTTTCGTGACCATGCAAACACGGTTGCATGCGACCAGTTGGAAATTGATTTGAAATCGGTTCCATTTTAGTCGAGTCATGTGCGGTTCTTTATTCATATACATATACGTGAAAGGTCGCCAAACCGTTGGATGATTCATGATCGACTGGTTTGAAACTCGAGTTGTAAAACAGTCGACCCGTGTGCGGAGGGCCTAAGCATTAAAAATAAACTTGTTACATTGTTAGTTCTGTTGTAATTACTGTACAAGTTTAAATTGTTTCAAATAACTGTGCGCTGTTGAATTGAATTGGATAAAAATCGAAGTGGCGGTTTTGAGAGCCGAGCACCATTTTTGGGGAAATGAAAGGCAGTACGTTTCGTTAAAACACATACTCTGGCCAGACAAATTTATAACACCCTGTACATTTCGATATATCTGTCTAATGTCTGTTTATCCGTTAATTTAATTACAGTTTTCCATTTTTTAATTACTAATGCACTTATTGGGTTCACTGAAATGTTCTTCGTTTATGTATTTAATTACTGAAGATGAAATTAATGAGTGTTGTTTTTCATTTCAATTTACTGAAACATAAACCAATTTATTTTTCCCTTAGCATAAACTTCACTATTAATTCTATCAATGTTATTGAATTGTTTGTTATTTGAATGTGCTTACTGTATTGAAAAGCTTAAATAGTTTTAGATGATTCTAGAGTAGACTTTTCTAGAAAAAGAATTGTGAGTGTGTTTAAGACCACACGACTGACATGACGTGAAAACTTCTATGCCAATTTGGCAATTGGTTCGAAGTAACACATTTTATAAATAAGAGTTTATTGAAGGAGTCGCGGTTATAGATGAACGTGCGAAGTTAATAACAAAAATGTGGAAAATAATAAATTATTTTCAAATAAAATTCAAAATTAAATGTCATCAGGTTTAAACTAGAATTCATAACAGGTCAAAGTATGTTCGAGTTCAATAATTCAGTTAAAATATAAATTTTCTTTTTGTCATTTACCATAAAGTAATTTGTGTCAGAAGGTTGACTTTGAAATAATAATACAGATACAAAATAAAATCTGATATCAATTAAATGCATATTAAATATGATTTAAACTGTTCTATATAATAAAAGTTTTTAATTTTAGTTTCCATAGATTTGTTGAATTTTAATACTCTGACAAGGACTGAAATTAATTGATAAGTAATAATAATGAAGGTGTAAAATGAAGCTATTTTTACCTAATTTTTAGTCAAGAGAAATATTAATTTAATCATAGGAATGCTTTATGTATGCAAAATTTATATTCATTTTTATTATTATCAAAGAAAAAATTCACTACAAAAATTTATTTTCTGATAGTGACAAACTTTTGTATCCTTATTATATCTTATAGTTTAAATAATACAAAATATGATATCAATAATATTGTGGATAAATGAACTTGAACAATATAAAATATTAATCACTTAGCAATGACCAATTAACCCATACTAGCTTTCTATACACACTCGAAACATTACAGGTTTCATTACATTTCAAACATAGAAAATATAATTCATTAGTAATTTATCAGTACCAACTAACCTACCTTCGAAATTTTTTTACTTATTATTACACGAGAGGTTTGTATTTTTTCGACTAAATTTGGATTTATCTAACGAAAATTTGTATAGCAATTTAACGAGAAGAACTGTCAACTTACAAAAACACGACAGCGAAGCTGAAGCGTTTTGGGTTGTATAACGTAAAAGCCCCTATACAGGAACACTATTTTTGGGTGTGTAATTAAATTGGCTTATAAAAATTAACAAATAAAGTAAACACCCATTTTGTTTTCTTAATAAGCATGAAAGTTTTTTTAATCCAATGAATATGTTTTTAAAAAAATACAACCCAAAAATTTTTATTCATTAATGTTTTTCTTTTACAAAATGTTGACATCAACATCGAAACAGATAAATATTAATGACATTAGAAGTCGGGAACCGATATACAAACAAACAGACGTGTAATATGAGTAATATGACACATAGAGTGACATCTAGACGTCAAAATAGGAAACGTAGAATGGTTTAAGTATCAGACGTAAATAAAGGATTAAAATACTGTATTCAACAAAAATGCGAGGTGAATTTAAATTGAAAAATAATCATTCTATTAATAATAATTTTTGTTATCAGAGGTTTCTTTCAGAAATAACTTCATTAATATACAAATGTCAAAACTGTTAGGACATATGAACGCGTTCCGGTATAGGGGCTTTTACGTTAATTCTAATTATTATTTAATACATTGTTACCATGGTTCTGAAATCAGTTAAATTTACCAATGCGAATGTTTGTTTCATTTTTATCGTATTTACCTACAATGAAATGATCAATGAAATATTTTGTACCATTTTTTTTTCGCGTAAAAGTGAAAAAACTGCAATATTCTTATGGGACTTGATACACATGAGTTAAATTGTCTTCGATAAAAAGAATTGAATTTGTAATTACTTATTACAACTTCACCGAATTGAATCGTTCTAGGTCAAACAGTTCAAAAGTTATAATAAAGTAACTATGACACACAGACATATTTACAGACAAATAAGTATGAAAGACCAAATATTACATAATATGTTCTACAATCTATTAAATTTCTTCACTTCAGTTTATTTGTTACTTACTATCTTCTCGAACTTTCGATGAATTTGTACAATAATTCATTTCTTCTAATAGAATATATAATTTTCATAAGTACCATCACAAAATATGTATATACTGCACTTCTCGATCGTATTATTAAACTTTTCTTTTGTCTTGAGGAAAATAACGAAAACGAAGAAAAAATAACAGTTGCATAGAAATATACGTTGTAAGTAGAAACAATTACTGACTACCAGGAACGTGGCCGGACGAACGGACGGACGTAGAATGGTTAAAAAAGAAGGATAAAATGAGAGAAAAATTAAACGCCATTTTACAAGAACTCTTTCCAGTTGGAAGCTTACTTGCTAACTTTTTTATGAAATGACATTTTTTTTATTAGAATAAATATGTAAGTTTCTTTGAAATATATACGTACATGTTGGGATTTAATACCAGAAATTAAAAAAAAAAATTAAAAAATAACAATAAATTTTATATAAAAAGGAATTAAAAAAATATTTTAACTTTGCCTAAGGTTCAAAAAAAAAAAATACTACATAGAAAAAAATAAGTAAATAATATGTATGAGTTTCTTTTATTTAGAATTAGCGGTTTTTCGCGGCTTCGCTAGTGCGAATTTCAAAATTCATTCAGTAAAGATTATTTTTCCTGCGTTATTCTCTAAACCTGTTAACCTCATTTATTCAATCATTTATTGTTAGTTGTTACCTTTTATCCTTTTTACTTTTAAAGTTTTTCTGATTAGATTTCCCTGACCGCTGGACGTCCTGAACACCGCTAAAATGTTTACAAATTGTGGCAATTTATAAAAATTAATTTAAAAAAAAAAAAAAACTAATAAATAACATTATTATAAAAAATTGCCCAGTGATTTGGCCCCTACAATGCGTGAAATTTACTTTGGGAAAATGTAATATCTCATACTTATGTTGATAAATTATCAATAGTTGACGCGTTGACGCTTTGAAAGTCAACATGACTTATGTCTTTGTTGAAATAAGATCCCAATTACTCGATAATGTTCATAATTGGAATGACAGAAAGCCTGAAATTACTTTCAAGCAATAAAATAATACAATAAAATCATTTTCGAAATTAATACAATGACGGTTACGAAGAATTGTGACGAAGAAATAACACTGTTTTGACAGCTAATACACTTTATATGGAATTGTTGACGTGGTACAGCGTGGTGTTGAAATTAACGAGTATAGCTCGTCATCGGTTTTTTGTGTTATACGGCACAATGACGAGCTATACTCGCCATACGACTAAAGTTACTGTTGAATATGATAATACCTAATTTAATTTAAAATTTTTAGTGTACTGAATGTGGCAACACTTTTATTACTTGTAGAGATATCACAGATTGTTTACCGTTAGAATTTCAAATAATATAATTTTGGATAACTTCAAAATTAGTCATCACTGCTTGCATGAGGCAGAATCAAAAGTTGAAAAACGCATCAGACGCATCACAACGAAAAATCAAAAGTTCATTTTTGCATTCGATGCGTCAAAACAATGTATCAAGAAATTTGGTGATGCGGGTCCAAGATGCATGTCATGTGTATAATGTAGAATTATAACTACTTGCCAGATTATGTAGGTATTAACACCAACAGGAATAATTCCGAAAAACAAATTGTTGAAAAAGATGACAGTATTTACCTTTGATTAAAATTGTTTAAACTATTTGAATACATCTTGCACTCAAAATAGGTATGTAATATTTTTATTCAAATAATTTCAATATTTTCAATTTCAAATAAATTCACGTTGAAATTCAAAGATAATATACCTACAAAAGGACTGTATTGCTATATTATCTATAGTTTATCATGATACATTATCTGTCTTATCTATAGCCAAATCAGAGGCTAAATGATGCCAATAGTCCGTTCAAAAACATCTAATGTGCATCAAATTTCAAGAGAGCATCAGCAGTGCATCATGTAGAATTAGACGCATCAGAAAAGTCATGCAGCTGCATCGATGCAGTAAAGTTTACATTTTTGAAGTTACCCTTTAATTAACAATATGTGATAATTACAAAATAAAAATGGATTTTTTTAAAATAAAAATTAAACAGTTCTTCCCTGCATAATCTTTAATGATTAAATCATACCGCAAGGGGTTAATCGGATTTCACTTGACGTCATACAGCGTCAATAATCGTTGACCGGTTAAAAAAAAATTGGTTTTTAACTTAATTCATACTGTGTTTTATTTGGATTTAAAGTTTTTTCACACCACTAAAAACGTCGTTTAATTTTCTTAAATGTCTTTTAAATTGTGTTAGTACCAGTGTTTTTTGTTCTCTAGCCTCAGTTTTATATTTTTTTCGCAGAACACAGTTTCAAAAACGCTACTCTAAAGAATAAATTTATGTGCAAAGTTTCATCGAAATCTGTCTAGTGGTTTTTACGTCTATCGTGCACATCGACTTATCATTTTATTATTATACATTTATTATGTAGATATATTATATTAACCTACTTGTAGTTGGGTTTTATGACTGCTACTCTGGGTGTCCATATTAACTACTTAACTAAAAACATTTGAATACTCAAAATTCACAATGATTCTCAGTAGATATCGCCTTCTGTCATAGCAGGATAATTTTATGTGTATAGAATGAATATTTAGTGATCATATATCTATATTATGAAAAGCTGCATTCCATAGCTTACTTAGCACGACGAGCTAACGAGCAGATCATTTGTTGTATGATAAATGCTTTACTTATTCTATGCGGTGTAGTCAAGGCGCCAAACTACTATTATGATCAAGTCCTCAGCGTAAGTGTAGAAAATTGTAACTAGTGGTGAGCCCAGAGTGTGCCCGACACGGCTTAAGACATGTAGTCAGTCGGTGTCCGTCGCCGAACACACAGTGCATTGTAATACAATGTTAAACATTGTTACTTGAATTGGACAGGTTGGTCTGTCCCATAATAGGTGTTTTGTAGTAGTGTGTGTGAATACGCACACAGATGTAAACACCAAACCAACACCATTGCAAACAGTGTGTACATACGCAACATAGTGGGGAGATTTTACGTCACCCATTGGCGACAAGTGAAACAGTTTGATAGACATTCTAGTTTGGTGCCTTGATTATGTTTATGACAGTTAGCATCCCAACTGTAATCAGAATTTTACGTCATCAGACTTGGCAGAGAGGTGGAAGGTTATATACGTATTTAGAGTTTATGTTGGTATGTGTAAGGTAGTGGATGTTTGCGTGTGTAATACTCTGTATGTATGTAGCGGTGATCCAAGGTGAGAATGCATACGTATACTGGAACAACATGTGCATGTACCTGCTACTAGTGATGTAACAATGAACAGCCACCACTGAGGCCACGACTAAACAATGAATGTGTACGCTTGAAGAGCCGATGGACCACTAATCAGTAAGCAGTATAAATTGCTACTTACTGCAACTTTCGGATCACACTTTTTTGTATGTAGGCTTGATCTGTCTCATCTGTGGGTGTAGTACTACCGTGTTGTTACAACTACGTGTAACTACAACTAGTATACGAATAACACTATACAAGTTTATTTGTATTTAGTAGTAGTTCTTTGGTCGGTTGGCTTATGTCCAATGGCAAACAAGATAATATGGACACAAACATACATACAAATAACACAACAGATAATGTCGGACCGGACAGACGCACGGATGGACTGACTGACCAAGTTTAACATGCACCAAGGTTATCAATTTGTTAATTAAAATCATATCGCCATATCGCCGCGCTATAGAGCCATTTATTTCTCTAATATGAATGTATGATGTATGGAGATGTTAAATTATAGAGATATATAAATGTACACTACGGATCAAAAAGTGTGGGCGCTTTTTTTGATGATCAAAAATAAACTAACAGTTTCAATTCTATTGGTGTAATGACATACGTGCAGTCGGCACTATGAAAGTGTTACAGCACGGGACTAAAATCACAGAGTCATAGTGAGATAGACGCCAAAGTAAAATTAAAACGTAAAGTTTATAAAACAAAATGTACATGTAAGCAAATAAATTAAAAAAAATACCTGGACGCCAGTGACTAGCTTACTGCTATGTACCTGTACTACGGCAATAACAAAACAAACATTCTTCTGTGTGTACTGACATGCAGCATTTGATTGTGTCTGTTATACAAAAGTGGATTGGTAGTGCACAGTTTCATAGTGGCTACTGTATTCGATCACAGAAATTTGGACGAACTTTTCAAGTACGACAATATTCAGTAGCATTGTCCACAGTCGCTTATTTATTTATAAGGAAATTTTTAAACATAACTAGACTGAACATAAGTAGATAATATTTTGTTGTAAACAATTTATTGTTAAAAGCTTACGTTCACCAATAACATCCTTTCAAAAAGTCAGCCCAAATATCTACGGTCATTCTATACCAAAGAAAGAAATATATTTGACAACAAAAAGAAACACTATCTTTTCTCAACTATAGTTTTTGTATGATAACTGGAATCTTAAAATTGCATTTAATTTTTGAAAAAAGTTGAAATTTTTGAAAAATATTAAATAGATAGTATTAAAAATAAAATTGTCTCTTGTTTTAATTTACTTGCTTTCTTTTACAACATTTTTTTGCGTGGCACTGAAATAGTTAAATATTTAAAAAGTTGTGACTTCCTCGAAAAGTAATCAAACTTTTTTATAGACTTTAAAAGTTTTCTAGTATGTTCACTATAGATTTACCAGCGCTTCTAATGAAGATAAAAAATATTACAAACTTTTCAGTACCTAGAAAGCTGTGACCTAGGCACAGATCAAAATTATTGTTTGGTTTTCCCTCCTAAGAAAGAGTTTTAATGGAAATTAAATTTAATAAAAACTTTTGAAACGGCAGTGTATACCTACATATAAGATACCACTTGTTAGAATACTTTTAAATTAAGAAAGTAAATTTCCAACATATCGATTACTTATTACTCGATCAAATGCAATAAATAAAATGAACTGATTTATTTTACTGCACTTTAATTATAATTGGTTCATAAGTCGTAATTTTTTTTTCTTCTTTCACAATTTTATTAATGTAAGTCGGGAGGAGATTTAATATACTTCACGACCATATCTACGATAACTACTTAGTTTACAACAAAACACATAAATATTGGTAACCACAACTCACAGCCAGTGCATTACATATCGCAACTTGAATACATGGTAATGTAATAAAGATATAACCACAAAAACGGTATGTTGGAAATATTTGCAAATTTTATTTAAAATTTATGTAATAGAAGGAAGTGAACTGTACTTAGAATTTAAAAATTAATTTATTGTTTGGATTAAAAGGAGATTAATGTAGGGTTGGGCGGGGTAAAAAAAAGACAAAATCAAATCTTTTCATTTTTCATGTAGAAAATATTTGAATTTTTAGACAAAAAAAAATACTTTATGATGTTAAATTGTTTGTATTTTAAGATTTTGCCTTTTTTTCACTAAAGCTAATGGCATAAATCTATAAAAAAATAAAAACCTTGCCGTTTTTTTACCCACCAAGTGGGGTAAATAAAAGACAGACATAACTAATAGGATACTGCAAGTACATGAGGGGAAGGGTAAAAAATAGACAGCTTGGGTAATTAGCAGTACAACACTTTTTATTTCACAACTCTATCTCTACTACAAAATTTTTTATAGATATATTTAAATTTTACGTACTTTACCAAAAACTTTAGCTAAGATTAAGCAGTAAGAAAAGACAGAAAATGTTAACTGATGCAAAAGCTTGACTCACAGGAAATTTCTTTGGACTTTAAATATTAAAATAATTTTTATTTCACAAACGTACAACTAATACAAAATTTATTGTAGCTCATTAAAATACCAAATATGTTAATTTGAGGCTGTCTTTTTTTTACACCACTTTACATAAATGAAAAAAATAAATCAAAATAATCTATGAATGAGTTAAAAATACTAAATGTGTGCAGTAAAGCATAGTTATACATTATAAAAGTATAAATACATTTTCATGGGTCAAAAATACAAATTTTCGAATGAGCTGAGATTGATATCCATGAAAACCGTCTGCTCACTAACAAAAAAATTGTTTTATTGAAGAATCAGTATTTTTTTAATCCATAAAATATACATAAACATGCCATTACCTAGTTTTAAAATGAAAATCCTTGTCAATAATTTTTAATTTTTCTAAATGTTAACCCCTTGTTTTGTCTTTTTTTTAACCCACTTTTTTTTAACATATAAAAAATTACAAGCAGTCGGACCAACACTGTTGAGTTTAATATAAGTACCTATGTCTTTTTTTTACCCCGCTCGAGCAGTGTCTTTTTTTTACCCCGCCCAACCCTACTTGTTCAGGTACAAAAGTATATTTCAGCGAAAAAATTTTCTTTTATCAAAAATTAAGTAATGTATTAATTTTCTTCAGTTATTATATTTGTACATCACTTGTTTTTTATAATTTCCGCACGCTTATGTTGCAGCAATATAAAAGTATCCTTGAAAAAGCGTTGTAAAAACGTTGTAAAATGATGTTTTTAAATTATATTTCAAAAACGGCGTAGTGAATACTTTTTATTTCTTATTAAATATGGTTTGTAACTTTGTATTTTATATAACATATTAAATTTTTATCAAATTCCTTTGACACATTTTTATTTTATTTAAAAAAATAGAGTTTCCCACAGTTAAGAGCCTGTGTTAAAATTACAGAACTTTGAAATCGTTTTTCTCAAAATTGATGTGGTCAATTCTTTCTTTTCGGTAAGGGCTCGTATTATTGGTATTGAACTAAATAAATATCTAAAGAAGTTTCGTTAAAATCCTTTGAAAAAATCGTTTTATCGACCAACTACCTTAAGGTAAGTAGAAGAGACAATTGACGTAAAAATGATTTGTTCAAGTTAGAGGCGTAATTAGAGATTTTACGCCCTGGAGCGATCTAGATTCAAGTGGCTCCTAAAGAGTCCATTTTTTCCCACAAAAAACGTAGTTGGCGAACCCAAAAAAATTCTATTCTTTTATTTGAAAGTTCTTAAGGGAAGGATGATTCTGCCCTAAGAATTGAGAACTACCAAAAAATTACATTCCCTTGTTGCGTCCATACTTTTCCCTGTTACACTTTTTTGTCGTGCGCTCTGGAGTGACTGCTCCACCTTCTCCATTACAGTTACGCCTCTGGTTCAAGTTTCAGAAGATGCAAGGAAACTGTATTCTGGGCTCAGTTGTTCTGAAGTTAAAATGAAGATTAAAAAACCTAGAGAAAATTTATATCGTCGGATTCTACCAATTAGAAATTATTCCTATAACAAATTAGAGAGATATGAGAATGGGCCAACATTTAGCTAGGATCGATGGTCTAGTTGTAATAAGGTGTATGACAGTTTATTATCCAAAGATACTGTGTTCGAATCCGAGCTGATCCAGTGTGATAACTTTTTAATCACCATTTGAATTTTATTTTAATTAACACAATGATTTGTGCGTACATGTCAAAGTGAGTGTTGAGTGTTGGATTATGGATGAATATTCACAAGAACATCGATAACAACTAAAATTAAATCATATTAACTGAATGAGATAACTCTCGTAGCATTATAAACAACCTTAATGCCAGTTAGTAGTGACTTCTATCGCATCGAAAGTGTTACCATTTAAAATTTGAAATAACTATCAATGGATAAATGAAAAGTTGTACCAACAATCAACATGGAACCAAAAAGAAATTGTTGAAATTAATTTATTACACATGCATAGCCGTATAATAATATAATACAATAATATATTAAAATTAATTAACATTTCGTGACGTTTAAATTAATTAGATTTAAAACAATTAAATACACTACTGTACAAAAATACAGTACTACGTAAGTTTAAAAAAAGCTCTGGTGTATAAAAAACCACACGCTAGGAGTGAAAACTTATTACTACCCTCGAAAATACACTTTTTAATTATAAAGCATTTACTCGTGGCTTCGCACACGTGGATAAAATGTTAATACAAATGTAGGTGCCGTAAATTTTATATTTATTCATGTTTCCTTCATAGATATCACCAATAAAAATATTACCATTAGAAAGAGTGTATATTATTATATTTGTTATATCCCTGACACATTTATTTCATTATAAGTAAAAATAAAAAAAATAAAAAATAGTAAGTGTCCGGGTCTACACCCTAAATCCGTCTTGACCCGGACACTTACTTAAATAATGTAAGAACATGCAAACTAACCTCTCCCGTCGGGTTTAGGACAGTGTTTTATATCGTCTAATGTCTTTGAACCTGTCAAAGGCTTCAAAACATTTTGTGGGAAGAGAGAGCGGGCAATGCATAGTATGCCTCTCTATGAAGCAAACATACGATATGACACTAGAAGGAGGCATAAACCGCGTAATTTTGGGGGGAATATTAACGTAGGGTAGTGGGAGTTACAGCTGGTACGAATCGCGGCCATAGTGTAATAAACTGATGTGTCCGGGTCTAAACGAATATACATATATAGCAAGTATTTTTTTATATATATTTATCGAATATAACTTCAAACATCATTAAATGATGCGCGATAAAATTCTGAACACATATGTACATGTCAAAACTAAAACAATATAACAATTATGACGAAAATTACATGCCTAAGTTAGACACACATTTTATTTCTTTGAAAAACTGTAGGATAGTCATAGTACTCCTGTAAAATGAGATAGTAAATTAAAAATTAAAATTGACATAGTGTTTGAAAAATTACCAAACTGGATTGGCTGGGACTCGAACCCGGATCTCTTGGTTACCAGCCAAACGCCTTACCAACTAGGCCGCCGATCACTTGTTCGAGTGCCACTCCAATTCAGTAATCAATCAAACACAACCTCTCTCTAATGCGAGACGCAGTTTTATACTTTTAATTTCAAATGTTATCGAGTGCCTGTGAAACATTATTAGTGTATGGCGGATTTTTATCCGTATTTTTAAACATACACCAATATTCACATGTCCACTCAAGAAAGATAGTAAATGTTGAAATCTACAGATAGTAAATGTTGAAATCCGTAGTTTTTATTGGTACAGCTGTTTAGAGGATGTTTTTCTCTCTCTAATGACATCAAGAACAAATGTTTATTGTAGCAGGTTAATGTAGAAATTATTTACTTTGAAGATTGGTGCAAAGTGTCCGGGTCTAGACGGTTTTACAGTATAGTAATGTAATGTTATACTTACATCGTGTCACAATTGAGAGTTTATCCTTTTCTTAGGAAAATTTTCCTACTAAAATAAAGTGTTTCCCCTCAGATAAAAAGTAGCCTATAATCATCTCTGTTTCCCAAGCTATCTCTTTGCAAAGTTTAGTTGATTAGTTAAGTTGTTGAGGCGTGAAGGCAATTAAAATAAACACAAACAAACAAACTCACTTTAACATTTAAGGAAACAATAATACACACCACAGTCTGTTATCAAGTGATGTCGTCCTGAAGTCAATTATTTATTTTTAAAATAATAGCTACAAAAATGATATGAATCAGATCTGTTAGTGAAATTCGATAACCTGAGTGTTAAATTTTCTTATTTTCCGGTTGCGATTTTTATTGTTAGACTGTATCCTCATTTTCAATATATAAATTAGAATGGGAAATTGACCGAAAGTCTCTCCGTTATCGGCCGGTCGCCATAGTCAGAACCACGAAGTTTATAAATAAACAAACGCTTTTTTTGTGGCCTTCCATATTTAAAATTTTTTGTTGGTCCGCCAAACATTTGTCCGCCAATACTGTTCTAGAATCTAGAGAACCAACGACGCAATACGTTTAGTTACTAATCAATATGGGAAACTACAGCCATTTATATCAATTTAACAAGAAATTGACTATCAACCTAAATCAAGGCAAGATTTCATATTAATAATAATCGGATGGACATTTTTCACGGTATTTGTTTATTGACACGTCTGTCATTGTCTGTTTATGATGTTGTCAGTTAATTAATTGTGTCTTCGTTGAAATTAGCAGGAAGGACATCATAACAAGGTTACAATAAACAATACGTCATATCATCGCTAGGAACACCACCAGGAAGAACGAGGAAAACGAACATGCTTGGTTTCAACAAATTCTATCCCCTTATCAACAGAGGGTATTGATTACTGTCTATCCTGCGGCTATAATGATATTTTCATATGATACACATTCTTAAATAATTAAATGTACAGTCAGTTACAATAAATGGTGAAGTAGATATTATCGAACCACTTAATAATGGAATTTAACGTCTGTTCTCGAAACTATCCAATAAAACCTCTCTTTATGCGGTCTCTTTTTTAGCCACTTTTTCGTACCCCAAACAATTCTCATTTAAGGAATCCTCTACAAGTGACCTGCTATAAAAAAATTACTTGTTTGGAATTTTTTTGCGGGAAACTATTTATCGTAATGAAAAAAAAAATAACTTTTATACATTAAAATACATAATATAATTAAGTGTATCCTGAATATCCATTCTTTTATTTCTGATCAGCTATCTGCCCTTGTAAGCCTTTTGAAGGACACAGGCCTAAAAAAAAAAAAAAAAAAAAAAAAAAAACGATGCTAAAGAAAACTATAAGTCCGATTGGACTAAAATTGAATGCATTCTCTTTACTATGGTGTTTCTTGTAAGACTATCTAGAATCAGCCCTTAATATAAAACATTCGATTTTTTAGAACGCTTGAGAGGCCCAAAAACAGAGCAATTTTTCTATACAAATCCAAAAATTTGAACATTTATATGTGAAATTTTTCTACTATTTTTAATGCATTTTATCATAAAATAAAATAAAATAATAAACTTTATTCTATATTTTCATATGATACATGAATGGATTGCGTCAACAGATTATATAACAATATAGCTACAATAAATAATAATTTAACAAATTTGTTATTGTTTTTCTCTTTTTTAATTTTAAAATATTATTTTGAAAAGAAATCCTCTAATTTATAGTCACATTCTCCTACAAGATAGTCTTTTAATTTTTTGTTACAATTTTTTACAGTTAAGTCTCTCAATTCAGGTAAGGTAAAAGACCCGGTAATTGACCCTGGCCCAGTTTCTGAACTTTTCAACTTTGTTATAAATTAATAAAAAAACTATATTTTAAATAAGAAAAAAAATAAATTCTTAATTTAAAGTAATCTATCCTGTGTCTAATGAACAGCAATTTAAAAAGTTTAGAATATATTAACTAAATAAAAAAAAAATTTTTAAGTTTAAAATGTGTGTAAAAACTATTTTTTTGATAGTTTCCTAACAGTTTATGTTACAAAGTACTCATTTTGATCTGTGCAATATTCATCATGTAAGTATGAAAACTTAATTAAAAATATATGAGCAGGTTAATATTTGTTTAAAATTTATTTTAAAATATTTATAAAATACCTTAGAATGATTTTTATTATTGAAATATGAGGGTCAATTACTAGGCTCACTTCTAAAGTGGTATGGCCCAATTAAATTCTAACCAGTTTTTGTTAGTTATTTTGTTATTTATAGTTATCTTCGATTTGTTTTTATTTTTCATAACGTATATAACATTAAACATTCATTTTTATCAATAAAAAATTATTTATAAATTAAATTTTAAAAAACTGTATTTTTAAATTTAAGGATTAGAAATTAGGCCACTGTCAGGGTCAAAAACTGTCACATGAGAAATTTTGAAGGTCAGAAACTGGGTCCTTTTTGTCAATTTTTAAAACATTAATTTAAATTATTAATTCAATTCAAATAATTATTTTACTTGTATGACTTTATTTTGAAAGCCATAAACTAGTTGGTAAAATTATTAATTGTCTCTTAAGTTTAAACTTATATTTATTACTGTCGTTTAACCTCAGCCGTCACTCTTAAAAGGTCAGAAACTAGGCCCGTTACCTTATGCCGCATTTAAAGTTGGTATAGATGCCGCATCATATTACATGTTAAAAACATAGACTTACACCTTAATTATGCATTTTTTTTAGACTGTAAATTATGCCACGTAAATATAAAAGGTTGGTGCTCGTCAGCCTAAAAGTGTATTAAAAAAAAGTAGAGCTCAAGTTTGTTGGACCCTAATGTACTAAGAAAAAACTAGTGCGCAAAAAGTAAATGTAGTAAATCGTAGAAATATAGTTAAGTAATTTTTTTGCAATTAATATCAATAAATGAATGTGAGTGAGTGACTTATATGATGTGTGACACTATAAGTAATATAATAATAAAGTGTATAACTCGCGCCACTTACGAGAACGTTTGTTCATACTTAAGAAGATATTATCAAAACTATTCTGAATATTTCTCTAATGAGAATGAGTGGGACGGAAACAAATATCGTCAAGATTTATTCAACTAAAAACTACACATAAATGAGAAATGAGTTTCAATATGTAGTTTGTGTAAAGGATGCTTGTTGGTCCCAGTGTACAATATGTTTCATAAAAAAACTAAAAGCAAATTATTGTTTCCGAAGTAACAATTTTTTGGAGGTTTCTGGCATTAGATGTGTCTGACAGAAGAACTCATCCAAAATTTTTGAACTTCAAACGTTTTCACCAAATTTCGTTAAAGTCGGATGTTCATACATTTATAAATTTTAATGAATCTCCTTTCGGCTTGTAAGGACCTCAAAACAAATTTCTATCATAGTCCCGGACTCAAGTCTCACCATAATAGTGGCCATAATAGCTGAATTTTCCATTCGGAAATTCGTTAAAATGTTATTGTTCAGTATCAGTTGTTTCTGATTCATCGAAGTCTTTAATAATATTCATATCATTAGGGCTGTGTAGCCATAACCATGAAATACTTACAGTTTCGTTAAATCCGCCTATTCGTCACGAAAATGTATGTTAAACAATTTAAAAGAGGAGTTATGTTGAGTATACATGATGCATTAACGTCGAGCGAATATTTTTCCTGCTAATATCCTGCAAATTTTTTATCTAAATAATTTTTATTATTCTCATTTTCATTTTTTTAGGTATTAACAGAATAAGGTAAATGTACCAATACCGGAACGACGAAGGGCATGTGACTGGTTTTTGACATTTTAAAAATACTTAAATAGGATAAATGGAATAGACATTCAGCAATGCAATCGTATGCAAATCAACTATTTTTTTTTATTTTTTATTTTTTTTTAAATTTAATATAAATTAAAAATGTTTTTCAAAAAAGTGTAAATGTCCCAGTATCGGAACACTTGAAAAGCCTTATCCCAGTACCGGAATATGGTTGACCCAACATCGGAACAGTAAATGAAATGAGTTTCGCTGTAGAGATAAAATGAGTATATTTACCGTAAACTTAATGAATTAAATAAATACCTAACTAATTAAAATAGTAAATCAAAACAGAATAATGATAATAAATAACTGGGCTCGCAACAATTACATAGTAAACAATTTAAATAAAGCTAGATTTTATATTTATAGTCAGACAGTACTGAAAGCAACACAAATAATAAAATAATTTAGCGATTCTACAACACCACAAGTAGGAAATAATAACAAAATGGTCCATATTCATTTGGTTACACGCTAAGGTGAAAAATAAAATTTCACAATTTTGTAAGATACTAAAATAAAATAATTCGGCAATTTGATTACACACTAAAATAATAAAAGAAAATAGTCCAACAATTCGGCAATTTGATTACATACTGAAATAATTTGTATTAATAAAAAAATGAAATGCACTTGATATTTTTATTTTCAAATTATTGTATATTCAATAAAAAGTACTAATTTTAAGTTAATAAAAAAAAAAAAAACAACAACAACTGCTTACAGGTTACAATTGACCAAATTGTTTAGGTAAGAAAAAAATTCTATCTCTGTAATTTATTTACATTATTCAAATTAAAGTTTATACATGTTTTATGCATTTTTTAAAAGTATTTACTGCATTAAATATTAATAAACAAAACGGTTTTATTATTGCACTTTATTTTCTCACTCAAGATAGTACACCTTAAATGTCAATAAAGAAAATCAATATAGCTGACTGTTACGATCAGTTCCGATACTGGGCACTGGCTTATTTTAGGTGTACCAAGAGAGGAACAGGATATTTAGGATAATAATATAATTTTTCTGGTATTATCAATAAAATTTATGGAATTATAAATGTTTCTATAAACATTTAAAAAAAAAATTTATCGAAAAGTCCCTTTATTCGGTTTGTACAAACAAAACTGATTGGCTGATTTCTTAGCAAAACCATTAAGAGATTTGGATAAGCCATGGGTCTAAGCGCATTGCTACAATTTATATTTTTTTTTCTTATAATTCCAGAATATTTTGAAATTTTTTTAATGATTTATCTTATGAATGAAAGATTGAGGTTTAAAATGAAAAAAGCAAGACTGAATTTCATTGCGTGTGAAATAAAATATAATACAACCAATATTAAATCGTTCCGGTATGGGGTCTCGTTCCGGTATTGGTACATTTACCTTACTCATCGCTGGAAAACATCTCATACCAATTCCAAAATATATAAAATATAAAATTTGAATCCTATATGTCCACAAAATTTTTCTGTGTAGAAGATAAGTATTTTCTAAGTATTAAATGAACGTCAATAATTCAAATTTTCACGTTCAGTTTTTCTTGAAACCGACTATACTTCTTATAATAGCGACCATCAGCGACGTTCTATTGAACGTCAATAATTCAAATGTTCACGTTCAGTTTTTCTTGAAACCGATTCTACTTCTTCTATTAGCGACCATCAGCGACCATTTATGTAGTGTTTATGTTGTAAGTATTTAGGGCACGGTTGTCATTATAAGAGAAGAGATTAATAATTTATAATGAACATAATTTTACGTTCAATAGCCTTTTATATATGATTCTGGAAATGATTTGAATAAATATTTCAAATAATTAAATTTACTCTTGTTTATTTTATTTCGGACGTCGAACGAACATTTTGATTTAAATATTTTAAATCAACAGAAAATTAATAACTTTGTTGATTCTAATTATATGCTGTATACGATACGGTTAAAATGATCCTTTAGTGTTTGGTTGGATATTAAAATGATACAGAATATAATATACCTACACTGAGAAAAAATTACAGTAAAAATTACGGAGCTGCCTCCGGTAAACCAGGCTCAAGTGACCAGTCGGTAGGAAATTATCAAGCAAAAATATAAAAAATGCCTTTCAAACATTATTTTTTACGATTCATTTGAAAATTTTCCCTGTACAGCTTCAGAATTTTTCCTATACAGCTCCGTTTCATTTCAAGTGGATACCAGGAAAATTTACTTAATTTTTGTAAAATTATACTAGATATAGAAGAATTTTTACGGAGCTACAGTGTCATTTTTAGTAAGCTGAAAGGTAGACGCTATTTGTTATTTATATTTTCTCCTTGAAACCTGTCTTTCAGCATCTCTCTCACACAAGCATCACACACAAGTGACGATAAACAGTTGTGTGTAACATCCACATAAGGTCGAGTTTGTTGGATTGCAAAAAAATTATTAGAATTATTTTTAGATGATCACACGGAATGTTATTTGGTTAGTAGTAAAAAATATTCATTGTGTGACCGTTACTAGTTCAGTAACAGCGAGCCATGGTAGTGAGTGGATGTACACTGAGTGGAGTGTTATCTTTTATTTTTTTTTTTATAATAAACTATTTAATGTAATTAACATTTAAAGCAAAGAACTGTTATTTGTGTTTCATGAATTGTTGTTTTTATTTTTATTTTTTATTTTAATTGTTGTATGTTTTTTATATGTATTGATGTTTATTGAAACATGTTTTTCCACAAATAATAAAAAACCACAGAACATTTTTTTAATATTAATAATTTGATTTTAATCCTTACCCTTCTAACAATATTTTTTTTTAACTATTTTAATTCAATTATTTATTAATAAATAAAAAAAAACTTATAAATAATACGGTAAGAGAGTAGAATTTTTCCTGTACAGCGCCGAAATTTTTACGGAGTCACAGTGCAATTTTTACTGTGCAGTCAAATTTTACGGAGCCATAGGGTAAATTTTACTATACTCATCCTACTTTTTCCTTTGCCTGTCACTTATGCCCGCATTACCAGAGAGCTCCGTAATTTTTTACTAGAAATTTCCGTAAAAATTACGGTATTTTTTCTCAGTGTAATAGAATTATTCGTAGAGTATCATCCCGAAGAGAGAGATACTTTTAATTTAAAACTTCAAATGGCTTCCTACTTCTTGGTTTATGGTAACATCTAATACGTAATCTAATTTTTTTCTTTTTTTGTAGAGGTAACGATCTGAAAATATTTAAAGACGTTGAGTCAGTATAGTCTGATTTTTATGTAGGTACAGTCAGTAAGCTATACATGACTTATTTTTTTTGAATCTCCTGTCATACCCCATTTAATGCGACGTTGTCAAATGTTGCCCGATTTTAGGTTCATAATTCATTTATTCCCAGAATTAATTTGTTTTTCAATAACACTTTTCCTAATCATTTTAAAATTGTGAATATATGTGTTTAAACGGGTTTATCTGTTTATTAGATGCAAAATTTTAGATTTTTAGTATCATTTTTCTTTGAAATATAGCAGAAATACTCTATTTTCCATATATTATAGAAATCAACATAAAACTTCAAGGGAATTTTATTTTAAAATCTATCCAATTTTATTGATTTTAACGGGTTTTCATCATTTTGATCCTTAAAAAATTAAAAAATAGACACATTAAAATGCTTTTTATGTGTTTATTTTCTTTCCAAATTTCTTTTTAGTAATTATATATCCTGTCCCTCCCCGAATGGCCGTGAAAGATAGAGCTACCTGCCTTTCCCATATTTACTTTTGTATACATTGGAGTTCTTTGATTAGAATATTTTTTAAGATTGAATCTTATTCGTAGTAAAAAGGTGAAATTACCAACTTTTAATTTTTATAATATACATTTTATATTTATAAAATTTACTTTGGAATTTTAAAGTTCTACGGCAAGCAATCTGATAACTGCAAAAAAATTAAATTTGTAATTTTGAGATGCAGTCGACACTTGCTAACTAATTATAAGAGGAATTATGAATGCATTTATAAATGTTAATTTCCTTTTAAATGTCTTACTTGATTGAAAAGATGAGATAAAATTTTAATGTAACATTAATTCATCTACTACACATTATGTAAAATAAATACAGTACACTCTAACAAATGGGCCTAATTCATCAAGGTTTTCCCCCCGCTATTATCCATAAATGAGGTGAAGAGCAGTTTTGAATGATAATTTCATATACGGGCCAAAAATAAAATCGCACATGGATTGCACACATGGCGATGATATGAATAAATTTATTGTTTCTTCTGTAAGAATATTTTTTCGAACCGAAAGTGTATCGAGAGCGAAACTAGAGCGTGGAACGGGCCAAACTGATTGTCGTATCGAATTTACCATTTTCGCATTTGCATATGAAATTATGAATGATTACTAGCAAACTTTCAACAGTTTGAACATTTGGTTTGGTTTCCAAATCTGACAAATATTGGAACGTTTTGCCACTGTTTCAAGGCATTAATTTCATAAAACGTATGCTGTTATTATACAGTCTCATCACAGGCTCGCCAGACAAAATAATAATATCAGCTGAAGGATGTTAACACAACAAAAAAAATAATTTTTTTATTACTCATGGGGGAGACTGTTTGCCCACTGTACTCTTCCCACATACTTTTGCGTGCGGAAAGTAACTTTCCACACGCAAATTGACAATAAAACACACAAAATTTAATCAAAACACGCAAAGCCGCCTGTTGATTTTTCATTTAATAAATATTTTATAATTATTTCTATAGAAACCACCAACAAAGTTATTTAAACAATAATCAATTCAGAAAAAAAAGACGAAAACTTAAAAATAAAAATATTATTTTAAAAAGTAATAAAAATGTCAAAAATAGTAATAACAATAGAAAAGAGTATGTCAAACTCGTAATAAAAAATAGTACGTGCAACTCGTGTGGGATTGTCGATTGCCCACTCAAGCGAATGAGCGCACTCACTACGTTCGTGCACTCAACTTCACTTTCGTGGGCAATCGACAATTTCCCGCATTTATTGCACAATATACTATTATTTTGAAAACCGAAAAGAAATCAAACCTACGACTTCCAATATACATATAAACAAACACAAAAGAATATTTCATTTACATAAAATATATGAATAAAACTGATAATATTGTTAACTTGACTTTACAGTAATGCGTAATCAATGCGTACTGCTTATCCAGAACGCTGTCTGAATAATTAATTAAGTTATTATGTGAAATTTTTAAGAATACAAAATATTATAGACTTTCAAAACACACGGCCAGACATAACTGTTTTAGACCTGTGATATGCGTGCATATTTCCTATTTAAATTTACAGCTACAAGATATTCTTGGTAAAAAATCAACGGATGCTCAAAATTTCATTCGTCTTTATTCATTATAAGAATTTTTGCCGCGTTTCCATAAAAAAAAAAAAATGTCGCGGATCTGAATTTGGCTCAAGACCATGCGAAAACCACCGTGGTTTCTTATACGATAATAATTTTGCAAATTGGTCGCAAATTCCTGATAAGGGACAAAGACGTTAGGTATACTGTTCTTATTCCCTAAATTGGAAAACGGACTATAAATTTTGAAATGAGAGAAAAAAAATAAACGATCAACGGTTAACTTACATTGGTTTGGTTGCCGGAAATATAAGCTTTATGATTCATTACCTGAAAAAAAGAAAAGAAAAACAAAATTAATTAATTTTATAAATAATTACATATCGAGCCATTATCGCCGATTTATCGTAAGCAACACTTTTATCGAAATTGAGATTTTTATTGCAAGCAACATTTTAAAACTGTAACGGACCAAAATTCGTTAATTAACGAGTTATAGCAACTGCTTAGTTTATCGTTAATACAACACATTTTATATAATAATAGGCTCAAGCATAATAAAATTAAGACAGCAAAAATATCGTAAGCGCCATACAAATAAATATTTAAAAAAATCCTTCTCCTGTAAAATTTGATATTTGTCGGTTACGCTAAAATGGCGGTAATGGCTCGATATACTGTTATGCATTTAGAAATACATATGAGCCGTTTATTTTGAAAGTGGGGCAAGTCCATTTTTGAAAAAAATGAAGATAATGAGAGTTATAGATAAGATTTAGTATGATCTTTTTATCTGACAACAATTTATAGTCAAAAAATTCAGAAGCCTAATAATTGGAAGTTTGAAGTTTTAGCTCTCAACAGTATTGTAAATCTGTTTATTTTGATAGTGGTGCAAGTCTATCTTACAAGTAAAATTTCCAAAACCGGACCTATTGATTTTGATGAAACTTAGATATGTTGAAGAACACTAAAAAATAAGTAATACGTATTTTTTTATCTGCGTAAAAGCGGTTTGAAGGGGTGAAATCGTCCTGCGAAACTTGGGGTGAAAATTTAATTTTTCAAATATCTCGAAAACAGTAAGAAATAGAGAAAAAGTTTAAATTGGCGATATTGCTCGTTTTTAAAAAGCTATCCATTGATATGTAATTTGCTTAAATTACACCAACAGGGGTAGTTTAGGGCTAAGATTTGGGGGTTAATTTTGCGAAAGGGGTAAAAAAATAAAATATAATAAAGTTTTGTTCACAGATTTCAAATGTACGTAAAAAAATCTAATCGACTTGTTTTTACTCAATTTCCTAATATCAAATCCAGGGGTAGTTAACTACGGGGGTGACTGTGTCGACATTATCGTACTATTTGAGTAACTGAAAACTTCTTCAAGGAAAATAGTTTAAAACAATTAGAATAAATTTCCAAATTCATTTTAAGCAACACTTCAAAGGGGGTGAGTCGCCCTTTTAAAGTACATACTTATTTTCATACACTCATTTCTACTAATAAGGCGCTGGCAGGGGGTAATAATGTTACAGTATATGCTTCTGAAGTTGAACTGTCGTATGAAAAGTTTTTAGTATGTTTATTTTTAAATGATAAAATTCAAATATTATCCATTTAAATTAACGATTACAATAATTCATTAATTTTGAAAGTGAGGCAAGTCCATTTAGTTTATACTAAAACCATTATTTTTTTAGTCAGCGCTATGAACACTATTGGATTATAAACTTACATTATCTGATACCACAAAATACAAAAATTATGTCTATTAACACTTACCAATATATTTTTAAATTTATTGAAACGCAAACCCTTAAATATCTCTCAATAACAAAATATGGACTTGCCCCACTTTCAAAATAAACGGCTTATATATGAAATATGCACGTATTAGCATACTACAAAAAGAGCATTTAAAACAACACTACAGCTGCATCGATTTATTGTAAAGCTGTAAGTTCTGATTCTCTTCAAATCCGATATTATAAATACCAGGTACATACCGGTACAAAAGCTAAGTACAGCAGAGAATATTAGTAATTGTTTTAATTTAAATATTTACTTACAATTGCACTATTATATATCAATGTATCATATTTCAATATTCATAATAAAATTATTCTGTAATTAAATCATACTTTAATTAAATAAATTATTCTTAGTTTTAGTAGAATTAACTACAATGTACAACAAAAGATTTAGGATAGGATATACGAATAATACAGATCCGGAAAAATGATTTGATATCTACTGTATAAACGTACTGGATAAATTCACGCAGGATAACTACATTTGAAAATCACGCTTAAAAAAACATATTGAAAATCTTAGGTGGTCACTGACGTCCAAGGACGTCAAGTAAAACCTTGATAACTATCACACCACGTCGCAGGACGTTAACAATTCCATATAAAGTGTATTAGCTGCCAAAACAGCGTACCAGTTGGGCGTTTTGTCATTATAGGTTATGATCGTCAAGGTGTTAAGCTAATTTTTACTATAAAACATTTCATAAAACTACTTAATAGAATACTAATTCATAATTACCGAAATACATTTTGATTTGTACATGAAAAAAGGAAAGAAAATTGGTAAAAAATAAATCAAATCTTTTATATAAAAATAAATTTTCGATAATAAAAGAAAACCCTTTAATGGCATAACATTATATATAAAAAGGTTTTCTCGTAGCAGGTAACACACACCTTTTCTATTGACTCTTTTTATGACACAGAAAATTATTTTTTCTGCAAACGCAATGCTTTTATAAAATGGTACTGTCACTTGTAGATGTGTGAATTGACATATTTCACGGCACAAAAGATGGGACATTTAGAAGAAAATTTTGCCTTGTTACTCAAACCACGATCCGGCCAACACGGCCTTTATAAAATTATAAAGTAATTATACTATACCTATACCTCATATAAGAGAGAAATATGTTTTACTTTTCCTGAAATATATAAAAAAAATCTTCTATTTATTTGAATTATTTCAGACTGTCAACTTTCAACCTGTAAACTTTGAAGATAAGGCGTCAGGAATAGCATTCTTTCGTACATTTTTGGACACAACTCAAAAACTAAAGAGATTTAAAATTGAAGGCAAGTATAGTTTTGAAATGTGTAAACAAAGCTCTTTTATAGGATATCCCACTTAAACTTTTTTTTAAATCCTTTTTTAAAATTTCAATACCCCACATTTTTAATCCCTTTTTAAAATATCAGAAAAATGGCTGTGACGTACGGACAAACATTGAAGTATTACCAAAAGTTTTTTTTTTACGGAACTCGAAAAATATGTAATTTTAAATACCCCTGTCGCAGCATCTGCATAATATAGTGAATTTCCAAAGATTGGACACTGGCGAATCTCATACAACAACCTGTATCCATCTAAAATAGTTTAGCTCTCTAACTGTGAAAAAATTTTCAAAATCGTTTAAGTAGTTAATTTTCAGCGCTTTTGGGCCTCCAGGACCCTGGCGAATCTCATATATTATAGAATATATGCATTTAAAAGAATTTAACTTTTAAAAGGTGAAACACTTTTCAAAATCGGTTGGATAGTTTTATTTTTGGCGCTTTTGGGACCGTCGAACATTGGCAGACCTCATATAACATAACTAATATCCATCTAAAATAGTTTAGCTCACTAACAGTAAACACATTTTCAAAATCGGTGATGACGTGTTCTTGAAAAGTTAGTTTATTTTTATTTTGAAAAATGGAACAGATATAAATATTGTTATTGTAATGATAAATACCCCTGTCGCAGCATCCTGCATAACATAGCGAATTTCCGTTTATAAAAGTTAGTTTTTCTTGGAAACTAGTTGACATAGCATAATAGTTTGAAGACCTTTTTTATGTGATTTTTTCTCCTCTTTCCAATAGTGTAAAAAATTTTTACAACAATTTTTGAATAAGAGGAAATTTTGGCAAAAAGTTAATTTTTTTCACGAAAATTGCTAAAAAAGACATGTTCCAGGTATCGTCCAACGGTTTTGGACTTCCAATATTTTCATAAACGTAAGACATTTCGTTCGAGAATTATCGCGCGGGACACACACACACACATATATATATAATATATACATATATATATATATATATATATATATATATATATATATATATATAAATTAATAATAATAATATATAAATTTTAGTGACTATTTTTTTCGGTTTCTAGGTAGGGACCTCAAAACAAATTTCTGCCATAGTCCCGGGCTCAAGTCGCGTCATGACAGTGGCTGTAATAGCTGAATTCCATTCGCTAAAACTGTCAACAGTTATGTACTTATTTGAAAAATATGTACATAACTGTACATTAGTTGTACATTAGAGGTACAAATACATTCACACACATAGATATACGTATATATACATTTTGTACTATATAAGGCGTTAAATTGGTTCCATATCAATATACCTACCTATCATCAATGACACAAATAATGCATTTAAACAAAATATCTAGTAGTGTTTCTTAGCCTATGGGGTAGACGTACCTAAACTGGATCTATATTTTTTCTTTAAATAATAATAAATTTATAAACTTTATATTAAGTTTCTAAGGATAATACAATTACGTATATGTTTTTTAAACCGAAGTTCCCTATTTTTATGGACTAGTTTCCAAAGGATATTAGTCCATAAAAATTGAGAACTTCGGTTTAAAAGAACTTATAAATAAGAAATTTATTTTCTATGAATGTGTACATGTTTGAAAACAGATGATTTTATTAAAAGAATCCTCAATTTGATACATTATAAGCACTAACTGGTTTATTTCGGCTTTTTCAGATTATTTTGAATAATTTTGTAGATTTATATTATTAACATTAAATACGTCTAGGAAGTATTTTTCGTCTCCAGATCAATATTTTACTTGAGGATTGTTCACTTTTTGCGGCAAAAATTAAACCAATTCTTTCAAAGAAATTAAATTATTTTTTATTGATTGCCATCAATTAGTAGTACTCATGTTAGTATTCATATTATGCAACTAATAAACGTTAACTTTTTTTAGCGTAGGTCAATCTTAAGGTCAAGAATATCCAAAACTAGCAACATGACACATGTAACCGATTTAGGGAAAAAGTAAACAGGTTTATTAATCAGTCTTATAATTTAATTACTTATTTCAAGATTTCACTTGAATTGAACTACCTGGAAACGATTCTACAATAAAATTGATAAGTAATCCGTAGATCCTCTATTAATTGAAATATATAGTTGTTTATATAATTGATTTTGTATTTTAAAAGTACCAAAAGGCTTTACTGACCAACTTTTGGTACATTCATCCTATAAAGATTTTGTTTCACGAATACATTCAGATCTTTTGACCAATATTGTATATCCACATACGTATATCTCACTATTGCAGTTATATATATACATACATACACATTATATGATTATACACATACAACATAGTTGTAAACACACTAAAATTATAGAAAATAAATTGACTTTTTTTTCTTATTTTTTCAAAAACTAGCAAACGTAGAAAAAAAGTTTAAAAACCTTTTTTATGTGATTTTTTTCTGTTTTCGCAATGATGTAAAAAAATGTGGCAAAAACTTTTAAATTATAGCAAATTTTGGCCAAAAACTCATTTTCACGAAAAATGCTCAAAAAACCATGTTCCTGAGCTCCGACGTTTTTGGCTGAAGAACTCATCCAAGATTTTTGGACTTCCAACGTTGTCACCAAATTTCGAAAAACTAGCAGTTTTTCCTGAAGAGCTATCGTGCTGATACATAAATACATAAATACATATATACATATATATATATATATATATATATATATATATATATATATATATATATATATATATATATATAAATTTTAGTGAATGTTATTTTTGGGCTCTAGGAACCTCAAAACAAATTTCTGCCATATTTTCGGGCTGAACTTCGACTATGGCTTACACCATAATAGCTGAATTTCCAGAATTCTTTCTGGAAATTCGCTAAAACGACGAAGCATTTATTGGAAAAAAATTCAGCAAATTTCTTAATTTTTCTCAAAAACTAGTTAACTTAGAACAATGTTTTAAAAGCTTGTCTTATGCAATTATTTACGCTCCTTTCGATGGTGTAAAAAAAATTTGAAACATTTTTGAATTCTGACCAAATTTTGCAAAAAACCACTAAAAATGGCGAAAAATGACCAAAACTTTTGCTTTTGGATGTAACTGGCTGACGAGCTTATCCAAGCTATTGCGACGTTTAATTTTCTTACCAAATTTCGTAAAGATTGGATGCTTCGTTCGAGAAGACACACAAATATAAATTTTAGTGAACCTCATTTTCGGTTTCTCGAGGCCTCAAAACAAATTTCTGCCATAGTCCCGGGCTCAGGTCTTTTCATGGCACCCGTTGTAATAAGTGAATTTTTCCAAAATGGAAATTCACTTAAAATCAAAACGTATGTAATATACATGTGACATTTTCCTTTGAATTTTATCATTATAACATATGGAAAATAATTTCAAATATATTATGTATTATAATATACACGTGTAGTATGTGTTAAGACCACTGATAATGACTTCGTAGATATGCAATATACAGTAGACTCTCGTTAATTCAAACCTGCGATAATTCGAAACTCTCAATAATTCAAAGGTATGACGAGTTCCCTACAAAATCTCTTTATATTTCGAACTAAAACAATACATTTTTATACACTTGGTAATTCGAACGAAAAAATCATTGCTACGTAACAAAACGACGCGTTAATTCGAACTCATCGGCGTCAAACACTCGGCAATTCACAGTTGCAGAGAGAGGGAGACAGAAAGATTATAAGTACATTTTGAGACAAGTTCAAGTTCATTCGTCGCAAATGCTTAAAAAATTAAAATTGTTACCTGGGATAATTCGAACCTCTCGTAATATGTTAAGTGTCCCTCGAGTTTCGAATTAACGAGAGTCGACTGTAATAATACATGAAGTTGTAAACAAACTTATGTTAATGCACACACATTACAAGTATATCTTACTTTCTATTCTTTGCACCTGTTTAGCGTTTAATATTACGATTTGTTTACGATAACCAACACTTTATTGTAACTAACAGACGCTGTCAGTTATAACATCACTGTCAAGTTAAGTAAATGATATCATTTTGTCAAAGTGATAGTAGACTAAATAATATTAATAACAACACATTAATTACAATATGGATTATCACGAAGTAGGTTTATCTTCGGACCATATTTCTTTAGTTACTGTAAGTTGATATAAAATTATAATAACAATAATTATTTTTATGAACACAAATTTTTTTTTTTAAATAATTATTTTTACACAATATATTTGCGGTAAAACTTATCGCAATTAAACGGATTAAATTGACATGATAGTTTTAACTTTGATAGTTTTTAGGGCCACTTTAACAGGGGCTACTAAAAAGAAAAATGTTTTCATAATAAAAATGACAAACTGACTGTCAAAAATCGTTTTTCGTATAATGTAACTTTTGTATCGTCTTTCATATAATAATAACTTCTCTGTATCAGTGATGTCGAGTCAAGATGCAGTTAGTCGATTAATCGACTAAAATTGTTTTTTCGACAAAATTAGTCATTAGTCGAAAATAACGAGCATAGAATAGTCGATTAATCGACTAAATTTTTAGTCGAATTCATGAATAGGGTAACCTTTGTAACTCTTTCAAAAACAATGTTTTAAATTTAATTACTGACTTTTATAATTTTTATTTTTTTTTTTTTTAAAAAAAAAAAAAAGAAAAAAAAATTACATATTACAATGTATTATTCACATAAAAGTAAAAAATCATAAAAAAGATAATAAATTTTAGTTTTCATTTTTTCGAGTCTTAAAAATAATGCAGAAAAATTATTAAATTAATCGTTTTTAGTCATTTAAAAAATATTAGTCATTTTAGTCATTTAGTCGACAGTAAAATAGCCGATTAAAAAGTGACTAAAAGTAAACAAAATTAGTTGACTAAACCGCTTAATAGATTAATTATTCGACATCACTACTCTGTATAATGTATAAATTATTGAATTTTTTTTATCAAAGTGATGTTAAATTAACCACTACGCTTTCGATTCTTGATATAAGTTGCAATTTCAATGCCCTGTCAAAGAGACTCCCGCATTTGAGATTACTTTGATACTTTTAATTAAAAAATATACCTACATACACTACCGCTCAAAAGTATTTGGCCACCTTCATATTTTTTTATATCATAAACAATACATCTATCAAAACCATTTCATTAGTGTCGTTGCCTGTATTTATATTTCTAAAGACGGGGTGTATGTAAATAAGCTCAAATAATTGCTAATGAATAATTACAATTACTAAGAAGTCGTTTCATCTATTCAAACTTTTACAAAATGCCTCTTTTGTAAGTGGCCAAATACTTTTGAGCGGTAGTGTATATAAATGTGAGGAGGGCATGATTTTCATACTGTTATACATCTGATAGTCAAAACACATTGTTCTATTGGAGTAAAAAAATTGCAACTTTGGATATTAAGAAAAAATTATCAACAAATAACCTACGAAACATGTTCAAAGTAATCCAATTTTACGGTATGTATTTTAATAATAAAAAAAATTATTTTATTCTATCCAAATACTTTAAACAAAATCGTTACTGAATGAAAATCCATGCCAATATTTGTGCAAGAACATTTCAAGGTGTACTGAAAATGAAGCTATAAATATTTATCCGGAAACATTTCCTGTTCAAAATGCAGGATGTTTAAATAAATTGAAAAATGAAAATTTCCGTGAATTGCTTGAAAACACCTTGAAAAATTGAATTCAAGTTTTTCGTATTGGAAAAAATTTATACAAATCGAGACAGTCAGAGTGTTTTCTCTCTAATAAATCGAAAATTATTTAAAAACTTGCTCTTATTTCAATCAGTATAGAGCATTTAAACAAAAACTACTTCTATGTAAAAAAAATTTCATTATGATTAGAGGAAAAGGATTTGGTAAAATAATTAGCAAACTTACTCTGGCTTCCTTAAATAAAAGTAATTATTTTTAGGATTTCGTAACCAAACCCACGGAACCCTTATAATTTTTATAAGGGTCATAGTTTTAGAATTTTTCATGTACAATCTCGCATCTTAACAAAAAAGAGAATTTTTAACTTTCTTTATACAAGGTGGTTCAGAATTATGTACCGTAATTGCTAGAACTGGTAGTACGTTCAAAAATAATGGTACTTTTTCATGTGCATTTTTTTCAAAACTCAATAATAAGGGAGATACAACTCTGTAAAGGGGTGGAACGAAAACCATTATTTCTTAAATATTTTCCGAACGCTTTTGAATAACGGATTGATATTTTAGGGGTACTTATTTTGTGTTAAGAGGATTAAATTTATATCAACACTTATTCCACCACTCATGACTCAGGGATGGTTTTGGGTGGTAGCTGTGAGTTATCACGTCTTTTCTTTTTTAGTTTGCAATTATTTAAGCAAAATCCTTGATAATATGATTCCTCAGACAATTTCACCCAAAAAAAGGTATACTTGTTACGTTTCGATAAATAATACCGTTTTCCAGTAATTTAAAGTAGAAGTATCTATTTCCAAATTATCCCCTAATCATAAGTGATGGAATAATTGATACCATAAATTTAATTATCTTAATATTCATACGCGCCCCTAAAATATGAATCCAGCAATCCAGAGCGCCTAAAAAATTTAAAAAAAAAGAAGTCAGTTTCGTTCCACCCCTCTACATTTTACCCCTCTGCTTTATCTCCCTTATTATTGAGTTTTGGCAACAGTGTAGATGAAAAGGTACCATTATTTTTGACCATACTATCAGCTCTAGTAATTATAGTACAAAATTCTGGGCCACCTTGTATCTTAACTATTTTTAAGCCTATCTTAACAAAACCAATTCCTAAAAAATATAACCAATTCTTAAAGAATTATAATATTTTTTTTAGAATAAAACCCATCGTCGATTCTCTTCAGAAAATTTTTTTTAAAACCAGTCGAAAAGTTTTTGATTTTATCTACAACATACGAATAAGGGAACTCAGACCCTCTCTTTATAATATTAATATAGGTACTTCAAATCTACTTCAAATCTACTATGAAGAAGTTATTCTTACTCATATTCTACGAAAACTAGAATAAAATTAATATTACGTCATCTAAATATTACCCCACGCGTCTGAATAAAGTCATAGCATTTCCCAGTGAGCCTCCTCTTTCACATTTACATATCAAAGTCAAGTCGGCAAAAATAAAATACGCAAATACGTATGTATAATATATGTTTATATTGCAATAAATAAAAATAAAAGAAAAATTAATATACAAGATTTATTACAAGTCATTTACATATTTCCAAGTCACAATTTTATTTTAATTAAAATGAAAATTGAGGCACTGAGGTGGAGAGAGACTGGGGAGATAATTTTTATTCTACCTTTTTTAAAATACCCAATAGAATAATAATGCTATTTTTACCCTCTGTCTGTTGTCTAAATACGTTTTTGTAGGATATATTTACATATACATGTTATGTATATGTATATATTAATAATAATAATTTTACTACTCCGGACTAAGGATGTAACGAATATTTATATTCGCATTCGTATTAGCAGAATTATGCGAATATCTTTATTATCGATTTTTATTAAAAAATTAACACTGTTAATAACTAAAATACGTTACTTTGCAAAAATACCACTTATATTGTTCAAATTCTTATGACACGTTTCGATCCATATGATCATTATCAAACAAGTTCTAATAACGGGTTTGATAATGATCATATTGATCAAAACATGTCTTGACGAAAAAATAATGAAATAAAGAAAATTTATACTATACGTACCAACTGACGAGGTTTTCTATATTTTATTATAAAAATAGAAACATATTCGAGAATTGAATATGTTCCTATAAACTATAAAGGATTAATTACATGATAATTTGGTTTTTAATATCTCTTCAAGCACATAAAATATGAAGTTCAGTATTTCGCAAACGAGGCTTAAAAAGAAAAAGTGATTAGAGATAGGTACCTATAAAAGGGTAATAATGAGAATTTTAACAATTTTTCTGACTGATAAGCCCACCCATAAGGCCATTCCCTATTCAGAGTTATGGAACAATGAAAAACGTTGAGCAAAGAAATAAATTTAAACACAATAACCTGACCTATCTAAACTAAATAAGTTTCTCGACCTTCATCCGCAACTATTTATATTTTAATTATAAAATTTAAGTGCAAAATTTAAATTAGAGCGGCACTTTAAATTTTTATAATAACCCTGACAGTTTATATGAAGATAAAAAAGTAATAAAACCGTATGAATTATCTGCCAAACAAAATATGTATATTCTCCGAAATTATTTTCTTTTAAAGAGTAAATTTATTTTTAAATATCGTGGTACGTTTATGTGGATGAGTCAAATTAAAAATAGAAAATTATACAAATAATGTTTTTCCTTAGTTGCAATTAGTGTGGTATAATGCCAGAACAATAAATAATATCAAAAGAGGAGTAGAAAAATTTGTAATTTTCATGATATGACATAATTTTTAATTTGCTAAGTTTAAAAAAAAAATAAAAGCAGCGTGGTTTGGATATGATCCGAGAGGTCTACACCACAGATTACAGATACATAACTAGCCATCTCCTACGGCCTACGGCCTAACTAGCATGGCCAAAAGATAACGTAAAATCCCTACCTATATATTATGTAAGTACATTGAGCTTGTGCGTGTATATGTGCCATTTGTGTATGTCTGTGTGTCATCTCTTTTGTTTCGCGTCCATATCACATACGGGTCTACATATGTATCTACTGTGATTAACAATCACAGTACAGCAAGACAACAATAATCAACAACTCGTTCACTGCTTGTGAAACGACTGAATGAAGAGTGATATAACATCCTACCAAAAGGCACCAATCGAGCCACAGAATTTTTTATTTAGACTGAATCTATTCTAGTTCTATTGGGATATGTAAGCATACAAAGTTCACTGTGGTATCTATGTTGCCTAGACAGGGAGCGAACTACGTTTGTTTATGAATTGGTGTATTAGTTATCAAAACAGTGCATCAGTTAAGTGTTTCTTTATAGTGCCTCAAGACCGTCAACGTGTTAACATATTACTGTGGTTCAACAAAAACTTTTCTTTTTAGCTAAACGAAACAAAAAAAATATTGAACTTTTTAAGTAAATTAAAACATATTTTATCGAATTAAAAACAAAGCATAAAACACATCAAGCCGGAAAGCAAATTTTAATTGTGGATTATAATCACGGTAAAATATCATACGTAGTGAACTGAATGAGGAAGAAGAGAAGGAAAATGAAAGAAAAAAAATACACGTATAAACAAAACACAATAAATATACCGAAACCGAAACAAAAGCAGCATATTAAAATAAAGTTTGTTAATTTTATATTCAATTAAACGTATAAATTTCTGACATCTTTTGCGTTATCGCTACAGTAGAGCACCGTTTTTGTAAATATCAGATTTGTCAACATTACTTTTGGAAATTTGAACATCAGAAATGTTAAGCATAAAGGTATGTACACAATAAATGTATTTTCGGACCCATTATTACAACTTTCCTTGAGAGAGTATCTCACATTTTGCCTCTACGACACGTCTAAATGTCGCTAAAATAGTCTGTGAAAGAAACATATCCTTTTATTTTGATAATTTTTTTGTTCAATAGAATTTTTGTACTTAAATACGACACTTCATATTTTTTTCTGTTTAAATTTCACGAGTTGATTAAAAAAACAATGACACTAAGAACGATGTGATGATTAGTAACAGACTAAGCCAGAAGCGGTGTAAATGGTACAACATTGCACCTTACGAACGACAGATTTTTATATGTACACTGCTTCTATAATGTTCTGTGTTAAAAATGTTTCGCGGTGAAAAAGATTGGGGGACACTGATATTATAAACAAGTAGGTACGTATAAGTAGGTACATATCTTTGTTACCTACGTATTGTTATTATTATTAATACATGCTAATTTATAATGAGAAACCGCGATAAAATTAATGTTCATATAATTTCGCAGAAAAACCGAAATTTTACTGACATAACGGAAAATCAGGTCTTATATTTTATACAAAAAATATACGTAATGCAGTCATTTATAAAATTTTAAACAAGGAATACATGTGTAGGAAAGAATTTCGACATAATAGTGTTTGTTGTGAACCTTGACTTTACAATAATAGAAAATTTAATTTTGTTTTGTTTAATATATGAGTCGCCTATTTCCAAAAGTTGCTAAATACATTCAGATAAAATTTTGAGTAAATGCAAAAAACTGTATTTCAGTCACCAAGTATAAATGAGGAAAGTTCTTTTAGAAATTTGCGAAGATAAACGGCTTATATATCGATTAGCAAATTGTGAAAAATAAATAATAAATTTTTATCGAGTTCTTGATAAAAATGAGTTGTAGTTAGCATGTTTTGAAAATTAATGGAAATTTAGTAGGTTTTGAAATAAAAATAACAATATTTTTATTGAATGACAACTTTTATTATTACAAAAATTAAAAATTTCTTTAAAAAAAAAAATAACAAAATATGCCTTATTTATGATCACTTTTTATATATAAAAGGTAACGACATATCTTAAAGATTGTTGTGAAGTTCATTTCTAAGTTTTTTAAGAACTTCTTACTTTCCCAATAATCTTAAATTGAAACTGGCTCAATATCTTAAAATTCGCATCTTTAATACTTGAATCCTATAGCAATAATATTTAAAAAATTTTATTGCAAAGCCGTTAATTTTAATAACAAAGTAAGACATTAATGCAGTGGAAACTAACAATAACCGCTAACGGTTTTTGTCAAAATTTCATATATTTCAGCCAATATGTAGGTATATCCAGATACATAAAAGAAACATATTTTTCTGTATAAACCTCAGTTTTTTTTAACGATATTTTTTCCAGTTTTCAGGACTTCTATTACGTTTTCTTGTGTTTTGTGATATTGCTTCTTCCATTGTAATAATAAAACATTAAAGTTGATTCCAACCCTTTTACAGTTATATAATACACAAATAATTTTGAGGTTAGGATATTATTCTAACACATAAATATAGCAAAGTTTGAAATTGCTCCTTTTAATAGCTTCAAACTGTGTATATAATGTACATACATTTAGTAACTTTTGAAACATATTTACTTTCACATTAAGATTGATTTGAAATTAGTATTTAATGCATTTAAACTGTTATGAAATTACTGGACTTTTTTGTTATCATTTTTATTTTTTATATGATTTTATTAAAATTAGTTAGTTAAAATACATATAAAATATAGCTATACCTTATCAACACCTAGCAGTATCAAAAACAGAAAAATTTAAAAATATGTATTTAGCAACTTTTGGAAATAGGCGACTCATGTTTATAAAATTTACAACCAAATTCAGAATTTGGTAAAAAGTAATTAGTAAATAAATAATTTCACATCATAAATAATACAAAAAATGATATCGTAGGTGTAAAATACCGTGAAATAACAAATTTTAACACTGGGAAATAAATAACCAAAAGGCTGTTTTAGTAAGCGTGGGTAACAGCTAAAAAGCAAAACAAAAATATTATTTGAATAACAAGTGCAATAAAGGTTTAAATCATTCTATTTTGTATCTGTTGCTAACAGTATACAAATTATGCCTTATATAGTACGAGTAAATATGTCCTATTTATTGAAGAACATACAATTCATTACGTTCCTCATATTATATCTCGCTAGGTGCTTCAATGAAATAGCCCACAAACTGGTTTTATGCGCTGTCTGGTTATTATAATATAATAGTATTCTGTGGTCTACGGTGTTAAGTCCTTGCTATTCAAACCAAAAATATGTAACAGTAATGTTGCTCAATAAGGAAAAAATTTGTGAAAAACGTACAGTCAAGGTCACTTAACGGATCTCGACAAGTGAAATGTCTATCAATAGAAGATGGCCCCAAAAGTGATATAATGGGCCCGAATTTTTAAATTTGGTTTCGTTTTTGAGTTACGAGTCTTCAAAGTTTAACATTTTAAAAATAAAATTGTTATTTATTTCTGTAGAAATGAATAACAGTTTATATATCAGATAACTGAACTATATTGTTATTTAAATGGAAAAAAGCAAATTTTTTAAATTAGTGTTATGATAACATTATACTTTCAAATAATACTTTATTTATGGAATTCAAAGATGTGAATCATTTTAAGTTATCAAATACGTCACAGTGGTAACCTTATAATTGTCTAATTGAATTTTTTCCCCTACAGTTAAATGTAGTTGTGTACCCCCTACCTCCAGGGGAACAGTAGTACATGTCCTACTGCGAGTGTCCTGTAGGAATCTTACGAAGATGAGGTTTCGGATACGAATATTTAAAAAAAAAAAATATTTCAGTTTTGATTAGAAATATACGTATAGCTGATCCTTTTTTCATACGGTGAACAGGGACCGCATAAAAAAAATCGAACAAAAAAAATATATTCAAAAATATAAATAGCTATAAAATGATTAGTTCGGTCCAGATTGTAAAAAAAAAACTTATAATACCGCATAAAAAAAAGTTATAATACATAACTCAAAACGCTCAAAACCTAACAATTTTAATAGAAGTTGTTTTTCTAAACAAGATAAAGCCTTAATTTATACGTCGGAACATTTTATTTCATTTTTATAATATTATGAAAATTTTAAAAATTCAGTCTCCTGAAAAATACATGTGTAAAAAAATTAAATGATGCAATAACTTATGTTCTTATGCAATGTATTGATTAAATGCTTAAAAGTCGTTAAAAAGTATTTCTATCAAAGAAAGTTATTATTGTAAATGTTTAGGTTACTGTCTCTTGATTTTGGTTCATATTTATGCATTTTAATGGTCATTTTTTACAAACCGCATAAAAAAAATCGCACAAAAAAAACCTGCACAAAAAAAGGTTCAGCTGTGTTATAATTTCGAACAATGTTTCAGGTAAGGTTACGATTACGGAAATTTTTTTTTAGTAAAATCTCTTTTAGAGGAAAAAAGGCGGAAAGTTAATCCATTAAAACAAATAGGTACATGTAGCAAAAATTTTCTTCAATTTAAACTTCACTTTCCAACGGCATCTCTAAATATATCTGAAACCTTTAATTACAATTTCGGTTATGGTTATTAGGTACAGATATTTATAACATCCATAACCTATACTTTGACTAGTCTGAAAATTTATAACGTATCAAATAAAAAAATATTTCAAATTTTGTCAGCAAAAAATAACAGTTGTAGAGTTATTGAATTCAATCCATAATAAGTATTAAGTATCCAATGATCTAAATTTAGAAAACGTTAATCAACTTGTCGCGTCTGATCGAATAAACACCGCCCAATTTAACAAGTTATCATACCGTATATGCAATAGGCCGGTTTCCATTAACTCCAAAAAAAAAAAAGCGGCTGGAAATTATTAATTAATGTTTTGTGACCATTTAAATACATACAATCAAAAAAACTTTATTTTCCAAATCAAGTTATTCAATTTTTATAAATTAATTAAGAGAATTGAAAAGAAGAAATATTTAAGTAGCTTGCCTAACCTAAAAATAAATAATGTAAAACTGGTCACGTTTAAGAATTTATTACCTTCCAAGGTCAAAACGACAATAATATCTACTTTGTATATTTAAATTTTGAAAAAAATATTAAAAATAATCACGTTTTGTAGATGATTATGTTTTTTTGATATGTTATCAGATAAAAACTGTGTTTTAATTTTTGCTATTGTTCATTTCGGAATTAGTGATCTGAAACAAATAAATTGTACTTCAAAACAATTGTATCAGATATGACGTCAGACTGCTAGAGTCAAAATCATTTTTTGGGGTTTCTCGAAGAAAAGATCTTAGAATCCATATAATTTCCTATAGCTTTGTTCCTTTTCCAAAATGATGAACGGTTCAAATAATAATGCATTTGTCAAATACGCATGATCGAATTGAATTATTACTTGAACTAATAATTCTGAATTTTAAAAAGGAACGCAATAAATTCTAAAAATACTCTAAAGAGGGCATAGAAGTGTGACACTACCATCATAGAGAAAAGCAACAAAAATCTCGATGAGAAACAGGGTCATAGATATTGACCTTCGCCCTTTGACCTTCAAATGACCTTGAACCTAACGTGATAGAGGTCAACCGACCCCGGATTCGGAATCAGCGATCCCAAAAACTCTAGGATACCCCAGTGAGATCTAGAGATACTCCGTATATCAAATGTTGACCTGTGTTATCTCCTGAATGTAATGAATTGTGAACCTATGAGAAATTGACAACTTTGACCCTCGATATCTCGAGAACCGAATGCAGCCTCAATCTGAAATTTTCAGGAGATTAAAGTCTCATCATAAACTATCATTTAGCATACATTTGAAGTTAGATTTCAAGGGCTGCCAAACAGGCGAAAAATGGCTTGCTTTTTGCGGTCACTATTTGTTTTACCATATTTCATTTTGATGCTCCATTTGCGAAATATCGAGCCTCAAAGTGTTGTTTTTTGGCAGCAGTGATTCTTCTAAATGTCCCCTACGATCTTTATTGCAATTCGGAGTAGTGGTAGCCACGGTGTTACCGTGAAATGTCATTATTAGTCATTAAATGTCGATTTCTTACCTACTATTAGTTCCATTTTGCTCAAATTTGAGAGTATTTAAGGGATTAGGTCATATGCACACGACCTATAAAATTTAATACAATCAGAGCAATGATAGTTACTGTGCGTGCTCAAACAAAAAAATGTTAATGCTGGATCACAGACCAATGCACACATATTATATTATATTACATAGACTAATTGTATCAATGTATAATTGAGGCAGCCAGATACGACCAGGATACGACCTAGTAGTATTCTGTACTATAGTACTCAATGCAATAACCGGTGATATCCGTAGTAACGTTTTCAAGTAACTATCGTCAAAATATAATATTGATAATAAAATTTTACTTTTTTGAGAAGAAACTGGATAATTTTGGAAGAAAAAGAGTGGTATTCGTTTTATTTTCGAAATACGTACGTATACAGATTATGTCCTGCAATAATTATAGTTCCGTTTGCTGAAAAATGGACAATACATTATATTCCTTAAATTTCACCCGTCACACCCCGATACCTGCCTCAAGAAAAATGCCTACAAACTTGCTTTACGTTTTGTCTAGTAATGTGTACTAGAGATGTCGATTGTAAATCGATTAATCAAAAATCGAAGCTTAAAAAATCGATTCTTTTTCGATTTTTTTTATTTGAATCGATTCATGAATCGATTATTAAAAGTAAGAAATCGATAACCGATTTTTTCCAAAAATAACTTCATTTTAATAGTAATTCTACAAAGAAACATGTGTTAAAATGAAACACCAAAAACTCTATTGTTAATTGTCACTTTTTACTCGTTATATCAACGAACCCCTCCTATGGCTCTATATAAGTCAGAGTCTTAATACAAAAGGAAGGAAGAGACCACCTATCTGTGCAAACGACGATCCCTTTCCCACAAAAGCGACTTATTGAGAAAACATTTTTTTGTCAATTTGTTTGAAATTTTTGAATAGACTTGGTTCAATTGGTGGTATTAGTCCCACATATTCAATTGCCTTATTTTTTATAATTATAATTGAAAAGTTAACTCATTCATCGCCTTTACAAATATAGGTAATGTAAGGCGTTTTTACACGATATTACCGATATTACCTATGTACTATCAAGTAAGTCCCTTAAACAAAAATTATCAGCTAATTTTATTAAACTTTTCAAAATTTCGATTTTTTAGATCGATCCCACAAAATTGATTTTTTTTTAGCCGATTTTTTTTTTTTTTTTTGAATCGATTTTTTTGATTTCGATTTAAATCGATCCAAAAATAGATCTGTTTTTTTGGAGAATCGACATCTCTAATGTGTACCTATATAATAGTGTTCATTGGTCTGTGCGTCGGATGCACGGAATGGATTCCTTGTTTTATCTGTTACTATCAGAACAAAAAACTTCTTTGGAATTAATTGACAGTTCTAAACGTCAAACAAAGTCTAAATTGGTTATTTTAAAAATCTTTTCTGCGAATTGATTCGACATTCACCCTATTCTTGAAGCAGGTCATCCTATTTTTGTCTTTAAGTTTCTTCTTTTAAAAACATGACATTAATAATATGATAAGATACACAGTTGTTTAAGCACAACATCACTTGAAGGACTGCACAAGTCTGTTACGAGTACGAGCAAGCTGTGTGCCAACCTCCCTCCGCCCATTGGCAGTGTGTTTTATTTTACAGCGAAAAGGAAATCAGTCATGATGCTTGAAATTCCCAGTAAGCAAGTTCGTAATAATGGTTTCCTTTCAATGACGTCAGATTATGGTAATCAGTATTTTTGAAAATTTGATTTTAATTTTTATGGATAAGATTCAATATATGTAGATATAGTTTTATTGTTGTTTAATGTACCATATTTCAATAATTTCACAATTTATTTTCCATCGGATTAACTACCCTATTTTTATAACTTTTATTCACCAATATCAGTATTTAATGATGAGAGAAAATCTTCGATGATTTTCTCAAAACTCATTTAAGTACATCGGAAACATTTCAAATTTTTCATCCATCATTAATCATTTCCAAAATACGTCAACTTTCGACTTTCGTTTTTGATAAAAAAATATAAAAAAGAAAATAAACATGTAAAAATAAACTGATTAACTATTCATTACACTGATTACTGTAGACACGAAAAAAAATCAATTTGCTGAAATATTTAAATTTAATAAACGTATACTTCTTCTTACCTATTCTATATTAAATTACTTCCAATACGCATTGGTAAATACAAAATTGTGTGTATTCTCAATGATACCGTCAACACCCTTAACTTTACCTATTGAACCCAACTTTATCATATCACACACATATTGGGTCTATTGAATAAAAAGAAGTATTCATTTTTATTTTTTAAGTTCTTACTTAAATAAAAACATAAGTGATTACTTGAAATAAGAGTTTACTAACAGGAAACAAGTAAACTCAATTGATTTCCAGTATTTACTTAGGTGTGGAAGTACCTGTTTACTGATATAATTCCAGTTAGTATTACTTCTTTTTAGTTGAATAAAAACAAGTAATGACTTAAATCAATAAGTAATTTAGTGTTTGTTATAATTCTCCGAAATCAAGTGTTTTTCTTACGCAAGTAAAAGTTAATACTTATAAATAAATACCTACTTAAAAAGTTTAAATTTTTTCCAGTACTTACTTTTAAGTAAGATATCTTTTATTCAAGTAAAATGAAGTAATATACCTAATACTTAAAACTATTCACTTCACTGCATAAGTAACTACTTAATAACATGGTGGCCACAGATTTTTAAAAATCAAATTCCCTGACTTTTCAAGGTTTTCAGGAAATTTTATTAAAAAATTCCCTGACTATTTTGTGAAAAATGTCGCCCCTACTTTATCCCAAAAAGTAAATGACGAGCAAAAAAAAAAAACGCCTCAATTTTTAAATTTAATCTCAAAACAAGTGAAAAGTTGATTGAAATTTTATCCCTAAATAAACAAAATTACAAAAATCTATTTTATCCAGTCTTCTAAATTCCCTGACTTCTCCAGAAAGTTTAGAATTCGCTGACATTTCCAGGTTCTCCAGTAATGTGGCCACCATGATAAGGTTTCACTTTTTTTATTCAATAGACCCATTATGTAAAAAAATTGAATTCTATACCTTAGAATGTTTTTGTAGTGCATAATTTTTTTATGACAAATCTATTTCCAATAAACTACCAGTGTTCTATAAATTTTTTGACATTAGCAGTCTCCATTTCTTTTAATTCTTCATGTGGTACATTTCTGTTTTTAGCAAGTGTGCAAAATTTAGTTGATATTTCAGAAATAATAAAATTCAGATAATTAACTTCATTAAATGAAAAATTTCATAATCTTCATTAAATGAAAAATTTCATAATCTGATAAGTGTTGAATTTTCACATTTATTTGTTCGCGTATTATTGAATAATTTGTTTAAGTAATTGTTAGCTAAAGTTACATTCCTATAACAACTCGTAACATTACCAATGGCTCATGGGACGCCTAGTGCAAACGATAAAAAACATTGCATTTTAACTTGGAATTAACAACACAGTGCGAACAACAGTGGTATACCTTTCGTATTTCATTAAAAACACGCGGATAGGTAAAGTTATGAATTTGTTGACAGTTTTTTATTCTTGACTAGTAATATAAGTTTTTGGAAAATTTATTTATGAGTCAGTACAAAAATTCCTATCAGTTTATTTTATTAAAATTGATAAATATAACTAAATTAATTTTGCCTTAATTTTATTCAAATTTAAATACACAATTATGGTCAAGTTAAGTGATTTGACGGTATAATATAATAATTATAAAGGAAATGAAAAATTTCACTTTGTGAATTTCATTTACAACCAAACATAGAACCGTACGATATTTTCATATATCCATAGATAACTTACATACCACAACGGAGCTAGCTAGCTAGACTAGCATTAATTGCCGTTGCTGTTGACTGAGCTATCGGTACAACACCGCACCGATTTAATGCACAACTAACTACAGTAGACTCTCGTTAATTCGAAACTCTATAATTCAAAGATATCACGAGTTCCCTACAAAATCTCTTTATATTTCGAACTAAAACAATACATTTTTATACACTTGGTAGTTCGAACGAAAAAATCATTGCTACGTAACAAAATGACGCGTTAATTCGAACTCATCGGCGTCAAACATTTGACAATTCAAAGTTGCAGAGAGAAAGAGACAGAATAATTGTAAAGTATATTTTGAGACAAGTTCAAGTTTATTCATCGCAAATGCTTAAAAAATTAAAATTATTACCTGCGATAATTCGAACCTCTCTATAATTCGTAATATTTTAAAAGTCCCTCGAGTTTCGAATTAACGAGAGTCGACTGTATATATATATGTACGGTTTACTGGTTGGTAATGAATCAGTCAGTTTCAGTTTGTTATTAATTAGTAGTCAGTACACACATAAGTATAGTGTACTGTTGATATTTCAGTTTCCTGCAACTAAAAGTAGTAAGATCCGTACAAAGATGAATGAAGGAAAAAATAAGGTCAATAAGAAGATATTTTAAAATTTTACGGTAAATGGAATCTATAAGTACACAAAGAGGTTAAAACATTGCTTATCATTGAAAGTTTTGATTTAGGGTAGTGTAAAAATTATGAGTCCATGTTTAAATGCACGTTCAAGTGGTTCAAGTGTATATAATTTGATTTGTTTTTTGAGTTCTATACGGAGCTGACTGTATCTTTATTGAAAATATAAATATTACGTGTAAATATTACTCAATGATTGTAAAATAAAGAGGAATAATTAAATTTTCATCTAATATACATATTTAAAAATATATTCAAATGTAGTCACTGTAACTAAATTTTTTCTTCATTTTTTTTCAAATTTTAATCGAAAACTATGGTAAAGTTACGTGTCTGTACAATACTTGTTGTAATATGGCACCAATTTCCTAGTAATGATAAACAATTTTTCCAGTGTTGTTAGTCCCATGCGATATTGTTGTCCAGTGTTGTTAGCAAAATTGTTGTAAAAATAGTCTGAAAAAGCTTCAAAAACTTACAAATTTTAAGCTCGTTTTTAAAAATTTTCCCCAAACCTTCCGATAGATCTTGCCTCCCCAGTTACAAACCTGAAATGACGCCCATGTTGGTAAGTATATACAATATAATTAGTGTACAGCATTTCATAATTTTATTGAAAAATAACAACAACGAAAAACATTAAATTACCAATTATTGCCATCATATTTTCTCCCCAGTGACAACAATTTTACTGTGACCAAGCACAACCAAGCTCGGAACAGCTAACTCTATAATGAACATTTTTTTTTTGTGTGTTGGTTGTATGTAAAGTTTTTATTTTCTACGACCTACTTTAGTGACACATTTATTTTTCAACAACATAAATGTATATGTACTACTGTGCGACTGTGCCATATAGTCACACTATTTTGCATGTTTGAAAAAGTGTTATTTTTAAAATTGTGTTGTGTGTAGGTACCATTGCCAATTAAAATCAAATTTGTGTTCAGATGTATTTATTGTTTTTGTTTTTTTGTGCAACGGAAAAATATGCAAGTTTAGTGTTTTTGTTATGGTGGTGATATACACAAGAGGTACAGTGTGGCTCAGCAAAGCATTTCGAATCCAATTTAATAATAAATTCAACGCATTACTTTCTCGTAAATTGTCTGTTCGTTGCCTGCACAGAGCCTTTATCCGAAATGTTTTGATGAACCACAGAGTATGTGTGTATGCATAGAATACCCTTTTTAGAAAACATCGATAGATTCTATGAAATTATACAAAAAATCAATAGGCATGTAAATTGCTGTGAACTGGAAAAAAATCAGATTAATACAATCGCAACCAGAAACTGAACATTAAATATCGAGTAGTAGTGATGGGTAATTTCGTCAATTAGTTGACGTTTTCACTTACAAGGGAACCGCACGAACTTGAAATTTTTTTTTATTACTCATGCGCGAAAAGTACTAACTTGGCGCACACATTTCTGTGTACGCAAAATAGCTGTTTGCCCACTGTAATCTTCCCACATACTTTTTTGCGTGCGGAAAGTTTACTTGCGGGAAGTTTTATTGACAATAAAACACGTAAAATTTAATCAAAACACGTAAAGCCGCCTCTTGATTAAATACCCGCCTCATTTAATAAATATTTCATAATTATTTCTATAGAAACCACCAACAAAGTAATTTAAACAATATTTAATTGAGAAAAAAGAAAGACGAACACTCAAAAATATTATTTTAAAAAGTAATAAAAATGTCAAAAATAGTAATAATAATAGAAAAAAGTATGTGAAATTCGTAATAAAAAATAGTATGTGTAACTCGTGCGGGATTGTCGATTGCCCACTCAAGCGAATGAGCGCACTCAATACGTTCGTGCGCTCAACTTCGCTTTCGTGGACAATCGACAATTCCCGCACTCATTGCACAATATACTATATATATGTAACTTCGCCAGTATGTAAAGTTGCTGTCGAAAGATATAGTTATAGATAAGATTTTTTATTATATTTTCCGAAGTGTAACCAAGTCATTCAAAATCCAAAAGAAGTTTTCAGAATTTTCGTTCAATTTGTTTGGCAGAGCGTATGCTAGACTTTTTTTCAATTTTCGATAATTTTTTTAAAATAGTAGAATTATTGAGGAAAATAAAAATTAGAGGTGTTTTGATTTTTTTCTGACATCAATAAAAGATTCTTTTTTTTCATCAAATCTCATCGAGTGCATTGTGAAACATCATTTTAACGTGTGGCAAAATGTATTTGTATTTAAACACACGTTAAATATTCAATATGCTCACTTTTAATATTAAACTTTAATTATTTTATCTTTTCCATTATTAAATCAAAATTGAATTGAAGATTGAAAAATTATCAAACTGGATCGGCCGGGACTCGAATCCGGGCCTCTTGATAACTAGTCAAGTGTTCTACCAACTGAACTATTGAACCGATATACGAGAGGCACAATCCAGCTGGATAACTTTTCAATCATCTATATGTATATACAGTTGATCCTCTTTTTGTGCGGTGGATAGGGACCGCATAAAAAAAATATATTCAACAATATCATAAATAGCTATAAAAAGTACAGTTCGATCCAGATTGTACAAAAAACTTTTTTTATGCGGTTGGTCGGGACCGCATAAAAAAAGTTTAATCGAAAATACATAACTCAAAACGCTCAAAACCTCACAATTTTAATAGAAGTTGCTTTTCTAAACAAGATAAAGCCTTAATTTACACGTAGATACATTTTATTTCAATTTTATAATATTATGAAAATTCTGAAAAATATATCTGTAACAAAATTAAATGATGCAATAACTTATGTTCTTATGTAATGTATTGATTAAATGCTTAAAAGCCGTTAAAAAGTATTTTTATCAAATAAAGTTATTATAGTAAATGCTCAAGTTTCATACTGTCTCTTGATTTTGATTTATATTATGCATTTTAATGGCCATTCTTTTAAAAACCGCATTAAAAAAATCGCACAAAAAAGGACCGCATAAAAAGAGTTCATCTGTATATTTTTACCTAATCAAAAAATCCTTAAAAAATACTAATATATCTCTATTTGGGGTCGCGAATGAAAAAAGTTTAAGAAGCCCTGCTCTATAGGATTGAAAAGTTTCGGTAGTTCAATTGGTAGAACCAAGGGGTCAAACTAGAATGTCTACCAAACTGTTCCCACTGTAATCAATGGGTGACGTAACACAGCACACATACAATCAGAACACACGATGTATGGACACGAATATACCAATGTATTAGTAATATATTTTGATGATGATATATGCAGTTCGCATACATACACTATATACTATGATGGCCGACATATTTGACAACTAATCAACAATTAAAAATAAATTTATTTATTTTAAGAAAGATATCCCTTTATTTTGAGAAATTTTTTATTCAATAGAATTTTTACACTTAAATATGACACACTTCATATTTTTTTCTGTTTAAATTTCACGAGTTGATTAAAAAAATATGATTTTTATTTTGACGTGAACACCACGGCAGTCAGTAACAGACTAAAGTAGTAGTGGTGTATAACTAGTTGCAGAGTTTTTGAGGTATCAAAGTCCAACAAAAAGGAAAGATGTATTTTTAGTAAGAGATATACATATTTTATTATATTAAGAAGATAAAATACTTTTGCAATAAAGATGGATATAGAGTAATTATGTCTAAACTCCCCCTATTAGTTGTTATATCTCTCACTCAGGTAATATTGAACGATACGTACAATGTATAAAAATACACTACGTTGTAAAAAAAGTAATCGATTTTGAAATAGTTTGCTTATTTATATAGTAATGCAATGATGTACCTACTTAAATGAGTAATTTTAAATTAAGTAAATAATATTAAGAAATTACCTTTACTAACTCTGAATACTTCGAAGTAAAAAAATGAAGTAGTTGTTATTGTTATCTTATTTTTATTCACTATCACTTGAACTTTCATCACACACAAAAATAGCTTCCGATCCATCATTTTTTTTTTTTTTTTTGCTTCACTAGCTATTCTAGTTAAAGTTGCCAGCGATATATCCGTAGCTGCAGTAACACGATTTTTAACTTGAGTTAATGGGATTTTCACACCATCACTTTCACTTTTCATAAACACTAACACATTTAAAATGATAAGTTTTGCTTGTGGACTTAACATTTTATTTTTAATACTCGTATTCATTTCCATATTTAAATTAATTAAATATCAATAGATAAAAACCCGATTAAAATAGAGGGTATAAAAAAGTACAATAATAATCAAGAATACGATAGATTAAAAAAAAATTGTTAAAATATCGAAAATTGTATCTCGCAGGTAAAGCACTTGACTAACCAAAGCTAAGTAAAAGTACTGATTCTAAAAATTACAAATTTATTTGTAAACATACAAATTTTGTAAAATTAATAAACAGATTTTATTGAAAAATTCATAATAATAGCAACATTTACAAAGGTAGGTTTTATGCAGGTTTTATGACTGTATCAGGTAGTTCAATAAAATTGAATACATTTCAATTAATTAACCACTGAAAAGTACAGACTTTAAAAGAGAAAATTGTAGACCGTTTTATTATTTGCAATATTTAGTAAATTGTTCAGAAAGTATAAAATATTAAAAATTAAACGTTTCTAAACTACAAGAAATATGTAATATAATTAAAACTAAAAATACCTATGATAAAAAATTTAATGTTTCAAAACGACTTAACGCTACCAATTTTAAAATATTAAATACTAACAAGAAAATTTTTTATGAAAAATACCCTTACATAGTAATAATAACATATTTTGGTATTTATAAATACGATTTTTTTAATGGTGTAGACCCTTACTTTCATTTATTTAACGGAGTACTGTAGTAAAACTGGAAGTGGACTTTAGTCGCTCAGAAACTTTGCAACTACCTATAAATTGCTACTTATTGCAACTTTAAGATTTCACTTTTTTATAGGTAGGCTTGATCTGTCTCGTCTGTGGGTAGAACACTTGACTAGTTACCAAGAGATCCGAATTCGAGTCCCGGCCGATCCAGTTTGATAATTTTTCAATTTTCAATTGAATTTTTATTTAATAATTATTTTTTCATTTTCGGTACAATCAAAAATGAAATTAAATCGTTAGTATCGTGGCCATTTATCTAGTTTTGGAAACTCGAACTAACGAACTACAAATAACACAATACAAGGGTTTACAAATTCGATACCAGTAAAATAACTAAGTACTTCGAAACCTTTGGAGAAATTATTTATATTTTCAATAATTTATCATTCAACTCGCCCACGTTTTCTAATTTCAACTACACAGGACTACCTACACGATTTTATGCGATTATTAAGACAGTGGGTGAAATCAAAAACCACCGACATCAGTACAGCAATGCCTGTTAAAGAATCGATATTTATACCTTATATTGCACTTATAAATAGAGCTCCCCCTATAAATGTAATATATTATTTAATTTATTGGTAATTAGTAATTACATGTTTTGAACTATCGAATTTATATTTACTTTTTGGAATACAAAAATGATATTTATGCCTCCTCTACACTCGCAGTCGAAATTGCTCGTCGAAGTAGTCGCTCAGGCCCGAGTAGCGTCACCCCACGCTCGTAAAACTTCATGAAACTGTATGCATGTAGTGAACAGTGTTGTGCTTATCTAGATAACGTTATCTGAAATTTTATCTAGATAACGTTTTCGTTATCTATTATCTTTTATCTAGATACTTTTAAAAGAAGTTATCTTTTATCTTATCTTTTTATTAAGCGAAAGAAAAAGATAAGATAATAACAGTACATTTTTATTTTTTTTGAAAAAAATAATTTTGAAACTAAATTCACCATTTCCCTATATTCACTTGATCGACTATGTAAGTCATGTAAATTTTGACACTTTCTTAAGAATTACAAAAATGTTTAAAGGCAGTTATTTAATTTTAAACAGAACTCTTGTAGCCTGGAATCATTTTCACCATTAGTTGGAATCATATTTAGTCGTGTAACATGAAATGTCGTATTTCGACCACCTGATCTACTATGTAATTCAGATAAGTATCGACACTCTTTTAAGCGTTAGAGATATGTCTAAAAGTGATGTTAAACTTTAAATAGAATTCTTGTAGTCATTCCCGACACTAATTAGAATAATAGTAAGTTGTGTAATATAAAATGTCGTTTTCCGACCACTTGTTCGACCATGTAATTCAGATAAATATCAACACTTTTTTAAACATTAATAGAGAACTGTTTAATAGAAATCCCCGTATTTTAAATGGAATTCTTGTTGCTAGGAATCATTTCGGCCATTAGTTGGAATAACATTTAGTCGTGTAATATAAAATGTCGTTTTCAGACCACTGGGTCGATCATATAATTCGGAAAAACGTCGACACTGTTTAAACACTTTTTTTAAACAAAAAAATTTGTACTCTACTATGTTAGATGTGTGCTATCATGAGCCGTAAATAAAAAAAAACTAAATTCTAAAACAAGCGATTTTTAACGCCAAAAACCTTTCTTTAACATTTTTATAATTTATTGTAATTATCACATCTTACTGGGAACCGATGAGGTACCTACTTTCGCATCCCAGCACCGGTCTACGAATCAACGGTTGAAAAACACTGACCTAGTGCATTAATTCTGTAAATATCTGTTATCTAAAATTTTATCTAGATAACGGTTAAATTATCTGTTATCTTTATCTAGATATTTTAAATTATGTTATCTATTATATCTGTTATCTAGATAATAAAATTCGATATCTTGCCCAACACTAGTAGTGAGTAGCTTGGTGCTCGAACTTCGGACCATTTGACTCAGGCAAAAAACCAACACAGTGTGGAAATTGATCGAGACGAAGCGAGAAAGCACGAAATGACCTTTTATACATACTCTCGTACTCGGCCAACTTCAGGCAACTTCGCGAGTAATGTAGTGTATGCATTATGATTTAAATGTTCGGTATTTATATATTATGTAGATTACGGATAGTGAAATTTAATATTTTATTATCGGCACGTTTGGTAGTTGAAATAAACAGGAAAATTGTTTGAAAAATAAATTCTTAAAACAACAAAAACACAAGCAATGTTTTATAAAAAGTATTCGACTTCTTACATGACTGTGTACTATCTGTTTATTTTGAAATGAAATACTGAACTAATATTATAAATAATAATGTAATATTACGTACATAAGTACCTACAGTACACTACGTTGTTAAAAGTCATCGTTAAATATATTCACATTTTAGACAAAACAAAATTACGCAAATTTTCTACAATCTTTTTGGGGTTTTTTAAGGTAATCAATAACCGAATTTTTTTCTAGAGCGAAAACTTTTTAACCTGCACTGTGTTTTAAACCCAATTTTTAAACGGTGTATTCCTTTGTTATTTATTATTATCCCCTGTTGTAAGGTTTAAGGTTATTATTACCTACAATGTAACGAAAAATAATTAAGCACTAAGCTTTGATCTGCAACCTTTATGTCGTCTGGTATCGATTCACCTTCTTGTTTATACCTAATATAACATACGGCGTACTCTAATACATTGGCATCGTATTTATAGTTGGGGAGGAGCTTGCAATAAAAAAAGAGAGTTTTCTCCGCTGTACGGAAAAATATTAAATCATGGTTATGTTTTACAGTTCAGAAGGTACACACAGAAATAGTAACAGACATGTTATTTATTTGGTTTACTTATTCTGTATCCCCAACCTAAAAACATACCCATCTTAAAATTTAAGGCAGTATTCTTAGTCTAGAAATTCGAAAAAATCAATTTTTAGTCGAATTTTTCCTTGAAAATGAATCCTTGAAAAAATTAGACTTATACAGCCTATACGATAAGAACGGTGAGAGGCGAGAGTAGGGGCGCTATCCGTTTTCGGACCCGTAAAACACGATTCTGTAGAAAAAAAATGTCTGACACACACACACACATATATATATATATATATATATATATATATATATATATATATATATATATATATATATATATATATATATGTATATGTATATATATATATATATATATATATATATATATATATATATATATATATATATATATATATATATATATATATATATATATATATATATATATATATATATATATATATATATATATATATATATATATATATATGTATATATATATTCCCGCCACCTTTTAATATGTGTAGGCCCCCCTATGGACGTTAAGAGCTGAAATTTGGTAAGTGGGGCTCATTTTCGAGGCACCTCATACTATTAAGGTGGGGTCAAATTTTGAGAAAATTTTGGACCGGACACAACCTTTAGGGGGGTGGTGAGGACGGTAAAACAATAAAACTTTTCCAAACAGGTTGGAAATAATGTTTCGGTCAATTACCTACAACATATCCAAAATTCTGCTTCCTAGGATGATTTGGAGGGAGTAGAGGGGGAAAAAAACGATTTTGGCTGGATCTAACACGTCCCCATCCCTCCAGAATTAACGTAGAGGGTTGAAATTTGGTGTGTTGATAGAGTTCATACCTAGGTTGTGCTTTTTGGAGGTTGTAATATTTTACCCCCACCCCCCTCTTTTTAAGCTACAATTTCATGCTTTTTCGACGTTTTCGAAGTTTGTACCACTCGCATAGGTCACCCAAATAAATCTAGAGGGCTGAAATTTTGTATTCGGGTTGAGTTAGTATCAAGGGGGTGCCTTTTGGGGGTCTCGACTTTTAACCCTTACCCCCACCATTTTTATACCAAAATGAACATGATTTTTCTTGTTTTTAATAGTTTCGTTCGGGTCAAAATCTCCCCAAATAAACCTAGAGGGCTGAAATTTTGTGTACAGATTAAGTTAATAGCCAGCCACTGCTTTTTGAAGCTTTTAACTTTTAACCCTTACCCCAACGATTTTTACGCCAATATTTCCTTGATTTTTTTGCTTTTTTTCTAACATGTCTAGAGACTCTCTAAAGAAAACTAGAGGGCTGAAATTTTGTACGTGTATTGAGTTAGTATTCAGCTAGTGCCTTTTAGGGATTCCACATTACTCCCCCCCCCACTTCTCCCATTTTTACATTGAAATTAAATGGTACTGTTAAATGTATTTTAAATGCTTTATTTCTATTCTAATACAACCAGGCGTCTAGTAATTTTAAAAATTTTAAAAAAAATTAACTTACTTTTTTAAACAAATGCAATACATAAACATTAAGTAATTTAAAAATGTTAATAATGTCACTGTTTATTTATAAAGTAGGAATTTTGGATTTTTATTATTTATAAAATAGAAATTTTGGATTCTTTTGGAAAGAAAAAATATCTTCATTTTAAATTCCTGTTTTAATATTTAAAAATAAAACACAAAGGCAATTGGCGGATAAGCATGGGTAGAAATGCCCTTGTACGAATTGTGTTGGCTTTTTTGTTGCTAACTGCTATCGGCACAAAATTGAAATTTACTGAGATTCAGCTCTTAAAAACTTAAAACCCTTTTTTAAAGCCCCGATCAACCGGACACTCATGATCAGTTTTGAAACCACCAAAATGACAAATCGCTTGTAGACTTTCAATTACATTTCGCTTGTAGACATTCAATACCAAAGATGAGAGGAAAAATTCGACTTCCGTGATGGGGTCCCGCTGCTCACGGCGTTTTTTTTTTTCATATTTTCAAAGTTCAGACCTTTAAGAATAATCCTCCAAAAGGATTTACGAAAATTCGAATTATTTTCGAAGTTATGGTGATTTTTCCCGTGTGTACTGTGTAACTTTTCAAATTTTTAATATAAATTACTCGAAACTACTATTTTTGATACGGTTGACATGATATCTCAAGTTCTAATGCACCGATTTACTTGAAATTTGGTACAAACCTTCTTAATATTATCAAAATTGGCCCGACGCAGGGGTTTTTGGAATTTTTTTTTACTATTTTTAAAAAAATTTCCAATCAAACAAAAGATCAAACTCTGTATTTGTTAGTATCACACGGTTAAAAATATTGGTTTAATAAGTAATCTACAGAGGTTACATATATGGCAACACCAAAATTTTATTAAAATCTAATCGGTTCCATTTATTAAAAAATTCATTGTAATACAACTGATATTAAAAGTTAATTGAACTTGGTTTAGAGTCACAAAACCAAATTTTATTCCAATTGTATTACAAACTAATACTATGAATATTACGATTCTAAATTCAAAAGGTATTAAAAATAGGTAACGGTGGATTACATTTTAAACCAAATATGTATTAAAAAATAGGTTTCTTTGGTTTGAAATTTTAATACTGTGTGTATTAAAGTCTAATATTTGAATTACTAAATATTGTAATGAAGGTTATATTGAAACTCAGTTGCATTTTTGTATTACCAACATTTTATTGATTTTTTTCACAATAAACAAAATAAACGTGAATTTCTAAAAAAAATTGATCTTCCGAGCTTAGCTCATGGTCTGCTTCTTCTTGAACTTGTTCAGTAGATTCTTCTGATTTTTCTTTTTTCTTGAACTATAATTTTTCATAACAGTATAATAAAACCTGTAAATAAAGAGGAAAATAAGTAGAATTATTGTCAGTTAAATGTTAGTTGTAAAGACTTACCACATAATTGAAGTGCTTAAATTCTACGCTGACTGCAACATTACATCGCCGAAGTTGTCCGAGTAAATAATTGTAATTTTGATATAAATAAAAATCAGAACCCTTCGCTCTTGTCTGGTAGATCTTGAGTTCGAAACCAAACGGGGAAAATACGTTATCTAAATTACCATACCGCTCATCTATCAAAAATCATTCCATTATCAAAATCAGCTATGTTTTACAGCTTTACACCAAACGATTTCATAGTAGTTACGCACCTAGAAAATAGATGAAAAAAATCAGAATACTTTATTTTTCCATATATCGTTCTATACTTAAAATCGATATTACGTACCTTGTATAAAAACCTAAATTAAAAAATAATTTATTTGAATTTTTATATTGATAAACAATATCGACTATTATTTTAGGGATCCATGTCAGTTGTAATTCAATAAAATAAAAAGAAAACTCAAAATTTTAATAAAAAGAAAACATTTTGGGAATGAACGGTAATTTATTTAATAAGAGAAATGACTTTATACAAACAATTTAAATTACATTTTTAAATATTCAAGTATTGTTATATTTAAATGCTTCATGTTACGAAATCAAACAAAATAGTTGAAGCTACAAGTTGTGTGTGTCGTGTGTGTGGCTTATTGGTGACGCATTTATACATACATATATATTTTGATATTTCGTGGGAAATATTCCTTGATGTTAACTTAGTAAACTAACCAACCCAACCAACCGAACAGCTCGCTGGAGACCAACAGAGAAAACAATATTATAAATTAAATAGGTTGGAGTGAGGACATAATAACAAACTGGGTATTCACTTGTCACTGACAACACCAACAGAGAACACACTGATACATATTTGGATCTGATTGAATCCAAATTAAGATTAAAATCTAAGTATTCTTGTGATTTCAATATTTTTATATTATATTTTAATAAAAAATGGTTTAAATTTTGGGAAATAATATAAATAGGTTAAACTTGAATACCAAAAAATATTGGAAATATTTTAATATAAAGGCAGGATTTAATTTTAGTATTTTAATATTTAGTTTTTCCAGTAAGTTAAGGTTGGATTAAAAAATTAGTCCAAGATTTTTAACCGTGCAGTTAAGCCTCATTTGTAATTTCGTTTGAAACTACTTATCATCAAAAATTCAACTGAAATATGTACCTTATTTATTTTACAACCTTACATTCTGGAACAAATCCGAATACCAGTCTTATAATAATTAATACCTTTAAAACTAATTATAAGTTAATTTTATAATGTAATAGGTTTAAAATCGCCACAACATTTCAAAGTAGGACACAGTGTGTACCTATTTATAGTTTTAATAGCATAAAATAATATAATAAAATCGTTTCTAATTTAATTCACGATCAAGTGACGTCACAGCACACTATAAAAACGCCAAGTATAACGCTCAACGTGAAGCATATATTTGTGACGGGAGGGAGTATGTATGGTTTTCGATGAGTGAGTGTAGGTCGAACGATATGGGTGACGGTCGTGGTGACAACAGGAGGTAAACGAAGCCTGCCTGCGCCACGGTTTAACAACAGTGATGGCAGTGGTGATGTAGGGGACTTGTGAATATGGTGGTAATATGTACGCAGTCAACTGATGAGGTAGTGAAGTGTACTGAATATATGCTATTATGATTCGTATTTGAAGAAAAAGTTGTGAGGAGGTCACTAAACTCATTGGCGGGGCTGCCGCCGATCTGATCACGAACAACGAACGGTCTCCTATTACAACAAACTAATAACTGTGTAAGTTTTTATTTGAAACATAAAAAAAGAAGAAGAAAGTTATCATTACACCAAAAGAAAAAAGTATAAAGATTCTACATAATGACGTCGAATTTGTTTAATGAAGTTTTTCATTAATGTTTTTCTTTTTGTGTTGTCAATGAGTACACGAGGGAAAGAAGAAATTTTTGCTTGTATACTCATAATAATAGAGGTGGGTAGCATAAGTTCAGTAACCGAAACGTCGGAATAGAAGCATTGACTTGGGTAAGTGCTCGCTACAAAAGGGCCAACGATATAAATAGAATAATGATAATAATTACATACTAATATTAAGTAGGTAATAACTTCCTTACTACCACTGCGAAAAATATTTAAATCAAAACTTGTGAATAGTTCTTCCATTTTACCCAACTCTTAGGTAACTACAACTTGTCTATGAGACGATGATCTCTGACGCCGTCGTTGCCCTCATTGTGATCTGTCTCTTTTTAGTATAATATCTATTCTATCTGTCTCTTTTTAGCATAACAGTTCGTGTCAATTCTCCTCTCCCCTTCGTCCTGCTATTAGAGATCGTCGTCTCATAGACAAATAGTAGTTCGCCAGCAGTTGTGAATTTTATCATTTCTTACATAACAATTTTTGCTTGAACTCCTTTAAGTATAACAGCTACGGCCTCCATAAATTTGAAGGGAATCCAAATGTAAAACACTAACAATTCCTTAAAATAACCACTTATTCCATAAGTTCCCAACCTTTTTCAGAGTTTTGTCACCTCTTTAGAAACGAAAAAGACCACTAACTTCCGTTCTTGTTATCCATTTAATAATGTAACTCCTAGTTTTCTAGCTTTTTTGGGTTATAGTTCATTTTTTAAACGATGATACGATTTGAGTTTGGTGTAATGATACAAATTTTTCAATATTTTAGTGGCGTATTTGTCATGACTTCTTAAATCGGCATATTAATTTCACTAGATTAAAATCAACCAAAAAAGTCCCTTTAGATCTTTTCTTTCATGCTTCCGGCGGGCTATGGACATTCGTTCCTAAACGAATTTCAAAAAAATTTAGCTGTCGTAAGTATGTTTAGTTACTGTAAGAAGTAGCTACCAATTTTCTGAAAGAGTAACTACTAATTGGTCAAATTAAACCAGATGCACTGCCTTGCCTTGAATGGTTCATGTTACTGATGTTGTCTATGCAATTACATAATTATGTACTTTAACATGGTGGCCACAGACTTTTGAAGATCAAATTCCCTGACTTTTTCAGGTTTTCCAGAAATTTTATTAAAAAATTCCCTGACTTCTTTGTGAAAAATGCCACCCTTACTTTATCCCAAAAAAGCTATAAAAAAAAAAGAAAAAAGAACAAGAAATACGCGCTAATTTTTACAAAAAATCTCAAAACAAGTGAAAAATTGATTGAAGTTTTATCCCTAAATATAAAAATCAATTTTTTCCAATCTTCTGGTAAAATTCCCTGACTTTTCCAGAAAGTAATAACTCCCTGACATTTCCAGGTTTTCCATGTTTTCCAGTAATGTGGCCATCATGTTTAAACGAAGACCCTGTTTAATTTATTTTTAAGACCTACTAAAGATTTAATACTGGGTACACTTACTTTTAGAATACGTTTAAGTATCTCCAAAGTTTTGATAAAATGATCTGAAAAGTTTGGGGAAAGCTACAATTAATTTCATTAACTGTAGATAAAATCAGCCTATGTTTATTACTATTACCATTTCTAATGATATTATCTTTTTACAACTACGAAAATTCACATAAATTCATGTGAATTAGTCCAAGAAAATCATCAAAGTTCACACCAGTATTCAATAAACCAATTATGTATATTACGTACGGCACAGAATGACTATCAATAAGATTATCTCAGAAAATAAATCTATAAATGAATTTCCGCATTAATTAATAACAATAATTAACTACGATTGCTCAATTAAGTTATTAAATTATATGCGTACACATACCTATATACATATTACAAACACAGAATTCAATTTTAATTACTTTTTGAAAAAATTCCAATAATTAAGAAATAAATGTTTAAATTGTCAAGAAACTTTCTCTAAACTTTGAACAGATTGGAATTTTATTTAAAAAATAATGTACGTTATTAATTTATATGCATACCAATACTAAAATAAAGTTTTCAAGGCCTTGGTAAATTTTGATTTGTGATTTATGCTGTAGAAAGATCTCTAAATAAATAGTTACCAAAACTAATGCTCGCATCACGCGATACAAGACTATTAGAACTAATGCTGGCAATCTCGATAAGAGCTGTAGAAAACACAGGACCTATTCTATTTCTGTACTTGCTTCTCTGCTATATTTAACCATTAACCAATAAGAAAGTCATGTTTCTCATGCAGATACCAGTTTTATCACCACCAAGTGTGCCAGAAACATATTGGAACCGTCTATCGACTCATATCACCAAAACATATCGTGTAAAACCAGTATCGCAGAGGAGCTTGGAGCCCAGCAACGAAATCAAGCAGCCAATCTACCAGCGAAACAAGCGCCGCGTGAGGTGGACTTAAGTCGTTGGACACTGTTTCTTTAACATAACAATTCATAACGATTTTCTACTTTTTCTTTTCCACGAAATCGGGCTCGTATGCTTAATTGAAAGGTGAACTCTAGATCGTAAAACATTGGTTTTGAACCGGATTTCTAATGGTAAAAATTGTAAATTTACCCTCCCCCTACGTTCTGATCAGTTCAAACCGCTCCGGTACCGATGGTAACTAGACAAAAACCAAGTTTTCTCTGCATAGTTTATTGGTATACGCTTTATAACAGTGATTTCCAAAGTGGTTTATATCGACCCCCAGGGGTCAATACGATCTGCAAGGGAACTACGTCGGTGAAGAAAAAAATTGGGTGTCCGTGAGATGTAAATGGGGGGTCAGAACTCAGAGTTAAAGTATTTACAGCGGGATGCATTTGCATAATTTGTAAAATGAGAACTTGAAGTTTTTTTTAGTACTCGCTAGACATAGATTTTTCCCGAGTAAAAAGGAAATTCTATTTCCGGAGGTTGTTCTTGAATTTGATTGAATTTGTTCAAGGGGTCTATCTAAAACTGAAAATCATGCCAAGTGGTCTACGAGACAAAAAAGTTTGGGAACCAATGCTTATAAGGAATTATTGACGTCGCGTCGTAGAGCATGGTATCTGAGTTGGTTAAGTTTCACTAGACGTCAATGACCGTGAACCTGTAAATAGATTTACTAGCATACGTAGAAATTACTTTAACATGGTGGCCACAGATTTTTTAAGATCAAATTCCTTGACTATTCCAGGTTTTCCAGTAATTTTATTAAAAAATTCCCTGACTATTTTGTGAAAAATGCCACCCCTACTTTATCCTAAAAAAGCTTCTGGTAAAATTCCCTGACTTTTCCAGAAAGTAAAAATTCCATGACATTTCCAGGTTTTCCAGTAATGTGGCCACCATGTTTAAGGAAACTTGAAGTTTCCAAATGTTATGGAAATAACCAGATAAAATACAAACAGTAAACAAATCCTTCAATTAAATTACTATTTCGGAAAAAATATGAAAAAATTATTCAAAAAAAAAAAAAATTTTCATCCATCAAAATTTCTCTACACAGACAATTTACTACACACCAGAGAGTATGCGTTTTCCCTGAAACAAATAAGAAATCCTTTAATACAACAACAAGAGCATATTTCAAATGTCAAATAAATTCAACTTTGAAATTTAAAGGCACTACTACTAAGAATAATACGTCTAATAATGTATTATTTACGACAATTGTAATACAAATAGCAACGAGCCTAGCAGCCTAGCATCGCTAGCAGGCGAGATACACAAAGAAATAGCAGCATACACTCCTCCCACACATGTATATGATACGTAGTAGGTGTAGATGTGTGTATGTGTGTATGTGTAAACGTGGAACGTTCCCCCAACTTTATTATAAACACGGAGGGACCAAGATAACTTCGTTGTTGTCAAGACCACGGTACACCGATCTATGTACCTACCTATTCTACTTTATCTAATTCACTTATTTCATCTCTTTTTCTATCTTAATATTATTGAGAAATATACCATACGTCGATTCCTGAATTCAATAACTAATAAAATGTAATAGTATATTACGTGCTTCAGGTTGTAAGTTGCATATTACACACGAGCGAAAAAGTTACGCAAGAGCCGCGCAGTGACGAGTGCGTAATTGCGCGAGTGTGTAATATGCCTTACAACCGAGTTACGTACTATACTTTATCTACGACTAACATAAAATTCACAATAAACGACAAAAATTTGGTACAAATCTACAAATACCAATACATTAAAATTATGTAGTATTTGAAATTTATTAAAAACAAACGTAAACAAAATCAGTTGCTAGGTAAAATTTTTGTACAGATTCTAACATTATATGTATCATGTATATCACTGTATAATAGATAATAATTATAAGAATTAATAAAAGTGTAGTAGGCGTTGCTATTTTTAGCATACATGCGTGTAAAGGACCATTTTTTGTACAGCTGGATATGTGGCTGTATGTAAAACGTAGCTTACTTAGATAGTATGTTGTACAATAAATAAGCAATTTCATCATGGTAGTCGTAGATAAAAGTAGTTTTAAAATTATTTTCTATCGAGTACAGAAATTCTTATTCGCCAAATATTAAGTTTAATTGTGAAATAAAACAAGGCCATTAAAAAAATTGTAACAGTAATTAACATCTAAAAGATTTAGCCCTGATTCAAGCTATCGTGCCGCTCCCGATACGCTCTCAGTTCGATAAAATATTCGTACACAAGAAACAATCGGTGTATTCACAACATCGCCACAATTAAAGTACGGTTTCAGTCGCCGTCCAATCTTCGTTCATTACCAATACCACACAGATAATATTTTATCTGAGTGATATCGGAGCGATATTAGACTTGTATCGATAGTGTGAGCAAGTTCAAGAGACAAATAACACAAAATAGTTATCAATATATTTGAGTGGTAGACTCCTTCTACCTACTATAATACATACATATAATTTGTTTATTTTGTTTGGAATATAAACATCATATTTCATTCTCTGTTTTGCAGAATAGAAAAAATGTGCAAAACAGAGAAGGAGATATGGTTTTCACCACAGAAGAGTAGAAGCAAACTAAAGTCAAAAAAGTGTAGCTCGCTTAGAGTCATTTGTCGGTCTGTCACAGCTTAGGTGATTCAGTCGTGCATCAATTGTAGCGGTGCAAACATCGCGAACATTGATTGTTGGTCATTGTTTATCAATCACTTGCAACAATGTAATACATACATACGTACGCCTCGAATACGTAATATTATTATGTACATACACAAGGCACACCATACCCGCCACAAATTAAGTGTGACGCATGAGACACACACAAACATACATCCCGTGTTCATAGATACGAGATTTATGTAGTAATATGTTGTGCGTTTGGGGTAGGAGAGAAATTTTACGTCATTTTTCTGCCACAGTCATCTCTATATGCTGTAGAGATAGTTCGTTTCTGATCTTCTGTGGTGTTCATATTCCAAACAAAATAAACAAACTATGTTATTTTTAATTCTGTGGTAACAGCACTATTATGTAAACACAAGTTTTTACTGGAGTGATGAGTTTTGGAAAAAACTGTACATGAAAAGGTACGATTATTTTTGAACGTACTACCAGCTCTAGCAATTACGGTACATAATTCTGGACCAGCCTGTATATAAAAGACCGATGACTATGTTATTTTTTATTTTTTTAAAATGCCCATTAAAGTGCGTGTTGAGAAAGGAATATAAGAAAAAGTAAGAAATTTGAACATTAAGTTTATGGTGAAGTTACTTACTGACTGTTTTTAAGCAATTAACCAGTACATTGCACTATCTTGTTACTGCATTATCTTGTTTAGAAAAGCAACTTCCAAAGAAATCGTGAGGTATCTGAGCGTTTTAATATATTTATTTAACATATTTTCTACCTCTTACTGGTTACACTGATTCCAGTTGTATAGAGATAGATATGTTGTCCCCATTACTCTATGGTCCCGACCCACCGCTGGGTAAAAGAATATGCTGTATTTACGAAAAAATCTTAATTAGGAATTTCGTGGTATGAATCTTAAGACTCGCATCCATTACGATTTGTTACACAATTTAGACGACATTACTTTTATTACTGTTTAACACAAAATTTTTAAAAAATTAATTAACTAGTAAATTGTCCAATCGTGCAATTTACAGATGTCTGCTTAATGAACTGAAAAATGAACATGTTACATATTATACATAATATATTGGGTATAAGGTCTATTGTTGTATTGGTACAACAAACTGGGGAGTCAAATTTAATAGTGAACACGAGATAAATCATTATTTAGTTGGGCCATTCGTCTTTCTATAAATAGGGATTTAGAAAGTATATTTTTCATTAGATATGGTCGGATTTAAAAATATTAGCTACAATTTATTTTCATCAGAACCAACTGTCCCAAATATATTTATGGAACAAATTATCCCGGTACTGATCCGAAATTAATGTATTATGTAAAATTTTATATCTATGTAAATAAGGATGGTTTTTGTGTGGAAACGAAATTACATACCTACGAGAATATTATAGGATAAAATACCACAGTTACGGGTAAAACGGGTGATCAAAAAAAAAAAATGAAACACTAAGGCTGGACGCACATTGACACGCAGTTAAAGCAAGCAGAGCAGCGCAGTTTCTGTGACTCGTGTTTCAGAACGGGACAGCGCGAATTGAAACGCAGAGCAGAGCAACACTGCGTTGCACGAGACCGATGTGGCACTAGTGAATGTGACACAGAAACTGCGCGACATTGTAACACGTTCTCCAGTTTTTAAGTTGGTTCTATTTCGCCGAAATGAAAAGAATTGAAGAAATTGAATAAAAACAGTACTGCTCTGCTCTGCTCTTAAATTTGTGCTATTTCGTTCTACAACAAAAGTCACAGAAACTGACGGGCAGCTCAATGTGCGCCGGGCCTCCACAATCCATAAGTTTTTAAATTTTAATTAAAGACCAATCTTGTTCCAAAATTGAACCACGTTGAACAACACCAAGATGAATAATTTAAAATCTACCTTCTTTATAAAAATAAACACTTGCCTCTAAAAAAAAAAATATTTTAAAAAAAAAAGCTAGAAAATCTGAAAAAATATCCATAGATACATCTTGTTTATTTAATGGTGAGTTTTTTATAAGCCAATCCTGTATTACTATTATCTTATTTTGTTGTTCTTTTAATTTGCTATTAAATATACAATTTTGGAATGGAGGAAGATGAGAGAATAACTAAAGATCCCTCCAAAAATAGTTAAAAATCCAATACCCTGATTTAATTAGAATGAGAAATCAATATGATGGACAATATGGTAATGATAATGTTTGTGAACAGTTTAAAAAATACACCTGTTTACAATTTATGGCAATAAATACATAAATGTTGCATGAAACTCACAGAATTTTCAAGATTATTAAACAATAAATAGAATCGTCAAATATGCAAATTTAACCAAATTTAAATGGAATGTAGTTAAGTAAGAGATTCTCTATTAGATTAATGGCTACTTTTAGAGCCAAAACACACGTACAACGCGACGACCACTTTTTTGTCGTTGTACTGTCGTTCGTATGTTTTAGATTTAGACGACCACTTACGAGCCACTTTTTAGTGGCCGAGTGACGTACAATCACTGTTGGACAATATCAATTCCACCAATATTGTCTGTTATATACAGTGCAGTATAGGTACTTACGTATTTGTCGCTTGTAAGTCGTTCACTAATCGCAAGTTTTGGCCACTAACGGCGACACTCAACGGCAGTAGACGACATATTGCGACAGTGTCCGACTACGACGACAAGTTGTGGTCTGTGTGAAATTTGTGTTTCCATAAAAAAACTACATGCGTACATGCCCGGCCACAGAGCAGCCACTATTTTGTCGCTGTCGCGTGGTCGTCGCGTGGTACGTGTGTCTTGGCTCTTACGGTAAGTCACGTCAATTGAAAATACAACTAAATTAACAGGAATTTGAGTAGTTGGAAAAAAATATGCACCTTAAAATAGAAGTAGCAAAAGCAGGGCAAAAAAGGTGAACACCGCGAATATTAGTAATGAGTACATGTATAAGAAAATTATTTTGCTGGAAAATATAATTGTAATTTATTATTTTTATTTCTTCTTTCTTCTCAAAACAAACAACAAAGTTAGAGGTAGTTTTAAGAAATATATTCAAAAAATAATGCCGTCCCCAAGGAGTGAATTTTACATATTGTTATTTTAAAATATTCTTTGTGTCGACTGATTTACTGGTCCGTTTAGATAAGTGAAAATAACTAACATGTACATATTTTGAACGGCAAATACCCAGTGGGTAAGGAAGTAAATTACAACAAAAAACTGGTACCATAATAAATCATCTCATACATAACCACAACGTTGTCCTGTACCGTACAACCGAAAACCAAGGATATCCATCCGGCCCCTTGCCGCACGTTCTTCGCATGTACGAACGAAAACCGCTCTTTTTCTATTCTAAACGAAATTATGTGAAAAGTTATGAATATTAGCGCGTATTTATCAGTATATGCAGTATAAAAAGAGCCTCGACCTATTTATGATGATATTGTATAGTTGAGTTAGCCTTTGTTGGCGATATTGTGATTATGCTCTAATGGAATATTAGAACATAGTAGCAAAATGTATTTCAAAGATTACCATGAATATATCAACATCGACAAAGTGTAACTTAAATTTTGTGCTAATTTTTATGTTAGTAAAAAAAAAAAACTAAGAGGGACACTTTCCCTTTCGTTCTACAAAATCAAATTCAGAAGATTATTTAAGTTGGACCATTCGTATTAAGCGACATTAGAATCTCCTTCAGTGAGTTCCGAGGAGATTAGGAGAGCATATGCTAGAGCACTGCTGACATTCTACGAAACACTGGGTGTAAACTAGTGATGTCGAGCCGTGGAGCAGTTACTTATTGTTAGTCGACTAATCGACTAAAGTGGTTTTTCAGGTAAAATTAGTCATTAGTCGAAAATATCGAGCATACAAATAGTCGATTAACCGATTAAATTTCTAATCGAATTCATAAATAGAGTAATATATAACTATTTCCAAAACAATGTTTTCTTTTTAATTTAATTATTCACTTTTAAGAGCGTTCATAAAGTTGCGGAACAGCTGAAAATCTCAGTTAATATTGACTTTATCGAAAAATGACCCGGACAAAAGTTTCATGGGAAGAAATGAGGAACTACAAAAATGACCTTGAAGATGACCTTAACCAAAATTTGGAGGTCAATTTTGTTTTTTTAAATGGAAACCCCTATTTTTGACCTCGGATTCGGAAAGAGCGGGAATTCTACGTTCAAAACCATATTCATACTTCATATCCCAAAGTCGTGTAAAGGTCACAAAAACGAAAAAAATATGATACTGGTTGGTCAAAGTAATGTTCAAGGTCATTTTCTAATTCCCATGAAACTTTTGTCCGGGTTATTTTTCGATAAAGTCAATATTAACTGAGATTTTGCGGAACTTTTGCGCAGCTGTTCAGACCGTTTAGAAAGTTCCGAAACAGCTCCGCAAAAGTTCCGCAAAAACTCAGTTAATATTGACTTTATCGAAAAATAACCCGGACAAAAGTTTCATGGGAAGAAATGAGGAACTAGCAAATAACCTCGAATTTGACCTTGAACATGACTTTGACCAACCAATATCATATTTTTTTCGTTTTTGTGACCTTCACGCGACTTTGGGATATGAAGTATGAATCTGTTTTTGAACGTAGAATTTCCCGCTCTTTCCGAATCCGAGGTCAAAAATAGGGGTTTCCATTTAAAAAAACAAAATTTACCTCCAAATTTTGGTTAAGGTCATCTTCAAGGCTATATTCGAGGTCATTTTCTAGTTCCTCATTTCTTCCCATGAAACTTTTGTCCGGGTCATTTTTCGATCAAGTCAATATTAACTGAGATTTTCAGCTGTTCCGCAACTTTATGAACGCACTGTATATATGGCATATTACAATATGTTAATCACATAAAAGTGAAAATTCATACAAATATGTAATTTTTTAGTTTTCATTTTTTGAAGTTCAATAAATAACACAGAAAAATCAATAAATTAGTAATTTTTAGTCAAAAAAATTAATAATTTTAATCATTTAGTCACAGGTAAATAGTTGACTAAATTTAAATAAAATTAGTCGACTAAACCGACTAATTGACTAATCATCCGACATCACTAGTGTAAAGTAGTCCCTCGAAGATCAAGTGGGGCACAGTGGGTCGGCTTAATGGCCTACGTGTGACGGAACCTTGAATCCGACGCATACCTTCTTTTTATTATTATTATTAACCGCAGTATCACTAGTATGGACACCCTTAAATAGATATTGGTCTTGTACAAAAAATATTCTTTATAGCTTTATAACAATTGTAGGCAACGATCCGGGCATTCGTTCTGGTGGAACCAGGACTTAACAGTTGTGAGATTACAATCTTGAGGTTGATTTAGGATGTTTGTTGGATTAAACAGATTGTTCGGGCAGCCATGTATAGTATGTCGGAATAAACTTTACATGCTTCTATCGCAAAGTTGGTTAATTAAGTCGTATCAATCATATAGAGACCAATGTTCATATTTTATAATTGTTCATATTTTATTATTTTATAATTATAATTTTATAATTTTAACAATTTTAAAAGTCTTAGATAAAAATAAAAAAAAAATTATTTCCCAATAAGCTGCGTGTGGGAATTCTAATAAATTACGTTATGAACGCAATTAATTTACGCAACCGTACAAAAATACTCATAACGTTAGCAGAGTGCTTGCGTTTTACAAGCAAAACGGACAGGAAGTTCAACTTTTGATGCATACGGTGTGGTTTTTCGATTCATGAACTTATAAATATTTTACCTATCAAGAGATTTTTTTTGTTATGAAATAATAATGAAACGTGAAACTCAGACAACAAAATGTTTAAAATACCTTCCATATTCAATGGTATATATTACACATATAAATACATAGATAAATATATACCAAGCATATTGTTGGTTGGTATATTAGGTATATAAATACGTATACACAATATAAAATACCGTTTGTTCGTACGTGTGTACGTAAAATTTTTTATCGATTGAATTATATTGTACCGATTTGTTCAATTTTAACCTTTATACAAAATAATATGATGGTACACTGTGATTTAACAACAGAAGGAAAAGTTTCTTTGATGAAATGTCATTAGTTGTTTTTGGTTTACTTCGCTTAACCGGTTGACGGTCATTAACGTCGTAAGACGTCAACAATTCCATATAATGTGTATTAACTGACAAAAAAGTGTACCACTTTGGTGTTTTGTCATTATAGGTTATAACCGTCAATACCAGTTAATACATGTTAAACTTCATTTCAAAAATGTATATTCACGATGGGCTTTAGAGGTCATTCATAGGATACGTACGTAAAAAGGTGGTGTGATAACCAGGAGTGGAGAGGGGGAAGAGGTAGTCCATGAAAATGTAACGTGACGCGACATTTGATATGCCTTCGTCACTTTTATTATTTTTACATAAGTTTACTTTAACAATTAGTGCAGGAAATCGCCAAAAAATAATAATACTGTATTTGTATTTGTAAATACTTAGGCATTAATCGATTTGAGCGTTACTTTATGGTATTCCATATTTGTAAATAGTAAACAAGTATTTTGCTTAGCAAAATACCACTTTTATTTTTGAAACTGTGACAATATTGTTTCGAATCGTCAGTTCATTTTCAAACAGAATAAAAATTACATTTCAAATAAACTGACGGTTCGAAACAATATTGTCACAATTTCAAAAATAAATTTTGCGAAGTAAAATATTTGTGTATTTGTAAAGATAAAACTTTTGTATGTTTGAATGCAATTCAAAATCCGAAAAAGAACACAAATCTTTAAATTTTTTTATTGAAGGTACTACGTTTCCCTATATTGTAGAACAAAAAGCGATATAACGGATGTAGAACTGTGATAACGTGGAATTTTCATCAATAGATAGTTTGAATTTTTGAGATAAAAGTGGTATTTTGCAAAGTAAAGTATTTCTTTAATATTTACAAATATAGAATACCATAAAGTAACGCTCAAATCTATTAATATTTCCTTGATTATTTAAACTGTCTGCCTTTCTTCGGTTTTCCAACAAAGTGGACAATCTGGCTTTAATAAAAATGAAACTTATACAATATTGATATTACTCTCAAAGTACAATCTCGAAAAATATGTACAAATACCCAAATTTTTTTGGAATAAAGTGTACAATTAAATGTAATTTACTACATATTTTATTCCATTCGGGAATTCAGCCAGTAATTTTAATTACCGATATTTATATGAACCAACAACAAACAAACACGTGTTAAAAAATAACAGCAACAAAAATATAGAATAATAAATACATATAATAGCACTACAAATGCAATGTATGCATCTATATAGGTATGTATAGAATTTCATTTAACTGGTTCCACAAAAATTAATTGAACCTGTATTTGAAATCTATTCCAATATTGGAATATTTTATATCGTTGTTAAATTTAAATGTAGTTACTTCCTAACCCTCTTTATATTTATATAAACAATGCGAGAAATGTTTCGAGCATCTGTTCTAGCCTGGGGCTTAACTTTTTCAGAAAAATGGATAAATGTAGTATGCGCTAACTTGAAGATTAAGTTTCTTGTATAAATACGATTTTTACTTACAAATAAGTGTTGTACAAGGACCATATTTTGTAATTTCAGTGACTTCATAACGTATTCATTTACCTGTAACAAAATGAACATTTTTAAGAATTTTATTTGAAAAACACTAAAAATTTAAACAAAAAAATGTTTTATTAATTTGAAACTCAAAATTGAAATAATTCTATTAGCGACGCAAAGATTCTTACTCGCCCCTCTGGTGATGAAATTAGAAGCAGTATCAAGTAAAACATACTTATACAGTATAACGATTTTTATACGGTCTTTTTTGGCGATTTTTTTATAAAGTTTTAGAAAAATGCACATTAAAATGTATTTAAAGACGTTCGAGCGAGTCCACAAAACACTACAGAATAATGTTATGTAGCTACCACAAAACACTATACCTGTATGTTATGCATACAGAGCTTGTGCTTGTTCGTGTGTCATATCGTGTCGCGTATATGGGTGATTGCTATACGTACCATTGCTATGATATCAATGCATACACAGTTGTTGATTGAAATTTAGTAGTCTGATTTGACCTTGTATGTATATTATGTACTTACACATCAAAATCAACCCGAATATTAATTTCAATAATTAATATTTCATTTTGACGTTCCTCAACACGATTTTTTTTGTGCAATTATATAAATTGCATATTTCAAAGAATATTTTTAAACATTTTTTATTATGGTATCTACTCGTATAATATACTTACTATAATTTTTAAAATGAAAAAATGCTGTTTAGAATATTTTTTCCTAATAGCTCTGTGTTAAAAATTTTATTTTTAACCGTCAATTACTCTACGAAATGATCTATGAAGGCCTTAAAATCTTTGAGGGAAGATAACTATGTAATTGAACTTGTCAATTCTCTAAAATTAAAATTTTTATCTACTATTAGGTTTGACGCACGAACGTCCTTAATGTGAATACAAAGCAAGAGAAAGTAAGAAATTTAAGCATTAATTTGCAATAATTTATCAATAAAATTACTTATTGATTGTTTTAAAGCATTTAATCAATACGACTTTGCGTCCCCAATAAGACTAAAAGTACCATCCATTGTCACTTACAAGAGGGACGCAAAAATAATATATTTATTTTTAGTTTATAGCTATATAAAAGTTTATATAAATATTAAAATTTGCTAAATAACTAATCAAATATTTTCAGAATACCCGTCTAATGAAACGTTAATAACTATTTATTAGACAATTTATTCGTCAGTTATGATTATTATCAGACGTGTGATTTCCTCAAACTGGTTCAACGACTTGAATCATTTCAACCTCTTTTGGATCGGCGCCCAGTTTCTGAATAATTTTTTCACTTGCAATAAGTTTAACACCCACTCATTCATAAAAAAAAGTTGTTTGAAAATTATATAGATTCGATTATAATTCATTTTTAGAACGGTATCTATCAAAAAACTTTGTTAACAGGTAGTACAAATTTTTTTTGATTCATTCTAACGAATTTATTGAATAAATTTTAATAATTTAGAAGTGAATGAATGTGGGTCGAAATTCAAAGTTCTCGTTGTTCTCCCAGTTGACTTTGGAGAGGTTAGCTAACGCTAGTACCTCGTAGAATGCTAGGCGTGTCCTAAAATCTCTTCTTCTGATGTCCCCAAAACTCACAATCAGTATTGCATTAGACACTGACATTTCAAGAAGAATACTGCTTAGTAAAATTATGAACATGGAGTGAGGATTCGTTTCCCAAACCACACCTGCATGTGAGGAGAATCCACTCTAAGTTCGTACTTCTTCAGGACATTATGCGCAGTGAGTGAATCTGTAAGGCAGTTCAACTTTATCCTACTTAAAGAGAGAACTTTCTTAAGCAAATTATAGAAATAGTTAAAAGCAGTTCGTTAATTTTAAATACGAATCTTTTAGTCTGAAGACATTTTCGTCATTAACTATAAAATAAAACTAGGTCGTGTATACTATGACATGTCGTATTCCGACCAATTGGTCAACAATGTAACTCAGATAAATATCGACACTTTCTTAAGTGCTATTGAAATGTTTAAAAGTAAGTTTCTAATTTTGAATATAATTCCTGTAGCCTGGAATCATTTCCACTGTTAGTTGGAAAACATTAGGTCATGTAATATGAAATAATGTCGTTCTCCGACCAATTGGTCTACAATATAATTTACACAAATATCGACACTTTCTTAAGCAGTACAGAAATATTTATAAGCAATTATTTATATTTAATCTTAAATACAATTGGGCAAACTGCAATCATTTTCACCGTTACACAGTGGGGCCAAATACCATTAATGGTGGCAAAAATACAAAAATTTAAATTATAAGCTACAATTTATATGACCCCTTAAATCAATAGCTATAATATTCTAGCAACGACCGCTGTAATTATGTAAAATAGCGCGGGGGGTGCAAATATATCGACTATTATTTGTTATTTCTATAAATTAATTGCTTTCTAAACCATATCATTGTATGTAAAGTAGTGATTTGCGGGACGGTTATTTAAGTTATAAATAAAATAAATTAAAATCGGTTATAATGGGCGATGTTACCCATGGTATATTATTTTTTTTATGTATCTTGTTTGTTAAAATCGGTACTCGTAATGATACTATCAAGCTTTAATGAAACATGGTTGAATTATCTAGAAAAATTCTGTAAAAATTAATTTCTCAAAGAATTTTAGTTACGTATCCAATCGAATCCAACGGATATATTTGTGGCATTTGATAAAGCAATTAGTCTAGTTTGGTATTATGATTGCAGAGTTTGCACCAAATTGCATCTTTTTTCAAAATTTGCTGATTTTATTTTCATTTTGTTTGAGAAAAAATCATCAATAAGAAGCTTAGAAAGTTCATATAAGCTCTCAGTGGTGCACAAAAATATATCAAATAATTAAACAAAACACACAAATTTATTAGATTTATGTAGGTATCGAATATTCCAGCTAATTTAAAGCTAAAATTAAGCGTATCATCGAAATTCTTTGTCAAAAATTCCATATTCCATTTAAAATTTATAAGTTCATACCACGTGGCTAGAAACTAGTAACCGGAAATGAAATCGAGTTGTGTGAAAAAAGTCTCAACCTAAGGTCAAACAAGATCTATAAATTTCAAATTCATCCGACGAATGGTTTTTGATATATCATTTGACTAACCGTTATGGGACATCCTGTATAGTGGGACACCCAGTATTTTATTAATAAATATCAAGTAAAAGTAAAATATATTGTTATATAACTCTTCTGTAGTCAATAAAAGGACTAAATAATTTTTGCCATCTTTTACCTACTTTGGCCCCACTGTGCGTTAGTTGGAATAATATTAGGTCTTGTAATATGAAATGTCGTTTCTCGACCACTTGGCTTACCATGTAATTAAGATAATTATCGACACTTTCTTAAGCATTAGAGAAATGTTCAAAAGCATTTCTCTAAATTTAAATAGAATTCTTGTAGCCTAAAATCATTTCCACCGTTAACTGGAATAACATTATGTCGTGTAATATGAAATGTCATTTTCGGACAATCTGCCCATAAAATTAGCTCCGCATTTTCCTTTTTTCTGAAACAAAAAGGCTTGTGCTGTATTTTGCTAGACTGAAAAAATACTAAATTCCAAGACATGGATTTTGTATCGCCAAAACAAAAGCCTTGTTTTTGTATAAAGCTAGTCCCGCTGTTCACACATTCTGTTTACGGACTGGTGAGATACTTTTGTGGCCCGGTATCGACTCGCGAACCGGCGGTTGGAAAACACTGGTCTATCCTATTCAAACTGTATTTGGGCTTCATTAAAAGATCGCCTATAAAGTGACATGAATGTGTAGTTTCAGGATATTGATCTTCTGGGGAAAGATTTTCTATTTTGATTCAATAATTATGAAATTCAGTTTGGAGATATTATTGCAGAAAATACACTTTCGACAACTGAAATTGCACCACCCTCATGAGGCTGGAGACATTCAATTCACCATAAATTCGAATAAATTGAGCGACGACTTCACATTTTAATTTTTCTTGGCAACAGCGCACCACCGTTGTGCCATTCAAAATAATTATTCACAATCAATTTTGCCGTTTCGCACACCTGGGTAAATCAAACAAAATACAATATTTTATTCCATCACCTCTTGTCGTTTATTAATGATGTTCAGTGTTCACGAATTACATGTGTCAGAAGAGCGCGACAACGTACATTTATCTCTCTCGTGCACAGCTGCTCGCTCTCACTCACACTCATATGTGTCGAATGTACCTACATATTCATTTGAAATGGTCGTGAAAGAAAAAAAAAGATGATATATAGATACATGCGTACATGTATGCGAGCGAACAGACACAATGACAATGCAAATGACCTTGTCACTTGACTTTTATCAAGAGAACATTTACATATTAAAGAAAAAAATATTAAATATTAAATAAATCTGTTTTTATAACTATATTATTATAGGTGGTTTTATCAACTGTGTGAATTTATAAGGTTTTTCTGGCCAACTTATGTGAAATTTTCAATGGAATTTAGGAAATAGGTTATCTCAAAAATATTTTTGTACATCCAAACTTTCGATAACACAGTAGAAAAGTTCCTTGAAAATGCCGTGTTATTTGAAATCCAAGCCAATACAAAAAAAAAATGTATTTCATGAATGTAATGCTTTTTCGGAGTAAATTTACGTTTTTTGCAACTTAATTTTGTTGTCAAAAATCAATTTAGTATACGAAGAATTGTCAACCCAAAAGCACTCTAATTATACTCTTCTCCTTATGAAACTATTGAGCAACAAATTTTTGTTAGATAAACACAAATTTATTCAAAAAAAAGCAAACCTCTCGTACTACAAAATACCCCTGAGTTTCAATTACAAAAATTACTTTGTCGTGAAAACCCACTAATAATGGTTCAAAATTCGAAAAAAATTACATGTTGGCAAATTTCTTTGAAGTTCCGAGCACTGAACATTTCTGACTGAAAAACTTATCCAGACGTTTCGGACGTTATACATATATATTATCACGAAAATTTTTGAATAAAGGGAAACTTTGGCAAAAAACTAATCTATTTCACGAAAATTGCCAAAAAAACCATGTTCCGGGCATCGGACGTGTCTGATTAACGTACTCGTCCAACGGTTTATACGGACGAAGGTAAACTCGCTCCCTTGACCATTTTTACAGTGTAATCTCGCTCCCGGGTCTCTTAATGATCTATGTAAATTCGCTCCCTACTCTGCAGGGGGTTAACACATGTTTTTTTTATATTGAAACAGTTAAAAACAGAGAATTATATTGGTATGTATACACTACTCTACAAAAATCCACGAACATCGCAACTATGAATGATAATTTAATTACATATGATATTAGGTATATATTATTTATCTGAAAAACTATACATAATATGTACTAAATACTCTAATTTTTTTTTTAAAAGAAAAGCTAATTATTAAAATTTTATAAATAGTGGGACTATAGTACTCGTATGTATGTGTATAGACCTTCACATTTTCCTTACATCTAAGTAACTGACACTTAAAAATAATTTTAATCTTTAATTTTAACAATAATAAAACACAAGAAATTTTTGTTTTCATATCATACTAGGCAGTGAAACTTGAATAAGGGAGAACCAAGGGATTGTTTAATCCATATTTATAGAATATTTTTTTTAGAACTAATCATGAAATTAGCATAAAAATATAATTTTTTTTAGTTAGCTGGCATTATTTATTTCGAAAATTAGACCAATATACGTAGGTACTATAAACAACCAATTAGGAAATGATTTTTTTTAATAATTTAAAATTTGTTTCATAAAGGTAATTTTATGAAGGATTTTTGATGATGTCGTATATTAAGGAAAAGGATATTTTGAAAAAATAATCACCAGTTGTAATGTTTGAAAATGATTTATATTTTACGTGACGTACGTTTCGGGGTTTTTAAAAACCCCCCTCATCAGGCCTTATCAATAAAATAAAATAAAAATTATCAATATTCAAGTATTAGAAAAACAGCAGTAAGAAAAAATTTTTAAAAATACTTACAAAATGTAATAAAATAAAATTGTTCTTCTTTAAAAACGAAAATAAATAAAAATAAAATTTTTATAGGTTAACAAAAAGTTCAAAAAACTGCACATAATTAAACAAAAAGAATTAAAATATTATAATAAATAATTAAAATGAAGTTATTAAAATAGTTAAAACAATTAAAAACCTTTTCCTTAATAAAAGTAATTTTAAATTTGATAAATCAATAAATTAAACATTAGCAAGAAAATATCTTTCGCAAAAATGTATAAGCTTTATTTTTTACCAGTAGGATTCCAATATTTTTGAACTGCAGTGTATACATAGAAAAACATATGTTGTGACGCCCTATAGAGATGACCCACCCTTGCTGACCATTTAGGGAGCGAATTTACATAGGTAATAAAAATCAACGGGGTACCACTGAAGGATTTGGGAGCGAGTTTACCTACTCCGGTTTATACGAGTATATATATATATATATATATATATATATATATATGAGGTTCCTAAAAGTATACTTAGTGAATTTCCCACTAGGGGCCTCTAAACAAATTTTTATCACAGCCCATGACTCCATCAATGTCTCACCATGACAAAGGCTTAGCTAGATTTTACATTCGAAAATTCGCTAAAAGTTACAGTGATAAAATTCTTTTGTACGTCCTAGATCTTATTGTTTAACATGAAAGATTTAAATTGAGATTAAATTTGATTACTTTGTAGTTTTCGCTTCAGCCCTCCTGTATTGCTGATTAAGTCTGTGCGAGCATAATAGTAAAGACATTGATATTTTCCATTTGATAGCTGATTAAAATTGAATATTTGTAGACGGGAAACTTTCTGTGAAACAGTTTTAAAGGGGAAAATATGAAGACACGCCCTATTGAGAAATAAGTACACCTTACGTTCACCGAAGAAATGCTCTTTACGTATTTATGTAGTATGGATTCAAACGAAAAGCAGTTTTCAATTCAAAAGAAGAAAAAAATAGGGGAGAGTATATTAAAAAAAGTATGTACCTGTACATTCCACTTGAACAAATAAATTTGGGAGTAAAGTATAGGGAGCCAACTACATCAAAAACAACATAATTATCCTTATAATAGAAACGACAAAATAGCTATGGGTAATGTATTTCTTTTATGTAGTTGCCGCAAATTAGATTATCCTTTGAAAAATAAAAAAACAAATTCTTATGTAGATAATTCTTTAAGATCAGACAAAAGCAAAGAAAACAAAACTATTTTCAAAGCTATTTCAAAAACTTAAATGATGACACTGGCTTTGAAAAATTTATTAAAAGGGCTACACAAAGTACAAAGACTCAATAAAAAATAAAATATCTAAAACTATTCTAGAAAATATGAAAAATTCCTTAATTTCTCTCAAAATATATAAAAGAAATTTCCGCATTGGTCTTTGTAACGCACAGTATTGCTTTCCCTCCGATTTGTACCTTGAAGTACGCCCATACAATTGTGCGAAATTTTGTGCTTTATAGTACATAACTCGGTTGTAAGGCATAATATGACTTACTGCACGGGTCTTGCGTAACTGTTTCGCTCAGTGTAATATCCAACTTACAATCTCAATCACGTAATATACTATTTATAAATTTAATAATGGTTTACATTGTACTGCAAAAGTGCAAATTGTAGAAATAAAAGTTTAGATATTACACAGAAGAAGATTGGAATAACTTTTCATTCGTAAGTAAACTGAAAAAATATGTTAAAGACTGATAATTTTTATTAAACGTTAAATTTCAAATAATAATTATTATGATTCTGATATTTTATACACGTTAAATCTCACGTGATTATTAGAATTCTAGCAAAAATATTAATAAAACTCTCTATAGCAGAGGTTCTTAAACTTTTTGGTGCGCGACCTCTCTTTATACTTAAAGATTTCAAAAGACCCCTCCTCCCCTATTATGTAAAAACGAAATGTATAGAAGAAAATTTGGCATGTAATCTGTAGCCAATTGTTTCTGTGACCCCCATTTTGAGAATCACTGCTCTATAGAACTCAAAAATTTAATACATGAATAAAAGAATTTTTTTCAAAATCAGTAATCTTCTTAAGAAAAACAACTGAGGTATTATTAAGATAGATTTTATTTTCACTAAAAGTCCGCAAGCTATTTTTGAAAATGGAAACTAAAAAAAAAAGGTCTTTAAATAATCAACCTGTGCAGTAACAATAAAGCACTACGATTTGTACACACATGTTAGAATTCTAGATGCACATGTCGTATTTAATGTCAGATACGGTGAGCTTGTTAACGTAGTTGCTCTGAGATAGTCAGGTACAAAAGTATATCTCAAAAAAAAATTGTTCTTTTATCAAAAATTAAATAATGTATTAATATTCTTCAGTGATTATATTTGTATACCACTTGCTTTTTTTAATTTCCGAGCGCTTATGTTGTAGCAATTTAAAAATATTGTTGAAAAAGCGTGGTAAAAACATTGCAAAATGATGTTTTTAAATTATATTTCAAAAACGGCGTGGTCAATAATTTTTATTTCTTATTAAATATGGTTTGTAACTTTATTTTAAATAACATATTAAAATTTTATCAAATTCCTTTGACACGTTTTCATTTTATTCAAAAAAAATTGAATTTTCCCATAAGAGCCCATGTTAAAATTATAAAACTTTGAAGTCGTTTTTCTCAAAATTGGGGTGGTCAATTTTTTTTCGGTAAGGATTCGTATTATTGGTATTGGAGTAAATAAATATCTAGAGAAGTTTCGTTAAAATCCTTTGAAAAAATCGTTTCATCGACCAACTACCTTAAGTAAGCATTTAATAAATTACAAAATATACGTATAAACGATACATGTGAACATTGTGAACATGTGTATGTGTTGTATCAGTTTACGCCCATCAACAGCGATCCAATAACAACACAATAATCTCCTTTCTACCTGCTTTTGTATTTTGAACACGTTACAAGGATGGCCAAAAATGAATTTGGTCATTACGGATTTGAAAAATATTTTTATTTTAATTACATGAATAAGAATAATAATTATTATTCAAAAAGAGTTACATCACCGAAAATAAAAAAAAATAAACCGTATTCCAATAATGAACGGTTTACGCAACTATATAATGTTATTCAATTAGGTACACAGTAAGAATATCAATTTTAAAAAAGGAATTCAGAAAAATCTCAAGGTGATATAAAGTAATAATTTTTTTTTTTTTTAATTAAAAAATATTCATTTTCTTTATTTGGTTAAACTTTAGTATTAATTAAGAAGCCGACTTTTTTAATACGATTTATTTTTATAAACTTTACACGCTATAAAATACAATAAAAGCTTTCAATGATGCCAAATTTGTCCAGTAGAAAAGTAAAATTTTTGGAAAACCTATACCCTCATTCTAGTTCTACGTTCTTCACTGTCATATTTTTTTTCGCTCATTCTGAATAATGCCAGCGATTAAAAAGAAATAAAAATTTATTTTATTTATATATATGGGTAGCCAACATCAAAGGGTGTTGGCTACCCATAGCATAAATCTTAAGCTCATAGTGATGAAAACACGGATTTAAAATGTTTTTTTTTTTGTGACCAAAAATTGAGAGTTTTCAGATACGAGGTTGAGACAGAGTACGCGCGATATGTAGAATTTGAGCAAAATTTGGTGGTGAAACGCGGTAGGACTCGTACTGAGGAGGGGGAGGATAAAGGGGGGACGGCATTATTGCGAGCTTGTAGTGTACAAATAATGGTTTTTATAAATTTTCAGTTTTATATAAGATCATTTTGATTTAATAGGGGACTATTGTTACATCGAATTTTAACTGAAAAATATTTTTAAAAAATAAATAAATAGTCATTTCGTATTTAAATAGGTTCCTTCTTTCTAATCGAGACTAGAATGCTAGGTTTAATTTTTTAGTTTCTCTTTAGAAAGTAAAAAGGAAGTTTTTGTGGTGTCGTGTATTTAAAAAATTTCAAATTATGGTAAAACAGTTACCTACTACGCTTCTAGTAATTGTCATTAAAAATAAATATTTTTCTTGTCGAAAAAATAATTTCCTTCTCAATCTGATTTATGTCATATCTATTTACGAATAGCAAATTTCACCCAAGTTTATCCAGAAATTGTTTTGGTCACAAAATAGATAAATTTTTAAATGTTTCCAGGTAAAAAAATAAAACTAAAAATATACAAATGTTTCAAGGAAAAATGGAGGAAATACAATTATTAGAAAATATCAGAATAGTCGAAGCTTGAATATTCATATCCCGGTAATATTTACAAAAAAAAAAAATCGGATGCTACACGCTATATTTATTTTTAAGTTATCTTTATTGATTTTTCTCAGGGCAGAAGAAAACATGACAACTTTACAAATACATTTACAAACACCCGAATTACCCCAGAAAATAATTTAAATATAATTTTTTCCTCCGTCTATATTTATTTATACAACCCTTAAATATTGCTATATATAATATAATTCAAAGTACATTTGTATCTCCCCCTAGCAAATACACATACGTCGGTAAGTAAGTCAGTAAACTTTAGTTTTCAAAATCAGTGAAGTGTACAGTCTAAAAATGATGAAGACGAGAAACAATTTCTACAAAGAAAGGAGGAACAGGAATGGTTACGTAGAAATTATGTTCTCGATTCTGTTTTCTGGAAATTCTGGAGTACGTTTACATTTAAACGGAATCTTCTGATAATAATGTTATTGTAAACGATACGTTAAAATTACACTGTAAAAAATGAGGCACAAAAATTTGTAAAATTACTAACAATAAGTGTAATAATTTTTACGTTGACCAAAGCTGATTAAATTGAATGAAAAATACACAGTTCGAATTTTTGCAGTGCTGCTTTTGTATTACATTTATGCTATAAATCTCGGCACTTTTTATATAATTATGTAATAGTATTTTACAATATAAGTTCGGTAAGTTGCTTTTACTGATCGAGAAAATGTTGCGAAAACGAGACCCGCAGGGTCGAGTTTTTGCAATTTTCGAGATCAGTAAATGCACTTAACGCATCGTGTATTGTATAATATTTTTTGCACGATCGATTTAAAATAATTAAAGATTAAAAAAAATGTGTTAAATAAAAAATAAAATTCACATAATATAGATGAAATTTATATTTCTATGTTATGACATAGAATGCCATGAATAAATATTATAAATATTCATAACAACTAATATGAATCTTTGTAGTGACAATTGACAACTATATTTGTAAATAAAAAATTAAGTGTCAATATTTCACTGGCGTGAATATTTTTTTTGAATTTTCTATTAAAAAAAATTGAGGAAAATAGTTTGTTAAACTATATTATTAGTGAGAATAATGAAATTGATGAAGCATCTTATTTTTGACTGCAAATTTATTCTCGTAAAATGAAAGGAAGATTATGAAAGCCACAGAAAATCTTAATGATTGAACGACCTTTTGAAATGTCAATAAAATAAGAAGACTGATGCCAACAATAATAATAATAATGTGCAAACTAGTGAAAATTTTCATATTATTAATGGATTTATTTTCCTAATTGTTCAAATTGTACTTTTAATTTCAATATAAATAAATAAATACAATCATTTTTGAGCTAATTTAACTTACCACACTCCTATTTACTTACCACGCATCTATTTCACTTACCGCACTGTTATTTTTTGGTTTCCATGGATATAAACAAACGTTCGGGAAATGTAACTTACCAGCATTGTCAACAGCCTCGGTAAATGCATGAAAATACACGATCGTGCAAAAAATTACATTTTCACTAGTTGAATATTAGCGAATTTCCAAAACTGGAAATTCAGCTTTTACGCCAGGTGTCATGGTGCGACCTAAGCCCGAGACCATATCAGAAATATGTTTTGAGGTCCCTAGAATACGAAAATGATATTCACTAAAATTTATATATATATATATATATATATATATATATATATATATATATATATATATATATATATATATATATATATATATATATATGTATATATATATATATATATGTATCCGCGCGATAACTCTCGAACGAAACGTTTAATGTTTATGAAATTTTGTGTGCGAATTCGATTTTCCAAATCGTTGGATGAGTTCGTTAGCCAGACACGTCGGATGCCCAGAAGTAGGTTTTCCGGGCGTTTTTTGTCAACAAAATGAGTTTTTTGCCAGAATTAAGCAATTTTTCAAATTTTTTTTTACACCAAGCCCTAGTAAAAGGTAAAATTCATAAAAAATGTTTTTATACCGTTGCTCTAAATTGCTTACTTTTCGAGAAAAACTAGGAAATATGTCGTTCTCCATTTCACTCGCACTCGCATTCTTTTTTTTTCTGTCTCATTTTTTACGAGCTAAATTCGAAAAAATCCGCTTTTTAAGTAGCATGTCATGATTTTTTTAATCCAATTTAACGATTCGGCTATATTCTTTTTCTTTGTCAGTTAAATGTTTTTATAATGTATCTCTATTCCATTTTTTTTTAGATAAAAAATCACGGCGCAGTATGTTATGTGATATGATCAGAATTTAGATGATGTTTACACCTTCCTAAAATTAATAAGAGCTTGCTACAATCGCATAAAAATTACGTTAAATCATATTCAAACAATAATATTTTTACGTAATTTTCTATCCAAATGACAATACTACGTTATAATTATATGTATAAACCCATCATTTTAGTGGTAAATAAATTTGCACATTCAGTTTTTTTTTTCTTTTGACAACAAAACAAATAATTTTAAATTTTGACAAGTTGTATCATACATTTTTGAAAATATTAAATATTTATTTTTTTAAGGAAAAAATGTATTAGAGATCTGAAATTTGTTTAACAAAAACCATACATCTGCTCGTTTTACCTTAAAAATCTCGGAAAATAGAATATTTTTCAATAATTAACTCAGAAAAAGCATATATGAGGTAATTTTCATGATATTTTTTTGAAAATTTCAAAATAGTAGGGTTACAATGTTTTTTTTTTTAATTATTTTGTAGAATTTGGTAAACACACATCGTAAAAAGTACTCGCCTTGAAAAAATCAAACAAGTATTTAAAAAAAAAATACTATTTCTTAAAGAAAATATTAAAATTATGTACAAATGCCGTCCTGACCAACTGATATATTGGAACCGATTTTGAGCAGCTGGATTTACTACAGGCAAAAGCTCATAGTGAATACACACATTTTTTAACATCCTTTTGAATTTTGTAATTCAATCATTACAAATAAAATCTAAATAAAAAAAAATCTCTATGACCTGTTTTTTCTCAATTTTCTAGCATCAAATCTAGCGATAATTAACTAGCGGGTGATTGTATTGACCACACATTTTAATGTAAAATATATTAATTTTAACCGGCTTCAAAATAACGTTTCGATTTTAACAATAAAAATATTTAAAAAAGTGTTTAAGTTCTGGCAAGATTGTCAAAAAGGGACTGAAATATTTAATGTGTTAAGTACTTACTAGACTTATAAACTTTCATTTTCGTATACGCTTTCGGTTTCGGATATTTAATTATTTCGGATATCGGTAGTTTTAGTTACGGTTACGAATATCCATAACATCCCTAATGTAAATGTTTGTCAATCCAACTTCATCGAGAGAAAGTTAATTAGGTATTTACGATTTTCGGAAGAACACGTATATAAATTTTATAAGTACGTATTATCATATAAACACATTTGGTTTGCAATTTTTTAATAATTAGTTTCTACGCTACTGAAATTATCTATCCATTTGAAAATTGGGATCCAGTGATGTACATTGACACTACAAAAGTGTGGGTGAAAAATTTCATTTTCACTTTTACTGAAATTATGTCATAAATTCATATTTTCAGAATTTATTCATTTGACAGAAAAATTCTAAATTATTAAAAAAGCCAAATAATTAATAACAATTAAAATAAAAAAAAAAAAAAAAACAGAAAACATTTATTTATATTTGCATTTTTATAAAAACATGTAGGTATTATATTTTATATGCACTTTAACTAAAATGTCAAATTTCACACGTTGTTAATTTTCAATTTCACTCATAATGTGCTTAAAAATCAAAACTTAAAGTTTATAACATTCACAATCCGTGTAGAGTGTCCATACGTCTTGGTTTTCCCGGATTTGTCACGGTTCTAGCTCCGTTGCTCCGGTGTCCCGACAGACTTTTTCAAGACGTCGCGTCGGTCGATTTGTTTCGGTTTTTCAAACTACTAATTTTTTATTTTCATCATCTAATAAGTACACAATTTTTCATTTTAAATAATGAATAGTTCAGTATCATATTAAAAGATCAACAGTAGATTCATTTACAACCAAACCTAAAAATATTTAAAAAAAATTAATTACTAATTAAATTTTCCAAGTTTTTTCGATTTTACCTTAAACACGAACTTCCAAAAAAACATTTTCTTTTCTTAACTTTCCATCATATATGTATCTACATAAATAAATTGTAATATTATTTTGCTTGCTTTTATGATACTGAAGGTAGTGAAGTTATTGAACAATTAAAAATTAAAATGACTGGAATTTTATTCGAACTTTTAAATAAAGTAGTTAACTAACGCGCTAGATAGATAACGCCACAATACAGAAATTGCCAACATTTAAATGTTCATGTTTCACATTAATACAAAATAAAATACATTAATACAAAATAAAATTGTCTAAGAAGCTCACTTTCATAAGAAATTTTATAAAAATTTAAAAAATATATATTTCCTAGAACAGGGGGCGATTTATTTTAAAAAAAAATTAATATTTTAAATAAAGAGCCATTAATAGGTAATCTATACATATAATACAAATGTAACGAGATCGTTTCTGTATAGGGAATATTTTTTAAAAATTGTGCAGATACTGTAAATAGTTATCGATGTAGATATCAAAACAGCGATTTTTTAAATTTTTGTTTGTCTGTCTGTCTGTCTGTCTGTTCGTCTGTTCACGCATCACACAAAAACTACTGGATGGATTTTAATGAAATTTGGTGTGCCGACAACTTATTACCCGGATCAACATCTAAGATACTTTCTACTTCGAGAAAATGTCTCATTCCCACGGGAAAATGGAAAAACCATGTTGAGCATGTGCATACAGTACGCAAAAACTATTGAACGGATTTTGATGCAATTTGGTGTGGTGATAACTTATTACCTGAGTCCGCATCTCAGATACTTTTTATTTCGGGAAAGTGGCTCATTCCCACAGGAAAATAAAAAAACTTTTTGAGCATGTGCACATATTACGCGAAAACTATTGAACGGATTTTTATGAAATCTGGTGTAGTGATAACTTATTACCTGCGTCAACATTTAGGATACTTTTTATTACGGGAAAATATTTCCTTCCTTCAGGAAAATTCAAAAATTATTTTGCTTATGTGCATGTATACTTAAAACTATTGTTCTATGCGAATGCTTTATAATTACTATACTTATATACTTGTCATTTATTACATTAAATTTACCATAATACAAAATTTCTGGAGACTAACTCTATTTTAAATTAATTTAGAAATTTCGAAAATTTAAGTGCCTATATATGGCCGCTATTACACTGTCATAGATATATGTCAAAGTTTTATTTAATCAAAGAAATATTATAGTGTAATAAGTCAACTTTTATAATATAAATTTCTGTAACCATAGTTAAAGATACTTCTTAATATTTGATCATAGATTTGATCAAAGATCTTTGACATATATCTATGACAATGTAATAGCGGCTTATCCGAAAAATTCATTTTGGGTGAAACTTGTTATATTTATAGGATAGATACTAGTTTGGGATGCAAATATAATAAAACAATAAAACGTTGGAAGTCCAAAAATTTTGTATGAGTTCTCCAGTCAGACACGTCCAATTCCAAAAACCTCAAAAAAATGAGTTTTTTTGCAAACAATTTGCCAAAATTTAAAAGTTTTTCCAATTTTTTTTACATTGTGGTAAAGAACCAAGAAAATCACAGAAAATACATTTTGAACCATTATTCTAGGTAAGCGGGTTTTCGAAAAAAAGTAACTTTTATGATTGGAAATTCGCTATGTTATGCAGATGCTGCGACAGGGGTATTTTTGATTAGTGTAAAATCACAATTAGGTTTTTGAAGAAAATTTTTTTTTGTCGTAAATGGAAAGATCATATTAGTTATGTATATAAGTTTTATACGAAAACTTTTCTTTTAAACGTAATATTTAAAAAGTTATATCAAATTAAAAATAAATTTTTAAACTTAGAACCGATAACGTGCCGACAATTCCCGAGCGCATCTATGACGTCATAATGGCAACTTATCTAATAATTCAATGTATTTTTATTTTGAATTAATGTTGCTATGCAATTTTTCCTTGCTAAAAGTAATTTTGTATTGAACGTTATGACGTCACAGACATTGCGATCTTATGTAGTGCAGTTTATAATGTTTTAATTAATTTCTTATTTATTAATATTATTTTTAAATTTTTTTTCGCATCGATTATCAATACTATTTATGATATAGTACTGAAATAAAACAACAAAAATGATAATTATTTTTTATTCAAAAACACAATTAGACGCATATCTAACTATGGTTCTGGTCCACCGGCTAATGTTTCCCCCGTTCATTGAGGAATGAATAGAATAGAGAGAATGACTTGTATTCTAAATACATTAAAAAACTGCGGCAAAAAAAAAAAACTGATGGGCTGAGTATAATGGCGGCCAGATAGTGTCAGTATTAATAAAATTGGTAATTTAATTAAAAGAAAAAAAGTATTCTTTGCAATTTTTCACAGCGTAGCCAACCATTTTGTAAAATAATGTATTCTTTTAATTAGTAATTTACAATAATACAGAAAATTAAATTTTCCTTCGCGTGATTACAATGGCAGATAATATATATGGCTAACAGTTACAAATACATTTCCATGGTTGCAACCGTGGCTTAGTAAAATGGAATCGTAGCCTTAAATTTTAATTCTTATACTCTCTTTATCGAATATAATATGTTAGAGAGCCTCTAGCGAACACTTAAAAAGCTTACTTGAAAAAATCATCCGTCACAGATACAATATATTACAAGATCTAGTTTTGAGCGTGTAAAATCGACTTAATAAGTTCAAGTCTCTTTCTCAAAAAAAAAAATTATATAATGATGATGTTATTAGGTGCTTCATCCACGCTCCAAACTAGTATTGCTACAAAATACAAACGCGAGTTGGAATTTAATAACTATATAATATATACGAGTATTATATTCAACCGTTTCTCAAAACATATGTACAATTTAAGTACGTTACTAACAGGTACTGTTATATAAAAGATTACAACACAAAAGATACATACCTAGTTTCCATTTGTTTACTTTTGCTAGTAGAAAATAATACACACACCTGACATCTAACAGACTTATCTGTTACTACTCTATGCTATATGAGTGGAGTGCCTATGTAACTCTACTAATATCTCTCATATCATAATAATTATATTTTATTAAATAGAAGATAATTATTCAAGCTACATAATAACACAAGTATAATTTTCATTAATTTTAAATATGCATCCCGTAGACGAACATTTTAATCAAAATAAACAGAAATACAGTTCATTCTCGATTACCCGGATATGAACCGTTATCAAGGGATCGATGAAAATAAATGAGTAAATGAGCAGAAGATTGAGTTAAGGGGACAGTTCACGCCAGAAACGACTAATAAACTCATTTTTTTCGAATCTCGTATTTTGTTTTTATTTTGTTCTGTGGTTCTTTACAAACACGGTGATATATAAAACGGCCAAAATTTTCTTTTTCCAGGTAGAAAAATATTTATTTGTGAGCCGCTGCACAGCCAAGTTGCTGCTCCTTTGCAGATAACGCTCGCCCCTCACTCCTCGCGACTTGATCAGTAATTGAACTACTTGAAGAATCTTCAGGAAGAAGAAAAGAAAAAGGAAAAAGAGGGGACAATGTATGGGACTGGAGAGTTTTAATAAACAGAGTAAACTGCTTCTTTTGTTATTATTTTTGTTTTTTACCGTTTCCCGAAAGTTGTGTTTTCCCGACAAGAAAAATCATATCTCAAGTTCTAGAAAAGATAAACTTAATTTTTTTTAAATTTTGTTCATAAATATATTGCGCATAAAGTGGATTATGTTTTTTCCATTTGAACAATTGTAACTGTTTTTAAACATTTTTTTAAATAAAAAATTGAGTTTTATAATTTTTAGAAGTTTGGGATCACAATTTTATAATTAATTTTTAAAATTACCTGAAACTAGGGATGAGATAAACTGCTATTCTGCGATCGCAGTTGCGACTGCGACTGCGACTAAATAATATCTGCGATTTTAAACTGCGACTGCGATTTTTAGTTACGACTGCTGTTTTTAGTTGTTACACTTGTTATAGCATATAAATATTGTTTCACGAGGATTTTTTGGGTTTCTTAGTCAAAATTTTCAGTACATTCAAAACATTCGGTATGTCTGGCATAGTATCATGCAAAATTCTTTCTTGATATTTTTAGAAATAACACACGGATTTTGTGAATTCTGGATTATCTCCATAGCTTGAAGAATAAACTCTATATGTATCTGTACAACGATTGTCCGATGCCCGAAATCTCCAAGCCTTTTGCCAAAATTTCCCAAAATTCAATAGTTTTTCGAAATCTTTTTACACCATAGCAGAGAGCAGAAAAATTACGTAAGTTTTTGAATTACTATCTTATGTAAACGGGTTTTCGAGAAAAAGTAATTTTATAACCGAAAATTTGCTATGTTATAAAGGATGTTCCAACAGGAGTATTTATTAATTATATGAGTATAAGACGAAAATAACAATATTTAGATTTTTTGTCTCTTTATTTATGCATTTATTTCCGTTCCGAGCAAAAACTTTAACCCTTTGCACTCGAAAGGCGCCTCTCAGGCGCCATCCTATTCTTTACTTCAAATATCACACTAAGGAAAATTATAAAATTTAATATTAAAATAAAATGTTTGTAATATGCAAATAAAAATAAAATATGTAAGTAAACTACTTTTGTTTAAATTACTTATCTTTGATGTATTACAATTTTTTATTAAAACTACTGTCGAGTAGCTGAGTACCCATACTAAAAAATGGTTCGAGAGTAAAGGGTTAAATATTTAAATAAAATACACGACAATAAAAAATACAATTAACTCCCAATTATTCAAAAATAATTTATTCGCGGTGCGGATTATTCACGATTCAAAATTGTAATTTTTTTTTAATTTTCACAGTAGTTAACTATTATGTAAATTTCAGTTAAAATTTTGTGTTCCTAAGTGTAATAAAAGTACGTGCGATCAATCATTATAAATATCTATTTCTGACTGATTTGTATTATACTCGAAATACGCTTATCGGCGACGCTCGTACCATTGATTAGCGCCGATAATCGAGAGTTGACTGTACAATTATACAGGCATTATTCTCAGTAACATGCATACGTTATCCTGTAGTCATCGTACGGGAAACTGCAATCAAAAATAGTTTAGTACCGTAGCCAAGTGTAAAGTGACGGATATAATTTTATCCAACAAAACTCTATCAAAAAATCGTAAATTCAATACGGACGAATTAAACGTTTGAAGACTGTTGCATATTTTCGATTATATTGTTTCGATATAATGAAATTATAGTATACCCGCACAAACTGATAAAAACAAAAAACAAAGAACAAACATTCAACAAATAAAAATTGTTGCACGGTCAGAATGACAAAATTTTTTTTTATAAGCTTTTTATGTGCGTTTTAATATTTGTCCTTTTAACTCCTATGTAGTTTATTAAAAAGGACAGACGTCATAATGAGGAAAAAAGAGGAAAATAACAAATACCATAAATAACAAAACCGACATTACAATATACTGTGTGAGTTTTTTGAGAGTTGCCATTTTTATTACAACCAAATCGTTGATTTAATCGAAAAATTATTCAAATAAGAGTTGTAGATATCGACGGGAGTAACCGATTGCTATAGTCAGGAGCTTTATAGCTCTTATGGTTTTCAAGCTATGACACAAACTTATAGATTTTTAAATGAGACTATATATTAATTTTTCGATAAAACTGTTCTAATGCATTAATTAACAACATAAATGAGGGAAAAAATTTTTTTTAACCAAGTTTAATTTTCGAGTTTTTTTTTTTTTAAATATATCAATTAGGCCGTAAAAATATGCATATGTACTTGAGGCTACTTCAATCAATAGGATTCATTTTGGTTACACTTCTATTACGTCCAAGAAAAGAGCCTTTTCCAGTACCATTTCTATCATAAAAATTTGACTATAATAAAAATGGCAACTCTCAAAAAACTCACATGGTATGTTTCCTTTTTTTTAATTATTATAAGCTGCGCGATAGATCTCTGCATGCCCCATCCTACGTTTCTTTCGACTGACTTGTGTGTATTATCTTAATTTCTTCTGTAAAGGAACTATTTTTAACATTTCAGTTATTTATCGCATATTTCTTTTTATCCTTATCCTTCGTTTCTGTCATCCCAAAATTTTATTTATGTTTCTTGATTTTTTTTTGTGTTCGTTCGTATTTCCCCTTTTTGTACGTACACGTACACAAACGACATTTACCAGCTAACGTACAAAAGTACATCACAGGACAAAAAAGATGGTGACAAGTAATTTGTTATAAATAATATAATATAATTAGGTTAAATAATTTCCAGATTTTAATTACAGTTTTTAGTTCTTTTTATGAACATTTGATTTAAAAATATATTAAATTCATTCATCATTCTGCGGACCAGTGAAATACTTTTGTGAACTGACGGTTGAGAAACCTTCGTATAGAGCCAGGAGTCGGCAACCTGCGGCCCGTTGTAAGCTTTCATGCGGCCCGCCAAGCAATATAACTTTTCGAACAATTTGCTCTGCCTATGCAGAGTTGAGCATACTTTATAGTTTTTTTGTTCTCCGATGTTTTATAACATGTAAATAAAACTGTTACTAAAAATTTTTCCTCATGCTGATTTTTAATAATATGTATTTATATTGTCTTAAAAAAAGAAAAAACCTCTGTCGCAGTATTCTGCATAATATAGCGAATTTCCGTTTACAAAAATAAGTTTTTCTCGGAAACTACTTGACACAGAATTATTGTTCAAAAATCCTTTTTATGTGATTATTTTCTCCTCTTTCTAACGGTGTAAGAAAATATGGCAAAAACTTGAGGAAATTTGGGCAGAAAATTTACTTTTTCCACAAAAATTTTTTAGGCAAAAATGCCTAAAAATCCTGGACTTCCAATAATTTTACCAATTTCCGTAAAAACCGGATTTTTTATTCGAGAGTTATATAAATTTTAATGAATGTCATTTTTGGCTTCTAGAGACTTCAAAATAAATTATTTCTATCATAGTTCTAGGCTCAAGTAGCATCAAGACAATGACTCTAATAGCTGAATTTTCGATTCGAAAATTCGTTAAAAAAACCTACTTAAGCAAAATATTTGACTGTGCGGCCCGCTGGTATAGAGTATACACTTACTATATCTGGTCACCATTGAGAATTATTATTTTTTGAGGGAATTTTCTCACTTGCACAAAATGTTTTTCCGAAGTAAAAAGTAGTCTATGGTCTTCTCTGTTCCCAAAGTATTTCTGTACTAAGCCATGTAAACAAACAAACTCACTTTCACATTTATAATATTAGTTAGGTTAACACGTCAAGCATTAGACTATTGTATTTTAGTGTCCTACTTGTGCATTTTTGTCATTATTTACCGCTTTGATGTGAACAAGGTAGCAGTCACGTTCACACTCTTGTTCACACTGACATGACGTGGTAAATAAAACGACGCATCATTCTACTTAATACTTATCACTTCGGTGTAAACTAACTATTAAGAAAGTACGTTTGTGGATTTAAAAAAAAATGCGGGAAGATGTGATGGCTATGGACAGTTTATTGTCGAAAATATTATGTACAGTTATTTGATTCATTTAAATTCTAAGCCCCTGAACAGTAAGGAAAATCGAATGGAGAAAACCACAAGTAGTTTACCACTTTTAATAACTATGTGTACATGTTATATCAACAATATCAACATGTCACAAATTTTATTAACAGATTGCTTTCCATTATAAAACGAAAATACCGTTTATGATGGATAAGTCAAAAGTTTAGTACTGTATGTGATTGAAATTCTTTAAAAAGTAACAACCAACCCTTTGTCAGTTAAGGAATTGATTTTGAACATTCCAACCAGTACGAGCATACCAGTCATTGCCCGCAATGGTTGTAAAATTTAATCTAGAACTAAACGGTTACCCCAAATCCAAACTCAAACGGGTCATAATTTCTGAATAATAAAAGTCATGTGGATATTTGTTTTGTACAATAAAAATTTAAAACATTGCGGGCGATGATACGGGTGGTCGTATCGGTGGGATCAAATCATAACATAATATTTTTTAATTCATGATTTCAATTCGAACTTCTGTTATGCAAATTGATAATGGTGCTGTAATTGTTCTTTTAGGGAAAACTGAAAAAATTAATTCTGTTAATATCAACAATTGTTTTGCAAGTATTTGAAAAATTCACAACAATGAATTCGGTGAGTTCACTTGCACACGAACGAAATACATTTTTAAAACTGAAAACTAACAATAAATTACTCTTTTATTTTTGAACAATAAATAATAATGTAAAAGAAAAATAACTATGGCACCATTTGCTACACAAAAATAAAAAGCCATAAATAACCGCTCCATTGAAATGGTGAATACAATATATGTATAACATATATACGTATAAGTACAGAAGCGTATACATTTGGGTATAAAATTTATTGATTTTTTTTTCATAGAGTACAATAACAGAGCATAAACGTCTATTAAAACATGTTAACCAAAAATAAGTTATTTTCTATGCTTCTTTTCAATAATTTTCTGATGTATAGTAGTGCAATTTGACAGTTTAGTTCATATTAAGCCAAACGGGACACTACAATTGATGAAATTTCCCAGAGAATTCTTTTTTTACAATAAAAAAAATTGGTACTTTTTGGATTTTTTTCTTAAAATGAAAAAGGAATAAAGAATATTACTTTAGATAATAAAGAGTGTAGATATTAAAACTTATCAGATAAAAGAAAGTAAATTTAAAAAAAAAAATTAAAAAACTCGACTGCGCAAAAAGCGAACTAAAACGTTGGATCAAGATGAAATAGAGAAAAAGAAAAGTTAGTAAAAAAGTAAAACAGTCTTTTGGTACAACAAGTACCTATGCCTCCGATTTTTCTTCTATTTACTTTTTTTTTTCTTAAATCCATCCGCAGCTGTTGGAATGCTTCGAAGGTATAAACAATTCCACATACGAGTACATACCTAGATGCGCGAGAAAAACATATCTTTACTTATCAAAATAGTAGGAAAACAAAAATTGATGTTTAAGTTCGTAAATTTGAACTACGTGTTTTTGGCTTAACATGACATAAGCGAAGTACGTATATGGTAAACATTACTACCTGCTGAACAAAGTTTTTGGAGAAAAAGTATGTTCCAATAAAATTAAATAATAAATACTTCTCCATTCAAAAAAGAATTTCAAATGATTTTGATTAATGATCTTTTAAAAATCTTGTCAGACCAATGGTTTCACTTTTATTTTTGCCTTTTTACAACAACTCTGTAATTTCTAATATATTCTTTTTAAGTATATAAAAGCACTAATGTTACTATAAAAGCTTTTTTTAAACACTACGTTTTAATCCTGGAAGAAATTTAACTAAGGAATTCAAATTATTCTAACATGCCCAACAAAAATTCTACATAAATTACTACCTAATAATTTCAAATGCATATTCCTGGCTTTACCAAATTCCTATTGAAATTTAAGAGGACAAGTTCGATCATAGAGAGAAAAAAATGTCTTTTAGGATTTTTTTGTCAAAACCGGAAGTTAAACTACTATATTTAGAAAACGTAAAAAAAGGTTGATATAAATTAACATATTTTTAATTCGAGATATCGTAGCCACCGATTTTCGAAATGTGGCTTTGAGAAAAATGCACTCAAATTAAAAATTAATTTATATATCAATCATATGTACGTTTGCTTGTTAACTTACACGATATCATCGTTACCAAACGAATATTATTATTCTCTAAGCTATTTTGAAGCCTCAAAGAAACTTAAGTATTGGTGGGGATACATCATTCTTTCTTCGCGGCGTATTTTGAAAATATACCCGAAGTCAGAGCTTATGACGTCACTGACCGATCTAGGATCGGGTATAATTTACAAAACAGAAACTAACAAAATGACTCTGTAAAATATACCTCATTTCAGAGCCAAAATCGGGTATATTTTCAAGTACAAGAATACTACTATAAGAATTTGAATATATACCCGACAATAAATTAGTGTAATCTTATACAGTTACAAGTAAGGTATATTTTCAAACTTATTTCAACTGTAATTTTACTGGCCTTCATAAAAAAAAAATATGCACATATGATTTAAAACAAGACTTACTTTGTTGCAAATAAAAAAAAAACCGTTACAATTTTTTTAAATAATTTTTAGCTTCTTCTTATCTTAATTGTCAGCGTGTGAGTTAAACATGCAAAACTTGTTTAAAATTAAATAATGAGTAATAAAACAGATTTAGAAGGGTTTTTACAAAAGCGTATGAATATGGACAATATTATTTGAATTCGAATTCGCTGAAAAATATTTGGTGCAATTAAGGTAGTAATCTGGTAACTTGGATTGAAAAAATCGAAATTTTTTTTTTGTTTAATTCGAAAGTACAACATATTGAGAATATATTGTGAAAATTTTAGACCAAAATTCAACGAAAACAAAACAAAATAAAACGAAAAATTTTTGAATCCGTTGCTATTTTATGAAAAAAATGTAAAAAAAAACCTATGCATAACGATAGCTACAATTATGTACTTTAATAATTTTTTTTTCTTTTAATTTGAAATGATTCATCATTGCAATTAGTCCAATGCAATTAGGTTTATACCTCGGAATACAGTTATAATGAGTGGATTTGAATGATTTTGGATTTTTTGAATTTCTTATACTCAAAAGTAAAAAGTTTACCTCTTTAAATCTTCCGCTTTTTTTTTCTTTTTTTTTTAAGGGTAGTTTAATGAAAATGACGTTACTTTTAGTGTAATATATTCTTTCTGCAGCTATATTTTCCTTTTCTTTTGAGAATTATTTAAATTCTATATAAAGTATACAAAGGGATAGCAAGCGTCCTTGAAAGGTAGGTATTGCATGTACAGTAAGACCTCGATAATCCGGCTTAAATGGGCGGCCGGTAGGCCGGATTTACGTAAAAGCCGGATCATCGAGAGACCGTTTAAAATGTAATGAATTTGTAAAATGTAACACCTACCCATAGAGAAATATATTTTCTGAAACCAGCAAAAGGAAAAGTACCCGCGAAAATTTACTCCAATAAAAGTATTGAACAGGCATTACCAATGTGTAAGAAACATATTCTATTTTTACATGCTTTAACTGGATGTGATACAACATCAGCTTTTTACAAAAAGGGTAAAATTAAATTCGCTAAATTCTTTGAAAGTCGCACAGATTTACAAGATGCTGCCAATATCTTCACTAATGAAAATGCTGTCGTCTCCGATATTTTGCAATCGGGTATTTTATGCATTTTAGCATTATATGGTGCTCCTAAAAATGAATGTGACATAAATAATTATCGATACCGATCCTTTCTTAAAGCTACTAGTAAAAATACTTGTGTCAATTTGGCTTCATTGATACCTACCCACGATGCTAGCTTAGAACATATAAAAAGAGTATATTTACAAGTAAAGTTGTGGATGGGACCTGAAAAGTTGCCAGAAGAATGGGGATGGCAAAAAAAGATAATTTTTTAGTACCAGTCACAACGAATCAACCATCGGCATCTGAAAATTTATTAAAAATGATTTTTTGTTCTTGTAAAACTGGTTGTAGCTCTGCTTGTAGATGTAGAAAGAGTGGCTTACATTGTTCAGTAGCGTGTTTACAATGTAAAGGAGTTAGCTGCTTGAATGCTCCACCAATAATATTAATGGATGACATCAAAAGTGGCAACGTCGAAGAAAATTAGTTTAAACTAACTGTACCCGCGACACATTGTTATCAACTCAGTATATAAATGTAATAATTATACAGAACTTGCATAGAACAATAATTTTTGCGTAATGCATGCACATGCTCAAAATGGTTTTTCTTTATTTTCCCGTGGGAATGAGACATTTTCCCGGACTAAAAAATATCTTAGATGTTGACCCAGGTAATAAGTTATCACCACACCAAATTTCATAAAAATCCATTCAATACTTTTTGCGTAGGTAATGTGTGCAGATGCTCAAAATGGTTTTTCTATTTTCCCGTGGGAATCAGATATTTTCCCGGAATAAGAAGTATCTTAAATGTTAACTCAAATAATAAGTTATCGCCAAACCAAATTTCATCAAAATCCGTTCAGTAATTTTCCGTAGTGTGTGCACATGTTGAAAATGATTTTCCTATTTTCCCGTGGGAATGAGACATTTTCCCGGAGTAAAAAGTATCTTAGATGTTGATCCAGGTAATAAGTTATCATCATACCAAATTTCATCAAAATCCGTTCAGTGATTTCTGCGTGATGCGTGAACAGACAGACTGACCGACAGACAAACAAACAGACAGACAGACAGATAGACAGACAGACAAACAAACAGACAGAACGACAGACAGACAAAAATTTTAAAAATCGATGTTTTGATATCTACATTGATTACTATTTACAGTACCAGTACAATTTTCAAAAAATATTCCATATACAGAAACGGTCTCGTTACAGTTTTATTATACGAGTATGTATAGATAACTGCCCTTTTAACGAAATATAACAATCATTATTTTCGTAAAAAAAAATATTCAAAAAATTTCGATAATTGCATTTTTTATTGATATCTCTAATCTTTTTTTGTTTTTTCCGAAAATTTACGAATTTACAAAATTGCGGTAATTTTAAATGGGTAAACTTTTTACTTTATGCCATTAGAAAACCACCCAAAAAAAAATTATTGAAATCCATTCATTATAAATGGATTCCGTCATTTTTCCTCAATAATGACTAATTGCACTACACTAAATATCGTTGCTATAATTTGCAATTTTTTTTAGGTGCATTTGCATTATTAAGTTTGCAAATATTTAATATTATTCTATACAATTTTATATGAACAAATGGATACTTATTAAAATCTTTTTAATTCGACCCTCATATATAGGGTTGCCACCTTTTTTTAAGGCAAAAAAAGTATTTTTCGGTTTTTTAGCAATAATAAAAAGTACAGTTAGTAAAAAAAAGTACGCATTAAATTTTTATATTATTTATGGAAAAATTTGGAATTTAGTTTTTTTTTTTTTTGCTTGTCACTTTATGTAAGTTTCGAATTGGACGATTTTTTTTTGTGTTTACTAAATTTTTTCCCATAAAAAAAAAAGAAAAAACTAAGAATAAAAGTATTTAAGCGTACTTTTATTCCTTTCGAAAGTACAAAGTACATTTGTCTAAAAAAACGTACAATACTTTTCAAAAAAGTACGGGTGGCAACCCTACTCATATAGGTCTTCACTCACATTTGCAAAAAAAATTCGCTAAAATTTTCACAAAAATCACAGTGCTGTTTTTCCTTAACTACTTGATTGAACTATTTGTTTACCAATAAATTGAAAGTGGGTATGTTTTTCATACTATTCTTATTAAATATTGAGTTTGAAAATATACCCGAGCTCAGCGCTTTTAATGGGTATATTTTCAAGTATCGAACTATGCTTATTAAACATTGAATGTATACCCGAGTTCAGATACATTGAGCTCTGAATACGGGTATATTTTCCAAATACGCTTCTTCGCGAGTATATTCCCCCAAATTGATCGTATTATCATGTACAAAGTTATGATATTTCTAAAGATATAGTGAATTAAGGAAAGGAATAGGCTAGAAAGATAAAACTTTTAAAAACCATGGAAATTTTTTCTGATTATGACTGAGTTTAATCCCTCTTAAATATTCATTTTGCTTCTTATTTAAAAAAAAAAAATATCCCAACACAATTATTTTGGATTAGAATTATCAAATTTAAAAACAAATAAATAATAAAAATTTAAATTACAAATGAACTTTAATTAATAAATACGTTTTAATAGAATAATTTTTTTTTTATTTACAAAGATTAATTACTTTTTATGTGCAATTAAACTTTCAGTTTTTACTAACACTGATTAGATAACTGATTTAACTAACCCATTTATAAATACAATTATGTATATGTACAGTACAGTAACAAAAATTAAGTACACCATAAAAAAGAAATTGGTTGAATGTCAATCGGTATGTGAAATTTTATTATAATTTTTTTTTTTTTTGTTACTTTCGTGAATTAATTTAATTCAGAAAGGTACGTCGTGTGAGTGGCTTATAAAACGTGATGGGTCAATAACCGAAATGAACTGAATGAATAAATCAAGATGCCTGATAAAAATAATTTTATTTTTTTGTTTTCAACAGTTATTTTTGCCAAACAAAAATAGTCGCGTACATTTATAAACAATACGTAGTAAAAAAAAAGAATTATTACGGAAACAATAAGCTTGAAATCTTTACAGTGACCAGATTTTAGTTTATATCTATAATAGTTTCCTAATGTCAAGTCATTTTTACAAATATTAATCTTACGGCTCACATAAAATCAATTCGCCAAGTTCCAAGGTTTTATTAGTCGTAATGACTTTATAAGAGATTCAAATGCAAATTTATACAACCCAGGTCCGGCCACTAATACGGCTTCTCTTACCCGAATTGGTTCTAAAATATAACGGAATTATTTAAACTGTTTTCGGTCTTACAAGTATATAAACACTCGGACCGTTGCTTGCAGAGGTTGTAAACTTTGACTGTACTATTTGACCAAAATTAAAGCTCAACTGGATTATAATTGAAAAAAAAAATTAATACAATTTTTTGTTGATACCTCGCGTTTTTAACTTATATCAAATGATCAAATCCCAATGATATTATTTCTTTTCTAGTTTTATAATTAATTCGGACGGTGGTCCCGGCGCCCGTTCTGGTGAAATCGAGCCTCAACTTGTCACGTTTTCTTGTTACATTAAGTATCATAGTATAAATACTTTATTATTTTACAACCGTTGCGAGAAATAGTTATGAGAGTCGTTCGTACTGGCCAAATAGGGGCTTATATGTTTATGGTTTAGAAACTGAAGTGTTAGGAACAGAGAGACTTAGAAAATTTGAGTGTAATTTTAATTTTGTTCCCCAAAAACTAAGAACGTGTTGGGTGGTTTATTTCGCACAAATTTGGTCGTTAGTTAAAAACTACATGGTTTAAAATTGTAAGCAAAACTCTTTCAATTCGAATGTCCCACTTTCAAATTTTGAGGCACCACATTTTGGACTCCATGCATTAGAAAATTTGTGTCCATAAAATAGACACACACACACACACAAAAAAAAAAGAAAAACAAATACAAAGAAAAACAGGGGCGACCTATAAAAGAATAGAAAATTTTACTAACAATTGAAGATATGAATGGATGAAGGTGTTACGTTACAACAATAAAATAAGAAAATTATTTAAGGTAAAACTAAATTTTAATGAGATATGATATTTTATTTTTAAATTCCACAATTTTTTTGGCTGAAAATCTTAAAGGGATTAAGTAGAAAGAAATTTCAATTAAGTATTTCAACAATAATAAAAATTTATTACATTAGCTACTGAAAACAATATACAATCTTTACAGAGTGCGCAGTATAAAATTTAAAAGTTACATTTATATTTAAAATAAAATAATAAGTTAACATTTAATCAAAATGATAATAATTGTAAAAGCCACAATGCTCAACTATTATCCATAAATTACTTGATAACAGTTTAAATGAGAAATTATGAATACAATATTAGACTATTGATGATTTGCCAAAATAAAGAAAATACAAAATAAGAACGATACAGGAGTATTTATTAATTACATAGTATGCCTATCTAAGAAGTAAACATACGATATGATACCAGAAGGAGGCATAAACCGCGTAATTCTGGGGGGAATATTAACGTATGGATAGTGGGAGTTACAGCTGGTGCGAATCGTGGCCATAGTGTAAAAAACTGATGTGTCCGGGTCTAAACGGTTATACATATATAGCATGCATTTTGTTATATATACATCGAATATAACTTCAAACATCATTAAATGATGCGCGATAAAATTCTGAACACATACATATCAAAACTAAAACAATATGACAATTATGACGAAAGTTACATGTCTAAGTTAGATACACATTATATTTCTTTGAAAAACTGTAGGATAGTAATCCTGTAAAATGAGATAGTAAAAGTTGAAATCCGTAGTTTTTATTGGTACAGCTGTTTAGAGGATGTTTTTCTCTCTCTAATGACGTCAAGAACAAATGTTTATTGTTGCAGGTTAATGTAGAAATTATTTACTTTTAAGATTGGTGCAAAGTGTCCGGGTCTAGACGGTTTTACGGTATATCTAAAAAAATATTGTTATGTATGTATGAGTAGTGGTCATTTCAATTAAATAAACAAAATTTATAGAAAATAATTATGTAATTAAATATTTATTGAAATAACGCTACAACGTAACATTTTCATAATTTTACAGCAGAAGCGTTTGGAAGTTTTTATTTACATATACTTCCCATGCAATAGCACATGTTTATTATTGAATTTCTACAAAATTATTGGACCTAATGAAACCAAATTTTAATAGCAATGATACTTCAGCATAAAATTTTTCAAAATTCAGCAAAAAACGAATATTTGAAAAAAATGTTACATAACACCTTCGTGCACTCATGTCTTTAATTTTTCATACGAATTGACTTCAACAAAAGAATTTTTGAAAGAGTTATCCCTTATTAACCGAAAATAAATTGCATATACAAATGTACCATTATTATAATTTAAAACCATTATAACCCAGTTAGTGTTGAAGATTAATTTCCTAATATAAATTTCGAAACTGAATAAACACATATGTATCAGCATTACCACGCATGCGTAACAATAAACAAATACAAGTTACAATTCTTATAAATTATTGTATTATGAATAAAATGAAAAAAAATTTTTATATAAAAAGTTTTTGTCATTTATTATTTCATTTGAATTGCACTCACAATGAAACGTTTCTAACTTGAAATATAAATAATAAAAATGTGTTTAAAGAATAACACACAAAAACATTTAAATTACATACATGAAACTGCTTCCAAAGTAAATGGTCCAGAAACACAAAAAATTAAGAACCAGTTAAAATTTTATCACATCTGTTTACTTAGTGCTTAATTTTAGTGCACAGTGAACAGAAATTGGATAAACAATTATTTTTCAATTCCGGAATAAAGAATGAATCCTGCCTTGGGGACCATATACGTTGGAAATGTTTAGATTTATTTATATTTATTCAAAAGAAAAAAAAATCTTTTGACTTTTAAATTAAATGGAACTGTGTCCATAACAACCTCACATAAATTTTTATATAAAATATTTTCAAAAAATTTGTATAAAAAAACTATTTTCATAAAATGGAAATTTATGTAGGTACGTACAATTTTCATCGAATATAGAGGAATTTCTATTTTCAGAAAATTACTAATATTGTAGGTACGACACAAATACAAAATGGGTATTTAATATAAATGAAAGTTATATTTATAAACAATGGACGGGTAGTCACGTTGTCTGACACTACTTTTTACAATGATCCATATTTAACATGACAGAGGAAAGTGACTGTGTCGACGTTTGGCGATCAGTACGTCACGTTTTCGTACCTTCAAGTTATTTCAATGACTTTCAAAGTAAAGACATTCAAGTTCAGTGGCTGATGATAAAATTTTTCAAATAAACCGATTGTTTATTTTAATCGATATTTAGAGTAAGTATAATTAACAAATTAAATCCATTGTAAAACTTACGTTTAGTGTTATAATGTCCTGATGAATGTGTAATTAGAGTAATAATGTTAAAACTATTTATGATAAGAACTAAATTGGCAATAACCTTTATTAAACCCAAAATGGAATTAAGAACTCCTGCACTCTAAACAATTTTTGATGTAACTGCCACTAATCTTTTAACTCTGCTCGCGTTAGGGTCTGGAGAGACCGGTACAGATTTTCGTTTCATTACACGCACAGTCAACCGTACGATCGATATTTGTTCATACCAATGCGATTTAGTTGATACGGTCAGATTTTCTATTCAATCAGTGAGTAAAAAATACGGTCAGATTAGGGATTGTAATACCGGTAAACCGGTTTACCGGTAAATTACTAAAAATGTCTTTAATTTTTTACCGGTAAATCGTTGATTTTTTACCGGTAATTCAATAAATTAAAAATAATATATTTGGAAATTTTTATAAGTTCATTTTATTTCATAAAAGCATGATCAAATTTATTGAACGTAAATATACACAATCAGATTACCCCTTACTGTGTATCCATAATAAACTATTCTATGATACAATAAAATCGCACAAGGCAATGGTCAGTTTTAAAATGCATATTATACATGCAATAAAACGTCCTTTTTGTATATACTTACATATTATTCAAATCAGTTGTACATTTTCCAAAATAATTAGGCCCGATTTACATTATCACTCCACTCTCACTCCGATATCATTACGCTCCCGATTCGATATAATCTTGTTGTGTTCACATTACAGTGCTGATATCATGCTGGTACCCATTCGTTCTCTATTCACATTATAATGCCGCTCTGGGTATACTCCCAGTTCGGTCTGAGTTCGCTGCAAATATCTTTTCATAACAACTGAATGCCAGCGGAGTGGAGTGGAATCAAAAAAGTGATATCGGACCGATATCAGAGCGATGATGTGAATACACTCATTGTTTATTGTGTAAGAATATTTTATCGAACCTGGAGCGGAGTGACATCGGAGTGAGAACAGAGCGTTAATGTAAATCCGACCTTAAACATTACCTTAAATAATTTCATTGTAAGAAGCGGTAAGTAAATTTTTATTACAGGTACGTATATAGGTATAATTAATTCATATTTTATGATTAACAAAATTTAAACTATTTTTTCAATAAACAATAACAATGGATGGTATATTTCTATGAAGGAAGCTGTAGATACCTACAAAGTCGTTAAATCAAACAGATAAATTTTTTTTATAAAATTTTTAACTTATTTTGTATACTGTATATAATACCCTAATAAAATAATTTTACGGTTTTACTTTATTTTTTTTTCTAATGTTTTATATATTCCTTTTTAAAAAATACCGGTAAATTTCCGGTAAACCGGTTTTGTTAAAAAATTTACCGAATTACCGATAAATGAAAAAGTCGGTAAATTTACAATCCCTAGGTCAGATTACAAATGGGTCATAAAAACGTTTAATAAAAAAATCTAATACTTTCACTAATTCATTTTTTCAATAGGTACTGAAAAGGTATTAAAAGGTATTTTAGAACTGTTGTTTTAGTCACGTACAAGTACTTGAATATTATCATTTTACGTTTGTTCTCGGGTCAATCCATATCAAGTGATCCAAAGAAAATTACCTTACTATTTTATATTAACCTAAGATTTTGTCCTCCGGTTATACTAGGTGAAAGAAGAAAGAAACCAAAAGATTTTGTTTTTATCTCATGTACTTTTTTATTAAACAATTTTTTAAATTGTGAAAAATGTGAAATTTAGACACACATTGTTTTACGTTTCTAGCTATATCTCGGCTTAGGATAAAGATATATTTTGGAGCAAAATACCATTTTTTTCAGAAATTTACAAGCTTTAAAATGATATGCAACAAGCTAATTTCAAAAAAATTATAACTCTTAATTTTTTAACTTAAATTTTGAAAAGGTTATTCCAGAAAAATAATATCTCAAATCGTTTTGAAAAATTTTTAGGTAATTACTTAAGTATTTGTCTACAAACAAACAAAATTTTAAGTTGGGATCTTATTGGGATCATATTTAAAAAAAAATGTTTCTCCCAAAAACACTCCCAAAAGTTATTATAATTTCTACTATCCTTTTTCAATACATTAGATAGTAGATCCCGTGAGAGATAGCTATATTACGAGTTTGTTTAAAACATAAATTTATGTGGATGAATCATTTCCAGTTGTCGTTCTTTTCACTATAACTATGGTTCTTTTTTTGAAGCAAGAATTTACGTTGTATACCACTGAAAATTATGACGATCATGACAACAATCCAATATCAGCAATTTAAAAGACTAGTGTGATAACAACGCTTTAATGTAGTGGTATCTTTTTATACCCCTGGCTCAAAGTTAGTATTCCTTTAAGAAATAGGTCTTGTCATTTATTAGATAAAGCAAAATATATTATAGAAATTCAAATAACTGCTGCTATTTTTTTCTGTAATGATAATTTAATTTTTTAAACGACTTTTTGAGTTGTCTTTCTATACATTTCTATGGTTGAACACCGAATTGCTAGATCAGATTGAATATAAAGACTGGAGTTACACAACCCACTTTTACAAACTAGCAACACTTTCAATAACATACTGGGGTTACACAACCCGCTTTTAGAAACACTGAAGAATTAACTGAACTGCACTGCTTAAGGACTGGCATGAGATCGATTCATATTTAAAGTTGTGCTTGCAAGATCCTACTTGTCTGTTTCTTGCCATAGCCTGACTGTCTCAGGGCAAATAAAATAACTGGATCTTTATCAGAACTTATTGAAACTCACAGAGTTTCTTCAGTGGCGTAGCTAGGCGTGGGCGATGTGGGCCCACGCCCACGGCCTCGCACTTAAAGGGACCTCGCGAGTGACTGTTTTTTTTTTTCCTTTGATTGTCCCTTAATTTTTAAGACAGAAATTTTAAAAACAAAATTAAACGGTGCCTAGCAAAAATCTTGCCCACTCCCCATTTTCGTCTTGCGACGCCACTGAGTATTTCCCATAACATACATAAAATTACCATTTACACATATAAACCCTATATCTCTTAATAAACTGAGTTATAATCCATCAAAAACTAACTTCAAGATCCTTTAAATACGTTTTTTAACGTCTCTTCATAGATATATTTAAAAATATATATGATCCCATGAAGGTCCCAACTTGATTTTTTTAAATTTTGTTTATAAAAGTTAAAAGAATAACCAGGATTTTTTTCGAAACTTTTGAGAATATTATTTCTTTGGAATCTTCTTTGAAATTTTGAGTTTTTATATAAAAAAATTTAGTTGCTTTAAACACACACTTGTAATATATCAAATTAAAGCTTAAGCAATTCTGAAGAGAATGGTGTTATTTTTATATTTCTATCACAACCCTAAACGGAGTTACAGTAAAAAACGTATTATGTTACACTGCAAAATTTGCGAATTTTCCAAATTTCAAAATTATTTAAAAAGGCAACCATAAGTGATAAAAATCTGAAATTTGAAATTTGTACTAAGTTAGAGTAGCTCTTCAAGGAAATCAAAAGAAAAAAAATATTGAGTGAGGTCAGGTAAAAAATTTGTTCAAATTTGGATCACTTGATATGGATTGACTCTCTCCTCTTTTTATCTAGTCTTATTACAATCTGACCGCACTGGTGTGAACGTCCGGTTTTATAATCTGACCGCATTATGTCACGCGTCACAATCTGTCAAAATGCTGCTGTGTTCCGGCTGACCTGCCTGATTTGTTCAATGCTTTATTGTTCACATTTTTAGAAGAAAAAAATACCCCTGTCGCAGCATCCTGCATAACATAGCGAATTTCCATTTACAAAAGTACGTTTTTCTCGGAAACTAGTTGATATAGAGTAATTGTAAATAAAAAAAACCTTCTTTATGTGATTTTTCCGCCTCATTCCGCCAAATTTCTTTCACGAAAAAATGTCCAAAACCCCGTAAACGTTTTCACGAAATTTCTTAAAAATAAGATGTTTCGTTCTTGAGTTATCGTGCGGATACATTTATATATATGTTTACTAAGTGTCCGCACGATAACTCAAGAACGAAACATCTTATTTTTAAGAAATTTCGTGAAAACGTTTACGGGGTTTTAGACATTTTTCGTGAAAAAAATTTGGCGGAATGAGGCGGAAAAATCACATAAAGAAGGTTTTTTTTTATTTACAATTACTCTATATCAAATAGTTTCCGAGAAAAACGTACTTTTGTAAATGGAAATTCGCTATGTTATGCAGGATGCTGCGACAGGGGTATTTTATGTAATTTTTTCTTCTCTTTTAAATGGTGTAAAAAAATTTCGCAAAAATTTTTGAATAAGTGGAAATTTTGGCAAAAAACTAATTTTTTGCTAGAACAAAAACCATGTTCCTGGCATCCGACGTGTCTGGCTGAAGAACTCATCCAAGATTTTTCGACTTCCAACGTTCTCACCAAATTTCGTAAGCCTAGGACATTTCGTTCGAGAGTTATCGTGCGGACAAATATATATAAATTTGAGTGAATATTATTTTCGGTTCCTAGGGACTTCAAAACAAATTTCTGCCATGGTCCCGAGTTCAGGTCGCGTCATGACAGTGGCTGTAATAGCTGAATTCCATTCTGGAAATTCGCTAATATCCAATCCCATTCTATTTGTCTGTTCGACATACCACAAAAATGGCGATGACAATTTTTTTCACTGAAATACTGAACTTCAAAGTGCCGAATAAGTTGTACCGTAAATTTACCCCCCCCCAAAAAAAAAAAAAAAAAAATAAAAAAAATTGAAACATTGAATTAAAATTATTTCGGATAAGTTTGATTGCTAACCTCAAGAATTACAGGTACCTAGTCAAATTTTCGATTATCATTGTATTTTATTCAAAGTAAACATAATAACATATGTTTTACTTACCAAAAATGCCATCAAAATTAACTAAAAATAACCTAAATTCATTATTAGGGGACAAGTCTTTCCCAACGATTTAAAATCGAGAGAAATTCAATTAACCAAAAAAAAAAAAAAAAAAAATAAACTTTTTTCTACTCCTATTGAAGAATACACTCATTATATACCTGTTAATTGTTGAGAAAGTTAGGCATTATTCTAAGGTGTGGAGGAATGATCATTACTCAATACCTTTTTGACAAATGAAATCACAGTATTAACCATTATTCAATGGTTTTACGATTGTTTTGTGACTAATAATGTATGTATCAAGTTTTAATTTAATATACACACACCGTCATAATTAGCGGAACATAAAAAAAAAATATAAAAACCTACTTATTAAACAAAGTTGGCGGTTTTTTTTTTCATTTTTACTTAAAATAATATTGAAATAACGAATCAATTGACTTTCCATAGAATTGTTTTATTTATTATTGATGCAATTCTTTTTAAGAGGTCTGTCACTTTCGAATTCAAATGCTGTTTCCTCTCAATGTGGTCGAGCTTCAAACTGCCGTGATTGAAGAATGGCAAAGACTGTTCCAGGAAACCATAGACAACATCATTCTGAGTACAGAAAAACGAATGGAAGCTTTGATAAAAGCACAGGAGGAACCAGGCGGGATTAAAACGCTGTGTTTCATTTTCTATTTGTTAAATAATCTTTAACTTATTCTTAGACGACATAAGATTCCAAAAATTTGTTATTTTATATGGTTACTTGTTTTGCTACCGAAAATAAAGGTATATCGACTTGTGAACAGTGAACATGTAATTTTAAGTGAATAATTAAATAAGATTAATATTTTCTTTAAATTAAATGGTTTGTTTGATTTTTACAGATTTTTTGTATGTTCCGCTAATTCTGCCGGTGTGGATATGTTCCGTAGTAACGTGCAATCATCTTCGTGAGTAATAAGCTATCATTACTAGCTCGTTGAATAATATACTATTATATATTACGTTGGATAAACTGAACATTACATAACTTGGTGCATGTCAATTAAAAATAAAATATGTACTGTTCAGTTATCTTTTAACTAAAAAAAAAATCGATACATAAAATCAATTGTTATTAATCAAAGAAAACGACTTTCGTGAGTCTGTCCATCTTATCTTTTTATTAGTCTACATACGGACGATATACGCAATATATGTGTCGAAATAGTCTGTCATTCTGTCTCACTTATAAATATTCATGAAACTCTATAACCTTTTAAACACAATTAGGTCATAAAATAAGTTCATTGCCTTTTTAATTCAAATATACAATTCTATAAATTCAATAATGGTATAAGTACATACTATCTTCTTGGATTTTTGTAGTATTTCTAGAATCATTTTTATTTTTTGGGGACACGTATGAATGGGTATCTGTTATTTATTTGGTATCTATACAATAGGTCTGATATTTATACCTACATTGACACAGGAAACACAGGCAACGTGGGTGTCCATGCTTCTACACCGATTTTCATATCTCATATCCAACTAAACTAGTATGACAGTATACACGGATTTAGGTATTTTTAGTACTTAACCAGTGAATTTTGAAAAAAAAAATATTATACTGTAAAAAAGTGGTATATTCTATAAAATGTCCATGAACTTTGGGTATTTAAGGCCCAGTACAATCAGTTCGGGTTCCCGGATCATTACACATATTGATTATAAAACTACTACAACCATGGTACATATTTGACATTAAAAACAAACGTGATAAATTAATTAACAAAACACCTATTGAACTACTTTTTTTAAAAATAAAACTCGATATAGGGTAGTTGTACTAAGTACAGTATAATAAATTAAATTTGACAACTATTGTGGATAATGGTCCGAACGCCCATTGCTTGAAACAGAAAAATAAAAATAATCACTTACTGGAAGTTAATTAAAGTTAAGTCAAGGGGAAAACCACAGAATAACACAGAACGAGCGGTAATATTTCTATACTACTGAAATCAGTGTAACGCTAAAGGATAAAAGATCCACCACCACTACGTTATATATGTGCACGCGGAGTTGTGTGTTGTAGTGCGCTAAATGGTTATGTGTATGCGTGTCTTGTATACGCATATGTTAAAAAAATATATAATATGTATGCGCTACGTAGATGTACGTATACATATACACGGTAACATAACACCAACAATATGACAACAATTGAAACACATCCATTGGTAGCTTGTAAGTCAATGACAACATAGTTCTGTAAAATGCACATACTTGCACATAAGTGATTGCAGAAAAGAGATAGTTATATTCGTTCTATTTGTTCTGTGGGGAAAACACTACAAACGATGAACAACAATACATAGAAGATGCGTAGAAGTAAAAAAATTGATAAGAAATTCCTGACAGTAAAGTGAATGTTCCAAAAAATACATTATTTAAATTTTAAAGTGTTGAAGAATATAATGAATGCAAATATTTACTTACTGAACTCAAATCATAGTCATGCTATATGTAACTGAATTAAAGATTGAGTGCGTTTAAAATATAATTATTAAACAAACGCGATAATAACGCAATTAAAAAAACAAAAAAATATATCAAACCAGTATTAAAAATTAACTAAATTTATTAATTTTTAATAATTTATTTTTATTATTTTTAAATTTCCAAATACTAAATTTGCTTACCGTAAATTTAGATCTTGACATACAGTCCGCGACACCAGAATAGACGCACTAAAAATTTTTAATTAAAATTGGAAATAAGGGAAAATGTAGGGAAAATAAGTTAGCACAGGACACACATTGCATTAATACCAATTTATATTGAAATAAAAAAATCAACAAATTTTTTAAATACCATTTATTTAAATAAGACACTTCTTCATTGCGACACTTAAATAGACGCACTTGAATTTTCTTTATCTTTTACTAAAAATACAAAAATAAGAATTAATATACGTAACTTAGTTAATAGTTTGTATGTCCCCCATTACGTTTAATCACTTCAAAAATCCGTGATGGCAATGAATTATATAGTTCTGTTAAATAGTTTTGAGGGATTTGAGTCCATGTTTTTCTTATGCAATTTTTTAATTCTTCCGTATTAGCAAATTGTTTGAGCAATTCCATGTATAAACCGATCACCCAAAAATTGCATGTTCTCCAAATTTAATTTCCCTGTGTATATAATAAGTTTAAGTGGTGTTCAGCTATGTACTCGAATATTATTGAATTATCTTCTACTTTGTCGGAGTTACAATTATTCAAAGTTGCGTTCAAGGTCACAAAATGGGGATTCCCCAAAATATTTTATTACTTTTTTCAGAGTTTAAGAATAATTAAAAAATGATTACATGTGGCATTGAATGTACTTTACATACACTTTCAATCAGACCGATTTCCATTCCAATACATGCACATATATTGAAGTAATTGCAAGTTTCATTTTTTTCTTTAAACGCTTATACTGAAAATACCTTATCTTCGATTTTTGATTTTCTTTTTCTAAATTAAAGTACTCAGTCCCCTCTATAACGTGGTACTCGATTTTCTTTGTTTTTTTGAGTTTTACGGATTTTACGGGGCTAAGTTTGGAAAATACGTGAATTTTTTAACTAATTGATACAATAAAGTATTAATTGTAACATTACCCCACCTTTGATTTTCGATTTTCTTTCTTCAAATTAAAGTACTCAGTCCTTTCTTTAACGTGGTACTCGATTTTCTTTGTATTTTTGGGTTCTCGGATTTTACGGGGCTCAGTTTTAAAAAAATACGTGAATTTTTTCACTAATTATTAAAATAAAGTAATAATTATAATATTACCCCATCTTTGATTTTCGATTTTCTTTCTTCAAATTAAAGTACTCAGTCTTCTTTTTAACGTGGTACTCGATTTTCTTTGTTTTTTGGGGTTTTACGAATTTTACGGGGCTCAGTTTCAAAAAAATACGTGAATTTTTGAACTAATTATTAAAATAAAGTAATAATTATAATATTACCCCACCTTTAATTTTCGATTTTCTTTTTTCAAATTAAAGTAATCAGTCCCCTCTATAACGTGATAATCTATTTTCTTTGTTTTTTTGAGTTTCGCGGATTTTACGGATCTCAGTTTTAAAAAAATACGTGAATTTTTTAACTAATTGTTAAAATAAAGTAATAATTGTAACACTACCCCACCTTTGATTTTCGATTTTATTTCTTCAAATTAAAGTACTCAGTCCCCTCTTTAACGTGGTACTCGATTTTATTTGTTTTTTTTGAGTTTTACGGATTTTACGGGGTTCAGTTTAAAAAGAATACGTGAATCTTTTAACCAATTTTTAAAATAAAGTATTAATTTTAATATTGTTTCATCTTTGATTTTCCTTATTTATCTTTTAAATTGAAGTTTAGAGTCCCCTTTATAACATGTTACTAGATTTTCTTAGTTTTTCTGAGTTTATCAAAGTTAAGGTCATATTGAAATTAATACCTTATTTTATCAATTAGTAAAAAAATGAACGTGTTTAATTAATTAGTAAAAAAATTTAGTATCGTAACATTCGTAAAACTCAAAAAAAAACTAAGAAAATTGAGTAATACGTTTTAAAGGAGACTATAAACTCCAATTTAAAATATAAATAAAGAAAATCAAAGATGAAACAATATTAAAATTAATACTTTATTTTAAAAATTAGTTAAAAGATTCACGTATTCTTTTTAAACTGAACCCCGTAAAATCCATAAAACTCAAAAAAACACAGAAACTCGAATACCACGTTAGAGAGGAGAACTTGAAAAAAGAAAATCAAAAATCAAAGGTGGGGTAATGTTATAATTATTACTTTATTTTAACAATTAGTTAAAATATACACGTATTTTTTTAAAATTGAGCCCTGTAAAATCTGTAAAATTCAAAAGATAAAAAAAAATGGTGTATGTCGTTATAGAGGGGACTGATTACTTTAATTTGAAAAAAGAAAATCGAAAATTAAAGGTGGGGTAATATTATAATTATTACTTTATTTTAATAATTAGTTCAAAAATTCACCTATTTTTTTGAAACTGAGCCCCGTAGAATCCGTAAAACCCCAAAAAAACAAAGAAAATCGAGTACCACGTTAAAGAGAAGACTGAGTACTTTAATTTTAAGAAAGAAAATCGAAAATCAAAGATGGGGTAATATTATAATTATTAAATATTAAAAATATTTAAAGTTTCAATTACTTTGTCAATTTCACTAGAATTGAGTAGAATTTACTAAACGCGTTTTCAATCTCGCGACCATCATCAGAGTAATTGAAGAAATGTGAATCTGAAAGAAGTGTGAAAATGGTACTCTGATGATGGTCGCGAGATTGAAAACGCGTTTAGTAAATTCTACTCAATTCTAGTGAAATTGACAAAGTAATTGAAACTTTAAATATTTTTAATATTTAAAATGAAATTTCACAAAGTAAACCTCTCAACAGTAAATTATTATAATTATTACTTTATTTTAATAATTAGTTAAAAAATTCACGTATTTTTTTAAAACTGAGCCCCGTAAAATCCGTAAAACCCAAAAAAACAAAGAAAATCGAGTACCACGTTAAAGAAAGGACTGAGTACTTTAATTTGAAGAAAGAAAATCGAAAATCAAAGGTGGGGTAATGTTACAATTAATACTTTATTGTATCAATTAGTTAAAAAATTCACATATTTTCCAAACTTAGCCCCGTAAAATCCGTAAAACTCAAAAAAACAAAGAAAATCGAGTACCACGTTATAGAGGGGACTGAGTACTTTAATTTAGAAAAAGAAAATCAAAAATCGAAGATAAGGTATTTTCAGTATAAGCGATTAAAGAAAAAAATAAAACTTGCAATTACTTCAATATATGTGCATGTATTGGAGTGGAAATCGGTCTGATTGAAAGTGTATGTAAAGTACATTCAATGCCACATGTAATCATTTTTTAATTATTCTTAGGCTCTGAAAAAATTAATAAAATATTTTGGGGAATCCCCATTTTGTGACCTTGAACGCAACTTTGAATAATTGTAACTCCGACAAAGTAGAAGATAATTCAATAATATTCGAGTACATAGCTGAACACCACTTAAACTTATTATATACACAGGGAAATTAAATTTGGAGAACATGCCATTTTTGGGTGATCGGTTTATACATGGAATTGCTCGTTTACTATTTTCATATACTTTTCTACTTAAGAAGCCCCACACATTCTCGATGATATTTAAGTCGGGCGATAAGGACGGCCACTGTAAACAGTCAATATTTTCATTTTGAATCCACTCTTTTATTGATTTGGACCGATGAATTGACGCATTATCATGCTGTAAAATCCATTGGCGATTTATCATTTTCGCCTTTAGTTTCTTTAAAAGTTCTAAGTACTTTTTTGAGTCTTGTCGACCCTTTAAAACCTCCAACAGAACCACACCATCGGAGGATATTGCTCCCCACACCATAACAGATCCGCCGCCGTGTTGCCTTTTCGATAAAATTAACTCGTCTTTACGAATATCATGATAGTAATATGAAAATCCGTCAGGACCGTCCAAATTAAATTTTTTTTCATCCGTAAAAACTACTAGCTTCCACTCATTGGTCCAGCCCATATGAGTTCTTGCGAATTCCAGTCTTGCAATTTTATGAATTTCTTTTAAGACGGGTTTTCGCTTCAACTTAAGTCTTCGAATGATTTTGGATTTCTTTAAAAACCTTTGTACGGTCCGCACAGAAGCAGTTACACCCACATTTAGCGCAATTTGCTTCGCAGATGCGGTGCTATTGGACGCTTCTTTCAGGATTGCCCTTTTATCCCTGGATGAAAGAGCCGATACGGTGCAGCCACGAAACTTCTTTCCATAATTTTCGGGATCTTTTAAAAAAGTCCGAATTACTTTTTCACTGCGATTTAGTTTTTTCGCAATTTGTCGGTTAGACATCTTTTGTTGTTTTAAAATTTTTATTTGCCCAATTTCTTCAGAACTTAACAATGTATTTCGTCCCATTTTAAAAATCTTTAACAATAAATGGAAACAAATGTGCACTACTTAAACGTTTTCGAAAGACAATTACAAAAATATTGAAGAATGTGCATATTTTGCTTAAACGTAATATTATGATTATAGACCGGATGAAATAATTTTTCACAGGACCGGCTTAACGATTTCAGTGTAATACTGTTAGACTGTTTGTATTTATGTATGAGTCTACTACAACAGAAATAACAGAATTCTGAAAATTTACTGAAATTCAACATAGAGAAGCAAAAACTTTTTAGAAAAATTTTATTATGTGAGATTTATATCAAAAATAAAAAGGGGCCCCAAATTTTGTTGAATTAAAGTTTTGCAATATTTATTTGTCTAACTAGCTGGCAGGTACATATAAAACAAAATTTATTGTCTTGCGGCTGTCTTTCAGCATCAATTGATAAACAAACTCCTTATCTCTTTTTAACTTTTTAAAATTTTATATATGTACCTTGTTTACAATTTTTTAAAATTTTTAGTTTTCTTCATAGGTACATACACATGCAATGTAAATCAAGCAATATTTAATCTAGTTGTACATTTCATTCAAACCCATAAACAAAACATCATTTTGATGACATCGTACGTGTTGTACGTATAAATATGTACGTATGTATTATTTGTATTTTTAACCACAGATACTATTGATATTAGAATATTTGTATGGACCATACAATTTTTTTTTAGATATTATTTTTTTGAAGCAAAATCGTCATATTGATTAACACTTTTGATAATCTACAAACACAGAATACCTACAAACTATCGATGGTAATGAATATTTTTTAATTTTTATGTGATTTTTGTTGTAATTTGAGAGTATTTATTAATAAATGTTCTAAAAATATTTATACTAACAAATATAACATCAGTTAATCTAGAAAAATTTTAAATCCCCTCTTGTTTAACCATCCATATTCGTCAACACTTCAGTCACTTTTCATTTTCATAATATAGATTGTGTATATAAGTGTATTCCCACTATTTATTCAATGCTCAAAAGTATATACAAAAAAAAAATATTAGTTAGCAAAAATGAAATAAATACCTCTATAATATTTTATTAATTATTAGATAACACATGATTAACGTTACATCTTCTTTTCTTAATATGTATACTTTTATTTGTGTATAGTTTGTTGGCAAGATATACTAGTTTTGTATGAACATTTTTTAAGGAAAAATTAGTAATATTTTCTAAAACATATGTTAATTCGATTTAATTTAATCAGTTTATGTATGTATGTATGTAAAGGAACATTATTTGCTCTAGCAGACTCATACATAAATACAAGCAGTTTAACAGTATTACACTGAAATCGTTAAGCCGGTCCTGTGAAAAATTATTTTATCCGGACTATAATTATGATACATTTGATGCGTCTATTCTGGTGTCGTATCATAGTGTTTACATAAAATGACCTGAGTGCTCAAATAAATTATAATAAGTGTCAATGAATATGCAAACTTAATAAATAGTAATAACACATGCTGCACATTTAAATGCCTATAGTTATTCTTTCCTTCGTTAAGATTTACTTCACTTCTCTGTCGTATTACAAGTGCGTCTAATCAGTTGTCGCGGACTGTAGGTATGTATTATGTACTAAATTAACACATTTCTAAGCTTATACAGAATGGTGATTTTTAATGCTTGGTGATTTTTGGGACAGATAAATGTTAAGTTAATTAAGTTACGCAGCTGTAAGAGCTGATTATCCATTTTTTAAAAAAAATTATTTTTTGATGTAGGTAAACAAAGATATTATATGTAATATGTAATTTTAATTTATTATTAGAAATAAATAATTCAGATGCTAAAAATACTAAAATTTAATGTTATTTTTAGTATATCATGCGTGAAAATTTTTATATTTATGACGTAGATATACATTACAGAAAAAATATTATCTTAGACTATTATCATACTTTTTTTGATAAAATATCTTTATGGTGCCCTCTCCCCCTTCAGTTCTGAAATACACACTTTAAAATCATGTAACAAATACTTATTATTATATTGTTATCAGAAATTAAAACTGAACTGTTTTACAAAAAGAAAAAAAAATTTCTAGTTTAATAAGTACCACAATAAAAAAGATAATGAAATTACCTACGCGTTTATATCGCATGCTCGGGCACACATACAAGCAAGTTACTAGTTATACTATCGCGTACCAGCTATAGTAATAGTCTAATATAATGATATTAAATTACAATTGAATGTGTTTGTTGACCTTAAATTTTAAATTAACATAATTTTAACATGTAAAATAAACAATTGAATTTATGTATTGTTATTTTTTTTAACAAATTTATTTCGTTATCTTTAAATAATTTTGAAAAAATGAATAGAATTTTATGTAGGTATTTATTTATTTAAGAAAAAATATAATAGAATTTTAGCTCATATTTTATTTGAACCAAACTGTTTCAAGTTCAAAAGAATCCTAGTATTACCTGTATGCTTAAAGTCATATTACTTAGGTTTTCAAAAAGTGACTAGCAATAAAAAATGATTTTGAATGGGAAGCTTTGAATAACATCAAATTTGTCCAGTAGGGAAATAAAATTTTTGAAAAAGGTATATTCGTAAATTTGAAAATCTGAGAGTTGAATACTTGCGATTCTACAGGAATACGAAACCGCTTTTGCAAACATTTAACCCTTTAAATGATTAAGACGAGTTAACTCGTCCTGCAATATGGCGGCTCAAAATGCTGTCATATGTATATATTCACTGGCACAGATGTCGCCATCTGTGACAATACGGTATAATTCTACATAATGTTCAATTTTATCAAAATAATTTAATATAATTTATTTTTTGTAAATTCCTAGGGTTCACTTTTTTAATGTTGGGATATCTGATTTTTTTCTTTTTCTTTTATAGCCTTATCAATTATACTTATCACTTGGCAGTAAAAAGTCCGGCATTTTGAGACAAAAAATTTTACCATATGGTTTGTTTAAAAGGGTTAATCCACATAGCACACCCACCCGAGAGAATCGTTACAGTTTTACATGAGGCGACGAAGCAAGAATCCAATATAATTCTGATTTACTTTTGAACGATTATACTGATATTTACAGCTCTAGTCTCTTTTCTACTTTATAAATTTAATTCATTCATAATTTTTTGTACACAACTGTGCCTTTTTATTTCGTTATTCACAAAATGTCTGTTTCTTTGCCACATTACCCAATTCGTCCGAAATTGTTTTTCGCGTTTTTGATTCCTCCCATTACTTGCACTCATATTATTTTCCCTATCCACCACAATTATCCCTTATAGGATGCATATTATATAAATAGGGCATGAATTGTGATATAATGGTTAACCGATATAATTTCACTTATTTGATAATGATTATATTGATCGGACCATGTCACAACCTTAAACTACTAATTCCGCGTTCATCACTATTAAATATCGTTTCACTCCATCTGAATAATGCCAGCGATCAAAGGGAAAAAACTGTTTAATTGTGTTGTTTAGTATGTGCAAGATTTAATTTATTCGTCGTTCAGCCTAAATGTAATAGCTATTTTTCTTATGACATTACTCGGATGGAGCTATCCAAAGTTTCGGTTGAGCCGAAACTGTGCAAATATTAACCCTCAAGCTCATGACTGGGGTCCAGACGCACCCCACACAAACTTTAGACTACGCTCCTGAACTAGCGAGCAATAGTACCGACTCCCGGTGCGAACCATAATTTAGTTCAAAGGTCTCTGAGTAGTGTTAGGTCGGTGGCACTTCTAGTTGTTGGTTAGTGGTTACGCAGTGTGTTTACAAATTCTGTATGGGGTGTGTATGAACCCCAGTCGTGAGTTCACGTTCAACTTTTGTGACAGAAAGTTTATTTTATATTTTATATGTAATCATCAATTCATGTATATTTTTTAAATAAATTATTTACATATTGCCAGGTTGATAAGAGGTAGGCAAGGTGCAGCCTGTGTCCGAGATCAAAAAGATCGCAAAGGCCATTCTCATTTTGTTAAAGTCATCGAGCCATATGCAAAGAGCACAAACTCCTATTTTGCACCTATTGTGTGGTAACTGACTAAATTCTTGTATACCTCTTTTCAGATAAAATTGATCATGAGTTTTCGTTAAAAAATTAAATAATTTTTATATTCGAAACAAATCGATCTTCTATTCTTTTCTAAAAATAAACTGCAAATTTAAAATTTACATAAATGCAATAATAAAAGAGATAAAGCCAAGAAAACGGAAGTTATTTAAATTCAAAGTTACGAAGCATGGTTAAATTTAACTGAAATAGACCATATAATAGCTTATCCTGTTGAGTTACTTCAACGTTTTGTATCAATTTATAATAAAAAAAATTTTTTAAAACATAATTTTTAATTTACTAATGTTTGTCATTCTTAAGTGTCTAAATAAATATACTTTTTTAACAGAATAAAGTGACCGTAATTTTTTTTCTATGGCCTGAAATCTCCTCTTCAAAACGCCGTTGAAAATTTTAAAATTGCTTGAGCGCTTGAAAAGTTACAAATTTTTATTTGAAAAATGAGCTTTTTATTTGAAAAATGAGCTTTTTGCTGATTTTTTCCGGTTTTTAGTGTTCTAATGGGTTTTTTATGACCTGAATTTGCTTAAAATTAGATTCTATGTATACCATTCTCTTGCTTATGAAAAAAGGAAGAGAATGGTATACGATAATGTCGGTTTATTAGTCATAGAACCGACTTATTATCAAGAAAACAATGGGGTGCATTTGAACCCCAGTCATGAGTTTGAAGGTAAAAAAATTGAGTCATGAGCTCGAGGGTTAAGTATAGTAAATCACACAATCAAATGGTACGCACCACAAGCTATTAACTGCGCGTCATAGCAAAAATTCTATCCGACTTTAATAAAAATGGATTCTGAAAAGAAAACAAACAGGAATTCTGGGCAAACCGCCACTGATTTACTTTTTAACTAACTCAAATAGATGTTATTTCTTTTCTATCTTTTTAACATGCTTACAACCAATTTAGCAAAACGTAAATGAGTATATAGTTCTTAATACTCAAATCTCCATTACCATCAAGATAGTCAGTACACGGCTGGGTTTCCCCAGCCATGAATGAATAACTCCTACAACTTAAATATGGCGAGATAACGTGAACTTACTTAATGTAATCCTGGTTTTAAAACTTTCCGTAATACATACATGTAGATCGATACAGTGTAACTGGATAAAACTACATATACATATATAGAAGGTTGGTATAGGTATTCTCTCAAGGGGACAACATCTAGTAACCAAAGATTTGTTATAAAATAATAAAGCAAATTAACTCATTTAAAAGTTATGATAGCTCTTTTTTATTTCTTGTCGGTGTTAGTTAATTTACATGTAAATTTTTAATTAATTTTTTTTTTGTGTTTGAAACTAATTTATTAAAACAAATAAATTAAATTCAGTTTTTTTTAACAAAAGGATGACAAATGTTTTGTAAATGCATCATTGATCTGTTTTAAAAAGTTGATTACATTTCGTATGGTAAGACACGTACAGTATGACAAGATGATTTGATCAATAAGGTTTACCATATTCTACATTTTTGGTCTCTGGGATCACACACTGAATATTGAATTGTGATGGTTATACATATCCAAAATTACATGAATGTTTTGTTTAATAACTGTTAACGCATGCATTTTTTCACAGAATACAGAAGGTAAGTTGCTATCTGTATACTAGCGAAACCAGCGTCGCCAAAAAAAACCCCACTAGTCCCCACTCACATGTTATACACATATTCAGAGTTTGTGTTTGTATATGTGTATAATGGGTATTAGTATGTGTAATCGCTGCCATGTACCTGCTGCGGGCACATATATATATATATATATATATATATATATATATATATATATATATATATATATATATATATATATATATGTATGTATCTGGTAACAATAACCTAACCACAACCTAACAATCACTAACAATGTATCTTTGCTGTTGTGTACGACTAATCACCTTAAGCTGTGACAAACCAACAAATAACTCCAAGCGAGCTACACAATTTTGATTTTAGTTTCCTTCTAGTGTTCTGTGGATTTTTTAGAAAAATAAACGTTAAAATCTAGCTCTGTGCACAATATGTCACTCTGAAACTTTGAACCATCTTTTGAAAATAAAAAGAGCATTCGGGACATTTAGTATCCGAGTTTCAAGAAACAAAACTACATAGACCGGGAGGCGGTAATAAGAAAGTGTTTACCCATCGAGTTAAAGAAAATTTCATTTTTCATCTAATAGTTTATCATTCGAAGTTACTAAAATGCTTTGTCGGCCAGGCCAACTCTTGTCCGGTTACGCGGGCCGACCTCGAAAAGTGGTCAATTTTTCGAGGCCCCCTTACCCATCGAGTTAAAGAAAATTTCTTTTTTCATCTAATAGACTATCATTCGAAGTTACTAAAATGCTTTGTCGGCCAGGCCAACTCTTGTCCGGTTACGCTGGCCGACCTCGAAAAGTGGTCAATTTTTCGAGGCCCCCTTACCCATCGAGTTAAAGAAAATTTCTTTTTTCATCTAATAGATTATCATTCGAAGTTACTAAAATGCTTTGTCGGCCAGGCCAACTCTTGTCCGGTTACGCTGGCCGACCTCGAAAAGTGGTCAATTTTTCGAGGCCCCCTTACCCATCGAGTTAAAGAAAATTTCTTTTTTCATCTAATAGATTATCATTCGAAGTTACTAAAATGCTTTGTCGGCCAGGCCAACTCTTGTCCGGTTACGCTGGCCGACCTCGAAAAGTGGTCAATTTTTCGAGGCCCCCTTACCCATCGAGTTAAAGAAAATTTCTTTTTTCATCTAATAGATTATCATTCCAAGTTACTAAAATGCTTTGTCGGCCAAGCCAACTCTTGTCCGGTTACGCTGGCCGACCTCGAAAAGTGGTCAATTTTTCGAGACCCCCTGACCCATCGATTTAAAGAAAATTTCATTTCTTATCTAATAGTTTATCATTCGAAGTTACTAAAATGCTTTGTCGGCCAGGCCCACTCTTGTCCGGTTGTGTGGGCCGACCTCGAAAAGTGGTCAATTTTTCGAGGACCCTTTACCCATCGATTAGAGGCTAAAATTTCGCCAGGTGAAAGGTAAAACCTTGTTAGGAAATTGAGTTTGTTAGGAAATTATTTACTCGATTATCTGTGTAAGGGCGAGTCTGAGAAAAATTCTGTAAGAAGCTGTTTTGTAGATTTCATAATTATCTTCAAATCTTATTTGAAACATTTTGGCGAAAAATTAGTATTTAAAAAATTATGATAAAGTAAATTAATTAGCCAAAGTGTGACAAATTTCGTCGTATAACTTTTCTATTTTCAGTCCAAACAAAAACGTGCTTCTAACCTTTTTGATAGGGTATTTACTAAAAAATAAATTTACCTAGTTAGTTTTTTTACGCGTTATATACTTACTGACTTTAAGCGAAGCGAAAGTGGACAATGAATTTCGAATAGGAAATTTTGGGAAATTTCCTTACAATATTTTTTCATTTAATAAAAAAGTAATTAAACATTAAATGTATCTGTGAAGTCTTAGGGCTAAATTCTGTTAATTTTTAAAAAACAAAAATTTTTTTATGTTTTTACTACTTTATTAATTATATTGGTAACTACCTTATTAAAAATTATTTAATAATAAAATTTTAACAACTGGATAGAAGTATAATAATATGAACAAATATTTAGGGCAAAGGACAAAGATATACAATTTCGGTCAATTTCACTTTCGCGATGTGGTCAGTGTTTGACCTCTTTTACAATATGTGATACTAGTAAAATTATTATACGAACCCCCACGAAGTGAACCCTCATTGTCTCAATAAGTGTGAAAGACATAAGACATAAGATCTGAAAAAATATCAGTAGAAATATTTGTGTTAAATCTAAAGAAAGAGTGTCAAATTACTTACCAATTCATAATATTTACAAACAAAATCGGCGTATTCAAAAAATGTAACCAAATTTCTAATACAATAGATATACATATATTTTGTCTTTCTTATTTCTTTGCCATTGGGAATAGATAACATTTGACTGTCATTGATTTCATTATTCTTAATTTTAATATTTTGTGTAGGTACACTTTTTTATTATTTTTTTATATTTGTAACATTTTTTTTAAAAAAGAGAGAATTATTATGAAAACCCAAAATTATTTAAAGATTATGATACGTTCTAATTAGTACAAAATGTCCTGCATATTAAAAATAAAACATTTATAAGTAGCACATAATCTTACGTCCACACAAGGTATAAGACCTGCCCGACCAATGATATAATAAAGACGACGATTTTGACAGAAAATTAGTTAATTTACAAATTTTACTATTAATTGTCAAACGACCCACAGAAAACGAGAAACTAGCAAAAAAAAAAAACACATTTCTCGTTTTCGATGTGGTCATCGAACTACTTTCCCCAATTATATTTTAATATGGACTCTTTGTACTATATATCATTTCTAATAGCAATTTAAAAGTATACGCTAACATGCTACCAGACTCGAATTTTTCCAAAGTGAAAATTCGACACTACTTCCCAATATTATCTGTAGCTGCATACCTCACCTGTCCACTTTCGCTTCGCTTAAAGTCAGTAAGTATATAACGCGTAAAAAAACTAACTAGGTAAATTTATTTTTTAGGAAATACCCTATAAAAAAGGTTAGAAACATATTTTTGTTTGGACTGAAAATAGAAAAGTTACCCGACCTTAAAATTTGTCACGCTTTGGCTAATTAACTTACTTTATCATAATTTTTTAAATACTAATTTTTCGCCAAAATGTTTCAAATAAGAGTTGAAGATAGTTATGTAATCTACAAAAGCTTCTTACAAAATTTTTCTCAGACTCGCCCTTACACAGATAATCGAGTAAATAATTTCCTCACAAACTCCTAATACCCATCCGATGTGAACGGTATCATTTTCTTATTAATAGAAGTAACTACATACATGAAACAGCATATTAATAACTACCTCGTGATCTTACTTCTATACATAAATTTGGTCGGCCAGACAAAACGAACAAATTATGACTTGGGAAACCAATCAAAGAATAATATTAAAGGTTTTATCTTTAACCTGGCGAAATTTTAGCCTTTAAATCGATGGGTAAGGAAGCCTCGAAAAATTGACCATTTTTCGAGGTCGGCCCGCGTAACCAGACAAGAGTTGGCTTGGCCGACAAAGGATTTTAGTAACTTCGAATGATAATCTATTAGATGAAAAAAGAAATTTTCTTTAAATCGATGAGTAAGGGGGCCTCGAAAAATTGACCACTTTTTGAGGTCGGCCAGCGTAACCGGACAAGAGTTGGCCTGGCTGACAAAGCATTTTAGTAACTTCGAATGATAATCTATTAGATGAAAAAAGAAATTTTCTTTAACTCGATGGGTAAGGGGGCCTCGAAAAATTGACCACTTTTCGAGGTCGGCCAGCGTAACCGGACAAGAGTTGGCCTGGCCGACAAAGCATTTTAGTAACTTCGAATGATAATCTATTAGATGAAAAAAGAAATTTTCTTTAACTCGATGGGTAAGGGGGCCTCGAAAAATTGACCACTTTTCGAGGTCGGCCAGCGTAACCGGACAAGAGTTGGCCTGGCCGACGAAGCATTTTAGTAACTTCGAATGATAATCTATTAGATGAAAAAAGAAATTTTCTTTAACTCGATGGGTAAGGGGGCCTCGAAAAATTGACCACTTTTCGAGGTCGGCCAGCGTAACCGGACAAGAGTTGGCCTGGCCGACAAAGCATTTTAGTAGCTTCGAATGATAGTCTATTAGATGAAAAAAGAAATTTTCTTTAACTCGATGGGTAAGGGGGCCTCGAAAAATTGACCACTTTTCGAGGTCGGCCAGCGTAACCGGACAAGAGTTGGCCTGGCCGACAAAGCATTTTAGTAACTTCGAATGATAATCTATTAGATGAAAAAAGAAATTTTCTTTAACTCGATGGGTAAGGGGGCCTCGAAAAATTGACCACTTTTCGAGGTCGGCCAGCGTAACCGGACAAGAGTTGGCCTGGCCGACAAAGCATTTTAGTAACTTCGAATGATAATCTATTAGATGAAAAAAGAAATTTTCTTTAACTCGATGGGTAAACACTTTCTTATTACCGCCTCCCGGTCTAACATAGAAGTTTATAAAAAAAAAAGTCAGAAATTGACTGCAAAAGATTAACATGGTATTTGACAGTATTTAACAAAGTACTTACAGTGTTTATGTAATAATCCCCTAAAATTATGATTAATTTTTTTTTTTTTGTGTCAACTATCCCAGTAGTTGCGCTGAACTTTTCATTCTAATATGAAATTACATGTAAATTGCTACCACAAACCGTTTAGATATTTCAATTAAGTCAAACCAAAGAGGAGCGAATGGTCCAGAATTCGAAGACTACAACTATGACAGTAGCAAGTCATGCGCAAAAGGATGCATACGCAATGCACTATCAAACTATTGTTTTATAACTAAGTATACTTCAAAGTTTAATAATAATTAGTTTTTAATTAATATAAACGTTAACAACCCAACTAACAGAGCATTCTAAATCACTGTTATTTGAGCTTGCATCCGACGCGGTGTTCGGCTCTAACGAGTATTATACTCATGAAGTCTTTTGGACAATTTCCCCTTACAAAATTCTAGATGAATATTGCTGAAGATAATCTTCACAAAAAACACTACTTTAGCTTTAAGTCATTATCAAACCAGTTTGATAATGATCATACTGATCGAAACATTTCATACGAGATTGAAAGTAGTGTTTTAATTATCAATAGTAAATATAGAGTACCATATAGGTACGCTCAAATCTATTAAATTTATAAATTTTATAGATAAAATTAGAGAAAGACTGATGTGTGTAATTTTTATTACGCAAAGGACAATAGGCAAAAGTATATGGGGAGCTGCCCCCTAGCGCCCAAGGTTGAGACCGGTGCCGATCGACAGCCCTGGTCAAGTAGTCCAACTTTGTCAATGGGCACGTTCATGGAGAACCTGGTCTTCAAAAGTTATATGGCGTCAAATGTACAAAAAGTCTGCATGTGGCCATAGCCAAACGGGATACTACAAATGGGTTATGAGACATGTCGTGGGCCGGCCTATCACTGTGTAAAACTCCTTTTCTGGCAAGTGGCCTAACCTCGTTTTTTCACGTGGCCTATGGCAGAAGACGTACCGAGCGACTTCAAACCTATACATTGGGAGTATCCGAAGAAAAGTTTGGGATTCCTGCCGGTGGCGATTTCTGGCAGACTCCTTGGTAGATTGCCGAAATAAGGTAGTCCGAAGAGGACTCTAATTTCCGCTGCAGGTAAACACACATCGTTTTCTTAAGAAGTGGCCACGTGGAGTATGCAAAACCTACTGCATATCAGAACTTTTGAAGGCCAAGTTCTCCATACCTAAGATGGGTATATTTGTGACCTACTAGGAAGGGGATTTCAAAAAATACATATCTCACCAGTGGGCGCTGGGGAGCAATTTTTCCCATTGTCCTTTACTAAAATAATAGCGCAACAAACATTATTTAAGGAATAAAGTATAATTTGATATTTAAAATTTTCGAACGCACACACAGAGACAACCACTTAATTCTGATTATGTGTAAAAAATGACACATAAAAATTTATTTAAAACATAAAAAAAAATATTACATATATTTAAATTAAAATATAAAAGAATATAAATTTATAATATTATTTTGGCGTACAATAAATAAATGACCCAAATTTTTAATGAAATTTTCATTTTTTATTAAACTAAAAATTATCTCAATTGAAAAAATAATAAACAACTTTACTTATTTGTTAATTAGGTCTCAAGATGAGCGGTTAAAGTTTGGTCGTAATAAACAACGGTAATAAAATATTAAATATGTTTCTCTATTCGGCACACTTATCGATTCAATCAATTTTGTTACAATTATTCGGCTACTGAACTCAAACGACTGAAAATACTACAAAATATCATCGAATACATCTATTTTTAACTACTACGCGAATTATAAATGTATATAACAACAATAATCACAAATTCTTTTCAAGAAAGAATTTAAATAATCACATTTTTTGCTAGTGAAAAAAAATCTGGCACACATTCAATTTAATACATGCGATATATAATTATCTTGCTTTATAAATAGTGATTATCAATAATTAGTAATTTAGATTACAAATGATTTTTTGTTATTATTACAGTAATTTAATGTTGAATCAAACAATTGAAATATACATAAATACCGCGTCTTTATAGGAAGATAGAAGTTGTGAAACAGGAAAGGAAGTTATACCGTATCGTAAACTAATCAATGAGAGTCCATTTTTATGTATACATTATTGAAAAGTCATTTTTAATGATTGTTTAAAAGGAAATGTGTTAAATACGTAAATCCGGTGTTATTCGAAACATGTTCTTTCTTATCTCTCACATAACGGGTTTAACATTTAAAAAAAAAAATGAAATTTGATTACGTGAAAATAAGTCAGCTGAATAAAGTGAGCAGAATCGATATTCACTTCGTCAATGGATTTCGTTAGAGATGTAACGGAAGCAGAAGCTAAAATAGATTTAATTAATTTCAGCAGCTGAATAACACACAACTAGGGCTTGGAATACCGGTGTCTTTTTATAATACCGGTATTTATTCGGTATTAAAATTTAAAATACCGGAATTCCGGTATTTCGGTATTTTTTTTCGGTATTGAATTAAAATGGTATAAAAAAAATAAAAATATTAAAAACACTCATAATGAAAATCGATTTTGTATAAGTAGGTAATATGTTTTACTGAAAATGATTGATAACAGTAATAATAACAAATTCCATCATTTTTAGATTTTAAATTACTAACTAAAACTAAATACAAAATATAAAATTGTAAAACAAAGTAAACGGAATAACAACAAAAAATAGGTAAATATAAATTTTCTTTGATTCTACTGCGCATTTAATTTAAAGAGATATACACACGAACTGCAAGAGCGAAAAATTACATCTTTAATAGTCCAGAGACATGGTGGCAATTCTAAAATAATTTTAAAAAAATACGTGGACATCAATTTTTAAATTTCATCCTTTTATTTACACAGAGCAAGGAATTTTTTAAAATACCATTAGAATTTGGTATTTTTTTCGACAGAAAAAATACTTAAAAATATGTATTCCAGAATTGTAAAAACTATGTATAAAAACATATGAATGAATATAAGGTATTTGGTCATTTGGACATCTGGAAAAAATTAAACAAAATTGAAGATATATTTTGTTTATTGTGTTTGGAATATGAATCTGTTCTGCAAAACAGAGAAGGAAATATGGTGTTCATAGGTATATATATATATATATATATATATATATATATATATATATATATATATATATATATATATATACCTATATATAGCTTTTTATTTTGTTTGGAATATGAACACCTGGAATGAACATCATATTTCCTTCTCTGTTTTGCAGAACAGATTCATATTCCAAACACAATAAACAAAATATACATATTGTAATAACTTATGATCCATGCTTAATGCTTATACTGCTATATACAAAATACTCTATAACCATTCAATACCAATAGTAAATCTAAAGTAAAAATATTTAAAATAGGTAATTATATAAAGTATCTGATTTTGCTAATATCGAAACCGAAATACCGGTATTTGAAATTTTGATACCGGTTTTATAAAACGTATAAAAATGTCCGGTATTTCCGTTTTTCGGTAGTATCGAAATACCGGTATCTATGCTCTACACACACAACATCTATTTTACAGATAACTAGCTGTACCCACGACGTTGTTCGCGCGATACGTTGTCGAATGGATTTGATATTTCTCCATGGGACTGAAGATATTTTCCTACAGGCCTTAAATGTTAACCCAGGTAATAAGTAGTTCAAATTTAATCAAAATCCGTCCAGTAGTTTCTACGTGATGCGTGAACAGACAGACAGATAGACAAAAAATTTAAAAATCACTGTTTTGTCTCTAAATCGATAATTATCTACAACACCAGAATAATTTTCAAAAAATATTCCATGTACAGACACGGTCTCGTTGGTTTTATTATATGTATATGCAGATTACTTAAAATTAATTTAATAAAAAAATTTCATGTTAACATTCTTTATATTTAGTTAAATGTTACTACAATTTCTACATATATACTATTACATTACATTCCAAATACACGAGAATAATCTATAGTTAAAATAAATCTCTGGCTTGATTTTCACATCTCAACATTATTCACAATTCATTACGCTTGAGACTGGAAAATACAATAATTCTTTTTAGAGTGGCAAAAATTTAATTAACCAGGCAAAATTGTAATTTTTTCACTTATTTATATGTGAGGTTTGTATTCTTTCAAATAAATTTGGGTTTGCCGAGCAATTTAACTCGAAGAACTGTCAACTAACAAAAACGCGACAGCGACAGTTGACAGTTCTTCGAGTTAAATTGCTTTTAGGCAAGAAATTTGAATTTTAGAGAAGACAAATTTATTCAGAAAAAATATAAAACTCATAAATTAGTATAATTCATATTATTATTTAATACACTGTTACTATGGTTCTGAAATTAGTTAAATTTACCAATACGAATTTTTGTTTCGTTTTTATCGTGTTTATCCTTAATGAAATGTTTTGTACCATTTTTTTCACTGTAAAAATCTAGCCCAACTTTTTTTCCATGGTAAAAATGTAAAAACCTCAATATTCTTATGGGACTTGATACACATGAGTTAAATTGTCAACTTAAAAGTTTATGACAAAAGATGGAGACATCTTAATTATTGATATTGTACCAAAGAATACGAAAAAAATTTTAAAAATACAAGTATGTTAGTTCTCATTTGCCTAAGCAATTTTGGTTTAATAAAACCTGACCAGATTGCCAGAAGATTGTATAGAACGAGATTATGTAAACTAATTCCGAGCGAATAATTCTGACCACTCAACTTTTCGACCTGAACCTGGTCTAGTAAGCAATAAAAAGGATTTAAAATACCGAACACTTTGACACTAAAAGGCTGAGGCTATTTTCTGGTTCCATTAATCTAAATACAAAAATATTTACTGTAAAATTAAGACCAAAGCGACTGATTTTGGTCAATACATCTCTACTGCTAACAATACAGTTTCTTTATTTTCTTGGAGTAATGGAGACACAGCAACTATATCATGAAATCTGTAGTGTGCATTTTTGGGTATCCTTAGGCTCGTAGGTAGTCAGTGCCTCAGTGGCACTCACCAAGTGTAAGTCAGTCAAACAACAATGGATTTGATTGTTGTTAGCACTGTAGAACCCACTGTAGAACGCAGTGTTGTGGTATCACACATATGTATGCGAAGCAGGGTCATGTGACTGCCACCAGTCACACTGTCACCAGTTACACTGATTCCAGTAGTGGAGAGATACGTATTGTACCTTTGTCCTCTGTGCTTTATTTCAATCTGCTACCACTGACTCCGCGAAATTTCTGATTCTAACTGCGCGTCTGACAAAACCTTCTTCGTAAGATCCCATTTTACAAAAATTTTGCAACACACAAATACAACACAACTTAACTCTGATTCAGTATATACAAAGCCGGTATTTTTAGTTATCAATGTTATCAATATAATTATCATAATTCAAAACACTATTAAGTATTTATGTAATTTCTAATCTCATGGTCAGTTTATTTTTTACGAAAGATCCCCACCAATGTTACACTGATATACATAACATAATATTCAATTTGAATAAATTATACCAACCACGGATCCATTAAAATAGCCGATTATTATCACTAGATAAAATCAATTTTTTTTGTGAGTTAATCGATAATTGAAGCGAACCAAAAAATCAATACTCCATAATATGAATTTATATTATGAATTATGATTTACATATGCAAATGTAATGTTTGTAATATTTACAAATTCTGATGAATACATGTATTTAATATGTATGTGTATGTATACATAATTATCCACCATCTCACTTTATCGTGACCTTGTTCCCTACTTAATTTTATATTGTAAATTAGTTGTAGTTACAAATACCACTACAATGTTAGTTATATGGCGCAACGACTATAATATGTGTGTTCTTGTGTAGTTTGTAGCTTGTAGCAAGCCAGTAAACGCAAATCATCGTTTTTATAAATGAAAACAGGAATCAAACACTTGATTTATGTTTGAAACAAGGTCAGGAAAAAATTGTTTTTTCTTTTTTTAGAAATAGTGATGAGCAAATGCAAGACCAAGACCAAGACTATTAAGGCCCGATTTACATTAACGCTCTGCTCTCACTCCGATATCACTCCGCTTCAGGTTCGATAAAATATTCTTATACAATAAACGATGAGTGTATTCACATCATCGCTCTGATATCGGTCCGATATCAGTCACGGTTGGCTCTCGCTCCAATGTCACTCCAATATCAATACCACTCAGGTAATATTTTATCGGAGCGATATCAGACTTGTTATGGCTTGTACCTATAGTGTAAACACTTTTTTGATTCCACTCCACTCCGCTTGCATTCAGTTGTTATGAAAAGATATTTGTATCGAACTCAGACCGAACTGAGAGCCTACCCAGACCGGCATTATAATGTGAATAGAGAACAAATAGGTACCAGCATGATGTCAGCACTGTAATGTGAACACAACAAGATTATATCGAATCGCGAGCGTAGTGATATCGGAGTGAGAGCAGAGCGTTAATGTAAATCGGGCCTTAATCTTGATCTTGCTAGAGCAGTTTGAGTTTTGGTCTTGCAAAATGCAGTCTTAGCCTTGGCCTTGGTCTTGCTAAGAAATCTTGCAATTTCTTGCATTTTTTTTATTAGCGAATTTTTTCCCTCTAAAATCAGAATTTTCACTCTTTACGATTCCTAAAAAATTTTTTGTTCTATGACTGCCACTCTGTCCAGTGTCCACCTGAGTATTCGTAAAACCTTCCAACGCGCAACTTCGGAACTATTCGACTAATTTCGATGAAATTTTCAGTGCTTCTAAAATCTGCTATTATTATTAAAAACGTAAAATCAATTAAACGTCGATATTTTACTTACTATTCGACCAAAAAATTTTGAAGGTAGTTGAAAGCATTACACTGATTTATGACAGCATCACACATTTTTAATTTCAAGTATTTAACTTCGAATTTTTAAAGAAACAATTTTTAATACAGCTTAAAAAAAAGTTTCAGTATCAATAATACTTTCAAATTATTTAAATAGTTTAGCAAGAGTCCTGCTATTTTCTTGTTTTTGTCTTGGTCTTGCTCACTTGAGTCTTGGTATTGCAGCTTTGGTCTTGCAGCCATACATATAGTTTTGGTCTTCTCTTGGTATATATAGTCTTGGTCTTGGTTTTGCATTTTTTTGCAAGACCAAGAGCAAGACTATAAGTATGGCTGCAAGACCAAAATGCCAAGACTCAAATGAGCAAGACCAAGACAAAAACAAGAAAAAAGCAAGACTCTTGCTAAACTATTTAAATAATTTGAAAGTATTATTGATACTGAAACTTTTTTAAAGCAATATTAAAAATCGTTTCTTTAAAAATTCGAAGTTAATTAAAATGCAAGACCAAGACTATTGCTCATCACTATTTAGAAATAATAGCTATAATCAGTCGTATTCTTCGTGAATTCCGTTAGATGGTTAGTTCACTACTGGTTAATAATAAGCTTCGGATGAAAATCCATATTTATAAAAATAATTTCTGAGAGCCGTCAAGTATAATTCCTAAAGATATTATAGCATGGACAATGTTAAAAAATTATTTGACGTTCGTTAAAAATTGTTTTTGGAGGGGGATACAATCAGGTTTTCGACTGGACAGTCCGGTTCTGACGCGATTTGTCCGGGTTCGGATAACAAACGTTCGGTCAGTAGACAAATTAGAAAAGATGTTTTTCGTTGGTGGCTCGTAATACTGGAAAATGGAAAAAAAATTGTTGCTTTTCATAAATGAGTACGTAACTACAGATTTTTAAAACTTTTTCGTTACTGATCTTCATATATATAACATTACTAACATACCGGGCGTTCATAAAGTTGCGGAACAGCTGAAAATCTCAGTTAATATTGACTTTATCGAAAAATGAGCTGAACAAAAGTTTCATGGGAAAAAATGAGGAACTAGAAAATGACCTCGAGTTTGACCTTGAATATGACCTTGACCAAAATTTAGAGGATAACTTTGTTTTTTTTTTTAAATGGAAACCCCTATTTTTGACCTCGGATTCGGGAAGAGCGGGAAATTTTACGTTGAAAACCATACTCATACTTCATATCCCAAGGTCGTGTGAAGGTCATAAAAACGAAAAATATATGATTCAAGGTCATTTTCTGGTTCCTCATTTCTTCCCATGAAACTTTTGTCCGGGTTATTTTTCAATAAAGTCAATATTAACTGACATTTTCAGCTGTTCCGCAACTTTATGAACACCCGGTATGCAAATAACATTATCGAATAAATTTATCTATTTTTATAACAAACCGTAAAAAATGTACTTCAAAACCCTGTGTATTTTATCCAATAAGGTGTAAAAACTCTAGCCACTGGGAAACCTCGATTGAATTTGTACTCAACACGCCTTTGGCAATTTTTCCAAAATTATTTCTTCTCTCGTAACAAAAAGGTGGGTTATATAAATACTACAGATTTAAATTTATCAAAAACTTAAAAAAAAAAAATAGTAACAAAAACCTATAATTAGCAGTGGACAAGGCACTTGTTAATTAAAATTCGGAATTTTACAGCTTCACAAACCGGTTCAACATACTTGATGACCTCATATAGGTGAATTTTAATTTCTCTTAATTACACGATGATTTTCCAGGTTTATTTCTGAGAGTAAATTTTTCTAATTTTTGTTATACCTTCTTGTGGCATTTTATTAAAATTTTCAAAAAAGATTTTTTACATTTTTGGGGATAAAAATATTAATAATTTAATCGGTTCCAATATAAAATAAATATTTCTAAAAAATATTTCCACGCATTTATGAAACCAGGGTGAGGGAGGTGTGTGCAGATTAACGATAAAAGCTTTGATATGAGTCAAAACTGATTATATACAATTTTATTTCATTGGTTATGAAAATTTCAATAAACGTCTTTTAATTACTGAACCGTACAGAACCGGTAAAGCAACGGTAGGCATCAGGAACGGTACTACATATGTGTATTGTATTGTATATATGTGACTTTGATCGTTGAAAATAATTCTACCGTTCCGCTTTTGTGGTGGTTGAAAATTGTTAATTAAATATCAAAATTATCGTTCGGAAGTGAATGAGTCCCACCACCATAAATTTTATTCGTTCAATGGCTTGTTCAATTCTATAGAAATCTACCTAACTATATCAAATCACATAAAAAGTAATGTACCTAGGTTAAAAGCAATATTGAAAAAGTATATGTACAGAAAAAATAAAAAATGTTTTTATATTATTTTATTTTATGGAAAATTTTTCATACATTTTCAAATAAAAATAGGAGATTTCCTATTAGGTTTCGCTTATTGGATTTTCCCATTTATGAAAAATATAATTTTTCTTCCAAGTGAATCTTCTGTACATTAAGACATCCCCGAGCAAAATTACTGAACGTACAGGATAATTCTTGGCTGATCGTTTTCGTGGTCATGTAAGAACAAAACTCGAAGTAACATATCTCCCGTCCAAATATTCCAAACACTGCAAAAAAATGATGCAATATATACTACAGGAATTCTAAAAGTGGGATACATGTCAAATTCGGCAAATTTTTTTTGGAATATTAGACTATTTTACTGTAAAAATTTTAGGCGGATCAACTGGCAAACTCGAAAATTTTTCAAACAGCAGCCGAAACATTATTTTCTTCATCTTCGATAAATGACACCAGTTCGAGAAAAAATTTGAAAATCAATAAAAAGGTTAACCCTAATTTATTTTAAAACGTGTTTATCGTAATAAATAGAGTCGTGATATGTGTGTTGAACGCTGATTGGTTCCGGCATTTTTTGTCTAAAGTTTATGTAAAATACCTACTTTGAAAATAAATTAAATATTTAACAAAAATCATTTAGTTTAACCTAGAAAGAATAATTAAATTTTTTTAATTGTTCATTAATTCGTAACTTATCAATAATGATTATGTACTCAATAGTATATTGTGCAATAAGTGCGGGAAATTGTCGATTACCCACGAAAGCGAAGTTGAGCGCACGGACGTAGTGAGTGCGCTCATTCGCTTGAGTGAGCAATCGACAATCCCGCACGAGTTGCACATACTATTTTTTATTACGAATTTCACATACTTTTTTCTATTATTATTATTACTATTTTTGATATTTTTATTATTTTTTAAAATAATATTTTTGAGTGTTCGTCTTTTTTTCTGAATATTGTTTAAATTACTTTGTTGGTAATTTCTATAGAAATAATTATGAAATATTTATTAAATGAAAAATCAAGAGGCGGCTTTGCGTGTTTTGATTAAATTTTGCGTGTTTTATTGTCAATTTGCGTGTGTAAAGTTTACTTTCCGCACGCAAAAAAATATAGGACAGAAGTACAGTGGGCAAACAGCTATTTTGGGTACAGAAATGTATCCGCCAAGTTAGAACTTCTGCATGAGTAATAAAAAAATATTTACTCAAGTATGTGATAATTAATTTTGGTTTCCCGCTCTGTTTTGGACCGAAAATGGCTCATATGTCACGACTCTATTTATTATAGGGACTCTAGTTTATACCTATCACTAATTCCCTCTGTGAGTTATTTATGGAAATACAACTAACCTATAATGAAAAAATTATTGACCAAGCTAAGAGACTTCAAAATACTATGTGCAGCGAAACGGCATTCTTGTACGTTTTGAACCGCTCGAAATTGTTTCACAAATTGAGTCCAAAACAATTTTTAAAATTTTTCGATGGTGATAATTCTTTTTGAATATCATTTTAGAGATGTTAAGCCAATAAAAAGGATAGATTTTTTTCAAAGTGATGTAACTTTAAACTATTTGTCTTGTGAGCCATCCATACCTTGAATGAAACTATCTCTTTTGTTAGTTGGGGAGTTTTTGCTACGATCCAACAATAATTATAGTTTGTATACTTGTATAAAATTTTGGCCCATGTTCTTACCGATGACCATTTCATAGAAATACCAAGGTCGTAAACCGTACCCAGAAAATTCAACAAGGTTCCAATTTAAATGTAACGAATCACCCTGTACCTAATTTGTTCTTTATCTTTCCATTTACATTATATACGAAGTAATACGGTATTAATAGTTTTGTATATGTACATTTTGAGTTGATAACATGAAGCACACATACAAATACAACAACGGCACACCGAACACCGAACACAACTCAAGTCTCAACATCTCAACATTCTAACGTATTTATAAACGAGTCAACTCAATACCCACCATTGTGTTTTACTGCCATTACGTTCTGCTCCGCTTTTATCTCTTTACATTTTATCATATATACGTATCACAACCGGTTGTCATAGCAACGCCGTACAGCTTCACTCATAAAGCTCTCGGAGCACCGTTACTCCTAAACGAGGCAAACAACTTCAATCTTTCCCAAACTATGTACGTATACATAGCATAGCACACATGTAGATACTTATATGCAGTGTACATGATACATACCAATTTTATATCCCCACTACCACCATTCCCCCACCACTGACTCTTGCCGACGACCATACGATAGTAAATTAAGATATAAAATATTGTATTTTTAAAGCTTTCACTAAATATCGTTGGGTTATTTAGTTAAAAAAATTTATTTAATAAAATATTGCACGAAGATTTTTTAAGAGTTTTTTAAATGATATAAAAAATATCGTTTAATCCGATAAATTAAATATTAGGTCAAAAATAAAACATTTATAATGTTTACTTTAATATTACCTGTCTGTATAGTATAATTTAATATTGTTTTTTACGCTAATTAGTTTGATACAACTAAGTCAACATAACAGATTATAATTTGGATGAGAAGTTTAATTACTAAGTCAATAGGTACAGTAAAAATACACAAAAATAAAAAATTATTTTTTGTTGATTTAGAATGAAATTTTATTCGGTTTAAATAATTAAATAATAATAAAATAATTTGACGTTGTCATCGTGTGTTAAATTTAAAACAATATTTATTTAATGCAAAATAATATGTATTTATTCAACAGAGATATCATAATTATTTGATTTATGTATGTTTGACGAAGTGAACGATAAAATCCTTGAAATTCGAATTTAATTTCAAATACATATAAAAGTACATAATATTATCTAACAAGAACTTTGAAATACCAAAAAAGATGATTTATGAGTTCGAGTAATTACATTATAATTATAATAAAGAGCCCACAAATGTTTTAAATTTTTCTAACCAAGTGGAAATAAACGAAATTCAACACGACTAAAGCATGCACCACACTACTCGCAAAGTTGTCTGAAGTTGGCCGAGTACGAGAGTGTGTAAAGATTATCTCGTGCTTCCTCACCTCACCTCGGAGAGCTTTTACTGTTTCTTCTTTTTATTTTCCTTAGTTGAAGGGCTCGAAGTCAGAGCACAAAGCGACTCTCTACACTACCAGGTCTACTTGAGTAGTTTAATATGCATTCAGATTAGAGATGTCGATTTTAAATCGATTAATCGAAGCTTAAAAAATCGATTTTTTTCATTTGAATCGATTCATGGATCGATTATTAAAAGTAAGAGATCGACAACCGATTTTTTTGAAAAATAATTTCAATTTTATTTTAATTCTACAAACAAACATGTATTAAAAGGAAACACCAAAAATGTTATTGTTAGTTGTTACTTTTTACCCGTTGTGATAACAATGAGTAAAACTCCCCATGTGGCTATACTCGTATGTATAACCATATACGCATTATCTTTCCTAATTAGTTCCAGTAGTATCTAATGTGCCAATAGCCAATACGTATACCATATAACATATATGTACCTACCATATGTACTATGTGTACTACTATGAAGACCATGAATGCAAAAAGAAAGGAAGACCACCCATGTTTCAAGTGATTCCTCTCCTACAAAAGGACTTACATATTTAGAAAACGTTTTTTTGTCAGTTTGTTTGAAATTTTTAAATAAACTTGGTTCATTCCGTGATATTCATTCTATATATTCAGTTGCATCATTCTAACTTTTTCCTACTTTCACCAATCCACGTTAGCTCATCGCCTTTACAAGTATAATATAAAACGTTTTTACATAGTATACCTTTCATGTACTATCAATTAAATTCCTTAACAAAATACCAGTTAATTTTTTTTAAACTTTTCAAAATTTCGATTTTTTAGATCGATCTTACAAAATCGATTTTTTTTATCGATTTTTTAAATTTCGATTTAAATCGATCTTTTTTTTTGGAGAATCGACATCTCTAATTTCAGATATTTTCGAAAGTGCATACATACAGCTAACTTCGTCAAGCACATTGGCGACGAACTCCGATCCAGAGTGTAGTGGACGCTTAACAATAAAAAGTTTTCTAATGAATACTTTACTTTCCGACGATTTTATATCTTTGTAGTATTTTATTATACAAAAAATACTCCAGCTGATTCTACAATTGGTAACGTTGCACAGTTAGCTTGATAAAATACAGTACACTATAAACAGAATAAATTAAAAAGTTTAACAGATATGCAAAAATTACATGTCAAAAAATAATTTTTATGAATAAAATGATCTTTGATCCTGTTTTCTCTTCAAATCCACCTTCTACGCCGTAGCCTCAGCGGAGGCCTCGCGGTTTCGTGATTGCGTAACAATTCAAACTCGAGAATATATGAGATTAGAAGCGTTTAGTTTTTGTTTCATAATATCAATGTCATTCACAACGCCAAAGGTTCATATTCCGTGACGGTTCCTTAACAGATAAAATTCCTCTATCCAAGAATCGTCGGAAAATATACCCGTCGGAAAGTACATAACATACAACCAAATACTTTGATAATAAAAGATCAACAAAAGGTGAATAAGTTTGAGTTATTTTAGCTATTACCAAATTAATATACGCGTTAGTACATTGCTACTATAAAAATAAAGAAAAAAAATTTTTTTTTAAAATAAAGTCCAAGAACATTAATATTCAGTATAGGTTGGTGACCAATCACAGAACTCTAAACAAGGAAATAAAACAACCAATGCGTGTATTCATTTAATAACTGTATTGTCTTTATTCCTAAAACACAAACTTAAAAAAAAAAAGATACAAAAAAAGAACCGGTTTCATAGATAGATATCCATTTGTTGTTTGTTTCGTCCATAAGAATCTAAGTTAGATGACTTCCACAAATTGTTTCATTGGATTCTAAACAACAGAACTGACACAGTTCTATTTTTACATGCATACATATAATTTTGTAAAATTCTAATAGCATTCGTCTGGGGATACGTTAGATAACTGTAGGGGGCACTAGCTGTAGCCCACGGTGTTACCCACGTAAAATGGGATATTTGACAGTAGCTGAAAAAATATCTATTTTGATTTTTAAATAATTGCTCGAGTCATAATGATACTAAATATTGCTTTTTTATGTTATTTCATTCAAAAATATCAAAATTTTAATTAAATAAAATTACAAAATTTACGTTAAAAATGACGTAATTAAAAACATCAAGCAAAAGCAGCTTACGTCACAAGCTCGTTCGAATATGTAGGTATTATATTGTAGTTAGGATAAAAACTGTTTACTTTTTTGGTAACTATGAAAGAAATTTTTCATTATTAATTTTCATTACTAGACCTACTACTACTACTCAATGTTTTAGAGCCAATGACGTCATACGATTTGACGTCACAGAAAGTATCGTTTTGGCGATCTTTTTAAAAACTGAAATTTTATCGGTGATTTTTATTAAAAATATAGTACATAATAATTTAAAAATGTGTATTATGAGTTCAGTAAGAAGTAATAAACACACTAAGATGGTTTTTAAAAATTTGTCAAATACCCCATTATTTGAATTGTGGATCAAATTACTTTTAAATCAGATATTCCGAAATTCTGTACAAAATCGATTATTTACAGTGATTAAATCCGCTCGCCAAGCCACTTTAATCATCTTCATATTTCAATAACATAACTACTAGATAGATACCCGTACCAGTTTTAGGAGTGCCTCTATTTTGAGTGCTTTCTAGGGTATCTAGAGAGTGATTGTAACCTCATTTTCATTTTTTCTCCGGATCTTAACAGTCTTGATCCTACTTAAGGTAGGATCCTCTTGACTGAAAACTTTGACCTCATGTTATTTTAAAAATTAATTCCTTATAGTGCTTCGCGCTCCGTTTGTCCAACTGTTTATTATTAACTGACGATTAACTTACAACTGGAACAATTAAAACATAAGTTTTAACGCGTTTCCGACAGGTGTTTCTTTTTAAAATGTTAAACTGTTAATACTTTTAACTACGGAGAGAATGGAGACATCTATGTAGATCTCCCTTAAATAGGGGTAAGCGGAAGAAAATCTGAGACACTGTTGCACAGAACACTATAGAAGCAGCGTACATGTTCAAAGTCTGTCGTTCGTAATTTGTAATGAGGAGCAGTTTACACCGCTTGTGATTTAGTCTATTACTAGTTGTGATACAGTTAACATCGTTCTTAGATTCATTGTTTTTTTTTAATCAACTCGTGAATTTTAAACAGAAAAAAAATATGAAGTGTGTCGTATTTAAGTGTAAAAATTCTACTGAACAAAAAGATTCTCAAAATAAAGGGATATCTTTCTTAAAATAAATAAATTTATTTTTAATTGTTGGTTGTTAGTGACATAGGTCGGCCATGACAGTATATACTATATATATGCAAGGTGCCCAGTCATACATACTTACACCATATTGCACAAACACATTCACATGTTAGTGTAGACATAAATGATGTGTTTTGTTGTATGTATCATAATCGTTTGATAGGAGTAGCGGTGTTCACGTCATTTGCTGGTGATAGCGGTCACGGTAGTTATGAAATAGGAAATTGGTATCTTATATATATCTATGCTCTATTGTAGTCAATTACCAAATGTACACGTCTATGTGATTTACCAAAATATTATAAATCATTAAATTGAGCATTTTGGCGTTGAAATAATATCAAAACGCAATAATAAAATAAATATTCGGAAAATTTCCACCACTAATATCGTCCCACGTTTCTTCCCATTGTATTAACGACAAAAATTTATCGTTACATTCAATAATAAAATACCCCTGTCGCAGCATCCTACATAACATAGCGAATTTCCGTTTATAAAAGTTAGTTTTTCTTGAAAACTAAATGACATAGAATAATACTGAATGACCTTTTTTATGTGATTTTTTCTCGTTTTTCCAATGGTGCAAAAAAATTTCACGAAAATTTTTGAATAAAGGGAAATTTTGGCAAAAAACTAATTTATTTCACGAAAATTGCCAAAAAAAAACCATGTTCCGGGCATCGGACGTATCTGGTTAACGTACTCGTCCAACGGTTTGGGACTTTCAATATTTTCACCAAATTTCATAAGCGTAAGACATTTCGTTCGAGTTATCGCGCGGAAGTATATATATATATCTATATATATAGTCGCGTCATGACAGTGGCTGTAATAGCTGAATTCCATTCTGGAAATTCGCTAAAAGGAAACAAAACGAAGGTAAAAGAAATATTTTTCACGGTATGAAAAATTGATAACAAGAGACAACTGGGAAATTTCCCTTTCAACACACACACGCACACATACATTAGTATACGACACAACCGTTGTATTGCTTTCGAATTGGGTTTTCCATCGTTACATCATCGTAGGCTGATATTTAATAGAAATGTTTTTATTATCATAACGCAATACTACGCAGCAATGTGAAAAACGACACAATACAAAAATTCAACATCAAAAAAAGGAAATTATATAATTTTTCTGGAAACTTCTAGCGTACCTACCCAACCACCATTTTCAATTTGTGAAATACTTTTTGAAAAAGTTTTTTCATCCTGCAAAATTAAATAATATCGCATTTATCTGTGGGTGTTTCTTCTCTCTGTAATCTCTGAAAAGATGATGGTAAATAGTTTTTGTATGAACACTCTTACGCTAAAATTAATTAAATTACGCTTTTCAACAGTTTCAGATTTTGTGTTTATTAGGGGGAAAAAACACCGATGACGTCTGTACATGATGAGAAAAAATTTTACGTATTGTAAAGCCCACTTTACCTGGCAATAATTCGCCCAGGTATAAAGATAAGTATATTTAAAAATACGTGGTAAGTATTATATTACAACTCTAAGAAAAAAGTAAACGTAATAAAATTTTACAAGTTGGATTTACACTATAGCAAAAAATGAAATAAATTATTTTCAGTACGAAACTGCCCTGTTGCAGCAACATTCATAAAAATATTACTTTTCAATTCAAAATAGAATATGGCAATACAGAATACGATTTAGAAATGTTAAATTATAATCTAAATCAATAGTTTTAAGAATTATATACATTCATTTAAACTTTTTGAATTATGAAGTTTTTTTTAGCTATGTAAATCCGACTTAGTTTGTCACATTTTTGTGTGAGAGAGATAAATAAATTAAGCTGTCACTGTACAAGCTACTTTTTTATCCTTGTCATATTTTTTAACCAATCATATTTTTTACAAAATTTTATTACCTTTACTTTTTTCTTAGAGTTGTAATATAATACGAGATTTTCCATTCCCTCCTTTATTAGTTATTACCTGCGTATAAACGTTAAATTAGTTTTCTGCGCACTGTCAAGATAGGTGACGCCAGGTATACATATTTACTGTATTGGTTTTTTTTATTGGTTTTGGATAATGTTATCATATAAAAACACAATGTCAGATATTGTTTAATTAACGATAAAACAAGATATAAAATATACTACATTATTTCCAAACTGCACTTCGTCCAAGGACTTAATTAACTTATAAAAACTACAGCCATCTAACCTATAAAACACTAATGAACATAAAAAAGAAACTTTCATAAGAAAAACACCGATCTACAGACTATGGAATAATGACAATGAGTTGTGCGCATGCACAGAGGACTAAGTGATGTTTGGTATAGTCAAAAGATTTTGAAGTGAGAGTCCTGTCTTCGTTTGCGCAGGTGGAGTGGGTAAAATAAATCAATTCACTGGCCTATGGTTCATAAATGCGTTTCTGCGCATCTCTCAGTTCATTTTCTTTTGGGTCTAAACAGCTACAAGCGGATCAAGTCAAGCTTGGAAAAGAATCTAGTATTATTTATTAAATATTTATAGGCCTGAGGGGAGTTTGGAAATTTAAAATACAGAACAAGATAGGCATTAATTCACTTAGGTATGTTATAAGATTTATACCAATATTCCAACTTAGCCAAAAATGAATTTGAAATGGCGTAGCTAAACGTCCGCCGACTGAATCACATTGTAAAACTCATATTTGCGTCGTACGGCGAATTTGTTACTTTATTAATTAAGAATTCATCGAAAATCGTACATGCGCGCTGGAATAACTACATGAAGAGTAATAATGCCGCCGTACGGCGAATTTTTCACAACAGTGACGTTAAATCCACTATCACCAATAAATATAACAAATAAATTAAATTCACAGCCTTATTGTTAGTAAACATAATCTTAATTTTCTCAACTCAAAAGGTGTCCACCTCCAATTTTGTTTATTCCTCGATATTTTGTTTTTATGCCGTGAAAACATATTGTTTACTATAAATAATTTTTTATCTATAGATTTGGGGGCACCTATGACTAATGGGAAATGGTGTCTTGAATTTTGAAAAAAATTAGATTAAGTGTCTACAGGGGTATAAACGTAAAGAATAATGATTTTTAAGTGGTCCTCCAAGAATTAAATTTATTTACATGAAACAAAATTGAAAATCGTTGAAAAAGAATTGTCGTGAAAGTTACAAATTGAACAACATTAAAAAAAAAATAATATAATATATTCTAGTTAAAAAAATGTCAGACAAGTGATTTTTTTTTTTTGATGAATATTTAAAGTACAATATTTTATATGTATAATAATGATAGGCAAATTTATATATGCTGACACAGGTATAATCAAATCAGCAAATCAAAGTAGCGCGCCAGGACACAGACACTGAGGTGTACAGTGAAAATTGTCAATGTTAATACATATTTAATGAGTACGCAATTTTCTGTTACATTTTTTTCTGTTACCATTTCCTTTTGTTTTTCAGTTGTTTGATGTAAAAAGTACCTTCTAATTAGTAATATTAAAAATCAAAAAAGAGCAAGAAAAAATTATTACTTTTAAAAATTATCACTTACAAGTAGAGGGCACGACCTGGAAAATTAACTTCGGGATGGGATTTCGCAGGATTATAGTCCCTCCAAAGATTAATTAGGTAATTGTTAAAATATGAAGACCTATTGGCCAGTCAATTTCGAGAAACACGCTTTTAAAATTCTAGCTTCATTTACTGAATATATATAAATCATTGGTGTGTTAAATCAACAAATAAATAGCCCATTCGGCAGCGTGTTAGAGTGGCGACTAGAGTGTACGGGTTCGATTCGGACTGACTGCAAATATTTTTTTTTTTTAATTTTGTTAATTAAATATTAAAATTAATAAATTTCAAAAATAAATAATTATTTCTAACAATAAATATCATAAATTAAAATATATTGTATTTTTTTTTTTAATTCGTAACCATTTACTGAATACTTTTTTAATAAGTAATTTGATTTTTTTTAAACAGGTAAATAATAGAATTACTTATAATCCTGGGAGGGACTAAAATCCTGCAAAATCCCATCCCGAAGTCAATTTCCCAGGTCGTGCACTCTCCTTGTTAGTGTTATCGATGTTATTAGGCAAGTGTATCCCAACCGCCTGGCGGAACCCCAATTAATGATTCCAGGATACAATAATTCTTTTTAAAATTAAGTATTTTAAACATTTCTCTAATGCTTAAAAAAGTGTCAATATTTGTCTGAATTACATGGTCGGCCAACTGGTCGGAAAACGACATTTCGTATTACATGAACAAATTTTATCAACTAATGGCGGAAGCAATTCCAAGATACAATAATTATATTCAAAATTAAAGAATGGCTTTTAAACATTTCTCTAATGAAAGTATCGATATTTGTCTGAATCACATGGTTGACCAAATGGTTGGACAACGACATTTCATATTACACGACCAAATGTTATTCCACCTAAGGACTAATGACTAATGCTTAAGAAAGTGTCGATATTTATTTGAAATACAAGATAGATGAAGTGGTCCTAAAACGACATTTCATATTACACAACCAAATGCTATTTCAATTTATGACGAAAATGATTCCAAACTACAGGAAATCTACTTAAAATTAAAGATTTGGTTTTAAACATTTTTGAAATGCCTAAGTGTCGATATTTACATATTTGAATTGCATGGTCGGCCAAGATGAATCTCAAGCTGGCAGCTCCAGCTAATTAATCGTGTAATTGTTGCTTCTCTAAAATTCAAAGTTATTCATGAAGAGAATGTTGAAAGGATCAGCTCTGAATTTTTTTATAATTTTTGGGGTGGTTTTGGAAGAGGTTAGAGGCCCAGAGTTGTAAAAAGATAGCCTCCGCTGGCTCTCTTTTTTTTATAATTAATCGTGTAATTGTTGCTTCTCTGAAATTCAAAGTTATTTACGTAGAGAATGTCGAGAAGATCATCTCTGATTTTTTTTTATAATTTTTGGGGTAGTTTTGGTAGAGTTTAGAAGCCAAGAACTGTTTATAGGCTCTTTTAAACAGTTCTTGGCTTCTAAACACCACCAAAACCACCCAAAAAATTATAAAAAAATTCAGAGCTGATCCTTTCAACATTCTCTTCATGAATAACTTTGAATTTTAAAGAAGCAACAATTACACGATTAATTAGCTGGAGCTGCCAGCTTGAGATTCATTCGGCCAAGTGGTCAAAAAACCACTCTTCATATTAACACTATGAGGCCCGAGCACTTTCACAGTAAACTTCCCCGGAAGCCGATAATATTTTTAAAGAAATTTTATATAAACAAACACATAAAATAATTCAACATGTATATATATGTGATACGTACATACATATATTTAACATTCAAACACATTTAAATCAATTAAAGAATATTACAGAAAATTTAGATAAACTGGTAAAATAAAAAAAAATACTTTTATTAGTTTTTATATTGTTTATTTTAAATTTTTTTATAGAAACCAAGAGAGTAGTGTGTGTTGGCGTTTGTGTGAGTTGAGTATATACACATCGGTATGATAACATCTCACACATACATAATGTGTAATCAATTAATCATTTATCGCGATCGGCCTCTGCGGTTGTTTTGAGTATTTTCGGATGCCGAAGCCGTGGGACTGAAAAAAATTATATGAGATTTTACTGAGCCGTAACTGCAAAAAAGGTAGAAAAACGCCGTATTACAGTGTTTGCTTACTGCACAAGATCATAAATGGTTTCCATATAACACGGTACCATGGGTTAACTATTAGTTATACCAATATAACAACCGTTTTATAAGAGGTTAGTACAGTACGAGCGAATTTTTACTGTACTATTCGTAGATACAAATACTTTTTGGTATACAAAAAGGTTCAAAAAAGACTATAATTAAATTTTCTGTTTATTTAACAAAAATGAGAAAAAAAATTCCTTTGAAATATTTCGTTTTAAAAAATTGTTTAAAAACGGAAAAAAGTTATTATAATTAAATTTTGATTAAAAAAATGTATAGGTACCTATATTAATATTTATTTTATTAAAAGAATTAATCGAATTTGAATTATAATTGAAATGCGTTGGGTTTGTTATGGAAACGAATCCAGGGTCAGTACAGTATTTCAACGGTGACAGTCTTGAAATAAAAACGTACTGTAATTGTATAATTTTTGATCGTGTTTCATATGCAGCATACAGTACTGTCACGAAAAATTGCGAAAAAGTTCAATTTTTCCAGAATTTTTGAAAGTTAAATACAACTTTTTGATTTTCCAGTTGTGTAAGAGCCCTGTTTGATAATAGGGTTTGCAGACGGAACATGTAATCTAAACTAACAAGCTGAAATTTTCTTTTAAACAAAAAGTAATTTAAAATTAAAAGACAATTTTTACTTGGTTAATACCACTTTATTTTATTTTCACTTAAATAAAGTAGTATTAGCCAAATAAAAATTGTCTAAATTAATTTTAAAATGGAATACCATAAAGTAACGCTCAAATGTATCAAAAAAAGTAATTTTTTGAATGATTTTTCCAAAATGATATTTTCCACAATGATAGAATACATTACAAACAAAATATACTAAATAATTACATTCTTACCTCTAGTTTTCGCCAAAATTAAACATTTAGAAAATTTTCTCAAATATGACTTGATTTGACGATATAGTTTCAAATGAAATCAAAAACAAAACATCTCGACCGGTTTCGGTGTCTCAAAACACCATTTTCAAGATACAGTGGACTTTCGTTATCAGTCCGTTTACGGGGCTGTAGGAGAATATAATCCCCTTATAACACTTCCCCTACTTTTCAAACGTGTGAGTGTGTACTCATGTATAATCAAATAGCCCGGTCGTTAGAATCGGCACAAAATCTACCTATTTTATACATTTACTAATATTTTCTAAATGCGTTCTCTAGTTTGTGTGACAGGAGTTTAAACGATATATTATATATATATATATATAATAATATTGTTAGTCAAACAAAGTTTGTAATATAATCCGCACGATGAACGAACAGAATGATTTATGAGTTGCACTATTAACATCAACACCAATGTTCTGGTCTTATAATGAGAGGCTGAAATGATTTTTTTTCGGTCATGGAGGGGGAATGTTTACAATAGAAATATAAATCGGCGGTAAAAAAATTTATGGTGTTTTGAGACACCGAAATCGGTCGACATTTTTTTTTTTTTTTTTTTTTTATTTCATTTAAAACTATATCGTCAAATCAAGTCATATTTGAGAAAATTTTCTAAATACACTAAACAAGTTTAAATGCAATTTTTAATAAATTTGGCGTGGTTATTTGCTAAAAAAACATAATAAATTTTTACTTTTTGTAGGACAAATTTTGTCCATTACAAATCTGTTCGGTTCAGTTGAACATCTAATAATAAATACAGAAAAAGATGTAACGCATGTGCGTGTGCGTATCTATGTGTGTATATGTGTGTGTGTGTGCTGGATGTGCGCGTGAGTGGGTGATTATTACTGTTATTACTCTTCTACAGTTTTCTATTTGACCTGAATATTGAAATGAATGTAGACTGATGCGAGATATACATGATATTACATACTTATAATATAGCATACTGTGCGTGGTGTATGCTTAGCTTAGTTTGCTGTTTCTTTATGAACATTCGCATTTGATTACAATAAGAAAATATCTGCGAAAATTTACGGAAAACGATGTAGACACGACGATTGGAATCGAATTATAAGAATTCAAAGATGTAGATTTAAGCTGTCGAATTAGACAAGTCTAGTCTAGACACTTGGGAACTTCTAGGAGAAAAAAAATATCAGGATCAGTTATATATATCAGATCACACTATGCATATACTGTGTGAGTTTGCCATTTTTATTACAGCCAAACCATTGATTTAATCGAAAAATTGTTCAAATAAAAGTTGTAGATATCGACGGGGGCAACCGATTGCTATAGTCAGGAGCTTTATAGCTCTTATGGTTTTCGAGCTATGATACAAACTTATAGATTTTTAAATGGGACTATATATTAATTTTTCGATAAGACTGATCTAATGCATTAATTAACAACATAAATGAGCAAAAAGAACTCTTTTACCCAAGATTAATTTTTTAATTTTTCTTTAATTTATTAGTTAGGCGGTAAAAATATGCATATGTACTTGAGGCTACTTTAACCGCTAGTGTTTTTCTTGATTACATTTCCATTACATCCAAGAAAAGAACCTTTTCCAGTACCATTTCTATCATAAAAATTTGATTGTAATAGAAATGGCAACTCTCAAAAACTCACATGGTATATTTGATCAGATCACACTATGCAAAATTGTCTGCTGGGATTCGCATTGACAACGGTGGTAAGAGTCGTGCTAGCTGGAACATAAAGTCTGTCCTATTTTTCATGATTGTTTCTCTAGTATTTTTGAGAAAGTCGCGCCTGTCACGTGGGCACGTGTCTATTGGTAGTGGTGGTAAACGCATAGGAACCATCTAGAGGCCCAGGCCAACAACAAACATTGTGTGCGACCAACACCGCATAGCAGCCATCATAGTGTCCAGCATAGCAGTTCGCTTGGTTGTGCGATCTGGGCTTTAGAATATTACATAATTTTTTTTTTCTTTTTGATCTGAAAAGATCTTTTTGATCAGGAAAATACTTATTTCTGTAGATTATAAAATTCTCATTTATAATTGACCAAAAAAAATTCTGTTTTAATAATTTTGAATTGTGCTCAACAGTAACCTGAAGAAACCCCATCCCCAGAGGTGACATTGGATTTCCGTGCCTTTTTGGATTGTACACCAAAGCCATTCCAATGAAGAGATGATTTTTAGTTACAATTTGAAAGTACAGAATCTGTCATTTTGGAATTTTTTTAATGTTACTTGTTTGTTTGTAAAACCGTAATCTTGAGAGAAAGGTTGACACAGAAGGTAAAAAAAGTTGAGATAAAAATTTTAAAATAAGAGAAACATTCTTACAAAGCTTAAGATGAAATTTGACAATCTTACCTTAATTCCCAAATTAAGCAGTTTTTCGTCCACGTATGTTCTGGTGATGAACTTGGCTAAAAAAAACTAAAGCTTAAAACATACAATACACTATTTGCTAATTTGTCATAATAGTCAGTACATGCAAATTACAACGTGAACCACTAATAAGCAACAACTACAAATATATATTACATAATATTTATTAACTTCTTTGTGTTAGTAATTGCTGAAGGGCAAAGGCTGAAATAGTTTTTTCCCAAAAATACTCAAAGTGACACCAGTTAAGTGGGATCACTCTACTAAGCAAGTTTCTGGGCAAAGCGGAACAAGGATTACTATCAGCAAGATAGTGTAAACAACTTATTTCCTATGTCGTGCACATTATATTTTCACCGGCAAAGCAGTAAATATTGAACGGCTTGATTTTTGCATTAATATTTTTACGACAATATTGAATATTTTAAAGATCAAAAGATGTAATACACGTTTGCTTCACAATAAGGTTACTTCACAAACTGAATACAGAGAAAGAGATGGAACGTTATTTGTTTACCTTATCACAAGTTTTTTTTTTTTTTTGCTAGAATGTAGTGTATACAGTTGTTCCTTTAGATATTTGAATTCAAAATTTTTACTTACAAAAATGATATCTTTATAATGCAACTTTCTAAATAAAGGAAATACGTAACATAATTTATGTATCTTCATGTAAGATGTATATTCTGATTTATTTAAACATTAAATTAAATAATAAATTAATATAAATAATAAATTAATATATTAGATAATTAAATACATTTTTAATTTCAAATATTAGCGAGTGCTTGTGAGACATTATACATACGTATGACAAACTTTTGTTTGCATTTCAACACACGCAGTACTAATACACATAGGTGATTGAATGGGTGTCCGGCTCGGACGCCTGTCGAGCATATAGGATCGTTGGTGTAGTGGTTAGCACGTCTGGCTAGTTCTGGAGATCCTGGGTTCGATTCCCGGCCGATCCGGATAATTCTTTCAATCACTTTGTGATTTTTAATTTACAATTAAATACATATTTAGTTTTGAACAGTATATGTGCGTTTTTCACGATGTTTTTTCTCAGAAACGATATCATAACATGAATATTTAAAAATATCTTTAACTTGAAAAAAGTGATATGGTTATATGTGCATTTATTATTACGGATCTGGTATGTACAAAACTTTTTTTATTTTATTTTTTATTTTTATCACACTTATGGTACCTTTATTGCCTTTATGTATATATACCTCATTTCAGATACAATTGATCATGAGTTTTCGTTAAAAAATTAAATAATTCTTATATTCGAAACAAATCAATCTTTTATTCTTTTCTAAAAATAAACTGCAAATTTAAAATTTACATAAACGCAATAATAAAAGAGATAAAGCCAAGAAAACGGAAATTATTTAAATTCGAAGTGACGAAGCATGGTTAAATTTAACTGAAATGAACCATATCTATATATGTGTACATTTTGAACACCTATATATGCTTCACCTATAGTAACATAGAAAGAGACAAACCTTTCTTGGTGTACCGTTTTGCGCAGCATTCGTGTAGCTCAAAAACAGTGTTTTACAGTTGTACTTTTATTGAACTCATTTTAACCCACCGAAAGAGTATGTGTACGTACACAAATGGAATAATATAAAATAATATATAAACTACAATTACAAGTGTTTTGCCTGATTTATGGCGTTAATAAAATTTCAAATAAATACTCACACTCATATCCATCCGACTACGCATATTTTTAGAACATCTGAAAATTTTATTAAAACAAAAAGAAAGATAAATGTTCATTTCGAAGGAAGCATGTAACATGAGTGGTTCTTCAACCGAGAAGCGCCACGATCAAAGGCTTCCGTGTTTCATGTAGGCAGAATTTTTAATAAAACAAGCAAAATATGACAACGCATGAAGAATAAAACTGGAGAACATTGCAAACTGCATGGACCTGTTCGACGCAAGAGAGGAGAAATTTTTGCTGTGGGAGGATAGTATTTCAAAAATCTAATGAAAATTTTTAGAACACCAATCAATAATTTGTAATGCATAGTTATTGAAGGAGAAGTTCATTATCTCCCAGCTTTAACAAACAAAAAAAAAGAAACGTTAAGTGGTGTACATTTGGATACCTATTCATTCACTCTACTAAAGCCGCTGCTACACGATGCTACGAACACCTTCCAACATTCGACGTTGGATGGTTCATAGCATCATGTAGCCGTTGTTCGAACCTACGAGTGTCCAATGTCGAGCGTCAAACGTTCGCATTTGGTCGTGTCCCGTTCGATGTCGGTATTTTTGCACCGAGTCAAAGAGGTGCTTCGAACGTTTGAAGGTCAATGTTGATTGCGTTGGTTGGTTCGACTCAGCAGCTGCACGACTCGTTCATGTGAAGAGAGACAACATCAGTGTATAACATTAGAGATAACATCAGACAGATAACAGCGTCGTCCACTGAGTACCAACACATCATCATTCGTATTGGATCAAACATTCGATTCACCGTGTAGCAGATACATTCGTCGCACCAACTATCGAACTTAATTGCCTCAAACGTTCGATCGAATGTTGGAAGGAACGTTCGTAGCATCGTGTAGAACCCGCTTAATAAGGAATAGAAAATATACAACGGATAACACCAAAGTTGAACGAAAATAGAGTTGTTAACTAAACAATGAATTTCTAAGTAGCCAATCAGAAGAAATATTTTAACAATTAGAGTCTGTACAATATTTCTGTTAACAGTATTATCTCTATTATTTGTAAAGAAGAGAAAAAATGCAAACCATAGAAGCAAAGCTGGGCGGAAATGATAGTGTCTTTTTTTGCAAATTTGCAGAATTATTAACTAAATACTGAATTGTGAATGAACCAATCTCGAGAAAGTGTGTTAAATATTAGAATGTTTAACCAATTCCAAATAAGAATATCATGGCTCAACTGTAGCACTTCCATCTTGAGTAAGTCCTACTACTGTCGACCTCACCTATTTTAGGAGATAAGCTCATCCACTCAGAAAGTACAAGTTGTTCATTTTTACTTGGCGGCTGGACTTTGAACCTCACGCATATCTGTATGTGTTACTGTACTAATGATGCTACGTATTTGAATGCTACTTATACAAATAGGTTTCTGCGCAGATTTTGTGACCCGCCAAGTAAAACTGAACAAAGTGTACCCACGTAGGATGCGCCAAAAGTTCTCGGCCTGAGTATTAAAAAATACAGAGAGAAAAGTGAAAAGAATTTATTTTTCTATATAACCGCCCTCTGTTTCAATACACTTATTATAAGGTGGGATAAGCATCTCTATGCCTTTATAATAATAAGCAAATTCTTTGTAGCGATTCTACAAGAGCGATGTTTTCGGAAGTGATCGAATCTGCCGGACGTTCAGAACAATCATCGTCGTTGAGAGACTCGTACCGCAAACGAAACCTTTGGCACGACTTTACCGTATACACCATCCAATCTGTCCTTAATTTCTTCTGGAGTTTGTCCTTCCTTTGTCAGAAATTTTATGACTACACGATAGTCAATTTTTGAAACGGTCGACATACTGAGTTTGAATATATGACAATCGCCCCCAACTGAAAAAGTGCGACAATCGCTCCCAACCCATAAATTTGTTTATACCTGTCTGTATGACTCATTATATTTGACCAGATGTTAATCACCACCAGTGACAATCGCCCCCAGTATATTAGCTTGTTTATACCTGGCCGTGTGACTCACTGTGTTTACATCCAACAGGTAAACGGAAAATAGTAAACTTAGATGGTAATATTGTATGTCGGTATGTAAGAAAAGCAAATATAAAGATTCCAATAAATTAACCTTTATCTAACTGACGTCATTTAAAAAGTTATACAGAAATATCGTCAGCTGAGTATTGGTTTGTACGAAGTCAACTTTTTAAACATTTTTTCTAGATAGTTGTTTTGTTAGTTTTGGGCACTGAGGAAGCCGAAACCACCATCAGAAAAAAAATTTTTAAAAAACTGACTTGGTACAAACCAATACTCAGCTGACGATATGTAAAAAGAAATGCGGCTTCTTGGACGCGATAGTTAAAGCTGCAACATTTTTGAACTTATAACATTTGTACCACATTTGTAAGTAATTCCATGCTGTAAGTAATTCCACATTTCGTTCTTTGTATGGATTAGTAATAATTCATATCAACATTATGTGTTTCTGTTTTAAAATATTTGATACATTTTTTAATATAATATTTTGTTCCAGTGTACAACTAACATGTAAAATTTTATTACTAATGTCCTCTCGTTAAATAATACGTAAGGACAAGTTCCTCTCTACAACGACCTAAAATAATAAAATTGGGGGCGATTGTCAGTGGTGGCGATTGTCCGGATACCCTTTTTACAATCATCGAAAATATAAAACTGGGGGCGATTGTCAGTGGGGGCGATTGTCAGTGGGAGCGATTGTCAGTGGGGGCGATTGAGTTTACACTTTTACAACAGAATAAATAAAACACATGTAAACTCTTCCACTGCGTTTATGATTACTAGAGACTTAATACTTTCTGTGAGTATAAATTACGTCAACTTTAAATAAGTTTAATCATGTTAGGCCGAGAACATTTGGCGCTCCCCACGTATTTTTGAATGGTCAATCGTGATGAAATGAATTCTAAAACTTTATTTACTTGAACCATATTCAACAAAATATATTTAATGTGATTTACTTGATTTATTGCCCTTCAAAATCTATCAAGGCCGAAATTTTTAACAGACACACTGTACAGAAAAAAGAGTCACTTGACAAATCTTGTGTGAATTGTAAGTTATAAATTTATATTTAAACAGACCCAAAAACCTACATTTTAAATAAAACATTCACTTGCTTATAAATATAATAAACATACTCGGCTGTGAAGGTTTCAGAAACGTAGAAAGCGTAAAATAAAACAAATATACATAAATTCACATGTAAATACACAGTATGTACACTCACAAACAAAAGTATGGTACGACCAAGGTTACACCACTGACGAGTATTAAGTAAGCTATACAAAAGCTACTATATATGTAATATGGCGTGCATCGAATAAAATATAATATATGTATATTTACACAAATGTTTATATCCTTGCTATTTATTTAATTACATTTTGTTTAATTACTGTACGTAATTTCTTCCATTTTTAATTACATACTATCATTGATATTAAAAAGAAAAATGTTAATGTCTGATCGAAAGGTCGAATTATAACATGAACAGCAACAAAAAAAAAAGTACAAGTAAAATTATTATCGTTACCACGCAAAAAGCTGGAATTAGGGTTACGAAGCAAAGTCTCGAAACCCTTATAATTTCATCATGTCTATAATTTCTATACGTATCTTGTGCTATGAATAATACACAACAAAAAACATTTTTGAGTTTAAAACGATAACATATTTCTTACTTTTATTAACTTCCCATTGGAAGTTATTGTACGAATCATTAATCTGGACATATCTCCACGTTTCAAGGTCATCAGAATCCGAATCCATCGTTTTTAGCGTGATGTCTGTGTGTGCGTTTGTTAGTTCGTTCGTTCGTTTTATTGTCTCGCATATTTCGAGAATAAATGATGATATAATTTGTTTAATGAGGGGTGGAGTCCTCCCACGAGATACAGGGCGCAGCGAGCAAAACCCCCGTTGGGGTTCAGGGGGGGGGGAGTCCCATGAAATTAAAAAATAATTATTTATATACAGTAGTCTCTAGTCTTTAAGGACACCCAATGGAAAGTTGACAGTGTGAACTTTTTTAACATTAAAATTAGCCTTTAATTTTTTGTTAATAATATGATTATTCGAACCATTTACTCTTTAAATGAATTTAAAAGAACCAATAATTTTTTAACTCCCCGATAAAAAATTTTATTATTGTGGCCCCGTAGTTTACAAAAGGGGAGTCCGAACTACGAAATTATAAAAAAAGGTGTGAATGTGTTCACTTTATATAACTGAAATAATTAAGTAATAATGAAAATTATATCTTTCAAAAAAATCAACTACAAAAATTACTACTCCTCTCGTATAATTCCTTTTCTTGCTATTTTCCATTGTGAAATAATATGTATAGTTCTTTATCTCTCAAAAAATTATATTAATTTCATGTGTCCGCTCCCTATTCGCAATTCTCCGGTTACCCTATACGGAGCTGCTATGGTTCATTTCAGTTAAATTTAACCATGCTTCGTCACTTTGAATTTAAATAATTTCCGTTTTCTTGGCTTTATTTTATTATTGTATTTATGTAAATTTTAAATTTGCAGTTTATTTTTAGAAAAGAATAGAAGATTGATTTGTTCCGAATATAAGAATTATTTAATTTTTTAAGGAAAACTCATGATTAATTTTATCTGAAACGAGGTATAGATTGAGATTCATTAGGAATTAAGAATTCATTTATTGTATAACTCGTTTATTATAATCTAAGCAGTTCACGAAAATTTTTTCATGGAAAGGTTCTATAATAGTGTTACTGAAACTAATTTTGTAAATCAGCAGACACAGAAACAGAATCGGTAATCCAACTGCTATCATCAAAGATTCAAATATGTTTTTTACGTAATCTCATAATGTCATAAGAATGATTGCACCATTTTATATTAATATATATATATTTATGTGTAATAAATTCATTCAGTTTTAAATAATTTTTCTGCCGAGCTAAGCAAATTTGATTATAAAACAATACATTTACATATTTTCGTAAATTATAATTTTATATTTAAATTCCAAAGGTTATTGAATTGTACTGGTAATTTATTTGTACATGTGAAAACGTCATCGACTAGATAATGTGGAATGAGTTTATCTTAATATTAGATCATAGTGTATTTCTGAATTGACAAAATTTTATACAGACAAGTTTATATTGTATATGGTTTGTATAAAATTAGAATCGATTTAAATATATTGCTGAATACTCTGCGAAATTAATGATTCTCCCCAACAAAATTCAATAGATTAGTTTTGAATTTTTTTTTTAAATTATAGCACATACTTCCCAGGTAGTCCCACATAAATTTTTCAAGATCTAGCGTAGAATTTTGAAGAAACGGAGAATTTTTAAAAGGCCAATAGCACGAATACCATAATTAAACGTCTTTCCAAGCGAAACTATTACAGCAAGGCAGTGACTCAAAAATTTTAAAACCAAACTTTGGTTAAATATTGCTTAAGTAATATTATAAACACGAAAGTAAATTGAAAACCAATTTCAAAATTCCCTGACTTTTCCCTGACTCTGAATAAAATTCCAGGACGTACTTCGAAAAAAGTACTGTTTAAAAATAAAGTTTTTTGACGACCTTTATCTCTCTTTTTTTGCTCGTCAGTGACAAAAAATACCACTAAAGAGGAAAAAGGTCGTCGACTATCAGTCGACGCTCTTGCCGGAGCGAAAACTGAAAAATTACTGACTATGACTGAAATTCTCTGACTTTTTCAGAAATTTGAAATTCCCTTACTTTTCCAGGTTTTCCAGGTCGGTGTGCAGGCCACCCTGCACATCTACTACTACTCCCCTTCCATAGGATGCATTTAGTGATATTCACTTGATAATGATTGTATTTATTGAAAAATGTAATAAAAATTATAAAATAGAAGTGGTACTTTTTATAACACGATGACGATCATGAAAAATTACGGCAAATTGATCAACTGATAACACTTAACAAGGTGGCCACAGATTTTTGAATATCAAATTCCAGGTTTTCCAGAAATTTTATTAGAAATTCCCTGAATATTTTGTGAAAAATGCCACCCCTACTTTATCCCAAAAAAGCTAAAAAAAACTCTCTGACGTAAAAAATGACGAGAAAAAAAAAAAAAAGAAAAAAAAAAACAAGAAATACGCGCTAATTTTTAAATCTAATATCAAAACAAGTGAAAAATTGATCGAAGTTTTAACCCTAAATATAAAAAGGAATTTTTTCTCCAGTTTTCTGGTAAAATTCCCTGACTTTTCCAGAAAGTAAAAATTCCCTGACATTTCCAGGTTTTCCAGTAATGTGGCCACCATGCACTATTTTGACAATTAATACACTTTATATGGAATTGTTAACGTCGTGCGACGTGGTGTATAAGTTAGTAATGTCTCATTTGACGTCTTATGACGTCAATGCCGTCAAGGTGTAAACAGTAAGTATGGAATACTAGAAAATAACGCTTAAATCTGTAAAAACTTAAGAATGTTTTTTATTGGAGTTACCTTCATATACCAATGTATATTTATACCGCTAACGGGACTCAACTAAAACATTTTTATGCTTTTTGTTATATTTTTTTTAACTGCAATAAAAGCCACCATCGGTATACATTTATGCGTTTATTAAATAAATAATCTCAATTAAAATATTTACTTACAAAAAAATAACTATGTATTGTGTTGGTATGACCTTCAGTGTTACGTAACACATTAATTAAAGTCGGTATGTAAAAACAGTTGTTCTCTCATTTCAAAAATTAAAATAAAAAATATTCTCCGTAAAGAATGTAGGCGTTGAAAGAATACAATTAAGACCAATTGATTTTTCCACAAAAAATATAAATACTTTTTAATTCTAAAATATCACTGTGCATTCTACTGTCCAAATCTGTACAATTTTCCAATAGTTACACTTAAAAAAAAATATGAATTTACATGATCTTTAATAAAAGATGCGAGAAATAGCAAAAAAAACCAATTGATCTAACGATGATAAGTTCACCGTTGTGTAATCTTTCCACTGTTTATAATTCAATACAAGGCGTATCTTGCCATTGTCAAGGCAAAAGCAAAGCCAAGCCGGACAAAGCAATAGACGTTAACGTTACACCCAGAGAACAGAGGTACAGCAACTATCTCTATCGTGTAATCTGCAGTGTGCACTTCTGTGCACATTAGGCTACTAAATAGTTACTCTCTCAGTGGCAGTCGCTGAGTGTAGGTCAGTCACAAGACAATGGATCTGATTGTTATGTTGGTTGTGTTGGCATTGTTACATCCCCACACATAGTATGCGAGCACGGTCACGTGACGGCCACCACCATCTTCGATTACTCTCACAAACACAGTTTACCGCATCAATACAAAGTAAACACCGTGCACGTATATAACATATTTTCTATCTCTTACTGGTTACACTGGTTCCAGTAGTATAGAGATAGGTATGTTGTCTCTAGTGCTCTGTGACGTTACACATTCCCCCCCCCCCTCGCGTATTTCAAACACATACATACAGAGAATAGAATATATAAAGATGTATGTATATGTACCTAATGTGTGTATTTTATTTCAATATCTGATATTTTCACCCTCAAGATAACGCAGGTATTTTTTTATATGCATGGGCATCCGCATTAGGTAATATTAGATGGCTGAAGTAACATTAGGTAGAATGGCAGAAGTGAACTGAATTCAATAATCGTACAAGTGTCAACCACAGTTAATGTACAGATTCCGAAACGTAAAATGAAACTTGGAATTTGAATGTATAGTAGTTCAACGCGTCCTACCAAACCTTCTGTCGTATCGTGCTTATGTTTATTACTTATTCGTTTGTATTGTAAACGTTACACACTGATGCATGTACAGCTATTTATAAAGATTTCAAAATGTTTTACGCATCTCAAGTCTAATCCTACATTTCCTGAGCTGTATATACAGACAAAGTAAATAGTTAGTGCTACCTAGAGATGTCGATTTTAAATCGATTAATCGAAAATCGAAGCTTAAAAAATCGATTCCTTTTTCGATTTTTTTCATTTGAATCAATTCATGAATCGATTATTAAAAGTAAGAGATCGATAACCGATTTTTTCCAAAAATAACTTCAATTTAATAGTAATTCTACAAAGAAACATGTATTAAAATGAAACACCAAAAACTCTATTGTTAATTGTCACTTTTTACTCGTTATATCAACGAACCCCCTCCTATGGCTCTATATAAGTCAGAGTATTAATACAAAAGGAAGGAAGAGACCACCTATCTGTGCAACGATGATTCCTTTCCCACAAAAGCGACTTATTTAGAAAACATTTTTTTGTTAATTTGTTTGAAATTTTTGAATAAACTTGGTTCACTTTGTGGTATTCGTCCTACATATTCAATTGCCTTATTTTTTATAGTTATAACTGTAACTCATTCATCGTCTTTACAAATATAATGTAAGGCGTTTTTACACGATATAACCGATATTACCTATGTACTATCAAGTAAGTCCCTTAAACAAAAATTAGTCCCTTAAAGCTAATTTTATTAAACTTTTCAAAATTTCAATTTTTTAGATCGATCTCACAGAATCGATTTTTTTTAGCCGATTTTTTTTTAATCGATTCGAAATCGATTAAAATTTTATTGTGCTATTTGAACTAAACCTTGACTAGCAAAAACGAAGTAGATATTAGTTTTGGACCGGAAAAAAATTTAATACATATGTATTTTGGTCAATTTGTCAAGTTTTCCTCTTATGTCAAGAATCCTAATTAACCCTTTTAGCGGCTCATGTGAAAATAACCAAATAAAATGATCTTTGAAAATACTTAATTTAATTGCATAATTATATGGCCTACCCATTCGATAATTTTTGCTTTAGTAATGCTTTTACGATAGCAGATGACAGCATCTTACAGTTACCAACACGAGGCGAGTTCAGGTCGGGAGAGTCATTCAAGTTGTATAATTCATATGACGAGCTGTGCTCGGGATAACCGCTAAAGGAGTTAATATTATGCGGAAGTAAGTTTGTGACGCTTTTACCTAATATCATGCGGAAGTAAGTTTGTGACGCTTTTACGCCTCAAAAGCTTAACCAGTCGATTTGAAACTCTGCGCAGAGATAGCTGAGGGCAGAAAACGGGGTGCACCGAAAAAGGCATACCTATGTTATTCCAGGAAAACATTTTACTTCCACCAGAAAATTTTCAGAAGAAACAACTCTCAATTGTTGATGGTCAGGACCGTTTAGAAAGAGCAATTAAATCTGAATACTTACGTACTCCAATCCACTGGAGTACAATTACACCATTTATGCCCCATATGCCAGATTTGCAGTTACATCCATACTGAAGTTAATGTTTACTTGCATGTATGTCGTTTTTTTATGTATTTATTTTTATTTAACTTGAAAAAAAGTACATAAGTTCGAATGTTTTATTATACGTTTATAATTTCATTTGTGTTGTTGAGGGTCGTTGACTTGGACTTGTTCAAGTCGCACTGTTGTTTATCTCACTTAATTAATCATTATTTTGTTAGAAATACTTGAACAAGGAATTATTTTGCCAGATTTTCTTGTTAATTTATCTCAGTAAGTACCTATAAAGATGTTGAACATAATTTTTTTCCTGGTTACAATTAGTCGTTTGATTCTTACCGCTTATAATTTGATATAAACCTATAGTTTTTATGAAATTTTGTTCAGAAGTTGAACGTATTAGTAAATTTAAGTGTGTTTTTTTTAGTACACGCACCCCACGGTGTAATTTATGCTTTAAGAAGGAAACTGACTTTATCAGATAAAATAAAAAACTAGATTATTTGAAAATATACCTATTTAAAGTTAAAGAAGGATCAGAAAGAACGCCAAATTAAACTGTTCCAAAATCTGCTTTACATGTTCGGGGTCATAACTCAAAAGCGGGTAGTCATAGATAAAATTCTAACAAAATATTTAAATTCCAGGTAAAAACGAGCCCATCAGAATGGGCAAATAAAACTAACATAGTCTTTCTTATCGGTGAGAAGTTATTGGAAGAGAAAGAAATTTGGAATTGTAAGTTTTTTGGTTTATCTCCTCAACTCTATGGAATTTGGGAAGTTTGGAGACAGTATATTCGAGGCGTTTAGTGCTTCTGCATAATTCATCTATAGTCTAACCGAAACTGAATTTCTCACCATTTACGAGATCCTCATGTTTCCTCAATCCCCGAATTTTATTAGGGAAACCCTGTATAATTCAGATACAACACTGCAATACAGAAGAAACTGTATGTGTATCTGTTATGAATTTAGTATATGAATGAATTACGATGGATTTTTTTTCTAATCTGGTACGACTTTCCTGGGTTACGAGGTAAGGGGCAAAATATGCCATATATATATATATATATATATATATATATATATATATATATATATATATATATATATATATATATATATATATATATATATATATATATATATATATATATATATATATATATATATATATACATAGTATGTACATAGTATGATAGTATCTACAGTGTAAATTAATAAGGAACCACTGTACTGGAAAAAATTTTGAATAATGTGACCAACTGTATGTATTATTATTGGATATTTGTATGAGTGTTTTCCTTGACAATAGGTATACAAGATCTCAATTTTGTATTTCATTACTATACCAGTTGTCGTCGGCAGATGACGTGGACACCGCTACCCCTACCAAACGATTATGATACATGCAACAAAACACATCATTTGTATTTATACAAACATGGGAATGTGTTTGTGCAAAATGCTGTATGTATGACTGGACACCTTGCTTATATGAGTTGCCGAAAAGCAAAGTCAGTTATATCCAAAAAAAATAAAAAACTGAGATTTTAGTTGCTATGTATACTTCAGTTCATTTGCTAGATGTTTACGTTGAGAAACAGTTCTAAAATAAATTTTATCCCACTGAAAATAAGTGAAGAAAAATGACGTTAGATGCAAAACCAGTTATATCCCAAATGGCCACAGTTCCAAAATCAGTTCTATCCTTTAACAGTTTCAAAATAAGTTACATCCCACAGACAATAGTGGCTGCCCTCTAAATGCAGCAGCAAAACCAGTTTAATCCCTCACTAACCTAGTACATGTACTTTAGTTTCAGTAGTAGAGTGACTATTTTTGCAATATCCTATAAAGACTTAAATTATTGTCATTTTTTTTTTGTCACCAGATTTTTGACTGCTTTTGCATTTTAAAATGGCTGACACTTTATTTCCAAAACCAGTTATATCCAACTGCCAGTTCCAAAATAAGTTAGATGGGTTTAATTTATTTAAATATAATTGTTTGTGCTTTCCCTACATTATAAGATTATTACTAGGAATCAACATGAATTTAATACATTTTTTGACATCAAAACCATGCAATGATTTACTGTTGTAATATAGTTAACAGTTTTTGTTAAATAACTCGAAATCGTTTGAGATGCACATAGCTGGTTTTGCCGTTGGACGACTCATATATAGTATATACTGTCATGGCCGACCGACGTGACGAACAATCAACAATTAAAAATAAATTTATTTATTTTAAGAAATAAATATATCCCGTTATTTTGAGAATTTTTTTTCGACACTTAAATACGACACACTTCATATTTTTTTCTGTTTAAATTTTACGAGTTGATTAAAAAAAAAAAAAAACAGTGACACTACGAACGATGTGAACGATGTGACGAACAGTAATAGACTAGATCAGAAGCGGTATAAATTACAACTAATTGCACCTTACGAACGACAGATTTTTAACTGCACACTGTTTCTATAGTGTTCTGTGGTGTCATATTACTAGGCACCGGGAAATAATTTAAATTACTATCATTACGAATACAATTACGCCATCACTAATTAATACACGATACATTTGACCACTCGTTTAGTTTATACTTCTTTCCTCTCTAAGTTTTATCAAAATATATTTGAAAGTGTCCTGTTCAAGTAATAGGCAATAGTTTTTGCTATTATGATACTATTGTTTTCAGACACGTTTTGAATATTATATGTCTACAAAAGAGATACGGTGACAGACAGCATATATTACATATTATACGCAAATACCTACATATAAATGAGAGAGATAAAGTACGTATATCGGTCGACCTTGAAATACAATCAGCATAATCAAGTTCAAGGCATTTATAAATACCTAGTGAAAAACAAAGGCGAAATAAATGTTATTTTCATGAGACTAATTTTCATTTTATTGTAATATTTAAAAAAATACAATGGATTTTACACCCACTTAATAAACATAAAAATTCCAAAATATTTTCTTTTGTGAGACTAGTTTTGTTTTCAATGTCGTTAGCGGAGTGTCCACTCTTAAATACACAAAAAAATTTTTGACTTTCCTTAATCATTTTTTCAAAAATTCCGAAGAGTTTTTGGCCATTTTGAAGGTAGTATGAAAAATACAAGTGGAGGAACAACTTGACGTGAGTCGATAAAAAATACTGAGATTTAATACCAAGCATTTTTTGGAAAATTTTGTTGCACAGCTATTTATAGAAGAACCGTTTTTATGATGGATAAATCGCAGTTCGATTATTTTGATCGAACCAGAACATGGATCGTTGGAAAAAAGCCATTTTTCACTTACTTTCCCGATCACCAGAACCATTTTCGATTTTATGAATTAAACAAGTTTAATCAAAACATCATCAGTCGCCCAGAAGATTCAAATTGTACAAATTTATGTCGCACCGTACTAAAAAAAATCTGATAACCTTAACCTTGTGATAATCTTTATAACCTTAACCTTCAAATAGCATTTGTTTTAAAAATAATATCTGTAAACTACGTCACACTAATTTTAAACACCTTCTTATCAAAATTTAGTTTCATTTTTGCGACGTAACTTCCTTTCTCTTCAAAAAAACTTACAGATTCAAGAAAATATTCTATTATTTGAGTTTTTGATGTTACAGATTTTAAAGTTTACGAATTTTATATTTATATTATCATGCCGTTAATATTATGACGTTTCAAACTCTCAAAAGGATTAGAATCCAAATTCAAAACTTTTTTTACACCGGTTTACTTCTCAAACCGAATTTGTAATTGAAATAGTATATTATGCACTAAGTGCGGGAAGTCGTCGATTGCCCACGAGAGTGAAGTTGAGCGCACGATCGTAGTGGGTGCGCTCACTCGCTCGACTGGGCAATCGACAATCCTGCACGAGTTCCATTATTATTTGTATTTAGTATTCCTTTTTAAAATATTTTTGAGTGTTTGTCTTTTTTTCTTTTTTGAATTACTTAAATATTGTTTAAATTATTTTGTTGGTGGTTTCTATAGAAATAATTATAAAATATTTATTAAATGAACAATCAAAAGGCGGCTTTGCGTGTTTTGATTACATTTTGCGTGTTTTATTGTCAATTTGCGTGCGGAAAGTATACTTTCCGCACGCAAGAAAGTATGTGAGAAGAGTACAGTTGGCAAACAGCTATTTTGCGTACAACAATGTGTGCGCCAAGTTAGTACTTCTCCCGCATGAGTAATAAAAAATATTTAATTTCAACCACCTTACACAATATAATCGGTGAGACGGCAAAATGTTCACCAGGATAGGGATGTAAACCTCTCCCTTAGAATATTTTGAAAATCACTAGTTTACAATTCTACTAGGATTAGGTACGTGCAACTTTTCATATATTCATATATTTTGCTTTAATTATATTTCAATTCTTTTTATTGTGATTTCAAATCGATAATCCAATTCAAGGCCTTCACAGCACAATTATCAATTCTGAAATTATTATTATTAAGAGCAACTTTGATCATGGGGTTCCTAAAACAATAAAATTATTAAAAATTTAATTAATTAACCAGCCATCAAATAACCAATTATATTATTGTTTCTAAGACTTTTTTTTTCAATTTATGCAAATTGGCCTAATTATTTGAAATGAATTTTACTTTTTAAATGATAGAAAAATAAATAAATAAATAAATAAACAGAAATACACTTACGTGTGTATGCGTATTTCCTGTTATTAGAATTTTCAATGAAACAGCACGAAAACCAGTTTTGAAAAAAAAAGAAACTTGTGGTCAACAATGAAAACTGGAAATGTAAGAAAAACTGACACCGTAATTCCCACAGGCAATAAATGTAATGTTATCTAAATGTTATTTATTCAAATTTCGTCAGGAAATCCTTAGTAGGATAAGTGGTTAACTATCAATTAATTTATAAAAAGAAAGTATCTTTGAGACATATTTTGATCAAATTAACCCGGCGCGTGTACACTGGGTCTTTAAAGGAACAGTCGAAATTTAAGACCCAAATTTCTCTCTCATGAATAAAGCGCGGGCTTTGGCTACCCTCCGTAAAAAATCTAGTTAGTAGTGGGGACTGATGCGAGCGAGTAAAAGTTTCATCCGTTCCCTAAAAGGGTCAGTGTACACACGGCGTCAGTATTTTCGAAGGTAAGTGAATGGTGTTATTTTTATCTTTGTCGTAGTTTTTCAGTTTTTCTAAACCTAAAATAAATTAGTGTATACCGTTATAATTCATTGATGGATCTACCTTAGATGACATGGATAACGTGCACAGCAGTGGAATTGCGACTTTATTATTTCATTTATTTTTTTTATTCTTTTATATAAAACAAAATTTTGCTTCATTTTTTTTCTTTACTTTCTTGCTTTTTCTGTTTTTTCTATTATTATTTAATTTCTTTTATATTTTCAATAATAAAAACTCATTTTGTGCCAAATAATTACTGTTCCGTTTATTATGACTTGCCTGTAAATATTCCCCATTTTCAGGTGCTTGAATAATTCAACTTTTTGGAGCCAATGCCAAAAAAATTATATTCATTTGAAAGCTCATAGCATAAGCTATAAAAGCCTAAAACCATTTGTTTTAATATTCCTTCATTGTAGAGTTAGGAATTTTTTTACAAAATTTTATTTTTCATCCATTTTGGACTACTGGTCGATTTTTATTAATAACAGTTTTAAACTTTTGACTCTGGAAACTGCTGGGCCATGTAGTAGACACTCCAAAAAGTAACTCAGAATTTTTTGAGATTTTTTGGAAGCCTAGAAAACTTTGAAAATACGACCGTTCCCTGAAAGACCCAGTGTACACACCGTGTTCTTGAAAATATAGTGTACAGACGCCGGGTTATTTTCGTAAGTTTAGCCCAAAACTGGAGTTCTGAAGTCAAAATCAAAATTTTGGCCCGAAATTTGTTAAAATTCTACCAGAAAAAATCAGTATGAAATCGTTCTGACAACGTTCAACTAGAAAAAATGAACATTTTTCTTCATGACGAGGCTTTGACAAGACGATATTACAGAGGCTTGTCACGTATTTTTTAATAATCGTTTTGAAAACTTTACGATTAATGGAAAATTAATTTCCAAAACGAAATCAAATAACCAATTTAGCCCGTATACGTTCCTATACCATTCATCCAATTGCGATGAAACTTTGGTGAGTTGTGCGCACGCCCGCGAAGGTTTCTGAATCACTACTACCATTTTACACTAGGTGGCGCGCGGATTATTTCAACGAATGTTTGTATTTCATATAGTTTAGTAAGATGAGTTGTTATCAAACATTTGCAGTCCCTAGAAATGTGTGAACGAAATTTGGAAAATCCACGCTACTCACATGAACAGCTGTATGTAGCCTAGTCAAGCGTCAGATTGACGGAAGACCTTAATGGAAAAGGAACTGACGGAAGACGTTAATAATTTATTGGTTGGTAACTACAAGCGAATTCGCGAAGCTATTTATACTGGATTTGTTAAACTGGTATTATAGTTATTTATTTATTTTTAAGACCTCTATTTGCACCTAATATTAATGTCTAGAAAAATGGTAAAACAATGTAATTAGGAGAAGAGGACAATTTTGATTCTGGTATCGATATTTTAGGAAACATGGTTGAGGCCAATCCCACTTTATCATCCAATAAGGCGTTATATGGGGATATTCATAATATGGCACATAATTTTATTTCTTGTGTCCACGATCCGAACAACAGATATTTAGTAAGATTTTAACTTCTAAAATTTTCAATACAAAAAATAACCTAAAATTTTTATAAAATAGGAACCCTTTGGTGTTATGAGTGATACTCCAACTGCTATGCGTGATCCTGTGTTCTATAGATGGCATTCATTCACAACCATGATATCATAAAGGCACGATTTCAAGATCCTCTGAGGTTCAACTTGAATATCGAAATATCACAATTCACTAACCTTTTTGATTTATTCGTGTACGCACCAGATGGGAAAACAAAAAATATTGTGTATCCAAAAGTACTTAAATAAGCGGAAATCGGAGTTCTAGAATCTAGAGTTACTCTAAAAAACTTTAAATTCTGCTTTAAAATTAGGTCCGACTCATATTAACGCTCCGCTCTCGGTACGATATCGCTCCGCTCCCGGTTCGATAAAATATTCTTACACAAGAAACAATGAGTGTATTCACATCATCGCTCTGATATCGGTCCGATATCAGGCACGGTTCGCTCCCACTCCAATGCCACTCCAATATCAATACCACTCAGGTAATATTATATCGGAGCGATATCAGACTTGTTATAGCTTGTATCTATAGTGTAAACACTTTTTTGATTCCACTCCACTCCGCTTGCATTCAGTTGTTATGAAAAGATGTTTGTATCGAACTGAGACCGAACTGGGAGTGTACCCAGAGCGGCATTATAATGTGAATGGAGAACGAATTGGTACCAGCATGTTACCAGCACTGTAATGTGAATACAACAAGATTATATGGGAGCGGAATAGGAGCGTATCGAGAGCGGAACGTTAATGTAAATCAAGCCTTATTATTACAATTTTACTACGTTAAGAAGCCGATGAACCGGTGTCCATGCGACGTTATATGCAAAATTTAACATTAGTCCCCTTCTGACTGCTACGGCCGAACCAGGCGACGGCGCTTACACCTTTAGGTTCTCAGGCCGCAACAAGCCAGAATATATATAGCCCGTTAACCTTCAAAGTCGTTTTTTGAATTGAAATGTTTAACCGCAATTTCATTAAAATCTACCAATAACAATAGAGTTAAAAGCGTATGATTAATGAAAATCAACGTTATTAGTTCCAACTTCAATCAATGCCGACACCAACGCGTACTTACCTACAGAGAAAAGCAACATTATTTATGGGGTGACCCAATAATAATGTTACACCAATTTGTTCAAACTAGTATTACTACTTGTTTTATTTTTTTTTGATGGCCTTTTAAGTAGCGGTGAAGGTTTCTCAAATACTGAAATGGATTAAGATAAATAAATTTTATATGAAAACGTTTCTTTAAACGATAAAATATATAACACGGCTAGTTTTATTGATTGATGATTTTATATGCATCTATACGACTGTAAGTAATATGCACATAATAATGTGTACGGAATGTCCTATCACTGAGTATAAATCAAAATATATATGAACGTTTGGTATTACCTATACGTTTAGTATTGAGGTTACCTATGAATGTATTATTTATTTTATTTAGTATAGACTTACACACACAATAATCATTTTAAACTCGAATGCTCTTGTTGCTTGTAACGGGCAACTTTCTCTTCTCACTTAGTAAATAAATTATCGTTTTTAATATAACTCACTCAATCAATCTTCCGTGTTAAAGAAATAACACAATTTACAGTCAAACCGCATCTAAGTATGTTTAGGTGGTACGAACATTATGTAACCTAGTTGGAAGTTTTTTCAGTTATTATTATACGACAGGTTTGTAGTTTTTGAGTAAATTTGTTGCCTAGCAATTCAACCTAAGCTAGGGATGATCGATATTCATCGATGGTAGAAAAACATGTTGTTATGTCTTCGATAACATCGACACATCGATGTTACGAGAAAAATATCGAAACATCGATATTACTCTAGGCTATCCAGTATTTATAAAGTTCTGTAACTGATTTAAAACAAGATCCATTACTTTTATGGCAACTTCTAGGATCCACTTATCCAAACTTGAAAAAAATTGCCATTAAATATTTGTATTTCACAGCAGCTTCAACAGCTTTAGAGAGACTTTTTACAAAAGCTGGGCAGCATTTGTATCAACAAAGGAACATATTAAACTTCTAACAAAGTGACTTTTTTTGCAAAGTGTACCAAATAAATACTGGCAATGTTAATTTTTAATAAATAAAATAATAGATTATAATAATGGCTGTTTATTTTGCTACATAAACATCGATGTCTTTCGTATCGATACTCTTGAATCGATGTTAACATCGATGTTTTTCTAATATCGATCATCCCTAACCTAAGCTCCAGTTACACTGTCGTATTTTTCCTAGTTGACAGTTCTTCTCGTTAAATTGCTTTTAGGTAACAAATTTGAGTTGTAGGAAAGGCAAATTAATTTAAAAAAATTCAATAATTTGAGTGTAATACAATTAGATAATTTAACGAATAAAATATAATTTAATATAATTTAACGAATAATTTAATATGTCGTTACTATGGATTTGATATCAATTGAATTTATTAGCATCACTTGTAAGTCAACCCACAGCAGCTTTAAAAATGGGATAAAAAAGCACTACCGTCAAACGGAGCTATTTGAAAACGGTGGGGCTATTTGGAACAAAAAAAAAAATTTAAACTCTTAAAGAAGAGTTTTAAAAAAGATTTAAACTCTTAAAGAACATTCCCTATTAAAGACGCATTAACGTTATGAATCGTTCAGAAATCAAACAGGGCTTAAATCTTGTTCTCTTTTTTTGTTCCAAATAGCCCCACCGTTTTCAAATAGCCCCGTTTGACGGCATTTGTTTATAATCTATCTCTCTTTACTTTACATACAAAAATGAATAGACAAAGACCGATTCCAACTAAGGTGACGTTGCATAGAATACTTTCAGTCTCTTTCCGAACTTTCCATCTACCGTACTCAAAAAAAATCTAAAGCCCGCATCACACGACACTCGTTTTGCTAAATCGCTATGAAATCCAAGCGAACTGTTGTGCTGCTGGGCACTGTAATGGCTCTCCTGCGATGTTAGCTGCACATAATGTATGTTGCTGGTGCCGACGTGGTTAACGACAAATATAACAGAGAAACAAGCACAGAAAATACGACAGGTTCTATGTTTGAAATATAGTAAGCGTTCTCGAGACGGAGCCAACAGTAACATCATCTTCTATTCTTACAGCAAGCACGGGTCTCATCACGGTTACACGCAGATGTTCCAAGAGACACAATCCTTGCTAAAAGATTCCGAACAAAAATATGTTTATTAAAACTGCAGAAGTGATTCAGACTCCCAAATGAATTTTAAATTTTATTGATTTTGATTTCTCTGAAATATTCTGAAATGCCGATTTCAAATTCATCACTAGTAAAAGGAGTAATTTCAAATTCGCAGTTATAATTTTTTTGCCGTCCAAGGTCAAATTCTACGATGTAGGTAAAGGTTAAGTATGTGAAGTTACTTTTAATTTATTGTAAGTGATAATACAAAGACATATGTTTAACGATATTGCACTATAACAGAATCTAAACTATTAAAATAAATATACAATGTAACCTCCATTCATTATTATTTAATTATTCACGAATCGTTAGTTACAATTTGATTTACTATGTAATTTTAGTATGGACATGTAAAATACATATGTATACTACATATGTATTATCAAAAAGTATAGAAGTATAATATGTGGTATTATGTATACATATATTTAAATACTGTTATAATACTGTTCCACACAACTAGAAATTATTGAACCAGATTATACAAAACACAGGACACTATGCTAGAATTATTTCTTTCGAATAAAACGAGCAACGTATATAGTTATATTTTTTAACATTTACGAAATTATAGACGCCTTACGCCTTTAATGATTTACATAGTTCAAATTAATTCGTTCTTGACAATTCATTTGAGGCGATAAAATATACGGGAGTAGTCAGTCATAGGCAAATTAAAATTCTGGAGGTTTTCGACTAACAATAAGTATTTATAAATTTTTTAAGTTTTTATAAAAAAAAAATCAATAAATAAATAAGTATAGCCTCAAAATCTCGATACAGTCAGTGTAGCCTTCTTCACCATTGCTCGGATCGGTTGTAAAACTACGAAGTAATTTATTGTACTGTGGTACCTACTTAGCGTTTTTAACATGTATTATAATACACATACATGTATATAATTTTGTTTTTCATTTATTGCATTATAATTAGCATAGTTCTGTTTCAAGTTGAAAAATTAAAATTAAGCAAATTTTCTAAGCTTATGTAATGAAAATTTTTTTTTTATTGAATTTTTAAATAAACAAGAAATTGAACATTATGTTATGATATAATATTATTAAATATGAAACAAGGCAACATAATATGTACATTGTACATATGTATGAATGGAAAAAAAATTTTAAATGATGAATCGATTTTGAAAATTTTTTCACTAATAATTATTAATGTTATTCTTAGTACTTGAATTAATTAATTAAATGATGTCCGCAAGAACCTTACGAACTGCCATAAGTTATATGAGATCCCTAGAACCCTTTTCTTACTGTTAGAGTACTAGAGTTGTATGAGTTTCGCCAGGGTTTACTGATCCCATAATTGTAAAAAATAAACTAAACGACCAATTTTGAAAATTTTTTCACTGTTACAGAGCTAAACTATTTTAGATAAATATCGATTACGTTATGTAAGGTCCGACAGCGTCAGTGGGACCTAAAAGTGTCAAAAATAAAATAACTGACCGAATTAGAAAATCTTTTTACTATTACCGAGGTAAATTATTTTAGATAGGTACAGGTTGTGTTATATGAGATCCACAGCTGTCCTGCGGATGCAAATGCGGCGTAAAATGCTACACAACGGGTTTTGAATATATTATATATATATATATATATATATATATATATATATATTACATAAAGTCTGCCTAGAATATACGGTCGAGTTGATTTTTTAATGAGGTCCAGCGGGATCTTGCAGATCCGAAAACGCCAGTAATAAGCTACCGAACCGATTCCAAAAAATTTCTCACTGCTAGAAAACTAAATTATTTTAGATGGATACAACTATGCTGTACAAAATCCGTTCGGGTTCTTGGGTCCCCAAAAAATACCAAAACTAATTACCCAGCCGATTTTAAAAATTCTTTTACTCTTAGAAAGCTAAAGTATTTTAAATAGGTACAGGCCTTAGATGAGACCGCCAGTGCCCAATAAATATTTGGAAATTCGCTATGTTATGCAGATGCTGCGATAGGGGTATTTAATATCAGAAACCCTACAATTACTTACAGTTATCATTTTATCACGCATAATTAATAAGTATCGATAAAAAAAACGACCACTTTGTAGAAGGACTTAAGTAAATACAAAAAACTTAAGTATATATATACAGATATTCTTAAATCAATAAACGTGATAAAAAAGCTACAAAAAAATATTTTAAAAATTTTAAATAAATATCACAAACAAAAGATAAATTAATCGCATCGACGTTAAAAGATAAAAATGTGAATTATAAAAAAAAATTATCATTAAAAAAAGAGACCATTGCCACGCTTTAATTTTTTATTAACTCACAATTTTATAAAACGAAGTTTTTATATTACACACAATGATGAACACAACACACAAGTAGGTACACAATACGTACCTACATATGTACAGTCACATGCAAAAATAAAGGAATACTAACAACAAAACAACAAAGTTATAATTTCAAAACTGTCAATACAGAAACAAAGAAACACTTTTACCCGCATTGTGATTTAATGTGCACCAAACACGACATTGCCGTTTTTTTTTTTGGCGATCCCAATCACAATATCGCCTTCCTAGAATGAAAGTGGGATATCTGGAAATTTTACGATTTTCATTTTTAGTACCACGTAGTAGATAAGTCAATTAGTTATCGAATAACATATTTCGCAAGCTCGTAGGATATATAATTTTTGAAGGACATTGCTTTAAATCAGGGGTTCTCAACCTTTCAGACTCTGAGCCCCCCTTCATACTTTGGTGTGAGGTCACGCCTCCCTTTACGGATTAAGTTAATTTAGACTTATATATGACAAATTTATTTACATTATGTTTGAGTAAAATCTGGTAAGGAATATAAAATTATATTTCTCTTATAATTGTAATGAGTTTTAGGTGGATATATTGTAATATTATTTATTTTTTTCTTTTTGGAGTGTTTTCCATCAATTTGTGTTCACCACAAATTGGTGGAAAACACTCCAAAAAGAAAAAAATAAATTATATTTCTCTAAATACAAATTTTTATTACACAAATCATCGAAAAAATCACAAGTCAGCTAATTTCTCACGCCTGGCCGGACGCTGACTTACATTTTATTGAGTTAATAGCTATAAAAAAATTTCAATGATTGTGTGCTTGTGTCCAGCATCAAATTCAAATTTTTGTTGTTGTAAATAAACATGCAAAAACAACTGTTTCAAAAACTACGAACTTATTTATTTTTTTTTAATTTGTTGACGCCTCCCGTTAAATTCTTCCACGCCCCCCCCCAGGGGGCGCGCCCACCGGGTTGAGAACCGCTGCTTTAAATCTCAAGGTCCCCGTTTAAACTAATGTATTATTAAGATTTAAAATGTAGTTAGCTCAAAACTAACATTTCCCAGATATCTCACTTTCATACTAAGAAGGCGATACATAGAACTGTTAACATTTTTTATGCCGAACTGTAATTGTTCTCACCGTTATGTTTTCATATATGTACACCAAACATTCGTGAAATGAGTATCAGCAATCAAGAATTAAAAACAGGATGGACAAAACACTTACAACACGGTAATAGTAAAACACATTAAAAAAGCGTTCCATACAAACAGCAATAAAAAGGTATGAGATTTTATCTAAAGGGTTTAAAAAAAAACCTGTGGATAAAATAAATTTTTATAATTAATATTATCAAATTAAATAATATATAAAAATCTGATTTTCATGTCCAATTATATTAAAAAAACAATTATTAAAAAAAAATAAATAAAATAGAAAAAATGGTAGCAGAGCGTGGTTCAGTTTACTCATTAAGATATTGAGATAGTGGTGGGATTCGAACGGTACTCATAAGATTACTCACTCCTAATAAAAGTCAATTACCTAGATAAAGTTTTAAATATATGTATTAAATCCTTCTTGAGGCTTGGAAAGGACTAATTTAAGTGAGGAGGCGAATTATGGTTTTATATCCAAATCAAACTATTTTTGAAATTGTAATCTCTGTTTTCAAATTGCTGTTAACTAGTTTAACGGGAGTAGTTTTTTTTATTTTTTATGTTTTTATTTCTTTACTTTTAAAAAAATTCAAAAGGAACAATTGATACCTACACAGGTGGGTGTGTCCACGGTAACTCACGTTACCAAGTGAATCAAAATTTAATAGTTTTTGTATTATAACAACACTAAGTTAAAACATTTTTTAATTGGAATTTTTTCTAGTATTAGCATGATGATCTGCTTTTACCATAATTTTTTTTAAAGCTTTTGGGTTGTCCACAACTGAAATAATAATTTAAACATTTCGGTAACTCACGTTACAAAAAAGGGACAGTACAAAATTTACGTTGGAGTCAATTGCTTTTTTCTGCTCCCGATTCAAAGTTACAAGAATAATTTTTTTTTATATTCAACCTGTGTGTGTTATATAGAAGATGATAAGTTTGTCAAAATTTTCCTATGCCTGTAGAAGACTTTATTATTAAAATTCCATATCAATGTCGGTAACTCACGTTACGGTAACTCACGTTACATTTTGTCTTCATTGGAAAATAGTCTGAAAACAGTTATATAAAATAATTATTATTTGTATACATTACTCAAATCAATGTATACAGTTTTTAAAAGAATATTTTACAATGTTGAAGCCCTTTTTTTATATAGAAGTATTTAGAAAAGAAGTGTTTGGGCAAACAAATTAAGCGACACATATGAAATACTAGAAATTACTAAATATCAGAATAACAGAAAAATTTTATAATACCTGTTATAAACTATAAAATACTAGTCTTAAACAATAGAAGTTTTAAACAGAAGGTGAAAAAGTAGCCTATTTATTTTAATCCTACAATTTTTAGTAGGCTGTCTTATAATACTGGTTAAAACATTACGATGGTGTTTTTAGCAGAAAAAAATAGCAGAAAAAAATCGCTGCGTGAACACAATGCGTAAAAAATATTATTTGAGAATAACAAAACGATATTTGAACAGCCGGACAGTTAGCACATATCGACTAACTGAACTCAACTTCCCGTTTCGTTTGTAACATGTACGTACTCACGACATATTGAACGAACCAAAATCAACTAACAATTTTCTTCCAAAATAAAATGAAAAAATTTCAAAACTGAAAGGACTTAACGTTTTGAAAATCACATCGATACTTCATCCAACTAATAAACTAATGTACAAGAAAAATTCAGAAAATTTTTCGCGCATTAAATATTGCAAAATAAATGATAAAATATAAAAATTGTTAAATTTTGTATCGCAAATACATAAGTTATCGTAAGTTAGAACCAAAATTTCGGGAAAACGGGTAGCCGTGTATTTTCTGCTGGCATGGCATTTTGTTACTTATTATTTTAGTAACATGCAACGAAAATTTGAACCAGATCCTATGCGTCGTTTTCTGGCAACTGACGGCAAAAAATTTTATTGTGATACAAAGCGAATATAATATACTTGTTTCGAAGTCAAATTTCGGGAAAACGATCAGCCGTGTATTTTCTGCTGGCATAGTGGTTTGTTGCCTATTATATTAATAATAACCAGTGAAAATTTGAACAAGATCCTATGCGTCCTTTTCTGGCAATTGACGGCAAAAAATTCTATTGTGATACAAAGCGAATATAATGTACTCGATTCGAAGTCAAATTTCGGGAAAACGATCAGCCGTGTATTTTCTGCTGGCATGGAATTTTGTTACTTATTATATGAGTAAAATCCCACCAAAATTTGAACCAGATCCTATGCGTCGTTTTCTGGCAATTGACGGCAAAAAATTTTATTCTGGTACAAAGCGCCTATAATACTTGATTCGAAGTCAAATTTCGGGAAAACGACCAGCCGTGTATTTTCTGCTGGCATGGAATTTTGTTACTTATTATGTTAGTAAAATTCAAACAAAATTTGAACCAGATCCTATGCGTCGTTTTCTGGCAATTGACGGCAAAAAATTTTATTCTGGCACAAAGCGCCTATAATACTTGATTCGAAGTCAAATTTCGGGAAAACGACTAGCCGTGTATTTTCTGCTGGCATAGCATTTTGTTACTTATTATTTTAGTAACATGCAACGCAAATTTGCACCAGATCCTATGCGTCGTTTTCTGGCAATTGACGGCAAAAAATTTTATTCTGGCACAAAGCGCCTATAATACTTGATTCGAAGCCAAATTTCGGGAAAACTACTAGCCGTGTATTTTCTGCTGGCATGGCATTTTGTTACCTATGATGTTAGTAAAATTCAAACAAAATTTGAACCCGATCCTATGCGTCGTTTTCTGGCAATTGACGGCAAAAAATTTTATCGTGATCGAAAGCGAATATAATATATGTGATTCGAAGTCAAATTTCGGGAAAACGATTAGCCGTGTCTTTTCTGCTGGCATGACATTTTGTTACTTATTATGTTAGTGAAATTCAAACAAAATTTGAACCAGATCCTATGCGTCGTTTTCTGGCAATTAACGGCAAAAAATTTTATTGTGATCGAAAGCGAATATAATATACGTGATTCGAAGTCAAATTTCGGGAAAACGATTAGCCGTGTATTTTCTGCTGGCATGGCGTTTTGTTACTTATTATGTTAGTAAAATTCACACAAAAATTGAACCAGATCCTATGCGTCGTTTTCTGGTAATTGACGGCAAAAAATTTTATTCCTGGCACAAAGCGCCTATAATACTTGATTCGAAGTCAAATTTCGGGAAAACGACTAGCCGTGTATTTTCTGCTGGCATGGCATTTTGTTACTTATTATGTTAGTAAAATTCAAACAAAATTTGAACCAGATCCTATGCGTCGTTTTCTGGCAATTGACGGCAAAAAATTCTTTTGTGATACAAAGCGAATATAATGTACTCGATTCGAAGTCAAATTTCGGGAAAACGATCAGCCGTGTATTTTCTGCTGGCATGGAATTTTGTTACCTATTATATTAGTAAAATCAAACCACAATTTGAACCAGATCCTATGCGTCGTTTTCTGGCAATTGACGGCAAAAAATTTTATTCTGGCACAAAGCGTCTATAATACTTGATTCGAAGTCAAATTTCGGGAAAACGACTAGCCGTGTATTTTCTGCTGACATAGCATTATGTTACTTATTATTTTAGTAACATGCAACGAAAATTTGCACCAGATCCTATGCGTCGTTTTCTGGCAATTGACGGTTAAAAGTTTTATTCTGGCACAAAGCGCCTATAACACTTGATTCGAAGTCAAATTTTGTGAAAACGACCAGCCGTGTATTTTCTGCTGGCATGGAATTTTGTTACTTATTATGTTAGTAAAATTCAAACAAAATTTGAACCAGATCCTATGCGTCGTTTTCTGGCAATTGACGGCAAAAAATTTTATTCTGGCACAAAGCGCCTATAATACTTGATTCGAAGTCAAATTTCGGGAAAACGACTAGCCGTGTATTTTCTGCTGGCATAGCATTTTGTTACTTATTATTTTAGTAACATGGAACGCAAATTTGCACCAGATCCTATGCGTCGTTTTCTGGCAATTGACGGTTAAAAGTTTTATTCTGGCACAAAGCGCCTATAATACTTGATTCGAAGTCAAATTTCGGGAAAACGACCAGCCGTGTATTTTCTGCTGGCATGGAATTTTGTTACCTATTATGTTGGTAAAATTCAAACAAAATTTGAACCAGATCCTATGCGTCGTTTTCTGGCAATTGACGGCAAAAAATTTTATTGTAATCGAAAGCGAATATAATATACGTGATTCGAAGTCAAATTTCGGGAAAACGATTCGCCGTGTATTTTCTGCTGGCATGGCGGATTGTTACTTTTTATGTTAGTAACATTCAAATAAAAATTGAACCAGATCCTATGCGTCGTTTTCTGGGAATTGACGTCAAAAAAATTTTATTCTGGCACAAAGCGCCTATAATACTTGATTCGAAGTCAAATTTCGGGAAAACGACTAGCCGTGTGTTTTCTGCTGGCATGACATTTTGTTACGTATTATGTTAGTAAAATTCAAACAAAATTTGAACCAGATCCTATGCGTCGTTTTCTGGCCACTGACGGCAAAAAATTTTATTGTAATCGAAAGCGAATATAATATACGTGATTCGAAGTCATATTTCGGGAAAACGATTAGCCGTGTATTTTCTGCTGGCATGGCATTTTGTTATCTATTATATTAGTAAAATTCAAACAAAATTTGAACCAGATCCTATGCGTCGTTTTCTGGCAATTGACGGCAAAAAATTTTATTCCTGGCACAAAGCGCCTATAATTCTTGATTCGAAGTCAAATTTCGGGAAAACGACTACCCGTGTATTTTCTGCTGGCACTACATTGTGTTACTTATTATGTTAGTGAAATTCAAACAAAATTTGAACCAGATCCTATGCGTCGTTTTCTGGCAATTGACGGCAAAAAATTTTATTGTGTTCGAAAGCGAATATAATATACGTGATTCGAAGTCAAATTTCGGAAAAACGATTAGCCGTGTATTTTCTGCTGGCATGGCATTTTGTTACTTATTATGTTAGTAAAACACATAAAAATTGAACCAGATACTATGCGTCGTTTTCTCGCAATTGACAGCAAAAAATTTTATTCCTGGCACAAAGCACCTATAATACTTGATTCGAAGTCAAATTTCGGGAAAACGACTAGCCGTGTATTTTCTGCTGGCATGGCATTTTGTTACTTATTATGTTAGTAAAATTCAAACAAAATTTGAACCAGATCCTAGCGTCGTTTTCTGACAATTGACGGCAAAAAATTTTATTCTGGCTCAAAGCGCCTATAATACTTGATTCGAAGTCAAATTTCGGGATAACGATCAGCCTTGCATTTTCTGCTGGCATAGTGGTTTGTTGCCTATTATATTAGTTATAACCAGTGAAAGTTTGAACAAGATCCTATGCGTCGTTTTCTGGCAACTGACGGCAAAAAATTTTATTCTGGCACAAAGCGCCTATAATACTTGATTCGAAGTCAGATTTCGGGAAAACGACTATCCGTGTATTTTCTGCTGGGATGACATTTTGTTACCTATTATGTTAGTAAAATTCAAACAAAATTTGAACCAGATCCTATGCGTCGTTTTCTGGCAATTGACGGCAAAAAATTTTATTCTGGCACAAAGCGCCTATAATACTTGATTCGAAGTCAAATTTCGGGAAAACGATCAGCCGTGTATTTTCTGCTGGCATAGTGGTTTGTTGCCTATTATATTAGTAATAACCAGTGAAAGTTTGAACAAGATCCTATGCGTCGTTTTCTGGCAATTGACAGCAAAAAATTCTATTGATACAAAGCGAATATAATGTACTCGATTCGAAGTCAAATTTTGGGAAAACGATCAGCCGTGTATTTTCTGCTGGCATGGAATTTTGTTGCTTATTATATCAGTAAAATCCAACCAAAATTCGAACCAGATCCTATGCGTCGTTTTCTGGCAATTGACGGTAAAATATTTTATTCTGGCACAAAGCGCCTATAATACTTGATTCGAAGTCAAATTTCGGGAAAACGACCAGCCGTGTAATTTCTGCTGACATGGTGGTTTGTCAGTTATTATATTAGTTACAAGCAGCAAAAATTTGAACCAGATCGTATGCGTCGTTTTCTGGCAATTGACGGCAAAAACAGTTTTTCGCCGAAAAAAGGGACTATAATACTGGATTCGAAGTCAAATTTTGCTACTTAGTATATTAGTAGGGCAGGGCATTTTGTTACATATTTTATTTGTAACAGACAACGAAAACTTGAACCAGATCCCATGCGTCGTTTTCTGGCAATTAAGGGCAAAATTTTTATTCTGGCCAAAATACCTATAATACTTGATATCCCGAAATTTGGCTTCGTATCAAGTATTATAGGCACTTTGTGCCAGAATAAAATTTTTTGCCGTCAATTGCCAGAAAACGACGCATAGGATCTGGTTCAACTTTTGTTTGAATTTTACTAACATAATAAGTAACAAAATTCCATGCCAGCAGAAAATACACGGCTGGTCGTTTTCCCGAAATTTGACTTCGAATCAAGTATTATAGGCGCTTTGTGCCAGAATAAAACTTTTAATCGTCAATTGCCAGAAAACGACGCATAGGATCGGGTTCAAATTTTGTTTGAATTTTACTAACATCATAGGTAACAAAATGCCATGCCAGCAGAAAATACACGTCTAGTAGTTTTCCCGAAATTTGGCTTCGAATCAAGTATTATAGGCGCTTTGTGCCAGAATAAAATTTTTTGCCGTCCATTGCCAGAAAACGACGCATAGGATCTGGTTCAAATTTTGTTTGAATTTTACTAACATAACAAGTAACAAAATTCCATGCCAGTAGAAAATACACGGCTGGTCGTTTTCCCGAAATTTGACTTCGAATCAAGTATTATAGGCGCTCTGTGCCAGAATAAAACTTTTAACCGTCAATTGCCAGAAAACGACGCATAGGATCTGGTGCAAATTTGCGTTGCATGTTACTAAAATAATAAGTAACAAAATGCTATGCCAGCAGAAAATACACGACTAGTCGTTTTCCCGAAATTTGACTTCGAATCAAGTACATTATATTCGCTTTGTATCACAATAGAATTTCTTGCCGTCAATTGCCAGAAAAGGACGCATAGGATCTTGTTCAAAGTTTCACTGGTTATTATTAATATAATAGACAACAAACCACTATGCCAGCAGAAAATACACGGCTGATCGTTTTCCCGAAATTTGACTTCGAAACAAGTATATAATATTCGCTTTGTATCACAATAAAATTTTTTGCCGTCAGTTGCCAGAAAACGACGCATAGGATCTGGTTCAATTTTTGTTTGAATGTTACTGACATAATAAGTAACAAACTGCCATGCCAGCAGAAAATACACGGCTAATCGTTTTCCCGATTTTGACTTCGAATCACGTATATTATATTCGCTTTCGATCACAATAAAATTTTTTGCCGTCAATTGCTAGAAAACAACGCATAGGGTCTGGTTCAAATTTTGTTTGAATTTTACTAACATAATAGGTAACAAAATGCCATGCCAGCAGAAAATACACGGCTAGTAGTTTTCCCGACATTTGGCTTCGAATCAAGTATTATAGGCGCTTTGTGCCAGAATAAAATTTTTTGCCGTCAATTGCCAGAAAACGACGCATAGGATCTGGTTCAAATTTTGTTTTAATTTTACTAACATAATAAGTAACAAAATTCTATGCCAGCAGAAAATACACGGCTGGTCGTTTTCCCGAAATTTGACTTCGAATCAAGTATTATAGGCGCTTTGTGCCAGTATAAAACTTTTAACCGTCAATTACCAGAAAACGACGCATAGGATCTGGTGCAAATTTTCGTTGCATGTTACTAAAATAATAAGTAACAAAATGCTATGCCAGCAGAAAATACACGGCTAGTCGTTTTCCCGCAATTTGACTTCGAATCGAGTACATTATATTCGCTTTGTATCACAATAAAATTTTTTGCCGTCAGTTGCCAGAAAACGACGCATAGGATCTTGTTCAAACTTTCAGTGGTTATTACTAATATAATAGGCAACAAACCACTATGCCAGCAGAAAATACACGGCTGATCGTTTTCCCGAAATTTGACTTCGAAACAAGTATATTATATTCGCTTTGTATCACAATAAAATTTTTTGCCGTCAGTGGCCAGAAAACGACGCATAGGATCTGGTTCAAATTTTGTTTGAATTTTACTAACATAATAAGTAACAAAATTCCATGCCAGCAGAAAATACACGGCTGGTCGTTTTCCCGAAATTTGACTTCGAATCAAGTATTAGAGGCGCTTTGTGCCAGAATAAAACTTTTAACCGTCAATTGCCAGAAAACGACGCATAGGATCTTGTTCAAACTTTCACTGGTTATTACTAATATAATAGGCAACAAACCACTATGCCAGCAGAAAATACACGGCTGATCGTTTTCCCGAAATTTGACTTCGAAACAAGTATATTCGCTTTGTATCACAATAAAATTTTTTGCCGTCAGTTGCCAGAAAACGACGCATAGGATCTGGTTCAAATTTTCGTTGCATGTTACTAAAATAATAAGTAACAAAATGCCATGCCAGCAGAAAATACACGGCTACCCGTTTTCCCGAAATTTTGGTTCTAACTTACGATAACTTATGTATTTGCGATACAAAATTTAACAATTTTTATATTTTATCATTTATTTTCCAATATTTAATGCGCGAAAAATTTTCTGAATTTTTCTTGTACATTAGTTTATTAGTTGGATGAAGTATCGATGTGATTTTCAAAACGTTAAGTCCTTTCAGTTTTGAAATTTTTTCATTTTATTTTGGAAGAAAATTGTTAGTTGATTTTGGTTCGTTCAATATGTCGTGAGTACGTACATGTTACAAACGAAACGGGAAGTTGAGTTCAGTTAGTCGATATGTGCTAACTGTCCGGCTGTTCAAATATCGTTTTGTTATTCTCAAATAATATTTTTTACGCATGGTGTTGACGCAGCGATTTTTTTCTGCTATTTTTTTCTGCTAAAAACACCATCGTTAAAACATTTCTAAATTCATAATGGGAAACCCTTACTGTTTTTTACTTCTCTTTAATATTAACTGATCTTCTGAACTTCAAGTACATCCTACCACCTTTCATTTCAATTTCTTGGTACGGAAGTACATTTAAAACCTGTTAACATTAACAAAAGTAACGTCATTTTCATCTATTTTGAAAAGTTTGTTATTTTGTCCAGAAACGCTCTTCAAACACATAACTTTTGCTCAGGGATGGCATCCACATTACTCTGGCACACATAATTTCTCGAATAAAGAAACAACTAAAGAAATAACTCCTATTTAAGAAACTCCGTAACGTGAGTTACCATTCTGGTAACTCACGTTACATTTTTTAGGTACGTTAAATTTACATTTTTGTTTTTTGTAAAAATATAAAAAAATTAGTTCTGCAATCAATGAGTTATTTGTGATGAGAATACAAAAAATCATATGTCTAAGTCCAATTTCCTAAAAGTTACAGAAACAAATTAATGTTTTGGTAACTCACGTTACAGTTACTGGGTTGCTAATCTTTCATCCATTTCATAATTTTATGAAATTAGTTTGAATTAAAAGCTTTAGGGTTATAGTTACCTTAGATCCTGTAGATCATTCTTCTTTTATCAAAACTTCTCAACTTTCAACTATAACTGTAACATTATTCTTAAAAAGGATACAAAAAAATCAACACACCATTAACAATCAACATAGCCTCCAAACAACTGGCAAAAAAACAAACAAAACACAAGTTCCCTGCAAAAACAGAGTGGTGCCCACTTCCTACATCTAATACACAACACAATACCAGTAATATTATAATTTTATCATATTTTTTATTTTTTTATGTTATGGACCTTTTCTCGTGGACAGACCCAGGTACATATGATTGTGAAGGTATAAAACGAGGGTTGTTTGTAATATAATTTAAAAATGAAATCACTAATACAAAAAAGTTTTACAAATTGTGTTCGGTTAAGAATTAATTAATTGATTGAGTGTAACTTTTTTTTTCTAATTGAATTAAATCGAAAACTTTATCGACAAAAATTCAAATAGATTTTTTTTATTACCTTTCCGTATAGGAAATAAAACAATAATTGATTGAATGTCTTTAATATCAAAGGTTATACGCAAGTATAATTGAAAATTAAATCAAATGCTTTTTAATTTGATTATTCTTTGTCTTGTAAATTAAAAATTAATTTTCATTATCATATTATAAATATCATTTTAGTATATATCAGTTTAAATTATTTTTTCAATATAATATAAAAGAGGCGGCTGCAGGAGCGTATTACTTCAAAAAATTTACTGTGCAATAATTTCAGTTTCAATTGAGATCGAGGTAGAATGCAAAAAAAATTTTTATTACATTCTTTGATTTTTTTGGTTTATGAAAGTAAACCAAAACAATTCTGGTGTTTGCTTTCTGCTCCTGAAAATGGAGGAGAAATGAATGCCCTCCTCCACAGTTTATACATTCTCGATCTTGTGCCTCGAAAAGAGTTGGGCGAGTTCTCTGAGGTTGGCACCCACTTTTGCGAATTTTACGATTTAAGCGTGCGCATTCGTTTGTCCATTATCGTCCAACAAAAGACTCCGATTGCCCACTTTTCGTTTCGGAATAGCCGCCCAAAAACTTTGCCACTGACACCCACAAATTACTTAGATCGTTTATCTTTCGCTTGTTCACCCACCGGTTAATTATAATTAGCATAATTATTAAAATTCTCAGAAAATGTGAAGTTCGCAATCCTTTTTTGGTATTTTGTAATTTTTTTACTGTATTCGTTTGTCTGTCGTTAGTTCAAAACTGTCCACCCCCGAGTTTCATTTGTCCACACACCATTTCGATATCGGAGGTTAAAAACATTTTGCATTAGACTATTACTATAAACGATTTGAACAGAGCCTGGACCAACCAGATCCTGACTCATTTTCGAAACGTTTTCTTGTTTTCGTTTGTCTACCCATCAGTTAATTGTAATTAATTATTAAAATTTTCAGAAAATGTGAAATTGGCACCTATTCATTTTTTAAAATGTCTGGACAAACGGAAAAAAGCCTAAATAAATGATGAAAAAGAGTCTTTAATCGTTTACCCAGTTCTTTTTTGGTTTATTCACGTTAAATTCTTCTTCATCCAGATTTTGTTTTCGTTGGTAGAGGACACTTTTCCTTTCTCCATCTCTGGACCTTACCTTTTTATGACCGAATTTCTATTGTACGAATTGCTGGACGAATATGCACAAAGGAAGGACAAACAATTCAGGTATTTTAAAATTCTTTGCAATTTGTGGATGCCAGCTAGAAACATTTGCAAAAAAAAAATTTTCTAGTCGCTATTTCGAAAAGAAATATTAACAATTTAAAATTTTTTACTAGACAATACTGGACAAACGAATTCGAATCTTAAATCGCAAAATTCACAAAAGACCGGTGGTGCCAACTTCACAGAGCTCAAATTGCGATTTACCCTACTAGAAATTTTAATAAGGAACTCTCAAGTCAATTTTAAACTGCAATGATAATAATTCCTTTGTAGCTAATACAAACAGAATAATTTTGATAACAGGGTATAAATAAAATTATGTACATAATAAACAAACAAGCTAGGTAATATGAAAATATAAAATATTTTTTATTGTTGTTTTTTTAGAGAAGAGAAGAGGGATGTATGAACATCTGTTTACATCTTTCTTTTTTTACATGCATACACATTGTTGTAAAAACAAATCTTACTCCCCCGCAAAGATAAATTGCCTATTTGTGAAAGATAAAAAAGCTACATTGCCTAAATAAACATTTTATTGAAAAATATCAAAAATTAAAAACGGAATAGCTACGCTGTCAAAAACTTACCATCACGCCAAAAAAAAGTACACTATAAAAAACAGGGACTTAAAAATGTGTAAAATGAGTACCGTTTATCACTTTTTGCACTAGTGAGAGCAGTAATTTTATAAAATGGTTTAAAACTACATGGATCTATTTTGTGAAAAACAGAAAATTGTTAAAATCCAAATATGTGTATTTTTTATAAAATAACCAAAACGAGCTGACACAAAAAAATGTTTCAAACTACCTATTTCTTTGGACAATTACTTAAGTAAAAGAAAAAAATATATTTAATTTTCTTGTAACCTCTTAAAAATACCCATGAAACGATTTATGATGTTAATCCTTCATTAAATACAAATTATCACGTGAACATTTGTTCCATCACATTTATATAACTACTTTTCAAAACAAATTTTCTACTTTGCTACGCACTGAAATTTTTATTTTAAATTTCCGATCGAAAAAAACAGTAGGTAGTTATGAACACTCCAATCATATGTTCTCAATAATGATATTATCCATAATCCAATTGACCTTGTTTGTTTAATAAACAATGACAATAACATTTAAAAAAAAAATTTACAAAAATTTAATTAAAAAATAAATACTTATAAATTTTATAAAACATTATGTAAAATTACACCAATTTATAAATTTCTAGTAATTTTACAAAACTCTGAATCTCTACTTTTTACAGTGTAGATAACTTTACACATGTACACACAGAAGTGACCTTTTTCATGTATCTGTGGTGGAGGTTTGAAAAATAGAACACAAAAGAATCACACCCATATGGGTTCCAACGATTTTCAATGCAATTTTTCCACTTTTGCCGTGCTATTTTTTTATTTACACAAATAAAATTTTAACCGAAACACCACGGGAATTTCTTTTCCTAGAAGCTAACAGTAACACATATATATTTATTACATTAAAACTTCGCTCATGGTAAGTATGATAATGATAACATAATATTGTAAATAAATTATAAAAATAAATATTTAAAATAATTTTCTAAGAAACAGCAAATAATACATAGTAAATGAATGACATCATTCGGTTATTGAAACAGAGTATTTATTATTTTAACAGAAAATGCAAAAATATGTCACTAATAATCAATCTGCAAAATCGCTATGTACAATACGTTTCAAAAATTGGAGTAGTTACCTCAAACTATTTTCTAAAGATATTTGAAAAACATTAGGGAAACGCACTATTTCGAAAAAGGTTAAAAATATTACAAAACTTCAAATTCCTACACAAAAAAAGAAAATCTTCCATAAAAAATGAACTAATTTTCTCAAAAGATCTTAGGTATTTTCAAAAAGGTGAGCTTTCATATACACGAACTAAAAATTTAGTAATTGTGCATTGGTAGAGTAATGATTTGCTTTTAAAATGTTCGTCGCTACGGAGTATTAGTTAAAAAAAGACACTATAACTTGATATCAGTATAGGAAATGCTGAAAAAGTGTTGTTAAATTTGAAAACAAATTTTTGGGGGGTTTTTTATTTTGTATGCATATGTATCAAGGTCGAAGTATATTGTCAAAACTAACTAAATTAACCTAACCTTAACTAACTTCACCGCATAGTTCTTATATCAAAGTCTAAATATATTGTCAAAACTAACCAAACTAACCCAATCTTAACTAACCTCACCACCTAGTTTGTATATCAAACTCAAATTTTCAAATTTAACAACAGTTTCCTAGCACTGATATCGAGTTGTAGTATTAGTTTTTCTTTTAGAGCCAACAATAGGTGGAGCCCCACTAATGCACAATTACCAAAAATTTTGGTCTAGACGTAGGTAATATACTAAATAAAATTTTCATTATTACTATTGTCAATTGTGTTCTACAAAAATGTTTGTAACGTACCAGTGAAAACTAGAGTTGATGAACATGCTTTTAAGAAATTAAACATAGACAGACATCTAAAGATCTGTTTCCATACAGTTTTCTTTAGAGAAAAATACCCGAAAATGTTTTTCACGATTGGGTTCAAAATTTAATTGCAAAAAAATATGTAAGTTCGACTTGGGTTAAAGGCGTAATAACTTTTCCTACTGAAATTGACCGTAACAAACATCGTTCAAAAAACAGGTACATACTTTTTTAAAAATTGAATATAGATAACTTTTTAAAACAAGAAAACAAAGCTAATTTAAACTCCTGTCGGTAAGGAGGATTAAATTTCAAAATAAGATCGTGCTTTTCACATCATATATTATAATAATAATTAAGTACATGGAAAATTTACATTTACATATATTTAATAGGATGGGCAAAAAAAAAATAAAATAAAATAAAAATTTACCTTTGTTAAAAGATCCAGTATGATAAATAGTAGTTATAATCGCTTCTACAACAACATTTAAACATTCAGAGATCACAACGATTCGGTTTTAAAATTTTCAACACAAAACTTACACAATGTAACACACTAAAACAGTAGTAAACACTTTTTTTTCTATATTCACAAAATAAAAATCGCGTAATATTTATTATCAACTTGGTATGTATTATAGAGATAATAATTAAGTTTTCTCTTTTCAAAAGAAAATAAAAAACACTAAAAACACAATTGAAAACACTAAATCTTCCCCGATCACAATTCTTCTGACGTCTGATTTTCTAACAAAATGGCGTTAAAATACACTTATTCAAAAAATCGAATAAAAAAATTAAAACAGAAACAATAAAAAAACAAAAAACACTTTTAAAATCAAGTTTTCTTCTTTGCTCTACGACCAACGTGGCACTTCAATTCTTAACTACCTTCAAATGTATTGTAGGTATTTAATTCACACAGAATTTCTTCAAATATACACTTTTTTTTAAATAATGAAACAATTTAAAACAAACAACAGGTTAAAATTTGTGATATACCTATTTGAATATTTCTTTGTGGGGGTTCGTCTGAATTCAATTTAAAAATATCTTTGATGAACCCACTCTGAAAATTGTCTATTACCTCTAAAAACAACACTGACACTCACAAACACGAACTATTTTTAAATATCAAATTTTTTGAAACGAGAAATTCATTGTTTACTTTTCAAAAAATTTCCGAAATTTAATCAATTATTGCACACACTTTTTTTTTTAAATTGAAGCGACGGAAAAGCGAACCATCATCTCCTTTCTTCAAAAATGATTTCACGACAAGAATTCCAATACACACACTACCGATCGCGATTTTTGTTTTTTCTTTGTTGTATTACAAAATTCCGCGATTACATTTTTAAATCACTTGTATTTGAAGTTGAATTTTATTTGTAATTTTGACGGGCGGAGTTTTAACGAGTATTTGGATATTTCAAATGAGAATTTTAATATTTTTTTTGAAAAATTTGAAAAATGATTTGAAAAATACTTGATATACACCGTCCTTTGATTCGTATATCTCAAAATGATGAGGTACTTGTTTGCAACTGGCAACCCAGGCCCAGTGATGGCGATCGGATGCTATGCGCAGGTGCCGTTTGACGACTAGTGTAAGTTTTATTGTGGAAGGGGAGACGGTCGGGCACGACGGTAATCTGTGGAACCACTTTGGTTCCCGTTATGCTAGTGTTATTTGCTAGACCTCGATACGTATGTGTAGTGTAGTTAAATGAGTGTTTTTCAATAAGTCAGAATCACAAGGATATGATATGATACGTATTTTAAGTTGTTTTTGTTCATTGTTTACTAAAATCATTTGGCTATTAATAAAATTATTTTTATAAACTTTTTATTAACATTCATTGTATGCACCGAACGAACAAAAGATTAAGAAAAAGTATTTCAATTATTGCAATAATTTTAAATACTTACGCTCTAACGGGACTTTAACGAATTAAACAATACTTCATTAAAAAAAATGTTGCTGAATATCCTAGGTCAATATGATTACTATTATGAAATTTTTTCGGTTTAGTAAGCGTATTTTGTAGGGCTGTCAAGTTTTGAGTAACCGAATTTAATCACTTATTATTGCACGAGAGGTTTGTATTTTTTCGAATATATTTGGGTTTGTTTAACGAAAATTTGTTGCCTAACAATTTTAGGGGGACCACTAGTGTGACATTAAGTTGTAGAAAACACAAATTTATTCAGAAAATATATAAAACTCAAGTGTAATACGGTAAGACAATTTAACGAATAAAATAAATTAGTATAATTCATATTATTATATAATGCATTGTTACCATGGTTCTGAAATCAGTTAAATTTACCAATCCGAATTTTTGTTCCGTTTGTATCGTCTTTGCCTACAGTGAAATGACCAATGAAATGTTTTCGCTGTAAAAATCTGTCCTAAATTTTTTTCCATGGTACCTAAAAGTGAAAAAACTACAATATTCTTATGAAACTTGATACACATGAGTTAAATTGTTATTTGAAAAACCTGGTGGAAATTCAAGAAAAGCAACCGTTTTATCCAACTATATAATCAAGGGCGTATTTAAGCGAAAGTTATATAGGCTGCAGCCTATAGGCTTACACAACAAAGGTTCCCACTTGAGAATTTTGGTTACCTAAATTTTAAAAATAAAAAATGTCTTTGTTTTAAAACTGTGGTACGACAAGTCTTCTTATCATAATAGACAATTCCGCAATTATTTTGTTTGAATTAGTCCAGCTAAATTCTTCAGTGGATAACCCATACGAGAGTCAGGGTCGTGAAGAAAAATAGAGAGCCTCGGGAGAAAATACCCTTATTAAAATTTTGCTCTCCCAAAAAGTAAGGGAAAAAAAGCTCCTTTTACTTATTCCCGAGTTTCCTACCGTTAGCTACGAATTCTCTCTTCAAACCTGGACCCCGGTGCTGCAACCCGGACTACTCTGCTCTCTCGACGGGCCTGACGAGAGATGAGTCAATACTCACACTCAAAGATGAGTCAAACATTCATACAATTTCAGACATTCGCTGAGGTAAGAGAGGATCATAATGCTTTTCAGTATTTAAGAAAATATTGTTTCCTCCGAAACTATACGAAATGCAAAGTTTTTATAAAAATCAAAAAATGAGTTCTTTCCCTTAAAAAATTTTAAAACTGTATCATCATCCTTAGGAAAATCCTGAACAAATTTATCAGGAATGGATCGTTTTAATTCTTCTTCACCTTTCTTTGAATTTCTTTGGTTATTAAAATCATAGTGGCATTCATTAAAATGCCCAGGTGTCAAATTTTATTAAAATTGGTTCACACGATTTTGAACAGCATACAAAAATGTGATTCTTTAAGTTAACTTTGAACTTTCTCTCGGGCAAACAATACATTCGACACATTTTAGTATATATATATATATATATATATATATATATATATATATATATATATATATATATATATATATATATATATATATATATATATATATATATATATATAGATAAGTTGCATCCGGTTGACTTATTTTGATCTCTAGAATACGTGATAGGTCTATGTTACAGTAGTTTTGGAACAGTCTGCATAAATATTCGAATTTTAAAATAGTTTCTCAAAATTGATCAGATACCCGATTGAACTATTATTATTTCAAAACAATCATCCCTTAAGTTAGCTGTGATAGTAATAATCACTTATTATTACACGAGAGGTTTGTATTTTTTCGAACAAAATTTGGGTTTGTCTATAACGAAAATTTGTCCCCTAGCAATTCAATGAGAAGAACTGTCACCTAACAAAAACGCGACAACGAAGCTTTAGTATTTTTGGGTTGGCAGTTCTTCGAGTTAAATTGCTTTTAGACGAGAAATTTGAGTTGTAAAAGACACAAATTTATTCAGAAAAAATATAAATCTCAAGTGTAATACCGTAAGATAATCTATATATATAAAAGAGAAATACCACTGACTCACCTATCACAAAATCTCCAAAACTACAATACCTACAAACTTGAAATTTGGCACGTAGGTCCCTATTCGGTCGTAGGCGCTCGCTAAGAAAGGGTTTTGTAAAATTTTTTGTCTAACTATCGAAATTTACGAAAAACCCTAAAATATTAATTTTTTATTACTGTAATACAGCAATCTGTGGCCAATTTATCAAAAAATTATACAATTTTTAAATTGTTGCTAAGTGTTTGGAAAGAAAATTTTTTGTAGTTTTTAAGTATTAATAAATATTTCTATAGATACCACCTAAAATATTTTTACCTATGTCTACTATGAAATTACTTATTTACTATACAAAATACTATTTTCAAAAAATTCAAATAAATAGTTTTGATGAATTTTGACTATGTTACACAAACCCTTTTAAAATCTCGGAATAAATAAACGTCAGTTTAAAATTGATCCCCAGGAGTCTGAAGCAATAAAAATTACGCAAAACTAAATGATCAAAAGTACTCCACTCCTAAAAATCTAAATAAGTATGGTTGTCTACAGAAAAGTCACAAGTTGTTAAAATTAGGTACCGATATTTCTGAAATAAGAATACGGCTACGGTGGAGTCGTTTGACGAGCAGAGCAACTTTCAAAAATTGGTTCACTGGTGGATACGTGATACCCTATATTCTAATATAGACTATTCTAAAGTAAACGGCTGGACGAATCTGTACCAGATTTTTCTGAAATAGTATTGAGATCCTAAAAAATGAAAGCTTTCTAGAATGAATGAATCTTAACCAAATTTTGCTAAAACATTACTGAGGTCATGAAATAAATCAATGTGAAGTTGAAATGACCCCCTAGGGTGCTGAGGACCCAAAAATGGTCTAAAAAAGACGGCGAATCTTGACTAAATTTTACTTAAACAATACTGATATTTTGAAAAAATTAAGTGAGATTAAAATTATTGCCTAGGATTCTGGAGTTATATAAAAGGCAATAAATTAATGGCTGGACGATTAGTTCAGGTCCAGAAATGTTCTCCAAAACACTTATTAGGCGAGAATTATGCTCAGAATTTTATAATATCAAATTTGAATGAACCTGGGGGTTAGAATTGTCCGTCAACTCCATCAAACAAGCCCCAAATTAATTGTGATATTAAAATTGTCCCCTACTGTTTTGGTGACCCAAGCAAGGCGTAAAATGGAAATACTCCTAAAACTACCTATTGATACAGGTATTTAGGTACATAAAGGTGCGGAAATTAGCCGTGCTATTAGTTGAAATATGAAGATTGCTACTTTAGAGTCGTTTGACGAGCGGAGCCAGGCATTACAAATAATTGATGTACAGAATTTCCGAATATCTAATTTAAAATTGATCTAATCATTTGACCAATAATTAAAATAATTTTACGTGGGTGAAACCACGAGCCACAGCTAGTTTAAAGAATAAAATAGATTTGTATAATTTATATTATTATTTAATACATTGTTACTATGGTTCTGATATCAGTTAAATTTACCAATAGGAATTTTTGTTTCGTTTTTATCGTGTTTGCCTACAGCGAAATGACCAATTAGATGTTTTGTACTATTTTTTCCGCTGTCAAAATTTGTCCTAACTTTTTTTCCATGGTAAAAGTGGAAAAACTATACAATATTCTTGTGGGACTTGATACACATGAGTTATTATTCGACAACTTTAAAAAAAAAGGTATGGTAATAAAATTTAAAAAAAAATATGATTGGTTAAAAAGGACGACAAGGATAAAAAAGAAGCTTGTATAGTGACAGTTCAATTTACTTATCTCTCTCACACAAAGATGTATCAAACTAAGTCGGATTTACATAGCTTAAAAAAAAACTTCATAATTCAAAAAGTTAAATGAATGTATATGTATAATTTTTAAAACTATTGATTTAGATTATAATTTAACATTTCTAAATCGTATTTTGTATTGCGATTTTGAATTGAAAAGTAATATTTATGAATGTTGCTGCAAGAGGGCAGTTTCGTACTGAAAATAATTTATTTCATTTTTTGCTATAGTCTAAATCCAACTTGTAAAATTTTATTACGTTTACTTTTTTTTTAGAGTTGTCGAATAATAAATCTAGCGCAAGTAGACAAAAGGACTTAAGTCCATTTTTTATATTTTTTTTATTTAATAATAAGGACCAAGAGACTCTATCTCATATATTTCCAAAAGGGCAAAATTCATTTCCACCCCTAACATCATTTTTTATGCACTTGTTATAAAAAAAAATTCTTTTCAGAAACTAACAAAAGAAGTTAAGGTCTTAAAATTCTTAATAAAATAATAAATAAGTACATAGTTTAATTAAATTGGAAATGCATTTTTATGGCAACAACTACCCGCTAAAACGGGTTAAGTTCACAAATGGTTTTAATAATGAAATTTCTTGTTGTTTTTTATATGTTAAGTCCATAAAAATGTCTTAAAAAATTTTAGTTTAAGGTTTAAAGTTAATTTTTTTTATGATTTACTGTGTTACATGTTAAGAAAGTAATTGATTAAAAAAAATTTACAAAATGTCATGTAAACTTGAAAACAATTCAAATAAACCGATGTTGCCTACATTTCATTATAGTTTTTACTCTCTACTGTAGAGTTGATATTTTGGACTTAAGTCCTTTTGTCTACCTGCGCTAGAAATTATCTCGAATAAATTTCATATTTCGAAATTATTAAACGGATCATTGTGGTTATTTTGTCTTTTATAAAAATTTCATACATAATATATTATATAGGTATTGTGTTACATACTCTCATGTATAAAGTATAACCACACACATATACACAATTAATTTAGTGTCAAGTTCATAATGAAACATATAATTATGAATTATGACAAACGTCACAAATATATTCTACATGAAAATAACAACTTATTTCATGTCAAAAATTAATTTAATTAAATTTCATAATTTCATTTATCTCGATTTAGTTGAGTCTGTTGGTGTTCCGAGAATATCGTATAACTGTTACTAAAAATTTTACATTTCAATTTTACATATTATTAGTATACATACATATAAAACATTTATTGTCAACACTGAAAGAAAAACAATAAACGTCCATAAAATCAATATGTAACAAATGTGATAAGTATGGTTAAAAGTCAAAAACATTTAAATTTGCAAAAGGCAATTTTTACAGTGTCTGGAAATTACCAAAATACCACAATACACAATTTTTTTTTTAATAAATTTTGTTCAGTAATTTTTTTTTTAAAGTACAGCTAAACCTTTTTTTGTGCGGTGGATAGGGACCGCATAAAAAAAAATTGCACAAAAAAAATGTATTCAAAAGCTTTATAAATAGCTGTAAAAAGTATAGTTCGATTCAGATTGTAAAAAAAAAAAAACTATTTATGCCGTAGATCGGGACCGCATAAAATTGTTTCATCGAAAATACAAAACTCAGCACGCTCAAAACTTCACGATTTCCTTAGAAATTGCTTTTTAAAAAAAAAATAATAAAACATTAATTTAGACATAAGAACATTTTATCGCAATTTTATAATTTGAAAACTGTGATAAATACATCTGTAAAAAAAAAAATTAATGATGCAATATTGCAATTACTTATATTCTTATGCAACGTACTGATTAAATGCTTAAAAACTATTCATAAATAACTCTATCAAAGTAAATTATTATAATTAATATGTAAGGAAAAGATTAGATGACTAATAATTTAATGAAAGGATTAGGATATTAGGTGTTTACGTCATCAAAATGAGAAAACAAATATTAATTTTCTGTTACCGGTTTCGATGTATTAACCCAATCTTCATGGTACTTAGATGCTTTATTATAAAAGTAAACAAAAACATTAGAAATGTCAAAAAATATTTTTTTATAAAAATATCAAAAATTTAGAAAATTAAAAATTTTTAGAAACATGCAGTAGTTACTTACATAAAAAGTTTTTTGTTGTGTTAAGTAGTTAGTATTTAACCCTTTCGCTACTAGTGGTACTTAGAAGTCCAGTCTTTTTCTGCATTGAAAATACCAGGAATAATTACTCTACTTTTAAGTATCTAAAAGTTTTTTTCTATAAAATCTAATAGATACGTTATAAATATGTTAAGCCATTAATCCCATTTAATCGTTATGTATCCTTATTATCAGATCTATGATATAACATACATTTTGTTGAACTAGATATTAAAATTTTATTTAACAAAAAAAAAAATGTGTTAGTAAAGTTACTGGTACTTGTAAGTACCACTAGTAGTTAACCGACAAAATACATTCGGTAGTTAAGGGGTTAAGGTAAAAGACCCGGTAATTGACCCTGGCCCAATTTTTTACCCTTTCAACTTTTTTATAAATTAATAAAAAAACTATCCTATTTTAAATAAGAAAAAAAATAAATTCTTAATTTAAAGTAATCTATTCTGTGTATAATGAACAGCAATTTAAAAAGTTTGGAATATATTAACTAGGGTAAGAGACCCGATGACCGATCACTATTTTTAGCTGTATCATTAAATTAGCTTAAAAAAATTAAAAAAATAAACAAAACACCCATTTTTTTTTCTTAATAAGTATGAAACCAAGTTTTTTTAATCCAATGGATATGTTTTTAAGAAAATATAACCCAAAAATTTTGATTTATCAATGTTTTTGTTTTATAATTTGTTGACGTCTATTAAAAAGCAGACAGAAAATATTAACCTCCTTTGAAAGATCAATACACTGACCCCTATGAAGAATCGCGCATTAATGTACATCACGTACCTTCTACTATCGAATATTTGAACCATTCTCTTTCAGCCACTTTGACACTCTATCCACTACAAGGGGTCAGTCTGTGTCATAGAGTATCACAGAATGACACCTTGTGAAACATAGCAGCAATGACAGAAGGGTTTAAATATTCGATAAAATAAACCACTAAAATACTGTATTTTCTTTCGCTATCTAATTATGCTTTAAAAAACATTGTGTACATTCTAACATGATTCTAACTTATCTATACGCCATTGTGAATTTTTAAACAGTTAAATTAAGTATATGACGTATATATTTATATGTTGTTTCAAATCTAAATGTCTGACGTTTTTATTTCAATTTCGAAGTTTTAATTCATTATTAATTATTTTTCAATTGATTTTACGTTCTGAAATAAATAAAATATTAAAGTGAAATTATAAAAACGGTTAGTTAAGTGTTTTAAACCCAAAATTAAAAATGTTTATAAAATAAATATGCAATATATAATTCTCAAAATGCGGTACATAACTGTAAAATTCAGATCCCAAGAAGAATCAGTCATACAAATAATATTTAACGCATATAAAATTTAATTTAGCTATCCTAATCTCTTAAGTGGACTAATAACAATTATTTGTATACTTTTATTATGCTAATAACTTTAAAAATTCGGTGAAAAATGTTACAATTTATAACTCATGTGTTTTGAATAATGATCATCCATCATATTAAAAATTCACGAATTCAACAAAAATTTTTCGATATATATATATGTATTTCTTAAATTAAGTGAGGAGGCATTAAATGTGAGGTGAATTTAAATTGAAAAATAATCATTCTATTAATAATAATTTTTTTTATCAAAGGTTTCTTTCAGAAATAACTTCATTAAGATATAAATGTCAAAACTGATCGGACTTATAACCCCGATCGACAATGGGGTCTTTTACCCTAAATAAAAAAATTTTTTTAAGTTTAAATTGAGTGTGCAATCTATTTTTTAGTTATTGTCTAAACTTTTTACGATAGAAACTACGTCGTTTTGATCTGTGCAATATTCACCATGTAAGTATGAAAATTTAATTAAGAATATATGAACAGGTTAATATTTGTTTAAATTTTATTTTTAAATACTTATAAAATACCTTAGAATGATTTTTATTATTAAAATATGAGGGTCAATATTACTAGGCCCAATTCTAAGGGTAACCCTTTTTATATGTTATTGAAGTTGTTGAGGGGAAAATTTCTGGAAAACATTGACGTAAGTGTTGTCCAATTTCGACAAATCAGTAGCCAGATTAGCATTTGGATGAATAGAGGAGATCCACGAAAAATCGCCACTTTTAACATTTTTTCGATGTTGTTCAATTCTTTGCGATAGACGCTGTTTTGTGTTACCCACAGTAATTAATGTTTAGGTTTCTTACTTTCTTTTATTTTTGGTCCATATTATACACTTTAATGTCCATTTTTTTTAAGAACCGTATATAGAAGTCCGCATAAAAATGGTTCAGCTATGTTTATATACACCTTTATTTTTAGGATTTCGAAATCTTTGTAAATTCCTTATGTCCGTCACCACATTTTTTACCTCTTTTAAACAGTCAGTATCGGATCTTACGTAATTTAATGGACAGTGTCTGAAATTTTTAACTCATATAGAAAGTAAACGGTTTACATAATCATATTATTAACAAAACAGAGGCTAATTTTAACAATTAAAGAAAGGCAAGAAATATTTTATCCCGAGAATTATGAAAAATTCTAACTACTGACTATGAAATTCTCACTTAACGTGTGTTCAACACGCACTTTGCCAATTTTTATTATTTATTTTAAATTAGAAAATGTAGTCATCTTAACAAAAGAAAAATGAATTATATTTTTTTCTTTTATAGTGTATAATCGTATAAGCAGGCAGTTGCGTAAAAATACATTGAAGAAAAAAAACGGTATTCCAAATGTTGAATGAACTCCAATGGTGAGTTGATTATGTAAAATAAATTATAAATTCAGTTATAATTTTTTTTTGTAATAAATAAAAATAAAAACGCCGTGAGCAGCGGGGCCCCATCACGGTAGTCGAATTTTCCCCTTCATCTTCGGTATTGAATGTCTACAAGCGAAATGTGATTGAAAGTCTACAACCGAATTGTCATTTTGTTGGTTTCAAAACTGGTGATGAGTGTTCGGCTGATCGAGGCTTTAAAAAAAGGTTTTAAGTATTTAAGGGCTGTATCTCAGTAAATTTCAATTTTGTGTCGAAAACAGGTAGCAGAAAAAAAGCCAACACAATTCGTACGAGGACATTCCTGCCCATGTTTATCCGCTAATTGCCTTTATGTTTTAGTTTTAAAAATTAAAAAAGAACCTTAAATAGTAAACTGGAAGGCCTTTATAAAGATATTTTTTCTTTCCAAAAAAATCCAAAATTTCTATTTTATAAATACTAAAAATCCAAAATTCCTAATTTATAAATAAACAGTGACTTTAATAACATTTTTAAATTACTTAATATGTATGTATTTCATTTGTCATAAAAGTAAGTTCACTTTTTTTTAAATTTTTTAAAATTACTATTCGCCTACTTGTATTTAGAATAAACATAATGCTTTTAAAACACATTTAACAATAGCATTCAATTCCGATGTAAAAATGGGAGAAGTGGGGGGAAAAGTGATGCGGACTCCCTACAAGGTACTAGCTGGATACTAACTGAATACACGTACAAAATTTCAGCCCTCTAGGTTTCCTTATGGAGTCTCTAGACGTGTTAGAAAACAAGCAAAAAAATTAAGGAAATATTGGCGTAAAAATCGTGGGGGTAAGGGTTAAAAGTTGAAACCTCCAAAAAACAGTGTCTGGCTATTAGCTTAACCTGTACACCAAATTTCAGCCCTCTAGGTTTATTTGGGGAGATTTTGACCCGAACGAAACTGTTAAAAAACAAGAAAAATCATGTTCTTTTGGATATAAAAATGGTGGGGGTAGGGGTTAAAAGTCGAGACCCCCAAAAGGCACCCCCTTGATACTAACTCAATCCGAATACAAAATTTCAGCCCTCTAGGTTTATTCGGGTGACCTGTGCGAGTGGTACAAACTTCGAAAACGTCGAAAATGCATGAAATTGTAGCTTAAAAATGAGGTGGGTGGAGGTAAAATATTAAAACCTCCAAAAAGCACAACCTAGGTACGAACTTTATCAACACACCAAATTTCAACCCTCTACGTTAATTCTGGGGGGCTGGGGGCCTGTTAGATCCAGCGAAAATCGTTTTTCCCCCCTCTACTCCCACCATATCATCCTAGGAAGCTGAATTTTGGATATGTTGTAGATAATTGACCGAAACATTATTTAAAACCGGTTTGGAAAAGTTTTATTGCTTTTCCGCCCCCCACCACCCCCTTAAAGGTCGGGTCAGAAAAAAAATTTGCCCAAAATTTGACCCCACTTTGATAGTATGAGGTGCCTCGAAAATGAGCCCCATTTACCAAATTTCATCTCTTAACTTCCATAGGGGGGCCCTACACAAATTAAAAGGTGGCGGGAAAATATATATATATATATATATATATATATATATATATATATATATATATATATATATATATATATCAGACATTTTTTTTTTCTACATATTCGTGTTCTACGGGTCCGAAAACGGATAGCGCCCCTACTCTCGCCTCTCGCAGCTCTTATCGTATAGACTGTATAAGTCTAATTTTTCGGAGAAAATTCGACTAAAAACTATACAATATCAATAGAAATTGGATTACACTATCTTTCTCTTATTTGTGTGCATGCGCAACTGCGCACATTTTCGCAATATTAATGTACAGTTGAACCTCTTTTTATGCGGTACATAAGGACCGCACAAAAAAATCGCACAAAAAAAATATTCATACACTTTATAAATAGTTATAAAAATTGTAAGAAAAACTTTTTTTATGCAGTGGATCGAGGGGCCGCATAAAAAAATTATGATAGAAAATACATAACTCAAAACGCTCAAAACGTTCAAAATTTCACGGTTTCCTTAGAAGTTGTTTTTCTAAAGAAGATAAACCATTAAGTTACACATATTATGAAAATTGTGGTAAATACATCTGCAAAAAAACTTGATGATGCAATAACTGATATTCAACTTATACACGGAGAGAAAATTCATAGAAAAATTACTGTGCTCAGCACTACAATCGATGTGTAAAAGCCAAACATATTCAATTTTGTACGGTAAAAATATAAAAATTATAATTAATCATAGAAAATTTAAAGGATAGAATATTGTTTCCGTAATATTAGCTCCGTAAAATTTGTAAAACAGCACAGTAAAAAGTTCCATTCCCGACAAAAAAATATTTTTTAATTATTTTTCTTACAAAAATTACCATGCTGTCTTATAATATTTCAAATGCTATCTGCTAATAGTAGAAAGAAAGAGAGAGAAGGTATCAACGCTGTCACATAGCCAGGCAGGCTGCAGAAGGTATCAACACAATTATACATGAAGGTCACATAGCCAGGCTGGTGTGGCAAGTAACAGCGAGGCTGGTGTGGTATGATGTGCAAACACTATTCATTAGAATGTCTTACAGGACGGTCACCGTTTAATTCATCATTTTGTCACTTCACTATCTTCGGTATTAGAATATATTGTTGCCAATCATTTTGTATGCATCGATTGTTCCTCAGTGCGTACAGCCCAAGTAACATAAGGTTGCGGGTCAGATGCGCAAATGAAAGAGTACGACAGCAAGAATTAAACTATAACATATATGCATAAGAGTGTGATAGAAGTTGTGTTAGCACATTAAATTTTACCATGCTAGCACAACAATTTTTATGAAGCCATGACTAATACTTTTTACGTTTCAATTTAATAATATTTACATGATCGTAAAATATTTGTAAATTATATATCGTAAATTGTTCGTCGATCGCGCACGCATTATAAGAGAGCATGGTAATTTTTCTGAAATTTTATCTACAAAGATTATATGATTTTTCTCTCCGTGTACAATGTAGGTACTGATTAAATGCTTAAAAACCATCATTAACTAATTTTAGCAAAGAAAGTTATTATATAATTAATGTTTAGGTTTCCTATCTTTTTTTTATTTTGATACACACTATGCACTTTAACAGACACTTTGTAAAAAATCGCATAAAAAAATCACATAAAACAAATTGCTCAAAAAAAGAAAAAAAAATTGGAAAAAACCGCATAAAAAAGGTTCAGCTGTACATATTATTATGTGTGTGTGTTTATGTTGAATTAAAGTGGGAAAGTAAAAAGTATTACACCTTGAAATACTTTTGTGAATTTATATTTATTTGATTTTAAAATTGTGTTGGATTCACATTTTGCACATGAATTCATTCTGATTAGCTACAATGAATAAATATGTGATAAAAATGAAAAAGATAAGTGAATAATCTATGTAGGTACATGCGTTTCGTTTCTCTACCTCTTTAGAATGTGATATAAAGGAGGTGACAAAAACTTCCCCATTCTCTTATAGCTCATTTACAGCGCTGAATCACCGCATTAGACAAATGAGACGAATGTCTAAAGCCCGGTTTTCTGTAGGGCAGGGTCAAACTGTCTATTTTGAAATACAGCAATCCCCCGAAGAACACGATTAATTGGTTCCGTGTTCTTTGAAACCGTGTAGTTCGAGACCACCAAAAGATAGGAATTTTTTATTACAAGTGTGAAAATAAAAAAATATAAAAAAAACATTCCGTTTAATTTGCAAGTTGTGGGTATTTCAAACATATTGCGACTGTTAAAACCTACTTTTCGTTATCGAAAATTATTGATAACGGACTACTTATCATAAATTGGTTATAATTGTTTAATTTAAGCTCTATTAGTCCTTCTGATTTGGTTACCAATAGAATATTTTCGAAAAAATTAGTTTTCGATACTTTTCGTAAAGTTACGAAAAATTTCGAAAACTAATTTTTTCGAAAATATGCTATTAGTGACTAAATTAATAGAGCTAACAGAGCCTAAAGAAACCAGTTATAACCAATCGATGATAAGTTACGTGGTATCGATAATTTTCGATAACGAAAAGTAGGTTTTGACAGTCTCAATATGTTCGGAATACCCATAACTTGCTTCGCTTAAGCCTTCAAAAATTTCGTTATTTTTTCGCTACGACGCACCGTATACGATATATTTACGATCAAAAGTTTACGTCTACGTAAACGTTTGATCGTAAATATCTCGTTAACGGTGCGTCGTAGCGAAAAAATAACGAAATTTTTGAAGGCCTAAGCGAACCAAGTTATGGGTATTCCGAACATATTGCAACCATACTGGTATTGCTTTGCTAGATTTGGCACAGTATTCGTTTTGGTCTTGATAGGACACAAATTTTAAAATTGAGACAAAACTTAAAATTAAGACGCATTTTGCACATTGGTTCGATCACTTATAGCCAACAACGAAAGGTATGATAATGGCGTAGGAACGAGCATTTTCCAGAATTTTGGAACAATTTATGTGCATTTTATAAATGACATTATTTTGTAAATAAACAGTAACGATGTTAAAAACGCCGTGAGCAGCGGGGCCCCATCACGGAAGTCGAATTTTTCCCGTCATCTTCGGTACTGAATGTTTACAAGCGAAATGTGATTGAAAGTCTACAAGCGATTTGTCATTTTGGTGGTTTCAAAACTGATGATGAGTGTCCGGTTGATCGGGGCTTTAAAAAAAAGGCTTTAAGTTTTTAAGCGCTGAATCTCAGTAAATTTCAATAGGAGTTAGCAGGAAAAAAGCCAACACAATGCGTACGAGGGCATTCCCACCCATGCTTATCCGCCAATGGCCTATGTGTTTTATTTTTAAATATTAAAAAAAGACATTAAATAGTGAACTGGAAGGCCTTTATAAAGATATTCTTTCTTTCCAAAAAAATCCAGAATTTCTATTTTATAAATAAAATAAAAAATGACATCAATAACATTTTTTAAATTACTTACATATGTACCTATTGCATTTGTGATAAATGATAGTATTTATTTCATTTGTTTCTTTAAATTTAGTCTGCCTACCGTATTGTTATCGATATAAATCACATTTAACCACATATAACAACGTTATTGAATTCCGATGTAAAAATGGGGAAAGTGGGCGGGGGGGGGGGGGGCAAGGTAACATGGAATCCCTAAAGGGCACACCCTCAATATTAACTGAATACAGATACAAGGGCAATATTAACTGAATACAGATACAAAATTTCAGCCTTCTAGGTTTACTCAGCGAGTCTCTAGGAGTGTTAGAAAATAAGCAAAAAAATCAAGGAAATATTGGCGTAAAAATCGTGAGGGTAAGGGTTAAAAGTTGAAACCTCCAAAAACCAGTGGCTGGCTATTAATTTAATCTATATAGACAAAATTTCAGCCCTCTGGCTTTATTTGGGGAGATTTTGACCCGAACGAAACTGTTAAAAAACAGGGAAAATCATGTTCTTTTTGGTATAAAAATGGTGGGGGTAAGGGTTAAAAGTTGAGACCCGCAAAAGGCACCCCCTTGATACCAAATCAATTCGAGTACAAAATTTTAGCCCTCTAGGTTTATTTGGGTGACCTGTGCGAGTGGTACAAACTTCGAAAACGCCGAAAAAGCATGAAATTGTAGCTCAAAAATTGGTGGGGGTGGGGGTCACATATTAAAACCTCCAAAAAGCAGACCCTAGGTACGAACTTCATCAACATACCAAGTTTCAACACTCTAAGTTAACTCTGGGGGGCTGTGGGTGTGTTAGATCCAGCCAAATTAGTTTTTTCCCCTTCTACTCCCTCCAAATCACCCAAGCATTATTTCCAACCGGTTTGGAAAAGATTTATTGTTTTGTTTCCCCCCACCACCCCCTTAAAGTTTGGGTCGGATCCAAAATTTGCCCCAAATTTGACCCCACTTTGATAATATTGTTGTGCATCCAAATTTTAGCTCCCCCCTCCATAAGGGGCACTATAGAGTCGTGTTCTATGAGTCCGAAAACGGATAGCGCCCCTACTCTTACCTCGTCCCGTTCTTATCGTGTAGGTTGTATAAGTTTAATTTTTTCAGTTGAAAAATTCGACTAATAAAACATTGTTATTGCTTTTAAAACAGTATATTTGGTATATTTTGCTTCTAATTGTGATTTCTACATAGAAACATAAACTATTAATTGATTGTTTTGAATATTTGTTTTATTTGATTAAATGGTCCATTCCTTAAAAATGCTGTTCTATCATTATATTATCAATTAATTTTTCGATTACTTAATCACATTATGTATATTTACTAAATCGTTTTATAATAAAAAGACAATTTTTTTTACTTTACTCATACCACTTTATTTAACTCGGGAATTCCCAGTGTCACCTCTAGGTGACAGTGATTTGTGATATTTTTTACAGGCAATATAACATATTTTAAAAATAAATGTGTTACGACTAAAAATATCTTAATACTAAGTAGTATTCATGGTTTTAGTTTGGCAACACTGAAGTTATGTTAACGGTCAAATTAATTATGTTGTTTCAAACGATTTGCTGTTTTATTGCGCGTGAGTGTATCTTGTGGTATTTTCGTTGTTATAAAAATGTCTAAAGCAGCTTCCACATTCTCGCCGAGGTTGGACGAGTCGAGAATGTAGAGGGTCATTTCGTTGTGCTTCGCGGTTGGTGTTTCAATGCTATTCTTATGCCTCGGCCAACCTCGCGAGGAACTACTTCGTCCAACTTCGGCGAGAATGTGGAAGCTGCTTAAAGAGCAGGTACTGTTATTATTGTTATAACAAATTATTATTTAAGAATCAAGCTTATAATGAAAGTGATTTTTTGCCGGTATTTTCATACCGTTTTATCAGTTCATATTACAAATAACATGTCACAGACAATTAAAACTTTGAATAAAGTGGTATTAGTAAAGTAAAAAAAAAATTGTCTTTTTATTTTAAAATGGAATACCATAAAGTAACGCTCAAATCTATATTTTATCCATACTTAAAGAATATTATAAATTGGATACCGGAGATTTGCGGACATGGAGAATTGCGGACACCGGAGAATTACGTACAATTATTGTTGTCATTACCTAAAACTGACCTGACAAGATGACCAACAAATATTTGAATAGCGGAGATTTGCGAACACTCAGTTGTTTACACTTCCACTTGGAATATGGCAAAATAAGGTGAACGCCTATTTTTAACGTATTTACATAAAAAGTGTTGAATATTATTTTCGTAGAAAATATGCAAGTAAACATGTTATTACTTATTATTAAAGAAAAGAATCGGCGAGTTCGTATTATACACGCACTAATTGTAAGTCATGATTTTGCAGTTCAGTAGCTAGGATTTTTCCCAATTGTCTCGATAAAATATACCTTGTTTTTATTTAATATTAAAATTAGCCTTTAATTTGTTAATAATATGATTATCCAAATCTTTTACTTTTCAACTGAGTTAAAAAAATTAATAACAATTTTTAAAAATTTATCGTCGATAAAAGATTTTATTACCGTGGCCATGTAGTTTATAAAAGTGGAGACAGACAGGTCGATCTTATAATGATTTCGTTGTGCGAACTACAAAATCTTTAAAAAGGAGGTGTTAATGTGTGATAACATTTGATACCTAATTAAAAAAGTTAAGTAATAAAGAATATGAATGTCATCGTGCAATTATTGTTTTAAGCTATAAACACGATTCAAAGATATATTGGATATACTTCTGAAAATTTCAAACTAAAATTAATTGCTCATTCCTTTAAATATATTTAGATAATATGATAAACTTAATTTTCTTAACTATCTTATTTAACTTTCTTTTATCTATATCATCTTCCTCTTATCTTTTTATTTTCTTGGATAACATCTCTAATTGTGTTCTTATACTCAAATTTTTTTTTATGCGGTCGATTTTTGTGTGAAATTTCTTTGTGTAATTTTTTTTGTGACCCTTTTTTTGCATTACGCACTTTAATACTGCATAAAAAAAATCATCTAAAAAAAATTGCACACAAAATATCGCACAACAGTTGACCGCATAAAAGAAAGTTGGAGTGTAAAAAAATTTTGATAATGAGCGTTTGCCTTATTTTAGTAGATAACTGAATAAAACCCGGAAGTGTTCGCAAATTTCCGCGGGACAAATATGTCTGTAATGTCAGATCAATGTCAGGTAGAAAAAACCCTTACTGTCCGCAAATCCCCGCGAATGTTACGTGTCCGCAAATCTTCTGACACCTTATACTATAAATTGAAAATTGGATTTTATTATCTTATTGATAAAATAAAGGTAGCAAAAACATAAATAAAACTACATTTATTAAATTGTAATTTCATTTTATTTAATAATTAAATACCCAAAAAAAAAAAATGTAAATTACATTTTTATGTAATCATTAATTTTATGTAAACGGCGCCATTGAAGTTGTGTCAGGTTAATCTACATTTTAATTTTTAAATATTTAGAGTAATCGCTTTTCGGTATTTCTTTTACTTTGGTGATGTCAAAATTAGTATAGCTTGGTATTTTCCCGTCTATTATAAATCGTTTTATTTTTTTTCTAAAATAAAAAATTAGGCAAATACATAAATTTTCAATAAAAGTGGTTGCATTTATTACTAAATACAAAATTTGCTTACCCGGATATCATATTTATATTTCGCAAAGTTCATTTGTAGAATAACGATTTAATTTTCTCTGGGAGTATAAAATATACACATTCAAAAATTTATGGCACCTGTTATTGTATATATTTACTCATTTTCTGGAACATATAAAGCAATCTACGTATTTATTCTAATCTTTTCTCTTTTAAGAAATATTTATTCCAATTTCTATCCATATTTTTATATAACAATGCCTATAAAAGAGATTTCTCTTGATGTTTGTTGCTTTCTAACAGAGCTGGACCTACAATTATTATGAGGGGGGAGCAAACTTTGTTGTTGACGCCAAAATTCAAAACATTTTGGCGCCCCCGAACTTGCACTTTTGCCGCCCCCAACACCTGCAGGTGGAGGGCACGTCCCCAACTGTCCTCTCCCTAGATCCGGCCCTGCTTTCTAATATTCCTTTTTATTTATTTTTTTTAAAATACTGAATTTAAGTCGTTGAGTAATTGGACATACTACATTTTTTTTCTTTAAAACAATTTTTCTATAAATTATTGAAATTTTATTATAAAATTTTATTTTTTAAGACAGATGAATCAACAAAAGATATTTTAAAATAAAACATATTTTAAAAAACCTACTTCAAAAAGTAAAAAATAATGTATTAGCACATTTTTTGAAGTCAGGCGTAGGTAGTATCGCGTAAAAAGTGCGATCGAATCTGCTTGTAAAATCAATGAATTCACGTGGATCTACATTTTTTTTAATACTACGCCTGACTTCAAAATACGTGCTAATATATTATTTTTTACTTTTTGAAGTCGGTTTTTTAAAATATCTTTTATTTCAAACCTTTTAGTGTGAAATAAATTTCATATCTTTTACCATTGCAATATTTAATTCTTTTAAATTTAAAAATATGTTACTATAGTTTTTAAAGTAGATAATTTTGCATAGACAAATTTTAAAATTGCCTTAATTATTCATATTATTGAAGATGGTTAAAAAATTACTCAACCAATGTTAATAAAATTTTTATGGGACCACCTGGAGAGCTTTATCTACTAACCAAAAAGGGAATGGCGTAAATTGGCTCAAAAATGTGGGAAAAATCGGTGTACATACATAAAAAAAAAAAAAAAACATACGGGTTGAATTGAGAATCTCGTTTTTTTTTTGAAGTCGGTTAAAAAATATATAAACAATATTTTCTACAATGTAAATTTTTATTTTTTCTAAAGAGTATAGTGGAATCTTTTGAACAATTCTCTTATTAGCCATTTCTTTGATAAAGTTGGGAACTGTAAGGCAACGAAGTCTAACAATAAGAAGTACCCAGTTGTACCCAGTCATCCATCTGTTAACTACTACGTACAACAATTTTTGTTTTATAACTATAATCGCTAATAGACAGCAGCACATACTGCGGAAACCAGAAATATACATTTTTAGTAACTAGATTTTCAGTGAGATGGCAGAGTAAAACTAAAATTTGAACTTAACGGGAATTTTGCATAATTATACCTGATGACATCACAAGAATAATTTCATTTTATTATATACTTTATATAATAGTTCTAGATTATATCTCCTAGATTTATTGATGGAAAATTAATAAATTATATAATAGTGCATCCATCATTTATTAAAACTAGAAATTTTTGAACAGTCTATGTAATACATTTGAGGAGGGCAAGAAAAACTATGAATTCTGCTTATCATGACAAAAAATTGCAGTTTCTTCATTTGAAGTGAAGCTGAAGTAAAATTTACTGTCACAGTGAAACTTAACATATATGCTTGTTATTATTAATTGTTATTAAATTTAAAATTCGAAATTATTTTCTTCAAAAAATTAAGGATAAAACTGGGTTGTTCGGGGCTATATTTTCGGTCTGTAACCGCCCTAGACTGAGTCTGTAGTACGGTCGCTACCGGCGAAAAGTCTTTTGTAAATTAACCTGTAAAAATCATATTTTAAGGCAGGCCTTAATTTATTTATTTTTATTTCTGAAATAAATGTTTAGAAGGTATCATTCCCCCCCCCCTGTCGTGAAAATTCGTGATATTTTGGACAATCCCCCCCTCCAATAATATCACACATTTTGTGAACGGCCCCTTAACACGTTATTGATCATAGTCTATACATCGCTATCTTGCTCTGACAAAATTCTAACATTTTTTTAAAATTGAGGTTATGCAACGGGAATTCATTTCTCACGTAACTTCAATTTTTAAAAAAAATGTTAGAACTTTGTCAAAGCAAGGTAGCGATATAATGATGAATGAACGGTCCAACTGGTACACTATTTTGACAACTAATATACTTTGTGTGTAATTGTTGACGTGGTACAGCGTTGTGTCGCAGTTAGTCAGGTTTCGCTTAACGCTGTACAGCGTCCATGACCATTAACGTGTTAAACAATCAATTTATTGTTATGTACAACGTCAGTTGAATTTATTTTATGATGAATACGCTCTTGTAGTGAGCGATAGTATCATAATTTATTAGGTGTTTATAATATGCTTCAAGCAATTCAGTGTTTTGTTTTTTTCAGTAAAATTAGGTCTAAATAAAACCAGCGATAAAAGAGAAAAGAAATTGTTTAATGTTATTTGTTGAGAATGGCATTGTTCAGATGGAACAACTCAAAATTTCATTCCGTGCAAATGTTTAATTTTTGTTGTTTATTTATTTGGTGACGGAGAGATTTAAAATTTACCTCGAGACGAAATTGTGCGTACGAGGGGCGTCCACTGAAACCTAAGATTGACGAGTGAAATTTCTAAGAGCTTGTACAATTTTGCAGTTTTTTGCTTTATCTAATCATTAAATTGGGCACGGATTTATGGGATAAAATTTTTGTTTCCGTAACGTACTTACGTGACCTAAGGCTTAATGTTTCGCGCAGAAAATAGGCTTTGCCTACTGACAATAACTGATCACGTACCTGATCTTTGCTAATATATATGCAATAAAAGAAATGTAAATATTAGGAAATTATCATTTCTAACCTGTTTCCTTGCCTCATTTACATCTAATGAATTTTATAAATGCTTATCTGTCGCTTATTTAATAATGAAAATGTAAACATATAATGTGTTTTATAATACATAATTATTAATAGATGTATATTTCGTTATCAAGATATTAATTATTAAAATATAAATTGTTTTAAAGTTGTGCATTGGTAATTGCGAGCAGGGCCGGATTTACAATTCGTGTGCACAAGGATTTAACAAAATTCCCACCTCTCCCTTTTTACGATTGCATAAATTTACTAGGAGCCGAGTTTTTTGAGCGTTACGATTTTTATTACGACTAGACTATTGGTTTAATCAAAAAATTGTTCACATTACAGTTATAGATACCGTTGGGGGGAATCTATTGCTATAATCAGAAGCTTTATAGCTCCTTTAGTTCTCGAGCTATGATGCAAACTTATAATTTTTTTTTAAGTTGGGCCATATAATAATTTATTGATACATCTGATCCAATGCATTTTACTAAATTGATTAATTTAAATCAGGGTAGTGTCATTTTTTTTATTAAAGAAACGAACCAACAATCAATGGATAACCTAAAAGGTAGTTTATCTTTTAAAATATAGATGCCATGCTTCAACTTTTAATGGTTTTAGTTTTTTAGCAACAAACTTCTTTGGCAACTGCTGATACAATAATTTCACCTATATTTATTAATTCAATAAAAATTATTTACGTTTTTTTTTATTTGTACTTCATTAAAAGCTCACTACAGTTAAATAACAGTTGGGTGCGTACACTAAAGACTTTTGAACGACTTCAAAAACCAATTATCTTCTTCCAGTTTCATTATCCTGTTATTTCATTAACGATTTATAAGGCATTAAAATTTTTTACTAAACTTGATGACGTTATCATATTAAAAGATCATTTGTTTCTCGACTTAAGCCTTATGGGACTGATTTGAATTAGGGTGATTCACTGAATTAGGGAGTAAACTTTTCATTTTTGCTATCACAATACTTCAATTTTTTTTTTTTTAAAATGTGACTGATCCAACAGAATAAATTTTTTAGTGGTTTTATTTTTCTAATTTTGGTAAAAATGAAAAGAACAACATCGAAAGACTATAATTCGCATTCAGTTTCATCATTCTACCATTTTATTTATGGTGTTCATAAAATTAGAAAATTTTAGTAAATTTGATCATGTCATTAGATAAACCACGACAAAATTTTAGTTAATCTTTATTCCAGAGGAGGGGTCATGACCCCCATGACCATCGCTTGCGTCTGCTCTTTGTTGGAAGACAACTTAAGTTGGTTCAGAAAATTGTTACTGTTGTGACAATTTATATTATACAAACAATATTTTTTTTAAAACTTTAATATTCTTAACATCTTTGATGATAATAATAAGAGATAAAAATATCACTCATTAATATTTTTTATAATGATTGTTCTTTTTTAATGTACAATTTTATATTTCCGTCATTGTTCTGTAATATATATATAATAAAATGTAGAACGTTCATAGGACATGTAGTTCATGTAGTTTTTTATTTATTTTGCATGTATTACAACAGTCATGAATTTTATATGTTTACTTATCATTATCACCATAAATTATCAGGGATTACGTATTTTGTCCTGAAAGTACGAGCTTTTGATAGTATTATAGAGAAGTTGGGTTGGGAAATTGAGTTAATTCGAAATTAAGATACAGTCGACTCTCGTTAATTCGAAACTCAAGGGACTTTTAAAATATTACGAATTATAGAGAGGTTCGAATCATCGCAGGTAACAATTTTAATTTTTTAAGCATTTGCCATGAATTAACTTGAACTTGTCTCAAAATGTACTCACAATCTTTCTGTCTCTTTCTCTCTGCAACTTTGAATTGTCGAGTGTTTGACGCCGATGAGTTCGAATTAACGCGTCGTTTTGTTACATAGCAATGATTATTTCGCTCCAATTACCAAGTGTATAAAAATGTATTGTTTTTGTTCGAAATATAAAGAGATTTTGTAGGGAACTCGTGACACCTTTGAATTATAGAGAGTTTCGAATTACCGCAGGTTTGAATTAACAAGAGTCTACGTACTGTATGACTAAAAGTTTACTCTTTACTTAAGACTAGATGTTAGGGGAATACTAAATATCATGGATCAGAAGTTTCCAAATTTTTTAGACCCGCGGCTCCTTTACAGTACAAATCATTTCTGTAGGCGCGGGATTTTTCAAAAATTTCTCGCCAAAATATAAGTGATGGGGAAATAAAAAACACTACTTTATTTTGTTTATTGTGTTTGGAATATGAATCTGTTCTGCAAAACAGAGAAGGAAATATGGTGTTCATTCCAGGTGTTCATATTCCAAACAAAATAAAAAGCTATATATAGGTATATATATATATATATATATATATATATATATATATATATATATATATATATATATATATATATATATATATATATATATACCTATGAACACCATATTTCCTTCTCTGTTTTGTAGAACAGATTCATATTCCAAACACAATAAACAGAATATACTTAGATATTTTGCTTTTTTCACATTTCTTCATTTTCCCCATAAAAATATAACTGATGAGTAAAAAAAAATTTCACAGCCACTTTTATTATAGGTATTCACCGAACCTGAAACTATTATTTTTCCTTTTATGACGAGACAGTCGCAGCACCCTTTGTGATGCTTGGCGGCACCCTTGGGCGCACATTTTGGGAACTCCTGCCACAGACTAATGAACATATCATAGACTGATACAACTTTGTAGACTGAGTGAAAAAATGAAGCCCTTAGATATGCTCAAAATACAATCAGCTGCAAAGTTTAGTTAGGGGAAACAATTGGATTTTTTAAATAATTAATCAATGTCTATAATTATCTAACTTTAAAAATCAAATTTATTCGCCTATTTTTCTATGAGAGTTAGGATAACTTCCTCAAAGAAATGTTAATAAAAATATTTCAAGAGAAAAAAACTAATTTTGATAGACGCTGTTGTTCAAAAGAATTTCTAACTAAAAGATAAATTTTCAAATTTCACTGATTAATTCCATTTTATTTACAATACCATCTATTAAATCTACATCCATTGTGTATTAAAGAAAATATGAAAAATCATTTAAAAAAATAACATTTTATAAATCCATTTTAACTAATTACTTAAAACCGAATTGTCATTTCAATTTTTTCAATATTAATATTACGGAAAAATAATTTTGGATACATTAATCGAACCTACATTTTTTGATGAGACCATTTCGTTTCTTTTTATATTATAATGATTTTAATTTGTTCTGATCATGCAATTATACGAGACAAAATGGATGAATTCAAATTATTGTAATTAGTGATTATTTTAGTTAAAAATATTATATGATTAATTTGTTGGTATAATAATTAACTAACGGAGTTATAATTATTATGTTTATTTTTTCTTTATGATCTAATTGTGTGTGGTTTTCTTTGTAGGTGGAATGTAATTATACTGATGCTTCGATTCAGTTTACATCGAACAGGTTTATGGATATTCTCGATGGTTTGCCTAAGTTTAGTCACATACTTTAGTGTCTATGTATAAATCGTAAACAAATGTAATGACAGATTTATTGCACACTTTTAATTAAAGTGAGATATTTAGTGATAATTAGGTAAGTACATGCACAGCCAAGTTGCACTGGTCCAATAAATTGTCGTTTTTAAAATCTCAACCTTCATAAGGAATATTGTGTAAATTAGTAAATATTAACTGACTCATAGTAAGAACTGTTTTATGCGGTCGTTTTTTGTTCGATTTTTTTGTGACTTTTATGCCAATTTTTAATTTTTTTTAAATACCCATCAAAATGCATAATGAAAAAGGATGGTAAGAAAAAGTAAGAAATTTGAACATTAATTTAGGGTCTTATTTCAACTATAAGAATGTAGATATTGTTTTTCCAATTATGATCGTAAAAATTTGATTCAGCAAAACATTATTAAGAAAATTTATTCCCATTTTCTCCTGTCTAGACTCCTTTATAAAGCTGGGCTTGGTTTAATCCCCAGAAACGCCTAGCTTCTTTAAGGTGTATCATTTTATCAATAACATTTTTCCTATCTCATATAGTTTCCGAGATATTTTAACACCAAATATAATTTTAATATCCAACTTTGAGAATTAATTTTACCCTTTAAAAGTGGAAAATGACCAGTAAAAACATTGTTGATAAGTGCGTGCACTTTTTGCCGACACATCCCTATACAAAACTCGATTGCATTACGTACAGTTTATGTTTTACAATGTTTTGAAATCTTCCCTATTTTCCTGACGACCTTGAAATATTTTTTCAAATAGGTCAAAATTTAAAATGTCTTTTGTATGTACCATTTACGAGAAGCCCAAAAATGTTGGTTAACCTTTAACCGGTAAGGTGATGTCTGTGAGTCGTATACAAATATATTCTTTCAGTTTTCTTCCTCCCTGCTTGTTTTTGTTAACTGAACGTTTGTGTATTCTTTTATGGTTTAAGGCAAATTTTACCCTGCTGGCGTAAGGGGAGTATTTGATACATGCATATACGTGTGGTCTCCAGTTTTGGCTATCTATGTTACTAGCCCGCGGTATGTTAATTTGTTGATGTCTCTCAGACATCACTTTACCGTGAGTATTATAAAAATTCACCTTACCGGTTAAGGGTTAAAAATCATCGAGTTAAAAGCACCGATTTTTGATATTTATATTAGATATAATATTTTCTTTCCTTTTTGAAACTTATTGTTGTATTTGTTACAGTTACATTTTGAAATTTTTTGACAAGCTAGCGGCCACTAAAAGAAATGAAATTAGATAGAATAAATCTCGTGAAATATTTAATACTGCTAATTATACAAGAGAAATATATGAAATGCGATAATATCCTTCAAACGAATTTATTAAAGGTCATTGATTCGAATAGTATTAATCTAGATTTAATTCAAATAACACTACAATCTGTAATTGAACAAACAACAAACACGTCAGATATAATTCTAGTCGATTTTTGCGATTTAACAATTCTTAATGAATTGTTAAAAGTTCGTCCAATCATACAGTTGAATTCATGTAATAAAGCTGGTTTAATGAAATTTTCACAACGTACTCAAGTCTACATTATATTTTTCTATCATCTGAACGATTTACTCAGAAAATTACGAATATACATTTTTGCAACATCATGGAATACACGCGCCAAATTCATTTTAATCACAACAAATTTTAAACATTCCGAAAGTGAAGGATTAGCAATATTTCTAAAATTTTATTTTATCAATAATTTTATCGTGTGTTCATTAACTGACGAGTCAATAAAAGTCTACGCGTGGGCTTGGACTGATTTAAGTTTGATATATTACAGTAAAAATTCATCCGCATTCTTTGATATTATTGAAATCATTGAAATTCAAGATCTTTTCACAAATCAGACCAATCTTTTCCCAACAAGATTTTATCGAGATTATAATTTCATGACGTATAAAATAGCCGCATTACGAATACCACCATATGTCATCGATGTAGACTCGAAAACATTTGCAGGTGTTGAACCATTAATAATGGAACTTTTGGCGGCACAGATCAAATTTAAAGTGGAATATATTAAACATCCATATAATTCGTGGGGCTTAAAATATTATGATATGTATTCTGAACTATATTCATTGTTACAGCATGGACTGGTTCATATTACTTTTGGCATGATAACACCGAATGTGACCCAGTGTCAAGATTTTGATTGTTCTGTGCCATACTTGTCGGATATCTTAACGTGGTTTGTACCGACAGCACAACGGATTCCGCAGGATGAAACGTTAAAATTCCTTTTTACGCCGTTGGTATGGTATATGACGTTCATCACGGTTTTAATATTGTTTGTTACATGGGTGTGTTTAAACATGTTTGAACGGAAACGTGCGCCAAAATCGATACTAATGTTTTGGGGGGTCTTGTTGAGTAATCCAATCACAACACACGAATTCTATTTGTTCAGTTTTCGTCTTCTATTGATGATAATGTTATTTTTTAATTTGATTATCACTACATCATTTCAGTCGCAATTAATTGATGCTTTGACGAATCCTAAATGGGAACATCAAATCAGTTCATTAGACGAAATATTAGAGTCAAAAATCAAATTTGGCATCCATACAAATTTACGATCCCTTTTTCGATACGATGAAAATGAAAAATATCAAAAAGTGTACAAATACGCGGAAGAGTGTCCGGTGACACTGGAGTGTTTAAATCGGACGGCGTTTAAACGATTTTTCGCGACTCTTAAAACAAAACGTCAAGGCAACTTTTGGATTCCACGACTCTATTTGAGTAAAAATAGTAAGAGTTTATTGTACTCTTTTGAGCAAGGTATCTTTTGGTTTCCAATTACAATGGTCTTTATCAAAGGTTTACCAATTTTTGAAGATGTCAATCGGTATTTGATGCTATTCGCTCAAAATGGTTATCTGTCGTATATATTTAAACGTTTGGAACAAGAAAATCGCCACGTTTACTATCAACGCGAACGAACTAAATCGGATGACACAATTTTAACAATTGATCATTTGCAATCAGTATTTGATTTATGGGTATCTGGAATAATTTGTTCTATCATGGTCTTCATTGGGGAATTATATATTAACAAGTATGGATTGTGGATTGTGCAAAATACGAGGAATATTAATATGAAAATTAGTGGCAAATTTTCTAGGATGGTTAAGCAAAAAGAATAATACCATTCTCATAAAATATGGCTACAAATGATTTCTTTTCTTTTGTAATATTTATTTTGTAACTTCCTCAATTTTATGCTATTAAAAATAAAATTTTGTCTATTGTTTGCATTTTGTAGAGTTCGTATAATATCTCATCAAACAACTTTGAAATGAGTTGTAAACGCTATTAAATAAATAAAAGAAAAAATTATTCTATTTGGAATGAAATTATTTTTTATACAAATAAATATAATCCAAAACTCAATTTTTCAGAAATTATAGGAATTCTACTCAAAAATTACATACATAGGAACTCCAATATAACGTACTGGCCGGTACAAAATAAGGGGAAGTACGTTATATCGGATTACCAGGGCCGTCAGTAAAATTTTTTTAAGGGGGTACAGAAACATAATATGCGAACACATACGCATTTCATTATTTATATACACACTCATATACACTTACTTAAATGCATGTTTACAAGAACACACGTCTTCAACTAAATACATATATATATACACAACTGTTGTACATTGTACAAGTATACTAGAAAAATGCATAAGCTGCAAAATTTGACAACAATTTTAGAATACTCTTCTTAGAAATCAGTCAAAATATTAAAAAACCGACTTCACTATTGGTTAACTATTGAAAAATAGACCAAAGAGTGGAATTTAATAATAGTTTTAGAATATTCTATTCGGAAACTAGGAAAGATGTCGGAAAACTAACTTTACTATGGGATTTGCCATTAAAGAAATAGTTGAATAGCGGAATTTGGCAAAAGTTCTAGATCATTCTATTCAAAACCTAGAATATATATCAAGAAATAAACTTTACCATCGGATAGATCATCAAAGAAAATGCAAAATAACGGAATTTGAGAAATGTTCTCGAATATTCTATTCGGAAACCAACAAAAATATTGAGAAAGCGACTTCATCAGTAGATTGCTCTTTGGCGAAAAAGGTTAAATAGTGGTGCTATACAAAAGTTTTAGTTATAAATTTACGCCAACGTATACAATTGCAAAAAAGTATAATATTTACATTTTCCTTAAATAAAGTACCTTAACTTTTGTTAAATTCCGCTATTTGATCTTTTATTTAATAATTAGATGAGTGATAAAATTGGTTTTTTTGATATTTTTGCTAATAGAACATTCTAGAATATTGTTCAATTTTTGTTATTTAGGCTTTCATTCGACGACAAATCCGATGGTGAAATCAGTTTTCCGATATTTTTACTAGTTCTCGAATAGAACATTCTAGAATATTGTTCAATTTTTCTTATTTAAGCTTTCATTTGATGACCAATTCGATGTTGAAGTCAGTTTCCCGATATCTTTGCTAGTTCTCGGATAGAACATTCTAGAACATTGCTAAATTTTTGTTATTTATGCTTTTATTCGAAGACTAGTTCGATAGTGAAGTTAGTTTCCCGATATCTTTGCTAGTTCTCGGATAGAACATTCTAGAACATTGCTAAATTTTTGTTATTTATGCTTTTATTCGAAGACTAGTTCGATAGTGAAGTTAGTTTCCCGATATCTTTGCTAGTTCTCAGATAGAACATTCTAGAACATTGCTAAATTTTTGTTATTTATGCTTTTATTCGAAGACCAGTTCGATAGTGAAATTAGTTTCCCGATATCTTTGCTAGATCCCGAATAGAACTTTCTAGAACTTTTGCTGAGTTCCGCTGTCTAGTCCCTTCTTTGGTAGACTATCAAATGGTGAAGTTGGTTTTTCGACATCTTTGCTATTTTCCGAATAGAATATTCTGGAATTTGCATCAAAATTTGTTATCTGGCTTTTTTTCTATAACCAATCAAATCGTGAAATCGATGTGTACTCGTATATACACACATATTTATCTACGTATGGATATACGTGAAATAATATGTACGTGTATGTCTCTATATTGGTGTAATTGTTTGTTGGTGTTGATTTTACTGTAAAAGTTCACAGGAATCTGAATATTTTTGAACAAGTTCACACATAGTTGTAAATGTGTATATATTTACACTGATTATATTTATTTGTGTATAAGTACTTATGGCTATGTGTGAATGCTATACGTGTGTATGTAAGAAAATATGGGAACTTGTCAGACCCTCACATAAATTTGCTACGCCCCTGAATTGACGATTATGTATACCTTGACACAAATACAATCTCACGTCTTCAAATCTGTGAGAGGGGTACCCCACCACTCGGTACGTTATATTGGAGTACGTTATATTGGAGTTCCTATGTAGTGATTGAAATATTATCAGACTTTTTTCAGATTATTGAAAAATTGGCCATACGTAGTAATGTATCACAAGCACGCGATACAAAAGTTCACGTAGAAATCACAAGCACTCGATAATATTTGAAATTAAAAATATAGGAATTCTAATAATCTTGCTACTGCTCTTCCTGATAGATTTTAAAATTTTATAAATTCTAAAAAATTACATTTTATAGGAATTTATAAGAATTTTAAAAACATGGTATATTGATGTAAAATTGGTTAAATCAGATTTAATCCCTCTTGTATGTATTTTCAGCACTTTTCAAAAATGAAAATAAAGGAATCTTGTTTTTCACTGAATTAAAAAGATACAAATTATAAGCAACATTTCAATTTAAAAATACCAGAATTTATTAAATTGTTTTTAAAATATTAAATTTGAATTGATTGACAAAATACTGGCATAAAAGAAAATTTATAAAATCATGGATATTCAAGTTTAAAACCATTGTTATTTACAAGGAAAATTTCGTTTCAACTCTAACAGATGACTCTAGTAATCTACATTGTAGAGCTATGGAAATAAAAAAATTTTAGAAGTTAAAAAGAATTTGAGGAACAAATTAATGAAAAAGTGAAACATAAACTGCAATTTTTTACCATATTAAATAAAAATTAGAACTAATGTTATAAGTTATTTGAACTAATTCTCTGAAACTTATAAATTTATTTATACCTTCTTAAATTATAGTATCGTAATATACCTACTTACACATAAAGTAAATTGTACAATTTGTTATTAAAAATAAAATTAATATTAATTATTTATGAAATAACATAAATTAAACTTTATATTAATTTTTTTTAATATGCTAGTCGACTGGGAGTGTGGCGAGCTCCTGTAATCCAGCTACTTGGAGGTCAGATTTAGTGGATGATATGAGGTCGGGAGTTCTGTTCTGGTTACAGTCACGTTGACTGGGTGTCCGCACTAAGCTTGGCATCAATATGGCCACTTTGGAGGAGTCCGAGGTGACCAGGTTGCGTAAGGAAGGACGAACCGGGCCAGGGGGGAAACTCAGCAGCCAAAAGTCCTCGTGTCGAGCAGTAGTGGGATCGCATCCGGGAGTGATGTGCTACAACAGCCTGATCAATAGGATCAAACCTAAATCTTTTTTTGATTTTTTCTATTTTTTAATAACTATCCTTAAATTAATTTGAATATTTTTTTAAACTAATAAAAGTATAATTTTTCCAGTAAAAAAATTAAGAAAATTAAATAGTGATTTGGGAATTTATTGTAGTTTTCGAGTATCTAATTTTACCAATTCCCATTTCTAAGCTCTATTTATGAAATATTGAATTTCAAAATAATTTTGAAAATTCGCTATGTTGTGCAGGACGCTGCGACAGGGGCACTTCTTAAATAAATTTGGTTTGAGTATGAAGAATGAAAATTCCTGATCGAGTAAAAATACATTAGGTGAGAAACTAATTAAAAAATTTTTTTATTTAAAAATTAATAAGATTACCAATTAAATTTTCAGTATTTTCAATTTTTAAATCGAATTCTTTATTCTTTAAATTTGATACCTGCGTTGTAGATGGAAGATAATTCGGTTCGGAAAATGAAAATTACCGTCAAATGATAATAAGCGTAAAATTATGTAAGTTTTCACATAGGGGAGACTGGGGCTAAATGGTAAATTTTTGGCAAATATTTTTTTTGAGGCACTAAATCCTCAAACATATATATATATATATATATATATATATATATATATATATATATATATATATATATATATATATATATACAACTTCTCTACAAGTCCTCTACAACTTTTCCTAATGAGGTTTGTGATGTTTCCACAAAAAGTGCATGTTTTTCCTTTTTTCTGAACTTAAATTTTTTTAACATTTAGCCCCATTGTGGGGCTAAATGTTAAGTGGGTGAAACTGAGTGCTTCAACATATTTTTAGCCTACTCAAACCACTTTTTGAGTTGTATAATGAAGTAAATATGTAAAAGGATATCAAAACGATGAATGATATAAAGAAAAACTTCTATTTATTGAAAAGTACAGCTTTTATAAGAAGGAAAATGAAAAATTATCAGTTTGACTTATTTTTTTCTGAAAATAAAAGTTACTAAAAATTTTAGAGAATTTTACTGTACAACTAATAACGAATATGTAGGAATTTAGATACTTAAATTTTAAAAATATCGGTATCTTCGATAACGAAAAGTAGGTTTTAACAGTTTCGATATGTTTGGAGTACCTACAATTTGCTTCGCTTAAGCCTTCATAAATTTCGTTACTTTTTCGCTACGACACACGGTTTAGAAGATATTTACGATCAAATTTTTCAATAACGTAAAGTATCATTTATAAACAAACATAACAAAAAACAGGTACACTTTATGATAGACCAAAATCAGAAGACCTATACACTAATATTTGAAATAAAAAATAGAAACAATTTATTGAACACATAAACCGACAAATAAGAAGAGAAAATAGTAGAGAATAAAAAAAAAAAAAACATTTAACATTTAGCCCCACCAATGATTTAACACTTAGCCCCAATGTACGTTTTGAGCTTTGACAACGATCACACAAATGATGACGATAAATATACAAAAAATTTTTAAAGATTCGTATTCACAGTACATAAATGAACTAATATACTTACCTTGATGAGGATATATCCGAAGAAACTCCGTGTCGGATGAAAAGTATGGCAGCAAAGAAAATTACTTTGGCATTATCGAAACACATTTAAAGATATGTACACCATAAGGCTCAGATGAACTTCACATTACTCAAGAAGGCCCTCTAAGGTTAAAATTTGAGCTTCATAACTGTTAACATTCAAAAGATAAAGCATGGTTATTGGCAATTTACCATTTAGGCCCAGTCTCCCCTAACCAAAAATTGATATTCCATAATCTAGCCACGAGTGAATTATAAATAAGTACAACGATACAACTTTCTAAATCTCTATGTAATCCTGTTTTGATAATTACGGTCGTATTGTTGATTATTTATCTGTAAACTGTATCTTATACTTTAGCATATCTACAAAAATTTGTGTTTAAGTTTTTGTGGTTCCGAAGAAAATATTTAGGATAATAGTTTTGTAATGTCTGTCATACTCAGCGCCGTCGAGAGGGAGGGAGAGGCGGCATTTTGGCTTTGGGGTTCGGAGTCTTTTGTAGGGGCTCGAGCGTAGTGGAAATACGTTGTTAAATTTTTTTTTTACTTATCGACTGTATATTTGGGAAAAAAATTTTTCAAAAGTATTTTGCTTTGCCTGAGAGCCTGTTGTGTCTGTGGTCGTACTACATGATACAAGCAGAGATTTTAAATAATCTGCAGCAAAAAAACTTTTTCTTAATTTTTTGGAGTACTTTTTCATATTGAAAAGTGGAAATAAAAGTTTTTTCCCCATCTAATTCCATCGTGTGCGTATCGTTAGAATGAGTTCATAAAACGAAGTTGAGTTTTCTTTTACGATTTTCCATTTTTATGTCTCGCTTGAGAAATATTGAGTTTCAAAGTGAGGTTTTCATTGTCCCATTTTTTTACTATTACTTATGTATTATGGATTCAAGAAATGTGAAAAAAAATACAGATGCTAGAATTACTTAAGAATACTCAATCAAATTATTTCGACTAAGTTGTTTTGGTAACTATTGAAGATATAGGCAACAAAATTTTGGACCATTCAAAAGGAAATTTGAAGTTATATATTGCTTAAAATATTAAAATCTGTTAAACTCTGATGATGTTTTCGAATAGTTATATCAATTAACGGTGTCGTTTTTTGCGTAATAAAACTTTAAATTAGAAGAAATTGTGAGTGTGGTTCTCGATACCACTTTTTTCATTTTTGATAAAATCAGAATTGAGGAGCTGGGTGGAAAAAGGGCGTAAGTCACTTTACGCCCTTTTTCGGTAGATTGTATTTTCTAATTGTTTAGAGTGTCTACTTATAAAAAAAATTTTTTACGGCGATTGGAAATCAATTAATGCCCCTACGCTACGATAATAATTTGAAGCGTATATGCCATTTTTGCATAAAATTAAATTTCTAGTTAGTAACTCACAACTAAGAATAAATTTTTGCGGTATCTCATAGACAATAGCCTTTAAAAGGTATTTCTGGTCCTACGACATACAGTGTGATACAGAAAAAACGAAAGAAAATACCTAAATTTATTTTTTGGGGTAGTTAGTTGTCATTCTGTATTTTGAATTAACTTTCACTTCTAAACAACTTTCCCAAATTATATTTTCTTCAATTTTCATTAATTACAGTACTTTACTCTTAAGTCATATTTACATTTTTAAGCCCATTCATGATACAACCAGATATATGCAAGTTTCTGTGGGTGATTTTTTAGCTTAAGACCAAGTACTAATTTTCATCAAGAATAAAATTTTCTGACAAATTCGATATAAGAAAGTTTTTCACATATAACCAACTTTCAGGCGGACACTGTACAAGTATACATATACATATTCATGAAATTAACTGAAACCAAATGTTTTGGTTTAGAATTTAATAAATGTGCTGTCAAAGTTTAATAGTATTTCAACAAAAGGAAAAATAACTTATTTTTTTGTTCAATCCAAATTTTATCTGCAAAAAGGGCGTAAGTCATACTTCGAAAAAATTCGAAAAAATATGTAATGGCAACCGATATTCACTGTTTTTTTAATCTTAATGCATAGTGTATTATTAGTGTTACCAATTGTATAACACGACAATTACCAGTTTTTCAGTCTTCAGCTTCATACTAGACACCCAAACTTTGAAATGATCTTTTCTCAAAACGATATGCCTGTACTTACGCCCTTTTTCCACCCATTGTAAAGATAAATCATAGGCGAAAATCAAATCGCATTTCCTGAACAAATGTGATTATTTTGGCTTCAGAACCTGCGATTTATGTGAAAGTAAGATCAACGAATAAATTATAATAGAAAAGTAACTTGCATGGAGACAAAAGCTGAGCACTATTGACATATAAAATCTGTGTAGGTGATAACGAGATAGGTATAATATTCCATATAAAATTTGACATTTTTAAACGGAGAAATGTTTAACTATAATATTATGAAAAAAGTTTGAGATTACAGACGATTTGGCTTCACGGGCCACATTTGGCCCACGGGTCACACTTTGGGAGACCCTGCTCTAAATGAATTTTTCGTGAGTTTTTAAAGCACGAAACTCTTTTGTAGTAAATTTCAACAAAATCATTGGAGGCATTATCGAGAAAAAAAGGACATACACAGGTACATACAAAGCTAGTCCGTACAAGAGTATAGGATAAGTACTTTGCATTAATTACAATAGCTAGATAGAAGTTTTCACTTCGATTAACCAGGCTGGAGCACACTCGACATAGATTTTTATAGTCGCTATTGTTTTAACCGTATTAGAATTTTTTAAAAATAAGTACAGTATAACCTCTTTTTATACGATCATTTTTGTGCGACATTTTCTATGCGATAACTTTTGCAGGTTTACTTACAGAAACCTTGTTACGACGTTTATTACCTCTAAATGATCAAATTGGTAGTTGACAATAACTTCAAAAACTGTCAAATTTAGTTTTCACTAGTCGCATACCCACCCGATGGGATTTACCACCGGCAACATCTCAGGATGCCAGTCAGTGTTGAAGATTTATCAAAATAAGGTATTATTTATTTTAATAGCCATAGTAACATATTTTTATACATCTCAAATTTTCATCCCGTATTTAATCCATTTAGGAGACGAATTTTCAAAAATCCTTTCTTAGTACTTACCTACGTTACATAGGGATCTCTTGTGCAAAATTTCATTTTTCTAAATCTAACGGTTTAGGCTGTGCGTTGTTTGTCAGTCACTCAGTCAGTGTTAGAGAATTATTAAGTAGATATTTACTTATATCTTGATTAGTGGCGTAATTATTTCATACTTTTCAGTGTTCTTAATAGAATTATTTTGAAGCCAATTTTTTTTTAAAGATTTATTTTTTCCTTTTGAGTGTTCCTGAGCTTCTTAGTAAACATAATCCGTTGACCAACGATAGGTATCTAACCAGTAAGTAGCTATTATCTATAATTTTTAGTTCTCTGTTGAGCACAATGAAATTTCGTGATTTGTATCTTCAAAGTTCATAGTCACATTTTGATTAAATTTGAATGGGACCACCTCGGAAGGACATCCTTTCAAACAACCAAAAATCATAAAAATCGGTTTATAAATATACCGACGATATGAATTACCATACCCTAAAAAAGTACCGTAGACTGGAGTGAATAGGCACGAATTCAGACTTCACACCGTATTTTTAGCGAATTTTCAGAATGAAAATTCAGCTATTACAGCAGCTCTTATGGTAAGACCTAAGCCCGGGACTATGGCAGAAATTTGTTTTGGAGCCTCTAGAACTCGAAAATCTACTTCACTAAAATTTATATATATATAGATATATATATATATATATATATGTATTTATGTGTGTACGCGATAGCTGACGAACGAAGCATTTAATTGTTACGAAATTTGGTAAAATCGTTAATTGTTCAAAACGCTTGGATAAGTTCGTTAGCCAGACACATCCGATGCCACAGACCGGATATTTTGGGCTTTAAAGTCTTTTTTTTGTGTTTTTGATCAGAATTTAAAACTTTTTCAAAAATTTTATTACATTATCAAAAATTTCGTAAGAAGTTATATCAGAGAGCTTTTTATACTTTTCTTCTATATAACGTGGTTCTTAAGAAAAATCAAAAATAATCTCTTTTTAAAAGTCTCTTTTTATTTGTTATTTCACTCTACCTCGTTTGATTTTTCTATTTAATATATATTGTGTTTATAAATGTGTCTAAGGGTGTTTCGTCACTAGTTATTTCTATTACCTAAATATATGTCAGATTTCTTTAATTAAACATTATGAATAATGTCTTAATAAATTTATAAAGTTATATTATAAATGTTAATCAATTAAACTGTACTATTTATTTGATTAAATAAACTTTTGACATATTTTTTTTGTGGTGTTGAATGGCCCTTAGCTATTTGTAAACGAAGTACAAATTTTGATAATGTTAGTTTTTTGTTTTGTTTTTTTATAACAATCTGTCAATTGGAATCATTTTTAAATATATGCATATAATATGCATGCATGTATATAACCTAATTATAAATATTTTTGTTTTAACACATTATATTTATTATTTTGAAAATTTTCTTATTTAATTTTAAATAAGATGAACTAAATTAGAAAAAACTAATTGATGGTAAGGAAATTTTATAAAAAAAAATATATATTTGACAAGATTTTGATGACATATAATTGGTATACTTTGGAATTAAAAACAAAGTACATGGGTACAATATAGTGTTTTTAACAGAAAATAAAGTTTTTGGAGCAACTAAACAGTGCCGGAACAACTAAATTAGCCATGTAGCAGGAGCCAGCAGTTACGAGCCTCGCGCTTGTGTCCAAAAAAATACAAATTCACACAACATGAGTTATTTAACAAAAAAAAAAAAAAAAAATAGAAAAAAACGAATTTTGGCTCAACTTACATTTGAATGCTAAATCAAATCTACATAAGTGACATTTTTGACAAAAAAACACCAATAAAATTATGTATCATTTAATTAAAAATAAATTTTAATCTTTCTTAAAATATTTTACATTGTTACACATATAACTTAATTTCCATTAATAATTGTTAATGAATTTTAACCTCTTTACACACGACAGTTAGCTATTCAAACATTTTTACATTTGTAATTAAGTGTTAATTCGTTGTTGAAAACATTCATCGCAAAAGATTGGAAATTTCTTTAGGTACTGTCAAGTAGATTGTTTGTCTACAATTTAATTGAAATACTCATAAAACAATCTAAAAAATAAAAAAATACATTAATTAATTATTAAATTTTTTGAAATATTTAACATCTTACCTGAATGGGGTTATAAGTTCCAAAATATGTTACAACCTTTCAAAATGTTGAACAATAATCCTATTTCAAATTTTAAATTTGTAATTCAATATCGACTAGATAAAATGTTTACAAATGAAAATGATTTCTACACACTAACTAAAAAAGTAATAGCCCATTTTCTGAACAAAGGAATAGACATTAAAGTATCCATCGTATCCATTAAAGAGATTAAATATCAATTGTGTAGACAACCCAGCAGAGGGCAACAAGTTACAAACAACAAAGCAAATTCCTCAAAGCGGCAAATTTAAATAATAAATAAATAATTATAATTTTTTGTTTAGTCTATTTAAGAAAATAATTAGTCAATTAAATAAGTGTTAATTTATAATTTATTGAAGTAATAATTTTGATTACTAAAATCTAAATCTTTTTAACAATGATTTATTATTAAATAATCAATATATAGATATATAATACAATTAGAAAAAATGTTATAAAATTTTGTGAAAAGCACACAGCCAAGGTTACTTAACGGATTTCGACTAGTGAAGTGTCTATGAATAGAGCATCATATCAGGGGTGGCACAAGAGAGCCTGAATTTTCAAATTTGGTTTCATTATTAGTTGTTATCGTTAGTTACGGAGCCACAAATTTTAATTTTTTTCCAAAGCAATTACACGTAAAGTAAAATAAATTGTTTATTCATTTCTCTTATAGAAATGGATAAACAGATCTCAGGTAACTGTATTATTATTATTTAAATTAAAATAAGATGATTTTGTTAGTATAAGTGAGGGCAAAATTATCACCCAGGACCTTGGGACCCCAAAAAAACTTCTTCATACTAAACAGCTGGGCGGATCTCAAGAAGATGTTGCAAAAATTAGATATGCTACTGAAATATGAATATAACTTGCCTTTATAGTATTAATTATTTAAGTAACTGTTTTTATACAGAATTTCAGAATAGCGAATTAAAAAGTGAAGTAAGGTTAAGATTGTTCTGCAGAACCTTCTAATAGGGATCACATTAAATAGCTGAATGGTGCGGACAATTAAATCGATCCCCAAGTTACCCTTCAAACACTATTGGAATTCCAGAAAAAGATGAAAGTAGCATTAAAATTGTTATTCTCCAAGAAGGGTCTAAAACTGAAGAATATCTAAAACTATTATTACGGATATCAGAGCAAAGGTCTCAAACTAAAGCTACAAAATACAAAAATGTATTCCATTGCACGAAATTATATAAATCAAAATTAAAACAAAAATAAAACAAAACAGACACCTGAGAGAAGCCGCAGGACGGAAAGCAGAAAAAAATTATAAATTTTTCTGTTACTTAAGTAAAAATTCATTTAACTATTAAATTATTATTTTAAGCGACTTTCCATTTTGGAACTTAATTTATGACGGAGAATGTCATGGAAAGATCCGAGTTCGGGACTATACAGCAGAAATTTGTTTAAAAACATATATATATATATATATATATATATATATATATATATATATATATATATATATATATATATATATATATATGTTATATAATCTGTCGACGCAATCCATTCATGTATCATATGAAAATATGGAATAAAGTTTATTATTATTTATATATATATATATATATATATATATATATATATATATATATATATTTATATATATATATATATATATATATATATATATATATATATATATATATATATATATATATATATATATATATATATGTATATGTATATACAGGGTCTAAAACAAATAACTCTCGTCCTTTTGTGGAGGGCGACTCCTAGCAAACTCTAGACACTAAAACCGCAGAAATTTTTTCGAAATTAACAGTCGCGTCACCCCTCAAACGGATAAGAGTCATTTCCTTTACACCCTGTATATAGTATATGCACACATACATATATATACATATATATATATATATATATATATATATATATATATATATATATGTAGGTGTGTATATATATTATATACAGGGTGTAAAGGAAATAATTCTTATTTCCTATATTGAGGGGTGACGCGACTGTTAATTCCGAAAAAAATCCTGCGGTTTTAGTGTCTACAGGGTGCAAAGAGTCACCCACAAAAGGACAAGAGTTATTTGTTTATATATATATATATATATATATATATATATATATATATATATATATATATATATATATATATATATATATATATATTTGTGTGTGTGTCTGCGCGATAACTCTCGAATGAAGCATTCAATCCTTACGAAATTTTGTTAGAAGTTCAAAAGTCTCAAAAGCTGGGACGAGTTCGTTAGCTGATATGTCCGATTTTTAGAAGCCATTTTTCACCATTTTTAGTGATTTTTTGGTTAAACTTATTTAAATGCATATGTGCTATACTATATGTGATCTGCCAGGGTCCTGGGGACTCAAAAGTAAAAAATTAACTACTCAACCGATTTCGAAAATCTTGTCACTGTTATAGAGTTAAACTATTTTAGATGGATACAAGTTGTTATATGAGATCCGTCAGTGTCCTATCTTTGAAAATTCGCTATGTTATGCAGGTGCTGCGACAGGGGTATTTTGTATTTATTTTATGAGTACCTAATCTTTGATATGTTAAAAATGTATGCGAGGATGGTCACTTTATCACAGTATCCAAAAAATTTTGAAAATATCGGTGGTTTTTGAAAAAATAACAAAAATCATATAATTTCTTCTCTATGAAAAATTGGGGTCAAAAGAGACGATAAAAGGGTGAATGGGGACAACCCGTAGGATCGACCAAAATTGAAATTTAAATAAAACATAATTTCGAATTCTTTGTATTTATTCATTCAAAAAAGAAATAATATTTGATGATTTTCTGTAGAAATAAACGTAGAATCTAAAATAAAGTTTATAAAGCATAGAAATGCCATGCTGAATGTGCTTATAAGAATATCGAATGACTTGATAACCTTAAAAGTGCTCTCTTCTATGTTCCAATACATGCTTCATCCGTCCCTAATCACCCCACACTCGTCCCTTTATACTTTTATATAACGTCCCTATTAACCTATACACTGTCCCTATTTACACCTTTTCCGTCCCTATTAATTTCCAACCTAGCCCAAATGTCAAGTCCCCATTATTTCCGCTTAAAAAAATAAAAACAACTAAAAGTCTGCAGTCTTCTTTCTTCAGATATGTTCCAAAATAATTAAATTTTCGATTAAACAACAATTTATTCATAAGAGCACCGAAATAAATAATTTTTAAGATAAAGTTTTAAGGAACAAAAAATAGCACTGTTTGAAGATGACAATCTAAATTCAATTTTTAATATTTTTTATTCAACTTCAAGCTTACTTACTATTGTTACCCGAAAGAATAATGGTTATACTATAATTTAAGTAAGATATGTGTTCGCATTTACATTTAGTATTTTTAAATTAAGTTCATGAATCACATTTTTATACGTCCCTTTATTAATATCCCTATTCACCCGCCTGTCCCGATTCATCCCTCCCTACGGTATACAAAAAATGCAGTGGAATTTACAACCTTCTTTTTTTGAAGACGGTTAAGGGGAGGTTTATTCGAGAGTCCTTGAAAATTATGTATTTTTCTAGAATTTTTTTCTCAAGAACGGAAGTAAATATCAATTTCAAATTTTGTGCACATATTTATTAAGTATTAAACTACACAGAAAAAATTTTTCAAGGAAAAATATAAAAAAGTGTCCATTTTATAGATAGCGCAGTGTGACGATCCGAAAATCCAATGCCTTGTTGGTGGACATCCTAGCGCCGGTAATAAACCACCGAAATACAAAAACAAAAAAGATTTATAAAATATATGAAGAGTACCGGCACCTATACCTATAATATCAATAAATTGCTGAAAGAAAAAAAAATGGCGGATGTTTGAACTTTTGATTACGATTTTTGTCTTATTTTTCGCTCTTTAAAGTAAATTTAAAAATAAAAAAAATATTGAAAATGTATCGAACTTAAAAAAAGTATCCATCGAATAGTTTTTGAGTTATCGTGTCCACCAGTTCCAAAAATATAGTTCTGAGATATTATAAAATATATATAAAGAAACGTATTTTCAAAATTTTATATTTAATACTCATTATTGAGTGAACTACGTTTTTTGAAATTTTTTTTATAGATAGCTGGATTCGGTTAATGTGCAGGAATCTTGTTTTTAAATTATTTTCAGTAAAATCACTTTGGGAACATATTCTACACATAATTTGCTAACAATTTCGGCAAAAAAAATCGATTTTTTATTAAATCTCAAGTAAACCTTCCCTTAAATTACTTTCAGCAAAATCACTTTGGAAACATATTCTACACATAATTAGCTACCAATTTCTGCAAAAAAAATCGATTTTTTTAACGACTCTCAAGTAAACCTCCCCTTAAAAATGTTCCTATGCATAAATTAATTTTTTTTAAGGGAATCGTAAAGTTTTAAATTATATATTTTCGATGAAACTTTTTTTTATGCCGTCCCCATCTACCACATAAAAAGAGTTCTTGCTGTATTTCCTTTCATTTAATGTTCGTTTACCTATTACAGCGAATGGTTTAGAAAATACAAATAGTTCGATTACGTACAGAACGAAAATCAGCTTCATATTACACAGAATAATCATTCCCAATTGCTTTTTTTTTTAAGTATAAAGAAGAAAAACCAATAAAAGGAAACATGTGAACTTTTAATAATACTTTAGTGAATAGTTTTCCATTGGGTTGGTTGGCTGCGTGAATGTCAGGCTGTAATCATGCACAATGTTTTGCTTGCGCTCTCAAAAAGCTCCAGTCAGTCTCCCGTTGTTGTTAGTTTATTCTGTACGCGCGTACTCAACACTATGTACCTCGTAGATCGTATTCGGAACAGTATGCACATTATAGGAACTACATAAAGCGACGTGGGTTTTCAACATCAACCAGTTGTCGTTACAACAATCCATTGCAATTACACACAGTGTTACAGATACCCATATATAGTGTATTATTGTCGTTGCGAGACGCGTAAAAGATTATGGTGTTTTTCTTAAAATTTGATTTGATAACTTTTCTTTTTTTGATTATAGTGTGAATTTGTATTTTGAAAGAAGATTTTTGGGTAAGTTGAATTAAGAAATTATTTTATTATGTATCTTATATCTTTGCTTTCAAGTTTCTGTTGGGTAACAATTTTAAATTCATAATTCAATACCTACTGTTAAATTGTGTGGTAATACTGAGCAGTGATGTTTCGACTGAAGGAATTTTCAAGAATCAGTTTAAGGTGTTATTCACTATTTATCTAAGAAAATACTACGATTGGCCTCATTAGATTACATTTGACTTGGCAACAAAAAGTTAAATCATTATTTATAATGATTAATTTATTTTCTTTGAGGTCTTTGTTGTGCTATTTTCTTAGGACTTCTTTATACCATTTTGAAAATTTTGTTTTTTAAAAAATGTCCTTCAAAATTAATAATAAGAAACGGAAGAAAAACCTAAGAAAAAGTAACAATGTTTACAAGAACAAGAACATTAGTTTGCGATAATGTTACTAATTGATTGTTTTTAAGCATTTAATCAGTACATTGCATAAGAATATAAAAAAGTTTAGGTATCCTGTTTAGAAAAGGAATTCCTAAGGAAACCGTGAAGTTTTGAGCGTTTTGTTTTGAGTTATGTAAGAATTGTATTGATTTTTTTTACAATTCTTTATATTATATACAATTTTTGTATGCGGTCCCTATTCACCGCATAAAAAAAGCGATATGTTATATATAAATTTCAACTTTTATAAAACTGTTTGACCTGGAATGTCGTCAGCTCTCCGACTAATATTAAATATCTTAGAAATGATGTGTATTATGTTGAAGAAATTTGTAACAAAGTGAAAATCAGTTAGTCAAGTTAACCCTTTATGGGCCATGAATATTTCTAACAGTTGTACAAGTCTGATTTTTGGTACATAGTTTAGAAATATCGTAATTATTGGAATTCTGTCATGTATTTACCAGGGAAATGCGTGGAAATTGGTTTTTCCTTTCGTATCCATATGGCTATATTGGCCTTGTCTTTTTGCCATAAAAATTTTGCCATATCGCTACACTGGCTTTTGAATAAAACAAACGTTTCAACAAAAAAAAAAAGAATATTTATCTATTTCTATAAAACAGTTTTATTCATTTACAAGCAGAAATAATATTACAATTTATTATTGATGAAATGAAATAAAATATTTTTCTTTTGGTAAGACGAAGTCGTGTATCACATTTTACACATTTTAATCTCGTAAATGATTTTTTACAATGTTATCATCGACTTTTGTTGGTCTAAACTAGCCAATGATGTATAAAGTTATCTTTTTGTGACAATAAGCTGGATTACGAACGTTTGTGACTCTAACTACAATAAGGTTCTTCGAATCCTGATTTTGATGCCAGCATTTCTGTGTCCTCATTATCTGACTCGAATAATCTGATACATCGAATAAATCTAGTGATAAAATAGCCACATCACAGAGTTTACCATAACATTTGCTATAGCGGGTATAACTGCTGTAATGGTGGTAGGTGTCAGCCGAGAACTTTAGGCAATCAAATTTACACTAATATAGTGTTGATTGCCTCTATGAGATTGATTAAGTTTTGGGAACTTATCATGAGCTCAAACCCCAGGTAACGTGGTTGATGTCGCCAACTAGCGGCCGTAACGTGAACTATTTGAGGCCGCCATGATTATTCCGATATTGATTTCTTACAGCAAGGGTTGATTTTGTGATTACCCGAACTAAGTGGTTTTTGTCAGACAATAGCGACCAACGAACAAGAGTGAACAAGTGGTATGTTGATGCTTCGCGCATCACTCACTCACAATGTGACCTTAGTTAGGTGCAAACGTAATTTTGTTGTGAGTCATAAAAAGATCTAAAACAATATTTAAATTAAATTTGTAAAATTTTTTTATAATTATTTAAAAAATATAAAATACTAAAAATATAAAATAAATATAAAATATTAAAATAAAACTTTTTTATTATTTCAAATACCATATTTAATACAATTTTATTTTGTAATCAATAAATTGTTTCAACGCTAAACACACAACGGAGAGTAATTCTTCGACAGAACCCGACTTTGGATCTTTTATTAATCTGGCATCCAATTTAGCGCTATTTCTGCGTGGGACAACAAGTAACAGCATTTGGGCGCGAATTTTAAGTAATTTTAAATATAAGCTAGACCGCCGCTACTGTTACAAAAACCACCGAACTGTTACAAATATCATTCCAGTGGGAATTGTGTGTTTCGCGTTAAGTGACGTGTACCGAAAAAGACATAAAATTCTGAAAAAACTTAAGTGACTGAACGGTTACAAAGTGCTCATAACAATGGAAGCACACGCTGCTGATAATCCAAAACCGTTAACGCTCGCTGATTATAGTTTTATTGGTGCGAATCTGGCAACATCTACACCAAGAAACAATGTCGTGTCCGACGATGAAACAACGTACATCGACTCCATGGAAGTTTTGGTTCCCGAATCCCCGAAATCAGATCCTGAAATCACACCGCCTAAGCCAGAAATTATTGCTGTACCGAGTACCAGTGGGTCTTCATCAGCGAATTCCGGTGCCGTACTTTCAACTTCGGACCGATCAGCCGACTCCAGCAGTGGTCCGAAGGGTGATACTGACGCAATTACCAATTTAACAGGTTTGATCTTTTCATTACAACAAATTGTGCTATCTAAGTTTGAAGAACAAAATAATAAGTCAGATCAAAACAATAAGGAATTGAAATCTGATTTAAATGCTTTAAAATCTGATATTAAGGAATTAAATTCAAAGTTTGATGCCAAATTTGACGAATTCAATGTCAAGGTTAACACTCGTTTTGAGAGTGAACGTGAAGAAACTTTGAATTTAATTAACGCACAAAACTCCAAAATTGATAATGTTAAAACAGAAATAAGTACAGACTTAAACAATGTAAATTCTCATTTGAGGGAGGAGATTTGCTCAAATAGTTTAAATTGTATGTCAAAAAATGAGTCAATTAAGAACCAACCGATTGCTTTTTCAGAAGACACGGTAAATAGATTTTCAACAATTGACTCGAATTTAGAAAAACATGATGAGCGAATTTCTTCACCTAATGAAAAAGTTAATGTTTTAGAAAATCACTTGGAACAGTCAATTACTCAAAATGATTGTTCAGATTTACCTAGTATTTCAGCCGGCAATATTCATTGTGGTAACGATCAGCCCACTAAAAATGAAATCATTTGCAATTTTGAATCTTCGAATAGTTCATTGACCCCGGACGATTTTAACCCTTTGACTACAACCGAGCATTGCATAAATAATCCTTGCGAGACTAATTATAGGTTTGTTAATAATATTGTATCATTTAACTCAGTTAATTGTCCGTCTGTCGATATTTCGGACGAGACAACAAGTAATTTAGATTTGAATAACAATATTGTTTTTTTTATTGATCCAAATAATGATACATCATCCTTAGTTATCGATACTAACTCAAAACCAACATTCTGCAGTGTACAGGTTGATGTTTCGACAATTGTTACAGCTAAATCACCCTATATTACCAATGTCATTAGCAAACATTTATACAACATGGTGATCCATAATTTAGTTGACACCATTGAAAAACTTTTAGGATCTAATTTAACATTTACACTTGACGGAGACGATAATACTTCATCGGGTTACGTCCAGTCTGTCATAGATCTACCCGAAAGTGACAAATTTGAACTTAGTTATTTTCAGTTCTTTTACCGCATCAGTCACAACATGCCGCGTGCGGCACGTAAGACCGAACCAAATCGGAACCCAAAGGGTCCTCCCCTGTATTGGGCGTTAAAGGGTTATTCCCTTTCCGTCCATTTATTTCCCAAATAACGTGGGAAATTTTCTAAACATTGACCCAATACCCGATCATGTCAAAATTTTCCCGGTCTTTACGTAACCTATTTTGACACTAATTTTTACCAACATTGACTTATTTTCACGGTTCCGACCTTAAAATTATTACCTATTTTGACTTAGTTTGTAAGTTGTACCATATCACCATCCGTCTTAAAAGGGTTAAATATGGTAAACACACTGTATGTAATTAAATAAATTGCTCATATGTACAAGGCACCTATTGTTTTTTAATCATAGCCAGGAGCGTTATTATTTACCCGGTCATTTGTAAATTTTAAATTCAAATGAGTTGCTAATAAGAGCCGTTTTTCATTTTTCATTATTTATTATTTATTGTGTATTTTTTGTGAATTTCGGTTTGAGGCACTCACTAGAGGCCCGCCAATTTGTAGGAATTCACCATTTGAAGGAATAAACTGCTTATCCAATGCACTTATTATTTCCAATTACAGCCTGGAGCATCATTAGCCCGGCTATTATAATATTTAAATAAGTTGCTTATTGGGGCGTTTATTGTATTTGTTATTTTTATAAATTTCGGTTGTGGCATAAATTATTAGCCCGCCAATTTAAAATGTTTATTTTATATGAAAATGGAAAAAATTGCTCGATTACAGCACTCTTTTTTCTGTCCCAAATGTTAACCGGTGTAACCTTAGCCCTGCATTTCACAATTAGGAATGAATTGCCTATTAGAGCGTTTATAAATTCTATCATTTTTTACAAATTACGGTTATGGCAATATTACACGCCAGCCAGTTCTTAGGTTTACAATTTAAATATTAACATATTTACATTTTTAGGTGCGAAGCGAAAATGCTCGGCCCTAGTATAAAAAAAATTGATACGTAGTATACAAAACCTTAACATAACGGTCTATTTAACGACTTTATGTATTTAAAATTCGATACTATACTAAGAATAACTACATACATATATCGAAATTATTATTTATCAAATTCTTTGTCCTTTTATAGTAAAAGTTGACAATATTTCTCATTAATGACCTTTTTTTACAAAGATTGACAATTTTTTATCACTGAAAGTGGAATTTTTCTAAAATATTGACTTATTAGACATCCTCAATGCTTTACTTTTAAGATTATTTTCTGCTTGTTTGTCGAAATTTACGAATTTTTATCCAGCTAAATTGAAGTTTTCATTAGCTAAAATTTTTAACGAATTATTTTATAAAAATATTACCACATATAATATGTACATATATGCGTATTTCCTGTATGTGTATTTGTTTGTTCAAAATATTTTTAATGTTTCACACAGCCTTGATAGGGAACGGAGAACGCGTGTATGTACCTGTGTTACATCTACTTCGGTCAATAAACAACATATTATATATTTTGGTGTTTAAGTACAGTATGTGCCAGTGTATACGGCTTAATTACATTTTTCACTTATAACTGTAATAACTTATAATTACTCTAGCCTATGGTAAATTACCTTTATAATGTTATTTGCTTTAGTTTTCATTTATAACGATAATGGCTCATTATTACTTTAGCCTTTTGGGAATCGTTTCAAATTACTTTTAAAAAAAAAAAAAGAGAGACTAACATATTGGTTCATGTAACCAACGTGCGTCGTGAAAGCTAAAAAGCATCACTTCGTACAAAATTTTTGTATTATCCCTTTTGTAGAGTCATTTTTTCTATCTTAGTGAATAAGTTTTTTTATTTTATCATTTTGACTATTTTTGTTTTGTCCTGAAAAACTTGTAAGTAATGGGACATCAATTACCCTATTGAATTAATATTTCCGTTAATTAACGAGCCTTTTAACTTATATTTTTTTTATTATTTCTTTCGTTTCGAATTAAAAGAACGTAAACTTTGGAACATGCTGTATTTTCCTTTCTTGTTTGAGTTTTTTCTTTCATATATATTGAATAATATTTATTTTTCGTACCTTTAAAATTTTATTATACCATTTCCTTTCTATTGTATTCGTGAATTTTTTAATTCCTGGAAAAAGAAGTATTGTTTCTTATACTTATTAAAGAAATATTTTTAATTTCTTTCCAATGTATCAACTAATTTTCTAAATCATATTTAAAATGGAAGGAAAGTGGTACAAATTTTGTTATATGTATCAATAATTTTGAATTTTGTCTAAAGCGGCCCCTACACGCTCAATAATATTGTGCAATCAACTTGTGCAATTTATTGAACGCTTCTCCAGACAGTTCAATAATTTTATTAAAGAAATTTGTGCAATAAACTGAATGTAGGAATTGTACTTAATTAAACTGTTGTTTAATTTTAAATATTAAGTAATAAAGATGTTGCAAAGCAATAAATAATTATTCTTGCAAATTAATAATTCATACTGGTTCAAATAATAGCTATCAAATATGACTACAAAATAACAAACAAATAAAGTAGTATTGCGCAATAATATCTACAAAGCCTACAGACGTTACAATATTCATTCATTGCACAATATATTTCAAACTATTTTTGATCAGCACAATATATTGTACAACCCTTCAATATAACCTACAGACGATCCATAATATTGTACAACCTCGGATTTTGTGCAATATTATTGAGCGTGTAGGGGCCGCTTAAGACGTATTTTTTCTTTACCATTCTGCAAATATTTTTTTTTATTATTTTAAACGCATTATGTATTTTTAAAACTTGACATTTTTACGATCATAAAAATAAAGTTAAACAGAAAAATAATTTAATTGGCCTGAGAAAGCTTATTTCATTGTGGTTTGTTGTTTTAAAAAAAAAAAAAAATTTTTTTTAAATGTCAGATTCTCAGGACTTACAAGTTTCATATAGTTATCTGACACGTGTATGGCAAACATTGAATATATCACGTTGTTTGACAGTGTATTTTTTAACCATTGGTATATAGCTAATGTTATAATATATTTTCTCATATAGATCTTGTGTATTATATACCTATGTTTTTGTATTTTAAGTAAAACTTTGTAATATTTGTTATTTGTTTTAGAATCAAACTATGGTAAACTACCCATTTTTTCTCAGAAATTCTTTTAAATAACTAAATATTTTCATCGTTGTAATCTTATGAAATTTGTTTAATTTTATATGAAAATATAAAAATATTAAATGTTTGATTCTGAACGAATAATGTTTATGCGCTATGTATTTCTACTATTCTTTTTCAAATTTTTTTTTATCATCGATTTGATGCTAATTCCTTTTTAAATTGTAGTTGTTTTTTTCACAACTAACACTAATATTTATGCATTTAGTATGCAATTATTTTTTCTTGTGAAAAAATTTTTTTTTTTTTGTTTGACATTAAGAAGAATTTAAAATAACACAATAATTTTCATTCTGATTTATTTTTAAGAGAAAATTTTGTTTTACAATATATTATAATTAAACTTTGCGATTAATGGATTATAAAAAAAAAAAAAATTTTTTTTTTCTTTTTCGTCTGAATTTAAACAACAAAGTAATTTCATTTAACTATATGTCTTATGTAAATTTTGTAATTTTTGTAATCACGTTTTCGCTGGTCGTTATAGCATTTTCCACTTCCTGTAGGATTTTTTCTAGGTTGCTTTTGTCCAGTTCGCATGTATAATTGCTACGCAATTCTAAATGCGAACTGAGGCGGGGGTATGTAATGGTGGTAGGTGTCAGCCGAGAACTTTAGGCAATCAAATTTACACTAATATAGTGTTGATTGCCTCTATGAGATTGATTAAGTTTTGGGAACTTATCATGAGCTCAAACCCCAGGTAACGTGGTTGATGTCGCCAACTAGCGGCCGTAACGTGAACTATTTGAGGCCGCCATGATTATTCCGATATTGATTTCTTACAGCAAGGGTTGATTTTGTGATTACCCGAACTAAGTGGTTTTTGTCAGACAATAGCGACCAACGAACAAGAGTGAACAAGTGGTATGTTGATGCTTCGCGCATCACTCACTCACAATGTGACCTTAGTTAGGTGCAAACGTAATTTTGTTGTGAGTCATAAAAAGATCTAAAACAATATTTAAATTAAATTTGTAAAATTTTTTTATAATTATTTAAAAAATATAAAATACTAAAAATATAAAATAAATATAAAATATTAAAATAAAACTTTTTTATTATTTCAAATACCATATTTAATACAATTTTATTTTGTAATCAATAAATTGTTTCAACGCTAAACACACAACGGAGAGTAATTCTTCGACAGAACCCGACTTTGGATCTTTTATTAATCTGGCATCCAATTTAGCGCTATTTCTGCGTGGGACAACAAGTAACAGCATTTGGGCGCGAATTTTAAGTAATTTTAAATATAAGCTAGACCGCCGCTACTGTTACAAAAACCACCCCAACTGTTACACTGCACGTTTCATATTTCAAAAATGAAAAATGTTATTAAAGGCCAATGTATCCATATGGCTACGAATTGTTCATAACGGTTATATTTAAAAATTATTTACCTAAGCCAATGTATCCAATTGGCAACAGTCAGTTTTTAGTAAATTTATAAAGGTTTCTGGCCACAAATAAAATAAAATAATGTTGGCATATTAAAATTAAGTATATAATTAAACTAGTAACATACATAAAAATTTTTTTTAGAATGCATTAATCACCAAAAAATGTAATTAATTAATTAAAAAAAAACACTTTGAGCAACCAGCCAAACAAGTAGCATCCCTGACAGTTTTAGTGTATATTTTTGTTCAGTAGTGAACAGCACTGTCCAACACGAGATTAAATAAGGACCATTTTATGTCTGTATGCTAGTTTAAATGTATAATTCTTAATAATACAAGAAAAAGTGACAATTAAAGTTCACGTAGCCATAAAGGGTTTAATGAATAAACGCAAAGACGGAAAACTTGACAACGAGCTGAATAATGAATGAGCCCATGTATTCATGCATGTTTACATTACATCACATGATATTATATGTATCATGTATGGAGGATGTGCGGAGGATATACAATTTGTAGTTTAATTCTAATCCTCTTATTAAATTCATATTCTCATTTTATTAGATGTTTTACAAGTTTATTACTTTGCTGCCTTCAAAGTACCCAAATATTTTTAATCAAATTTCATTTGAATGGAAATGTAGTTAATGCAAAGTATATTGATATCTATACCAGAATTATTGACAAATTTATACTAATATAATAAAGACAAAAAATTTGTTTTCATGTCCGAAATAAACTCACAAAGTACTGGATCGATTTTGAAAATCTTTTCACTGTTAGAAAGCTAAACTATTCCAGATTAACATAGGATATGCTATATCAGGTTTCTTGAACCTACGGATCACTGTTAGAAATGAAGTCTCCTGGACCCTATGGGACCCAAGAAAACCTAAATTGTACTACTCAATCGATCTTGAAAACTTGAATGTTGTATTATTAACCAAGGTCCTGAGGACCAAAAAGCTCCAAAACCCAACCGATTTTGAAAATTCTTCTTACTCTTTGGAAGCTAAACAATTTCAGGCTGACATAGGCTATACTATATTAGGTTACCGAGGATCCTAGAGAAATTTCTTCTCAAATAATATTTTGAATTATGGGAGAAGTTAACGTGAAATCAAAATTGTCCGTCAGGGTATTAGGGACGCAAAAAGACCTTAAAATAAGCAACTAGACAGAACTTGGAGAGTAAGATGGTAGAGATTATGAATTACTGAGTAGTAAGGTCATAGTGATTGTGGACCACTGAGTGGTAAGATTACAGTGATTATGGGCCACTGGGTAGTAAGGTCATAGTAATTATGAACCAAATAAACACCTGAACGAAGCAAGGATGGGCTGTAAGATCAATGATCAAAAGAACTCTTCCATATGAGTAATTTCTCCAAAATTTTAATATGCTTGTTTCCGGTGTAATTTTTTTTTGTTTTTGGCGAATTCCCAGAAGGAAAATTCGGCTATTTTGTATTGAATTGATGTAGTTTTTGCAGAAATTTGGTATCACTTAAGGGTGATTCACTTGAATTTTTGAGATTTTCGGAAAAATATTTTCTAGCTGTTGGAAGCAATTTGAGAATTATATAACTGGAAATGACTTTTACCATCTAACGCGATAGACTTCGATAAAAATAATACAGTTCTTACCAGTTATTGGCAGAAAAAGAAAGTTGGAGAGTTAGGGGTGTTTGGCTATAGCTCCTCAACTACATGGAATTTGGTGAGTTTGGAGATAGCATTCGACGCGTCTAGTGCTTTTGTACAATTCATCTAATTTAACCAGACTGTTTCCTTTATCGTTTGCGAGATCCTCATGCTGCTAATTTTATTAGGGACACCCTGATAGTTGGCCGTTTGATTGTGACAAAGATGTAATAAATAATATATAGTATGAAAGGACCAGTAATTTATATTACGTACGAAAGATATTACGTACACGTTAAAAAGAGACAAGTACTCTAAATAGTATGTAAATTGCCAATATAGATTTCTCTTTCTAAGATGCCTTAGACTTTAAAATTAAAATAGACGCGTAGTCAGCAATGTTTTGTGTTGTAAATTTGAAAAAATAATGTAAAATTTTTCACTATTTTTTATTTTTTTTAAAATTATATTATGGTAGCTAGTTCTGCTTACAAATGTAAAAATTCCGTTAGAAAAAAAAGCACAAAGTATAACAATTCACCGATAAGATTTTTTTGACATATATTAGTCGTCTCTTTAAACAAATATTTGCGTATATACAGTATATGTTAAATAATAATTTAATATTACGTATCAAGTATGCAAAGGATGTAAAGCATGATAAAGTCCACTTTAGATAAATTGACCACTTTTCTTATGTGAATTCAATAGTAAATATAGGTAACTTATTTGAAATGAGTCTTTACATACATATACTGCGTGAGTTTTTCGAGAGTTGCCATTTTTATTACAGCCAAACCGTTTATTTAATCGAAAAATTGTTCAAACAAGAGTTGTAGATATCGACGGGGGCAACCAATTGCTATAGTCAGGAGCTTTATAGCTCTTATGGTTTTCGAGCTATGATACAAACTTATAGATTTTTAAATGAGACTATATATTAATTTTTCGATAAAACTGATCTAATGCATTAATTAACAACATAAATGAGCAAAAAAATTTTTTTACCCAAGTTTAATTTTTTAATTTTTCTTTAATTTATCAGTTAGGTGCTAAAAATATGCATATCTACTTGAGGCTACTTCTACCGATAGTGTTTTTCTTGGTTACATTTCCATTACATCCAAGAAAAGAACCTTTTCCAGTACCATTTCTATCATAAAAATTTAGTTGTAATAGAAATGGCAACTCTCAAAAAACTTACATGGTATTATAAACATTTAATTTTTTACCGCCACTGTCTTGAATTAGCCCTATTTTTGCTTCAATAGAACAATGTTGTTACAGGTCCCTTTAAAATACATAATACATATTCTTACATCTTTGGATTGTGATTTTTGAATAATTTGAGGAAGTTTTCTTAGGTGAAGTAAAAATATACTATAGAAACAAGTTGAAAAATAATTTAATAAAAGGGTGAATAATTATAATATCAAATGTTTTTGTTTAATAACTTATTAAATTGTTTTTGATGTATTTTTAAATTAGCAGAATGAAAAGCATTTTGTTCCTTTGATAAACTTTAAGGCTTCACATTTCTAAGAAACTGTTTGTTATTATAACTTCAGAGGATTAATTTCACGGACTTTAATAATAAGTGTTTGATATAATATACATTAATATCATTTGCATCAGACGTATGAATATACGGTGTTACGAAAGAAGTACTCCAACTCTCTTTGTAATTTAAACGAGACAACCCGTTAAAGTATAGGGTAAAGTTTACTATTATATGGTTGAATGATATGGTAAAATTTCCTGAAATTGCCAGATGCACATTTGTATTAGTGATTTACCACCTAATTTTGTAAATCCTTTGCATAAATCAAAAATATCACCTAAAAATTTATATTGTTAAATATTTTTTTAATATGAAACATCCAACAACTCCAAATATAAGGTATCTCATTTTAGGAAGTAGGTGTTGAATTTTTGTATTACGTTATATATGTACAGGAGCGTGGAGAGAAATGCTAGACCTCGAAGGCAAACGAAATATAATTCACTGGTAAACAGTGATATTGTTAAACAAATTCGAATCACTTTTTTAAACACAACTACCTACCCACAAATAAACCTTATACTTAGTTTTGTTTAATCACCCTCAGTTTCTGTTATACAAAAATGATTACACGAATTTTGCCCACTGACCTAATCCTAAGCGAGACGCTCTTATACTAGGTAAACGAAATGTTCTTCACTCTCTTTTAATAAATCCTGGAGATGTATTGCTACCTCCATTCAAGGGCGGATCGAACCAATTGAAAAGGGGGGGAAAATGCTGCCTCTAATCCCAAGAGGAATTTTGGGGAATTGTGTGTTCTGAATGTATGTTACTAAATGTTACTAAAAAAAGTTACCTATTGTCGGTCAAAGGGGGAAGTGGCTGTGGGGGCTGCAGCCCCCACAGCCACACCCTTGGATCCTCCTATGCCTCCATTGCACATCAAACTCGGATTTATGAAAAACTTTGTCAAAGCTTTGGATACTAATGGAAATGGTTTTTGTTACTTGAAACAGAAATTTCCAAAAATCAGCGATGCTAAAATAAAAAAGGGTATATTTGTAGGGCCACAAATTAGATACCTACGGACTGATAAACAGTTTGAATAAAAACATGTGGACATGTTTTCGAAATATTGTTTATAATTTTCTTGGAAACCACAGGGTCGGAAACTATAAAGAGTTGGTTAGCAACTTCTTAACAGCTTACAAGGATATGGGATGCAATATGTCGCTTAAAATACACTTTTTACACTCACATTTAGATTTTTTTTCTCACAATTTGGGGGTCATTAGCGACGAACACGGTGAGCGGTTCCATCAGGAAATATCTAACATGGAAAAACGATACCAAGGCAAGTGGAGTGCGAACATGTTAGATGACTATTGTTGGACACTTAAAGGAGATGTACCTGACGCTAAATATTCCAGAAAATCCTGAATAAAATTAAAATATAAGTTATTTTTATTCATTAGATATAATTTTTAACCATATTTAATTTAAAAAAATTAGCTGCTGTTGCAAAAAAACTGAGGGTGACTGAAATTTTTTAAAAACGCAGGTTAGTTACAAATTAGTTGTAAATACAAAATAACCCATTCAATTTCATTTAACTTTCATTAAGGTCATTTTTGTCTATCAGTGTAATAGGTGACAGGTATATAAGTAAAGGTGACAAGCAAAAAAAAAAAGAAAATAATAAATAAATAAATAGAATAATCAGGTCATATTGCCACAAAAAAAAGGAAAATCAGAACACTTTAGTAACCATTTTTTTGGGCCCCTTTTTTAAGACCAAATCTTGGAACTCAATCCCGGCTGTTCTTATTAATTATTATAACTGTTGTTATTCTCCGTTTACTACCTACTACAATCAAAAGAGAATACCTATTACCTACCTAATACTACCTATTACATTCAAACAAAGAATTTTTGACTGTAATTTTTGTATATTTTTTATTGGATTTAATTAGCTTGACTTATTAAGTCACTATTAGGATTAGAGTCTGTTATTATTTTCATAAAATTTTAATTAACAAAAGTATTATTAATAAATTGTTTTCTTTGAGCTTCCTAATATGAGATAATATCTCCTATTAAGATGCACCAGTATCTAATGTTAAGAGACCTTTTTTCGAGTATTAAAAATACCATTTTTGATAAAATGGTTTGTTGATAAGAAAGTTGAACTTGTATCAGATCAAGCCCTAAGCGTGTTTGTAGAAAACTGTGGATAGCAGTGTGCCTTTGTGTGCTTGATACCGCTTAAGGCATTTAGTTAGTCGGTATCGGTCACTCAATGCACAACGCATTATTATGTATTGTTGGACTATTGTTAGCTTGGACCCCACCTTGCTCCGTCCGACAATACGTGTTTTGTAATTGTGTGTGTTTCAACTGACACAGTTGCAAAGATCAAACTAACACCACTACACACAGTGTGTACCTACACAACATAGTGGTGGGAAATAGAGGGGATTTTTTGTCTACATTGGTATCACTAGTGCAGAGATAGCAACTTGGCTTCTGATTATTCTGTGTATCAGATTCTTATTTGTGGTAGCAGAGCTAGAATATATTTTCTGTAGATTAAGGTGAAGACACCTGTACCATACAGTACGTATCAAATCTTTTTGTTCTCTGGGGTTAATAATTTATTAGGCGTATATAGAATTACAAGAGAAAAAATATTAGAATGTTTGTGTACATGTCACGATTCCCTGAGGATTAACATGCGACGACTGTTCTTTCTGTTGTATAGGGATTTCACTATAAAGGGAGACATTCTTTCTGACTACGGCTTATTGTCCTTATTGAAGTGATTTATTGTTACTTTTTATTAGATCTTCATGTTATGAAATGGAAAAATATATGAAATATCTTACAATAGCGAATAATATATTATTTTTTTACAGTCGAGCCATGATACGCAAGAAGTATGGTTTATCCTATATCCAGGGTTGTCTAAGTAGATTTAACTGAAGAAAACTATGTTAAATTACGAAATTGTAATTAATTCTCCTCATTTATGGAGTATTTCTTTCAATTGTTTGATCATATTTTGTATGGAGATTAGACAAGGAGACGAAACTCAATGTATTCAAAAAAGTGTCCAAATCAAAGATGGCACTCGTGTTCGTCGGATACGAAAGCGGTACAGTACTTATTCTCAAATGGAAACGCGAGCTTCTATATTATCTTTGTTTGCTTTTGAATAGAATCTTCTGGAATCTTTTTCAATGTTCAACTCAGTTATAAAGTGGGTTTTTCGATCGTTTTTAAAATAAACTTAAAAATTTTTATTTTGAGTCGCTTCATTTACATTGTATATTATATGTATAATTCGCTGACGTCACTATGTAAAATCGGAGTCAGTACCATTGGATATCCGCCGTATAAAGTAATTTAAACTATAAGAGTTTTTTTCATAGATATGTAGTTTCTATGTATTTCCTTATTATTAACCCTAGAATCATACGTTGGTCTACGAGAAACGTTATTCATACATCGACGTCCTTTTGACGGATGGACTTTTTACGGAGAGTTTTAGAGTTTATTTGCAAAAAACATTTTTTTTACATAACAATACTACAAAAGCGAACAAAATATTTAAAAAAATTGGATTTGGAAAAATTTCTTAATGTAAATATTTATTAATTTTTTTAATTTTTTTATCAAAGCATATTTTCATTATAAAAATTAAAAAATAGATAAATACATCAATTGTAATAATTAATTTATGAACAATTATGAGTCAGTGGACATGTGTGACTTTACAGAATGCGAAATTTCTCAGTCATAGATATTCCTATAGATATGTAGTTATTTCTCCATTAGGCACATTTGTAAATTTTCTAAAATTTGTTAGTAATTTTTAGAATAAGATCTCAAAAAATAATAAAAATTAAAATATTTTTCACAAAATAAATTGTTAACCTTTTATTAAGTCACTTGAAACGCATTCTTTAGTTTTCGATTCAATATATTAAAACTTCAGTATTATGTCGTCTCTATAAGTCAAACAGCTGTAATCATCTTTCACATTATCATAATCATTGAATAAATTAATTATAACATCCATATCTTTAATAAATTTTAAAAAAATTAGTAGTGCACAAAATCTTCAAAAAAAACATACGTTAATCATACATCGACGTCCTTTTGACGGACACTATTTCAATACAAACAAAACGACAATGACTATAAACAAAATAAATATATGTGGTGTGTTATAATAACAAATAAATTAGATAACAGAAATCTCACAACAAACAAGTAACAACAAGTTGAAGTTTTGGAGCAGGTAGAGAAGTTCGTACGTCGTTTTGACGTGTACGTTTGATTCTAGGGTTAAATATCATCAACCGACATTGGTGATTCTCAAATGGAAACACTCACTTCCCCAGTCCCGACGTGTTTCCATTTGAGAATAAGTACTGTATTTACATTTTGTTTTATCCGTTTTATGTTACTATATTCGCTATATTCACATCAGTATTCGAGCATTACAGTGGTAGCTGCGAGTGGTAAAAAAAGAAAGCCTTATATTTATCATTTTCCTGACCAATTTTGTCAATTCCTCTCATATAAGTTTCGTCTCCTTGTCTAATCTTCATATTTTGTTTCAATACGTTTCTACCACAAAATACAGAAACAGCGTACATATAAAAATCTCTGGACAGTAGGAGGCCGATCGAGCCCTTTCTTACTGCTTAGCTGATCATCCTTTCGGTAGCGGTGACCGAATGTGCGTCAATTGTTAGTGATTGTTAAGATCATTATTGGTTATATTGCAAATTGCTCTCTCCGCAATACGCATATATTTATCTGTGTGTAAACATCAAACAAATACAACTATGAACAATGTATACCTACATAAAATAGTCTAGGGGAGGTGGTAGGGATTTTTTGTCCACACTGGTATCACTAGTAGAAATAGTAAGATCGTTTCTGTATTCTGTGGTTTTTACATACCTACATGGTGAACTTTTTTGAATGTTGCCATTTTTATTGCAGCTAAACTATTGATTTACAAAAAAAAAATTGTTCAGATAAGACTTGTAGCTAGTACAAAGGCAGCTGATTGCTATAGCTTCAAGCCTCATAAAAAAATTATATTATCTCACGTTCTTGAGTAATTACATTTTAAAAATCAATTTCTTAAAATATCTTTTATATTTTCAAGCGTATTTTGACTAGGTTCTCTTATTAAGTAGATTTTAATAGTAGATGGGCCGGGCCATTGCATAACACTGCTACTGAAATTTAGATTGAAATAAAAGGAATAGGATATTAGGAGTTTAAGTCATCAAAATGAAAAACAAATATTTGTTTTAATTTTCTGCTACCGGTTTCGGGGAAATTAACCCCATCTTCATGGCAGATGCTTTATTATAGAAGTAAACAAAAACAAAAACATTAGAAATGTCAAAAATTTTTTTACAAAAATGTCAAAAATTTTAAAATATAAAAAATATTGAAAACTAAAAAACTTGTGTTCAATCTTTTCAATAATCGCTCTTACATCAACAAAAAACCGATAAAAATCAGCAATTTTTCTCCCTTCCGTATCTTGGACAGACATCTAAAAACATAAAAAACATTTTAAAACCTTTTAACTTGATACCAGCTTTCAAATACCCAAATAATCTTAATAAATTCTATTCCAATCTGAAACCACTTGATCCTGTATCTAGTTGTCAAAATGTTGTATACATGCTTCGATGCTCCGAATGTCCGTCGGCCTATATAGGTAACACAAAACAGCGTCTATCGCAAAGAATTGAACAACATCGAAGAAATGTCAAACGTGGCGATCTTGCATCTGGCTTGGTACAACACGCATGGAACAATGACCACCGTTTTGATTTTGACAACCCCACCATCTTACAAACAGAGGCTCATTGGAGGAAAAGATACTTTCTAGAATCTTCTTGGATCTCCTCTATTCATCCAAATGCTAATCTTGCTGCTGATTTGTCGAAATTGGACAACACTTACGTCAAGGTTTTCCAGAAATTTTCCCCTCAACAACTTCAATAACATATAAAAAGGGTCATTTTAAAATCGCATGTTCAGTTTCTTACCATGGACACTACATCTATTATTACTATTATTTTTAAAAAAATTTTATTGTTTTCTTTTTGATAAAACTTTTTAAATAACCTAATTTTTCAATTTTTTGACACAGTTATTATTTTTAATAATGTAAATACTAACAACTTAACACAACAACAAAAAAAAATTTTTTTTATGTAAGTACTGCATGTTTTTCAACATTTTTTATATTTTAAAATTTTTGCATTTTTGTAAAAAAATTTTTGACATTTCTAATGTTTTTGTTTTTGTTTACTTCTATAATAAAGCATCTGGCAAGACTACGATAAGTACGGCGCCAAGATTTGATGACACTTCCTTATAGAACTTGACAAAATAAAACGAAAAACAAGAATAAAATTTTTCGAGATCTCGCTTCGTTTTCGAGTTAAACTTGTTTTTGAATTCCAATATATTGTATGTATGGGATGTGGGCACGAGTACGATATCCGAGGCGACAAAATTTGACAAGCGGATCTGATAGATTTTGGCATTCTAAGCAAAAAATAAAAAGTAAAAAATTTTGAAATTCGCCTTAGTTTTCGAGACATCGATCGTTAAACTTGTATTTAAGTTTTCATGAAATTCGGATATATTGTATTTGGTGAAATATTGGTGAAATATATTTATATCAAAAATCGAAGTTTATTGTCAAAACTGGCCCAACCTTCGGGCAAAGGGTAACCTTAACTAACCTCACCACTTAGTTTTTATATCAAAAATCGAAGTTTATTGTCATAACAAGCCTAACTTTCGGGCAAAGGGTAACCTTAAATACAAGTTTAACGATCGATATCTCGACAACGAAGCGAGATCTCGAAAAATTTTATTCTTGTTTTTCGTTTTATTTTGTCAAGTTATATAAGGAAGTGTCATCAAATCTTGGCGCCGTACTAATCGTAGTATCCCCAAGCATCTGCCATGAAGATGGGGTTAATTTCCCCGAAACCGGTAGCAGAAAATTAAAACAAATATTTGTTTTTCATTTTGATGACTTAAACTCCTAATATCCTATTCCTTCATTAAATTATTAGTCATCTAATTTTATTCCTTAGATTGAAATAGTTTTTAACGAAGTTGTGTAGCATATTTACCAAATGATGTGAACTTCCAAAACATATGGATAGTTGAAATGCTGAATGGTATGCCTACTTTATTTAATCCCATATCCCATGTGCACATGCGGAAAATATAGTTTGCATTCGCAATAATAATAAAGATTTATGTAGACAGGTTAGAGGACAAATTGGTACGTATTATTTTTATCGGGTGATCATCGAAATAAGCTCACTATTGCAATTCTACGTCGTACAATATCGTATCCTGAGTTCCACCACACAAATAAGGTTCAAAGGGATCGCTCGGACCAGGACAGTTTTTGAGTGAAGATAAAACTCCGTAAAATCTTGATAATCAAAATATGACGAATGTTGTTGAGATTTTTTTTAGACTTTTTGTCGTTTTTTGTACGATTGTCTTATTTTAAAGTAAATCTCTTAGCACTGGCTTTTGATCGTCGAATAATTTAAAGACTGATTTTTCATCATCGAAATTTTGCTTCTAAAACAAAAACTTTTTGTCGTCTCAAATAATAAATTTTCAAGAAACAACACCCTCTCTTTCACTAGAACCAGCATTTTCTAATAACAATAATTTGCAAAAATATGTTAAAAAAATATGTTTATGTAATTCAGACTTTTTTGTGTATAAATTTTAGTTTTCGATGTTTAGCAATTTAAAAAATGGGAAAATGGGAAATTTTTGTGAAAAAGTCAGTTTTTAAACTAATTACTTTTTTTTTCGGTATTTACTAATTTGAAGTAAACATAATAATTTACGTCATTTAGCGTCCAAGAATAGAATTTAAAATAAATCGTGGGGTCAGTGTGACACTGGAAGTCCACACAATAAACGTTCCTGAGAAAAAAAAATTATATGCGGTTATGCAAGAATCTCGGATGGTACTTCATGGCAGCTAGGCCGATACTAAGTAGGGTTTCCGATCTCTAGCCAAAAAAACGATTTTGTGGATCGATTCGAATCGTCAAACCAAAAATCAATGCAGGAGAAAATCGTCTTACAAAAGATCGATCTGACGAAAATCGGTTCAATTTTTGTACTTACAGTAAATAAAAGATCTATAAAAGTTTTAATAAAGTTTCTCATTGTATCATCACAAACCAGTTTCAAAAAAATTTTTAATTTCCTTTCAAGATGAACTGCTGAATTTAATTTGAATAAAATGGTTTCCAGTTTGCGTTGAAAATGTCACATGAATCCAAAATTTGACTCAATTTTCTATAAATGAATCATAAAAGTGATAAAATTATTTGACAACATAAATAGTTAAGATATATTTTACGAAAATTTTGAAGAAATATCATATTTTTACTAAAAATATTCTAATTTAAATTCGAAAAGATCGATCTCCGATCCCGTAAATTTTTCACAATCTCTGTATCGATTTGGACTCCAAAGAATCGATTTGAAAAATCGAAGACCGACTCTCCAAAAATCGGTTTTCGATAAAATCGAATCGAGATCGGAAACCTTAATATTAAGACACTGTTTGGATTAGAGACGCTAAATACCTTTTATCTTCCAGTTCCAATAAATTGTATGAATTTTAAAAGAAATACTTTGCAAAAATACTATTTCCACCAATATAACCTTGTTTGGTAATGGTGATATTGACTGAAACATCTCACAAAATCTTTAAAATGAAAATGGTACCTTTTGCAAAGTAAAATGTTTCATTTACGAATGAAAGCAAATGTGTGGAAGACATTGCCGTCGATGCGTTAAAATTTTTAATTTCCTTTGTCAAATGCTACCACCACCTCAGAAATCTCTCCTAGCTTGAGTATTAATCATTTTCGGTTTGGGTGATTTTTCGAACTTATAGAAGTTTGCCTTATTCACGTTAAAAGAGACATAGCACATATCGCACATATTATAATTTTAAAATATTCTTCTCTTTCAGGCTCAAGTTGTTTCCCCAGTAGACTAAATGAAACACCATGAAAATGAAAAATATTTATTAAAAGCTTTTATTTAACTTGCTATGTTAGTATGTTGGTTTAGATCAAATCTTGGAATCAAAATTTAGACAACTTCTAATTGAGCTAAAGGTTTCAAATTTTGCATACTTGTCTAACCTTGATGACAATGCAATATTGTATAATTAGTTTTGCTCTAAATCGACCCAAACCAAAATTGTTGATTTTTAGTCCTATGCAATTTTTTTGACATTTCGAATTGTCAAATATTGTCCATTGATTTTATATTGAAATTTTCTGTTTACATAGTTATTTTTGATTAGGGTAAATTAACCGATTAAAATATAGGTAAAAAAATTACTTCTTTAATTTTTTTTTTAAATTAATTGTGATCAGACTAAAAAGTAGAAAATAAATTAAAGTAAAAAAAATGTTTTTTAAGAGAAAGCTTTTATTTAAAAATGGGCTAAAAAAAAAATAACTTTTAAGTGAAGTTTGAAGCAATATGCAACATAATTTATAAAAGCTTGAGGCGTTTAATTAAGTTTGGTAACTACTGAAAAGTAAAATAGCTACCCTTATATTCAAAACATCCAAAACAGAAATAATTAATGATAACGCCTCAAGCTTTTATAAATTATGTTGCATATTGCTTCAAACTTCACTCAAAAGTTATTTTATTTTTTTTAGCCCATTTTTAAATAAAAGCATTTTCTGAAAAAACATTTTTTTACTTTAATTTATTTTCTTGTTAAATAGCTCAACAAATTATACCTTAATTTTTTTAAATTCCTCATACGTTCATTTAGCAACAAAATACCCACTTTATATAGCTTACTTTAATCCAACACGTTCTAGATTTTAGTTTATCTAAATTTTTAGAATATATGTATGTAAATTATACAAACATATTTTATTTGACTATATAATGTCACATAAAAAGAAAATTTATGCTACGAATATATACATATAAGTTTTATTTTTTCATTCCTATACTCTTTTTTCCTTAATCTAACCTAGTTTAAAAATATTTACGAGTAATGCACATAAATATTATGTTTTTTTTAGATGAAACTTAAAATTCATTTTTATTTTTAATTTTATTTTTTTTAAATTTTCAAGTTTTTTGTTTCAGTATTTATTACAACATTAGGTATTAGGCAAAATCATAATCTGTTTACAGTAATTGGAGTAGCGTATCACGCCATTTTTTTGTGAATTATATTTACAGTTTAAACTTTCCTGTTTTTAATTGGTACGTAAAATTAATCTTATAAAATTTCAAAAATTTTCCTACTAGTTAACTTCCTCATTTTTACCTTTTGGCTAGTGGAAACCTCCTGTCATTTTTTCTCGATGGATGTTACTGCAACACTTCTTCCACTTTATGCAATCGCAGGTAAAAAGAAAACGTTAAAAATCCACAAAATATGTTTGCAGGACAATCCATTTCTCGTTTCCCAATTATCAGGGCAACGGTAAAAAAAATCAAAACCTTTCACTTGTCGCTGGTCACGGTTCATGACCGTCTACGTGTTAAGGGGTTACATGAGTTTTTTTTAGCAAAAAATTTTGATTTTCGGTAAGAATTTTCGTTTTTTTTTTTTTTTTTTTTATTGATTTTCTACTTGTAAAATGAGCTGTAATGAACGAAGACAGTAATCCTTCATTCAACTACAAGCCATAAGCATCTGTTAATAGAAAAAATTTGGTTTTTTGATTTCAGATAAGGATTTCACGAGTTACTTTGCCTACGGAGAAAAATCAACGATTTTCGACAACTACACAGAGAGAAAATTCCTATAAAAATTACTGTGCTCATACTACAATCGACGTGTAACAGGCGAACATATCCAATTTTTGTACGGTAAAATTATAAAAATTATAGTTATATTATTGTGATTTTTATAATTTTACCGTACAAAAATTGGATATGTTCGCCTGTTACACGCCGATTGTAGCATGAACAGTAATTTTTATAGAAATTTTCTCTCCGTGTAGCTGCCAATGGCCTAATCTTCATTTTTCTTCATGAAAATTTTTTTTACAGTATCTTAAATTAATGTACAATAATTTATTCAAAGTTGGAATAAATTATATTATCTTAAGAAGCATTGCAAGAAAAAAATTGCATCTCAATTGCAAGGGAAAAAAAAACGAAAATATAGTGTTTTTTTGCTAAAAAACCCATGTAATCCCTTAAAAAAATAATGCACGCAAGTGTGCTTTTGCGTCAACCATAATGATCTAAAGCGAATACCTATATTGCTGTTATGATTTTACGTTATAAAGTTATTTTCTAATTCATTTATTATCAAACGTTTGTAAATAAATATCAATTATTGTGTTGAGTGAAAAGTTTTAAAAGCATACAGTAAATCAATTGATTTTAACTACAAAAAACACATAGAAAATACTACAGAGTTGGATAAATTGGAAATAGCGAGCTCTTTTTATTCGCGCTATTACACCCAACAGCTCGCTATAAAGAACACTTTGGAATGCAATATAGAATAAATTGTACTTCTTACTCTTTTTAAGTAATAAATCAACAATACACAGGCTGCTCACTGTGACTTACAACAAAATGCATTGGAAATATAAGCAAACATAGATTAGCAAATTTTTAGTAAAAATAAAAAAATTCGCCACGTGCGTGCCGGACACGCATTGTCACAGTTACGTGGTCAATAGTTAATTTTTCCACAATTTTTAGGATCAAATGTAGGAAATTTAATAGTACGTATATCGACGGATTACTACTAAAACCACGTATGTCGATTTTTCACTGTTTTGAGATAATTGATCGAAACATTATTTTCAACCGGTTTGGAAAAATTTTAATGTTTTGTTGTCCCCCACCACTCCTTTAAAGGCTAGATTGGATCCAAAATTTGACCCCACTTTTATAGTATTATTGCCTCATTTTGTCAGCCCCACTTACCAAATTTCAGCTCAGTTCGTTCATAAGGGGGCCCAACACATGCAAAAAGGAGCCACGAATTATATATATATATATATATATATATATATATATATATATATATATATATATATATATATATATATAAGACATTTTTTTCTTCAGAATCGTGTTCGGGCACTTCTGTACCGACCCTCGTATGGTAACATACCATTAAATTATGACATAATTTGAAATTTGGAGATACGAGGTTTTGTTATTGTTAAATAACTTTCATTCTGATAAATAAAATGAAATGAAATTTTTATTACCCTATGATCAGTATAAGATGATTCTGAACATTTATATCTAATTATCTCAAAACAGTGAAAAATCGACATACGTGGTTCTAGCAGTAAGCCGTCGATACGTACTATTAAATTTCCTACATTTGGTCCTAAAAATTGTGAAAAAGTGGCTATTGACCCCGTAACTTTGATAATGCGTGTCCGGCACGCACTTGGCGAGTTTATTATTATTATAGTACCAATTTATAAAAAAAGAAAGATAATTGTAACCAAACTCTTTTGTATAAGCGGATGCTTAAAACAAAATAAAAATTCTAATTCTAATTCTATTAATTTTTTTATTGAATTATTGAATTAATTTATTCATTCATAAGTATTACTTCCACTGTAATTATGAAAACTTTTAAAGTAACAGAGAATTATCTAATTTTGTGAGATACGAGGTACTGTATTCAATTATGTCAAAATAGTATTTCTAACAGATGATCAGTATTGCCATCTACGAGGTCGATGTCGAGATCATTAGATAACGACACAAAGATAGACTGATATAATACGGGTATCTATATTGTATATATATAGTGCCATCTAATTGTGTCGGTATGTAGGTCTAATTGTGTCGGATTATAGATTTAGGTATGTTGGTATGTATGGATTTTAATGATATATGTATATCTTACCATCACGTGTTGCCACCAAAATTCGTCCAAAAACGATGGGTCATTTTTTTAACTAAAAATAATTCAAGAGCAAACATACTACAACGATTTAGTGGTGCACTGATGATGTACGTTTGAATGAAAAATATCTCACTGCCTAACTTTTTTTAGTGAAAAGCGCCACCGATGTGTATAGGGAATTAATGATCACTTATGAAGACGAATGAGTGACTGCATAAGTTACGTGGTTTTGCAGGACCACGTAACTAAAAAAGAATTGCAGTTATTTTTTATTGTTAAGTTTAAGGCAAAGTTTACATTTCACGTTTTTTATCACACGATATTAATTACGTTAACCGCCCGTTATATAAGTATACGGGTATTTTATTGGTTAAAAAGAGTAAGAAGTATAATTCTGTCTCACATTCCAAAGTGCTTTTTATAGCGAGCTGTTGGTGTACTTACTTTTTATATGTTCTATGTCTATTACACATATTGTTTCGATCAGAAGCAAACTTTTCTCCTAAATAGTATTATATAACAATTAGCCTAAAGGTATTTCCATTTCAACTTTCGTATTTGCAAATTGATTTACGCAGTTTTACAAATACATTATGTGTGTACAATACATATGTACATATATTTTAATGGCTGTTTTCGAAAATTTTATTTGCAGTAAATATTCTTTTTAAAAATCAAGGGAAGTACCTAGTACCTATATTTTGAAAATAAAAATTGTATTCTATTCTTGTTAAAAAAAATAGTTATCAAAACGAACCAACCTCAGTATCGTGTCTGCTACCAATAAAAGTTTTCTCAGCAGGCCTGTAATTTTCTTTTTTTAAAGCAGACACGAAACACTGTTACATTTGTCAGTGTGCAATGTTTTTACTTATATTCATAAATCCATTCTTATTTTATGATATGAAAAAATAAATATTAAAATTCTAGAATGGTATTTCCCTTTGAGACTATAGTAAAACCAAATATAGACATGTTTAAGAATTATAGAAAATACAGGGCATTACGTTTAGGCAATACTAATTTATATTTGTCCTAACTGACAATCAGAAGATGTAAAAGTGTACGTCGAAATTCGCTGCTCCGTTTAAACTACATTATTGTTGGATTCACTTATATTTCAGACAATACAAAAATAAGTACTCGTACACTATTGATAAAAAAATTTGCCAAATAAGCTACATATATAAGAAAAGGCTCCACACAATTTGAAGACGATTCCTTGCCTACAAGGAAAGGTTCCCGGGTGTCTGCCTCCGATTTCAATGCCGCTGAAATATGTTATTCTACGTCGAAATCTAAGAGTCGTATTTTTTTTTATCGGCGGAAAAACGGTTTGGAGGGGTGAAATCGCCCTTCAAAAATTGGGGTAAAAATTTAATTTTTTAAATATCTCGAAAACGGTAAGAGATAGAGCAAAAGTTTAAATTGGGGATATTGCTCTTTTTTAAAGAGCTATCCATTGATATGCAATTTGTTCAATTTACATCAACAGGGGTGGTTGGGGGTTAAAATTTGGGGGTTAATTTTGCAAACAAAAAGCCTTCTAATAAAATTAAGGTGAATGATCATAATTATTTAATTTTTTAAAATTTTTAGTGAGTGTGCGCAACTTTGGTGTTTTTAACAATGGCAGGCATAATCTTGTCAAAGTTACGGGTAATACCCGTAATGCCCGGGTAAGTTACGGGTAATACCCGTAAATTTGACAAGATTATGCCTGCCATTGTTAAAAACACCAAAGTTGCGCACACTCACTAAAAATTTTAAAAAATTAAATAATTATGATCATTCACCTTAATTTTATTAGAAGGCACTTTGTTTTCGGAATTCATCGTAGCAATACTTACTTTTCATTTAAAATATTATTTTAACATTAATTCACAAATACATTCATATTATCCTTATTTGTTTTTTCGTAATGCACAATTTTTTCGTGATGCACAGTTTAATTATATATTTCTTTAAATTATCTATATTTCTAAATAATTTTCTTCATATTTTTAATCATTTTCTTGAACACCTGCCGCGAAATGTAATGGTTACTCATTCGTCCGTCGGTAAAACAGTGCTGACAGGTGGTTAGCTTTGAGTTAAGCCGGTTCTACACGATGCTACGAACGTTCCTTCCAACGTTCGATCGAACGTTTGAGGCAATTAAGTTCGATAGTTGATGCGACGAATGTATCTGCTACACGGTGAATCGAATGTTTGATCCAATACGAATGATGATGTGTTGGTACAAATGTTTATTCAGTGGACGAGGCTGTTATCTGTCTGATGTTATCTTTAATGTTATACACTGATGTTGTCTCTCTTGTATAATGTGTTGGTACAAACGTTTATTCAGTGGACGAGGACATCATCTGTCTTATGTGATCTCTAATGTTATACACTGATGTTGTCTCTCTTCACATGAACGAGTCGTGCAGCTGCTGAGTCAAACCAACCAACGCAACCAACATTGACCTTCAAACGTTCGAAGCATCCCTTTGACTCGGTGCAAGAATACCGACATTGAGCGGGACATGGTTAAATGCGAATGTTTGACGCTCGACATTGGACACTCGTAGGTTCGAACAACGGCCACACGATGCGATGAACCATCGAACGTCCAATGTTGGAAGGTGTTCGTAGCATCGTGTAGAACCGGCTTTAAGGTAATACTTTCTTCATATCAGAAATGGCAGCCCCGTTTACAAAACAATATGGCTAGACATAGTATGTTATCACTTTTACCCTGTTATTGCAAATGCCCCACTTGACACTACCTTAATTTAAAAACTCTGAACTTTCCAATTAACTTTTAAAATTAGAGTTTTTTAATTTCCGGAATTGAAATCAAATAGAAACTAATCCACAAAAATAAAACAAAGTTGGGAGAAGTTGATATAATATATGCCTTTATAGATATACGAGTTTACAGTAGGTTTAATGTTTAGGGGAGACAGGAGCATGTACTAACAGATTTTACTTTTTAGTCGAATTTTTCCTTGAAAAAATTAAACCTATACAGTCTATACGACAAGAACGGCCAGAGGCGAGAGTAGGGGCGCTATCCGTTTTCGGACCCGTAGAACACGAATATGTAGAAAAAAATGTCTGATATATATATATATATATATATATATATATATATATATATATATATATATATATATATATATACATATTATATATATATATATATATATATATATATATATATATATATATATGTATATATATACCCGCCACCTTTTAATATGTGTAGGGCCCCCCTATGGAAGTTAAGAGATAAAATTTGGTAAGTGGGGCTCATTTTCAAGGCACCTCATACTACCTCATACTATTAAAGTGGGGTCAAATTTTGTGAAAATTTTTGATCCGACCCAAATTTTAAGGGGGTGGTGGGGGGTTATAAATAAAACTTTTCCAAACCGGTCGGAAATAATGTTTCGGTGAATTATCTACAACATATCCAAAATTCAGCTTCCTAGGATGATTTGGAGGGAGTAGAGGCGGAAAAAACCGATTTTAGCTGGATCTAACACGCCCCCAGCCCCCCAGAATTAACGTAGAGGGTTGAAATTTGGTGTGTTGATAAAGCTCGTACCTAGGTTGTGCTTTTTGGAGGTTTTAATATTTTACCACCACCCCCTCATTTTTAAGCTACAATTTCATGCATTTTCGACGTTTTCGAAGTTTGTACCACTCGCACAGGTCACCTAAATAAACCTAGAGGGCTGAAATTTTGTATTCGGATTAAGTTAGTATCAAGGGGGTGCCTTTTGGGGGTCTCGACTTTTAACCCCTGCCCCCACCATTTTTATACCAAAATGAACATGATTTTTCTTGTTTTTAACAGTTTCGTTCGGGTCAAAATCTCCCCAAATAAACCTAGAGGGCTGAAATTTTGTGTACAGGTTAAGCTAATAGCCAGACACTGTTTTTTGGAGGTTTAAACTTTTAACCCTTACCCCCACGATTCTTACGCCAATATTTCCTTAATTTTTTTGCTTGTTTTCTAACACGTCTAGAGACTCTCTAAGGAAACCTAGAGGGCTGAAATTTTGTACGTGTATTCAGTTAGTATCCAGCTAGTACCTTCCAGGAAGTCCACATTACTTTTTCCCCCACTTCTCCCATTTTTACATCGGAATTGAATGCTATTGTTAAACGTGTTTTAAATGCATTTTTTTTAATTCTAAATACAAGTAGGCGAATAGTAATTTTAAAAAATTTAAAAAAAAGTGAATTTACTTTTATAACAAATGAAATACGTACATATTAAGTAATTTAAAAATGTTATTAAAGTCACTGTTTATTTATAAATTAGGAATTTTGGATTTTTATTATTTATAAAATATAAATTTTGGATTTTTTTGGAAAGAAAAAATATCTTCATAAAAGCCTTCCAGTTTACTATTTAAGTTCCTTTTTTAATATTTAAAAATAAAACACAAAGGCAGTTGGCGGATAAGCATGGGTAGGAATGCCCTCGTACGAATTGTGTTGGCTTTTTCCCTGTTAACTGCTATCGGCACAAAATTGAAATTTACTGAGATTCAGCCCTTAAAAACTTAAAACCTTTTTTTAAAGCCCCGATCAACCGGACACTCATCATCAGTTTTGAAACCACTAAAATGACAAATCGCTTGTGGACTTTCAATTATATTTCGCTTGTAGACATTCAATACCGAAGATGAAAGGAAAAATTCGACTTCCGTGATGGGGCTCCGCTGCTCACGGCGTTTTTTATAAATTTAACGGAAATGATACTAGTTAGAGATTTTTTTGTAATCCTCATGAAGTATCAACTACCTATCTATATGACTTTTGATAAAAAAATTCACATATATACTAATATTGGATTTTCTAGGGAAAACCCATTTAAAATAGAAAGTGTACTTGTTAATACTTACCCCACTTTTGGGGTAAGTTTTAACAACCTTGGGGTATGTTTTAACAATAGAGCTTTAATGTGATTTTGATAGTATTTTATAAATATGTGTAGAAAATAAAGCAAAATACCATACTTAACGTTTTTATTATCAGATCAATCAATTTGACATAGATCAGATTGTGACAATCAATTTGACACAGAAAGCAATCAACTTGACATAGAAATTTCTTATTTTAGAACACACATACATACAAACATTTTTGGGAATATCGCGAAAAAGATTTTGGTGACTTCAAAACATGAAAATATGATGTTGCATTTTGAAATCGGGTTGAATACAATAACTTCCTAATAAAGAAGTTAATAACATTGTCTGTGTTGCACAAAGTTTAATCGAGGTAAATGTTAACATGTTAATACTTACCCCATGTATTTTGTTAATACTTGCCCCGAAAGTAAATTTTTTAGAAATTTATATTTTTAAAAAAAGGAAATTGATAAATTTTGAACAAAATACAATACAAGATGGAATAAGCTACCATTTGAAATAAATTCAGCTTCCTTAAGGTATATCATGTTCTTTTACCTAATAAAATCTATACCTTACTCACAACTTTGTTTCGCGGTAACCGGCCGAAGGCTGACTGGTCGCAACGTGTCCGTGGTCATTTATTGATGACAACAACCGGCCATACTTAATTTGTTCGTGCATAGTTTGGCGGAAATCGGCGTGTTACTACCTACCCCCGTTAATACAAGCCCCTATCTCCCCTACATTTACAATATATGTGTATACATAATATAATATAATAACATATTAATGCTTAGGGCGTACATATATTATAATTAATTTTAGAAATTAGTTGAAACAAAATTTTAATTAGTTTTCAGTTTCCAGGCAGTACAGGTTATAAAATTATATGTAATATGTTAGAATTATAGAAATATACTAAAACAGTTACAGGGTATTATCTATTTCAAGCCTAAAGAAACAGTTTTTTTTTTTAACGAAATTATAAAACAGTTAAAAAAACCTTTCCGACCTTGATTGATTATATATTGAAGTTCACAAAAATATTGTAAATAAAAACAAAATGATACTTTGAACCAAGACCACGTTTAACTGACACGCAGTACAATTTCGTTATCATCATGAATTTTACAGAACCGGATTTACATAAGGGCACTTTGGATCCGTGCTCTGCGGCCTTAACAAAATCTCAAAAGAGAGGAGTAGAATACACGGAGAGAAAATTCATAGAAAAATTACTGTGCTCAGCACTACAATCGACGTGTAAAAGGCGAACATATTCAATTTTGTACGGTAAAAATATAAAAATTATAATTAATCATAGAAAATTTAAAGGATAGAATATTCTTTCCGTAATATTAGCTCCGTAAAATTTGTAAAACAGCACAATAAGAAGTTTCATTCCCGACAGAAAAAATATTTTTTAATTGTTATTCTTACAAAAATTACCATGCCGTCTTATAATTATTCGAATGCTATCTGCTAATAGTAGAAAGAAAGAAAGAGAAAAAAGGTATCAACGCTGTTGAAATGTACCTCACTCATACATGCAAGTCATATAGCATATGAGTGGTGTGACGACCAATTTGAGTGGTGGTCGGACCAAGCACCTTGATTCATTAGACTGTCTTACAAGCAGCAAGCAGTATTCATTACACTGTCTTATAGGACGGACTGTCACCGTTTAATTCATCATTTTGTTACTTCATTATCTTCAGTATTAGAATATATTGTTGCCAATCATTTTTGTATACATATTGTTCCTCAGTGCGTACAGCCCAACCAACACAGGGTTGCGGGTCAGATGCGCAAATGAAAGAGTACGACAACAAGAATTAAACTATAACATATATGCATAAGAGAGCATGGTAATTTTTCTGAAATTTTATCTACAAAAATTATATGATTTTTCTCTCCGTGTAGAAAGAATAAAAGTTTTCCATTAGCTCGTCAACTCTATTTTTCGGGAAAATTTGAGAAATTTTGATAATTCGTCAGGGAGATTTTCACACAAAAGTACCCAGAGTTCCCTATATGTATTCAGGAGTCACCACATGAGAAGTGCTCTGGAGTTTCTACAGGGGTAAATCCGGCCCTGGAAATACCCACCGACATTAAAAAATATTGATTTTTACAAATTTAGCATTACAGTAAGAGCTCCCTAATCTTGACAAGTCTGTCCAGGACCATTCTCTGATCTTGACATTCCTACCATTAACTACTCTTATGCGCATTGAATGCGCAACATCCGCAGTGTGAGTCTAAAAAAAGAAACAGGTAGAGAAGGATACAAAATATACGTTTATGTACTAATGTATGTAATATAACCTGTTCATATACTTAACCTAAAAATTATTTAATATCATAAAAAAAACTATTTCATAATGTCGAATTCTTTAAATAATTTAAAGATAAATTTATTATAAGAATTAATTTATCTAAAATGTAAAATTACTTTTGTTTAGATAACATTCAATTTAAGTAACTATGCAATTGTGCTTTTCATATAAGAAGTATGTATGTATTTGCAACACGTTCTAGAAGTAGTTATACAAACAAACTAATTTTCTATTATGTTAAAAAATTTATAACTACCTATATAGATATGTAAAAAAAAATAAAGTAAAAAAAATGCTTTTTAGAAAAAGCTTTTATTTAAAAATGGGCTAAAAAAAAATAACTTTTGAGTGAAGTTTGAAACAATATGCAGCATAATTTATAAAAACTTGAGGCGTTATCATAAATTATTTCTGTTTTGGATATAAGTGTAGCTATTTTACTTTTCAGTAGTTACCAAATTTAATTAAACGCCTCAAGCTTTTATAAATTATGTTGCATATTGCTTCAAACTTCACTCAAAAGTTATTTTATTTTTTTTAGCCCATTTTTAAATAAAAGCTTTTTCTTAAAAAACATTTTTTTACTTTATTTTATTTTCTACTTTTTAGTGTGATTACAATTCATTTAAAAAAAATTAAAGAAGTAATTTTTTACCTATATTTTAATTGGTTAATTTACCCTAATCAGACATAACCATGGAAACAAAAAATTGCAATGTAAAATCAATGGACAATATTTGACAATTCCAAATGTCAAAAAGTTGCATAGGACTAAAAATCAACAATTTTGGTTTGGGGCGAATTAGGGAAAAACTAATTATACAGTATTGCATTGTCATCAAGGTTAGACATGTATGCAAAATTTGAAACCTCTATCACAATTAGAACCTGTCTAAATTTTGATTCCAAGATTTGATCTAAACCAACATACTAACATAGCAAGTTAAACAAAAGCTTTTAAAAAATAAAATAAACAGATAATAACATGTTTATTTAATCACATCATATACATTATAAGGTTAATTATATTATCGTAAATATGCTGGTGTACAGAATATGTAGGCTCTTGATAAAAATTTAAAATACGCGCGAAAAATCATGGTAGGAGAAAGTATTGTCAAGAGTAGAGAAATTATCCAGTTAAGATTAGAGAGACAGCAAGTTTATGGAGCGCAAGTTTAGGGAGCTTCTACTGTAGTTTGAAAAAACATTGAGATTTTAATGAATAATATTAAAATAATTTAAGATAATTTTTTAAAGAAACCGTAATATTGTTATTAATTATTCGTAAAAACTGTCTGTGATACTTAGGTGGACAATTTATTTGACGTTGTAAACCTGTAGTTAAAATGTAGAAGCCACAGAATACAGAAACAAAATTGCTATCTTTATTCTAGTAACATTAGCATGGAGAAAAAGTGATGTGTGAGTGACGTCAATCCCCACTCACATGTTATGTATACCTCATTTCAGATACAATTGATCATGAGTTTTCGTTAAAAAATTAAATAATTCTTATGTTCGAAACAAATCAATCTTCTATTCTTTTCTAAAAACAAACTGCAAATTTAAAATTAACGTAAGTGCAATAATGAAAGAGATAATGCCAAGAAAACGGAAATTATTTAAATTCAAAATGACGAAGCATGGTTAAATTTAACTGAAATGAATCATACATTGATCTTGCCTTTGTAAATATATGATACCTGTATATGTGTGTGTGTGTGTCTCGCGTACGTGCTCGGGTGTAAATACATAACACCACGCACGCAACACATCGCCGTCCACGGTGATCCAATAATCAACAACAATGTGACAACAAATCATCATATACGTTCACTGGTTGTAGAACGACTGAATATAAAGTAGTATAACATCCCACCAAAAGGCGCCAATTGATCCACAGAATTTTGTATTTAGACTGAATCTATTGATCCGTGGTAGAAGCTATAGATGTCTGTAAATGTAGAAATATAGTTGTAGATAACTCTGTTTGGTATCGAATCAAAAGGAAGACAGTGGATATCGCTGACATATAAATATACGATTTCTGTTGATATTTGAGACAAGAGCTCTGAAATGTTTTTCAATTCTCGTAGGTTGGTTTTCGGACATTTAAAAATGTAGTTAGAAATTATTCACATCAGGGCCCGCTCCAGGGGGGACAACACGAGCATTTGCCCGGGATGGAAAATTTTAAGGGCGGCATTTTTACAACTGACGAGTAAAAAAAAGAAGGTCGCCGCTTTTGCCGGAGCGGGGCGGAATTTTTTCTTTTTGCCCGGGGCGGCGTAAACGCTAGATCACATAGAATTATAGAGGAAACATTTTCTTGATTGTTCCAGTTTTTACGAATAATACATACTTTAACTTTGATATCCAATAATTGCTTTAATGATGAAATATATTAAATAACGTTTAACAATCAACCATTTCTAAGATTTCATCTAATTGTACGTTATATAAAGTCTTTCTTTCAATATTATTAGTTTCCATAGTAAAAGAAGGGTTGAAAGTGAGTAATTTGTTTTTCATGAAAATATTAAATATCATAACAGTGAACTGTTAGTTGGAATTCAGAAGTTTTATTAAGAATCCATTAACAGAAATCTTAAACGCACCATTAATTTTATGTGGGTGGATTTATTCAAGTGAAATAGATATTTCGATATTAATGAATAAATTTTGTCTATATGATATTGTATACGCACACGTTCATATTATGTTTATTCTAACGACAGTAAGGCCAGGCGCACATTGAGCCGCGTCACGCAGTAAACGCAGAGCAGGGTAGAACAGGTCAGGGCAGGAAAGTACGAGAAATAAACTGTGTGGCCGGGTGCACATTGAGATGCAGTTAACGCAGGTAGGGGAGCGCAGTTTTTGCAACAGACCCCCGGCCAAAGCAAAAGAAATTTTAAGAAACTTTCTCTAAAAAAACGCTTTTCATTTCTCTTGGGTCCCTAACAAAGGATTTCGCACAGAATATATGAAATCATTTTATATTGGTAATAGCATGTAGGAAGGGTTTTACTCCCTTGTAACCTAAAGTTTTTTCTTATTGTAACCTTAACTTTATATGAATAACTTTGCAAAGTTAAGTACAAATATTAAATGCGTATTATAAACTTGTAAAGATTTTCGTTTTGATCCCAAAGCTACTAATAAAATCAATTTATTAAGAAATTTCTGTTACCCGTCTAATTCGATTAACCGTCATAGTTCCGGTCCCGACGGTGACGGTTAATCGCAGTTCTAATTATATATTATTTCCGTAAATGTATATTTTACTTTCCTTAAATGTAGGGGAGCAGGGGATAATTGGAGCCTAATAAGGAAAAAAAAATATCTCGAATTATTTTAACAATTTGTTTATTTTTTAAATTGAAACACATAGCTTGTTTATTTGGCCAACAAAAATAAGCTGAATTTTAGTCAGCTAAGAAATATTTTTCTGGTCGAAATATTTTTTTCCTGGAGATTACCGTCCGCTCCCATTGTTCGACAGGTCGGGAAATGGGAGCCTAAAATTTCTTTTAAATTCGATAACAATTGTGAAAACAAAATCAGTCTTCAGAAACAAAATAAGTGCAAAAACATTGCAAATAAAGGTATTTTAACAATGAAATTTTACTTTGTAATCAAAATAAAAAAAATTATTTTAAGTATTCTAAGGGTTTGGATTCTAAAGATCGGGACAAAGGACGCGATAAAAATCAGTTACGCTATCGGAGGCAAAACGTTCTGCGTGTGTCCAGTTTCCACCGGTTTTGCAACGATACCATAACTATATTTGCAAAAAAGCACTGCATTCAGTCTTTTTCAGATGAGAACCGCATAGGCTCTCAATTCCCAAAATTCACTCTTTTGTGAAACATGGTTATAGATAGCAATATTCATTTGTTATCACAATTCTGATAATCATAACAAAAATTCGGCAAACTTGGCTTTATAATTAGTGATAATTAATTAAAATAAAAAATTTAATTTAGTTGTTACTTTGACTTGTAAAAATTATTTTGTTATAAGCATCGAGCACAATAAACAAAACCTCTCCTAACAACTGAATGCGTGCAATTACCGAAAAATGCGCATGAGATAAGTTTAGCGGACAAGTACTGAAGAAGTTTCTCACGTAATAGCGAATACAAGCATTAGAAGTGTGTACTTTTGCACCGTTCCCATTACCAGCTAGCTCTCTCTCATTACTCCTCGCTTCCGTTCAGCCATTCATTTCTCTTCTCTTCACCTGCTCAACATAAATTAGTGATAAAATTGCCCTCGTTAGCTATACTAATTTTGTATTTACACACATGTATCACCGTATACCTACAAATGTAATAAATTACTAATGAGGCTTTGGCCAGCTTTGGCCTACAACTGTTGTTGGCAACAATTTGAAATTAATTTAACCAACTAGTTTAACCACATAAATCTATGGTTTATATCTGCATTTGTATGAATATGCACATTTCAATGTGGTATACCTATTTGTCATTATTTTATTTATATCTAGGTATTAGGTAAGGTTAAAGATAAACATTTAAAAATATAAGTGTCGCATTATATAATAATAGTTATTAATTCTGAATGTGTTGTAGGGTTGACCGGGGTAATTGTGGATGGATTTTCATGAGTTGAGATAAAAGCGTTGTTTTAAGTATTTTTTATTTTATATATCACATTATGGTTGATTTATTTTTAATTCTACATTATTCAGGATGCATCACACAAATTTTGAGCAAATTCGTATGAAAAACAAAAATTTTATAAGCCATTCACATTTCCCCGGTGCGGTTTTGCAAATCTTATGAATTTCGGGGTAAATGTGAATGCCATCAGAAAAATTATTTAGAATGGATTACAAGAGGAGTGAGGTACATCAGAGTAAGGACCAACTCAAATTCTTCATATTTACCACACTTTCAAATTTTTCATCATACTTTAGCGGTCACAATTTCTCTTTGTTTAATGCAAGTTACGCATACCTCAAATTTGTACAAAAAATCAAGGTTAAACAAAAATAACAGAAATTGTAAGAACAAATTTGTTACAAGCTAAAAATGATATTTTGATGATATTTTGTCATTTTGTCAAATAAAAAATCAAAAAATTACATGATTTTCACACAAAAACAAGGAAAATAAGACTTTTTCAAAGAAATACATTCAGTTTACATGAACAAAAAACAACAATCTATTTTTTTTTTTTTTGAGTTGTTTGTACAACGGAAACTAGTACAATAATGTCATTGTACATCATCATCAACATTTTCAACTGTGAAAGGGACACTACTGAAATTTTTGACCGGATGGGGGCATTTGTGAATGACGTTCACAATTACCCCGGAATTTTAAAATCATGGGGTAATTGTGAATTGGTAATAAATTGTGCAATTTCTTTAGCAGTTAATAAGGAACCCCCTCAGGCTTTAGACCACTTCATTAGAAGTACCTTTATCCATTTCTTACCTTTAAAAAAAAAAGAAAATATATTTTAAAAAAAATTTTTTTGAGGATTGGTCGAAGTAAGACACACAAAATTTTGCAAGGGTTTTTTCAAAATAAAAAAAAGATACTAATACTTGGAGAATTGCTATGAAATTTTAATAGCATATTAAGAAAGGACAGAAAAACATACTAAGATACAATTGCCCCTATTCACATTTACCCCGGTCAACCCTACATTTAAAATGGGTACGTGTGTGTACCCAGTAACACCGAAGTTTGACGTCAATATTATGTCATGTGTAAGTAACAAAGTTAAAAATTTAGATTAATTTTTTCTTCTGGCCATTTCGAGCGTTACAAAAAAAAATTAATTTGTGAAAGGGATAACGAAAGTAATTTAAAAATAAGGTTATGTTAATAAGTATCCACAAAATTACGTAAAAAATTTAGTTATTTTACCTTGCCAACTGACACACCATGTTGTTTTACCACTGCTCATTTTGTTGGAACAAGTCAACGAAGAAAAGTCTGAAATTGGATTTAGTAATTTAATTAATGTAGAAAATTAAAAACAGAGCAATTATTCGTGTTGAAAAACTCTTTTCTTGAGTAAAAATTTATTAAACAATAACGTTTTAATTTAAATATTACACATTTTTGTAAGATTTATTGTGAAAAGATAAATATTATTCTTTACATTCTTGTAATTATGTTTAGTCTGGGTAGGGTAGGGTGGAGTAGGATATTTTTTAACATTCCTACGAAATTGTATACAATGAACATTCGTACAACGCAAATTCTTATAACGACAATTTCTATTGTCTATATGTGATTCTTTAAATGACGCGTCAAACGATGTTTTGGTGGCACATGTATCAGAAATGATGTGAGCAAATGTTCAAATTGACACAAATGCTCTTTTTTAAGTAATTATTTACCGTTAAGCAATTTGCTTAAATTACATTAATAGGGTTGAAATTCTACTTGGCATCGACCGCAATATGTAGAGGTTAATTTTGCGCAAAGATGATGAAACAAAAAAATTTTTGTTTACAAATTTTGAATCTATGTTAAAACATCCAATTAAAAAATAACAAGAAAACGTATGTATAGTATTTATAATGATTGTTTTAAAGTATACTTGTCGTTATCATAAATTTTTGATTGTAAATATCTCGTAAACCGTGCGTCGGAGTAAAACCGTAACAATATCTCTGAAAGAAACTGAAGTAAATATTACAGACATATTGGGGCTATTAAAACCTGCTTTCCAATATAAGAAATTTATACAGCGAATAACTTTTGAATAATGTAGGTATGCCCTAAAAAAATAATATTTTTAACGGAAGCATTGTTAAAATAGTAATATTTTGATAAAGATATCGTTAAATATTTATCATCCATAATTTTCGATAACGCCAACTACATTTTACTTACAATTTTTTTTCGTTAGACTTCCAAAATTTGCTATGATGCACAGTTTAGGAAATATTTGCGATTCATATTTACGATAACGAAAATTAACAAAAAGCAGTCAGGAGTAGTGGCATGAGAAATACATGTCTTGCTTGGGTGTCGGATTATTGAAATATGATTTATGTTAAGTTTAAAATTTTATTAGTAAATGTGTAATTTTATCATTCTTACAATCAGTACAGATTATTACAGGATTGGTTACACGATCGATTGATAAGAATGGCTTTTGATAACTGAAAGTTCAAGATGTTTTTTCTGAAATAAATATATAGAGCAGAATCATTATCAGTAATTCTACGAGTAATTATTTTAAATTATTTTTTAATTTCCTATACCGAATATGCCCAATATTATGCTTTACAGTCTGTATGTCTGGAACATGTGTTTGAATTGTTTTTATGAAATTTATTTGTTTTCAATATTTATTGTGCCTAAACTAAAAAAGAACTGTACGATATTCAGACAAAGGAGAAGAATAAGTAATGAATTTGTAATGTCTGGCACAACTTGGTGCATTGACGGTCTGGTCTGATAATAAAAATGTAAATTTATCACATATATAAGACATCTATGTAATATAAAATTGTAAATTTAAATTCAAACATTGTTACTTACAAGTGAATGGAAATTTACTATTTTCTTTGAAATTATATTTGTGAATTATTATATTATTGGTTTTAGCGAGTTTCCAGAATGGAATTCAACTATTACAGTCACTGTCATGACGCGATATATATATATATATATATATATATATATATATATATATATATATATATATGTATATGTATATGTATATGTATATATGTATGTATGTATGTATATATGTGTCCGCGCGATAACTCTCGAACGAAGTATCCGGTATTTACGAAATTTGGTGAACACAATGGAAGTCCCAAACCCTTGAATGAGCTCTTCAGCCCGACACGTCGGATGCCAGGAACATTGTTTTTGTTCTTGCAAAAAATTAGTTTTTTGCCAAAATTTTCCACTTATACAAAAATTTTTGAAAAATTTTTTTACATCATTTAAAAGAGGGGACAAAATTACATAAAAAAAACGTCTTTAAACTATTATTCTATGTCAAGTAGTTTCCGAGAGAAACTAATTTTTATAAACGGAAATTCGCTATGTTATGCAGGATGCTGCAACAGGGGCATTTTTATTATACCACCAATAAAAGTATCTTTTTTAGCGAATTTTCAGAATGGAATTCAGCTATTACAGCCAGTGTCATGATGCGACTTGAGCCCGGGACTATGGCAGAAATTTGTTTTGAGGTCCCTAGAAATCGAAGATAATATTCGATATAATAATCGAATATATATATATATATATATATATATATATATATATATATATATATATATATATATATATATGTTACGCTCAAAGATCGAAATCGCTCATTGAGCGAAAAAATCGACCACAACGCGATGTGGTTATTTGAAATCAGCCACAACGCGAAATTCGTGTTGTGGCACTTATAAAAACAGCCACAACGCGTTGTGGTTAGCTCAAAAAGACCACAACGCGAAATTCGCGTCGTGGCTTTCATAAGATTTGACCACAACGCGACGTGGTCATTTAAAAAAGCCACAACGCGTTTTAGACGGTTAGTTGATGCAATTGTGACACGACGGGCAGGTTGTTATTTGTCAACTGACGTATAGGATTCAGGATGTTCAATAATAAAAGCCTTTAATTAAATTATTTATTCATTTTGAATTCGTGATCTTATATTAGTAAATATAACAAAATTATTTCTCATAATATAGGTACTGAATTGCAGATTAGTTATTTTTAAGCAATACATGATCATGCATTAAAATCTTTTAAGGGGGTATTTTAGTCTAGAAATTCGAAAAATCGATTTTTCTTTTTTTTTACATTCTCAAAGTTCAGACCTTTAGGAATAAGCCTCTAAAAGGATTTACGGAAATTCGAATTATTTTCGGAGTTAAGGTTATTTTTTCCTGTGTACTGTGTATCCTTTCAGTGTTAAATTCAAATTTTTAATATAAATTACTCGAAACTGCTTTTTTCGATACGGTTGATATGATACTTCAAGTTCGAATGCACCGATTTACTTGAAATTTGGTACAGACCTTCCTAATACTATCAAAATTGGTCCGACGCACGTAGGGATTTTTGGAATTTCTTTTTTAATATTTTTAAAATATTTTCAAAGTTGAAAAATGGAGGCGAAAAATGATTTTTTTAAAATGGCCGCCATTTTGTGAAAAAATTTATTTTTTCAAATCGGCTACGTCAAACTAATTCTACATCCTTGTTTATTAAGAATTAACGAAAATTTTATGTTTCAGATCACCAGGAGGGTTGAAATCACATCAACTGGGAGACACCTTTTTTTTGAGTTCCCACTTTGCGGCCTGTACCGATTTCAATTTTGAATTTTTTTGAAATTTTTATACATTTTTGTACTTTTCAAATATCAATAAAAAACTGTTAAAAAAATGGATACTAAAAATGTTTACTCTTTTTTTTATTACGCCCATAAAATCATCTCAAAATCGAACCTCTAGTCTAGACTACAAGATCCCTTTAAGCTGTAACAGACCAAATTTTTAATATCAAACAATGGGCAATCCATTGTTTAATTTTATGAATTTCAGCATAGTAGTCTTCAAAGAAAATGTAAATAATAAGTTTTTTTTTTAAAATTTCAATTTAGAGCCCCTGGGAAGTGTCAATAATTATTTTAAAAAATTTAAAAAGACAAAATTTTCCACTTCTTTGGTAAGTTTACTTCAGTGTTGCCACAAGGTTACATTTCTTACATTTTTCGTAACTTTTCATCACTCCATGTAACATGTATGTAACAAAAGATTTTAAGCGTATTTATGTAACTTTTTAAAATTATGTACATTGTTTGCAATTCTCAAATTCATATCTTAATTCAAAAATTCATAACTCCCACTTAATTGCTTTTATCAATTTCGTCACGCACACAAACGTATACGGTACATGCCTGAAATTAACTTAATTTTTACTACATACCATCTGCAGCTAAATATGAATTAAATTCAAGCCTTTCTGCTGCAGAATATTGGCGGAAAGTATTTAAACTAGAAAAAATTGATGGAAGAACTATGTTTCCAAATCTGAAGAAAGTATTTTCATTATTAATGGTACTACCGTTTTCGAATGCTAATCTGGAGAGAATATTTACCCAATTAAAATTAATAAAAAAATTTTCGTCGCAATAAATTACATACGGCTACTGTATCTGCACTCATGTCCACAAAAGAAAATATTAAGGATTCTATAAAATTTTAACTTATTGAATCTCTTCTCTGTAGTCAGATAAAAATAAATTGATAAATCTTTATTTTATTGTAATATAATAAATACAATTCCCTTTATTGTTATCTTCATTTGACTTAAAATTCAATGGAAAATAAAAAAAAAAGATAAATTAATGAACTGGCCATATTTTTATTATACCTACTTTGACAAATAAAAATTTAAAAAAGATTATAATAAAAATATAATTTAAAATGGCAATTCGTATCAACAAAAAGTTACTACTACGTAACTTTTTGTTTAAAAATGTACCTTTTAAAGTATGCCAACGTAACTTTTAGCCAAACGAGTGTGGAAACACTGGTTTACTTACTACTTACCTCGTGTCCGTTTGTGCCCTATGTTAAGGAGGCTCATCAGTCCAGAGGCCGAAAAAAACAGGTTTCTTCACTTTTTTTTTTACATAATGAAGCGGAACCAGAATTAGCAACTTTGCATGTGTAGAAAGAAAATGGCGGCAGTTTAAAAAAAAATCTGGAATTTTACCATATTTTTGGGATTAAAATGGTCATAAAATGGCCATATTTTATCCAAAAAATATGGTTGTGGTTTAGAAAATAAAGAAATGTGTTGTCAATATTCTGTCTAAATTTTAGCTAATTTGGATGAATAGATTTAGAGTAATCTTGACACAAGTGTCGAAAAAGATCATTTCGAGAAAAACGCGTTTAAATTGATTTCTGAGAAGTATAGCTATAAGAAACAGCAAAAACAAGAAAGTCAATTTTTTGAAATTTCTGGGCTGGTGAGCTCCCTTAATATGTGCGTTTTCACAAAATGTCAAACAGTTCATCAGCCTTACAAAAATAACGGATTTTTGAATCACAAACACTAATTAGATCCATATTCAATCAATTTCCGTGTCACTTATTTTTAAAACATCATATCGTTTAAGACGACGATAATGTTTTGACGATAGGGGTTGATTACTTTTTTTGAGAAGCTGAGCCTCCTTTTTTTCTTGAAGTAACGTTTGGTATCGTTCGTTACTAATGAAAAAACTGCGATCGGTATTTATCTTTATAAACTCATCCAATTCCTCATAAAATACAATTTTTTTATTAGCCATGATTAGCGCACTGATGTTTACACTTGGAAATAATGATCAACAATGAATACAAATTCAACGGTATTTGATTGCAATGCGCCAGTTGACAAATAACAACCTGTCCGTTGTGTCACAATTGCATCAGCTAACAGTCTAGAACGCGTTGTGGCTTTTTTAAATGACCACGTCGCGTTGTGGTCAAATCTTATAAAAGCCACGATGCGAATTTCGCGTTGTGGTCTTTTCGAGTTAACCACAATGCGTTGTGGCTGTTTTTATAAGTGCCACAACACGAATTTCGCGTTGTGGCTGATTTTAAATAACCACAACGCGTTGTGGTCGATTTTTTCGCTCAATGAGCGATTTCGATCTTTGAGCGTAACATATATATCCGCATAACCTCCCCTCTCCTCTTTTATCCGATGACATATTCTGTAAGATTATATTTTAAAAGAATATATATATATATATATATATATATATATATATATATATATATATATATATATATATATATATATATATATATATATATATATATATATATGTCAGCGCGATAACTCTCGAATGAAATGAAATTTGGTGAAAATATTGGAAGTCCCAAACCGTTGGACGAGTTCATTAACCAAACACGTCCGATGCCCGGAACATGGTTTCTTTGGCAATTTTCGTGAAAAAAATTAATTTTTTACCAAATTTTCCTCTTATTCAAAAATTTTTGTGAAATTTTTTTACATCATTGGAAAGAGGATAAAAAATCATATAAAAAAGGTCTTTAAACTATTATTCTATGTCAACTAGTTTCCACGAAAAACTAGCTTTTATAAATGGAAATTCGCTATGTTATGCAGGATGCTGCGACAGAGGTATTTATAATTTTTGGTAAACATAACATCAGACATAGGTAATGATATATTCTAACTAAGGCGGCGTTGCATCGAATGCGTTGAGATCACGGTCAAGCAATAAAATTTATTTTAATTTTTGATTCATATTATCAACGTTAAGTCAAATTTTCTTAATGTTTACCAGTTTAATATTTCGTGATGAAATTCGGAGAATATTGATTCGACCTAATTAACACATTTCATTATTCTGAATTTTTGAAAGTGAGGAAGAGAAAGTAGCCCTCTTAGAAAATGGATTATATATAGCGCTCGGCATTATAAATATACATATAAATATTATAATTGTTAATTACGGTGGGAGCGCTGGGGAAATAGATTGAGTACGTGGGAGTTTAGATGTTATAAGTTTTCAAAATTCAGACTTTCGAAAATAAACTCTGTATTTTACATCTCGATGTTTTGAGGCGTGTAATGACTCGTAACAATATATCATTTTCGCAAAAATTTTTTAATTTAAAAGCAATTAGATGGAAAATTTGCTTTTCAAATATTTTAGTTTCCACGTAAATTACTTTCACATCCATATTTCTTTTTATTATTAGATATAAAATAGGTATGTGTTTCTCACTCATATTTAATATTCTGTTTTATTAACTAATGGAATTTTATTACTATCGTCAGCTTGCAATACAGAATCAGGGATATGATGGATTTGATAAATTAAGGTAAAAGAATTTCAAAAATTTAAATATTTTTTGTGTATAAAATAGTCTAAGAGCTTGTGGCCTATCTATTCGAGTGTTCTATGCCGGTTGAAAGATTGGATAGAAATAGTTTATGTTTCTAAAATACACCCCGACAACCTGGCTGTGCAATCATAAAGTCCCATAAAGAGTATTATTATTATATAATGTAAAAGTCCCTATACCGGAACACTGGCTTATAAAAATTGACAAATAAATTACACACTCATTTTTTTCTTAATAAGCATGAAACAAAGTTTTTTTTAATTCAATGAATATGTTTATAAAAATATACAACCCAAAAATTTTTATTTATTAATGTTTTTTTTTACAAAATGTCGACATCTATATCCAAACAAAGAAATATTAATGACACTAGAAGTTGGGAACGGATATACAAACAGACGTGTAATGTGAGTAATATGACACATAGAGTGACATCTAAACATCAATGTAGGAATAAATGCGAGGTGAATTTAAATTGAAAAATAATCATTCTGTTAATAATAATTTTTGTTATCAGAGGTTTCTTTCAGAAATAACTAATTAATATATAAATAACTAATATATAAATGTCAAAACTGTTCCAGTATTCGACGACCAGTAAAAATGACGACCAACACGTTAAATTAATTTTAAAAAATCAACTGTAGTTGGTATCCATTAATGTATCTGACCGTACCAAGTACCTACTATTTTCAAATATCTTATGCAACCAACAGAACATATTCATGCAATCAATTGCATGTTGCAATTTATTTGAATAAATAAATAGCGGAGTGAATTGAATGAATATAACATATCCTGAATCAATTTGAATAAAATATCTATCTCTTCTCTTCATTTGTTTGTGTTTCTTATTTTGGTACCAAGAGAATTGCACAATACAGTGATGAGTTGATGACAGAGCAAAACATGAATTATGTAAATAAACACAAGTTTATTGCTTGAGGGATTTGTAAATTTATAAATTAAATTCAAATATAATTAATTAAGAAATGATTTAGTGTCAACGCAACGATGAGGTTAACAAAATTTAAAAAATAAACTAAATAACAATGACTAAAATTGAGTGTATATTGAATATGTTTCAAATTAGACTATTAAGGTATCGGATATCCGGACCCAGGTATTTTCGACTTTTCTCGGCAAATGAAAATGAGTTTTTTCTACTCCTACTATTAAAAGTAACATTTTGTGCACGGCTAACTATATGTAAAAATTAACAATTGCCCACACTGTACGGAAATACAGTGGGAAATTATTTCCCACGCTTTAATATAATAAAAAAGTAGGCTGTTCCGTTAGTTTAATATATAATATGTAGAAATAATACTAAAAATATATATATTTATATATATATATATATATATATATATATATATATATATATATATATATATATATATATATATATATATATGTATGTTGATTATTTATTATTGTTTCCATAGTTTCAAAGTATGCTTTGGCAAAAATTTGAACATCTTAGCATTGACATTATAAATTTTAAAAATTTTTACTACTTATTTAAATTTTATTTTAATTATTTATGCTAATTTTACAAAAAAAAATGTGCTTGTAGAAAAAGTATAGTGTAAAATACGTGGGAAAAGCTTATTTCTCACTCATACGAATTGTTGCACTCGCCCTGCGGGCTCGCGCAACAAACTCATATTCGTGAGAAATAAGCCTCTTTTCCCACTTATTGTACAATATAGTATTTTTTTATCAACTCTATTTTCTCAAACTATTAAGTCAATTTTTACGAACTCTATATTCTAGAGTAGCGTCTTTCAACCTTTTTTCAGTCACGACTTGGTAAAATCTCGAATAAAGTGCGGACTGGTTACATACAGGCTGACATATCGTCGCCTTCTAGGCATAAGGTCGTAGTATCTCATTTTTAGGTATTTTTTAGGAGGGCAGAAAAACAAGAACTACTGTTACATTTTGTTTTGTAAATCATAAACGAATATAGGTACCTATTTGAAGAATACTAGTCTGCAAATACATTGATACATTTACGTTCAAATTTATAAAACAAAATGTAATAGTATACCTATAGTTCTTGTTTTTTTGCTCTCCTAAAAAACTTACTAAAAATGAGATACGACCTTATACCTGGAAGGCCACGATATTATTATGACCATTACCAGTTTTCCTAATTACATTAATTTATATTTAATATGAGATGTTGTTTTTCGACAGCTTGACCGACCATGAAATTCAAATAAGTATCGACACTTTCTTAAGAATTACAGAAATGTTTAAAAGCAATTCTTTAATTTTAAGTCGAATTCTTGCAGCCTAGAATCATTTCGATCGTCAGTTGGAAATACATTAGGTCGTATAATATGAAATGTCGTTTTGCGACTTCGTCTACAATGTAATTCAGATAAATAATGACACTTTCTGAAGCATTAGTGAAATGTTTAAAAGTAATTCTTTAAATTTAAATCGACTTCTTGCATCCTAGAATAATTTTCACTGTCAGCTGGAATAATACTAGGTACTGTAATATGAAATGTCGTTTTCCCACCACTTGATCTTCAAATCTACCATGTAATTTAGATAAATTTCAACACATTTTTAAGAAGTACAGAAATGTTTAAAACAATTCTTTGGTTTTAGTAATCTGGTTTCTATCTGTTATTAGTTGGAATAACATTGGGTCATGTAATATGAAATGTCGTCTTCCGACCAATTGATCGAACATCTGTTATGGACCAACCATCCATAAAGTTAGCACCGTCGTTTTCTTTTTTTTAACAACTTTAGCACTAATGACGAGCTCAGCTCGTCATACTAATTTTTAGAAAAAATTCAACTAAAGAGTGTGCATTGTCTTATATCGGTAACTGGAGCCTGTATAGTAAAGAGCGGTCATATTGTAAATAAATTAACAAAACCTACCAAACTTGCAATTATACTTTAGAGACATTAAATTTTTTATCTAAAATATTAGAACATACGGCGGTACTAAAAGAGTTAAAAGAAAGGTTGTGCAGTATTGTGCTGATGGGTGATGTGCGATAAATAATAATACTTATCGCAAAAAAACCTTTTTTCATGCATATTCTCCGCTATTTTCTTTTTTTTTTTAAGCAAAAAATAATAAAAAATTGTTATAATTTTTATAATTTATTGTAATTCACACATCTTTCTGACCTCAATATTTATAATTACGTGACATTCAATCAATCTCTAAAATTATGGTCTACTTTCAATCGTGTTTTAAGCTAGTGTTTCACCTAAGTAACATCTAGATTTTACAAAATTATAATTTTACGGGGGCGTGACTTAAATTTTAGTGTAATCGTAAGTGTAACATACTTAAAATCCAGATTATATAAAATCTAGAAGTTATAAAATTATAATTCTAATAGTAGAAATTTTTCTACTTTTTCAATTGAAATTAACCTCAACCTAAAAAGCAAAACGGCGAAAACTAAAAAATTTCATGTGCAAAAGCGACAGATGTAGCAAATGTATATCTATATCTAATTTTAGTGAACGTTATTGATAAAAAAATTTACTACATAACATTATTGGTGAAAATTACTAACATTATTGATGAAAAGATAAATTCTAACTTGAAATTTAGTACCATGTTAAATTGTACAATGACCAAGAATGTTTTTTAAAAACTGCCTTTATATTTTTTTAATTAAATATACCTATTAATAGTATGCAAAAAATAAGTGTTTTTCGCTAAAGTAACATTTGGCGCCATTTTTTTTCTTACAATTAAGTAATCAGTTATAGTCGGTATAGTCGGCTTATAAAATCTAGGTTTTAAGTGAAACACCAGGCATTATTACATTTACTCAAAAAAGGAATTAAGCACTACGTAGGCGTTGTACAGAAAAAAGTGAACGATCGTTGGGAGGTAAAATTTGTACGACGCAAGGGTAGTGTTTTTGCATGGCCAATAATGGATAATATTAATCTATATGTAAATTAAAAATCACAAAGTGATTGAAAAAATTATCCGGATCGGCCGGGAATCGAACCCAGGATCTCCTGGTAACTAGCCAGGCGTGCTAACCACTACACCAACGATCCTATGCTCGACAAGCGTCCGAGCCGGGCACCCATTCAATCACCTATGTGTATTACTACTCTCTCTGATTCGAGAAACAGTTACAATTTTAATTTCAAATATTATCGAGTGCTTGTGAGACATTACTACGTATGACAAATTTTTGTTTGCAATTCAACACACGCAGTATTCATATGTTCACTTATCGTTCAGCTAAACTGAAACTTTAAGCACTCGATCTCCTTGGTATAGTATGACCAAAAACCACATGTAAATTAAAAATCACAAAGTGATTGAAAAAATTATCCGGATCGGCCGGGAATCGAACCCAGGATCTCCTGGTAACTAGCCAGGCGTGCTAACCTCTACACCAACGATCCTATGCTCGGCAAGCGGCCGAGCCGGACACCCATTCAATCACCTATGTGTATTAGTACTCTCTCTGATAGGTGATTGAATACAAACATAGGTGATTGAATGGGTGTCCGGCTCGGCCGCTTGCCGAGCATAGGATCGTTGGTGTAGAGGTTAGCACGCCTGGTTAGTTACCAGGAGATCCTGGGTTCGATTCCCGGCCGATCCGGATAATTTTTTCAATCACTTTGTGATTTTTAATTTACATGTGGTTTTTGGTCATACTATACCAAGGAGATCGAGTGCTTAAAGTTTCAGTTTAGCTGAACGATAAGTGAACATATCAATACTGCGTGTGTTGAAATGCAAACAAAAGTTTGTCATACGTAGTAGTGTCTCACAGGCACTCGATAATATTTGAAATTAAATTGAAACATCTCATAAAAAATAATTTTACCATAAAATTATAATTTTATAAAATCTAGACGTTAGGTGAAACACTAGCTTTAAATAAAAATATCGGTAGCTTCCTTTGTTTTTCTTTCATTTTTTTTTTAAACCGTAACCATAACTTTTTTATGTATTAATAAAATTTTTTTTATTGTTTTATTAATTTTACCGCCATTACTATTAACAATGTTTTCGTGTACCCCTAGCGCCTAGCACGTCAGAGGTACGCGTATCACAAGTTGAGAACCGTTGTTGTAGTTAATAAGGAAAATATATAAATCTATCGGTTTTTTTTTTATGGTATATTTTATTTTTTTACTGTTACGAAAATTTATTGTTTGACCTAAGTTATATTTTTACGAAGACAAACAGGAGACCGTTATTAAACTTTGTACATTTTTATAACTCGTCACCACGTAGCACACCCAAGAGAAATTGAGCTCCCGAAACAGCTGTTAGTTGTTAATGTCAACTCAGTACATATTACATGCACACTACATACGATATAAATGTATCCACACCCTAAATCAATCATATCGGAGTTTTCATGTAGATATACGTACACTTTGTTTACACATGTATATTACACTATAATGTTGATTCATCAATAATTTTCTTCAATACGTCCACCATAGAGCACTAGAGAGAAAATACATATTTCTATGCTACTGGAACCTGTGTAACCACTTGAGATAGAAAATATGTTGTATACGTGCACGGTGTTTACTTTGTATTTGTGCGGTAAATTCTGTTAGTGTGAGTGGTGATAGCCGTCACGTGACCTTTGGTTGGCATACATGTGTGTGATGTGTGTGATACCACAACGCTACTTGTGCCGGTTCAACAATCAAATTTATTGTTGTTTGACTGACTTACACTGAGCGACGGGTACTGAGCAACTGACATTAAGCAGCCTAAGATGCACATACTTGCACATAAGTGATTGCAGAAAAAAGACAGTTATATTCGTTCTATTTGTTCTGTGACGTCCTCCATAAGATTTTAAGCTATATTGTCTTTCTTTTTAATTTCAAATGTTATCAAGTGCTTGTGAAACATTATTAATGTATGGCGGACTTTTGTTCGTATTTATACATACACCAATATTCATATATTCACTTAATGTCCAGCTCTAGCTGATACTTGAACACTCGATTTACTTTGGCATGTATGATCAATTCATTATGTTAATTAAAATTCACATAATGTCTGAAAAATTGTCAAAATGGATAGGCTGGGACTCGAACCCGGATCTCCTGGTTGCTAGCCAAGCGCCTTACTAATTAGGCTACCAACTGCTTGTTTGAGTGCCACACCAATTTGATAATCAATCAAACAAATCCTCTTTTTAATGCGTGACGCAGTTATATTTTTAATTTTGAATGACATTCACAGGCACTCGATAACATTACCATCAAAAAATTAGGTATTACAAGAATGTGGCTGTCTGCATACATATAATCGAGGAGACAATTTTAACAGCATTTTTGCGGAAGTTCTGTGAGATTTGAATCCAAAATGTGACTTTCACCGATTATTTTGAATCATTTCTGAAACCCTAGAATTTCAGGTGTCAATTTAAGGTTGTCTTTCCAGAATCTCGCTAGCATTTAATGCTCGACATTCATCTAACCATTTATTTTAGAATTCTGAAAGAAAGCAGCTTGAAAAACTTCCCATAGAAACGGAATTGAACCAAAACCCTCTGGTCAGGTACCAGCACCTTAATACCTACGTTTAATTCAAATTCATTCATTTCAAATAAGCTGACCACTTTTCTTATGTGATTTCAATAGTAAAAACAGCCAACTTAATTGAAACGAATTTTACTACCGTTGAGTTAAGTGGAGCTAAAGCTGTATAGAAAAAAAACTTTAGTACTACTACTACCCTGGACCGGATCTAGGGGAGCAGCGGGGATATATGCTCCGGGCGCCAAACTATTGAATCGGACGTTTCTTTTAGCGAATTTCGAAAACTCGAAATTCAGCTATTACAGTAGGTCTCATGACGCAATCTGAGTCCGGGACTATGGCAGAAATCTGTTTTGAGGTCCCTAGAATACGAAAATGATATTCACTAAAATTTATATATATATATATATATATATATATATATATATATATATATATATATATATATATATATATATATATATATATATATATATATATATTTAAGTGTTCCCACGATAAATCTCGAACGAAACGTCTAACGCTTATGAAATTTTGTGTGCGGACTGGATTCTGAATTGGCTTGGCTAAGTTCGTTAGCCAGACACGTCGGATGCCCAGAAGTAGGTTTTCTGGCCATTTTTTATCATTCGATCCTATCATAAGGCAGTTCGATTTTTACATCGTTGAAAAGGAAAAAACAATTATGAAGAAAATATTCTTATAATTTTTTTTCTATTTTAAGTATTTTTCGAGAAAATGTAAATTTTCACTTTTATTCTTTCTTTGTTAGTCTAATAAGTAATTTATATTTATATCTCAGTTCTTTATGAAGTATAAAAATATTTCACTTTTTTATTAAGAATTTTGTGAGAACAAGTGAAGACTATTCACATATATGTGTTATAACACACATACATGTATAGAGTTTTGTTTCTCATTTATTGCATTACTAGTCGTATGCCCGATGGAAATTCCCATCGGCAACGTCTTTTTATTAAGTACTCACTTTCTGCTCACTTTTAATGTTTTTCAAAAGCCTAAATCAATATCCACGTTTCCGACTTCAAAAATGACGAACTTCCCATATGAACTTTCATTTTCTGTTTTAACTCCTTAGGGAATCAATTTCCAGAAACAACTGACTTTTATTTATAAATAGAAACCTAAACACCAATTTTCATAACTCCTGTGCTTAATTTCGTCCTTCTAAACCTAACAGTTTAGGTTGTGCCTTGTCTGTCAGTCAAGTTAAAGATTCATTAAATAAGATATTTTTTATTTTAATAGTCATAGTAACACATTTTTCTAACTTCAAAAATAACGAATTTCCACAAAAATTTGCATTCCCTGTTTAACCCACTTAGGAGGCGAATTTTCAAAATTCCTTTCTTAGTGGTCACTTACGTTACATAGAGAACTCCTGTGTAAAATTTCATTCTTCTAAACCCAACGGTTTAGGCTGTGCGTTGTCTGTCAGTCAGTCAGTGTTAGAAATTTATTAAGTAGATAATTAGCATGGTTCTATCTCATGTTAAAAAATGTAAATTAAACAGATTTTCTAAGCTAATGTAATGAAGAATTTTTTTTTTTTTTTATTGAATTTGTAAGTAAACAAGAAATTGAAGATTATGTTATGATATAAATATTATTAAATATGAAACAAAACAAAATATGTACAATGTACATATGTATGTACGGAAAAATATTTTGAATTGATTTTGAAAATTTTTTCACTAATAATTAATAATGTTAAAAAATTAAACCATTTCAAATGGATTTAAGGTATTTTGTGTGAGGTCAAGGTTTTCGGGACCTAAAAAGGCCAGAAATTAATTAACCAATCGATTTTAAAAATTTTTTCACAGTTAGTAAGTTAAAGTATTTGAATTAATTAATTAAATGATGTCCGCAAGAAGCTTACGGACTGCCATAAGTTATATGAGATCCTTAGAACCCTTTTCTTACTGTTAGAGTACTAGACTTGTATGAGTTTCGCCAGGATTTACTGATCCCATAATTGTAAAAAATAAACTAAACGACCAATTTTAAAAATTTCTTCACTGTTACAGAGCTAAACTATTTTAGATAGATTTAGAATACATTATGTAAGGTCTGCCAGGGTCCATAGGATCCAGAAGTGTCAAAAATAAACTAACTGACCGATTTTGAAAATTTTTTCACTGTTACAGAGCTAAACTATTTTAGATAAATATAAATTACGTTATGTAAGGTCCACCAAGGTCCATAGAACCCAAAAGTGTCAAAAATAAACTAACTGACCGATTTTGAAAATTTTTTCACTGTTACAGAGCTAAACTATTTTAGATAAATATAGATTACGTTATGTAAGGTCCGCCAGGGTCCATGGGACCCAAAAGTGGTAAAAATAAACTAGCCGACCGATTTTGAAAATTTTTTCACTGTTACAGAGCTAAACTATTTTAGATAAATATAGATTACGTTATGTAAAGTCTGCCAGGGTCCATCGGACCCAAAAGTGTCAAAAATAAACTAACCGACCGATTTTGAAAATTTTTTCACTGTTGGGAAGCTAAGCCATTTTAGATACATATAGATTACGTTATGTAAGGTCTGTAGTGTCAGTAGGACCTAAAAGTGTCAAAAATAAAATAACTGACCGATTTTGAAACTTTTTTACTATTACCGAGGTAAACTATTTTAGATAGGTACAGGTTGTGTTATCTGAGATCCACAACTGTCCTGCGGATGCAAATGCGGCGTAGAATGCTACACAACGGGTTTTGAATATATATATATATATATATATATATATATATATATATATATATATATATATATATATATATATATATATATATATTACATAAAGTCCGCCTAGAATATACGGTCGAGCTGATTTTTTAATGAGGTCCACCGGGATCTTGCAGATCCGAAAACGCCAGTAATAAGCTATCGAACCGATGCTAAAAAATTTCTCACTGCTAGAGAACTAAATTATTTTAGATGGATACAACTATGCTGCACAAAATTCGTTCGGGTTCTTGGGTCCCCAAAAATACCAAAACTAATTACCCAACCGATTTTAAAAATTCTTTTACTCTTAAAAAGCTAAACTATTTTAAATAGGTACAGGTCTTAGATGAGATCCGCCAGTGCCCAAGATTTTGAAATTCGCTATGTTATGCAGATGCTGCGACAGGGGTATTTTTTTTACTCGCCACTTACTTTTTATAGGGAAAAAAGTAATAATATTTTTTTGATATTTTACGGAAAGGCAAGGGCGCTATTTTTGCACCGTTCTCCGGGCGCCACTTAGGATAGATCCGGCCCTGCTGCAACCACTAGACACCTTGTACAAATTTTAAGTGGTTTTCATTGAACATATTTACTTGTTGTAAAACCGTAATGATATGAGGCAATCTTCTAAATATATTTTTTATATTAACAAAAAATATTGATATTTGCCTCTTTTGGATAAGTAAATATCATCGTATAGACTATAGACGATAGAGGTATAGACGATAAAAATATCACATTAATGTCGTTGTAGGAAAATCCCAAATGTTGTTTGTTCGAAATTATCTACCGGAAACTTTTCTTGTTCAAGGTTAATATAGGAAAAAGGACAAACGACTACCTACTGTCTGTTTGTTTTCAAAGAATATAAAAAAACTTTAGATAAACATTATTACTGTCAACAGGGATATGGTTTTGAAAGTTTTTAGAACTTTTTTTATATCCTCGAATCGAATTTCTTGTGTCTGATCAAAATGTTTAATCTCTTGGTTACAAGTTTAATTTGAACGGAGTATTTAGGGTATTCCCTATATAAAATTATTATTTTTTTAGGGTTCCGAAGAAATATCATTCCGAACTCTTACAAATTCGTCATGTCTGTCTGTTTGTGTGTCTTTTAACTCATCTATGACTGTTAAGCGGGGGATACACGTGCCAGCAAATTGGGAAAGTAGCTTGCGTACTAGTTCCTGGCTTATGCCAGCAGCTGGTGGACTGAAGATACATTTGCAAGTAATTAGCATGCAAGTAGCTTGTATGGCTGTTCCTGGCAAGGCCTGAAAAGGTAAGCGTGGATACAGATGCCAGTCACAGATTGTCTGTGTTATTAACAAGTCTGTTTGTTTAAACATTTTTGAATGGTTAAGGTGAATTACGGAAAGTATTCGAAATGAATTAAATAGTATAGTATTGTCACTTACAACAGAATATGTTGGAAAGTTAATGCGACCCAAATCGAACTCAAAAAAAAAAAAAAAATTGGGTGAAAGATTGGATTAGCAGACGTGAAAATTATGAAGCAAGTACTTGTTTGCTTAGAAAGATAAGACAGGAAGATATAGAAAGTTATACAGGGTGTAAAACAAATAACTCTCGTCCTTTTGTGGGGTGACTCATAGCACCCTGTAGACACTAAAACTGCAGGAATTTTTTCGGAATTGACAGTCGCGTCACCCCTCAAAAGAATGAGTTATTTCTTTTACACCCTGTATATAATACTATATATACATACATATATACATACATATATATATATATATATATATATATATATATATATATATATATATGTGTGTGTGTGTGTATATATATATTATATACAGGGTGTAAAGGAAATAACTCTTATCCTTTTGAGGGGTGACGCGACTGTTAATTTCGAAAAAATTCCTGCGGTTTTAATTAGTGTCTACAGGGTGCTATGAGTGACCCCACAAAAGGACGAGAGTTATTTGTTTTACACCCTGTAGAAACCATTTAAGAATGCTTCCTGAAAAATTTGATGAATTGTTTGCAAAAATTGAGAGCAACATTAAAAAGAAAGATAATCATATGCGAGATGCGATCCCAGCCAGAACTAAATTGGAAATAATTCTATAATTTTTAGCTTTGGCTACAGTTCTTGTAAAATTAACACTAAAAATAACTAAGAAATTCAGAAACACAAAAAAGTAAAAAAATTCTTCAAGTGCGTGTTTTCGACAGGCACTAAGTAATGTCACCTCAGTGAAAGTTTTAATTTATAATTTTTTGGCTCGTTTTTTAAGTACAGTGAGAATACCCCTCTTGCGTTTATGCAATATATGCATGTATAACTCTATAATTATTATATTATATATTATTATTATTATTATTATTAATTTTTCCCCCCACTATAATCACACAACGAGATTAATATGTCATCCTTCGGTGACATAAAAACTACAAAACAATTCACAAATTCAGTCAACGCTAGCCAGCTACTGGTATGCCCGTAGCTGTCGCGTGCGTTCACACACGCATGCGGAACTGTCCACGCATGCGCACTGCATTAATCACCACTCTACTGGCACCAAAAATCAAATGTTGTGCAATCTACTTGCAAGCCAGGTACAAACATGCCAGTTAATGTATACACATGCCATTTTGGACACAGTAGCTGACACTGCTAGGTACTGGTATGCCAGTGTATCCCCGGCTTTAGTAAGAAACGAATAAATTTTAAAGTTCAATATTTCTTAAATGAGGCTTAAAGAAGAAAAGTTGTTTTAAAAGATCTTTTTGAAAATATCCAACACGATAGTATGCACGAAATTATTTTTGGAATTATTTATGTAAAAGTAAAAATTTTGTGCAATTTCCAGCAATTCCCTTGATGATTTGGATTTGAATTTTTAGGGAATAATTTCTGCTAATATCAAAACATACATGGATGCAAAATTTTATTTACCGGACACCGTTCCCTTTATTTCAATTTTTTTTTTTAAATTTTCAAAAGTTTATTTGCTTATAAGGTGGTCCAGTGCAACGTATTTTAAATGTATTTTGCATAAAAAAGTTTCAATATAATTTTATTAAAATTGCTTCAGAACATTTAAAATTCATTTGCATTCCAGCCCTGTTCTATTTATGATTAACATGGTACATATGTATAATTCAAAATATACTTAATAATTAATTAACGGGACATATGTATTATGTAACTCATCAATGATAAACATTACTCATTTTCTTAGAGACTTTTAACAATAAGTGCAAACTGATTTAAGTTAGCTGATAAGAGCAATCGGACATTCAGTCATCAGCCAGCAGGCAATCAGATTCACTCGTACCTACGGGTAATTCGTTTGCAAGACTTAGTATCCTTCTGACACTTGATATTAAAATAATTAAGTGGACTATGGGACGGTGAAACAGACGTCTCATTACCACCCGGTCACTTGGCCCTTCAGGTTTCGTGATCATGATTGTCGCTCGATATTATTAAACCTTTGATTATTAAAACTATGTCATTATAATAATAATTCGTTCGGGTAACGATGGGAGAAATTTAGTGTAGTTAGTGTTTAATACTTTAATATTTCTATACTTTGACGCCAATAATATTTGGTGATATTTAATTAAAAACGTAAGTTTATTTCTAATGAAATTTAATTTCATATTATTGTAGCAATTGTATGTATTGAAATTTATTTTGCATACTTTTGTGATTATTTCAATTATTTTATTTTTTATTATTTATTAGTATTAAGTTTATTTATAATTAAGCATTCGTTTCTCCCAAGTTGCTTCTGCGTATGTAGATATTTTTTTTCTGTATAATATGTAAATAACCGGTATAGTATTCTATATAAATGTTCATACCTTTTCACCAGGTAATATTTTTCTGTTTAATTGTTATCAAACAGCTGTAATAGTTTTTGGAATTTATATTTGTCGATTGATTAATTTAATTAATTTATAATTTGTTTTGATTGTTCAGTGTCGATTACTTACCAATTTTTTACCTTCATTATTTACCAATTTTATTTTATCTTGTTTAAAGATTCCATACAGTAACTGTACTAATTTGAAATTTGTTATGAATCAAATCGTAAATATAATTTGTATTGTTTGAAATTTAATCTTCTTTATTTTTCTTACCTCTACAGACGTCGTGGTCAATTGTAGGGTTTTAATGCAACAATTTAAACAGTTTAAAGGGTGTTTATTTTTTGCGCATTCTGCTTATAAATTTGTAATTTAGAAATTTCTATTAATAAATATTGTTAAAGTTTATTTATTTCTTTTATTTTACTTTCTATATTTCAACTTCCAAACACCACTAACTTATTTTCAGATTTAATTTTTTTAATCTTATTCCCACACTGTTATAAATTTATTGTACCATAGAATTATGTACCGTAAATACTAGAGCTGATAGTACGTTTATCTATACATTTTTTCAAAACTCAATAATCAAAGAGATATAGTAGAGGGGTGGAACGAAACTGACTTGTTTCCTTTTAAAATTTTTAGGCGCTTTTGAATAATGCATTCATATTTTAGGGGTGCGTACGAACATCAGGATAATTAAATTTATATGATACCAATTATTCCATCACTTATGATTAGTGGATAATTTGAAAATAAATACTTCTACTTTAAATTACTCGAAAACGGTATTATTCGAGATGTAAAAAGTATACCTTGTTTGCGTGGAATTTTCTGAGGAGTCATATTGTTAGGAAATTTGTTTAAATAACTGCAAATTAAAAAAAAAGACGTAATAACTCACACGTACCACCCAAAACCACCGCTTGATCATAAGTGGTGGAATAAGTGTTAATATAAATTTAATCCTCCTAATGCAAAATACGTATTCGTAGAATGTCAATCCGTTATTCAAAAGCGTTTGGAAAATATTTAGAAAAAGATGGTTTCCATTTCACCCCTTTTTAGGGATGTATCTCCTTTATTATTAAGTTTTGAAAAAAGTGTAGATGAAAAGGTACCATTATTTTTGAAAGTATTATCAGCTCTATCAATTACGGTACATAATTCTGGACCATCCTGTATATAATGAATTAATGATATACAGCCTTGGCCAAAAGTATTGAGCACCACATTGGACCTATCTTCTTGAGAAGAATACTGGTGTCTTAAAGCCCATTCTAAACGATTTTTCTTGATATTGTCGGAGAGCCAAGACTTCTTCCTAGCTTTGCGGCTTTTTAAACCTGCTTCTGTGGGTCTTCTTCTTACAGTTCGAGAACTAATTGGTTTCCCAATGTCTCCCGATAAAGCTGCAATGAGCTCAGAAGAAGTTTTTTTGCGGTCCTTAAGTGAGTCAGGGATAAGTTTTCTAACCTGGCGGTCAGTAGTAGCGCGTTTTCTGCCCGTTCTCATTTTGTTTGTGTGAGAGCCAGTCTCCACGAACCTTTTAATTGTTAATTGCACTGGACATCGTCAAACTTTTATTAATTTAGCAATGTATATTTGAATCTTCCCTTCTTCATATAATATCTGGATTTTTATTCGTGTTTCTGTGTTAAGTTCTGGTTGTTTCGGAATTTCGTATTACAAACTGTCTCCACTATACGAATAAATAACACTCAGCAGCTTCTTGTTATCCTGAAAGTTAATAACAGACTAACAAATAAGTTACATTATTTTTCAAAAAACTTCAAATTTCATATTTTCTGGGCCAGGTGTTTTATGGTACCTTAAAATCCTTTTTCAGTTGTTTAAAGTTAACTTTTAGTATTGCCTTTCATTCTATTATTAAACAGAAAATTCATTTTTAAATTAATTTTAGAGTTATACGTGTTTTATGGGGGTGGTCAATACTTTTGGCCAAGGCTGTAGTTTGTTTACTATAGGTTTGGAATATGGACGCCATATTCCAAACCATATTCCGCGGCAAAAATGCCAAATTAAAAATTTTGGCGTATCTATATTTTAATTTTTTTTTTAAATTTTTCAAAAAAAAGCAATTGATGAGCAAAAAAACAAAAACCATCAACACTACATTTTTGCGTTCAAGTTGGGTTTCTGGCGCCCCTAACACTGTAAAAAAGTAAGTGGCGAGAAAAAAAAACATCCGAGTTCACCGTTTTGACGCCCCTCAACTTGCGTTTTTGGCGCTCCTAAATGCTTGCAGAGGGGCACGTGCCCCCACTGCCTCCTTAGATTCGGCCCTGTATACCATTCAGAACAAAACAAATTATTTACAAAATATTTAATTAAATAATTTTAATAAATAGATGCTAAGGTTATTTTGTCGTTCGATTATTTTGTTGTTCAGTTATTTTGTCTAATGTTATTTTGTTACGGAGCCTGAAACCACATATGAATTTTATAACCTAGCATCAAGAAAAGCTAATATTGCGAATTTTATTAAAAAATGTAGAAAAATGTGGAAGCCTTTCAGTTGAACATAATCTGAATTATCATAAAAATTCTAAGAATAAAAAATATAAAAACATGCACCATTAATGGTATGTATATTATATGTATAATAGTTTTCTTTTCCTTCTTTTTAACAAACATAAAAAGACCCCTTTTGCAGGAATGTGTGTCAGTCAGACAGCCAGATCATGTTAATGTCCATTTTCTAACGTTCCCTTTTGTTTGTTTTTTTTCGATTTCTCTTATGTTATCTCTTTTTATACAATACACAATGTTAATAAGTGAAGCTTTTAGCGAACATGAAATACTTTGTAGATTAGACGAAGCTTTATGTGTTGCTTCTTTATATTTATTAAGTGATGTCTGGAATGTTTTTATTTTAAAATGTTGTATAAAAATAATTGAGACTGAACAGAATAAGAAATTAAGTTAACACAAGTTTAACAATACAGATATAATTCTTTAATCAGACTGGTTTTATATAAATATGAGCGACTAGGACACATCCTTCCAAAACGACGTTTTTGAATTGTGACGGTTAAAATCGCCATCTAAAACTGTTGACTGGTTAAATTATGTGTACGATTTTGCAATATTATCCAAATTATGCAAACGACAAATTTAGAATAGTTGTTTGTCTGGTCAAGAGACCAGTTCTCGGTGTTGTTCTTCGTGTACTGACGAAAAAGTGACAAATCACATGCTTGCACACAGAAGTAATGGTGGATTGGATACCAGAACCAAGGGGACAAACAAGATTGGTTTTGTGTCTGTTCCACTTGTAATGAGTTTGTGACGTACTCTGTTTGTGTACATACACACTGTTTGCAGTGTATTAGTTTGGTTTTTTGTAGTAGTATGTGTATTCACGCATACTACCTCACCACACGTATTACCAGAGAGAGCTGTTCAACGTGTTCAAGTAACAATGGGTATATTGTTAATACAATGCAGTGCGAACTCGACGACGGTCAATAAGTGACTACATGCCTTAAGCTGTGACTGGTGTCAAATGACTCCGAGCGAATTACACTTTTTTTATGTTAGTTGGCTTCTAGTGTTCTATGACCAGAACTGTTGGGTATGTTCGGTGAACATTTAAAGGAAAAATGTAAATGATTTGTACAGTAATTTGAGATACTATCCCTTGCAATACATGTTTTCTGTCTCACTTGTTATACTGGAATATTCCAGTAAGTTCTATAGGAAAATAAGTATTAGACTGTCCGAAGCAAACTTTCCGTTCTTATACATGTTTATAAAATTTTGTGTGCGTGATACTAGTGCATTGTGTAGTGCAGTTCATTTATTATTACGCGCTGCTCTTTCGCACTGTCTCGTAATGAGTCAGTGTGAAGATTTAAAACTGAAAAAATCTTTTGACCTGTATGATCAACGGATTATCGTCAAGTTTTTGTTTACTCAGGGACTTTCTGCAACTGAAGCCCATCGACAACTGCACAAAGTGATAAGGAAGAATTCACTCGATGATTCTTCGGTTCGCAAGTTCGGTTCTGACTTTCAAACGGAACAACGAGTGGAAGCAATCAAGGAAGCATTCAACCGAACAAGATGTTGGAGCCTGAGGTCCCTGTCGGCCAATTTAGGAATCCCTAAAACTTTGTTACTGAAAAATTGGAAATACGAAAAATCAGTGCGAAATGGGTTCCTCGTGAACTCACTCCAGTTCAAATAGAAATGCGTGTAGAGTATTCCAGAATCAATTTGCGATACTACAAGCAAGAAACAAACCGCCTTTTACGCACTCTTGCCGTGGATGAGACTGCTTCGGGAGATTTGCTTCTGGCAACCTAATAAATAGGTGCAGGTCATTAATAAACAGAGGAATATATAATCAAACTTGTAATTTCAATATTTGACTTTATTTGGCGATAAACTTCAATATTAAGACAAGCAAAAAACCAAACAGAATTTTTTAACCAATCTTCAACATGTCGACCGGTGGCGTTTGAGGTTTATCGCCAAATAAAGTCAAATAATGAAACTAAAAGTTTAAAATTTTTTGGCGAAAATAGAGGTAACAATTTGTTTATATAATCAAATTTTGTAGAATTCTGTATCAAAAGTAGTAAGATCACAGTATTTCTGTGCCAAAAGTAGTAAGATCACAGCAGTTTTATACCAAAAATAGTAAGGTTATAGCGATTCTGTACCAAATGTACTAAGGTTACAGCGGTTCTGCACCAAAAGTAGTGTAAGATCACAACAGTTTTATACTAAAGTAGCAAGGTTATGGCGGTTTTATACCAAAAATAGAAAGGTTACAGCGATTTTACATCAAAAGTATCAAAAGTAGTAAGACCACAGCACTTCTGCACCAAAAGTAGTAAGATTACAGCGATTCTGTACCAAATGTAGTAAGGTTACAGTGGTTCTAGATCAAAAGTAGTAAGGTTAGAGCGGTTAAAAGGTGAATATATGTTTTTCATTACAATTGTAACTTTATGATATATTTAAAAAAACGAGAGAGACCGTGCATTTTGTTCAGAGAGTGTATTTTCAGCTGAAATTTTGCATATAAGAAATTGCATATTAAAAACCGCTTCAAATTATTGTAGTTAATTCTAATTACAAAAATTAAAAAAAAAAATTTTTTTAAATTACTACCTGTAATTTTTTTTGTATACTGTTTAGCTTATCTGCAATTAAAAACCATTTTAACTTTTTAAAATAGCATAATACTAATTTTTTTCGTAGCTAGAAAACTGAGTAAACTATTATTGAAGCAATGTTCAATTGAAATTAATTTTTTACACCAACTCCACCTCTTTATCTGAATTTTGCTAACAAAACCATCGAAAACTGGACATTTTGTACAATCAATGCAATATAAAAACTATTACTGGATTAATACAGTTATCAGTTTGGTTGGACACGTGTTATTGTAAACGAGTAGATAATGTAGATATCGTACAAGTTGAAAAATAATGTTTTTATTTTCGTACGCCTACAATTACAAAAATAAGACAAAAGGTCATTTTCATTAGCAATTGTCACTTTTAATTAATTTTTATTTACTTGTAGTCCTTTTTTAATTCAATATCTAAACATCTGCATAAATTGGAGTATCGTTCGAAAAAACAATTTATATTGCAAAGATAGACGATGCTTTTTTTAGAATGAAAGAATAATAAACTGAAATAAAATGTGAATAAAGAATAAACTGTAGAAAACACTTATTGCTAATTTAAGATTAAAGGCAACATCTTATAAGAAAAGAAGACTTTTCAATTTCTCTCTTAATATTTTAAAATAATAAATTTCTCTATTATGTCTGGCTATTGAACTTTGTGATAGATTTCTGTACTACACAGTTTTATAGTATGTTTGTAAAGTTGAAATAATTTATAACTTGGATGACGTTACATACTAGGCTACTTATACCTAGGGATTGTAAACCGGTTTACCGGTAAATTACTAAAAATGCCTTAAATTTTTTACCGGTAAATCGTTGATTTTTTACCGGTAATTCGATAAATTAAAAATAATATATTTGTAAATTTTTATAAGTTCATTTTATTTCATAGAAGAATGATCAAATTTATTGAACGTAAATATACACAATCAGATTACCCCTTACTGTGTATCCATAATAAACTATTCTATGATACAATAAAATCGCACAATGCAATGGTCAGTTTTAAATGCATATTATATATGCAATAAAACGTCCTTTTTGTATTTACTTACATGTTATTCAAATCAGCTGTACATTCTCCAAAATAATTAAACATTACCTTAAACAATTTCATTGTAAGAAGCGGTAAGTCAATTTTTATTACAGGTAGATATATAGGTATAATTAATTCATATTTTATGATTATTTAACAACATTTAAACTATTTTTTCAATAAACAATAACAATGGATGGTATATTTCTATGAAAGAAGCTGTAGATACCTACAAAGTCGTAAAATCAAACAGATAAAATTTTTTTACATAATTTTTATCTTATTTTGTATACTGTATATAATGACCCTAATAAAATAATTTTACGGTTTTATTTTTTTTTAATATTTTATATCTTTCGTGTTTTAAAAAATACCGGTAAATTACCGGTAAACCGGTTTTGCTAAAAAAATTTACCGAATTACCGATAAATGAAAAAGTCGGTAAATTTACAATCCCTACTTCTACCATGTTGATATTACAAACTTCGATTATCCGATTTTCGTTTATCTAAAATATTCGCCAGTACTCCGCATAAACTCTGAGAAACAATAGTTATTTGTGTATTAAAAGCGCAAAATGGTACGTTGCCACTCGATTGAAAATGTTGACGTACGATGCCGCCGGGCGGAGCGCGTTATTCTCATGAGAGCGGCAATGTCATTTTGTGCTCGAATTACACACAAAATTCTTTCTACAGTCTTATAAAATGTATTATTTATTTAAAAGATACTTGAAAAAATAATAATGAACGTTTAATATTTACTTTAATGTTATAATTTTTGCAGCTTCAGAAATATCTGGAGTTGTACTTGAGAAATCACTGTTACTATTGCATATTTTCATCATATATGTATAGATTTTTTTAAATTTTTTATTCTTATTATTTATTAATTATAGTTATTTATTGTTTTAAATTAATATTTTGTATGTAGTAATTTTGAAATTTGATAAAATTAATATTTCACTTGATCACGATAAAAATGATAATAATAATAGAGTCGGTTTATTTGTTACCATAGAAAATATAAACAATAAACAACGTCTACCCGATTTGTGATTAAATATACGTTGAGCGAGCGACAAAGTATTACTCTTCGCTTTAAAGGGAAAAGTAGTACTTTGTCGCTCGTCAACTAGACTCCTCAGCAACTAGACATTTTACGCTTTCTTCATAGAGCGCAAGAGCCTACTTTCCACTATGATTGTAGAAAAATGTACATAATTGCCAAGCTGAGGTTATCATTTAAATGAACACAGAATTGGCGACGTAATGACGTTATAAAATTTATAAACTTTTCAAACTGTTTCTGCGCTTTTATGTAAGAAGAAATTGCATTGTTATTTTGTTGTGTTATAAAACTGAATACATACAAGTGTTATTAGAGGAAAATAAATGATTGTGTTGTATGCTGTGTACATAATATACTGTGTTTGTTGATCGATGGCGCCATTGATTGATTATTTTTACAACAAGAAAATACAAAAAGAAGGATGTGTATACAGGAAAATGGTTTTGTTGGTGTCCCGCTGATAACGGAAAATACATTCTAGCTATAAAGTACACGGAGAGAAAATTCATATAAAAATTACTGTGCTCAGCACTACAATCGACGTGTAAAAGGCGAACATATTCAATTTTGTACGGTAAAAATATAAAAATTATAATTAATCATAGAAAATTTAAAGGATAGAATATTGTTTCCGTAATATTAGCTTCGTAAAATTTGTAAAACAGCACAGTAAAAATTTCCAGTGCCGACAAAAAAATATTTTTTAATTGTTTTTCTTACAAAAATTACCATGCTGTAGTGCTAACTGTAATATTTGAAATGCTACCTGCTAATAGTAGAAAGAAAAAGAGAGAAAGAAGGTTGTGTGTGTTGTGAACGCTGTTGAATTGTACCTCACTCATAGCAAGTCACATAGCTAACCATAGGTTTGGACGACAGACTTGATCCATTAGACTGTCTCACAAGCAGCAAGCAGTATTCATTACACTGTGTTAGAGGACGGGGATGTCACCGTTTAATTCATTAATTAATTGTTACTTCACTATCTTTAGTATTAGAATATATTGTTGGCAATCATTTTTGTATGCATCATAAAGTTCTTACAGGTTCGAAGTTTTTACAGGTACCGCCCAAGTAACATAAGGTTGCGGGTCAGATGCGCAAATGAAAGAGTACGACAACCAGCCCCGGATCTAGAATTTTTTAGAACCGGGGCAAAAGCTTGAAAATGACGCCCCCCTCTCCAACGTTTGACATAAGTAGTCAAAAAAATTCATAAGTATATAAGTCCTTTACAAAACTCCTATTTTTCTCGTTACGGCAATGATAAAAATTGAGGGTCTTGTAAAGGATCAGTATAGGTATAAGTTGATTTTTTATTTTAATAGGTAAATCTACTCCGAAAGCACTACAAGTTGTGCAAATTTCAAAATTTTATCACCAACCCCGTCAGAGATACAGCGGCGCAAATTTCCAAAATTTCAAAAAAGTCAGTTTTCGGAAGTTTATAAAAATCAAAGGATACAAGTTTCACAATTGAAATAGTGTGTATTTGTTTCATAATGGGTAGTTGTACCCGTATACAGCTATTCTCATAAAAAATACTAAGAGGTTTAAAACATTCCTTCTATAAGAAAAAAAAATGTTCAAAAAGTGAATTTTGCTAAATTTTGATATCCAACTTTAGGATGAACGGTTTATGAAATATGTGCTTTGGCATAAATGGCTGCAAACACAAAAATCAACGCAATTTGGGAAACAAAAATGGCTACCACGCTTAAACGGTTCAAGATAATTTTTTTAAAAATTGTTCTCAATACTTCAAATATAATATAGAAACAACTGGAAGAGTATTAATTTTTTCTAAAATGGTCGAGCAACCAACTTTAATTTTAGACCATTTGATATAGACCGACCTAGTATGATTTTGGCGCCCCTTGAAGCTGACGCCCGGGGCAGGGGCCCCGGTTTGCCCCCCCTTAGATCCGGGCCTGACGACAACAAGAATTAAACTATAACATATATACATAAGAGTGTGATAAAAGTTGTGTTAGCACATTAAATTTTACCATGCTAGCACATATTTTTTATTTTGGTCGTCGATCGCGCACCTAAGAGAGCACGGTAATTTTTCTGAAATTTTATCTACAAAAATTATATGATTTTTCTCTCCGTGTATAGTGTTGGTCAAAGTTTTACAGAATGAAGGCGACTTTTTTTTTGGTAAAATCATATCTGAAGCGACTTTTTTTTAGATTGTTGGTATTTACGTATTGATGTTCTTTTTATAAGGACTTTTTGTACTCACAAATATTAGTGATGTTAGACAAGACATTTATCTACGAATTGGCGATTTTCGTCTATAAGAATTGAACTGACGAAGACATTTTGCAATGACTAATTACCTACAATAGAATCGTGTTGAATTTTAAGAAAAATTTTACCTTAGACGTTCTTACAGCTTTCGAGATAAAATATAGGACATTTAAGTTTTTTTACGCAATAGTTTAATCTTCTATATCTTTCAATGATATTGATTCCACTTATTCAAAATTATAAGAAATACATAACTCAAAACGTTCAAAACTTCATAATTTCCCTAGATATTTGCTTTCATACACCAGATAAAGGAATAGTTTATACATGGAAACGTTTTCAAATATATTATTTCATTTTTATAATATTCCAAAAATTGCAATATATACATATGTAAAGAAACTGATCGATTCAATAATTTATGTTTTTATGTAAAGTACTGATAAAATGCTTAAAAAACAGTCAATAACTAACTTTACTGCCAACTCCACTTAATTGATTTTCCACATTGATCCACTTAATTAATGTTCAAGTTTCTTACTTTCCATTCTCATTATACCCTGTGATAGGCATTTAAAAAATAAAAAAATAAAAGAAAATCCTATAAAGAAAGTCACGAAGAAAAAATCGCATAAAAAATAGTTTAAGTATTCTGTTTACTACTATGGCATACCTCTTTATGTCTACCGCTACTTATCTACTGCCTAATGTGAGCGAATTCGAGTTCTTTGGGCCTTTACAGCGTCTCTGGCACCAAACTTTAGACTTGGGATCGAAAATCAATCATACATTGGCCCTTTGGTGTACAATACGCACAACCTTGCTTGTTTGAAATATACACTAATTAAAATAACAATATAATTATTTTTTTTTTTGTTTTTGTTTCAATTCGGCTTTTGTTTTGATTTCATTACCTATAGAACGCGTGGGGCTCGTTCCTTCACTAATAGCATCGTTTTGTTTAAAATTGAATTAAATTTGTAAATATTCATAAGCTCTTTCTTCTCTTTGAAATTATAATATTCATTTTATTATTGGTTTTATATTGTTATAAAATATTTTCGTATTTTAAACAACAGAGTTCATAACATTGTTAACTGTTTATATTAAGTTATGTAGGGGTATTTAAATATTTCTAACGTTTTATATTATTCAGAAAACCAAAAATATTTTTTCGTTCCGGGTAATATAATGTAAACAATACTCATTTTATTTCTCGTAGGTACAGTACTGGTAAAAAGTATGTGTACTTATTTGTTACATTTTATAATACTAAGTCAGTTGTCATGAAAGTTATCTGAGATTAAAAGAGCCCGATACCTTGTGTCTACACCAGGGGTGGCCAAACCTCGGCCCGCGGGTCTCCTCGAACTTTTTTTTGGCCGTGAGTCCATCACACTTTTACAAAATATTCCTTAATAAATGGCTTCCAATTAATGACAGAAATGATTCTAAGCTAAAAGAATTCTATTTAAAATGAAAGAATTGCCTTTACACATTCCTGAAATGCTTAAGAAAATATTTATCTGAATTACATGGTTGGCCAAGTGATCGGAAAACGACATTTTACATTACACGACCTAATATTATTTCAATTAACGGTGGAAATGATTCCAGGCTACAATAATTTTTTTTTTAAATTAAAGAATAGCTTTTAAACATTTCTCTAATGCTTAAGAAAGTGTGGATATTTATCTGAATTACATGGTAGACAGAGTTGTGCCATGTGATGTAAAAAACCAGTTTTTTACATTTTTATGTAAAATTTGTAAAATATGTAAAAAACTGTAAAAAACCGCAAAAAATTGTAGAAAATTGTAAAAAATGTAAAATACTTTTGTCCCCATTTATATTTTTAATTTTCAAATTAGTTAATTATTAAGTTTTACTTTGCAAATATAGCAAATACTTCAATAGCAAATATGGCATACCATCAGTAACGTTTACATATCTATTAAATTTAAAAAAATTTAGTTTTTTACATTTTTTACATTTTTTACAGTTTTTTATCAAAACAAGTATGTGTAAAGTACAAAGTTTTTTTTATGTAAAAAACTGTGTAATTTACCCGAACTAAATTACACGCACAACTCTGATGGTAGACCAACGGGTCGAAAAACGACATTTCATATTACTCAATTTAATGTTATTTCAACTAACGAACGGTGGAAATGACTCTAGGTTACACGAATTCTTTTTTAAATTAAGGAATGGCTTTTAAATATTTTGGTAATCCTTAAGGCGGTGTCGATATTTATCTGAATTACATGGTCGGTTAAGTGATCAGAAAATAATATTTCGTATTAAATATACATATAATTTAGAAAACTGATAATCCTCATAATTGTGTGATCGGTCCACACAAAATTATCCGAGATTTTATCGGGTCGTGAATGAAAAAAAGTTGAGCAGTGCTGCTCTAAACCACATGTTATATCTCGGTCCCTCAGGTGAGCGTAACGCTACCAAATCTGGGGTTGCTCTAGCCCCAAGCGCGCGTATATATGTTTACACATGAAAAATGTAAAATATTACATTTATTTTTTGGTTTGCAGATTTGTTTAACTCTGAATTGCTAATTTTTTTTATTTATGCTGTAACCATTGGTTCGTTTCGTTTTTGTTCATATGTTACAAGTACCAACTTTGAAAATGTTTAAAAATTAAAAAATTGTGTTTTTTCCTGCGAAAAATATGTATTTTCCTGGGTATGATTCGTACATTACGATACATAAATACAGTGACACGAATATGTATGCAGATTTATCATTTTACTTTTTTATTACAACTTTTTTCCTTTCAGTTTATTTATGTTTAAGGGGCTGTACGCCCGGTGAGTTCAATCTATTCTGTTTTATTTAGAATAGTTATGTTCGAAAATTGTTTATTTCATTAAAGCAAATGTAAATTATAAAATAACCTGATTGGGGCCCACGGTTTAGTAAGGAAAGTGGTAAAAATTGGAAGACCTAGCAATTTTAGTTGTATTGAATGGATTTTATTGGGTTTCTGACTTGAAATAAAAAAAAAAAGTTTGCCTATTAAAATTTGCCGCAAATTTTTTTTAATAGGTCTATGCTTTATAAATATACAGTGGAACCTCTGATTACCGACATCTCTCTTAACCGGAGTCCTCCTAGAGCCGGACAAACTTTTTATGACGGCGGCATGCTATACTCAAACTAATGTATTCAGCACTCTCTTAAGCGGACCCTCTGTTAACCGGACGCAGATACAATATTTTTTAACGGAGACATACTAGTTAGTATATAATTATCTCCATTAACCGAGTACGTCTAGGGTCGGTATAATTGCTCATGTTTTAACTTGTTAACAATGATTCTAATGTGTCGTCAAGTGCAAGTTATATTTGCGCCAATAGTGTTCCGTACAATCAGTGATTATTATAGATTTAATGATTTGGCTAAAATTAAAAATAAATTGTATATTAAATTAATAACAATAAAAAGAGAGATAAGGTACGGTCTCACTTTCTTCCGTATTAATGTCGTTGCGGGGATCCCGTATAAAAAAACTGTCTCGTATCTTACAGATCTCTTACACTCATTTACGGTTTACACCTACCAACTAAATACCTACATTTCAAAAGTTTATTATTATAAAATAAATTTATTCAATGTTGATAGAGCAAGAAATGGATTGATGATTGATAAAATATTGTATAGGTACAAAATATATGCGAGTATTTATTGTATAAAAATAAATAATCCATTGACTAAAAGGCTTATAATTAATGCGAGTCATCTATTGTTATGATGCGACATACAAAAAATGTGTCCTTTATTATCATACGTGGATAATCTAATATTAGTTAATTAAATATGCTACTAAAGACTCCTCTGTTAACATGGAACTAATTTTGATAAATGCTGTTGTCCAATAGCATTTCGAGAAAAAACACCAATCTCTAAATATTTTCAAATATTAACAAATATGTAATAATAAATCAACCTTACATGTGAATCATACATTTATTGCTAAACAGTTGAACATTTTTAAAAATTTGAATTTATAGCTTGTAATTTCATTATTGACTTTATTTGGCGATAAAAAACTCAATATTAAGACCATCAAAAAAACAGAATTTTAAGCAATCTTAAACATGTCGACCGGTTTCGGTGTCTCAAAACACCATTCTCAAGACAAGTAAAGATACAATAAATAAAATGAAAAAATTTTAAAAAACAGTCCTTTCAATAAATAAACGAAAATAAAATAAAAACCTTTTAGTATGGATCAAAAATCGAATCAACAATTTGAATTTATAGTATTAATTCTAATGACATCTATATTTAAACTTGTCAACTGTACATTTTTAGATACATACAATGTGTATTTAATACAAAAAATGCTTCCATTAGCTCTTACGGTAAGAACAGAGAAGAGCACAATGCGTAAGCGAGAAAGGTGGTTGCATGGTCCCATCGTAGGCATGGTATGTAAGTATATATGTGGGTTCTGTTGGATATGCAATCGAGATGTTGCTTCCAGTATTTTATGGTGCTTTGCTATACATACAGATGTACGAATAATATGTATGTATTTGTATGTGTAGTATAGACTTCACAATAGTAAAAATAACGTTGATTGGATAAAAATGCCATTAGATAATTGATTGTTTTTGTCAAATACTTAAATAATATTTTAATTTAACTAAGTAAAATTAATAATTTTTTAAGATCTGATGATATAAAAATGATTTTTGAAAAAGATATCATAGATGTGGTTTAATTAAGGGAATTTTCCGTTTCATTTTTCAAATGCAGTATTTTTAATAACTAAAAGATGGCCACACAGGTACCGAAAGTACTTCTGGTTTATTTAATAAGAGAAAACTCTAAAAAATAATTAAGAATATAGTCAAATTATGTCAACTAGTCAAATATTAATTTCGCCTAAAATATTACTTGATATACGCCCAGTTAAGTTGATTTCAGTTTACAATTTGGAATCTTAGTTTGAAATTAACAATTTAGCGTTGAATTATGCCCCTTTGCCCAAAATAAATTAATTTTTTATGGATCGTTACCAGAGTCTCTTTTATTTTTGACGGCGACTTACAAATATACCAATTATTTTAGTAGGTATACGCTACTGGACAAAATAGACCCTCAAGTGCAGGCAGCCTTGAAGTTTTCTGTGATTGGTGGAATTTTTGTTTCGACACAAAATTATAGTGTTCCGTCCTTGTTTGTTGTACGGAACACTAAATTAAAAAAAAAAAAAACGAATTAAAAATTATTTATGAATACTACATTATTTTGCTATTATTTACTTTGCCTCTGTTAGCCGGATAAATTTTTGCATCACACTGCTGTTCGGTTAGTAGAGTTTCTATTGTATCCTACTGACTACATAACAATGAAGTCAGTAGGATACAGGCCCCCCTCCTTAAAGATTCACAAATAAATATAAAATATTCGCTAATGTTTTATATTAATATTTTTTTTTTTTATAATACTTAGATTCTTTTGGAATTTGTACAAGAATTTCATTTTGAATCGTTTTCCAAAATTTAAAAATTTATTTGGAAGGAATATAATGGATTTACACCAATAGGTATAAAAAAAATGTAAATAGTGTTCATTTCAAATGGCTTGACCATTGTTACTGTTGAATTTACATAAGAAAAAGGGTCAAGTTATTTTAAATGAACTCTACAATGGAAAATTAGTACTATTCTTGATACCGTAAATGCTGGAGCCCATATTTGCAAATCATCTGATAATTTCAAAAATTGAGCGTAACTGTTATATTTATTTGGGATAGGAAATTCAGTATATTAATCTATATATGACTACGGTTAGTTTATTATATAATATGGATCTTTTTCTTATGCCTCATAAATTTTATAGCTTTTTAGATTTTGGGCTCAAGTTAACCTCAAGATCGGGTTACTTGAGCCCAAACCTAAATTTCCAGGTGATTTTCATTTGAAAACAGTTTGAGACCATGTAGGATGTTGGTTACTAATTAAAACATTGTACAAACATATAAGAAACTTTATTTATTTAATACTCCTATCGCACCATCCTGCATAACAGCGAATTTCCGTTTACAAAAATTAGTTTTTCTCGGAAACTAGTTGACATAGAATAATAGTTTAAGGACCTTTTTGTGTGATTTTTTCTCCTCGTTTCAATAGTATAAAATTTTTTGAATAAGGAGAAATTTTGGAAAAAGATTAATTTTTTCACGAAAATTTCCAAAAATAACATGTTTTGGGCATCGGACGTGCCTGGTTAACGAACTTGTCCAACGGTTTGGGACTTTTGGGAATTTATGCTAGAGTTTTGCACCATTTTATACAAAAGTTATAATGGGCTCAAGTTACCCTAATTTTAAGGTTATTTTACTGATTTATCAAAACCTTAATTTAAAAAATTAACGAAATAGTTTGCATATGAACATATCTGAATTTAGTTTAGTAATGAACAAAATATTAAAATTATACACTTACCTTCCTTTGTAGGCTATCACAATTATTTTTACAATCAAAAGTTAGCAACGTAACAAAAAATCAATTTCAAACAGAGAGTAAACAACACTTGCCTCATCTCTAGTATCAATTTTCAGAACTACCTAAACTTAAACACCGTAAACTTACTGCTGTTACCTACTAGCTAAACATCTAACTTACTTCTACTATTGAATAATATAAGCACAAACAGAAAATAATACTTTTTCCGTTTTAGGCTCAAGTTACACCCCAGGGCTCAAGTAATCCGCATCTACGGTACTTATTTACTATTAACAGCCACAGGTGATATTTCAAGAAAAATATTGGGGGGAGGGTGTGGCAAGGAATATATTTAACATAAAAATCATCTTGGGAGATTCTTAGAATAGCAAAGCAGTTCAGGTCGACAAATCCTTGATCTAAGTTCTGTATCCTCACCCCTTTTCATTTGTCAAATCATTTTAATAAATCTTATTCAAGTTTTTAATTTTTGATGCGCTGGAATATTGGGCTATTAATTGCAAACAATTCTGACAAAAATACCTATATTTTTTCACCAATTTTCAAAATTATAGTCTAGAGTACCGAACACCTTAGTGAATTAAAGTTTTTTTTATAATGTCGCCAGCGATGCACATAATTTTATTTTATTTTTTTTTTGTTTGTGAGTTTTTTACGATATCATAAAACAAAATTGTCTGGCGCCGAACCATTTTTTTTTTTTGCATTACACTTGTGTGTACTTTTTTTAAGGACTGGTTCTTTTGTTCGGCAATTTTACACCAAATAAATTTTGAGGTTATATTAAGATGGATTTTTTGTGTTTTAAAATATACAGAATGACCAATTTTTTAAAGCAGCACACTTCCGTAAAAGAACATTCAATTAAAAGAGTGTTATTTAGAGTGATTTTTAATTGATATATGTGTTCAGTAAGGACTGGCTAGTTATTTTGTGAAGTTTAAAACTGCAACAAAGTTTAAAAATTGCGGAAATTTATTAAAAATTATTGAAAGAAAAATTTTAATACAGTGAAACCTGCCAAGTTGGACACCTCTGTATACTGGACACCTGCTCAAGTTGGACACTTTTCAATTGGCCTGGCGAAATTACATTGTTTTAAATGCATATTAATACTTATAAGTTGGACACCTCTATATGTTGGAAACCTGTCTAATTTGGACAGTTTTTTAAAATGATTTTTGATATTTTGACCTGTTTACGTTGGACATTCATGTATTTTACACGTGACCGAAACACGTGTTAGTTATGTTATGACAGTTATAATAATTGAATTTTTACACGTGACCGAAACACGTGTTAGTTATGTCCTAAAAATTAATTAAAAAAATTAGAAAGCAAAATTTTCCTAAAAATTGTATCCAAACAAACTAAGATAAGTGATTTTTTTACAAAAGATAATGTTTAAATATCTATAATATGTATGTATTACGATTGTTATTCGATAGTTTATTTCAATAAATATTGATACGTAGATGTGTGTATATGTATTACTTTAAAAATAATTAATTTTGCATTATATTCTAAATTAGTGTTAACCTTAAAATTACTAAGCGTAGATGATTTTGGTATTTTGCATATGTTGGACACCTGTTTATGTTGGACAGTTTTTGATTGCACCGCGGGTGTCCAACTTAAACAGGTTCTACTGTAATAACATTATTTCGAGAAATGATTTTGTTAAGGGGAGAAACCACATTAGGATACTCATTTTCACTGATTTTTTTAGGATTTTTTTTGGGTGAGAAGAATTAAATCAAATTTTGACATCATTTTACTCATATTTCGAACAACTTTTGTGAATTTTTTTGAATAATTTCACCCAAAAATAACAAAATTACGCACCGATGTCCGCTGAAGGTCGTAAGTAGTGTTTTTCAATTGCGGGATGTGTAGCCATTCTAATTTTCATCTGAAATCAAAAGGATTTTCATTTTACATTAATAATTTATTTTCTAAGAATATGAACCACAATTCAAGTGAAAATAATGAAAATAAAAAATTTAAAAACAGTTTATTAAAGTTAAGCCCGGTTCAGACGCAGTCAATAGTTTAGTATAGTATAGTAATTTAGTCGAGTGGAGATACTGTTCATACAGGGCAAGTAATTTAGTAGAGTTTGTTGAAATACTGCGAGTCAAAACAATCGTTCACATACAGTTAGTGTTTAGTTTAGTCGATTAGTATAAAGTCGAGTGCTTGAGTCCTTAATTATCTTTCTTTCCTGAGAATATGTCGATCTTATATTTTTAATTTTTTTTTTTTTACGATTTCTATTTGAACAAAACCTTCTGTTCCCATCGTTTCTTGCTATCTTGCTATTTTAATTAGTTAATTAATTTGTTATTATTTCAATAGGAAATCTATAAAAAATAAAATTTAAATTATTAAATACAATTATATTTATTTCTGTAAAATATTTTTCATTTTTTTTTACGAAAATCCGAAACTGACAAATAAAACAATAAGGTAAGAGACCCGATGACCGATCACTATTTTTAGCTGTATCATTAAATTAGTTAAAAAAATTAAAAAATAAACAAAACACCCATTTTTTTTTTCTTAATAAGTATGAAACCAAGTTTTTTTAATCCAATGGATATGTTTTTAAGAAAATATAACCCAAAAATTTTGATTTATTAATGTTTTTGTTTTATAATTTGTTGACGTCTATGAAAAAACGGACAGAATATATTAACCTCCTTTGAAAGATCAATACACTGACCCCTATGAAAAATCGCGCATTAAGGTACATGACATACAGTACTACAAATCTTCTACTATCGAATATTTGAACCATTCTCTTCCAGCCACTTTGACACTCTATCCACTACTAGGTGAGGCTCTATGTCATAGAGTATTATCATAGAGTGACATCTAGTGAAACATAGAACGTCAAAGCAAAAGCCAAGAATGGTTTAAATATTCGATAAAATAAACCACTAAAATCACAATTTCGTTTCGCTCTCTGCTGATGTTTTAAAAAAACATTGTGTAAGTTCTGACTTAGCCGATAACCATTGTGAATTTTTAAACAGTTAAATTAAGTTTATATTGTATCTCTATGTGTCGTTTCAGATCTAATAAATATCATACATATTATGTTTGACGTTTTTATTTGATAATATATAAATAACAATTTGGAAGTTTTAATTCAATATTAATTATTTTTCAATTGATTTTACGTTCTGAAATAAATAAAATATTAAAGTAAAATTATAAAAACGGTTAGTTAAGTGTTTTAAACCCAAAAATTAATTAAAAATGTTTATAAAATAGATATGCAATATATAATTCTCAAAATGCGATACCCAACTCTAAAACTCACATCCCAAGAAGAATCAGTCATACAAATAATATTTAACGCATATAAAATTTAATTTACCTATCCTAATCTCTTAAGTGGACTAATAACAATTATTTGTATACTTTTATTATGCTAATAACTTTAAAAATTCGGTGAAAAATGTTACAATTTATAACTCATGTGTTTTGAATAATGATCATCCATCATATTAAAAATTCACGAATTCAACAAAAATTGTTCGATATATATATGTATTTTTTAAATTAAGTGAGGAGGCATTAAATGTGAGGTGAATTTAAATTGAAAAATAATCATTCTATTAATAATAATTTTTTTTATCAAAGGTTTCTTTCAGAAATAACTTCGTTAAGATATAAATGTCAAAACTGTTCGGACTTATAACCCCGATCGACAATGGGGTCTTTTACCCTAACCCAAATAACTGAAAAACAACAATAACTGCAATAATAATGTATAAATAACTTGTGTATTTCTGTCCACACGTGTTGAGTTGGCGTACGAGTTGACTGAAAATAGAGTGGGGGAAGGTTACTCGACAATAAAAATAGAATAGAGTTCTATTTACTAAACTCGTCCGTTACGCTCGACCAAGCCAGTTTATTTGACTAAAATGAATGTGTTCAAACTGAGCGAGTACTAAATTACTCGACCACTCGACTAAACTACTGGCTGCGTCTGAACCGGGCTTTAATCGTAATGAACCATCTGGAAATTATTTTCAAATAATAAATGTGATAAAATCATGCCAAAATTCATACATGTTTTATTTCAGTTTAAAAATATCACTTTAACATTTAACAAAGACATACTCTGTTATATTTACGTTAACGTCAAATTGATTTACCAATAGAAATTGTCGTAATACTTAACTTTGATGTATAAAAGATTATTAACCAATGAAAAACTAGTATTCTCCTTTATGAAAAGGTTCACAAAAGTTATCATTTCTATACTGACGTAGGTATTTTAATAACTGGCTAAAAGAAAATTAATAAACTCTCTTTTTTTAATTTAATAAGTCTTCAACCATATCTGTAAATTGGAACATAATCCCTTTCGTTTTACATGCATAAAAACGTGTGCCTTTTTGTGTTTCTACTCGTATATGTTTATTGTCAGATAGAAATTGGAAGAACGGAAAAAATTTTTAATCAAATCTTTTAGAGAATTTCCTTGAGGGAAATTTAGCTATTACCGCGGGTAAGATCTACCCCGGGAGTGTAATAGAAATTGTTTTAAGGTTTTCAGAAGACCACAATCACTTTTGATATAATCTATTAATATATATTGTCGGTCCGATAATTTCTGAATGAAATATAAAATTTTTATGAAATTTCGTGAAATCGATGGAAGTACTAAACTAATAGATTCAGCTCTTCAGCCATATATCTACCTACATCGAATATCCGACATCAGGTAGGTACTTTGGAGGCTTCTCAGCAAACATGAGTTCTTCAAAAATTTTTTGTTGTATCATGGTAAAGAGCGGAAGAATTATATAAAATAGGTTCTTGAATTTTGTAAATTAGTTTTGGAGAATAATGAATTAGGATTTTAAGTAATATTAGTGGTATTTGATTTATACTTACTATGTTACTAAATCTTTTATATAGCCATGATCTTGTATATGAAAAAAGTGATGCGTGTGGTGTCTCTATTCGACAAAAATCTGAAAATCAGACATAGAATGATAGAATCCCAACTAGTATTATAACTGTATTAAGCCCAAGATTTTATTTTTTAAAAGTAACCCTTAGGAAATTCGCTAGGTTATGCAGGATGGTGTGGATGCGATAAGGGTATTTTCTTCTCTTTTATTGCTTATAGCTTTTATGCCTTTTGATGGAATCTGTGTAAACATCATTATATATTGACAACTATAATTATACCATTAGTCTGCGCAGGTGAAGAAAAAAATATAATACATGTGCATGTATTAACAGAAGTTAAAATAGGAAAATTATTATTTTTGAAATTAATAACAGAACTATTGAGACAAAAGTTTTCAGTTTTTTAAAATTAATTTTATTCCCATTTTATCCTCTCTCTAAGAGGGTGAATTTTTACATTTCATCTATCGTAATAGCACTTTCGAGATTATGACAAATCCAACGACACCTCAAAAATCCACCAAGCTGTTTAGGCTGTAGGCAGCGCCACAGAAACAGATATACCTACGCAAAACATAGTGTATGTTGTATACCTACAAGACATAGTTCACTTAAATATGTAGTATGCTTCTTTACACACAGTCGTGTGTAAAGTACAAAACGGTGACTCACAGAAAGGTGAAAAATAAATACGAGAAATTTCTTTTAAATTATTATATTTATTAACAACGTACTATGATTGTGAGTATTCATAAGTTCAATAAACGAATCGTTTGCTTAAGGGCATTATTATTCATGGCTGTGCATCCAAAAGATTTTTATATGGACGACAATCATACAATATTGTATTATGAAGAACATTTGAAAATTACTTTTTGCACTGACATTATTGTTGACAAAAAGAGGACATTTTAAAAATGAAATAAAAAGCAGATGATAATATTGGTAAATATCAACAAAATTGTGTTGTTCTTTATATTTATTTTTATTTTTAATGTCGCGACTGTTCGTACGAAATGGATTAATGGATCAGCTACAAAAGAACAGCGGTAAAGTATGTATTTATGTATTAATAAAATGAAATGTTCAGCTCTTCTTTTTATGAGAATATGAAAAATGTTAGCTTTAAAAGTATAAATAAACTGGTGTTATGGGTTCATTTTGCGTTTATTAATTTTTTTCATTAAGAGCTCCGTAGCAAGCAATTCATTTGTCCGCCCATCTGTCTGTATAGCCCAGCTTAATTACCAGACTCGACCAGGGGGTGGAGCAGTCGGAATTGTAGCCCCAGGACTCGGGCTGGTAAAAGATGCTCGTTGGGATCGATAGCGTTACACATACTTTATCGTGTGGGATATTGTTAAAAAGAGTTTTTAAAGTAAAATTCCCGATTTTTATTTTTAAGTTTAGTGCAATGTCTCCTTCCCTTTAGCTTTCTTAATTGTGGATTCACAAAACCCAGTAGAATAGAATTTCAAAATACAATTGAGTTGTGAAAAATTCTAACTTCGAAACCCAAATCGTGGACGTCTTTGACGTGTCCTTGGCATTTCTTTTTTTTTTTTGTTTATTTGTTTTTTAATTTTAACATAAATTAAACATTCTTGTAAAAAATCCGTTTGTCTGTGTCCTACTAAAATAAGAAAAACCGCCAATATAATTATAACAAAATAAAATCTTCAGGATTCAGGATGGGATTCTTATGTAAATTTTGAAAAAAGGTCTAATATCTTTGTCGATTGGTGGAGATTTCCATTGTCTTCAAAGGAGAGAGTTTCATCTGTTCTCCGTCTGGATAAATTTAAAATATCATAAACCTCTAATACTTAAGGAATATCAGTTCCAACCATCTTCACTGATCGGGGACTTGAATGCGAAACTCTCCAAGCTATGTCGTTTCTTTCGTCACTTACCAATCAATAAATACTATAATCTTATATAGTAGAAGTTAGACTTTTTAGTCTCTTAAGAATAAATTTTAATGGATATGTTGAAAATGTCACTGTTGATAGAGCCTTTGTTAGTTTGCATAACAATTAGATTTATTTCTTCTAACCATAGCTGTGGTTTTAGCACAGCTAATAGATAATATATCTTTTCTGTGATATAACGTGACAGAAGATTACGTACACTGCTGAATGCAATTTATTGCCATTTCTCAAAGTTCGAAACATCGCTTGCAGATTGTTTAGTTCGGGAGCCGAATACATTTTCTATCTATACCTATGATTTACTACCTACGTACGCATATCCGGGGGCACTGCAGTGCCCCCGCCCAGACGAGGCAAAACAAAAAACAAACAAACAGGGCACTGCTGTATCTTTTCTCGAAGCAATTTTTGGACCCTGATAACTTCGGTCTGGATACTACTTAAGAGCTCAAATTGTCAGAGTAGAATGTAGTCACCAGCCTAATGAAATGTACCAAATTTCAATTTTATAGCTCTATTGCTTTCGTTTTTATTAAATTCGTCACTCACTCACTCACTGATGATCATCAAAATTATAGCTAGTACTTCCCGAAGTCGTAGAAAGTTGAAATTTGGTATGCAGACTGGGTTTAGCATACAATTAACGAGAAAATTAACAAATCTGTGATTTTCCCTCTTTAGCTTCTTATAAATAATAAAATATATTGTAGGTATACTTATAGATAAATAAAAAAAATTCAGAAGTCATATCAAATGACTCTTGGTTTATTTTTTGTATTTGTAACTAGGAAAAAATTATCTACTTTTCTTGTTACTATGAGGAAAATTGGTGATTTTTAAAAATCTTTGAAAATATTTGACACACTAAGATGTCACAAAATGTCTTATCCGATTATTCGTTTTATGACGGCAATTTACCTGGCCTATCTGACAACTTACACGAACAACTTACAAGAAGAACTGAAAACCCAACAAAAAACATTTCAAGTTAAAAATTTAGCCAAGACTCGCCACTATTTTACTCTTAAAATGTTATGAGATCTAATGTAGCGCCAAGCCCTAAATAAGTTTATATCATGGTCAAATCAAATTATAAGGCTTGGCCGTTTCGCGAAACTATGGTAAATAAAATCAAACATTAACAGCTCATAGCAGATTATTGTGCTATTTACCACTGGCTATTTACCATAGCTTCGGGAATCGGCCAAGCCTTATAACTTGATTTGACCATGATGTAAACTTATTTAGGACTTGGCGCTACATTAGATCTCATAACATTTAAGAGTAAAATAGTTGCGAGTCTTGGCTAAATTTTTAACATGAAATGTTTTTTGGTGGGATTTTTTTTCTAGTTCAGTGTTTCCTAAGCTTTTCTTACCACGGATTATTTTTTAAGTTCCAAAATTTTTAGGCGGCACTATAGTGTAAATTTCTGTTTGGCAGTAAAAATGTTTCTTCTACTTTTTTTGGTACGAAAATCCATCAACCAACCTATCACTCTTTATGAGCAAGTTTAACTGCGCGGTAGCAGCTCTTAGCTCAATTCTGTCAATGTCAGTAAGTGTTTCCAGGTGTTTTTTTGTAATGTTTTGTACCATGAGTTTTTTTATTTTATGGATATTTGCGAGAGAAAGTTGGTCAGGATCATCTTTATTACAATTTTTGTTTTCAAATTTTCATGCGTATACAGATTATACATTAAAAATGTATTGGACTCCCGAACTACGAATTAACTAGAAAATATATTGGCCACATTGCAATACCAAACGATTTTTCTTTTATTTCTTGTCAAAATGATAATAAATCAGAAGTAATATCGCACCGCAAGTGACACTTCTGAATACGAAATATTTTATACAGTGACTTTTTTTTTAAATTGGGCCCCACTAGTACAAATGATCAGACTCTTGATTGTGAACATCTGAAGAAAATAATAAATCTGACTATAAAATGGGTAATTAGTCTTAGGTATATAAAAAAAAAAAAACAACTGTGAGTGTGAATCTTTTATGATCATTTCGTAGCCGATTCGAAGTACTTAATGTAAATATATTTGACACCTTAAAAACGATTTCTTTATCCAGCTTAACATTTTGGAAGCTATGGAAATCAACAAGTTGAATGAGAACCCAAGCCACATCGTTTTAAACGACCAAGCAGATCTAAACAAATCTCCCTTGTTTTTTTTTTTTTTTTTTTTTTTTTTTAATAAAAATTGGGGTACTGCTGCCGGTGCACGGCGTGGTCAGCAGCACCCGGCGGCATCGCCAACTAAGGGCATGCGCCGCCGAAACGAGAGATATAAATAAAAACAACACGTAAAGACAGGGACACATAAATGCACTAGACAACGGACAAACATACAATATATTAAAAACCAACGATGAGCCCTGTCATCCCAGGGCTTAAATAGAGCGGACAGTCCTTGGTGACGGTACGATAAGTACTAGACAGAGCGTCCGGTCACCAAGGATTGGAGGCCATCGCTGGGACTCCCCCCGAGGTGTAAAGGGCTTCGAGGTGGAGGAACCTGACTAGCAAACAGTCAAAAGAAGCAAGACTAGAAAAATATCACAGGATTATCACAGATGAAACTTATTACGTCTCTGGGGAGCCATTCTCCCTTGTTAAATTTATAACTGAATATATTACACAACATTTACCTATTTAATAATCAATTCTTTGCTTGTAATTGATATCCATTGCTGGGGGCAACACGTGTTGTACAAATTTTGATTTTTCCATTTTAATGTTCACTTGCTCATTTTAACAGAGAGGCGCACCACGGGATGCGTTTCATCTATACAAACAATACCGATTTTCACACATTTTATTTGAAATTGGTGTAAAAATCGAAAGTCGGTTTGTTCATATTATATATTTTCATGGTGAAAAATGACAAAGCAAACGATTTTACATTGTTCATATAGATTTTCACAAACTAAGACTTTCGAACGTTATGACTGGGCTTAAAAAAGGCATTAGAAAAAATTATACGATATATATAATTCACTGTAAGTACCGAGAAGAAGCTAACATAATAAAAAATTCGTCAAGCGCGTGTTTGACACGCCCTAAGTAATATTGTCTCACATCAGTGACAGAGATGTCGAATCTCCCCCACAAAAAAAAAAAAAATCGATTTTTGGATCGATTTAAATCAAAATTTAATGAACAATTCTATTGCACATTAAAATTTTATTGACAATTATACAAATTGCTGAATTATATACATAAATTTGGAAGATATACAATCTACTAATACGAAATATACCTTTATAAAATGGTAATTGCATCTTTAATTTCGAAATGATAATTTTAAAATTTTTAAATAACAATCTAACAAAAACAGATATCTGACAATATCTGCAAAAACGAAGCCAAGCACGTTTTGTGTTAGTATTTTAATATTCTTTTTCTTTTCAAATAAACAAAAATAGTTGAAATCGATTGTTGTGCCAAGTACAGTTATATATAATTGTGCTAAGTACAGCATTAATAATTTTTAAAAAAACATCTTTTTAAAAAATTAAAACAAATTTTCAGAATAAAAATTTTTGTTTCACTTGCCCCAAATTTAATATTTTCTTACCACGAGAAACCATTTTCGCATGATTTTTTAATTACCGTTTGGTTATAAACTGGTTTCTTAAAAATATTGCTTAATGCTAAAATAAAATTTGTTAATTTACCAATATTAATGAAATATTCTTCATTTATGTTCTAAAAGTTCAAAAAACTTTGTTGTATTACACAACATCGCGTAAATATCTAAATGTAATATCAAACAAAAATATGTAATATCATTTTCTCCAATCGAACATTGAGATATGGTCAATATCTCAGTGTTCGACTTAGAAATATGGACAATAGTACTTCGTTGGACACTGGTTTTTGTTTTTCTGGCATAACTTTTTAAATATCAAACGGACAAAACATTCTTCAGTACAGCATTTTAAAGTACTCGAAAAATGGAATACGACAGTGTCAATAACTCAATATGGCCATTTTTGAAGATATCCCACTGTAGCATTGGAGGGACGATATACATCTATCTGTATTATTAAGAGAATAGTTCATTTCCTTAGCTAGATGATTTCGCAGTTCTCGACAGATTTGATATGATAATTTTATTATGAAAATTCACATTATCATTTGTTGTCGGAAGTCTTATCATTCTCATGCGTCTCCGACCGTTATTGTTGAAATGTTACGATTTCGGAACATTTCAAAACAGAAATGTTTGAATGTCGAATAAGTTATAATATCATTATGTACAATGTAAGCCATTATAAGCATCGTTAATGGTTGTTATACGTAGAGCATAAAATGATATAACAACGTATCTATGTACATACATACATATACTATGAAGTTTAGCTTTTTGTTCATTTTAATAATGAACGTATATTTTCACAGTAACACGTTCCGACATGCTTCGAATGTTTTACACCGTTATTGTTTTTTTTTTTCAACTATCAATTGTTTTATACAGCGTGTGTAGCAAGGAAAATTAGATAGATTTCGTGGACAAGTATGTTAATTAATATAAATTAAAACATCCTATTCACAAAAACATGGGCGTCTTTAGAATTTTCGGTGACGATCAACTCGATGTTTTCACACTTTGGTATACACGGAAACGAATTTGTCGATATTTTGGCTAAGGAGGCGTTGATCACCAATGGCATTGAAGAAAACTACCTCATTCCCTGTTCAGACCTGCGAACAAAATGCCGGCGTCATCTTCTGGAGGAATGGGATACAGAATGGAAGACGTCCAGTAACTTTAAAGGGCGAACATTGGCAAACATCCAACCCACTGTTACGCTTCAGCCTTGGTTTCAACAGCTTGACATGAGAAGCTGACATAGAATCGTCACAATTAGTCGACTTAGAACTGAACACAACTCCTTGCCAGTCCATTTACATCGTCTTCGTATGAGGCCAACATCGAGCTGCAACTGTGGAACCCATCTTTGTGATGCTAACCATCTTCTGTTTTCGTGCCCCCTCTTAGCTCAACTAAGAAGTCTACTCTTCCACATTATCCTTAAAGAAAACTAAACTTTCCCCCTATACTTATCTTTCCTTCTTTCGTTAAATTACACTACAATTTTCTCCGCTATCTATCAACAGCTTTTTCAATCAGCAAAAATTAATGTTTAATACATTGTGTTTGTCTTATCTCCCTTTATGTTTTACACTGTGCAGTATACTACACTACATTCTCTAATGTTAACCTTTCCATGATGCCCCACACTTGTTTGTCTTTTTGTGAAAGTCCCGATGGGTCTCGGCGACGATGTCCTCCCGATCCCTGTGCTTTGTTTATCACTTGCTACCTTTATAATACTCGTATGTATCAATTTAATTAGAATAATATTTTATTTTTTTATGATGTATTCATACACAACATATGATATACCTTGTATCTTATATGTGATTATCATTTTTGTTATTTATCATATTGTTTTGTTAATGGCTGTAATGGACGATCAGTCCAACGGCCAATGTCTTTTAAATAAAAAAAAGTCGGTGTTCCATGTTTTTCTTAACTTATCGACGTATATACAAAAACAAAATAAATTATTTATTATTTATTAGTTGTTAATTAGTTCGGTGGCATCATGTTAAGACATCTAGTCTGAGTTAACAACCAATCAAAAAAACAAAAAACAATAAAACAAATGAATAATGCTGAACAGCAGTATTTAACGAAAAATCTAGAATATTCAATTCGATAACAAGAGAAGAATTTGTTCAGCTGCGCTCTTTGATCGTTTTTTGGTTACTAGTTGGTAAAACAGAATTTTGGTTTTTATGCTGGTTAACGAAAATAATATTCTACAACATTTGTCAATGATTCTATATTTTATTTAACCTCTTCATTACTGATGTACAATATATTGTACATCAAATTTAGGTTATTTTAACATGATTTCTTAATTGAGAAATAATTAAAAACTCCTTAATATTATTTAAAATTACTAAATTACGCTTATTTAAAGACGTAAGATTAAAAATTTTAATTAAAATAAACGCTTGTTTAAATCTTTGTCCAGTATGTTGGATAAAGGTATACCTATCACTGACGTAAAAAAATTTTAAAAAGTCATTAGTAAAGGAGTTTAAAAACAAAATTTAGTAAAATAAAATAAAACTATATTCAGACATAGAAAAACTCCCCGTTCTGCATTTTAATTATGAAATGTTTAATTTTTATCGCTTAGGAATGGTATTATTGAAAATGATACATATTATTCAGATGGAGCGATTCAAAATTTCGATTGGAACAAAATGGGATGATGGCGAGGATAGCCTTCCCAATTAGGATTTAGGAGAATGGGATTCCTTTGATTGACACTATTGGGACCTTGTGCTACATTTGTGCCTCCACTTCATATTTTCCAACAGCCTTCCATCTTACAACCCATTTACTGGCCGATTGGTTTGGTGATGCCCTTGATTTATTGATTTATCTAATCGCTATAAATTTGCTTTTACCATAAACAGATATTGAGGAAAATTAGAAAATCAGCATTAACCAAAAACACCTTTTTTCTTCCAATTCCTTAATTTAGCTACACTTTTTTGCGTTCCTTCTTAAAATGTTAACAACTTACTATAAATAAAACAGACTAGAAACAGTAATTATATTATAATCAAATATGTCTGGCTTTATAAGGAGAACATTATATAGATTTAAGCAATAAATCAAAACAATATATACATATACACTTGGTGTATAAATATAGTTTTGTCCTTATAGCTTCTTTATATTCCCATTTGTTTGATATAATTATTCATCATTTATGTACATCCTCCGGTAAATGGCCTATTACTGCCCATGACTGGGTTCTTACTACTCTTAATTAATCAGTATTCCTCGTAATTAATATTTTCAACTCGAGAAGCATCTTCGAATAATTAATTATTTTTTGACAAGGCTAAATTTACCTCTAAGTTGCGCATGGTAAACGAAGACGTGGTTTTCATAATACTTACACTGGTTTTCAGAGTAATTAGATAGTTGAAATTTGTACGATAATATTCAACTAATGGTCCGATTTTAATGATCTTTTTTTAAATATTCGGTACTAGGGGAATCAGTTTTAAAAGAAAAATACTAGAATTTTATATCAATACTGGAAAGGCTGGAAAGCTTTTGTTAAATGTAAAAAAAATTATGTATTGATATAAATAAAATAGACTGGGATACGTACATATTAGATACAAATATAAATTTTTGGACAAATGGTAATTATTTATAGCTAGAGTTCATTATTAAATTACCCTTTATCAGGGCCGGATTTACCTCTGTGGACCCCCCGGGGCACTTCTAATATGGTGACCCCTGAACACTTCCCAAGTGGAGGCCTCTGAGTATCTTTTGTGGAGGCCTTCTTACAAAATTTCCGAAATTTTACAAATTTTCCCATAAAATCGCGTTGGCGAGCAAAAAGAAAAACGAAAAAGCCCTTATCCTTTTTATTCTAATATATAATTTTATTGTTTGAGATTTTAAATTACTATTAACTGACATTATAAATTAAATTTAAAAAAGAGGGATGGAACTGAAAATTCCCAATCCAATTGATTTTTGTATTTATAAACTTTTTAAAATCTTGGATGAATTTTTTAGCCATATACGTTTGATGCCCGAAACCTCAAAAAAATTGAGCTTTTTGTCAAAATATGCCAAAATTCAAAAGTTTTTTGAAATTTTTTTACACTTTATAATAAAATACGTTTTAGAAACATTATCCTCTGTGAGCGGGTTTTCGAGGAAAAGTAATTTCTTAACCCAGAATTCGCTTTGTTCGCTGTTTTCGACCGATTTGTAACAATTTCACGCGTTAGAGTAGCAAATGTTGCAAAATCGTTTCTTCAGAAGAAGACACCCACTTAATATATTATCGAAATAAATTTCGTAAAATTTGGTAACCTATATCCTTGAAAATTGTTGAAAGAATTTGATTTTTGGGGGTACATCTATCTTGGTCAACGTATACATATACCCATATTAAAAATTGTCATAAATTATTTATATGGGTAATATATAGTGAAACAACTCGAATCCTTTTAATGATATGATTTTAATGATTTGAATAAAATTCACATTATTTTAAATAAATTATAAAATTATATGAAGTGAAAAATAATTTTAACGTTTTTCATTTATTTATACGATAAAATGTTCAAAAGGCAACGTATTATGAGTCATAAATTTCATCGGTTTCGGGTAGGATGACTTAGAATAATAGGAAAGCAGTGGCGTCAGTTTCTATGGAGACATAAATAATAAATATATTTAACCCAGTATGACCGGTATACTGACCTAATTTCATAAACAAGATTGTTGGCAATTCGCCAATAACAGCTACTGATTAATTAGTTTAAAATGGAACCCGGTCTAGCACGCACTTAATGGTGCGCTCCTATGTGATAGAAATTTTCACTTCGATTGTGCGATCTTTAACATACTTGGTATAGATTTTTTGTTTTGGATAATTGCTAAGCGTTGATAAAAACTATAGATAAAAACTAAGCGTTGAAAATGTTTTATGTTAAATTTTATGTTCATTCTAAATTTCGAATCCATTTTTCTAGAGCCGACACTGTTCCGATAATGTTTTTTTGTTTTGTATACAATAGTCTCTAAAAAAAGTCGTATAAGAGTAACTAAGAATACGGCACAATTTTTATAGCTTTTCCGCAGTTAACTTTCTCTCCCTTTTTTTATCGTTTATTGAAAATTTAATTTTATATAAAGGAGCACTTTGACATTTTCTTCCTTTATACTTTATTACGATAATATTCAGTTAGTGCCCCTCTATGTTATTAAAGGAAATATTGTAAAATAGCAACATTTAAAATTGCTTTAAAGAAATATATAACAATTCAACTAAAAATGGTATAACGTCATCAAACGAATGCAACAAATAAAGCAAAACTGGGCAGTGAAAAAAACTGAGAAATTTTTTTTTCATTTTGTTGAAGATTATGAGTTTAAGATCAAAAAAATGGTCCTTTAATTTTTTCAAAAATTCAATCGAATGAAACACAAAAACGGCTGGATGGATTAAACTGAAACTCGGTGCGGTTTTTGTGGGTATATTGAACTGTAAAAGGCACACTTAACATTAGTGGTTTTCTCGAAGTTTTTAATTCAGCGCCTGATATTCCAAAGAACCACCAAAAGCTCTTTTTTTTTGATTTTTCAAATTCAAGTAAAGTATGCAAAAAAATTTTTTTCTGAAAAATTAATGGCTAATACTTGTAGAGAATTTATTCGAGTTTTTACAACACCCGTTCAATTTTCTGTGTGATCATTGGTTGCTGAGATATCGATGGTCAAAGACGAAATAATCCTTTTCCATTCAAAGTCCGATATCTCAGCGAGAAGTGGTCGCATAAAAGTCTATAAAAAAGCAAATTAAAGTTGAATGAACAAGTTATCCGGTCCATATGGTGGTTAAGTCGGAAAAAATCTTTTCAAGTCCGTGGACCAAAAAAAAAAAAAAAAAAAACCGAAAAAATTTCGAAAATTTTTTTTTTCAGTGTATTTATTAGGATTGCGCCACACACGTTGCTTTGAAAATTTGTTACCGCAAGATCTCGAAACTAGAAACTTTTAGCTTTAAATTGCTTTGCTTACGACTCCGATACAACCATTTTTCACGAAGATACACCCATTCAAAAAATCGCTAAAAATTTGGAATTTTTTTGATTCTTTAATTATTTCCGCTAGTGTATGTTATTCTCATTGGATTTTTGATTTCTTGTCCTGATAATGGTGTTTTGACACACCGAAATCGGTCGACATGCTTAAGATTTGTTAAAAATTTTTTTTGGTTTTTCCTTATCTTAATATTAAACCTTATCGCCAAATAAAATCATGTACATTAAGTTTACATAAGTTTAAATTTTGGCGAAAAATAGAGGTAAGAAAGTAATTATTCTTTAAGTATTATTGATTCAAAATATAGGTAAATCATTCATCTTAATATTTAATAAATTGTTTGGGAATTATGTATCGGATGGTTTTGTTTAGTGTAATCACAGTCAAGATTCAAAATAAAGTATTTTAGCATACTTTATTTTTATGCAAAAGTATAAAGTATGTTTGTGAAAAATGAAATACGATACTATTAGTATCCTACGCAGGATACTATTAGTATCCTATCCTATATAATAGTATGGTTGGCAACCCTAAGTCTGTACCTAAAAATAAATATCCAAGAAAATTCTAAATATGTAAATAAATTGCACTACATTTTTTTTATCATTTTATCACTTCTAATACTTACGATACGATACAACAACGTGGCATCACAATAACGTATTATTATAATAACACTGGCATAAAATTGTTATTTTAAACATCTATAAATACGAGTAAGTGTGCTTATTCTTGATAGATAAATATGAATATTTATTAGTTTTATCGTCAAAATGCAATCATTTTTCAATATTTTTTTATCATCTCTACGTGTAACTTTATAGATTTTATGCCGTTTATTACAATCGACTTCCGATGCTGTAAATGTAGAGGATGATTCACTTGAAGCCAGCAGTCAATTCACCTAAAAAATTTCCAATGTAAATTTTATTAAATGTTTTGTATAGGATGAATATTTATAGAAAGATGTGTATATATGCCAAATCAACTAAACATGGGCTGACATCATTAACAAATGAAGTAAAATTAGACGTACAACATTAAGTTACTATAGTTATTCTAATATAAAAATAATAAAAGAAAAGAGAATGGAAACTAGGTATCTAACCTAACCTAACCGAACCTTCGCACCATAGTGTAATTAAACAGAGAAAGCTTTTTTTCTTTTAAATCGCTTTTTTTATACAAAAATCAAATACAAGGATTAGGGTGAATTAGGGAGAGATGCCGCACATTTTGAAAACACTTGATAATTTTTTAAGTATGCATTTAATTGATTTGAAATTTGGTACAGAATAAATACAAACATTGTTCTTTAAAATTATTTATAAATAATTTTAAATTTTGAGTGATAAAGGGTTCATAATTAACATTTTTGTAGAGCTTGCAAAGCGGCGTCTATCACACACCCATGGGTGAGATGCCGCATCAAAGAAGGAGAGACGCCGCATAGTTCATATTAAAAATTTTGCATTTATTTGACGTAGCGTCCTTCTTGAACATATATTACACACATCATCATTTTTGGCACCTTGTACATCTTAACCAGTCAACTTTTTTTGTTGTTTCTGAGTACTTTTCACAAAATTCAATACACAGGCAACATCATTATTTTCGTTATCTTCACTAACATGAGAGCTCTTCTTGATCCATTAATCGATCTTTTATATTTACGTGGCATAATTTACAGTCCAAAAAAAAAAAATTGTATAGTCAAGGTATAAGTATATGTTTTTAATATGTAATATGATGCGGCATCTATACCAACTTTAAATGCGGAATTTCTCCTTTTTATTGGGATAGATGCCGCATGTTGTTATAGAAAGCATAGTGCGGAATTCTAACCTACAATTTTATACAGTACTTTTAAAATATGCCTAAATTAATAACAAAACTCATTTTCATTAAAACAATGAAATATACGTTCTTAAATTCTAATGAATTAAATGCTTGATAAAATTTTATGTTAAAAAACTTACTTTTCAATAATACAAAGTTGGATAATTACTAAAGTGATGGACTAATCATAAATGTTACTATGTACAGCTTAAATAAATCACTTATATTTTAGACATATAATCCATTAGTAGCGCTATCTAATTAGTAATATTTTAAAACCCGCTAAGTCATTAGTAATATTTTAAAACCCTCTTTCGAAATTTGTCAAATACCTAATTATTAAAAAATTTACAAATACACAAAATATGTATTATCTAAAAAGCAACCTGTAAATGTTCGAATTTATTAATCAAACCCTTTGTTTGACAAATACATATTTGAGAAACATAAGCACTAATGTACAATTATATATCTATTTGTCTGCTATCATTTTGCTAAGATAAAAGGAGACAAATACACTCATATTGGCCGACAAGTCTCTTTGTCAAATACGTCAAACACCTTGTCAATCAAAATTTGTTTAAAACATTTCAAACAAATGATTTATTTGGATTTGACAAACAAGTTCGTAGGTTCTTAAATAATAATTTGACAAATATATAAAAGGACAAAATAAACCCGTATATTTATGTATTCTATATTCCTAGATACATATTTTTAAATATTCCTCTCTGAATTTGAAATTTCATACGTCATACTCATAACATCCCTAACTTTAATCTCTACATATTTTTGTTAAGGCAGTATTTCCATGTGACGAACTGACGATTCAAAATTTTCAAGTATTATTAAAATATAATTTTTAAAAGTAAAATACATTGAGGGTGTACCTACTGTGAAAATTGTAGACCCAAATTAAAATTAGTTAACGAAGTTATAACATATATAAGAGCGTATAACGAATAGTATATAGTGTTGGCCCTCCAAGAAATGGTCCTTACGAAGAAGCAGAACGGTTATTTTACGAATCAAATGTAGCTAATGCCTGGAAGTATCAAGGGATGAAATACATTGGCTCCTAACAGTGCTGGAGTGCATAATATTTTTGCGGTGAGGCCAAAAATTTTACTGTTTTGTGGAAAATATACATATACATCGTCATCTGTTCTGACCTAGATATACTTACGTATACTTATAAAATAAAATGTGAGCATCAATAAAACTAACTTTTGGAACAAAATTATAGTATATTGTGCAATAAGTGCGGGAAATTGTCGATTGCCCACGAAAGCGAAGTTGAGCGCACGAACGTAGTGACTGCGCTCATTCGCATGAGTCATGCAATCGACAATCCCGCACGAGTTGCACATACTATTTTTTATTATGAATTTCACATACTTTTTTTTATTATTATCACTATTTTTGACATTTTTGTTACTTTCTAAAATAACATTTTTAAGTGTCGTCTTTTTTTCTGAATTAATTATCGTTTAAATTACTTTGTTGGTGGTTTCTATATAGAAATAATTATGAAATATTTGTTAAATGAAAAATTAAGAGGCTGCTTTGAGTGTTTTGACTAAATTTTGCGTGTTTTATTGTCAATTTGCGTGTGGAAAGTTACTTTCCACACGCAAAAAAGTATGCGGGAAGAGTACCGTGGGCAAACACCTATTTTGCGTACAGAAATGTGTGCGCCAAGTTAGTACTTCTCCCGCATGAGTAATAAAAAAATATTTTTTTCATTTATCACCAAAGCAAAAAAATTTATAGCCCCCCAGTTCAAAATACTGTACACTTCGACTCTGTTAGGGATCATTTTGTCTGAAGTCTAGTAAGTATATATTTGTAAATAATAAACAAATACTTTTCTTTGCAAAATACCACTTTTTATTTTTGAAACTGAGACAATATTGTTTCGAACCGTTACTTCATTTTCAAACAGGTTCTAACTAACGGTTCGAAACAATATTGTCACAGTTTCAAAAATAAAAAGTGGTATTTTGCAAAGTAAAGTATTTTTATGTTATTTACAAATATGGAATACAATAAAGTAACGCTCAAATCTATTAACTTTGTAAGTATATATATTTTTATAAAATAATTTTTTCGTAATTATGATATATTTCATGAAAAATTTGTTACTAAAACTTGAAACACTTTTCCTAGAAACTACTTTTTTTCGATTGGTGGGCAGTAGAGACGAAATTCTAATAAATCGATCGGGCTATAATTTTAATACGTTGTTCTACACACTAGTGGTTATCGTCCGAACTAGAATCATTTATTTTTACACGGAGAGAAAATTCCTATAAAAATTACTATGCTCATACTACAATCGACGTGTAACAGGCGAACATACCCAATTTTTGTACGGTAAAATTATAAAAATTATAGTTATATTATTGTAATTTTTATAATTTTACCGTACAAAAGTTGGATATGTTCGCCTGTTACACGTCGATTGTAATATGAGCACAGTAATTTTTATAGGAATTTTCTCTCCGTGTAATAATAATTTCTTATTTTTCTTTCTTGATTTCCTATGAAAACAATCACAATTTTTGGAATTTTTTTTTTTGAAAGTTCGCCATTTTATCATTTATTAATATAAATTTTTAATCCTAGTTCGGACGATAGAGAGAAATCTACAAAACATGAATATGGTTGATTTTTTCATTTTAGGTCATTACAAATGGACGTCTATTGCCCACCACCCACTCATGTTTTTTTGAGGAGTCCACTTTCACCCCAATAACACAAACAAAGCATTGTAAAATTAAGTAAGAAAAAATTTTTTCGTACAGTCTAAGACGCAAATAGAAACATATAAAAAACGTGAAAAAAATTGTATTTTATTTTGATACAGAAAAAAAATCCTGAAATAAGCTTAAAATTCTACGCATCACATAGGAATGCCGCTTTAAATTTAAAAAAGAATGTGGGCCATGTTGACATAAAAATGTTAAAAAATAATATAACTTCCTTATTACTTATAAGAGTTACATGTAAACATGATTAACTTTACATTTTATGACAAACGCAACAAGCCAGAAATAAAAATAAATTGTTAAAATTTTTTCATATGAAAAATAAAAATATAAAAATTCGACATAAAACAAAAAAACGCCGTGAGCAGCGGAGCCCCATCACGGAAGTCGAATTTTTCCTTTCATCTTCGGTATTGAATGTCTACAAGCGAAATGTAATTGAAAGTCCACAAGCGATTTGTCATTTTGGTGGTTTCAAAATTGATGATGAGTGTCCGGCTAATCGGGGTTTTAAAAAAAGGTTTTAAGTTTTTAAGGGCTGAATCGCAGTAAATTTCAATTTGATGCCGATAGCAGTTAGCAGGGAAAAAGCCAAAACAATTCCTACGAGGGCATTCCTACCCATGCTTATCCGCCAATTGCCTCTGTGTTTTAATTTTTTAATATTAAAAAAGGACCTTAAATAGGTATACTCGAAGGCCTTTATGAAGATATTTTTTCTTTCCAAAAAAATCCAAAATTTCCATTTTATAAATAAAAATCCAAAATTCTTAACTTATAAATAAACATTAACTTAATAACATTTTTAAATATATGTAATGCATTGGTTATAAATGTAAGTACATTTTTTTAAAATTTTTAAAGTTACTATTCGCCTACTTGTCTTATAGTATAAATAAAAAGCATTTTAAACATATTTAACAATACCATGGAATTCCGATGTAAAAATGGGAGAAGTGGGGGGAAAAGTAATGTGGAATCCCTAAAAGGCACTAACTGGATACTCTAGACGTGTTAGAAAAAGGGCAAAAAATCAAGGAAATATTGGCATAAAAATCGTGGGAGTAAGGGTTAAAAGTTGAAACCTCCAAAAAACAGCGGCTGGCTATTAACTTAACCTGTACACAAAATTTCAGCCCTCTAGGTTTATTTGGGTGATCTGTGCGAGTGGTACAAACTTCGAAAACGTTAAAAAAGCGTGAAATTGTAGCTTAAAAACGGTGGGGGTGGGGATAAAATATTAAAACCCCCAAAAAGCAGACTCTAGGTACGAACTCTATCGACATACCAAATTTCAACTTTCTCAGTTAATTCTGGGGGACTGTGGACGCGTTATATCCAGTAAAAATCATTTTTTCCCCCTCTACTCCGTCCAAATCATCCCAGGAAGCTGAATTTTGGATATGTTGCAGGTAATTGACCGAAACATTATTTCCAACTGGTTTGGAAAGCTTTATTACTTTGTTGCCCTCACCACCCCCCTAAAGGTTGGGTGGGACCCAAAATTTGACCCCACTTTGATAGTATGAGGTGCATCGAAAATGAGCCCCACTTACCAAATTTCAGCTCTTAACTTCCATAGGGGGGCCCTACACATAATAAGAAGTAGTGGGAATATATATATATATATATATATATATATATATATATATATATATATATATATATATATATATATATATATATATTTTTTTTTTTTTTTTCTTTTTTTTCAGACATTTTTTTCTACAGAATCGTGTTCTATGGGTCCGAAAACAGATAGCGCTCCTACTCCCGCCTCTCGCCTCCCGCCGTTCTTATCGTATAGGGTGTATAAGTCTAATTTTCTCAGTTGAAAAATTCGACTAAAAACGCAATAAAATCTTAATGGTCTCTGACAACGAAGTTTTCCAATTTTTTATACATTATTCATAAAACAAAATGAGAAAGGTTGACTGCTTCACATTCTTGAATGGCGAAATTCGAAATATTTATGTAAATAAAAAAAAATTTAGCTTATTTATAATACGTAAAATTTTTTTAATAAAAGATAATACCGGTACTAATATTGGTGGTGGCATAAATATTTGATGTAAGCTATGTCTTACCTTACAGGCTAAAAGACTTATACAAAATTTCGATTATTATTACGTTTTTATGTAAGATATTAAGTTCGACAAGAAATATACAATTTAATGACGAACAAGACGAAGAACAAAAGATTATAAATAGTGTAACATAAGGTAGTTATTACAACGCAAAAAGAGAAAGGTATGTCTGCAAAAATTCGTATACCTCTGAACCCTTATGTGGTTGCTTCATCGAATACTATCTGTGCAATGTTAAAAGTAATGTATTTGTGAACTCAAAAAGTTTAGAATGTGCTATGCTGGGTATCAGAGTTCAGAAGGTTCACTGACAATGCCGGAAAGAGAGATGTTATTACATCATGGTCTTCGACTCCATAAAGCTAGTCGTCCCCAAAGTAAAATTTTGAAAAATCTCAGAAAACTACTAGTTACAAAGTAAGTGTATTTGGGGTGTCAATTAGGTGTAGTAATAAAAAATTAGGTGTTCTTTACGTTTTTTTGAAAACAGGAAAAACAATGTAGGGACGATCAGGTTTACGTAAATTGTGCCGTAGATAAAAAGGATTTTTGGTAATTTAAAATATGGGGAATTAGGTGTAAATGGGATGTTCTTTGACCAAGCTGATAAAAATCTTATAGGTAAAGTAAAAATTTTAAAATATGGGAGCGCTGTGAATAATGTTAGAAACGTTCTACACAGCTCTTCCACTGTTGGATTTTATAAATATTTTATGTCAAAAGGGGGATTAGGTTATTTAGTTACATAATTAAAGGATAAAGGTTTGGAGAAGAATCACCAACAGTTACTGATATAAAATAAGTATTTAGTTGCCACGTTTCAAAAACATTGAATTTTCATCATCAGGCAAGAATTTTTCTTTTAAAAAACTAAATACATAAAATAAATTATAAGAATATTACAAAATTGGAATATATGCAAAATTTAGTATTTACATGTGTTCAGGATTGTCATAATTAAACACAAAATGATTACACATGAAATAAAAATTGATAAAAATTAGAAATAATAAAAAATATTTTAAAAAACCGACTTCAAAAAGTAAAAAATAATGAAAGCATGTATTTTGAAGTCAGGCGGGGCGCATAGTATATGAAAGTGTAGATCTTGAAGAGTTCACGAATTTTGAAAGAACATCCGATCGCAATTTTTTTTTATACTTTCATTATTTTTTACTTTTTGAAGTCGGTTTTTAAAATATTTTTTATTTCATACCTTTCAGTGACAAGCATATCAGCCTACCCCATTGCAATTTTTAAATCTTTATAATGTATGTATGTATGTATGTATGTAACATATGTAATAATAATTATTATTAATTAAAGTAAATAATTTTGAATATTATACAAATTTTAAAATTATCATATTCATTCATGAAGATGGTTAAGAAATTACTCAACCAATATTAATAAAATTTTTATGGGACTATCTGGAGACTTTTATCTACTAACCAATAAAGAATGGCGCAAATTGGCTCAGAAATGTAGGAGAGATCCAGAGAAATCGGTATACTGTCGACGTTTGGAAATTGTCCCATGAAAGGTTCAAAATGGGTGGGGCGGACAGTCTGCGAAAGTGCATAGCCGTAGTCATATCTAATAAAGTAATAAATCAGGTATAAAAAAAATTGATTTGCTTATACAAAACAAAAATTATGATTTTATGAAAAAACATTTAGAGAAGCGAGCGTTGCCTTGCAATATTTTATGAGGAGACAATCAGTAAAAGAAAAATGTTACACAACATTTAATACTTTTTAATTAGATTTTAAATAATAAAATGCAATAAAATAAACTTGTTTTAACTGCGTACATAAACAGATGATTGTAATGAAAATGATAAGTATATCATTAAATGATTATATACCTTAGTCCAATACTGTTTACACGTATTATGGGCGCAAGCTAAAAATAACTTTTTTTATCTACATCTGCATATATTTTTGTCTATCATATTAATAAATAGAAGTTTACTCACTCACTCATATAAAAACATAATTACTTGGTTTAGTTGGTATCTATGGAAATAATACAATTTGTGTTCTCCTCACTTCTGTTTTTGGAGGTCTTTTGAGCTTGCGCCCATAATATATAATTCGCACATAGAATAATTATATTAATTCCCCTTGTTTTATTCTGCGGAACTATTGAGAAGGATCACTGTATATAATATAGGAATTGAGGATGGAAATATTCGTAACAAAAATTACGAAAATACATAAATACGAATGCTGAAAAATTTTGAATTATTCGTAATTTACGTAGGCGAATATTCTTTACAACTTTAATAAGTATACAGTCAAAACGTTGCTTTTGTTATCTTTGAAAAATTTTTCATTATATATAAATTTTCTTTTATTTTAAACTTATTTTTAATAATAGAATTAAAAATGGAAAAGATGGGGAGAATGAGAAAATTGCCAATTCTTTTCAGTGACAATTTTACTAGGTTGGGGCATATGAAATGTCGGATTCTTACTTACTCGCCCATATAGCGATGCCATAACAACAAGAAGAGCGGAACCCAGAAAACGCAGAATCCAGAAGGAAATGTTCCAGACCTTTTGTCCGTATATACGTAGGTATGTTGGCATCTAAATTAACGAATAACTACTGGGGCTAGAGAAATGAAACTAGGTTCAAAATAATTTCACAAATGGGGCATTAATAGGAGCAAAATTTGAATAAATTTTGATCAGTGGTTTTCAAGTTACCGCCATTTATAGTTATCTTTTCGGGGAAATCGAAAATTTTTAGTTTCTTTCAATTTTCTCCGGATCTTGTTTATGAAAATCAATGAAGGTACACGGAGAGAAAATTCCTATAAAAATTACTGTGCTCAAACTACAATCGACGTGTAACAGGCAGGTAACTATAAATTATAGTTATATTATTGTAATTTTTATAATTTTACCGTACAAAAATTGGATATGTTCGCCTGTTACACGTCGATTGTAGTATGAGCACAGTAATTTTTATAGGAATTTTATCTCCGTGTAGAGGAACTAAGTGAAAGAGTTGTGTAACGCTGGTTTAAAAAGCTCCATCACCCTGGTGATAAAGGCTCACATTATAGCGGAGAAATGATATTCTAAGAAATCTCACTATAAAGATAAATTTTAAGCGAAATCACTTACAAGTGGACTAAATGGGGATCAATTCGCTGCGAAAACAAGCCTTCTTTTCTGGAACCAATTAAATTAATAAAAATATGTTGAAAATTGAAAATGTGAAATGAAATTCGACGTTTTATATGCGTCAACCTAATAGAGAAAGTGATATTTATACAACAGAATAAAATTATTAAGATATAACCTTTCAAAACTGATTTTGTTGTTAATTGTATTTGTAAGTTATTTTATATTTTTTTAATTAAAAAATATAAACATTATACAAGAAGCATTGTCAGCTTATTTTGATTGCGAGTTAAAATTAAACAAAATGCAATTATTAAGACGACCTTTTGGCTAAAACCGTATTATCTCAAAACATTCTTAATTGTATAGCAAGTACTGGCATTGAGTTTAAAAATGGCAAACAGAGTACAGGGAAAAGAATAATTAACTTTTTGTAAATTTTTTAAAGGAAAAAAATTTCCGTGTTTACAGTATTGTAATAGCCTGTTAGGGTCGGCGTGAATGCAATGCATAAAGTTCCATTTTTCAAAAGCCACACACAAGCGTTCTTAGACAACTAAAATTTTAGGGAGGTCAATAACTGTTTTGTCGATTTGTCCGTATTGTGATTTTCGAACACAGATAATATCCGCTCGTTCCGTTTCCGGTTTTTCTGCTTAAAAACTTTTTTCAACCCTTTGAATTGTAAATTGAAGTTTACACAACAGGTAAGTTGAAGCTGAACAGCATTTACTGAAGTTGAACAACATTCTATCTTCTAGTTATTATAATTACAAAATATTATTGGCCACAAAAGTTTATTTACCTTCCTATGAATGGATTTTTTATGGAAGTAGTTTTCTCAACCACTTGTATCATGTCATGTCTTTTCAAGCCAAAAAATAACAGGTCATGAAAGTTCACTTACCTTCCTAGGTACGTAAATAATTAAGTCTACTATACATTTTTATTAAAATTGTATTTTCGGTGAATTTGATTGATTTATTTATTTTCTTTAATTTATTCATCATACTTTCGGTTGAAAAAATAACTTATCCATACTTGGCCGGTAAGCCATGTAGTCATTTTTATGGTCACGGATGCTTAAGAATCCTTGATTTTTCACTTCGGATTCTCAAGCTGCATCCGAGGCTACAAAAATAACACTTTCGGTTCCCGTTAAATATTAAACTATTAATAATATTTTCGTTACAATTATACAAGTTATTGTGGACCTAATTCTACCTTCTGGTGCATAATTACATTCGCACGATGATTTTTCATCCATATAAACCACTTGCCCGCACTCAGTACATGTCGTGTTAGCTTATATACAAAAATTCGTCAAGTGGGTGTTTTTGACACGCACTAAGTAATGTCACCTCAGTGAAAGTGTTAATTTATGATTTTTTGGCTCGTTTTTTAAGTACAGTGAGAATACAGCCCTCTTGCGTTTATTCAAGATATGCATGTACAACTCTATAATTATTATATTATATATTATTATTATTATTATTATTAATTTTTCCCCCACTATAATCACACAGCGAGATTAATATGTCATCCTTCGGTGACATAATACAGTAGAGCACCAGTTTTATCAAGAAAAAGTAGTCTTCAAAAGTGGTGTTTGACAGAAGTGATGCTTTTTGAGCAGGGACGATTCAGAAATATTGTAAGATTATGTTTTGAATTAAAATTATGTTTTTTCTAAATATTAATAAAAGAAAAAAAGAAGTGAAGAATTAAAAATTATTTATCTTAGAAAATATATTTTCATTTGTCGTTTTATTAATTTGCTTTGAAATGATTTTGTTTACATTTTACGTATGGTAAAAACCGCCACAGAACAGAATACATATACATAAACATTAAATCATACAGAATACATATAGATAAACATATAGATAAACATTAACAATAATTAAAATCCACATTCCCAAGCTTTGAGGTCTGTTGTTGTTTGTCACTACCATTACCGGTATATTTATTTGTTTCTTTTTATAAAATCATGCGTCATGATCTATTGCACATGTATGGATTTAATATTTATGTACTTGACACTTTTGATGCAACTATCCAAAAGTGATGTTGACTAATTTGATGCTCTCAAAAAATTTCCAAAACTGATGTTTCCATTATCGGTGCTATACTGTATTTTCAACCCGATTGTAAAGTTGTTATTTGTCGTACACCATTTCTGCATATGAATTCACTTAACCATGAGTTTTTTTAATTGAATATTTGTGTTTTATTTCCAAACTTTTCATATCTGTAAATACGTTTGGATCTTTTGTTCTAGATATACGCTCTGATATTTTGTTCAATAAATTTATTTTTTAACGTATTACGACAATAATCATCTTCAGATTTACATACATATGTTAGCACAACATTGTGCTATTTTGGCTTATTCGTCATCCCATACTAAATCCATTATATCGTAAGCATGTAACAATGTAATTCTACGTATTTCGGTATAAACACTCAAAATAATGTCTGTTTCGTTTTTTTGTTAGCGGATGGTTATTAGATTCGTCAGAAAATGCTCCTTCTCAGTATCGTCTCTTGCACAGTGTTTTTTGGATGTGTTTCGACAAGTTATATCACTAAATGTAGATCGCTTCAATAAAGACAACAAATTGGATTGATTGTAGTATCAGTTGAATAACGAAAAATTTTATTTTGATATGATTTGAAGTGAAGGAAATTCACTAATTTGTTTTATATACGTTGGTATTTTATGTATACCTATCTAAGTACTTAAAATTATTGATTTTTTTTTTATTTTCTATACATATATTTTTCATATATTAAATAAGAAAAATAAGAAATCCATTCCATACATTCAACATTAGCATATTTTACGTTTACGCATGCACAGTAGCTAATCAGTAGGTAGTTAAAATTATAACTGTTATCTTTCTATACCAGTTATTTTATAACAGTGAAAGATATATCGTTCATCTCTAATAGCTATCATTACTCTGAGTGTATTGAAATTTATAGGGGCTCATATTTACGATTTAATCTCCATAAATACTCTCAAAATTTAAGCGAAATAAGACTAGTTGTAAATAAATAATAGTCGACATTTAATGGGATTTGACGGAAGCGCCATGGCTACTATCGCGATTGCGACGAAATTCGTAAGGGACCATCCAGACACCAAACCGCATAATTTCTAAAAATTTCATTAAAAACGATCTACCTAATAGTTCTAAAGTTTTACCACTTGGTGAGATCTGTGGATAAACAGACGGACATACAGTGGGGCGGATAAAGAGATATGAAACCAAAATTATTCAAGAATCGGTCTGTTTCGGATCAGTCAGGAAGAAGGGGTTGGACACATTAGAAAGGCGACCAGAGTTGGCTAAAGTAGCTTGAAAAGATTGTATTTCTTTTTTTTGCTCGTCACCTGTATTGCTTCCAAGACTACTAAAGTAGCGAAAGTATTGTCATCACTTTTGAAAAATAAAAAATTTTTTCTCTCCAAAATAAAATTCTTTACGCACATTTTACGTTTTAAAGCTTCCTGAACAATTTTGGTTTGGTGTTTGTCCGTCCATCCATCTGTCTGTCCGTCCGTGTATCGCCAGTTTGCACCAAGTGGCATAACTTCTGTGCTATTCGATTGTTTTTAATAAAAGTTTCAGAAATTATGCAGTTTGGTTCCTAGATGGTCCCCTATGCATTTAATCGAAATCGGAGTAACGGTAGCTACGCTACAAGTGCACCAAGTGGCATACTTTCTGAATTATTCAATTCTTTTTTATGAAATGGTCAGAAATTATGCGGTGTGGTTCCTAGATGGTCCCCTACAAATTTCATTGCATTCGAAGTAATAGTATCCACGGCGCTATTACCATGAAATCCCATTAAGTGTCAATATCTTATTTATTGCTAATCCCACTTCGCTCAAATTTTTAAAGTGTTTTGGGGGTTAGTTTCTAAAATATTTTTGCTATTATTTTATAATTTAGCCTTTAAGTATTTTGAGTTACAACAATTTTCTATGAACTTTAAGGCGAAAATATAATTTCACGGTAGGCATATATATGTGGTAAAATACTGTTTTAGGGTCTTTAAGAGTACGAGGAAGATGTGTGCCACACCCCATTGGCAGCGTATTTTTGTATTGTGTTTAAGGGGGGGGGGGTAAGGTTTTTAAACTTTTTTTTTTGCATTTTTTTTTTAAATTTTTTTTCTGAATGTACAACATGTCGAGCGTGTTGTGTCAAAATTTCAAGTAAATCCGAGAAAAACTAATGAAGATACAGCGTTTCAAGCGACCGGCCCTCATGCTCGATTTTTATACCTGCCTGGTAGCTGCCCGACGCGCCTACCTGGTAAGTATAAAATTTACTTTAATTTTATACTTACAAATCTTATACAAAACAAATACTTACTATAATTACCCGCGTAAGTATAGTTACTTACTATAATTACCCGCGTAACTTAGTTTTTTGTTTTTGAGTATAAAAAACTTTACATCCATTTTCTCGCAAACAACATTTTTGAAGTTGGTGAACCTCATAACTCAAAATCTACTTCAACAATTTTGTTGAAATTTTGTACACTGTTTCTACACATAAATCAACAGGTAATCAGGTCGAGTTTTTTTTTTTTGCTATTTTTTTTTAGTTTATAATAACAAATTAACCGAAATTTTAAGCAAAAATTGCGTTTTTCACTTCAAAATGCTGCCAAAAATAAAAAAATCGAAAAAATACAAAAGACTCTTCCTGACTCCCTAGGGAAACATATCGTCTTTTAAACGCATTTCGATTTTTTTGTCTCGGATGATCCGGTACCAAGTTATGATGTTCACCACAAAACAACTTTTTTTCGAGGCGCCTCCGGAAATTCGCTGTCACGGACTTATTTATCGATATTTGTAATTGATAATTTTTTCATAGATACTTCAGATGTTATACTATAACGTGTATATGAAATAAATAGGCCAACATTATTCATATCTCCAAAAAAAAAAATCATGAAAATATGCCTTTTTTTCGCTTTTAAAACCTTACCCCCCCCCCCCCCCCCTTAAAGGACCCAGCATTATAGGCCGCCCCGGGCCTCTGAATGAGTTAGTCAGCCACTGACCATGCTACTTCTTATGTTAAAGTTATTTGAAATTATTCTGTCACAATGTAAGTGTGTTACGTACAATCTTACGTAAGTAGATATGTAGCTAGTGTAACAGAATAACGAAAATGATCAAGATAATATTCTATAGACTTATTAGATTACGTGTTGTAGCTAAGTAAAATGATATTCGAACATAATGTGTAGAATATTTGCAAACTCCCCCTTCTATACACATAATATGTGAATCTTATTTAATATCATCGTCTTATGTTTACCGATACGTGCTAATATTACCATATGAAGTACAAGAAAATTAATTATCAATATATCTGGAATTAAATTAATTTTAACTTTGAAGTATTATGTCAATACCGATAAGCAGCATATAGCAATTTAAATTTAGTAATAAATTCATAAGAGAATTCAAGTAAAATCATTCGATTAATTATTTTTTGTCTACCATTTTGAAACATAGTCGCAGTTGTGTTTAACAAACGTATTTTTAAGATTTATTACAATATTTCAACACTTATAGCATATCGGCATGCGTTACGATATTTACTGTTTAGTTATTTCGTTAAGGTATCATCACAGTATGACCGGCCGAAAAATAGTCAATTTTCGCAATTTTTTTTCGGATGGATAGGATGGGGGAATGGGGATGAATTTTTTTTTACGATTAATACCACTATTTAACAATATAAAAATATTTTATTTATTCATTTTTATTTATTTTTTTTATCATTATTATAATTTTTTGAAAAAAGTGTCTTTAAAAAAGGACGGTTATTGGTGCCTACGATTGCGGCCGCAGTTTTCATTTGAAAAAAGAAATCAAATAGATTATCAATCTGTAGCCCTGTAGGTAGGTAGGTTTTTTTTTTAAATTTGAAAAAATAGCGGCGGTTAGAATAAAATGTACAAAATTTAGGCTTTTTTTCAACAGTTTTCCGTGTGAAAATATAGGAAGATTTAAAAAAAGCTTCCATAGGTACATGAAGAATGGAATAAACAATACTTTGCCAAAATTTCAAAATTATAGCTTGGAAACTCTCCTTCTGAGAATGGATACCGTTTTTAAAGAGGAAAATTCGAGACAAATGCGTTTAAAGTTTGTCTTGAAATTGTTTCAAATCATTGTTTTAAAAACAATGTGATACTGTGTGGTGATAACAATTGATCTTATATATTCACTGGTTGTGGAAAGACTGAATGTAAAGTGCGGTATAACGTCCCGCCAAAAGACTACTATCGATCCACAGAATTTTGTATTTAGATTGAATCAATTGATCCGTGGTAGTAGCGACCGTAATAATTCGAATTTCAATTTGAAATTTTGAGAGAGCATTCATAATTGTGTGTACTTTAAGATACTTCTGCACTGTGATGGTACCTTAATTAACAATAGAAGCTGATAGAATTATTTTTTAATTAAACTTTTGATTCAGTTCTTTTTTTTTGTTATTTTTTTGAATATAAAAACTTGGTAACAATAACTAATTTTTTACAAGAACAAAAACCATGTTCCTGGCATCCGACGTGTCTGGCTGACGAACTCATCCAAGGGTTTGGGACTTTCAATGTTTTCACCAAATTTCGTAAGAATTGGATACTTCGTTCGAGAATTATCGCGCGGATACAACATATATATATATATATATATATATATATATATATATATATATATATATAATATATATATATATAATATATATATATATAATATATATATATATAAAATATATATATATATATATATATATATATATTTATATATGTATATACATATATTGTAATAGCCTGTTAGGGTATACGTATATATATATATATATATATATATATATATATATATATATATATATACATATAAATTTTAGTGAACATTATTTTCGGTTTCTAGACCTCAAAACAAATTTCTGCCATAGTCCCGGGCTCAAGTCGCGTCATGACAGTGGCTGTAATAGCTGAATTCCATTCTGGAAATACGCTAAAATATATTTTAAAATGAAGTTGCCGTCTTTTTACTCACTTTTTATTTTTGACACTCATTTGCAAAATCTTGAACTTTAATATTTTAAATATATTTTACTACGACTGTTACGGGCGAGTTAAACTGAGGTTTTTGTTAAATATATTTATTTATTTTTATGCAAACGGTTTCAAAATTTTATTTCGAAAGCTGTGAAAAACTCAAACCACTGAAGGCCCCTAAATTAATGTGTGTCCTCCATACACTTGCCGAATATTTGCGTTTAATATTGATTTTTCGTATAAGTATTCGACAAACATAACAAATATTAATGCTAAAATATAAATATAATAACTCATTCACATCAGAATGTTTAAGTAGTAAGGAGCAAATAAAATATTTAGGATAGAAATAGTATATTACTTATATGTTGAGGACCATAGGTAAGTCTTGTTTTTGTGACCTTGGATGCAGTTTGAGAATTTGAACCTGGAAGACGAGAATTCTTAAGCATCCATGGTTATACACAAATAAACTTTCGGACCGTCAAGTTTTTTTTTTATTAACCAAAAAAATGCCGAATATAAATGGAACAAAAATTAATAAAAATAATGAAGTTTATTAAAAATGTAATTTTAATAAAAACGAATAGTAGGCATCTATCTATATGGGACTATTAAATAATTGACAGTAAGCACTTACTTTTACCTACCTGGAAAGGTAAGTAACCTTTTATGACCTGTTATTTTTTTAACCAATAGTAATCAGAATACAGAATTGTGAAGTTTGTTTATGCGTCAAGTTACCAGCTATCTTACGATTCAAATGGTTTGATACCGTGTAACCTACTTATATCTTCTACTTACTACATATATATTCCCTACTTAATGTTACGGTGTAAATGAACAATGGACCACCATCAGGTGCTCACGCTACCCTCTCTTGTGACGCGTAGATGGTTTTTATTAATTGTATCGATTAATAATGTACGAGGACTCATATTGAGTTGAAAAATTATTGAAATTGTTTTATTTCATGATTGCTATATTTTATGTTTGTTTCATCATTTATTTTACGGTCTCATTTGCTTTTATTGAAAATTTTCAAATAAAATTAATTCAAGTGCGACAAATATAAATAAACGTGTCAAAAGTGTATCGATCATGGTCATGGTAGAGTTCCGTAGCGAGAGTTTTTTACAATTTTCAGATATAAACTATGAAAAACTTAAGTACCTATCTATATAATATAATTAGAGTTCACCCTAAAAGGAATTAATTATCAAGGGTTATTCTGCAAATTTTTTGAATTTTTTGGGTCAATGGTTGGAAAATTACAGGGGAGAGGCATATTGAAAATTAGGTACTTTAAAAGTTAAATATTTTGCAAATGAGATTTAAAAATGGATGCTCCCCCACCTTCCACAAAAAAAACAAATAGCGCAAAATTAATGAACATTTTCTGGCAATTAAAGGTTTTGAGTTCGTTACACCGAGAAATAATTTAACATTCTTAATGGAGGTCTAAGCCGGTATCGACTCAGCTCCCCACCGGTTAAAAATAGAAATATTACATCAATACAGGGGCGTAGCTACCGCCGTATCAGCCGTATCAATGATACGGGGCCTTCGGGCTACAGAGGCCCCTAACGTGTGTAAGCAAAAATTAGTAAAATGTTATCCATAATGTCGCCTAATCTCGTGCTTCCTGGGAAAAAGACATATAAAAAAAACTGTCATACGTGTCTATAGAGTTCCCACTCCAGAAATGACAAAAGTCAAAAAAGCAATCTCTTTTTTTCCCGGGTCAATTGCTCTGAAAACATGCTTAAAATCTGAAATTCATAAAATTCATTCCATTAAGGACTCATGGAATTATTGCTGATAAAATTCAATAGCCTTGCATCCAGTTTTCTGGAGGTAATAACAGCATGCTTTCTATTCTTGACCCTTGCAGTTACAACCGCAACAGTTGAAAGAAGTTTTTTAAAATTAAAACTGATAAAAAATTACCTAAGGACTTCGATGGGGCAGGAACAGCTATCAGACTTGTCACTATTGTCTATAGAGGCAGAAATTTTAAAAAAACTGAAACCGTCTTCAGCTATAGATGATTTAATAATTCAATTTTCCGAAAAAAAGGCAAGAAAAGTGTATATTTAATTTGAATTGTTTGGCTAGCTCAAATTCTAGGAGGAAGCGATAACTTACAATCAATAAATACTTATTTTAATTTAATGCAAGCATTTTTGTTTCTTTTGTGAGAAATCTTTACCCTTCATTTGGGCCCCGCAACTAATTTTGATACAGCCCCCCCCCCCCAAGGCACGCTACGCCGCATCAATACTTGCGGTAAAATTAATAGGCACTTATGAGCTTTTGAACTGAAATGGTTTATATTTTTTAGCTCACTGATACTTAGTGGTTAGATTCATACTGTGTAATATTATGGACTAACATTGACATTTGAGTCCATACTCGTATCCTTGCTAAATTTCGTGGAATAAATTTATCAATCAGAGAGAGAAAATTTCAAAATTTTAACAGCTTCTAACCAGGGCCGTGGAGAAAAATGCCGGGCCCCGGGAATAAATCACATTTTTAAAAAAATTTCCCCCAGGAAATCTGACGAGCAAAAAAAAAAATTCTTTTTAATTTTTCTTGGGCCCCTTAACGACAACCATGAGCCCCCTCTTCCAGTTCGGGGCTCGGGGCTGGAACTCCGGCTACCCCACCCTCTCGTCGCGCTTGCTCCTAACCTCTTATATTAGAGTATGAAACAGGATTTCTAACGGTAAAATTAATTTAAATTTTACACTGTTGTAAAATTTTAAATGTTCGCTTATAAATGAAATTTTAACACATTAACGGTCATAATCTACTTTGACGAAACGCTCAACTGGCACACTATTCCGACAGCTAATACACTATGTATATGGAATTATTGACGCGGTCCAACGTTGCGTCACAATTAGTCAGGTTTCACTGAATGCCGCATGGTGTCCATTATCGCCAACATGTTAAAATTAAATTTTATTAAACATTTATCATTCTATCTGATTGAACGAAATATGTAAATGCTAAAAAATTGATTAAAGTAATTATCAGAACGTGTCAAAAACAGGCAGAGGGATATCATTAGGTACGTTCAGTTTTCATATATAACTACAATAACAGCATAAAATATTAATAATTGGCAATTATACGTATGTACAGTCCTCTCGGTTCTATCTCGATATTCCGTTTTTATATGAATAAACATGAAAAATTATAGGAAATTTCACATTTCAATAATTTACTGACTTATCTTGTTACAACACATGTATGTAGAATTGTACATAGATACACATGTAGGAACACTAAAATTGAATTTTTCTAAAATCGTAGTGAAAAGTAGGCTTTTGCGCTCTGTGAAGAGAACGTAAAACGTCTAGTTGCCGAGGACTCTAGTTGCCGAGCGACAAAGTACTACTTTTCGCTTTAAAGCAGAAAAGTAATACTTTGTCGCTCGCTCAACGTATATTTAATTACAAATCGGGTAGGCGTTGTTTATATTTTCTATGACAACAAATAAACCGATTCTAAATTTATTATTATTTTTATCGTTGTCAAGTGAAATATTAATTTTATTAAATTTCAAAATAACTACAAAATATTAATTAAAAATAATAAAGAACTATAATTAATAAATAATAAGGATAAAAATTTAAAAAAATTTATACATACCTATATGATGGAAATATGCAATCGTGACAGTGATTTCTCAAGTACACCTCCAGATATTTCTGAAACTGTAAAAATATAACATTAAAGTAAATATTAACGTCCATTATTATTTTTTCAAGTATGTTTTAAATAAAAAATTCATTTTATAAGATTGTAAAAAAAATTTTGTGTGTAATTCGAGCATAAAATGACATTACCGCTCTCATGAGAATAACGCGCTCCGCCTGGCTGCGTCGCGCGTTAACATTCTCAATCGAGCGGCAATGTACAATTTTGCGCTCTTAATACACAAATAACTATTATCAATAATTTTCAACAAAAACTTCAACAAAATAATTTTGTCAAACCTATCGGTTCGTCTTTATATATTCTCCACTTCAATTTCTTAACTGGATGAATTTAAAAAAAAAAAATTTTAACGGTAATCGTCATATAGGGGAGAGGTGTGTCAGTAGTAACAGTGGGTCAATTGTAACTTTGAAATTTGCGAGACAACTATCAAACCTATTGAGGAGTATTGCGCGTATCATAAGCTGGCTCCTGAAGTTGTACTTTACTGACAAAACTTTCAGTTAATACCATGTGGCGGTTTTCTCTCAGCAATGCCAAGTGTGTATAAGCTAATCGTAAATTTTGAGTTGATTAACAATTTTTTGAATTTTGCAATAAATATCTCATCACTTGGAAGTAAAATGATTTTATTGGAAACACAAGCAAACAAATAATATTATCAAATAGGTGATTTCGCTTTTTTAATCATAGTTCAAATTTTACGAATTTTTTTATAAAATTAAAGAGCACTGCAACAATTGTAACAAATTCAGTAGTGTCAGTTGTAACATGTTACAACTGACATTCAAGTAGTTTTTACATCCACAATTTTTCTTTTTAGTATTTTAAATTTAAGGAACTGGGCACACAGAGCCGAGAGTGAGTATAGCCTTTTAAATAGAGTTTAGAAACACTTACGGTTTTTAGGAATTCAAATTTTTGAGGATTAATTTTAAATTTTATGGCTAATAAAATCTTTTTTAGTTTACATTATTATTTTTCTAAATAATGCTCTGTATTAATTGTGTTAAAAATTTATGTTAAACAAAATTAAACTTTATATTTCAGGTATGAATCGAATGATAAAGGTAAACGGTTGCCATTAATAATAATTTAAAAAAAAAGAAAAATACCTTCCATTAATGGTAATACTTTAACAAAATCCATTTGTTTTTTATATCGATTTTCGGTTACGGTTATCGTTAGATTCAAAGCCACCACGATTAGTTTTGCCTGTTGAAACAGTCCTTAATCTAATTCATGCTGTTTTACAAATAAAAAACGCCGTGAGCAGCGGGGCCCCATCACGGTAGTCGAATTTTCCCCTTCATCTTCGGTATTGAATGTTTACAAGCGAAATGTGATTGAAAGTCTACAACCGAATTGTCATTTTGTTGGTTTCAAAACTGGTCATGAGTGTTCGGCTGATCGAGGCTTTAAAAAAAGGTTTTAAGTATTTAAGGGCTGTATCTCAGTAAATTTCAATTTTGTGCCGAAAACAGGTAGCAGAACAAAAACCAACACAATTCGTACGAGGGCATTCCTGCCCATGTTTATCCGCTAATTGCCTTTATGTTTTAGTTTTAAATATTAAAAAAGGACCTTAAATAGTAAACTGGAAGGCCTTTATAAAGATATTTTTTCTTTCAAAAAAAATAAAAATAAAAAATAAAAAAAATAAAAAATAAAAAATTATTTCTTCGGTATTGAGTGTCTACAAGCGATTTGTAATTTTGGTGGTTTCAAAACTGATAATGAGTGTCCGGTTGATCGGGGCTTTATAAAAAGATTTTAAGTTTTTAAGGGCTGAATCTCAGTAAATTTCAATTTTGTGCCGATAGAAGTTAACAGGGAAAAAGCCAACACAATTCGTACGAGGGCATTTCTATCCATGCTTATCCGCCAATTGCCTTTGTGTTTTACTTTTAAATATTAAAAAAGGAACTTAAATAGTAAACTGGAAGGCTTTTATGAAGATATTTTTTCTTTCCAAAAAAATCCAAAATTTCTATTTTATAAATAATAAAAATCCAAAATTCCTAAATAATAATTAAATAAATAAATAAACAGTGACTTTAATAACATTTGCAAATTACTTAATATATATGTATTTCATTTGTTAAAAAATTGTATTCACTTTTTTTTAAATTTTTTAAAATTACTATTCGCCTACTTGTATTTAGAATAAACATAATGCTTTTAAAACACATTTAACAATAGCATTCAATTCCGATGTAAAAATGGGAGAAGTGGGGGGAAAAGTGATGCGGACTCCCTACAAGGTACTAGCTGGATACTAACTGAATACACGTACAAAATTTCAGCCCTCTAGGTTTCCTTATGGAGTCTCTAGACATGTTAGAAAACAAGCAAAAAAATTAAGGAAATATTGGCGTAAAAATCGTGGGGGTAAGGGTTAAAAGTTGAAACCTCCAAAAAACAGTGTCTGGCTATTAGCTTAACCTGTACACCAAATTTCAGCCCTCTAGGTTTATTTGGGGAGATTTTGACCCGAACGAAACTGTTAAAAAACAAGAAAAATCATGTTCTTTTGGGTATAAAAATGGTGGGGGTAGGGGTTAAAAGTCGAGACCCCCAAAAGGCACCCCCTTGATACTAACTCAATCCGAATACAAAATTTCAGCCCTCTAGGTTTATTCGGGTGACCTGTGCGAGTGGTACAAACTTCGAAAACGTCGAAAATGCATGAAATTGTAGCTTAAAAATGAGGGGGGTTGGGGTAAAATATTAAAACCTCCAAAAAGCACAACCTAGGTACGAACTTTATCAACACACCAAATTTCAACCCTCTACGTTAATTCTGGGGGGCTGGGGGCCTGTTAGATCCAGCGAAAATCGTTTTTCCCCCCTCTACTCCCACCATATCATCCTAGGAAGCTGAATTTTGGATATGTTGTAGATAATTGACCGAAACATTATTTAAAACCGGTTTGGAAAAGTTTTATTGCTTTTCCGCCCCCCACCACCCCCTTAAAGGTCGGGTCCGAAAAAAAATTTGCCCAAAATTTGACCCCACTTTGATAGTATTGTTGTGCATCGGAATAAGCCCCACTTACCAAATTTCATCTCTTAACTTCCATAGGGGGGCCCTACACATATTAAAAGGTTGCGGGAAAATATATATATATATATATATATATATATATATATATATATATATATATATATATATATATATATATATATCAGACATCTTTTTTTTTTACATAATCGTGTTCTACGGGTCCGAAAACGGATAGCGCCCCTGGTCTCGCCTCTCGCAGCTCTTATCGTATAGACTGTATAAGTCTAATTTTTCGGAGAAAATTCGACTAAAAATGCTATATAAAACAAAACATAAACTAGGATAGGAACCGTATTCGATAATGTATACCTGAATGTCGTTAAAAAAGTAACAGAAGGAAAAAAAATCAGACCTGTTGCCAGAAACTGTGGTATTTGTCACCTTACTCACTCAACATGTAAGGAAGAATTTTGGAAACCAAATTAATTATAATAACTAACATGTAAATTCCACTAAATAATGAGTGTTACAATTGAACCTAAGCCCTGTAACAATTGGTCCTCTGACGGTGACGATTGTAACATTACACTTTGGTCCACATAAATGCAGTTATTTCGGTTATGGACCAACATAGAATATTTTTGTGTAGCTCATTCAAAACCTGAATGATGTGCCTATCTTGTGCTAAAAATTTAGTTTCCTGTGACTAATAAATGCAAAGTTACTAGCCTGTATATTTTTTTTGTTACTACTGACACACCTCTCCCCTACCTATGTGATGCTATGCGTGACCGGTCCGTGCAAAATTATCCGAGATTTTAGTGAGCCGTGACTAAAAAAAGGTTAAGGAATATTACCATAAAATATTATTTGAAAAAAAAACCTACATTTACAAAAAAAAATTAAGACAATTTTTTAGGTATATGTTAACTGAGAATAAAATTTCATTGGATAGGCCGAAAGATGTAGAACCTATAAATATGTAACAGACAGATATGATGATACTATGAGGTTTATTCATCATCAAACCCTAACTACCCCGTCTTTCCCCACCTTTTCCGAGTAATCTAAAAATTGAACTCGATACACTGTCAACTCAAAACTATTAAAACTTCGTTGTCGTGTTTCTACTAGTTGATAGTACTTCTCGTGAAATTTCTAGATGACAAATTTTGATTAGATTAACACAAATTTATTCGAAAGAATAAATACAAACCTTTGGTGTAATGATAAATGATAATTTTTGATAACTTCTAAAAAGTATTAATTTCAAGAGAATAATAACTTTCATCTCGTAGGTAGTTACTTGCAAGTAAAGTTTATATTTTAGGTACTATGAAATAATAGACAGCTACGAAATAATTTTATGGTAAACAACATAAATGTGTCCCAACAACAATTTTGTATAAAAAGGTTCTCAATTTAATACTTAATACACAAACATAAAGTTATCACACATTAATTAAAATAATAAAATAATACCTCATTCCCTGTTCAGACCTGCGAACAAAATGCCGGCGTCATCTTCTGGAGGAATGGGATACAAAATGGAAGACGTCCAGTAACTTTAAAGGGCGAACATTGGCAACCATCTTCTGTTTTCGTGTCCCCTCTTAGCTCAACTAAGAAGTCTACTCTTCCACATTATCCTTAAAGAAAACTAAACTTTCCCCCTAAACTTATCTTTCCTTCTTTCGTTAAATTACACTACAATTTTCTCCGCTATCTATCAACAGCTTTTTCAATCAGCAAAAATTAATGTTTAATACATTGTGTTTGTCTTATCTCCCTTTATGTTTTACACTGTGCAGTATACTACACTACATTCTCTAATGTTAACCTTTCCATGATGCCCCACACTTGTTTGTCTTTTTGTGAAAGTCCCGATGGGTCTCGGCGACGATGTCCTCCCGATCCCTGTGCTTTGTTTATCACTTGCTACCTTTATAATACTCGTATGTATCAATTTAATTAGAATAATATTTTATTTTTTTATAATGTATTCATACACAACATATGATATACCTTGTATCTTATATGTGATTATCATTTTTGTTATTTATCATATTGTTTTGTTAATGGCTGTAATGGACGATCAGTCCAACGATCAATGTCTTTTAAATAAAAAAAAAGTCGGTGTTCCATGTTTTTCTTAACTTATCGACGTATATACAAAAACAAATCAAATTATTTATTATTTACTAGTTGTTAATTAGTTCGGTGACATCATGTGAAGACATCTAGTCTGAGTTAACAACCAATCAAAAAAACAAAAATAAAAAAATAAATGAATAATGCTGAACAGAAGTATTTAACAAAAGTTCTAGAATATTTTATTCGACAACAAGAGAATAATTTGTCCAGCTGCACTCTTTGATCGTTGTTTGGTTACTAGTTGGTGAAACAGAATTTCGGTTTCTATGCTGGTTAACGAAAATAATATTCTAGAACCTTTGTCAATGATTCTATATTTTATTTAAGCTCTTCACTACTGATGTGCAATATATTATACATCAAATTTAGGTTATGTTAACATGATTTTTTAATTGAGAAATAATTAAAAAGTCCTTAATATTATTTAAAATTACTAAATTACGCTTATTTAAAGACGTAAGATTAAAAATTTTAATTAAAGTAAACGCTTGTTTAAATTTTTTCGTCCAGTATGTTGGATAAAGGTATACCTATCACTGACGTAAAAAAATTTTAAAAAGTCATTAGCAAACGAGTTTAAAAACGAAATTGAGTAAAACAAAATAAAACTATTCAGACATAGAAAAACTCCCCGTTCTGCATTTTAATTATGAAATGTTTAATTTTTATCGCTTAGGAATGGTGTTATTGAAAATGGTATTATTCAGATGGAGCGATTCAAAATTTCGATTGGAACAAAATGGGATGATGGCGAGGATAGCCTTCCCAATTAGGATTTAGGAGAATGGGATTCCTTTGATTGGCACTATTGGGACCTTGTGCTGCATTTGTGCCTCCACTTCATATTTTCCAACAGCCTTCCATCTTACAACCGATCCACTGGCCGACTGGTTGCATATTTTCCAACAGCTTTCCATCTTACAACCCATTCACTGGCCATTTGGTTTGGTGACGTCCTTGATTTATTGATTTATCTAATCGCGATAAATTTGTTTTTACCATCAACAGATATTGAAGAAAATTAGAGAATCAACATTAACAAAAAACATTTTTCATCCAATTCCTTAATTTAGCTACACTTTTTTGCGTTCTTTCTTAAAATGTTAACAACTTACTATAAAGAAAACAGACTAGAAACAGTAATTATATTTAATCAAACGTGTCTGGCTTTATAAGGAGAACATTATATAGATTTAAGCAATAAATCAAAACAATATACATATACATTTGGTGTATAAATATAGTTTTGTCCTTATAGCTTCTTTATATTCCCATTTGTTTGATATAATTATTCATCATTTATGTACATCCTCCGGTAAATGGCCTATTATTGCCCATGACTGGGTTCTTACTACTCTTAATTAATCAGTATTCCTCGTAATTAATATTTTCAACTCGAGAAGCATCTTCGAATAATTAATTATTTTTTGACAAGGATAAATTTACTTCTAAGTTGCGCATGGTAAACGAAGACGTGGTTTTCATAATACTTACACTGGTTTTCAGAGTAATTAGATAGTTGAAATTTGTACGATAATATTCAACTAATGGTCCGATTTTAATGATCTTTTTTTAAATGTTCGGTACTAGGGGAATCAGTTTTAAAAGAAAAATACTAGAATTTGATATCAATACTGGAAAGGCTGGAAAGCTTTTGTTAAATGTAAAAAAAATTATGTATTGATAGAAATAAAATAGACTGGGATACGTACATATTAGATACAAATATAAATTCTTGGACAAATGGTAATTATTTATAGCTAGAGTTCATTATTAAATTACCCTTTATCAGGGCCGGATTTACCTCTGTGGACCCCCCGGGGCACTTCTAATATGGTGACCCCTGAACACTTCCCAAGTGGAGGCTTCTGGGTATCTTTTGTGGAGGCCTCCTTACAAAATTTCCGAAATTTTACAAATTTTCCCATAAAATTGCGTTGGCGAGCAAAAAGAAAAACGAAAAAGCCCTTATCCTTTTTATTCTAATATTTAATTTTATTGTTTGAGATTTTAAATTACTATTAACTGACATTATAAATTAAATTTAAAAAAGAGGGATGGAACTGAAAATTCCCAATCCAATTGATTTTTGTATTTATAAACTTTTTAAAATCTTGGATGAATTTTTTAGCCATATACGTTTGATGCCCGAAACCTCAAAAAAATTCAGCGTTTTGTCAAAATATGCCAAAATTAAAAAAAGTTTTTTGAAATTTTTTTACACGTTATAAAATACGTTTTAGAAACATTATCTTCTGTGAGCGGGTTTTCGAGGAAAAGTAATTTCTTAACCCAGAATTCGCTTTGTTCGCTGTTTTCGATCGATTTGTAACAACTTCAGGCGTTAGAGCAGCAAAAGTTGCAAAACCGTTTCTTCAGAAGAAGACACCCATTTAATATATTATCGAATTAAATTTCGTAAAATTTGGTAACCTATATCCTTGAAAATTGTTGAAAGAATTTCATTTTTGGGGGTACATCTATCTTGGTCAACGCATACATATACCCATATTAAAAATTGTCATAAATTATTTATATGGGTAATATATAGTGAAACAACTCGAATCCTTTTAATGATATGATTTTAATGATTTGAATAAAATTCACATTATTTTAAATAAATTATAAAATTATATGAAGTGAAAAATAATTTTAACGTTTTTCATTTATTTATACGATAAAATGTTCAAAAGGCAACGTATTATGAGTCATAAATTTCATCGGTTTCGGGTAGGATGACTTAGAATAATAGGAAAGCAGTGGCGTCAGTTTCTATGGAGACATAAATAATAAATATATTTTACCCAGTATGACCGGTATACTGACCTAATTTCATAAACAAGATTGTTGGCAATTCGCCAATAACAGCTACTGATTAATTACTTTAAAATGGAACCCGGTCTAACACGCACTTAATGGTGCGCTCCTATGTGATAGAAATTTTCACTTCGATTGTGCGATCTTTAACATACTTGGTATAGATTTTTTGTTTTGGATAATTGGAAACTAAGCGTTGAAAATATTTTATGTTAAATTTTAGATTGATTCTAAATTTCGAATCAATGTTTCTAGAGCCGACACTGTTCCGATAATGTTCTTTTGTTTTGTATACAATAGTCTCTAAAAAAAAAGTCGTATAAGAGTAACTAAGAATACGGTACAATTTTTATAGCTTTTCCGCAGTTAACTTTCTCTCCCTTTTTTATCGTTTATTGAAAATTTAATTTTATATAAAGGAGCACTTTGACATTTTCTTCCTTTATACTTTATTACGATAATATTCAGTTAGTGCCCCTCTATGTTATTAAAGGAAATATTGTAAAATAGCAACATTTAAAATTGTTTTAAAGAAATATAGGGTGGGATTGCCTAATGTCGGCCGGTGCCCTAAGGTCGGCCACTTGTTGCTTTTTTTTTTAAAATAAGGCCTTAAGAAATAAAAAATGCTTGGAAATCACATGGAAACAAAAGGTTCACCTATTCTAGATGTACGATTTCTAAAATGAATATTTTTTGTCAAGTAGTTAGTGTTTTATTACACTTAATCGATTGATAAATGGCAATTTGTGTTGAAAATGAATCGGCCGTTCTATAATTTGTAAGTTTAGTCAGTGCGGGAAATAAGCAATTATTCTTAAAGTTTTTAACAGTAACGATTAAATTTATGAAACTGATGACATTATACACCTCCAAAGAAGTTAGAAATTGTTTAAAACGTTTATCGTTTGAAACTTAAAAATTAAAGGGGTGGCCGACATTAGGGATAAAATTTGTGAAGAAATCCTAAGGTCGGCCAGGCCGTCAACAAACTATTTTTCATGTACATATTATTATTATTAACACACTAGTTGTAGGTAGTGGTCATAATAAGTGCTTCTGAAGTTACGCTATTCTAAAATCGAAATGTTTTTTATTATTTGTATTTAAACGATACTTTTCGTAATCGTAAATTTTGATCGTAAATATTTCATAAACGGTGCGTCGTAGTGACAAAATAACGAAATTTTTGAAGGCTTAAGCGAAGCAAGTTATGGGTATTCCAAACGTATTGCGACTATTAAAACCTACTTTTCGTTATCGAAAATTATCGATATCGAATTACTTATCAAAAATTGGTTATAACTGGTTAATTTAGGCCCAATTAGTCCGATTGAGTTGGTAAGCAGTAACATATTTTTAAAAAAATTACATTTCGTTACTTTTCGAAAACATAAACTTTTGATCGTAAATATCTCGTAAACGGTGCGTCGTAGCGAAAAAATAACGAAATTTTTGAAGGCTTAAGCGAAGCAAGTTATGGGTATTCCAAACGTATTGCAAATATTAAAACCTACTTTTCGTTATCGAAAATTATCGATATCGAATTACTTATCATAAAGTGATTATAACTGATTAAATCAGGCTCTGTTAGTCCCAATATTGACATAACAAAAAATTTATTTGTCAACTTGACCTTAATTTCCTCTTTTAACAATCGAAATTGCTTTAATTTAGATAATAGCAGTTTTATGCATATTTATGTCTTAAGCAAAAGTAATCGTAATAATGTAATTAAATTACATCTTTTGTAATTTAGAAACTACAAATTACGATAATTATTGAACGTTAATATTATTTTTGCCAAAAATTATCAGTTTATTTAATATTAATATGTAATGTTGTTATTGATTAAAAAATATTTAAAAATGTTCTTTTATAATTCTATTTTAGTTTAAATTTAAATTAATAAAATATTTTAATGCTAAAGAGTTTTCTTTAAACGTTTTCCTTACTCTTGTAATCAACTACAATCAGGTAATTCATTTCTATTATGAAAAATCCGGGTGGCCGACCTTAGGAACATTTTTGGCCGACTTTAGGGCACAGGTGGCCGACTTAAGGGAAATACATTTTTAAAGATAAAAATTAAAATATTGTAATTGTTTATTAATTTAGAAATTTAGTCTCTATTTAGTTAGAAAGGCGATACTTAAAAGTACTTAAAGAGATGACAAAAATACGCGTAAATTCAAAATTCAGAATTCTGCATATCATTAATTGTTTAAGTGGCCGACTTTTAGCACTCTCACCCTATAACAAATTATTATATTCTAGGTATAGGTTAAGTCAACTAAAAATGGTATGACGTCATCAAACAAATGCAACAAATAAAGCAAAATTGGGCATACAATCTTAAGTTACGATAGTTACTCTAATATATGGGACGGAAAATCATGTTCGTCTAATTCTGCTTCATTTGTTAATGATGTCACACCATTTTTAGTCGATTTGGCCTATATAGATACATATATTTCCTATAATATGTTATCAACTTTGTGACAGACACTGCACGTCGGGTTGCCAACTTTCTTCGAGAAAAATAAAGTATCTAATCTTTTGAATAAGAAAAAATAAAGTATTTGTCAAAAAAAGTATTTTACAAATTTAGGTTTCTATTGCCTTAAATACATTTTTTTTCTTTTTTTTTTTGTTTATAGCACATGTTAACAATTTTTGTTGTCTATGAACGTTTCATAGCTAATTTTTCAATCTAAGTTTAGCTTTAAATAAATAAATAATTCTTTTTCAATTAAAATTATTGAAGGTTCTCTTTCTCCTTGCTTTCCAATTAACTTTCAACACCGAAAAAACTCTCTCAGTGAAAGCTAGGATTGCGAGAACAGAGAAAAAATAAATAATTTGCTTTTTATATTTGGTAAGTTATCATACGCATTTTTAAGTATATATTGACGTTTTTCAGCAGTATATATTTTTTTTTTACAAATTCTTTGTTATTATTATTAGATTTTTTTTCTGGATTTCTTTAAGTATCAATGGGGGTACTATAAGGGGTACAAGTGTCACAGTTTTGACACCGAGACATTAGTTTCCTTTCTTCATATAATTGAAGATTACTTTTTTAAAATGGATTTAGACTAAATTCAGTGGGACTAATTTGAATATGTAAATTGAAGAGGCGATTGGGAGTTTTACAGATGTTAACTACTTCTTTTTTGAAAAATTTTTTCTATTTAAAATTGGTTTTTTTCAGATATTTTTTACTTTGGCATTTCAATTGTAGTATATGATGATGTACGAATTGTTGTGGTTTTCAGCCGAAGCGTTGCTATAATTGACATTATTATGATCTGACTCGTTTAGATCCAAACTAAAAGGTTTTCTTTTCTTTTCTTTTCTGTTATTTTTTTCTCACTGGATTTTTGATTTCTTGTCTTGATAATGGTGTTTTGACACACCGAAACCGGTCGACATGCTTAAGATTTGTTAAAAATTCTTTTTTGGTTTTTGCTGATCTTAATATTAAACTTTATCGCCAAATAAAGTCATTTACATTAAGTTTACATAAGTTTAAATTTTGGCGAAAAATAGAGGTAAGAAAGTAATTATTCTTTAAGTATTATTGATTCAGAATATAGGTAAATCATTCATCTTAATATTTAATAAATTGTTTGGGAATTACATACTTTATTTTTATGCAAAAGTATAAAGTATGTTTAGCTAACATCAAAAATGCATCACTGCTTGCATGAGGCAGAGTAAAAAGTTCAAAAACGCATCAGACGCATCACAACGAAAAATCAAAAGTTCATTTTTGCATTTGATGCGTCAAAATAATGCATCAAGAAATTTGGTGATGCGTGTCCAAGATGCATGTCATGTGTATAATGTAGAATTATAACTACTTGCCATATTATGTAGGTATTAAGACTAACAGGAATAATTCCGAAAAACAAATTGTTGAAAACGATGCATGTAATTTTCCTTTGATTAAAATTGTTTAAACTATTTGAATACATCGTGCACTCAAAATAGGTATGTAATATGTTTTATTCAAATAATTTCAACATTTTCTATTTCAAGTAAGTTCAAGTTGAAATTCAAAGATAATATACCTATACAAGGACTGTATTGCTATATTATCTATAGTCTCTCATGCTACATTATCTGTCTTCTCTATAGCCAAATCAGAGAGTAATGATGCCAATATCCCGTTCAAAAACATCTAATGTACATCAAATTTCAAGAGAGCATCAGCAGCGCATCATGTAGTATTAGACGCATCAGAAAAGTCATGATGCTGCATCGATGCGGTAAAGTTTACATTTTTGAAGTTACCCTTTGTGAATAATAAAATACGATACTATTAGTATCCTATCCTATATAGTAGTATGGTTGGCAACCCTAAGTCTAAAAATAAATATCCAATAAAATTCTAGATATGTAAATAAATTGCACTACATTTTTTTTTTATCACTTTATCACTTCTAATACTTACGATAAGATACAACAACGTGGCATCACAATAACGTATTATTATAATAACACTGGCATAAAATTGTTATTTTAAACATCTATAAATACGAGTAAGTGTACTTATGCTTGATAAATAAATATGAATATTTATTAGCTTTATCGTCAAAATGCAATCATTTTTCAATATTTTTTATCATCTCTACGTGTAACTTAACAGATTTTATGTCGTTTATTACGATCGACTTCCATTTAAAATTTTACATTTATAGGCGATGCTGTAAATGTAGAGGATGATTCACTTGAAGCCAGCAGTCAATTCAGGTAAAAAATTTCCAATGCAAATTTTATTAAATGTTTTGTATAGGTTGAATATTTACAGAAAGATGTGTATATAGGCCAAATGGGCTGACATCATTAACAAATGAAGTAAAATTAGACGTACAACATTAAGTTACTATAGTTATTCTAATATAAAAATAATAAAAGAAAAGAGAATGGAAACTAGGTATCTAACCTAACCTAACCGAACCTTCGCACCATAGTGTAATTAAATAGAGAAAGCTTTTTTTCTTTTAAATCGCTTTTTTTATAGAAAAATCAATTACAAGCATTAGGGTGAATGCGGGAGAGATGCCGCACATTTTGAAAACACTTGATAATTTTTTAAGTATGCATTTAATTGATTTGAAATTTGGTACAGAATAAATACAAACATTGTTCTTTAAAATTATTTATAAATAATTTTAAATTTTGAATGATAAAGGGTTCATAATTAACATTTTTGTAGAGCTTGCCAAGCGGCGTCTATCACACACCCATGGGTGAGATGCCGCATCAAAGAAGGAGAGACGCCGTATAGTTCATATTAAAAATTTTGCATTTATTTGACGTAGCGTCCTTCTTGAACATATATATTACACACATTACCATTTTTGGCACTTTATTCATCTTAACCAGTCAACTTTTTCTGTTGTTTCTGAGTACTTTTCAAAAAATCAATACACAGGCAATCATCATTATTTTCGTTATCTTCACTAACATGAGAGCTCTTCTTGATCCATTAATGGATCTTTTATATTTACGTGGCATAATTTACAGTCCAAAAATAAAAATTGTATAATCGAGGTATAAGTAAATGTTTTCAATATGTAATATGATGCGACATCTATACCAACTTTAAATGCGGTATATCTCCTTTTTGTTGGAATAGATGCCGCATGTTGCTATAGCAAGTATAGTGCGGAATTCTAACCTACAATTTTATACAGTGCTATTAAAATATTATACCTAAATTAATAACAAAACTCATTTTCATTAAAACAATGAAATATACATTCTTAAATTCTAATGAATTAAATGCTTGATAAAATTTTATTTTAAAAAACTTACTTTTCAATAATACAAAGTTGGATAATTACTAAAGTAATGGACTAATATAAATGTTACTATATACAGCTTAAATAAATCACTTATATTTTAAACATATAATCCATTAATAGCGCTATCTATCAATCAACGGATGAACTATGGTTATTGCGGCATCTCTTCCGCACTTACCCTATATTTAAGTCATTTGGAATATTTTAAAACCTTCTTTCGAAATTTGTCAAATACCCAATTATTCAAAAATTGTCAAATACACAAAATATGTATTATGGCTAATTTCAAAAAAGCATCACTGCTTGCATGAGGCAGAGTCAAAAGTTCAAAAACGCATCAGATGCATCACAACGAAAAATCAAAAGTTCATTTTTGCATCTGATGCGTCAAAACAATGCATCAAGAAATTTGGTGATGCGTGTCCAAGATGCATGTCATGTGTAAAATTATAACTACTTGCCATATTATGTAGGTATTAACACCAACAGGAATAATTCCGAAAAAGAAACTTTTGAAAAAGATTAATGTATTTACCTTTGATTAAAATTGTTTAAACTATTTGAATACATCTTGCACTCAAAATAGGTATGTAATATGTTTTATTCAAATAATTTCAATATTCTTTATTTCAAGTAAGTTCAAGTTGAAATTCAAAGATAATATACCTATACAAGGAATTACTATATTATCTATAGTCCATCATGCTACATTGGCTACATTGTGTGTCTATTATGCTACATGCATCATGATGCCAATATCCCATTCAAAAATATCTAATGTGCATCAAATTTCAAGAGAGCATCAGCATCGCATCATGCAGTATTAGACGCATCAGAAACGTTATGATGCTGCATCGATGCGGTAAAGTTTACATTTTTGAACTTACCCTATCTTAAAAGCAACCTGTAAATGTTCGAATTTATTTATCAAACCCTTTGTTTGACAAATACATATTTGAGAAACATAAGCACTAATGTACAATTTTATATCTATTTGTCTGCTATCATTTTGCTAAGATAAAAGGAGACAAATACACTCATATTGTCCGACAAGTCTCTTTGTCAAATACGTCAAACACCTTGTCAATCAAAATTTGTTTAAAACATTTCAAACAAGTGATTTATCTGGATTTGACAAACATATCAACAACAAGTTCCTAGGTTATTAAATAATAATTTGACAAACATATAAAAGGACAAAATAAACCCGTATATTTATGTATTCTATATTCCTAGATACATATTTTTAAATATTCCTCTCTGAATTTGAAATTTCATACGTCATACTCATAACGTTCTAAACTTTAATCACTACATATTTTTGTTAAGGCAGTATTTCCATGTAACGAACTGACGATTCAAAATTTTCAAGTATTATTAAAATATAATTTTTAAAAGTAAAATACATTGAGAGTGTACTGTGAAAATTGTAGACGAAAATTCAAATTACTTAACGAAGTTATAACATATAGAAGAGCGTATAACGAATAGCATATCGCCTTCCTAGTTTGAAAGTGAGATATCTAGGAAATGTTAGTTTTGAGATAACTGCATTTTAAATTTTAATAATACATTAGTTTAAATGGTGACCTTGATATTTAAAGTAATGCTCTTCAAAAATTATATATCCTACGAACTTGTGAAATATGCTATTCGATAACTAATTGACTTATCTATTACGTGATACTAAAAATGAAAATCGGAAAATTCCCAGATATCCCACTTTCATTCTAGGAAGGCGATATAGTGTTGGCCCTCCAAGACATGATCCTTACGAAGAAGCGGAAGGGTTATTTTACGAATCAAATGTAGCTGATGCCTGGAAGTATCAAGGGATGAAATACATTGGCTCCTAACAGTGCTGGAGTGCATAATATTTTTGAGGTGAGGCCAAAAATTTTACTGTTTTGTGGAAAGTATATACATCGTCATTTGTTCTGACCTAGATATACATATACTTACAAAATAAAATGTGAGCAGCAATAAAACTAACTTTAAGAACAAAATTATAGTATATTGTGCAAAAAGTGCGGGAAATTGTCGATTGCCAACGAAAGCGAAGTTGAGCGCACGAACGTAGTGAGTGCGGTCATTCGCTTGAGTGATGCAATCGACAATCCTGCACGAGTTGCACATACTATTTTTTATTACGAATTTCACATACTTTTTTCTATTATTATCACAATGTTTGACATTTTTGTTACTTTTTAAAATAATATTTTTAAGTGTTCGTCTCTTTTTTCTGAATTAATTATCGTTTAAATTACTTTGTTGGTGGTTCCTATAGAAATAATTATGAAATATTTATTAAATAAAAAATTAAGAGGCGGCTTTGCGTGTTTTGATTAAATTTTGCGTGTTTTATTCTCAATTTGCGTGTGGAAATTTACATTCCACACGCAAAAAAAGTATGCGGGAAGAGTACAGTGGGGAAACAGCTATTTTGCGTACAGAAATGTGTGCGCCAAGTTAGTACTTCTCCCGCATGAGTACCTAATGAAAAAAATATTTTTTTCATTTATCACTAAAGCAAAAAAAATTTATAGCCCCCCAGTTCAAAATATTGTACACTTCGATTCTGTTAGGGATCATTTTGTCTGAAGTCTAGTAAGTATATATTTGTAAATAATAAACAAATACTTTTCTTTGCAAAATACCACTTTTTATTTTTGAAACTGTGACAATATTGTTTCGAACCGTTAGTTCATTTTCAAACAGGTTCTAACTAACGGTTCGAAACAATATTGTCACAGTTTCAAAAATAAAAAGTGGTATTTTGCAAAGTAAAGTATTTGTTTATTATTTACAAATATGGAATACCATAAAGTAACGCTCAAATCTATTAACTTTATAAGTATATATTTTTTATAAAATAATTTTTTTTGTAATTATGATATATTTCATGAAAAATTTGTTACTAAAATTCTAAACACTTTTCCTAGAAACTACTTTTTTTCGATTGATGGGCAGTAGAGACGAAATTTTAATAAACCGATCGGGCTATAATTTTAATACGTTGTTCAACACACTAGTGGTTATCGTCCGAACTAGAATCGTTTATTTTTAATAATAATTTCTTATTTTTCTTTCTTCATTTCCTATGAAAACAATCACAATTTTTGGAATTTTTTTTTAAAAGTCGCCATTTTATCATTTATTAATATAAATTTTTAATCCTAGTTCGGACGATAGAGACAAATCTACAAAACATGAATATGGTTGATTTTTTCATTTTAGGTCCTTACAAATGGACGCCTATTGCCCATCACCCACTCATGTTTTTTCATTTTGACCACTTTGACCCCAATAACATAAACAAAGCATAGTAAAATTAAGTAAGAAAAAATTTTTTCGTACAGTCTAAGACGCAAATAGAAACATATAGAAAATGTGAAAAAAAATGTATTTTATTTTGATACAGAAAAAAAATACTTAAATAAGCTTAAAATTCTACGCATCACATAGGAATACCGCTTTAAATTAAAAAAGAATGTGGGCAATGTTGACACAAAAATGTTAAAAAATAATATAACTTCCTTATAGCAGAGTCGGATAAGCTCCAAATTTTAGTGAATAAGGAACTGTTTCCCCCCTCAAATTTTTTTTTTGTAGCATGTTAATTACATCGAAGACTATACGAAATAAACATTTTCTACCACTTGCAACCGCCGCTACGAAAGTTATCGGCCATTTTGTGAAAAATCGACCATTTTAGTCGTACTTTCTAAATATAGATGAATATATCTCGGTATGTGTAGGTCTAAAAAAAACGAAAAAAATTGAGGCTATTCACTACGATATAGTCTACCAGCGGTTACAGTATGAAATTTTTATCTGCACACATAACCTTAAAAAAAAATAAAAATTGGAGATACTGGTAAATTTTGGTTTTTTGGTTTTAACTTGGGATGTTTTAAGTGAAATTTGATGAAATTTTCAGAAAATATAATTTATAACGTGGACAATAACTGGTTAAAATTTCAAATCAAAATATCTAACGAAAACCCTGAAAAATAACGTCAAATTTCAAAATTGATTGGCCAATGGTTTTTGTGCATTGTATCGTATGAGGTTCTATTTCCTTTTAAAATGTAGGTTTTTTTATGCACTTTATGACGACGGATAAGAAAAAATTTTTAAGCTTGAAAAAAAGCAAAAAAAATCGATTAAAAATTCCAAATCGTCAGCTATGAACAATATTTGAAAAATAATTTAAATCAAGTAAACCGCTATAATTTAAAAATTTAAGTAGTAATTAGTTCCATAGAAGGGTCACAAGTTGTTTTCAAAAATGCACAACATCAAAAGTATATAAGCTGATAAGATCCACAAGCTGCAAATTCAACATTCTTTAAGAGTGTATTAACAAACTAAGTGGCTTAACACCTATGAGCCTTTCGACGAACTATGGACTTAATTTTTCCAAAGTTGTTTTTTTAATTGAGTTCGATTCGTGTAATCCTCATTTGGAAGCTTGTAACCCTTGTATGGGAGAAATTATTATAACTCATAATATTTAAATTACGATGGTTTACTTGATTCAAATTATTGCAGCTGCTGTTGAATTTGCAGCTTGTGAGGTGGGTGGGAGCGTATATGTACTGCTACAAAAAATTAAGGGAACAAAAAAAGAAAAAAAATTTTTTTTTCAAAAGTTTTTTTCAAGTTTTAAAAAAATTAAAAAATTAAAATTAAATTTAAAAAAAAAAATTTAAAAAAATTTCGTTAAAGATAATTCGTTTCAATTTTTTAAAAAAATTCTCACAAAAAAATTTTTTTTAATTTTCAAATTTAATGGATAAAAGACGCCTAATTGTGAGAAAAGTTGAAAAAAAATTGAATTTTCCATTCAATTTTGCTACTTTAATTTTTTTCTAAAATTTTGAACAAACAGTTTAGGAAAACCACTCAATAGATCGATCTGCTGATTTACAGGATTATTGGGGGTACAGTGAGGTATCGAAATTCGTACAAAGATTAGATTCTCCAACAACAGTCGCAAGGATGCGGACAATTTTTCGCAACAAGGAAAAAAGTCCCTTTTTTCACATTTTTCAGGTTAAATTTAAGGATGAAAATTTTTTTCCTAAAGTAGGCGGCACAACCATGTCACAAATTTATTCCAGTGGTTACAGAGTATCGATGGTTAACGCAAAAAGGATCCTTTTGAATTCAAAGTTGGATATCTCCGGAACAATTCAACGTAGAGAAAAATTTAAGAAGGGAAATTGAAACTGAATGAGCAGGCTATCAAGTCAATACCATGACTTTACTGTAAAAAAAAAAAAAAAAACAAGCCCGTAGACCGAAAAAAAGAGCAACAAATTTTCAAAATTTTTTTTTTTCATATTCCTTAGAATTTCTCGATAACTGCTACCTACTTCTAAAAATTTTTGGACGAAATATTTCAAAACTAGAATCTTGTAGCTTCAAAATGCTTTTTTAATCATCTCGATACGACTGTTTTTCACGTAAATACAGCCCTTCAAAAATCACTCAAAAATTAACAATTTTTCTTTGCTCCGTTAATTTTTTGTAGTAGTACACTTTTGATGTTGCGTATTTTTGAAAATAATTGAACCTTAATTTCTCCAAACTTGATTTTTTAATCACGTACGATTCCTGTAATCCTCATATGGAAGCCTGTAACCCTTGTATATCACAAATTATTCAAACTGATATTTAAATTACGGCAGTTTACTTGATTTAAATTATTTTTCAAATATTGTTCATAGCCGACGATTTTGAATTTTTAATCGATTTTTTTCGCTTTCTTTCAAGCTTAAAAATTTTTTCTTATCCATCGTCATAAAGTGCATAAAAAAACCTACATTTTAAAAGGCAAAGGAACCTCATACGATACAATGCACAAAAACCATTGGCTAATCAATTTTCAAAATTGACGTTAATTTTCGGGGCTTTTGTTAGATATTTTGATTTGAAATTTTAACCAGTTATTGTCCACGTTATAAAGTATATTTCCTGAAAATTTCATCAAATTTCACTTAAAACATCCCAAGTTAAAACCAAAAAACCAAAATTTACCAGTATCTCCAATTTTTATTTTTTTTTAAGGTTATGTGTGCAGATAAAAATTTCATACTGTAATCGCTGGTAGACTATATCGTAGTGAATAGCCTCAATTTTTTTCGTTTTTTTTAGACCTACACATACCGAGATATATTCATCTATATTTAGAAAATACGACTAAAATGGTCGATTTTTCACAAAATGGCCGATAACTTTCGTAGCGGCGGTTGCAAGTGGTAGAAAATGTTCATTTCGTATAGTCTTTGATGTAATTAACATACTACAAAAAAAACATTTGAGGGGGGAAACAGTTCCTTATGCTTTGTTTATCCGACTCCATTATTATTACTTATAAGAGTTACATGTAAACATGATTAACTTTACATTTTACGACAAACGCAACAAGCCAGAAATAAAAATAAATTGTTAAAATTTTTTCATATGAAAAATAAAAATATAAAAATTCGACATAAAACAAAAAAGCAGCGGAGCCCCATCACGGAAGTTGAATTTTTCCTTTCATCTTCGGTATTGAATGTCTACAAGCGAAATGTAATTGAAAGTCCACAAGCGATTTGCCATTTTGGTGGTTTCAAAATTGATGATGAGTGTCCGGCTAATCGGGGTTTTAAAAAAAAGGTTTTAAGTTTTTAAGGGCTGAATTGCAGTAAATTTCAATTTGGTGCCGATAGCAGTTAGCAGGGAAAAAGCCAACACAATTCGTACGAGGGAATTTCTGTCCATGCTTATCCGCCAATTGCCTTTGAGTTTTAATTTTTTAATATTAAAAAAAGGACCTTAAATAGTATACTGGAAGGACTTTATGAAGATATTTTTTCTTTCCAAAAAAATCCACAATTTCCATTTTATAAATAAAAATCCAAAATCCGTACTTTATAAATAAACATTAACTTTAATAACATTTTTAAATTACTTAATATGTATGTATTGCATTTGTTATAAAAGTAAGTTCATTTTCTTTAAATTTTTAAATTTACTATTCGCCTACTTGTCTTATAGTATAAATATAAAACATTTTAAACATATTTAACAATACCATTGAATTTCGTTGTAAAAATGGGAGAAGTGGGGGAAAAGTAATGTGGAATCCCTAAATGGCACTAACTGGATGTTCTAGACGTCTTAGAAAAGAGCAAAAAAATCAAGGAAATATTGGCATCAAAAACTCGTGGGGGTAAGGGTTAAAAGTTGAAACCTCCAAAAAGCAGTGGCTGGCTATTAACTTAACCTGTACACAACATTTCAGCCCTCTAGGTTTATTTGGGGAGATTTTGACCCGAACGAAACTGTTAAAAACAAAAAAAAATAATGTTGTTTTTTGTATCAAAATGGCGGGGGTAAGGTTTAAAAGTTGAGACCTCAAAAGGAACCCCCTTGGTACTAACTCAATCCGAATACAAAATTTCAGCCCTCTAGGTTTATTTGGGTGACCTGTGCGAGTGGTACAAACTTCGAAAACGTCAAAAAAGCGTGAAATTTTAGCTTAAAAATGGTGGGGTGGGGATAAAATATTAAAACCTCCAAAAAGCAGACCCTAGGTACGAACTCTATCAATATACCAAATTTCAACTCTCAGTTAATTCTGGGGGGCTGTGGGCGCGTTAGATCCAGCAAAAATCATTTTTTACCCCTCTACACTCCCTCCAAATCATCTTAGGAAGCTGAATTTTGGATATGTTGTAGGTAATTGACCGAAACATTATTTGCAACAGGTTTGGAAAAGCTTTATTGTTTTGTTGCCCTCAACCATCCCCCTAAAGGTTGGGTCGGACCCAAAATTTGACCCCACTTTGGTAGTATGAGGTGCATCGAAAATGAGCCCCACTTACCAAATTTCAGCTCTTACCTTCCATAGGGGGGCCCTACACATAATAAGAAGTAGTGGGAATATATATATATATATATATATATATATATATATATATATATATATATATATATATATATATATATATATATATATTTTTTTTTTTCTTTTTTTTCAGACATTTTTTTTTACAGAATCGTGTTCTATGGGTCCGAAAACAGATAGCGCCCCTACTCCCGCCTCTCGCCTCCCGCCGTTCTTATCGTATAGGGTGTATAAGTCTAATTTTCTCAGTTGAAAAATTCGACTAAAAACGCAATAAAATCTTAATGGTCTCTGACAACGAAGTTTTCCAATTTTTTATACATTATTCATAAAACAAAATGAGAAAGGTTGACTGCTTCACATTCTTGAATGGCGAAATTCGAAATATTTATGTAAATAAAAAAAAATTTAGCTTATTTATAATACGTAAAATTTTTTTAATAAAAGATAATACCGGTACTAATATTGGTGGTGGCATAAATATTTGATGTAAGCTATGTCTTACCTTACAGGCTAAAAGACTTATACAAAATTTTGATTATTATTACGTTTTTATGTAAGATATTAAGTTCGACAAGAAATATACAATTTAATGACGAACAAGATGAAGAACAAAAGATTATAAATAGTGTAACATAAGGTAGTTATTACAACGCAAAAAGAGAAAGGTATGTCTGCAAAAATTCGTATACCTCTGAACCCTTATGTGGTTGCTTCATCGAATACTATCTGTGCAATGTTAAAAGTAATGTATTTGTGAACTCAAAAAGTTTAGAATGTGCTATGCTGGGTATCAGAGTTCAGAAGGTTCACTGACAATGCCGGAAAGAGAGATGTTATTACATCATGGTCTTCGACTCCATAAAGCTAGTCGTCCCCAAAGTAAAATTTTGAAAAATCTCAGAAAACTACTAGTTACAAAGTAAGTGTATTTGGGGTGTCAATTAGGTGTATTAATAAAAAATTAAGTGTTCTTTACGTTTTTTTGAAAACAGGAAAAACAATGTAGGGACGATCAGGTTTACGTAAATTGTGCCGTAGATAAAAAGGATTTTTGGTAATTTAAAATATGGGGAATTAGGTGTAAATGGGATGTTCTTTGACCAAGCTGATAAAAATCTTATAGGTAAAGTAAAAATTTTAAAATATGGGAGCGCTGTGAATAATGTTAGAAACGTTCTACACAGCTCTTCCACTGTTGGATTTTATAAATATTTTATGTCAAAAAGGGGATTAGGTTATTTAGTTACATAATTAAAGGATAAAGGTTTGGAGAAGAATCACCAACAGTTACTGATATAAAATAAGTATTTAGTTGCCACGTTTCAAAAACATTGAATTTTCATCATCAGGCAAGAATTTTTCTTTTAAAAAACTAAATACATAAAATAAATTATAAGAATATTACAAAATTGGAATATATGCAAAATTTAGTATTTACATGTGTTCAGGATTGTCATAATTAAACACAAAATGATTACACATGAAATAAAAATTGATAAAAATTAGAAATAATAAAAAATATTTTAAAAAACCGACTTCAAAAAGTAAAAAATAATGAAAGCATGTATTTTGAAGTCAGGCGGGGCGCATAGTATATGAAAGTGTAGATCTTGAAGAGTTCACGAATTTTGAAAGAACATCCGATCGCAATTTTTTTTTATACTTTCATTATTTTGTACTTTTTGAAGTCGGTTTTTAAAATATTTTTTATTTCATACCTTTCAGTGACAAGCATATCAGCCTACCCCATTGCAATTTTTAAATCTTTATAATGTATGTACAGTCCGCGACAACTGATTAGACGCACTTGTAATACGACAGAGAAGTGAAGTAAATCTTAACGAAGGAAAGAATAACTATAGGCATTTAAATGTGCAGCATGTGTTATTACTATTTATTAAGTTTGTATATTCATTGACACTTATTATAATTTATTTGAGCACTCAGGTCATTTTATGTAAACACTATGATACGACACCAGAATAGACGCATCAAATGTATCATAATACGTTTAAGCAAAATGTGCACATTCTTCAATATTTTTGTAATTGTCTTTCGAAAACGTTTAAGTAGTGCACATTTGTTTCCATTTATTGTTAAAGATTTTTAAAATGGGACGAAATACATTGTTAAGTTCTGAAGAAATTGGACAAATAAAAATTTTAAAACAACAAAAGATGTCTAACCGACAAATTGCGAAAAAACTAAATCGCAGTGAAAAAGTAATTCGGACTTTTTTAAAAGATCCCGAAATTTATGGAAAGAAGTTTCGTGGCTGCACCGTATCGGCTCTTTCATCCAGGGATAAAAGGGCAATCCTGAGAGAAGCGTCCAATAGCACCGCATCTGCGAAGCAAATTGCGCTAAATGTGGGTGTAACTGCTTCTGTGCGGACCGTACAAAGGTTTTTAAAGAAATCCAAAATCATTCGAAGACTTAAGTTGAAGCGAAAACCCGTCTTAAAAGAAATTCATAAAATTGCAAGACTGGAATTCGCAAGAACTCATATGGGCTGGACCAACGAGTGGAAGCTAGTAGTTTTTACGGATGAAAAAAAATTTAATTTGGACGGTCCTGACGGATTTTCATATTACTATCATGATATTCGTAAAGACGAGTTAATTTTATCGAAAAGGCAACACGGCGGCGGATCTGTTATGGTGTGGGGAGCAATATCCTCCGATGGTGTGGTTCTGTTGGAGGTTTTAAAGGGTCGACAAGACTCAAAAAAGTACTTAGAACTTTTAAAGAAACTAAAGGCGAAAATGATAAATCGCCAATGGATTTTACAGCATGATAATGCGTCAATTCATCGGTCCAAATCAATAAAAGAGTGGATTCAAAATGAAAATATTGACTGTTTACAGTGGCCGTCCTTATCGCCCGACTTAAATATCATCGAGAATGTGTGGGGCTTCTTAAGTAGAAAAGTATATGAAAATAGTAAACAATTTGCTAATACGGAAGAATTAAAAAATTGCATAAGAAAAACATGGACTCAAATCCCTCAAAACTATTTAACAGAACTATATAATTCATTGCCATCACGGATTTTTGAAGTGATTAAACGTAATGGGGGACATACAAACTATTAACTAAGTTACGTATATTAATTCTTATTTTTGTATTTTTAGTAAAAGATAAAGAAAATTCAAGTGCGTCTATTTAAGTGTCGCAATGAAGAAGTGTCTTATTTAAATAAATGGTATTTAAAAAATTTGTTGATTTTTTTATTTCAATATAAATTGGTATTAATGCAATATGTGTCCTGTGCTAACTTATTTTCCCTACATTTTCCCTTATTTCCAATTTTAATTAAAAATTTTCAGTGCGTCTATTCTGGTGTCGCGGACTGTATGTATGTATGTATGTAACATATGTAATAATAATTATTATTAATTAAAGTAAATAATTTTGAATATTATACAAATTTTAAAATTATCATATTCATTCATGAAGATGGTTAAGAAATTACTCAACCAATATTAATAAAATTTTTATGGGACTATCTGGAGACTTTTATCTACTAACCAATAAAGAATGGCGCAAATTGGCTCAGAAATGTAGGAGAGATCCAGAGAAATCGGTATACTGTCGACGTTTGGAAATTGTCCCATGAAAGGTTCAAAATGGGTGGGGCGGACAGTCTGCGAAAGTGCATAGCCGTAGTCATATCTAATAAAGTAATAAATCAGGTATAAAAAAAATTGATTTGCTTATACAAAACAAAAATTATGATTTTATGAAAAAACATTTAGAGAAGCGAGCGTAGTCTTACAATATTTTATGAGGAGACAATCAGTAAAAGAAAAATGTTACACAACATTTAATACTTTTTAATTAGATTTTAAATAATAAAATGCAATAAAATAAACTTGTTTTAACTGCGTACATAAACAGATGATTGTAATGAAAATGATAAGTATATCATTAAATGATTATATACCTAAGTCCAATACTGTTTACACGTATTATGGGCGCAAGCTAAAAATAACTTTTTTTATCTACATCTGCATATATTTTTGTCTATCATATTAATAAATAGAAGTTTACTCACTCACTCATATAAAAACATAATTACTTGGTTTAGTTGGTATCTATGGAAATAATACAATTTGTGTTCTCCTCACTTCTGTTTTTGGAGGTCTTTTGAGCTTGCGCCCATAATATATAATTCGCACATAGAATAATTATATTAATTCCCCTTGTTTTATTCTGCGGAACTATTGAGAAGGATCACTGTATATAATATAGGAATTGAGGATGGAAATATTCGTAACAAAAATTACGAAAATACATAAATACGAATGCTGAAAAATTTTGAATTATTCGTAATTTACATAGGCGAATATTCTTTACAACTTTAATAAGTATACAGTCAAAACATTGCTTTTGTTATCTTTGAAAAATTTTTCATTATATATAAATTTTCTTTTATTTTAAACTTATTTTTAATAATAGAATTAAAAATGGAAAAGATGGGGAGAATGAGAAAATTGCCAATTCTTTTCAGTGACAATTTTACTAGGTTGGGGCATATGAAATGTCGGATTCTTACTTACTCGCCCATATAGCGATGCCATAACAACAAGAAGAGCGGAACCCAGAAAACGCAGAATCCAGAAGGAAATGTTCCAGACCTTTTGTCCGTATATACGTAGGTATGTTGGCATCTAAATTAACGAATAACTACTGGGGCTAGAGAAATGAAACTAGGTTCAAAATAATTTCACAAATGGGGCATTAATAGGAGCAAAATTTGAATAAATTTTGATCAGTGGTTTTCAAGTTACCGTCATTTATAGTTATCTTTTCGGGGAAATCGAAAATTTTTAGTTTCTTTCAATTTTCTCCGGATCTTGTTTATGAAAATCAATGAAGGTACACGGAGAGAAAATTCCTATAAAAATTACTGTGCTCAAACTACAATCGACGTGTAACAGGCAGGTAACTATAAATTATAGTTATATTATTGTAATTTTTATAATTTTACCGTACAAAAATTGGATATGTTCGCCTGTTACACGTCGATTGTAGTATGAGCACAGTAATTTTTATAGGAATTTTATCTCCGTGTAGAGGAACTAAGTGAAAGAGTTGTGTAACGCTGGTTTAAAAAGCTCCATCACCCTGGTGATAAAGGCTCACACTATAGCGGAGAAATGATATTCTAAGAAATCTCACTATAAAGATAAATTTTAAGCGAAATCACTTACAAGTGGACTAAATGGGGATCAATTCGCTGCGAAAACAAGCCTTCTTTTCTGGAACCAATTAAATTAATAAAAATATGTTGAAAATTGAAAATGTGAAATGAAATTCGACGTTTTATATGCGTCAACCTAATAGAGAAAGTGATATTTATACAACAGAATAAAATTATTAAGATATAACCTTTCAAAACTGATTTTGTTGTTAATTGTATTTGTAAGTTATTTTATATTTTTTTAATTAAAAAATATAAACATTATACAAGAAGCATTGTCAGCTTATTTTGATTGCGAGTTAAAATTAAACAAAATGCAATTATTAAGACGACCTTTTGGCTAAAACCGTATTATCTCAAAACATTCTTAATTGTATAGCAAGTACTGGCATTGAGTTTAAAAATGGCAAACAGAGTACAGGGAAAAGAATAATTAACTTTTTGTAAATTTTTTAAAGGAAAAAAATTTCCGTGTTTACAGTATTGTAATAGCCTGTTAGGGTCGGCGTGAATGCAATGCATAAAGTTCCATTTTTCAAAAGCCACACACAAGCGTTCTTAGACAACTAAAATTTTAGGGAGGTCAATAACTGTTTTGTCGATTTGTCCGTATTGTGATTTTCGAACACAGATAATATCCGCTCGTTCCGTTTCCGGTTTTTCTGCTTAAAAACTTTTTTCAACCCTTTGAATTGTAAATTGAAGTTTACACAACAGGTAAGTTGAAGCTGAACAGCATTTACTGAAGTTGAACAACATTCTATCTTCTAGTTATTATAATTACAAAATATTATTGGCCACAAAAGTTTATTTACCTTCCTATGAATGGATTTTTTATGGAAGTAGTTTTCTCAACCACTTGTATCATGTCATGTCTTTTCAAGCCAAAAAATAACAGGTCATGAAAGTTCACTTACCTTCCTAGGTACGTAAATAATTAAGTCTACTATACATTTTTATTAAAATTGTATTTTCGGTGAATTTGATTGATTTATTTATTTTCTTTAATTTATTCATCATACTTTCGGTTGAAAAAATAACTTATCCATACTTGGCCGGTAAGCCATGTAGTCATTTTTATGGTCACGGATGCTTAAGAATCCTTGATTTTTCACTTCGGATTCTCAAGCTGCATCCGAGGCTACAAAAATAACACTTTCGGTTCCCGTTAAATATTAAACTATTAATAATATTTTCGTTACAATTATACAAGTTATTGTGGACCGTTTATAAATTTGTCTATCAATAATTCTACCTTCTGGTGCATAATTACATTCGCACGATGATTTTTCATCCATATAAATCACTTGCCCGCACTCAGTACATGTCGTGTTAGCTTATATACAAAAATTCGTCAAGTGGGTGTTTTTGACACGCACTAAGTAATGTCACCTCAGTGAAAGTGTTAATTTATGATTTTTTGGCTCGTTTTTTAAGTACAGTGAGAATACAGCCCTCTTGCGTTTATTCAAGATATGCATGTACAACTCTATAATTATTATATTATATATTATTATTATTATTATTAATTTTTCCCCCACTATAATCACACAGCGAGATTAATATGTCATCCTTCGGTGACATAATACAGTAGAGCACCAGTTTTATCAAGAAAAAGTAGTCTTCAAAAGTGGTGTTTGACAGAAGTGATGCTTTTTGAGCAGGGACGATTCAGAAATATTGTAAGATTATGTTTTGAATTAAAATTATGTTTTTTTAAATATTAATAAAAGAAAAAAAGAAGTGAAGAATTAAAAATTATTTATCTTAGAAAATATATTTTCATTTGTTGTTTTATTAATTTGCTTTGAAATGATTTTGTTTACATTTTACGTATGGTAAAAACCGCCACAGAACAGAATACATATACATAAACATTAAATCATACAGAATACATATAGATAAACATATAGATAAACATTAACAATAATTAAAATCCACATTCCCAAGCTTTGAGGTCTGTTGTTGTTTGTCACTACCATTACCGGTATATTTATTTGTTTCTTTTTATAAAATCATGCGTCATGATCTATTGCACATGTATGGATTTAATATTTATGTACTTGACACTTTTGATGCAACTATCCAAAAGTGATGTTGACTAATTTGATGCTCTCAAAAAATTTCCAAAACTGATGTTTCCATTATCGGTGCTATACTGTATTTTCAACCCGATTGTAAAGTTGTTATTTGTCGTACACCATTTCTGCATATGAATTCACTTAACCATGAGTTTTTTTAATTGAATATTTGTGTTTTATTTCCAAACTTTTCATATCTGTAAATACGTTTGAATCTTTTGTTCTAGATATATTATGCTCTGATATTTTGTTCAATAAATTTATTTTTTAACGTATTACGACAATAATCATCTTCAAATTTACATACATATGTTCGCACAACATTGTGCTATTTTGGCTTATTCATCATCCCATACTAGATCCATAATATCGTAAGCATGTAACAGTGTAATTCTACGTATTTCGGTATAAACACTCAAAATAATGTCTGTTTCGTTTTTTTTGCAAGCGGATGGTTATTAGATTCGTCAGAAAATGCTCCTTCTCAGTATCGTCTCTTGCACAGTGTTTTTTGGATGTGTTTCGACAAGTTATATCACTATATGTAGATCGCTTCAATAAAGACAACAAATTGAATTGACTGTAGTATCAGTTGAATAACGAAAAATTTTATTTTGATATGATTTGAAGTGAAAGAAATTCACTAATTTGTTTTATATACGTTGATATATTATATATACCTATCTAAGTACTTAAAATTATTGATTTTTTTTATTTTCTATACATATTTTTCATATATTAAATAAGAAAAACAAGAAATCCATTCCATACATTCAACATTAGCATATTTTACGTTTACGCATGCACAGTAGCTAATCAGTAGGTAGTTAAAACTATAACTGTTATTTTTCTATACTAGTTATTTTATAATAGTGATCGATATATCACACATCTCTAATAGCTATCATTACTCTGAGTGTAATGAAATTTATAGGGGCTCATATTTACGATCTAAATACCCATAGATTCTCTCAAAACTTAAGCGAAATAAAACTAGTAGTAAATAAATAATAATCGACGTTTAATGGGATTTGGCCGAAACGCCACGGCTACTATTACTCCGATTGCGACGAAATTCGTAAGGGACCATCCAGACATCAAGCCGCATAATTTCTAAAAATTTCATTAAAAACGATCTACCTAAAAGTTCTAAAGTTTTGCCACTTGGTGAAATCTGTGGATAAAGAGTCGGACAGACAGTGGGGCTGATAAAGAGACATGAAACCAAAATTATTCATGAATTGGTCTGTTTTGGGCAAAATCAGGCAGAAGGGGTTGGATGCGTTAGTAAGGCGCCCGGGGTTGTCAAAAGTAGCTTGAAAACATTGTATTTCTTTTTTTTTTGCTCGTCGCCTGAACTTTTTTTATTGTGTTTAAAGGGTCCAGCATTAGAGGCCGCCCCGGGCCTCTGAATGAGTTAGTCCGTCACTGATCATTGTACCTCGTACGTTTAAGGTAGTAGTCTGGAAACTCGTGCTCTTTTTCATGTCTATTTTTAGGGACATTTTTTTTTTTTGAGAAGGAAAAAATGAAAAGTTTTTAATTTTTAATATCTTCATCTTAAGGTAACAAAAAAAATTGTTTTTTGAATAAATTAAATTTTGTTTTTATTATTATCAATACCGCTTAAAGTTGGCACCTTAAAAAAAAGCACGTGGAAGGTCCTAGAGATAACTGAAATCAAAAATTCTTAATTAGTCTTAATCTATAGATATGCCATTCTCGTCGGAACTAGAATTAATTGTTTTCACCCCTAACTTTCCATTTTACAACCCTTTTTGTGCGACAAAAAAGTGACTTTTGTTTCGAAGTTCGTCATTTTGTTATTTTTCGATAAAACTACATAATTGTAGTTCCGACCAAAATAACATATCTATAGATTAAGACTAATTAAGAAATTTTGATTTCAGATGTCTCCATGAGTCAAAATCACTCGAGTCATCCACGTGCTTTTTTTGAGGCGTCAACTTCAAGTAATAATAATAATAATAATAAAACAAAATTTAATTTATTAAAAAAAAATTTTTTTGTTACCTTAAGATGTAAATAAAAACATTAAAAATTCAAAGCTTTTCATTTGTTCTTTCTAAAAAAAAAATGCCCCTAAAAACAGGGATGAAAAATAGCGCTAGTTACCAGACTACTACGTTAAAGATATTTGTAGTTATTCTGTCACAATATAAGTGTGTTACATACAATCTTAGTACCTTAGGTAGTAGGTAGTACAAATACCTTTAAGGTAGTCGTCCAGGGGACTACCTTAAAGGAATTTATAGTTATTCTGTCACAATATAAGTAAACATGTCAGGCGGAACAGAATAACGAAAATGATCAAGATAATATTCTATAAACTTATTAGATTACGTGTTGTAGCTAAGTAAAATGATATTCGAACATAATGTGTAGAATATTTACAAACGTACCCCTTCTATGTATACACATGATATGTGAATCCTATTTAATAATGTACCATCGTCTTATGTTTACCGATACGTGCTAATATTACCATATGAAGTAGAAGAAAATTAATTATCAATACATCTGGAATTAAATTAATTTTAACTTTGAAGTATTATGTCAATACCGATAAGCATATAGCAATTTAAATTTAGTAATAAATTCGTATAAGAGAATTCAAGGAAAATCATTCGATTAATTATTTTTTATCTACCATTTTGAAACATAGTCGCAGTAGTGTTTAACAAACGTATTTTTAAGATTTATTACAATATTTCAACACTTATAGCATATCGGCATGCATTACGATATATTATATACTGTTTAGTTATTTCGTTAAGGTATCATCACAGTGTTACCGGTCGAAAAATAGTCAATTTTCGCAATTTTTTTCGGATGGATAGGATGGGGGAATGGGGATGAATTTTTTTTTACGATTAATACCACTATTTAACAATATAAAAATATTTTATTTATTCATTTTTATTTATTTTTTTTATCATTATTATAATTTTTTGAAAAAAGTGTCTTTAAAAAAGGACGGTTATTGGTGCCTACGATTGCGGCCGCAGTTTTCATTTGAAAAAAGAAATCAAATAGATTATCAATCTGTAGCCCTGTAGGTAACCTGCTATGTACCTATGTAGGTTTTTTTTTTTTTAAATTTGAAAAAATAGCGGCGGTTAGAATAAAATGTACAAAATTTAGGCTTTTTTTCAACAGTTTTCCGTGTGAAAATATAGGAAGATTTAAAAAAAGCTTCCATAGGTACATGAAGAATGGAATGGATACCGTTTTTAAAGAGGAAATTTCGAGACAAATGCGTTTAAAGTTTGTCTTGAAATTGTTTCAAATCATTGTCTTAAAAACAATGTGATACTGTGTGGTGATAACAATTGATCTTATATATTCACTGGTTACGGAAAGACTGAATGTAAAGTGCGGTATAACGTCCCGCCAAAAGACTACTATCGATCCACAGAATTTTGTATTTAGATTGAATCAATTGATCCGTGGTAGTAGCGACCGTAATAATTCGAATTTCAATTTGAAATTTTGAGAGAGCATTCATAATTGTGTGTACTTTAAGATACTTCTGCACTGTGATGGTACCTTAATTAACAATAGAAGCTGATAGAATTATTTTTTAATTAAACTTTTGATTCAGTTCTTTTTTTTTTGTTATTTTTTTGAATATAAAAACTTGGTAACAATAACTTTCTAAAAATTATTTTATTAATATATTTTCTTTTTATTATTTTTTTCTCTGTTCTCTGATTTTTTATATTTTCATGTATAATAAATTTTATAACTTTATACATACCTACATACATAATATATGGAATAAGTACTTATATAAAAACAAGAAGTTGAAACAAAGTTATCGAAAAAAGTTACTCAAGTTTGATTTCATAATATTCATTTTTTAGTAGGTATATGCGACCATAAAAAGTTCTTTGTTTGTTGTTTTCTTTAAATTATTTTTAAACAAAAGGACAATCAGAATTTTCCTTATACTCAAGTCCAAATCATTAAGGGAAATAGAGCAAAAGTAGTTTTTCTCGGAAACTAGTTGACATAGAATAATAGTTTAAGGAGCTTTTTATGTAATTTTTTCTCCTCTTTTTTTCGCAAAAATTTTTGAATCGCAAAAATTTTGGAAATTTTGGCAAAAAACTAATTTTTTACAAGAACAAAAACCATGTTTCTGGCATCCGACGTGTCTGGCTGACGAACTCATCCAAGGGTTTGGGGCTTTCAATGTTTTCAACAAATTTCGTAAGAATTGGATACTTCGAATTGGATTGAATACTATATATATATATATATATATATATATATATATATATATATATATATATATATATATATAGAAATTTTAGTGAGCAATATTTTCGGTTTCTAGACCTCAAAACAAATTTCTGCCATAGTCCCGGGCTCAAGTCGCGTCACGACAGTGGCTGTAATAGCTGAATTCCGTTCTGGAAATTCGCTAAAAGATCTTTTAAAATGAAGTTGCCGTTTTTTTACCGGCCTTTTATTTTTAACACTCATTTGCAAAATCTTGAACTTTAAAATTTATATATATTCTACTACGACTCTTATGGACGAGTTAAACTGAGGCTTTTGTTAAATATATTTATTTATTTTTATGCAAACGGTTTCAAAATTTTATTTCGAAAGCTGTGTAAAACTCAAACCACTGACGGCCCCTAACTTAATGTGTGTCCTCCATACACTTGCCGAATATTTGCGTTTAATATTGATTTTTCGTATAAGTATTCGACAAACATAACAAATATTAATGCTAAAATATAAATATAATAACTCATTCACATCAGAATGTTAAGTAGTAAGGAGCAAATAAAATATTTAGGATAGAAATAGTATATTACTTATATGTTGAGGACCATAGGTAAGTCTTGTTTTTGTGACCTTGGATGCAGTTTGAGAATTTGAACCTGGAAGACGAGAATTCTTAAGCATCCATGGTTATACACAAATAAACTTTCGGACCGTCAAGTTTTTTTTTTTATTAACCAAAAAAATGCCGAATATAAATGGAACAAAAAGTAATAAAAATAATGAAGTTTATTAAAAATGTAATTTTAATAAAAACGAATAGTAGGCATCTATCTATATGGGACTATTAAATAATTGACAGTAAGCACTTACTTTTACCTACCTGGAAAGGTAAGTAACCTTTTATGACCTGTTATTTTTTTAACCAATAGTAATCAGAATACAGAATTGTGAAGTTTGTTTATGCGTCAAGTTACCAGCTATCTTACGATTCAAGTGGTTTGATACCGTGTAACCTACTTATATCTTCTACTTACTACATATATATTCCCTACTTAATGTTACGGTGTAAATGAACAATGGACCACCATCAGGTGCTCACGCTACCCTCTCTTGTGACGCGTAGATGGTTTTTATTAATTGTATCGATTAATAATGTACGAGGACTCATATTGAGTTGAAAAATTATTGAAATTATTTTATTTCATGATTGCTATATTTTATGTTTGTTTCATCATTTATTTTACGGTCTCATTTGCTTTTATTGAAAATTTTCAAATAAAATTAATTCAAGTGCGACAAATATAAATAAACGTGTCAAAAGTGTATCGATCATGGTCATGGTAGAGTTCCGTAGCGAGAGTTTTTTACAATTTTCAGATATAAACTATGAAAAACTTAAGTACCTATCTATATAATATAATTAGAGTTCACCCTAAAAGGAATTAATTATCAAGGGTTATTCTGCAAATTTTTTGAATTTTTTGGGTCAATGGTTGGAAAATTACAGGGGAGAGGCATATTGAAAATTAGGTACTTTAAAAGTTAAATATTTTGCAAGTGAGATTTAAAAATGGATGCTCCCCCACCTTCCACAAAAAAAAAACAAATAGCGCAAAATTAATGAACATTTTCTGGCAATTAAAGGTTTTGAGTTCGTTACACCGAGAAATAATTTAACATTCTTAATGGAGGTCTAAGCCGGTATCGACTCAGCTCCCCACCGGTTAAAAATAGAAATATTACATCAATACAGGGGCGTAGCTACCGCCGTATCAGCCATATCAATGATACGGGGCCTTCGGGCTACAGAGGCCCCTAACGTGTGTAAGCAAAAATTAGTAAAATGTTATCCATAATGTCACCTAATCTCGTGCTTCCTGGGAAAAAGACATATAAAAAAAACTGTCATACGTGTCTATAGAGTTCCCACTCCAGAAATGACAAAAGTCAAAAAAGCAATCTCTTTTTTTCCCGGGTCAATTGCTCTGAAAACATGCTTAAAATCTGAAATTCATAAAATTCATTCCATTAAGGACTCATGGAATTATTGCTGATAAAATTCAATAGCCTTGCATCCAGTTTTCTGGAGGTAATAACAGCATGCTTTCTATTCTTGACCCTTGCAGTTACAACCGCAACAGCTGAAAGAAGTTTTTTAAAATTAAAACTGATAAAAAATTACCTAAGGACTTCGATGGGGCAGGAACAGCTATCAGACTTGTCACTATTGTCTATAGAGGCAGAAATTTTAAAAAAACTGAAACCGTCTTCAGTTATAGATGATTTAATAATTCAATTTTCCGAAAAAAAGGCAAGAAAAGTGTATATTTAATTTGAATTGTTTGGCTAGCTCAAATTCTAGGAGGAAGCGATAACTTACAATCAATAAATACTTATTTTAATTTAATGCAAGCATTTTTGTTTCTTTTGTGAGAAATCTTTACCCTTCATTTGGGCCCCGCAACTAATTTTGATACAGCCCCCCCCCCCCCCCCCAAGGCACGCTACGCCGCATCAATACTTGCGGTAAAATTAATAGGCACTTATGAGCTTTTGAACTGAAATGGTTTATATTTTTTAGCTCACTGATACTTAGTGGTTAGATTCATACTGTGTAATATTATGGACTAACATTGACATTTGAGTCCATACTCGTATCCTTGCTAAATTTCGTGGAATAAATTTATCAATCAGAGAGAGAAAATTTCAAAATTTTAACAGCTTCTAACCAGGGCCGTGGAGAAAAATGCCGGGCCCCGGGAATAAATCACATTTTTAAAAAAATTTCCCCCAGGAAATTTGACGAGCAAAAAAAAATTATTTTTAATTTTTCTTGGGCCCCTTAACGACAACCATGAGCCCCCTCTTCCAGTTCGGGGCTCGGGGCTGGAACTCCGGCTACCCCACCCTCTCGTCGCGCTTGCTCCTAACCTCTTATATTAGAGTTTGAAACAGGATTTCTAACGGTAAAATTAATTTAAATTTTACACTGTTGTAAAATTTTAAATGTTCGCTTATAAATGAAATTTTAACACATTGACGGTCATAATCTACTTTGACGAAACGCTCAACTGGCACACTATTCCGACAGCTAATACACTATGTATATGGAATTATTGACGCGGTCCAACGTTGCATCACAATTAGTCAGGTTTCACTGAATGCCGCATGGTGTCCATTATCGCCAACATGTTAAAATTAAATTTTATTAAACATTTATCATTCTATCTGATTGAACGAAATATGTAAATGCTAAAAAATTGATTAAAGTAATTATCAGAACGTGTCAAAAACAGGCAGAGGGATATCATTAGGTACGTTCAGTTTTCATATATAACTACAATAACAGCATAAAATATTAATAATTGGCAATTATACGTATGTACAGTCCTCTCGGTTCTATCTCCATATTCCGTTTTTATATGAATAAACATGAAAAATTATAGGAAATTTCACATTTCAATAATTTACTGACTTATCTTGTTACAACACATGTATGTAGATACACATGTAGGAACACTAAAATTGAATTTTTCTAAAATCATAGTGAAAAGTAAGCTTTTGCGCTCTGTGAGGAGAACGTAAAACGTCTAGTTGCCGAGCGACAAAGTACTACTTTTCGCTTTAAAGCGGAAAAGTAATACTTTGTCGCTCGCTCAACGTATATTTAATTACAAATCGGGTAGGCGTTGTTTATATTTTCTATGGTAACAAATAAATAAAGAGATTCTAAAATTATTATGTTTATCCTAATCAAGTGAAATATTAATTTTATTAAATTTCAAAATAACTACAAAATATTAATTAAAAATAATAAATAACTATGATTAATAAATAATAAGGATAAAAAATTTAAAAAAGTTTATAACATACCTATATGATGGAAATAGTGACAGTGATTTTTCAAGTACACCTCCAGATATTTTTGAAACTGCAAAATTATAACATTAAAGGAAATATTAACGTCCATTATTATTTTTTCAAGTATCTCTTAATTAAAAAATACATTTTATAAGATTGTAAAAAAAATTTTGTGTGTAATTCGAGCACAAAATGACATTGCCGCTCTCATGAGAATAACGCGCGCCGCCTGGCTGCGTCGCGCGTCCACATTCTCAATCGAGCGGCAATGTACAATTTTGCGCTCTTAATACACAAATAACTATTATCAATAATTTTCAACGAAAACTTCAACAAAATAATTTTCTCAAGCCTATCGGTTCGTCTTTATATATTCCCCACTTCAATTTCTTAACTGAATGAATTTAAAAAAAAAAAAAAAATTTTAACGGTAATCGTCATATAGGTACCTATGTGATCCTATGCGTGACCGGTCCGTGCAAAATTATCCGAGATTTTAGTGAGTCGTGACTGAAAAAAGGTTAGGAAATATTACCATAAAACACTATTTGAAAAAAAAAAAAAACCTACACTGGCAAAAAAAGAATTAAGACAATTTTTTAGGTATATGTTAACTGAGAATAAAATTTCATTGGATAGGCCGAAAGATGTAGAACCTATAAATATGTAACAGACAGATATGATGATACTATGAGTTCTATTCATCATCAAACCCTAACTACCCCGTCTTTCCCCACCTTTTCCTACTTATCTAAAAATTGAACTCGATACACTGTCAACTCAAAACCATTAAAACTTCGTTATCGTGTCTCTACTAGTTGATAGTACTTCTCGTGAAATTTCTAGATGACAAATTTTGATTAGATTAACACAAATTTATTCGAAAGAATAAATACAAACCTTTGGTGTAATGATAAATGATAATTTTTGATAACTTTCTAAAAAGTATGAATTTCAAGAGAATAATAACTTTCATCTCGTAGGTAGTTACTTGCAAGTAAAGTTTATATTTTAGGTACTATGAAATAATAGACAGCTACGAAATAATTTTATGGTAAACAACATAAATGTGTCCCAACAACAATTTTGTATAAAAAGGTTCTCAATTTAATACTTAATATACAAACATAAAGTTATCACACATTAATTAAAATAATAAAATAATACATACTCACAAAATGGAAAAAGTCTCCTGTTGACTTTATACCGAATGTTTAATAAAAATGTCGAATGTAACTAAAAAAAAAAAAAAAAAAAAAACAAATACTTTACTTTGCAAAATACCACTTTTATTTTTGAAACTGTGAGAATATTGTTTTGAACCGTTAGTTCATTTTCAAACAGAATAAAAATTACATTCGGTACATACCCTATATACTAATTTTATCTACCTATTCTAATGAAGGGGGAGTGGTATGTGATGTGGAAGTGGAAGGGGTCGGAGTAGTGGGAGAATCCGAAAGATTACATTACAAGTGATAACAGGCGAACAAACACGTGACAAAAGATTGAAACTGAATTTGACAAAAAGACAATATTACATCAAAATACAATTTTAAAGGTTTAAATTAATTATAATATTGAAAATAAAGTTGAACTGTAAATATCGGTGTAGTCATTTAAAATGTAATCGGTGTTATGTTTAATTATTTCGATTGTTTCCAGGATTGTTAACTTCTGTCCTTTGGTTGCCTCGTGTAACATTTCCCGTTCTGGTGTGTGTCCGGTGTCAATTAAATATTTGCAAATGTTTATTATTTACAAATATGGAATACCATAAAGTAACGCTCAAATCTATTAGTATTATAAAGTGTCAAATAATTTTCATATTAAATTTAAAAAAAATTCTTATTAGAATTTTCATATACACCGAACCCAAAATATTTCAAGTAGAAAAATGCAGGTAGAGCTGATTTCGATAATTTTTGGAGTTTCGTACCTTAAAAAGAAAAACGAAACCCTTATAAGATCACTCTCATGTCCGTCCATTTGTGAGATACAGAGTTTTTCTAGAGAAAACTGTATAACGTAGGACTTTGAAATTTGGCATAGTTTTAGGTCTTGATGGTGTGCACATATATCGTCAAACTAGAACAAATTTTTCTTAGAATTCAAATGGGAGGTCAATTTTTTTAGGTAGAGCTGGCTTCAGTAATTTTTGGAGTTCCGTACCTTAAAAAGAAAAACGAAACCCTTATAAGAACACTTTCATGTTAGTTATTTTAAGTATATTTCACCGCCATATAAGGAGCTTCCACATGAAATATGTCCAGAGGTCACAAAGTGAAAACAATTCACTTTGAAAAACTTCTAAGTGGAAGAGGAAGGATTGCTATATGGACCAGGCATCGCAGGTTGACGGTAAGTTAAGATTTTCATAATTTTACCGTACTTGAAACTTTAAACGCATTTTTCTCAAAACTGTGTTTTTCAAAATTTACTCCATCATATCTTGAGAACAGTTTGATCGATTCACTTGAAATTTATAGGATAGACTCAGCACATGTAAATGAATGGAGTGAACTAGAATCATCAAAATATTCCGAGTATTTCTCTTTTTTTTTCGTAACGAAATATTTGAAAAAAATCATGAAATTTGAAACTAATTTTTTCAGAAGTCTGCCAAAAGCCCAATCTACTTAATAAATCTCTAACACTGAGTAACTGACAGACAAACAATTCACAACCTAAACCGTTGGATTCAGAAGAATGAAATTTTGCATAGGGGTTCCGCATGTAACGTAAATGAGCACTAAGAATGGATTTTTGAAAATTCATCCCCTAAGTGGGTTAAATAAGGAATGAAAATTTGTATGGAAATTCGTCATTTTTGAAGTTAGAGATATTGTATAAATAGTTATTTTCGATACATATGCATAAAGAGAGGTATTCTAGTAGGCTTAAATTGGAGCACGAGTCTAAGAGACTGACGCATACACAACGAGATCAAGTGCGCTGTATACCCCCACGAGTCGTCAGGCGAGTGGGGGTAAGTGCACGAGATCTCGTTTTGTATGCGTCAGTACCATAGAACACTAGAAGCCAACTAATATAAAAAAAGTGTAATTGGCTTGGAGTCACTTGGAGATGTGTCATAGCTTAAGGCATTAGTCAGTCCGTGTCCGTCGTCGAACCCGCAGTGCATTATATGTACATTGTTACCATTGTTGGTTGAACACGTTGAACAGCTCTCTCTGGTAATACGTGTATTGCGGTAGTGTGCGTAAATACGCACACTACTAAAAAACACCAAACTAATGCACTGCAAACAGTGTGTATCTACACAAATAGGGTGGGGAGATTTACGTCATAAGCTCATTACAAGTGGAACAGAGACATAGACAATCTAGTTTGACCCCTTGGTCAGTACCTTTAGCGAGTGCCCCAGTTTAAGCCTATTGGATACCTCACTTTATGCATACGTATCGAACATAATTATTTATAACGACGGCTTCTAAAGTTTAATAGAGAGAAAAAAATTAATTATTTTTAAGTAATTTTAGAAAATAGTAGGGTTAATTTTATTTTATAATGCTATATGAAAATTTTTTTTTTATTAATTTGTAGAACGTTTTTATTGTTTTTTTTTTATTAATTTGTTGATCGTTTCCATGTTTAATTTGAATATGATTATCATTGACAAATGAATATCATTATTTTCTCGCATAGTTTTAGCTACTTGCACGCACAGTTGTACTTTCGCGCACAGTTACTGTCGTTTGTTTTACTGAACTGTCCTTTACGCCCACTACACAACGCTCGAATATTAAACTTTAGAAGCGGTTGTTATATAAAAATATGTTACTATGGCTATTAAAATAAATAATACCATATTTAATAAATTTTTAACAATAACTGACATCCTGAAATGTTGCCGATGGTAACTCCATCGGGTGGGTATACGACTAGATTTCAATATTTTCAAATGATTCTAGTTCACTTGATGCATTTAGGTTTACAAATTCAAAAACCGTTTTTTTTTTTTTTTCATAGAAGCCAATCAGCCGAAATCGTGGAGGAAGTGGGCGTCCTTTTTTTTGAGCCGAGTGTCTTTGGAGTGGTACGTTCTGATGAAGATTTTTACTTGAAATTTGTTTTACATACTCTTGAGATAGTAATAAATAAACAAGAAAAAATTCAAAGTTCTATCTTTCTATAGGTCGCCAAAAAAATTCCCCAAAAATGTTTAAAAATCAGACCGTCACACGGGGGAACTCCCTTAAAAAGTTTTCACATAGATGTTGTATTTTCTTTTTGATAAGACAACACTATGTATAAAATTAATATATAGAAATTTGTTAACTAATAATAGACTAACTGAACGTGAAACAGCAAGCAAAATGGTCATTATTAATTAACTTAATTAAATGTAATTAATATTTGTTGCACGGATACCTGAGTCATTTGAGTCACCTAACTTTGTGTAGTTGTGTACAGGTACACATTAAATGTGTAAATATTTTCTATGTACTAACGTAGTTTGTTAAAATGAGAGCTTTGTATTCCCTTTCTATAAATTCATTTGAATTTACGTTTTATGTTTATGTTTACTCCAGGGTTTTCTTTTAAATTAGGTACACACTGATTAAAATATTAATTAAAGTTTGTCTGTGAAATGGCTTCACTATATTTTACAAGTTATGAAACAAATATTCTGAATCGGTTTTATGAAACGTTTTAGGTTTTGCGAAAAAAGTCTCCGCACCCTTATATAGTTTTATCCAATCTGTTTATTCGTTTGAGCGTCGCATTCTAAGGTATTTGACTTCAAAACCTGCTCATTAAGCGAAATGGAAAAGTTGGTAGAATACTAGGGACTTCAAAACAAATTTCTATCATAGTGCCCGGCAAAAGTCTCATGATAAAAGCGGCTGAAATAGTTGAATTCGCTAATATTCTACTCATGAAGTCAAAAATATTCTAAAGCAATATACTGTTAAAAATTATAGCTCTATAAGAAAATTTTTATAAAAATGTAATATATGATTGTTATTTTAATGCTTCTGATTTAGTTGTCAACTTGTCTTTGGTTGTCTAAAAAGTCTTTGAAGGCCACGTTTTTGAACATGGATAATTGATAACTTTTTTTAAGTACTCATTGAAATAAACACAGATGTATATAGGTTTTCATGATGCACGCTTGGAGATCAATTTCTTTTGGGGGAGCAAAAAAAAAATGATTTCTTAAAATACCTTCATGTGTCGAACATTGCTAGAAATAGGTCTTAAAATTAAGTTGAAATTCGTTTCACCATTTTTTATTTTTAGATCCATTTGTGAAATATTAAACTACAGAGTGAATTTTTTTGAAAAATTTTGAAGTGAATGTTAGGTGACTAAATAATTTTCTTCATGTGAAAAGGACAAATTTCAAAATATACGTACACCGAATTTGTTATATATTTTATAATATACATTTCCTTTTAAAAGTTTCATATATTTTCCTTAAGAAGTTTTCTTTTTGAAGATTCAATATTCCAATACTAGAAATATAATATTTTGTGAGGTTTATTTTCAAATATTATCTTACCTACTTGGATACTATCAATATAGAAAGATGGGTAGATATCCATTTTGGCAACGTATCTTAGCGTTGGTAGAAATATATTTTTATTTAAAAATAAATATTAATGTTTCATACGTACACTACCTATCAAAATAGTGATTCTATAAAGCGAAATAGAGCGTAATCGGTGTTTTTGAGAGTTCAAAAACGAAAAATGAATATTTATTTGATATGAAAAAATCTGTGAAGAGCAAGTCGTAATTGGATTTGACAGTTTTGAAGGAAATAAACTATTATATTGTTTATAGCAATTGTTATAAACCTCATTTTCAATGTTAATCATTTTTGATTTCAAATTTTCTTGAACGATAAGGATGGCGACAGCAGTTTTTAAGCATTTTTTATATACTGTTAAATTCGTGGTTCACTAAAGTTTTCTTTGACACCCTGTACGATGGTTTTCCACTTTCAACCTTTCAGGCTACTCCCCGGAATTGTCCCCGGAATCAATATTTTTACATGGAATAATTTTAGAGAAAATCAACTGTGACGAGCGCTCCGTTTTGCTAATTTTAGTGCGGAACACTAAAAAGTAACTCAAAGTCGTTAATAAGTTTTATATTCGAAAGAATAATTGCTTTCTTGTTTTTTGATAGCTTTTTACTTCTTTTTTTTTCTTTTTTTTAGAGAAAAATTTTATACTTTTTGTTATTTCTCGTGGCTCTTGTCGTGTAGGGGAGACCGGATCAAAACCATATAGCTAAGGATTTAGGGTTGTAGATCATTCATTTGAAAAGATAAATGTATGAAACCAACGTTTATAACTGGTCAGTTTCATAAGGAACATAGTCATATAAACATATTTTGGATAATTACAATTTTAAACAAAAATAACACAAAAAATTGAAACCATTATTTAATACGGTTTTACCCCAACACATGGACAAAATCGTATACCATACGCGACACCGAAAAAATTGATTTAAATCGTCTTAAGCCTTTGCGTGTTGAAGAACCCAAATCCCACTTTTTTGTTTGAATTTGTTGACTCAATCTTGTATAATGTTAATTTTTATACCTGACATTTTCGAACAGTTTTGAAGTACCTCATGGTTCGATCAAAAACAGCTTCAACGGCTTTTCTAATGTTATTCTAATCCCATTTATTTCACCAGTAGTAGTCCTTTTATGATTACGTGGCATCTTTTTACAATTAATATAAAACTAATAAACAAATAAAACAATTAGTTTATTCATATTCATACATCTAATTCAAAATTGTATATAGGCCGGTTTTACCCCGTACGGTTTTGACCCGGAGACCTATGTATAAACATATAACTCACTACTACATATGCAAATTGATTTCGCCGGTACAAATATTGTAAATTACGAGTAAATACACACATTTTAACATAACTGATTGCACACTAACTTGTAATACACATAAACTTAACTATTTTTACTTGAATTTTCACAAAAATAAGATCAACTCCACCGAAAAACACCCAAAAAGAAATATTTTGAAAACGTTCGTGCTTACCGTTACAAGTGTTTGTTGACAAATAGCTCTCATTGGTGGACGTTGTTGAGCGGCTTTCGTTCCGGAAATTTTAATTAATAACGAAAATAGACCTACTATACTCTTTTACCCTGGTATACGATTCTGTACCGGTTTCCCCTACAGCCGAAAATTATTTTTTTCGCAGAATTATATGTATAAGCATATTATTTGTTTTAAATAATTTAACTTTCTTTTCCAATACCTGTGGGTAAGGTTTTTTTTTTTTTTACAAAAAGCAAAAGGGATATTCAAATTAAAAAATTAAATTACCCAGATTTTCAATAGTACTAGTGTAAAAATTATATATGGAATCAATAGATAATTTACGATTGAAAGAACATTACTATGTATAATCAGAAGCAACGAAGTTAAAAATCATGCCTCATTTCATTTAATAACATCTTGAATTTAATTTCCGTTTTAAAATGAATCGTATGTTTTCTGAGATAGTACGAGATAAGTTAAATAAGCAGAACTACGTACGACAGACTACATTATTTTAGAATAAAATCAAAATTCATTCAATTTCTAGATTTAGGATTACGATTTAATTACACTTTCGAATCCGAATATTAATGTGACCATAACCTAAGGTCTTTTATTTTGTTGTACATAGTTAACTGAAATACGGTTTCCTCTGATGTTGGCACGTTAATTTAATCGTTATATATGTAAAAATGTTTACATAAATCTAGTTAATTTTGTAACAGATCTTTGCTAAATATTCCAGTACGGCTGCACATCTAAACAATGTGCAGTCGTAAATATACATTCGGTACGACTTATGAAAAGCATCGTACTGATACACGCATTGCCTGATAGAAGTTCACCATTAAAGGGAGATTCGCCAAAAAAGCATCAAAAATCGACCTTTTTTATTTATTATATTTTCTTTTTCTTTTACAAATACTTAAAGATTTTATTAAAAAACTAAATATACAACATCGTTTCTACACGGAGAAAAAAATCATATAATTTTTGTACAGAAAATTTCAGAAAAATTACCATGCTCTCTTATAATGCGTGCGCGATCCACGACCAAAGTAAAAAATATTTTACGATCATGTAAATATTATTAACTCGACAATTCCCAAGCCGCGATCTATCGACAAAATATTCTTATTTTGTGCGAGTTTTTATCTTTACACTCTAAGAAAAAAGGGTCAAAAACGTGTAAAATAACTTAAATTTAGAGCAAAATTACTCCTCGCTCTGAAAATATGCACTATTATTTGTGTAATATGAAAAAATTGGTGTATTTTTATATAATTTGTGTATAATTACTGTTTTTTTTTAACATTACACAAATAAAGGTGTAACTTTGGATTTTTACAACGCTTTTGGTTTATTTTTACACCACTAAATAGCAAAACCCATGCGCGCGCATATGAGTTTATGTATTTTAATATTATCTGTTATTGGATTGCTGTAATATTTATACGTACATAAGTAATATTCTTAAAGGTTAAAAATTATGTGTTCAAATTAGCTGAATTAAACAAAAGTATTTTTTGATAGAATATATAGTTAATATAATTATAACGTGTATGATAAATTAATCTTTAAATATGTTACAAAAACAGTGTTATAGCGGTGTACTGATGTTTTGTTTTTTTTTATATGCATTGTGTAAAATGGATTCTGGAATAATGTGCAAAGAATACTGTAATATAAATTTGTTTGTTTCCAAAATGCTGTCCTGATGATACATTTAAAATATTTCAGGTAAGTTATTTTTTTTAATTTTGCTTCATACAAATAGTTATGTAATTTGATAAAAGTTTATTTTACAATTTGACTAATAATTTATTTTGTGGGGCTCTCAATTTCTGTGAAAATTAAAACATCTACAATTCAGATATCTTTTAACACACTGACAGGGGGTAATAATGTCACAATAGATCGTTCTGAAGTTAGACTATCGTATGTAAGGTTTTTATTAGGTTTCGTTATTTTAGCTGAGGTTATGTAATTTTCGGTATCGATAATTTTCGATAAGGAAAACTATAATATCCATTAAAAAACAAACCTAAGAAAGACCTTACATATGATAGTCCAACTTCAGAACCACTTATTGTGACATTATTTTACCCACTATCAGTGTGTTAATAGCAAAAATTAGTGTATATAAACTAGTATGTAATTTAAGAGGGTGACTCACCCCCTCTCCAATGTTGCTCAAACTCAATTTTGAATTCGAGAATTTCATTTCTACGTTATTCTAATTGTCTTAAGCTATTTTCCATGAAGTACTCCTTGAAATACCCAAATTGTACGACTATTCGACAGAGTCACCCTCTAGTTAACTACCCCTAGACTTAATATTAGGGCATTGAGCAAAAACAGGTCAATTAGATTTTTTGACGTAGATTTCAAATCTGTAAACAAAATTTTTATATTGTTTATTTTTCACCCCCTTTTTGCAAAATTAACCCCCAAATTTTAACCCCCAACCACTCCTGTTGATGTAATATGAACAAATTGCATATCAATAGATAGCTCTTTAAAAAAGAGCAATATCGCCAATTTAAACTTTTTCTCTATCTCTTACTGTTTTCGAGATATTTGAAAAATTAAATTTTTACCCCAATTTTTGGAGGGCGATTTCACCACTTCAAACCGTTTTTCCGCAGATAAAAAAAAATACGTGTCCCTTAGTTTTTAGTATTCTACAATATATTTAAGTTTCATCGAAATCGATAGGTCCGGCTTCGGGACCTTTACTTGTTAGTGCGTGTCAAGAACACGCACTTAACGAATTTTTTTTTTTTTTTTGCTTTACAGTAATATAAATTCATAACAGGTTTAAATTGAAACGACGCGACGTATGGAAATCGAGTTTTTTAAGTAATAATAACAATGGTAATAATAATAATGGAATTTAACGTTCGTTTTTTAGACAATGGTATGTAACGGACGTCACTCACATCATTATTTCTCAACTTTTTCATGATGATATGGGCGGAGAACAAGAAAAGCGGTATAAAGATTTGGCAGGTGTCTGTTTGCAACCATCTTCTTAAGGACGATGTCGATATTCATCTAGAATTACAATGCGAAATAGCAGAAAACTTTCACCAGCATATAACCGGTTACGGAATTCAAACCCTCAGTCTACCAGTTCGGAAGTGCCAGTGCCTAAGCAGGCCGGGTTACTTTGCTGGTGAGTTTTTTAATCAAAAATTTAATATCTGTACATTCATTAAAATAACCTAAAAGTAATTGTGTAGCAAAAACGAAATTTTCTTAATTTTAAATTGCTGTGAAATAGTTATTGAAAAAAGAAAAAATAAATAAGCAAAAATGGTTATAAAATTAAGTAACCCTTATTTTCTGATTTGTTTAGAAATCAAAATTGGTGAAGACATCTGTGAAACCGTAGCATACATTTTCCCTGAAGTTCTAGTAATTGCAAGAGTCAGCAGAATATTGGGCGGAGGACAGGAAAAGCGGTATAAGGATTTGGTAGGTGTCTGTTTGCAACCATCTTTTTAAGGACGATGTCGATATTCATCTGGAATTGCGATGGGAAATAGCAGAAAACTTTCACCAGCATATAACCGGTAACGGAATTCAAACCCTCAGTCTACCAGTTCGGAAGTGCCAGTGCCTAAGCAATCCGGGTTACTTTGCTGGTGAGTTTTTTAATCGAAAATCTAATATCTGTACATTCATTAAAATAACCTAGAAGTAATTGTGTAGCAAAAACGAAATTTTCTTAATTTTAAATTGCTGTGAAATATTTATTGAAAAAAGATAAATAAAATAAATAAACAAAAATGGTTATAAAATTAAGTAATCCTTATTTTTTGATTTGTTTAGAAAAAGGAATTGGTGAATACATATGTGAAACCGCAGCTTACATTTTCCCTGAAGTTCTAGTAATGGCAAGAGTCAGCAGAATATTGGGCGGAGGACAAGAAAAGCGGTATAAGGATTTGGTAGGTGTCTGTTTGCAACCATCTTCTTGAGGATAATGTCGATATTCATCTGGAATTATGATGGGAAATAGCAGAAAACTTTCGCCAGCATATAACCGGCTACGGAATTCAAACCCTCCGTCTACCAGTTCGGAAGTGCCAGTGCCATAAGCACGCCGGGTCACTTTGCTGGTGAGTTTTTTAATCAAAAATCTAATATCTGTACATTCATTAAAATAGCCTAGAAGTAATTTTGTAGCGAAAGCGAAATTTTCTTAATTTTAAATTGCTGTGAAATAGTTATTAAAAAAAGAAAAAAATAATAATCAAAAATGGTTATAAAATTAAGTAACCCTTATTTTCTGATTTGTTTAGAAACTGGAATTGGTGAAGACATCTATGAAAGCACAGCATGCATTTTCTGGGAAGTTCTAAGAATGGCAAGAGTCAGCAGAATATTGTTTTTCTTATATTTAAGTATTGTTTAGTTAATTTTCTTAAACTATATTTTTGATATGATGTAACTAGAATTTTAATCCATAAGTTTTTAATATTATCATTGTAATCTAATTAGAATTAAATTTTTTATAAGATATTGCTTAAATAATTGTGTCTACAAAACGTAAGCATTGTAAAAAAAAGTCATATCTCAAAATTTTGACCAGTTTAATTGGCAGTTACACTGCAAAATAAAGATTACCTATGTTCATGAAAGCAAGTAAACGTTCATAATAAAACTTTTATAATCTTACTTTTTTGGAGTGTTTATTTTAAAATTTACCAAAAGAATTATTATTTTATCATACGACACACTTATATAGAAATTTAGACATAATAAGCAAAATATTTAACATCTCGAATCTTTTTGTATATAATTCCAAATTATTCTATACGTCATATTATTATAAATATTTATGCAAAAAAACCATCAATAATCTTTTTTGATTCGTTATTTTCAATTAAGTTGAATCAGTTTATTTTTTTCAGCACAATTGAATCACTGATACTGATTCAGTTGAATTGAATCAGAATGAGTGATTCAGTTGGATTAATATTACACTTTTCTGGGTGTAAACATTACTATATAAGTGTGTAAAATTACATTTTCAGGTGTACAGGCGTGGTTTAAAAATACATTAATATGATGTAATTTTACGTTTAACTGCGCACTATTGCGAACTGAATGTGTAAAATTACATCTTGTTGTGTAGTTAATACACAAATAAAACGTAATCTATTACACACCTGGACCGTAATTTTACGTACGACATGTGTAAAACTACACATATGAGTGAGTAATAATTACACCATGATGGTGTATTTTTCACCTTCGTACATTACGGTTTGTAATGTTACTGTCATTATAGAAGGCATTTAATTGCCTCCTATAATAGTAGTAAAACGGTACATTTTTTTCTTAGAGTGTAGGTACTCAACATATAAAAAATAAATAATTGAAAAAAAAAATACCCTTCATTTTTTTTTTAAATGGCGTGTCAATTATAGGTCATACGGGCCGTTATTTGTAATATGAACTGATAAAACGGTATGAAATGACCGGCAAAAAATCACTTTCATTATAAGCTTGATTCTTAAATAATAATTTGTTATAACAATATTAACAGTACCCACTTTCTAGACATTTTTATAACAGCGAAAATACAACAAGATACACTCACGTGCAATAAAACAGCAAATCGTTTGAAACAACAGAATTAATTTGACCGTTAACATAACTTCAGTGTTGCCAAATTAAAACCATGAATACTACTAAGTATTAACATTATAGTCGTAACACATTTATTTTTAAAATTTGTTATATTGTCTGTAAAAAAAAATCACAAATCACTGTCACCTAGAGGTGACACTGGGAATTCCCGAGTTAAATTGAAACTTAAAAAGTATTAGTCATGGCTTCATAAAAATTGTTGTGCTAGCATGGTAAAATTTAATGTGCTAACACAACTTCTATCACACTCATGCATGTATGTTATAGTTTAATTTTTGTTGTTGTACTCTTTTATTTGCGCATCTGACCCGCAACCTTATGTTGGTTGGGCTGTACGGGCTGTACGCACTGAGGAACAATATATGATGCATACAAAAATGATTAACAACAATATATTCTAATACTGAAGATAGTGAAGTAACAAACTGATGAATTAAACGGTGACAGTCCGTCCTGTAAGGCAGTGTAATGAATACTGCTTGCTGCTTGTAAGACAGTCTAATGAATCAAGGTGCTTGGTCCGACCAAATTGGTCGTGTTGGTCGTCACACAACTCACCAGCCTGGCTATATGACTTGCATGTATGAGTGGGGTACATTTCAACAGCGTTGATACCATCGTTTTCTTTCTTTCTTTCTACTATTAGCAGATAGCATTTGAATAATTATAAGACGACATAGTAATTTTTGTAAGAAAAAAATTAAAAAATATTTTTCTGCCGGGAATGGAACTTTTTACTGTGCTGTTTTACAAATTTTACGGAGCTAATATTACGGAAAGAATATTCTGTCCTTTAAATTTTCTATGATTAATTATAATTTTTATATTTTTACCGTACAAAATTGAATATGTTGGCCTTTTACACGTCGATTGTAGTGCTGAGCACAGTAATTTTTCTATGAATTTTCTCTCTGTGTACATGTCTTGAGATTACAAAAAATTTTATTTATTTTTTTTTAATTTAAAAATGAGCTGAGTATAAATAGCTTTGAAGTCAACACTGCGAGATTTTTCCATCTTGATGGTTCCTCGTGTTCTGAAATCCCCAGTGAACTAAAATAAAAAAATCAAGAATTTTGTGAAAACATACAGTTATGGCACTAACTAGGATCTTTTAAATTGAACTATTAGTAAAGGGCATGCACTAAAATGCCCATAACTTTTTGATTCTAAGGAACATAATTATGAAGAAAAGAAATCGATTTCTTTTTTTAAGCGAATCTCCCCTTAAGACTGAATTGAAAAAATTTTGTTTCTTATCAAAGTATCGTGTGAATTGTATTAATCGTGCAAATATCATATCTTGTACATTGTGCGTTTTGAATCATTTTGGTGTGCAATATATTGTCTACATAAGCGAATGAATTAGTCAGGCTATTCTGTAGTTCATTCCAGTCTGGAAGAACAAAAGCATTTATGTTACTTTAATTGATAAACAGACAGTAATAATTGAAAATAAATATTTGAATTGAATAAAGGATAGTGTGAAATTAAACTATGGGGAATGCTTCCAATACCTCTGTTTAAACGATGTGTGTCTCACTCTGTGTGGTTTTTTTCAGTAAAGGACCCTCCACATTCTCGCCGAGGTTTGACGAGGTTCCTCGCCGAGTTCCTCGCTGAGGTTGGTTGAGGCGTATGAATAGCATTATAACACCAACCGCAAGGCACAACGAAATGACCCTTTACATTCTCGTACTCGGCCAACCTCGGCGAGAATGTGGAGGGTCCTTATGTGTTGTGGAAGGTGCTTCTTTTTACAGTGATAGAACTTTTAATAGGAATATCTATGATATCAAAAATATCATGTGACAGCCGATCGGGTATTTCTATTCAATAAAGACGGAAATTTTTCATGAATATTATGTAGTTTAATATCCCAACAAATTTTACAAATTGCGGAAATTTGTTCCTCCATTCTGTGATTTTGGTCGTTATGTGAAGATCTTGATTTGTGATGACAAGCCAGCAATAACTGACGTTTTGGAGGAGAGTGTAACTCGTGTTACTGTTGAATTAAGACCGTAAATATTTTCGCAAATTATCTTTCAGTAAATAAATAATTTTTTATTACTCATGTGGGGAAAGTACTAACTTTTCGCAAACATTTTTGTACGCAAAATAGCTGTTTGCTCACTGTACTTTTCCGACATACTTTTTTGAATGCGGAAAGTAAACTTTCCGCACGAAAATTGACAATAAAATACGCAAAATTTAATCAAAACACGCAAAGCCGCCTCTTGATTTTTCATTTAATAAATATTTCATAAAAATTTCTATAGAAACCACCAACAAAGTAATTTAAACAATATTTAATTCAGAAAAAAGACGAACACTCAAAAATATTATTTTAAAAAGTAATAAAAAATAGTAAAAATAATAGAAAAATTTATGTGAAATTCGTAATAAAAAATAGTATGTGCAACTCGTGCGGGATTGTTGATTGCTCACTCGAGCGAATGAGCGCACTCACTACGATCGTGCGCTCAACTTCACTTTCGTGGGCAATCGACAATTTCCCGCCCTTATTGTACAATATATACGATTACCTAGGGATGTTATGGATATGAAATTTCGGATACGGATACGGATACGGATATTTAAAAACATTTTTTTCGATTTCGGTTTCGGCTACAGATATATAATGATATTGGATAATGTTTCGAATACGGTTACGGTTACGGATAATTGCTTTTAGTGAACATTTTTTTTTTGGGGAAAATGGGGAAAATTGTACCGAAAAAAGTGAACACCCAACACGAATCAACAAAAATCTATTAAAAGAAGTTCATGCAGCAAAAATTTTCTTCGATTTAATACAGTTTTCCAATGGCAGTTGTCTGTTATTATCCGAAACAAATCCGAAACTTTTATTTTCGGATACGATTTCAGTTACGGATAATTAATTATTTCGGATATCCGGTAGTTTCGGTTACGGTTACGGATATCTATAACATCCCTACTATTATCTATTGACTTCCATTTCAATTATTCGTAGGTGTTTAATTACAATTTAAACTTCTGTTACTCTAAAAAAGCATTGTAGCATTCTGAACGAATCAAAAGCAATTTTATTCATTTTATATAAACATATAATATTTTCCGAATGATGTAATGGAAATACAAAATTGAATTTCGTTATCAATTAATTAATATTTTAAATATACAAGGTGATCCAGAGTTTATAGTACAATTAAAAATAAGGATCCCTTTCTATATATCCTTTTTTTCAATGGAATGAAATGAATACCAATTTTTTTCTAAGCATTTTCCAAACAATTTTAGATAACGGACTGATATTTTAGGGGTGCGTATTTGACATTAGGATAATTAAATTTCTGTTAAAATTTATTCCATCACTTATGATTTAGTGATGATTTTGCCTGGTACGTGTAAGTTATTATGTACCGTAAAACCGTCTAGACCCGGACACTTTGCACCAATCTTCAAAGTAAATAATTTCTACATTAACCTGCAACAATAAACATTTGTTCTTGACGTCATTAGAGAGAGAAAAACATCCTCTAAACAGCTGTACCAATAAAAACTACGGATTTCAACATTTATTATCTCATTTTACAGGATTATTATCCTACAGTTTTTCAAAGAAATAAAATGTGTGTCTAACTTAGACATGTAATTTTCGTCATAATTGTCATATTGTTTTAGTTTTGATATGTATGTGTTCAGAATTTTATCGCGCATCATTTAATGATGTTTGAAGTTATATTCGATGTATACAGGGTGTAAAGTAAATAAGTTTCATCCTTTTGAGAGATGGTTTATCTCGGTGTAAAATTGCCGAAGACATAAAAATTTTTTCGGAATTCGCTATCTGAGAAAATCGCATCCCAGCCAGCTCATCGTTTAATATGAATTTCTCTGAATACGCCTCTGACCAAACTAAAATTATTCGCACCCTGTATAATAAAAATTTTTTAAAAATAAAAATAATTTTTTTTTTTTATTTTACGACAATATGTAAACATCTGCCGACTTTTGAATTGATTAGGTACTGTATAGTAAAAAAAAAACCGAACACTGTTTTTCATAAATTTTGGTTAAAATATGTTTGAAATATTTTTGTGGGTTTTTATTTCACAGGACGTTATGAATATTGCAAGAACCGTAACTGTGGTATTGTTGCATTTCTTTAATTACAAATATTTAGTTGCATTACTTTAATTACAAGTATTAATTTAATTAAAAATTACACTTGAATTTTTAAACAAACCAAAATAAAAACTTTCCTTTAACTGTCATAAAACATTGTTATTAATATTGTTGGTACACAACACAGATTAAAAAGTGAATTTTTATTCATAAGTGAGTAACTTTAGCGGAAAACTGTAACAGAGAATTCCAAACTTCGGCATTAATTATCATTATTGTAAAATTATTTTACCAAATTTGTTCTATTATACCAACAAGCTGAAACAAAACACATTTAAATAATAATTTATGTACCTGCGACACACATCAAAATAAGAGCACCAATAATAATAATAAGATACTATAAACATACATAATTATGTATGTAAGCAAATAAACAGTAAGGTAAATGTCCCAAATTCCGACACTTTAAGGAAGAACTAAACATATTTTCCTAGAATAATTTAAAATTCGTTTCTAGGAAAAAATATTTTCCTAGAATAATTTAAAAGGCTCAAAGTCTTTTGTCAACAACCAGACCAAAATTTTTACTTTAGATAAATTATCACTTAAGAAAAATAGAAAGATAAAATACAAAAAATAAGAATTTTTGTACTACTGAAATGACACATAATTTCGACATCTAGACTTAGCTCTAAATTCAATACCTTTGTGAACTTATTTTCGTGTTTTTAAATTCAACAGTGTCCATAATTTTGACTATAAACGCTTTAGCTCAAATAAAAAAGAAAAAAAAAATTGATAAAGATGCATTTAACCTTTAACCGGTAAGGTGATGTCTGTGAGTCGTATACAAAAATATTCTTTTTTGTTAACTGAACGTTTGTGTATTCTTTTATGATTTAGGGCAAATTTTACCCTGCTGGCGTAAGGGGAGTGGTCTCCAGTTTTTGGCTATCTATGTTACCAGCCCGCGGTATATTAATCTGTTGATGTCTCTCAGACATCACTTTACCGTGATTATCATAAAAATTCACCTTACCGGTTAAGGGTTAAGTATAATTTATTGAAAAATTGCTTTATTTATTACACGTACATATTAGTTAATAATGTACTTTTCCAATTTCTGCTAATATAAAAATCAGTACTGTTTTGTTGTATATTTCGCAAAATAACTAATTGATCATTAATTTTAGTACAATATTTGTTAAAAATAAATCGAAATATACAAAAGGTAGTATTACCTAATGTTCATAGATATATCTTTGATATACAAAACGAACGTTTTAAAAGCAGAATTTTTTTAAATTCTTTAAAATAATATAAAAGTTTGATTTTAAGACACTGTCTGATTTTGGGTCATTTACCTTATCTATTGATTCATTCAAATTGATAAATATTCCTTTTCAGTTCACAGCCTCTGTGGTTCCCAGTGTGTCAAAATCGTCAAAACATTTTTTTTTAAATAAACAATTGCAGACATACATATGTACTTGGGGATTCACAGACCATCATGATATCATCAATTCATCACATCAACCATCGATAATCGAGGAGTTGGCCAAGTGCGTATTTAACACACATTAAGCCGAGTTGCTGAGTTATTTGCGTTTTTGTATTTTTGGGGATAAAATACATCGCATCGCATATTTTTTTACGGTTTACTGTGAAAATAAATAAATATATTTGTACTTGTGTTACTTAAGGGTCAATTAAGTGGTAATTGGATTCCTTACAAACCTCATGGACTTTGAAATACAATATTTCTGAAACGAGGTATAAAAAGTTGTTAAAAGAACCTTAACTTGATTTTAAAAGATTTTTCTAATGATATGCTGCAAACAGTATACATATAATTATTTTTGAAGGAATTTACGAAAAAGATTTTTCAGCATTTCTCTTAATAATTTTGATTTGAATTTTTGGAAATGTTATCTAATATCAGAATATACTTTGACGTAAAATTTCACTTACTGAGTGTACTAAAATTGTTTATGCCCAATTTTAAATACGGAAGATAGGTACCATAAGAAATTAAGAAAGAAATTGTTTTACTGACGGTTAATTGAGATATCTATCTGTAGCATGTATTATATTTGCAAAATTTCTTCGGAACCCTAATCTTTGAAAATTATTTTTTAAAAAGCCATAAACATAATATATTTATGACCTGTCAAACTGGATATATTTATGTGTTTTGGAAACACTAGTAACCTATTTATTTTATACATAAGTATGAATATGTATTTTTAGTTGTATGTGTATGATTGCCGATTGGTATTCCGTATTCGTATTATTTTATTATCATTTTATCAATAATAAAACAGTACATTCTTCCTTATTTTTTTAACAATACAGGTACTGGTCTAAGCTGTTTTAAACTGTTGCATAACTGTGTGAAAATAAATTAGCGATTTATAATTTCTTTAAATCAAAGTATTAAAATTAAAAGTGTGTGTATGTGCGTGAATAACAAACCAATTGTATATTTTAGAAATGTTTTAAAATTTAATTGTTGTGTCATAATCTCATAATTCATAAATACTTCAACTTGACGTACTTGCTCTGAGATAGTCAGGTACAAAAGTTTATCTCAGCAAAAAAACTTTATCAAAAATTAAATAATGTATTGATATTCTTCAGTTATTATATTTGTATACCACTTTTTTTTTGTATTTCCGCGCGCTTATGTTGTAGCAATTTAAAAGAATTGTTGAAAAAATGTTGTAAAAACGTAGTAAAATGATGTTTTTAAATTATATTTCAAAATCGGCGTGGTCAATAATTTTTATTTCTTATTAAATATGGTTTGTAACTTTGTATTAAATAACATTCAATTTTTATCAAATTCCTTTGACACGTTTTCATTTTATTCTAAAAAAATAGAATTTTCCCATAAGAACCCGTGTTAAAATTACAAAACTTTGAAATCGTTTTTCTCAAAATTGGGGTGGTCAATTTTTTTTTCGGTAAGGGCTCGTATTATTGGTATTGGAGAAAATAAATATCTAGTGAACTTTGTTAAATTTCCAAATAATTTAATGAGATTTGACGAAATCGATCTATTTGATATGTGACGTAAATTGTCTCATTAAAAATTATGTTTAAATTTTTATGGACACTACTGTATAACTATTTTCACAAGATTCCGTAAACAAGCAGGTAAAAATATTTTGTTGACAAAAAAATTTACATTCAAAAAAGCAAAGGAAAAAAATGACAAGTAATCAGAGCCTGATTAAGTTTTTTTTTCTAGGGGCCATTTTTTAACACGTTTTTGACAACCGAAAATTTCTGAAATGAAACTTGATCGGTAAAATTTAACTAGCAATACTTAATTAGTAGACTGAGACCTTTCTCTCCTGCAAATTATGAAACTTATTTACTTTACACCCTGTATATAAAAAAATACATGATATATACATATATCCGGTTAGACCCGGACACATCAGTTTATTACACTATGGCCGCGATTCGCACTGGCTGTAACTTCCACTATCCATACGTTATATTCCCGCCAGAATTACGCGGTTTATGCCTCCTTCTGGTGTCATATCGCATGTTTACTTCATAGAGAGGCATACTATACATTAACCCCTCTCCCTTCGCACAAAGTGTTTTGAAGCCTTTGACAGGTTCAAAGAGATCAGGCGATATAAAACACTGTCCTAACCCCGACGGGAGAGATTAGTTTCCATGTTATTACATTATTTAAGTAAGTGCCGGGTTAAGACTGATTTAGGGTATAGACCCGGACACTTACTAATTATTTTTTTATTTTTACTTATAATGAAACAAATGGGTCAGGGATATAACAAATAATATACACTCTTTCTAATGGTTATACTTTTATTGGTGATATCTATGACGGAAACATGTATAAACATAAAATTAACCAAAGAAATGTAAAAAAGTGTCCGAGTCTAGACGGTTTTACGGTATGTAATTTTTTTAAATTACAAGCAAACTGCAAAATTCTTAACAATATGATTCTCAAGACTATTCCACACAAAAAAGTACATCTGTTACATTTAAAAAAAAAGAAAAACAATACCATTTTCGAGGAATTTAAAGTATAAGTATCTATCTGATAATTATCCGTTAATCGTAAGTGATGAAATAAGTGGTATACTTTAACCATCTGGAATGACTTTTCAAGAGGGTGTTGTTAGTGATCATAAACTTTTAAAAAGTTAAATAATTTTATTGCTTGCAACAAATACCACCCTCTGTTCTCTACAATTGTGCTTAAATATATTACCTGTTTTACGAGTGACGGTTTCTTTTAACACTTACATAGGTAAGTAGATAACCGGCCGCGAACAATACTTTGTTGCGACAATGATTATTGCCGTAATTGAAAAGTCATCCAATTTAAAGATAGTTAAAGTATACCATAAATTTAATTAGCCTACTATTGACATGAACCCCTAAAATATGAATATACTATACAAAAGCGTTTAAAAAAGAATAGTTCTCATTTCATCCTTTTACATTCCACCTCTTTACTTTATCTCTATTATTATTATTGAATTTCGTAATAAAAGTATATATACAAAGGTAGTATTATTTTTGAACCTACTATCAGCTCTACCAATTACGGTACAAAAATTTGGACCACTCTGTATATGTAAGTAGACATGAATATTATCAATTGTTTTTCATCAATTCTCATAATTTTCTTGAATGCAATGGACTAGAAACAAATAATGATTGAAAAAAAATTTTAAAAAAATGTAAAAATTAGGAAAATTTTTATTAGGTATGTTTTAAAATTAGGTTAACTATATATGTAGAACCGCTATAGTCTTACTACTTTCGATACAGAACCGCTGTAACCTTACTACTACTTTTGGTATAGAAATTTGATAGATAAAATTAGAGATAAATCGATCTTGACTAACGATAGGTCCGAAGTAAAATTTTATTATCTTTAGTCTTGAAAAAAATATTCTTGTAGATACGATGTTAATAGTTTAACTGATAAATTAATAAGGTAACTGCGGGTAAAAAAAGCCTAGCTAAGGGAGGTCTTAAACAAAATGAAAAATACAGCAGATAGTCAACTTTTTTATTAATAATCAATATATATAAATTTTAGTGAATATTATTTTCGGTTTCTAGGGACCTCAGAACAAATTTCTGCCATAGTCCGGGGCTCAAGTCGCGTCATGACAGTGGCTGTAATAGCTGAATTCCATTCCGGAAATTCGCTAAAATTAGACAGAAACAATAAAATACACAAATCACTGACAACTCAATAAAACTCTAACACAAAATAAAATACCCCCAAACGCTTAAATTAAGACAAATATAAAGAAAACTACAAAATGACACTGACCCTTGGAATCCCCCTTGGATGTATTCTGGCCGACTCTGGTCAGTCGCCCCTAGGGCGACCCACCTTTATTGCTTCTATTGACTACTATTATTTACCAATGACTGTCTCCATATTTTACTACCGAACGTCTTATTTATACGGAATTCACCTGTTCGATTCACTGAGCCAAACAATTTTACGACACCGACATTTTACAAAACGTACACACGTTGTAAGAAAAGGTATCAATCTGTTTTCAGGGTTATAATTTCCTCATTCTAATATAAAAAGGAAAATTTTAATTAAAATTTATTTGCTAAGAAATTTAATAGTGTCTTCAAAATTATTTTTCATCTCCTTATTATATTACATACAAATAAAAGCCTTTATTCGAAAATATCAATTAGAATATTCTATTCTTAAAATATTCATAAATAGGTAAATATTACATTATTAAATTCTAAGTTTATTATTTAAGTGTATTCAATATGATTACTTATTATAATAAATATAAATTTTAATATGTAAAATGATTTCATCCCGCCTAAACTTTCTATGTTACTAGGCACTATTTTCACGTACAAACCGTTTAATATTTAAATGTTATTAAATTCAAATATCTGTTATAATATGCCATAAACGTTATTATTATTATTATCATCAAATAATATTAATGTTTGAAAGTTTATATCGCCATAATAATTATTATATACTTATTATGGCCGCAAGCTCAAAAGACCTCTAGAAACTGAGGTGAGGGGAACACAAATTGTATTATTTCCATAGTTACCAACCAAACCAACTAATTATGTTTCTATATGAGTGAGTAAGTAAACTTTTATTTATTAATATGAGAGACAAAGATAATTGCAAATGTAGATAAAAAAGTTCTTTTTAGCTTGCGCCCATAATATGTATAGAATGAATCATTTAAACTGAAATGTATACCTTTAAAAAGATTTAACAAGGAAAGTGTTTTGGTACTACTCCTTCTCTCGTCCCTCCGTCGATTTCGTTCAAATTTTGGAAGTCTTTTTATCTACCGAATTTTGCACTAAATTTGTTTTTATTATTTTGAAAATTCTGATCTTAATATTAACACAGACAAAACTGAAGAAATGAAAGTAGACTGTGCTTATATTACACCCATTAACGTCCACTCAAAACCTATAAAACGAACCAATAAGTTTTGTTATTTAGGAGCAATTATACCAGACAATGACGGTACCAGTGATGATATTTGTAACCGAATATACAAAGCGAAAGCTGCTTTTTCAGCTTTAACAAAAGTCTAGAAACATAAAAAATTTGCTGCAACCACCAGGGCCGAATCTAGGGGGGTAACCGGGGCATGTACTACAGGGCACCTCCGTAAGTGTTGACGGGCGCCAGAATGTTGAATTTATCAAAATGCGAATTTTAATTTTTCTCATTTTCTCGGGGAGGGCGCCAACAACAAAGTTTGCCCCCCTCCCTCTAATAATTTTTGTAGGTGTGGTCCTGGCAACCACCAAAATATGAATCTTCAAAAAGAAATATCCTGTCCTTATTTTATGGTTCTGAATCTTGATTCACTACTAGCTCACTTTTACAAAAGTTACAGTGTTTTGTTAATCGATGCCTAAGATACATATTTAATACTAGCCGTATACCCGATGAGATTTCCCATCGGCAACATCTTTTTATTAGGTATTCACTGCTCACCTTCAATGTTTTTCAAAAGCCTAAATACCAGTTTCCACGTTTCTAATTTAAAAAATGACGAACTTCCCATACGAACTTTCATTTCCGGTTTAGACCCTTAAGGAATGTATTTCCAGAAACGTTAGAAGCCTAAACATCAATCTTCCTATTTTCTGTACTAAATTTCGTCCTTCTAAACCCAACAGTTTAGGCGGTACGTTGTCTGTCAATCAAGTGTGTAAAATATTATTTATTTGAATAGTCATAGTAACATATTTTTATATACCTAACTTCAAAAATGACGAATTTCCATAAGAATTTTCATTCCCTATTTAACCCACTTAGGAGGCGAATTTTCAAAAAATCCTTTCTTAGTGCTCACCTACGTTACAGAGGGAACTCCTGTGCAAAATTTCATTCTTCTAAACCCAACGGTTTAGGCTGTGCGTTGTCAGTCAGTCAGTCACTCAGTGCTAGAAATTTATTAAGTAGATTTTTTGGTCAAATACCATATCTAATGCGGAACTATATCTAAGAGCGAAAATAAAACCAGTTTTTTGTTTGATACGGAAGCGCAAATGGAGTTGAATTGGGCACGTTCTACGCAAGAATGATATTACCAGAGTCGCAATAGAGTGGAACCCACAAGGCTATACAACATCAGCCCTATGTTCCTCGAGAGAATGAGAGGACCTTATATATATTTAGAAAATTGTAAGACATAAATATACATCACTGATACATAAATCAGATACATCACTGACAAACAAAATTTTACAAAAATGTAATTCGAGAAACAAAATTTGACTCAAGTGTTATTTCAAATTAACTCGAATTGTATTTAACCGAGTGTAAGTGACGGAGTCGCATCACTAATGTATGTGTGTAAATTCTGGGTGAAATAGAGACGAACGTTTTCATGCGTTTTATTTCAGTTGGACAATCGAATAAATATTTAATATTTATGAAATAATAATATCTGTATATTATAATAAAATAGTAGAATTGAATAGATAAATCAATACAGGACAGAGCAACATCGAAAATTGTTATTTACATAAATTTTTAATTAATAATCCTTTTCACTTCAACGGCGTGTCGCACTCATCGAATGGTTCGATGTAGTAATACACAAAAAAATTATTAACTTTTATTACATTTCAATTGTATACAAAGTAATATAGGTATGATAAATGTTTGGATAGTTTAAGATTTTACTTTTGTTACCGAAAATTATCGATAATAAATATTTTTTAAGCGTGTGCCTTAGTGTATGAAAATATCCTTACTTTCTCGCTGTATTATCAACAGTCTTCAATCACGAAAAGTACGTTTAAACATCCGTAATACGTTTCGAATACCTTGCTTTTGGTAATGTTACAAAATTTTCGTTATTTTTTTGTGCACCAGTGTATTTACTTTTCAAAATGTTTATGAAAAATTTAAACAGTACTTTATATTGACAGTTACCCCATCCGTACTTAACCCACTCTTAGACTTAAATTTAAATTCAGCCACAAATTATATATCAGCGGAGTTATAATACCATTTTAAACTATTACTTTTAACTTTTGATATTCTCTAAAATATTTGAGCAATCCAAAAAGTATCAGTTATTTTTACTGTTTTACAGCATATTCAAATTTCATCAAAATCGATAAGTTCGCCTCGGGGTCTTTACTTGTAAAATTACAATGACTGCTTTAAGGGGAGATTTACTTGAGAGTCCTTAAAAAATATGTATTTTTTGGAATTTTTTTCTCAAGAACGGAAGTAAATATCAATTTAAAATTTTGTACACATATTTATTGAGTATTAAACTATACAAAAAAAAAAGTTTTAAGGAAAAATATAAAAAATTGTCCATTTTATAGATAGTGCAGTGTGACAATCCGAAAATCCGATGCCTTGTTGGTTGACATCATAGCGCCGGTAATAAACCACTGAAATCCAAAAACAAAAAAGATTTATAAAATACATGAACAGTATCGGCACCTATACCCATAATGTCAATAAATTGCTGAAAGAAAAAAATGGCGGATGTGTGAACTTTTGATTACGATTTTTGTCTTATTTTTCGCTCTTTAAAGTAAAATAAAAATATTGAAAGTGTATCGGACTTAGGTATAGGTGCCGGAGCATTAAATTATCTTGAAAAAAAAAATTAAAAAAAAATCCATCGAATAGTTTTTGAGTTATTGAGTGTCAACCAGTTCCAAACATGCGGTTCCGTGATATAAAATATATATAAAGAAACGTATTTTCAAAATTTTATATTTAAGACTCATTATTGCGTGAACTACGTTTTTTTTTTTTTTTTTTTTATAGAAAGCTGGATTCGGTTAACCTTGGGAACATATTCTACACATAATTTGCTATCAATTTCGGCAAAAAATCGATTTTTTGATCAAATATCAAGTAAATCTTCCCTTAAATTACTTTCAACAAAGTAACTTTGGGAACATATTCTACACATAATTAGCTACCAATTTCTGCAAAAAAAAAAAAAAATCGATTTTTTTTAACGACGCTCGTGTAAACGTCTCCTTAAGAAGGAGATAAAAAAATTGTTTTCAAAATAAATTTTTGTCGACTTCAGGATTCATCGCACTCAATGCATCTTACCATATGTCGGATACAGAATTCGATTTATGGAAAATTTAATTTGGTAAATAAAAGAATTGTAGAGGAAAATTTTTCTAGAAATATGTAAGACCCCCATAAAAATAAGTAACTAATGATATTGTTCACTTTGAAGTGTTGTTAATTATTTTTCTTTTCTTTTTTTCCTTTTTGTCTGATACAAACAATTTTTTTTGTATACTTATTTATCATTATAGTCCGGATAAAATAATTTTTCACAGGACCGGCTTAACGATTTCAGTGTAATACTGTTAGACTGTTTGTATTTATGTATGAGTCTGCTAGAGCAAATAATGTTCCTTTACATACATACATACATAAACTGATTAAATTAAATCGAATTAACATAATATGTTTTAGAAAATATTACTAATTTTTCCTTAAAAAATGTTCATACAAAACTAGTATATCTTGCCAACAAACTATACACAAATAAAAGTATCCATATTAAGAAAAAAGATATAACGTTAATAATGTGTTATCTAATAAAATATTATGTAGGTATTTATTTCATTTTTGCTAACTAATATTTTTTTGTATATACTTTTGAGCATTGAATAAATAGTGGGAATACACTTATATACACAATTTATATGAAAATGAAAAGTGACTAAAGTTTTGACGAATATGGATGGTTAAACAAGAGGCGATTTAAAATTTTCCTAGATTAACTGATGTTATATTTGTTAGTATAAATATTTTTAGAACATTTATTAATAAATAATCTCAAATTACAACAAAAATCACATAAAAATTGAAAAATATGCATTACCATCGATAGTTTGTAGGTGTTCTGTGTTTGTAGATTATTATAAAAGGTGTTAACCAATGTAACGATTTTGCTTCAAAAAATAATATCTAAAAAACTTTAAAAATTTAAAAATCGATTGTTTAGTCCATATAAATATTCTAATATCAATAGTATCTGTGGTTAAATACAAATAATACATACGTACATATTTATACGTACGACACTTACGATGTCATCAAAATGATGTTTTGTTTATGCTTTTGAGTGAAATGGACAACTAGATTAAATATTGCTTGATTTACATTGCATGTGTATGTACCTATGTGGAAAACTAAAAATTTTAAAAAATTGTAAACAAGGTACATATATTAAATTTTAAAAAGTTAAAAAGAGATAAGGAGTTTGTTTATCAATTGATACTGAAAGAAAGCCGCCGGTGGGAAAGAAGACAATAAATTTTGTTTTATATGTAACTGCGAGCTAGTTAGACAAATAAATATTGCAAAACTTTAATTCAACAAAATTTGGGGCCCCTTTTAATTTTTGATATAAATCTCACATAATAAAATTTTTCTAAAAAGTTTTCGCTTCTCTGTGTTGAATTTCAATAAATTTTCAGGATTCTGTTATTTCTGTTGTAGCAGACTCATACGTAAATACAAACAGTCTAACAGTATTACACTGAAATCGTTAAGCCGGTCCTGTGAAAAATTATTTCATCCGGTCTATATTTATCATGATAGCAAATACATTTTCAATAATAATAATCGTCTCATATTTCTTAAATGGCAAGAAGATTATTAATATATGATTTATGATGTTATTTATGTATATACATATTTGTGTTATGTGTATCATATCTTCCAAAGAATATTTCAGTCCATAGGGATATTTTTTATTGTAAAGCTGTGTCCACACCATGTGAATATGGCAAACGGCGAGGCGTTGTTAAGAATGTTCGTTGTGCTCGCACAATCTGGACTACCAATTTGCTTTTACGTGTGGATGTTTGTTTATTTATAAGTTTCAACTTACACAAAACTAAAACATCTTCAACATCGCGCGTATCTAGGTATCAATGTAGAATTTTTTATGCCTTCCTGGCATCCAAACGGCTGGATGGATTTTAATAAATGAAGTGTTATTAGATTTGTCTTAACTCGAAAACTGACATGGAAAGTATAAAAATGAACTAAAAAAATGGAAGCAAGATAAAACAAAATAGTAGAAAGATAAATAAAAAGTAAAACAGTCCGAGTCATATAACATTTCTATTTTTTATTTCATAATGCTTCCGTGTTTTTGGTTCACTTTTTACGCAGTCGAATTATTTGATTTATTAACTTACTTTTTTTTTCATTTTATTAATTTTATTTTGTATACTACGGCTTCAAACTTTTTTAGTTTTTTTCTGAATAACAAGTAAATTTTGAAATATTAAAAAAATTTTGCAGTTTAAAAATCTGGGTTTTATAAAATTTTGGAATTTTTTGTTTATTGGGTATGCAATAAATTAATTCATTCAAGGCAATTTACTCCTGCAAAGTAATTGCACAACAGCAAAATATAATCTTCCAGCTCTGCCCCTTGATTTTGATCCTTTAAATCAGTGTTTTTCAACCTTTTTTACGGCGCCACCCCCCTAGTATAGAAAAATATTTCGCGAGCCCTACCCTCTGTTATTTCTAACTTTTATTCAATGTTATAAATATCGAATCCGTTCATCATTATTGATTATTTTCAGTTAGGTGTCAATTAAATACGTAACAATGGACTTTAAACAGGCATATTTTTATATCTATATCGAAGTTGACGACTTATAGTAGCTTCTGAACGCGCGCGTGACTTGTGTGAGCGAGACATAGCGCATGAGCGCTGCGTGGAGCATCAGGCGAGTAAAGGATGACACTTTTGAATTCTTTGAATTGTGTTTAAATTTATTGAATTGACTTGTTGTTTGTTTAGTAGTTGCTCACTATCTTTTATTATCTAATATCCAAAATTTTGTGCTCATTGTAATCACTGAAAATGGATGAGTTTCTGGAAAGACATGCACAACTGTCAACTTCAAGTTCCAAGGAGCGTAATGAAGCAAAAGCAAAGAAAAAGCGTCTATATGACGACAATTATTTAAAACTCGGATTTACTGTTATTGAAAATAAGCCGCAGTTATTTGCTTTGAAATTTTATTAAGCGAAAGTATGAAACCATCACATTAATTAATGTAACCTTTAGTTAACCATTTTTTTTTTATTAAATATTATATATGGAACTAGAGTGTTTTTATTGTTAAAGTAACTGCGACCCCCGTAAAAAGGCTTCGCGACCCCCCAGGAGGTCGCGACCCACAGGTTGAAAAACACTGCTTTAAATAATATCTGGAACATCTTGTATACACAGTGTATGTACCCTTTATTTTTTTATTTTTTTGGAAAAAATAAAATTATTAATATAACAAAAATAACTATAGGCGAAATCAAGTATCAACTAAAAATGGTTTGATGTAATCAAACGAATGCAGAAAATGAAGCAAACTTAGACGCACCTAGCTGTCTCTATCTCTTTTTCTTTTAGTTATTTTCATATTTAGAGTAATTATAATTACTTAAAATTGAAGACATGAGTGGATGAATGTGTTATGTAACATTTTTATAATTTTACAATAGAAGCGTTTGAAAATTTTTATTTACACATACTTCCCATGCAAAATAGCACATGTTTATTATTGAATTGTGGAAGTAATGAAACTAAATTTTAAAATACGATACTTCAGGATAAAATATTTCAAAATTGTGCAAAAATGGCTTTCTGAAAAAACGTTACATAACATCTTCATGCACTCACGTCTTCAATTGTACGACTAATTTTACTTCATTTGTTAATGACGTAAAATCATTCTTACAAGGGGAGGGCACGGCCTCGGAAATTGACTTCGGGATGAGACTTCGTATATTAATAGTATACCTTTACGGTATTAATATACTAAAATAGTAAAATGCAATAGCCAGCCGTTTTCGAAAAAAATGCCTTTAAAGTTTTAAAAATTTTTTTAATGTCTTTTATACTAATTTAATATGATATTAAAACAGAGTCAAATGGCTCGGTCGTCAAAGCATCGGCTCCGTGTTCTGAGGTCACGGGTTCGAGGCTGGGTCCATGCACTGATTTTTTTAAATTCATTTTTTTTTATTTAATTTAAAATATTATAAAAATTAATAGTATGATATATAAATGCTAATTGTCACAATGTAAAATAATTTATATTTGAATTAACCTACCCTATGCTTGGATAATAACAGCTATAAGAATTAATGTTAATTTTTTTTTAATGCGTAAATTGTGTTTTTAATAGTAATAACGTAATTTCATTTTCATAGTTATATTTTCTTGTTAGAAATTAAATTTTCCGTGTTATTAAAAATATATTGCAAAATTAAACATTAATTTTCAAATATAAATTATTTTACATTGTGACAATTAGCATTTATATATCATACTATTAATTCTTATAATATTTTAAATTAAATACAAAAAAAAAAAATTAAAAAAATCAGTGCATGTAACCAGCCTCGAACCCGTGACCTCAGGACACGGAGCCGATGCTTTGACGACCGAGCCATTTGACTCTGTTTTAATATCATATTAAATTAGTATAAAAGACATTAAAAAAATTTTTAAAACTTTAAAGGCATTTTTTTCGAAAACGGCTGGCTATTGCATTTTACTATTTTAGTATATTAATACCGTAAAGGTATACTATTAATATACGAAGTCTCATCCCGAAGTCAATTTCCGAGGCCGTGCCCTCCCCTTGTTAGTTGATTTGACCTATAACTGTCTGCTCTTCTATTTTTTATTAATAAATACAAAATGTCATCGATGTCTTCGTTATTATGAAAAATGACTATACACACAGTTAGCTCTACCATGAGAGTTATAAAAATTCAGAAATTAATTTTTCATATTTTTCACGGAAATAACTACAATATGAGAAGAGGGAACACAGGATTAGTAAAATCAATAATATACTTTTGTACTACGTTATATGGAAATCATCATATATCGTGTTCTATTGGAACTGTGTAAGGAAGCCTTTATACACGGAGAGAAAATTCCTATAAAAATTACTGTGCTCAGCACTACAATCGACGTGTAAAAGGCGAACATATTAAATTCTGTAAGGTAAAAATATAAAGATTATAATTAATCATAAAAAATTTAAAGGATGGAATGTTCTTTTCGTAATATTATCTCCGTAAAATTTGTAAAACAGCACAGTAAAAAGTTCCATTACCGACAAAAAAATAATTTTTAATTGTGTTTATTAAAAAAATTACCATGCTAACATGCTAATAATAGAAAGAAAAAAAAACAGAAAGAAGGTTGGTTGTGTTGGGAACGCTGTAATGAAATGTACCTCAATCAGCGAGTTACATGGGTTACATGCGAACCATAGGTGTGGACTGTGGAAGAAACTTTGTCAGACAGCTCGCACCAAGCACCTTGATGCAGCTAGTAGTCAGTTGCTTTTACACTCTCTTAGGATGATGTCATCGTTTAATTCATCTTTTTGTTATTTACCTATCTTTAGTACAGGGCCGCGCCAAGCGGGGGTGTTAGGGGTGCCTAGTACCCCGGCGGCAGGCTTTGGGGGCGGCAAATAAAATATAATATTATTACTATTTTTATGTGGTAATTTTGATGACACTTAAATGTTACCCGCATTTTGCTTAAATACTTGTCTATTATGATTGTTGTGACCCGTCGGTAATCCGATTATTCCGATTGTTGACCAGCGACAACAATCATTTGCGCGGTAATCGGCGAGATCAAACGGGATCGGGATCGAACATGCTCTTGCACGCTTTAATTTTATAAAAACCGTCGTTGAATTCTACACATAAAACATTTATCAATCTTGCATTTCATTAAAGTAAGTATATATAGTAAGTAAACTGGTAGCCGGGAGGCATATATTTTATTATCAAAAATGTATTACAAATAAGTTTGGCGTTTTAGGGGCGGCAATTTTTGTCTTGCACCCCAGCGCAAATGTCCCTTGGCGCGGCCCTGCTTTAGTATATGTATTAGAATATATTGTTGGCAATCATTTTTGTATACATGTTTTTACAGGTACAGTGCAACCAATATAAGGTCGCGAGTCAGATGCGCAAATGAAAGAGTACGACAACAAGAATTAAACTATAATATACATGCATAAGAGTGTGATAAAAGTTGTGTTAGCACCACATTAAATTTTACCATGCTAGCACATATTTTTTATTTTGGTCGTCGATCGCGCACGGATTATAAGGGAGCATGGTAATTTTTATGAAATTTTCTCTACAAAAATTATAGGATTTTTCTCTCCGTGTACACACGATTTTGATTCGATGAAAATCGAAATAAAAATCATTTAATGATATTTGCGGGTTTACACACATACGATTTCTACTTTGAATTTAAAAAAAAGAAAATGGCGCTTTCATAAAATATCAGCTTATTTACATAACCTCTGATTTTATATGTATAAAGGTGGTATAAAGCATTATACCTAAATGACAATTATAAAATATACACAATTATATGAAACTAGCCGTATACCCACCAGATGGGATTCACCATCGGCAACATCTCTGGATGTCAGTCAGTGTCAAAGAATTATTAAAATATTAAGACATTATTTATTTTAATAGCCATAGTAACATATTTTTATACAATATCTTTAACTTCAAATCTGACGAATTTCTATACAAATTTTCATTTCTTATTTAACCCACTTAGGGGACGAATTTTCTAAAATCCTTTCTTAGTGCTCACTTACGTTACATGTGAAACTCCTGTGCAAAATTTCATTCTTCTAAATCCAACGGTTTAGGCTGTACGTTGTCTGTCAGTCCTCAGTCAGTCAGTCAGTGTTAGAAATTTATTAAGTAGATATTATAAAATGTTAACCTTACAATTGTATTTTCTTTATTTTTTAATCTTATTAAAAATTTAACAAATTAAAATGTCAAATGTCAATGAAATAATAAATTTCACGCACACTTGTCTTTAAAATAATAATAATATGTACATCTTTCTTAATATTTTCAGTTTGCGCCATTATGATTTTCAAAAAATCGAACTAAAATAGGATTACAATCCATCATTATAAAAATCGTTTTGAAATCGAAGGCAATACGATCATAATTGGATTACCGGTTTATACATCCAATTATTATACGATTTTCGTTCGATTAGATTAACATTCGATTGAAATCGTATGTCTAAACGCAGGGTAAGAGCCAAGCCACACGTACCATGCGACGACCACGCGACAGCGACAAAATAGTGGTTGCTCTATGGCCGGTTATGTACCTACGCATGTAGTTTTCTTATGGAAACACAAATTTCAGGACACACGGACCACAACTTGTCGTCGTAGTCGGACACTGTCGTAAGGTGTCGTCTACTGCCGTTGAGTGCCGCTGTTAGTGGCCAAAACTTGCGACTAGTGGACGACTTATAAGCGACAGATACATAAGTATCAGTACTACACTGTATGTATATAACAGATGATACTGGTGGGGTTGATATTGTCCAACAGTGATTATACGTCACTCGGTCACGTATATATCGTCTAACAGTACTCTTTTCGACATTAAATTAATTGTTGTTTATTAAATAATTACGTTATATTTTTTGTTTTCAAAAATTTTTGCGACATTTTTCTGTACTATTGGAAAGACGAGAAAAAATCACATAAAGAAAGTTCTTAAACTATGGTTTTCGAGAAAAACTAATTTTATAAACAAAAGTTCGCTATTTTATGCAGGATGCTGCGACAGGGATATTTCTTTTTATTTAAATTTTACGTCTGAAGTAATAAAATATTATGAAATCTGTCATTTACGTGAATTTTTTTCTTATCTATAAATATATTTATGTCTACAGTGAGTTCTCAATAATGAGAAATTTATTCATTTTCGTTATTTTATTCCACCATTCAATCCATATAAGATCATTCAAAATCTAGCTTAGAACGAAACTATGTAGCAGTGTAGATCAAACAATTACTGACAATGATATGCAGGAGAACCGTATTATCGAGAATTTCTACTGTATCTGAATTTGAGTTTTACGTCCATTTACCTCTGCTGGTGTCAAATATTCATACTGTTTGAAGCACTTCTTAAATTTTTATTAACCCTCAAGCTCATGACTCAATTTTTTTACCTTCAAACTCATGACTGGGGTTCAAATGCACCCCATTGTTTTCTTGATAATAAGTCGGTTCTATGACTAATAAACCGACATTATACCATCGTATACTATTCTCTTCCTTTTTTCATAAGGAAGAGAATGGTGTACATAGAATCTAATTTTAAGCAAAGCAAGCTAAAAACCGGAAAAAATCAGCAAGAAGCTCATTTTTCAAATAAAAGTTTTCAAGCGTTCAAGCAATTTTAAAATTTTCAACGGCGTTTTGAAGAGGAGATTTCAGGCTATAGAAAAAAAAATTACGGTCACTTTATTCTGTTAAAAAAAGTATATTTATTTAGACACTTAAAAATAACGAACATTAGTAAATTAAAAATTATATTTTTTTGAATTTTTTTATTATAAATTGATACAAAATCTTGAAGTAGCTCAACAGGATAAGCTATTATACAAGAATTTAGTCAATTACCACACAATAGGTGCAAAATAGGAGTTTCTGCTCTTCGCATATGGCTCGATGACACTTAACAAAATGAGAATGGCCTTTGCGATCTTTTTGATCTCGGACACAGGATGCACCTTGCAAATCTCTTATCAACCTGGCAATATGTAAATAATTTATTTAAAAAATATACATGAATTGATGATTACATATAAAATATAAAATAAACTTACTGTCACAAAAGTTGAACGTAAACTCACGACTAGGGTTCATACACACCCCATACAGAATTTGTAAACACACTGCGTAAACACTAACCAACAACTAGAAGTGCGACCGACCTGACACTACTCAGAGACCTTCGAACTAAATTATGGTTCGCACCGGGAGTCGGTACTATTGCTCGCTAGTTCAAGAGCGTAGTCTAAATTTTTCGTGGGGTGCGTCTGGGCCCCAGTCATGAGCTTGAGGGTGATTTGTGATACTTTGATGGTAAAAGCTAAAAATTTACGTATGCTTGTATAACATCTATTATTCCTGGCGTTTGAAAGGTTCAAGTTATTTTATTATAAAAGTTCTTCCGTAATATTGAAAGAATAAATACCCCTGTCGCAGCATCCTGCATAACATAGCGAATTTCCGTTTATAAAAGTTAGTTTTTCTTGGAAACTAGTTGACATAGCATAATAGTTTGAAGACCTTTTTTATGTGATTTTTTCTCCTCTTTCCAATAGTGTAAAAAAATTTTACAAAAATTTTTGAATAAGAGGAAATTTTGGCAAAAAGTTAATTTTTTTCACGAAAATTGCTAAAAAAGACATGTTCCAGGCATCGGTTGTGTCTGGTTAACGAACTCGTCCAACGGTTTGGGACTTCCAATATTTTCACCAAATTTCATAAACGTAAGACATTTCGTTCGAGAATTATCGCGCGGACACACACACGCACACACACACACACACACACACACACATATATATATATATATATATAAATATATATATATATATATATATATATATATATATATATATATATATATATATATATATATATATATAAATTTTAGTGACTATTTTTTTCGGTTTCTAGGGACCTCAAAACAAATTTCTGCCATAGTCCCGGGCTCAAGTCGCGTCATGACAGTGGCTGTAATAGCGAATTCCATTCGCTAGAACTGTCAACAGTGATGTACTTATTTGAAAAATATGTATATTAGAGGTACAAATACATTCACATACATAGATATACGTATACTATTGCAGTTATAGTGAGTTATATACGTACATACACATTATATGACTATACACATACACCATAGTTGTAAACACACTAAAATTATAGAAAATAAATTGACTTTTTTTTTTCTTATTTTCTCAAAAACTAGCTAACCTAGAATAATAGTTCCAAAACCTTTTTTATGTCATTTTTTCCCGTCTTTGCAATGGTGTAAAAAAATTTGACAAAAACTTCTAAATTATAGCAAATTTTGGCCAAAAACTCATTTTCACGAAAAATGCTCAAAAAACCATGTTCCTGAGCGCCGACGTTTTTGGCTGAAGAACTCATCCAAGATTTTTGGACTTCCAACGTTGTCACCAAATTTCGTAAAACTAGCAGTTTTTCCTGAAGCGCTATCGTGCTGATACATAAATACATAAATACATATATACGTATATATATATATATATATATATATATATATATATATATATATATATATATATATATATAAATTTTAGTGAATGTTATTTTTGGGCTCTAGGGACCTCAAAACAAATTTCTGCCATATTTTCGGGCTGAACTTCGACTATGGCTAACACCATAATAGCTGAATTTCCAGAATTCTTTCTGGAAATTCGCTAAAATGGAATAGCGCAAATAAAAACTTTTATCAATATGTGCGAGTACATTCAAAAGTTGTTTTATACTTCTTGAAGAAAATTGTTCCAATCTAATCATTTGTTTGATTAACAATATATATTTAAGGCACGTTTCACAACAGACATAAAAATATTTTTGCAATTTATCCACTAGCAGCTCTGTATATGATATATTACCATATCAAAGGCAACCGTCTTTACCTTCAATGTTACGATTTATTATGTGAATTTTTTATTTCCCCACCAGTGGCTAGTTTTTTCCAACGTATGAGGAAAATAAAATTGTAAATGTTATTAGTACAGCTGAACCTTTTTTTATGCGATGCTTTTTTGTGCGATTTTTTTTATGTGGTTTTAAAAAAAAATAGCCATCAAATGGTATCATAATTATGAATCAAAATCAAAAGAAAGTAGGAAACTTAAACATTAAGCATAGTAACATTCTTTGATAAAAATACTTTTTAATAATTTTTAGCATTTAATCAGTACATTGCATAAGAATATTGTCACGTTTAACAATGTAAATTAAAAATCACAAAGTGATTGGAAAAATTATCCGGATCGGCCGGGAATCGAACCCAGGATCTCCTGGTAACTAGCCAGGCGTGCTAATCACTACACCAACGATCCTATATGCTCGACAGGCGTCCGAGCCGGACACCCATTCAATCACATAGGTGATTGAAAAAGCATTCGATAATATTTGAAATTAAAATTGTAACTGTTTCTCGAATCAGAGAGAGTACTAATACACATAGGTGATTGAATGGGTGTCCGGCTCGGACGCCTGTCGAGCATATAGGATCGTTGGTGTAGTGGTTAGCACGCCTGGCTAGTTACCAGGAGATCCTGGGTTCAATTCCCGGCCGATGCGGATAATTTTTTCAATCACTTTGTGATTTTTAATTTACATATGTGGTTTTTGGTCATGTTAACCAAGGCAGTTGAGTGCTTAAAGTTTCAGTTTAGCTGAACGATAAGTGAACATATCAATACTGCGTGTGTTGAAATGCAAACAAAAGTTTGTCATACGTAGTAATGTCTCACAAGCATTCGATAATATTTGAAATTAAAAACGTTCAACAATATTTATTATATAGTTGTAATAACAATAAGTTATTCTATCATTTAGCTTTTTACAGCAGTGCATTTTTCACAATTTTTATAATATTATAAAAATGAAATAAAATGTTCCCACGTGTAAATTAAGACATTATCTTGTTTAGAAAAGCAATTTCTAAGGCAATCGTAAGGTTTTAAGCGTTTTGAGTTATGTATTTTCGATGAAACTTTTTTTTTGTGGTCCCGATCCACCGCATAAAAACTTTTTTTTTTTACAATTCGGACCGAACTAAACTTTTTATAGCTATTTATGATATTTTTGAATATATTTTTTTTGTGTCAGCATTTAATTTACTGAATATTTTCACTCGTTCGCGTAATTTACTTCCTATATAAATTTTTTAGGAACAATAAAACCGAATGGAGGCTACTCATCCCCTTAATTTTCTGTGGCTCAATGATATTTTGGCGTTGTTATTTATATATGCGAGTACGCTTTCGGCTAAAGTTCCGGATATAACACAGTGTAGGTGATATAGAATGCGTATAGGTACAATATCCGGTTATAGTATTCGCGTTGGTGTACTTGATTTATAGGTATTTTAAAATATTTAATTTATTGTCGACGCTATTGTAATATACTTACTTATTTCCTGTAAATTTAGTTGAATATTTTGAATAATTGTAATTTGAACAGTTTTCTGTTTACCAAATCTTTCTGATTATATGAGTAGACTGCTTTAAGAAACAGGTGATACTAGCGTTTTGTTATTTTCGATAAAAATAAAAAATGAGAAAATAGTATATTGTACAATAAGTGGGAAAAGAGGCTTATTTCTCACGAATATGAGTTTGTTGCGCGAGCCCACAGGGCGAGTGCAACAATTCGTATGAGTGAGAAATAAGCTTTTCCCACGCATTTTACACTATACTTTTTCTATGAGCACATTTTTTTTTTTTACAATCTGGACCGAACTAAACTTTTTATAGCTATTTATGATATTTTTGAATATATTTTTTTTTTGTGCGATTTTTTTGATACGGTCCTATTCACCGCGGTTCACCTGTATTAACGGTTCAGTTGTATTAACGGAACATTATACGATTAATTGTTGGATTCTTACGCTAGTATAAATCCTGAGACCGTTCCTATTGTCATAATTGTTTTCGTAGAAGAGGGTATGGCAACTTTTTTAAGACAGTGGAACATTTTCAAAAGAAATATCCTTTGATGGGCCCCATTGTTCACCTTCGCCCCTTTACCAAACGAAACGAATAAAAAGGAAAAAGAAAAAAAAAACTTGGGTCCTGCTAATTACAAACTCCACAATTTAAAACAATCAATACTTTTCAAAAAAATATACTTTTCAGATTTAACCGCCAAGGTCTTTCCGAGATATTACCAGAGCCGGATTTACACAAGGGCACTTAGAGTACGTGTTCCGTGGTCCGAATGCAATAGGGGCCTCCACAAAATCGAAAATATCTCAAAATTAAGGAACAGAATACAAAGAAAGAATAAGCGCTCTTTCGTTCTTTTTTTGCCTTTCTTGCTCACCAACCCTATTTTTCGAGAAATTCTCCAAGGGGGCCTTCACATGTGAAGTATTCAGAGACCACCACATTTGAAGTGCCCCGGGGCCTCCACAGAGGTAATCCGGCCCTGGATATTACTGTGAGGCGCCTCATATAAATAAGGGAAATTTTTGCCGCCATCATCACTTAAATTTTTTACTGTTTCAAAAATTATTTTTTCTCAAAAATTGACTTACATAGGACAATGGTTCAAAAACCGTTCTTTGTCACGGTGGGGCTTAAAAAAAATTCGAATACAATAATTTAGATACATAAATATAAATTTTAGTGAATGTTATTTTCGGTTTCTACGAACTGTGGCAATGGCTGGCTATAATAGCTGAATTTCCTATTCGGAAATCCGGAAAAATGTGGAAGAGAATTTTATTTCAAGTAAAGCTACTTTACAAAGGGTGAATCAGTAAATAAAATATTTCTTCTCTTTCATTTTTTCATTGAACTTCTTTTATATACATAATTTTATTTTATTTTATTTTATTTCTCTTTTTATTTTTGTAATTTTCGTATATAAATTGGGTTTCTAATTTATTGCTTGTCGTCAGTATAAAGATTTATGTATAGTAATGTGAGAGAAGGAAATTTTTAACATGAGACGTCTCTAAAAATTTATAAGACGCTTCAATTATATATATGTCATTTACTGAAATTTATAAATTATGATTTTTATTCATTTTTATTTTTGACAGTTTGAACGATCTTGTACAGTGTTAGACAAATTAAACTAGGTAGTGTGTTTAGTTTTAAATTTTTTTCTTCCTCTTTTTCTTCTTCGCCTTCTTCTAGGAGAGTGGAATTGAATTGCACAGGTAAGACGACATAAGAGAGCGTCATGCTAGCTATTTGTCATCACAGCATACGAATCGGTTTCATCCGCAACGTGCGTCTATAGACGTTTTACATGAATTAGATACAAATGTGAATGATGATAAGAAACAAGTATGGATATCCTAATGTTTAAAATACGTACAAAGAATATGTATAATCTTATTCAGACGTTTTTGGTTTCCGGCACAAAAAAAAAAATTGACACAAAAAAGTACAGCTGAACTCTTTTGTATGCGGTCTTTTTTGTGCGATATTTTTTATGCGATTTTTTTTATCTGGATAGTAAAAAATAGCCATTAAAATGCATAATGTGAATCAAAATCACGAGACAGTAAGAAATTTAAACAATTACTATAATAATTTTCTTTGATAAAAATACTTTTTAACGGCTTTTAAGCATTTAATCAATACATTGCATAAGAACATAAGTTATTGCATCATTTAATTTTGTTACAGATGTATTTTTCAAAATTTTCATAATATTATAAAATTGAAATAAAATGTTTCTACGTGTAAGTTAATGCTTTATCTTGTTTATAGAAGCAACTTCTAAGGAAATCTCTAAGTTTTGAGCGTTTTGAGAGTTTTGAGCGTTTTGAGTGGTTTTTTCGATGAAACTTTTTTTACGCGGTCCCGACCAACCTCATAAAAAAAGTTTTTTGTACAATCTGGATCGAACTTTACTTTTTATAGCAATTTATGGTATTTTTTATTATATTTTTTTTTTGTGCGATTTCTTTATGCGGTCCCCTCCACCGCACAAAAAAAGGATGGACTGTATGTGATAAAATGTTTGAAAATATAGTGACTCTACTTTTTGCCAAAATTTTTTTGGTTACTAATAAATAAAAAGATATAGAGGATTGAATATGATACCTTCAAAGTATGATACTTCCTTACAAATACAAAGGTTTCCATCACTGAAATGGTATTTTTTGAAAAATAATCATTTTTCTCAACTGTCATATTTGAATATAGAGATGTGTTTGAATGTAGATGTGATTTTTGAAAACAGACGGGGGTGGCCATGCGCGGGATAAAAAATTATTTACGGGATTGGGGACGGGCGGGAATGACACTAAAAATAATGTGACTCCCGACAGGATCCGGTTTTTACTCCGAGTCCCGTCGAAAACGAGATTAAAACTGTTAAATCGGGCGGGAATGGGATTGGACGGGATTTGACAATTTTCAAAATCAATTTCGGTAGTGGGCGGGAACGGGACGAAATAGTTACTCCCGGGGACATCTCTATTTCTGAACTTCTCTAACATTAATTATTTTTCATAGAATTTTTATGCCATACGAAGTCTAAAAAATTTTTTTCTACTCCTACTATTAAAAGTAACATTTTGTGCACGGCTAACTATATGTAAAAATTAACAATTGCCTACACTGTGCGGAAATACGGTGGGAAATTATTTCCCACGCCTTAATTTAATAAAAAAGTAGGCTGTTCCGTTAGTTTAATATATAATATATAGAAATAATACTAAAAATATACATACGTATGTTGATTATTTATTATTGTTTCCATAGTTTCAAAGTATGCTTTGGCAAAAACTTGAACATCTTAGCACTGACATTATAAATTTAAAAAATTTTTACTACTTATTTAAATTTTATTTTAATTATTTATGTTAAATTTTGCGAAAAAAAATGTGCTCGTAGAAAAAATATAGTGTAAAATGCGTGGAAAAAGCTTATTTCTCACTCATATGAATTATTGCACTCGCCCTGCGTGCTTGCGCAACAAACTCATATTCGTGAGAAATAAGCCTCTTTTCCCACTTATCTAGTTAATAAATTTCTAACACTGACTGGCTGACTAACTGACAGACAACGCACAGCCCAAACCGTTAGGTTTAGAAGGGTGAAATTTTATACAGGAGTTCCTTATATAATGTTGGTGAACACTAAGAAAGGATTTTTGAAAATTCATTCCCTAAGTGGGTTAAATAAAGGATGAAAATTTGTATGAAATTTCGTCATTTTTGAAGTTAAAGGTATATAAAAATATATTACTATGGTTATTAAAATAAATAATACCTTATTTAATAAATCTTTAACACTGATTGACAGACAACGCACAGCCTAAACTGTTGGGTTTTGAAGGACGAAATTTAGTACAGGAGATATGAAAATTGGCGTTCAGGCTTCTATTTATAAATAAAAGTCAGTTGTGTAAAAGTTTCTGGAAATTTATTCCCTAAGGGGTAAAACAGGAAATGAAAGTTCGTATGGGAAATCCGTCATTTTTGAAGTTAGAAACGTGGATATTGATTTAGGATTTTGAAAAACATTAAAAGTGAGCAGAAAGTGTGTACCTAATAAAAAGATGTTGTCGATGGGAAATTCCATCAGGTTATACGGCTAGTTGTACAATATACTATGTTGTCATTTTTTTCTTTTTATCGAAAGTAACAAAAAGCTAGTATCACCTGTTTCTTAAAGCAATTTACTCATATAATCAGAAAGATTCGGTAACCCAAATAAGGATGAAGATCCTGAACAGAAAACTGTTCAAATTACAATTATTCAAAATATTCAACTTAATTTACAGGAAGTAAGTAAGTATATTACAATGGCGTCGACAATAAATTAAATATTTAAAAATACCTATAAATCAAGTACACCAACGCGAATACTATAACCGGATATTGTACCTATACGCATTCTATATCACCTACACTGTGTTATATCCGGAACTTTAGCCGAAAGCATACTCGCGTATATAAATAACAACGCCAAAATATCATTGAGCCACAGAAAATTAAGGGGATGAGTAGCCTCCATTCTTTGTTGCCTCCGTTTTATTGTTCTTAAAAAATTTATATAGAAAGAACATTACGCGAACGAGTGAAAATATTCAGTAAATTAAATGCTGACGTAAATTTTTGTGTGGTGGCATTAAAGAAAGAAAAGCGCAAAGGTAATCGGGCGACAATTTAGATGCAACATATTTCCTTGAATTATTGTAGCTACGTTTGGTTTTATAATTAACAGGCGAAGAAAATGTATTTAACCGTTTTGCCTTTTTTTGTTATTTATAATTACGTATTAAAGCAGCTTGTACTGGCGCATGAGTGGTCAAAATTATTTCCAGAGAATTTGCTTGCATAGTCTTATTTTATAAATATACAAATTATCAAGGTTCATGTTACTACTTGGTAATTTGGTCAAATTTTTTTAAACCGAAATTGATTATACAAATAAGAAAGACTAACCATTTTCCCATTTTTTACATGTTGCTACTTGGTAATTTAGTCAAATTTTTTTAAACCGAAATTGATTATACAAATAAGAAAGACTAACCATTTTTCCATTTTTTACAAGTGTTTTTATTTGCATTTTCGTATTTTTTGGTAGAGTACAAATATGAGATCTCTTTACTTTTTGCCATAAAATTGATATTTTGGAAATTATAAATTATTTTATGTAGAAAACATCACAATTTTACTTGATTTCAAATCGTTAAAAATATAGCAAAAAATATATATCATTATGCAAATTAATTTTTTCTACTCCTACTATTAAAAGTAACATTTTGCGCACGGCTAACTACATGTAAAAATTAACAATTGCCCACACTGTGTGGAAATAGCCGTAAGAAATTATTTCGCACGGCTTAATATAATAAAAAAGTTGGCTATGTCTGATTTAATATATAATGTCATATGTAATTCTAAAAATATACATAATATGTATGTTTATTATTTATTATTGTTTCCATAGTTTCAAAGTATGCTTTGGCAAAAATTTGAACATCTTACCACTGAGATACATTTCAAAAATTTTTACTGCTTATTTAAATTTTATTTTAATTATTTATGTTAAATTTTCCGAAAAAAAAATGTGCTCGTAGAAAAAGTATAGTGTAAAATACGTGGGAAAAACTTATTTCTCACTCATATGAATTGTTGCACTCGCTCTGCGGGCTCGCGCAACAAACTCATATTCGTGAGAAATAAGCCTCTTTTCCCACTTATTGTACAATATACTATTTTCGCATAATTTTTGTGTGTTAAAAAAAAATTTTGGACACTTATGCGCCAGTACAAGCTATCTTATATTGAAATTTTCGAACATTATTTTATGTCGTTCATTAGGTAGGTAGGTGTTTAAATGTAATTAGCATAATCGTCTTAATGTAAATTGTTCAAATTTTGTTTCTATGACTACAATAGAAGAAAGAAGGGTCCTGGAGCAGTATTTTCTTACAATCCTTACAGACTTATTGTTAGATATAAAATCCAAAATATATTTTCAAATACTTAGTTTTTGTTTCTTCTAAAAAGGACTGTAAGATTTTTTTTGCACGATCGTGTATTTTCATGCATTTGCCGAGGCTGTTGACAATGCTGGTAAGTCACACTTCCCGAACGTTTGTCTATATCCATGGAAACCAAAAAATAACAGTGCGGTAAGTGAGATAGATGCGTGGTAAGTGAATAGGAGTGTGGTAAGTGAAATTAGCTCGAAAATGATTGTATTTATTAATTTATATTGAAATTATAAGTACAATTTGAACAATTAGGAAAATAAATCGATTAATATTAAAATTTTCACTAGCTTGCACATTATTATTATTATTGTTGGCATTAATCTTCTTATTTTATTGACATTTCAAACGGTCGTTCAATCATTAAAATTTTCTGTGGTTTTCATAATCTTCCTTTCATTTTACGAGAATAAATTTGCAACCAAAAATAAAATGCTTCATCAATTTCATTATTCTTACTAATATTATAGTTTATTTTCCTCAATTTTTTTAATAGAAAACTCAAAAAAAAAAAAAAACATTCACGCCAGTGAAATATTGACACTTAATATTTTATTTACAAATATAGTCGTCAATTGTCACCTCAAAGATTCGTATTATACACTGAGCACTGAATCGAACATATTAAACATATGTTTCCTAGAGATACCACAGGCATTAAATTTTGAAGCATGACTCCATTTTAGTAAGCCCAATTTGTAATCACGGAGACTTGTTTATAAATATTAGATAAACCATTAAATTAATGGTTTGACCGCCATTAAAGTAATCCCATCAGTCAATTTTTTTGCTCACGTCAGTCAATTTTTTTGCTTCAATTTCCTAATGTATTTGTAATACACAGCATTCTCTCTAGTCGATTCTCTGCTCAATGGTATTATATAGTTGTTATGAATATTTATAATATTTATTCATGGCATTCTATGTCATAACATAGAAATATAAATTTCACCTATATTATCCGAATTTTATTTTTTATTTAACATATTTTTATTCTTTAATTATTTTAAATCGATCGCGCAAAAAATATTATACAATACACGATGCGTTAAATGCATTTACTGATCTCGAAAACATTTTCTCGATCAGTAAAAGCAACTTACCGAACTTATATTGTAAAATACTATTTCCTATGACGGAATCAATTAACGGCATTAATTTTTGAGGTCTTCTATATATGAATAAATTTTTTGAATCAGCTGGTATAGATCGATACCAACATTAATCATATTAAAATGATAAATTATTACAATTTTCATTCAGGTAATGGAAACGAAAAGATAACATTTTCCCTACACTACAACACTTTACCTCCAGTAAATTTATAAAATACCCCTGTCGCAGCACCTGCATAACATAGCGAATTTTCAAAGATAGGACACTGACGGATCTCATATAACAACTTGTATCCATCTAAAATAGTTTAACTCTATAACAGTGATAAGATTTTCGAAATCGGTTGAGTAGTTAATTTTTTACTTTTGAGTCCCCAGGACCCTGGCGGATCACATATAGTATAGCACATATGCATTTAAATAAGTTTAACCAAAAAATCACTAAAAATGGTGAAAAATGGCTTCTAAAAATCGGACATATCAGCTAACGAACTCGTCCCAGCTTTTGAGACTTTTGAGCTTCTAACAAAATTTCGTAAAGATTGAATGCTTCATTCGAGAGTTATCGCGCAGACACACACACAAATATATATATATATATATATATATATATATATATATATATATATATATAAACAAATAACTCTCGTCCTTTTGTGGGTGACTCTTTGCACCCTGTAGACACTAAAACCGCAGGAATTTTTTCGGAATTAACAGTCGCGTCACCCCTCTATATAGGAAATAAGAATTATTTCCTTTACACCTGTATATAATATATATACACACCTATATATATATATATATATATATATATATATATATATATATATATATATATATATATATGTATATATGTATGTGTGCATATATTATATACAGGATGTAAAGGAACTGACTCTTATCCGTTTGAGGGGTGACGCGACTGTTAATTTCGAAAAAATTCCTGCGGTTTTAGTGTATACAGTTTGCTAGGTGTTGCCCTCCACAAAAAAGGACGAGAGTTATTTGTTTTACACCCTGTATATACATATATATATATATATATATATATATATATACAGGGTGTAAAGTAAATAAGTTTCGTCCTTTTGACAGATGGTTTATCTCGGTGTATAATTGCCGAAGACATAAATTTTTTTTCGGAATTCGCTATCTGAAAAAATCGCATCCCAGCCAGCTCGTCATTTAATATAAATTTCCCTGAATACGGCTCTGACCAAATTACAATTATTCACACCCTGTATAATAAACATTTTATTAAAAATAAAAATATAAAAAAAAATTATTTTACCATTATATTTAAACATCTGCTGACTGTTTAAATGATACATACACTATCGGACAAAGGAAACCAAACACTTTTTTTTCCATAAATTCTGATTAAAATATTTTTGTAGCTTTTCACAGGAAAGTGTGAATTCCCAAATCACAGGACATTATGAATATTGCAAAAACCATAACTCTGATATTAGTTATAAAACATGGCTGCATTATGCAGTATTAATTTAATAACAAATCACATTAAAAACTATACTTATGAATTGCCAAAAAACAGAAAAAAGAACATCACAGAACAATAGAATTTTACACAAGAAAAACTTCCATTGGTTGTAATTTTTCCATTTGTTGTTAATTGTTGATACACAACACAAACACTTTACAAAACTTTTCTTTTATTCACAATCTATCTAACGTACACATAAATATGTATTTATCTAAAAGGTATTTACAAAAATATGATTGCCATTAACATTAGTTATTTTATTACCTATTGCCTATTGGTATCCCAAATTGTTTACAATCTACAGTGTGTTTCCACATTTCATAGTTTCCAAGTAAAGTACATGAGAATAAACAGAAATTAATAACAATCTCAAATAACCGTTTATTTTTTCGTCTCTCAATTTTCTCACTAAGATCAAAAATTCATTATTAAACAATTTTAAAATGTTAAAAGTTTATAAAAAGAGACAGATGTGAAAAAAGGCAAATTATATTACAATCAAAAATTTATTTAAAATCATGAACTTTATTTTAGCTGCAAAACCATCATAAATAACCCATAATAAGTACATAAGTATTAGTTTTTACAAAGATCGACTTTTAGGCATTGCAAGTTGAAACAGATCAAATTGGAACTTGTAAATGGCTAACTCTCTCATCAGGGGAAACACCCCAAAACTTGTAGTTTTAGATTTTAATTTTTTTTTTGTATTTTTATAATCTGCAAGTGTTGTGTAGCTGTGCTGGCCTATTAGTTTTGCAAATAACTGTTTCTTTCTGTAAAGTACATGTGGGCAAAATGATCCATGCGTAAACCACCTAAAATATTTTTTTTCGTTTTTCTCCAAATCAATTGCAATAGGAAAGACGAAAATAACACAAAATAATAGTGCGCTAAATAAATAAGTAACGTACCTAAATTCGCTCACCTAAACCCAATAGTCCAGAAGTAAAATTATTTTATAATAGAAAAATTCAACCGCCATTTTTGAAGAAGCCTGTAAACCGATTTGGACGTTTTAAATTTCTATGGATAGTACTAATCGAATAATATCAAACAGGAAAGAAAATCAATGGGGAATCATCTCTACCAGTTTTTACAAGAAAATTTAAAATTGTTTCATGAAAAATTGTCAAATAATCTTATTTATTAACCGATGAAAGTGTTACATACAAAGGAAACTGGATTGAAATCATAATTGAAGTTGCGATTTAAATCATTCAGCTCAACTTTTTTCACTTTTATTAACTTTAATCACGTGTAATTCATACTGACACTTATGGATCATATTGTATAGTAATATAAAATTTTTTTTAAAAGGATAAGTAAAAAAGGACTAGAACATTATGAGAACAAAATTTGACGTCAAAATTTTAGTTACTATTTTCTCACACTCCTGTACTACAAATTTCATCCCCTAAAATTTAACTCTCAGCCGCCCCTATTTGTACAAATTTAAAAACTTTTATATCGTTCAATATCTCTAAAAAAAATTGTGGTAGTCATCCTTTGCATTTTTTCTTTTCTTCGGAAAACTAATAGCCCAGCCCAATTACACAACACTGATAGCTTATAAAAATATAAAAATCATCAAAATCTAAAAGTACGAGTTTTTGCATGCTTTCCCTTATCAAACAATTCGACAAAAATATGTATGTACATAAATTATTTTCCATGACATTTTATGAAATGACGACATTAACTTCTACATATAAACATATACATAAACATAATATTATGTGAACGGCGAATGCTACTTACATATACATATAAAAGTTAGCTAAGTGTGTATTTCACACACATTAAATTAGGGTTCCTTAGTACATGCTACAAAGTTCCTTAGTACACGCAGCTGTGCAACCTATGGTATTTTTTAAGGTTTATTATGAAAATAAATAAATTACTTGACAATGTTATTTGCACTAGTGTTACTGAAAAGCCAATTAAGTGATAATTTGATTTCTTAAAAATCACATCGACTTTGAAGTACAATAATTCTGAAACGAGTTATAAAAAAAAATTGTTAAAAGAACCTTAGTTTGATTTTAAGGGATTTTTCTAATGATATACTGCACAATAAAGTACATGGAATTATTTTTGAAATTACTTACGAAAAATAAAAATTTTATTCATTTTTCAACATTTCTCTTAATAATATGAATTTTAATTTTTGGGAGATGTATAATATCGAAATATACTTTAACATAAAATTTCACTTGTTTTCGTATTTTAAATTCTTCTTCCGGACCCTATGATTGCGATAAATGTATGTATGTACGTCGACTCTCTTATACACAACACATACATATAAAGAGGTACAAATTAAGATAGATTTTACTACATTTTATACGAGTATTAGTATGTATGTATATGTATATGTTTAACAATAAATTGCAAGGTGTCAATTTAAAAACATACCAGGTCTCCTATCATGATAAATTGATAATCATATCTTTGAAACTGTAAAAGATAATAAATTTTCTCAAAACCATTTTTTAAGATGGATTGGGAACCATTATGATCCACATTAGTATCCTCTACAACCAGCTGCTAACATTCTAGCGGCCTTTTATCCTTAAATTTTTTAAAATTTTCATATCTTTCAAAACTCCCCGAGGCATAAGTGTGAAAATCGTGGAAGGTCTTCTGTTATTACCTCCCGGTCTGTAATGTTCGTTTGTGCATTTTGATTTTATAATTTGTAAAAATAAACTTGGAAAATAATAGATAATTTGACATTTATAACAATAAATTTGAATAAATTGATTCAAATATTATTTTTTATAATTTTCCAAAAATAATGGAAAAATTAATAATAAGTATTTCGTATCTTTCGATTTTAAGATTATAATTTCTTACGATTTTATTTCAAATAGGCATGGGATTTGATACTTGTAAATTTGAATAAGAGAAAATACATCTCAACTTCCTGAAATTTATTTTTCGTATCCTTCAAATAATAATCGATAAATTAAAATTATATTCGGTTTTAACGAATACCATTTTTAAAGAGCTTTCTACCATGAGTGAGGTCTTATAACTTAAAAAAATAAGTTCGGAGATTCTGGACTTTAGTGAATTGGTTGCAAAATATCCTCATGTTGACCACATTGGTTCCCCCTCCATGTCCTAGAAACGGTTTTGAGAAATTTTAATTCTTTTACAGTTCTACAGATATAAGGCCGGTTTGTATTTAAACTGACACCTTGTACAAATTTTTTATAGTAAATGTTTTGAAAAATCAGCTGGTTTTCTAAACAGGTCAGTGATCACTGATCAGTTGATCAGATCACACTACTGACCTAATTATAAGTAAGCTGTTCGTATCATCAGCCACCACAAGTTAATAAATAAGTTTCATGTACAATGACGAAAATAAAAATTTTAATTAATAAATTTTTAGAATTAATTTTCTTTTATAAAAGCTTTTGTAATCAACATCTTTCATATGGAGTATGCTAACATTTAACTACTATTGTAGCAATACTAATTTGAAATAAAAGTTTTAACAAGAAAAAATAATGTTAATTTATCTTATTTTTGGAAGAATGAACTTTTGTACGCGTTAACAAAAAGTACATAGATAGAAAAATATGTTTTGTATAATTTTGAATTTGAAATGGTTAATTATTGTTAATTGACAATGATAATTATTTTCGGCAATGTGTGTTAAATGTGTGTTTAATATATTAAATATGTGAGAGAACTGTATTAAAGTTGATATAAGTCAGTGATGTTAAAATTATGAAATATGACGTAAAATTTGTTTTATTACAAAATATGTTAAAAATTTTTTGTACGCTACTGTACAGATAATTTCAAAAGATTCGGTAAATAAGTACATAAATATATTTTGTTGACAAAAAGTTTAACATCCAAAAAAACAAAAACAAAAAAATGTTAGGTAGTCAGAGCCTGATTAAGGTTTTTTTTCTAGGGGCCATTTTTTAACACGTTTTTGACAATCGAAAATTTCTGAAATGAAACTTGATCGGTAAAATTTAACTAGCAATACTTAATTAGTAGACTGAGACCTTTCTCTCCTGCAAATTATGAAACTTATTTACTTTACACCCTGTATATATATATATATATATATATATATATATATATATATATATATATGTTTTTAAACAAATTTCTGCCGTATAGTCCCGAACTCGGATCTTTCCATGACATTCTCCGTCATAAATTAAGTTCCAAAATGGAAAGTCGCTTAAAATAATAATTTAATAGTTAAATGAATTTTTACTTAAGTAACAGAAAAATTTATAATTTTTTTCTGCTTTCCGTCCTGCGGCTTCACTCAGGTGTCTGTTTTGTTTTATTTTTGTTTTAATTTTGATTTATATAATTTCGTGCAATGGAATACATTTTTGTATTTTGTACCTTTAGTTTGAGACCTTTGCTCTAATATCCGTAATAATAGTTTTAGATATTCTTCAGTTTTAGACCCTTCTTGGAGAATAACAATTTTAATGCTACTTTCATCTTTTTCTGGAATTCCAATAGTGTTTGAAGGGTAACTTGGTGATCGATTTAATTGTCCGAACCATTCAGCTATTTAATGTGATCCCTATTAGAAGGTTCTATAGAACAATCTTAACCTTACTTCACTTTTTAATTCGCTATTCTGAAATTCTGTACAAAAACAGTTACTTAAATAATTAATACTATAAAAGCAAGTAATATTCATATTTCAGTAGCATATCTAATTTTCGCAACATCTTCTTGAGATCCGCCCAGCTGTTTAGTATGAAGAAGTTTTTTTGGGGTCCCAAGGTCCTGGGTGATAATTTTGCCCTCACTTATACTAACAAAATCATCTTATTTTAATTTAAATAATAATAGTACTGTTACCTGAGATCCGTTTATCCATTTCTATAAGAGAAATGAATAACCAATTTATTTTACTTTACGTGTAATTGCTTTGGAAAAAAATTAAAATTTGTGGCTCCGTAACTAACGATAACAACTAATAATAAAACCAAATTTGAAAATTCAGGCTCTCTTGTGCCACCCCTGATATGATGCTCTATTCATAGACACTTCACTAGTCGAAATCCGTTAAGTAACCTTGGCTGTGTGCTTTTCACAAAATTTTATAACATTATTTCTAATTGTATTATATATCTATATATTGATTATTTAATAATAAATCATTGTTAAAAGGATTTAGATTTTAGTAATCAAAATTATTACTTCAATAAATTATAAATTAACACTTATTTAACTGACTAATTATTTTCTTAAATAGACTAAACAAAACATTATAATTATTTATTTATTATTTAAATTTGCCGCTTTGAGGAATTTGCTTTGTTGTTTGTAACTTGTTGCCCTCTGTTGGGTTGTCTACACAATTAATATTTAATCTCTAATGGACACTTTAATGTCTATTGACTATTCCTTAGTTCAGAAAATGGGCTATTACTTTTTTAGTTAGTGTGTAGAAATCATTTTCATTTGTAAACATTTTATCTAGTCGATATTGAATTACAAATTTAAAATTTGAAATAGGATTATTGTTCAACATTTTGAAAGGTTGTAACATATTTTGGAACTTATAACCCCATTCAGGTAAAATGTTAAATATTTCAAAAAATTTAATAATTAATTAATGTATTTTTTTATTTTTTAGATTGTTTTATGAGTATTTCAATTAAATTGTAGACAAACAATCTACTTGACAAAAGAAGAAATTTCCAATCTTTTGTGATGAATGTTTTCAACAACGAATTAACACTTAATCACAAATGTAAAAATGTTTGAATAGCTAACTGTCGTGTGTAAAGAGGTTAAAATTCATTAACAATTATTAATGGAAATTAAATTATATGTGTAACAATGTAAAATATTTTAAGAAAGATTAAAATTTATTTTTAATTAAATGATACATAATTTTATTGGTGTTAAGTCCTTTTTTTGTGCAGCTTTTTACACCAAACAATCCGTTTGCATATATTTTCATACTTTACTATTTTAGCAAAAAGTCAATTCTGTCAAAAATGTCACTTATGTAGATTTGATTTAGCATTCAAATGTAAGTTGAGCCAAAACTCGTTTTCTTTTCTATTTTTTTTTTTTTTTGTTAAATCACTCATGTTGTATGAATTTGTATTGTTTTTTTGGACACAAGCGCGAGGCTCGTAACTGCTGGCTCCTGCTACATGGCTAATTTAGTTGTTCCGGCACTGTTTAGTTGCTCCAAAAACTTTATTTTCTGTTAAAAACACTATATTGTACCCATTCACTTTGTTTTTAATTCCAAAGTATACCAATTATATGTCATCAAAATCTTGTCAAATATATACTTTTTTTTATAAAATTTCCTTACCATCAATCAGTTTTTTTCTAATTTAGTTCATCTTATTTAAAATTAAATAAGAAAATTTTCAAAATAATAAATATAATGTGTTAAAACAAAAATATTTATAATTAGGTTATATACATGCATGCATATTATATGCATATATTTAAAAATGATTCCATTTGACAGATTGTTATAAAAAAACAAAACAAAAAACTAACATTATCAAAATTTGTACTTCGTTTACAAATAGCTAAGGGCCATTCAACACCACAAAAAAAAAATATGTCAAAAGTTTATTTAATCAAATAAATAGTATAGTTTAATTGATTAACATTTATAATATAACCTTATAAATTTATTAAGACATTATTCATAATATTTAATTAAAGAAATCTGACATATATTTAGGTAATAGAAATAACTAGTGACGAAACACCCTTAGACACATTTATAAACACAATATATATTAAATAGAAAAATCAAACGAGGTAGAGTGAAATAACAAATAAAAAGAGACTTTTAAAACGGGATTATTTTTGATTTTTCTTAAGAACGACGTTATATAGAAGAAAAGTATAAAAAGCTCTCTGATATAACTTCTTACGATATTTTTGATAATGTAATAAAATTTTTGAAAAAGTTTTAAATTCTGATCAAAAACACAAAAGAAAGACTTTAAAGCCCAAAATATCCGGTCTGTGGCATCGGATGTGTCTGGCTAACGAACTTATCCAAGCGTTTTGAACAATTAACGATTTTACCAAATTTCGTAACAATTAAATGCTTCGTTCGACAGCTATCGCGTACACACATAAATACATATATATATATCTATATATATATAAATTTTAGTGAAGTAGATTTTCGAGTTCTAGAGGCTCCAAAACAAATTTCTGCCATAGTCCCGGGCTTAGGTCTTACCATAAGAGCTGCTGTAATAGCTGAATTTTCATTCTGAAAATTCGCTAAAAGAATTTATGTAAAATTTAAATGCATCGACCTTTTTTATAGCTACAACAGTCTCTCGTTTTATTCTTGAAGTATGGAACCTTTTTTTATAGCCTCTCAAATTTAACATCGGTACTATAAATATGGGGCTTTTTGTATGTTTTCTGTATTTATGGAAAGGTACTTTTTAACACAGGGAATTTAAAAATTTATTTATGCGAATGTTGATATTTTTAGGCTTCAAAACAACATTCACAGCGCCTATTTTACTTAATCGTAGAAAATTTGTATAGGGGAGACTGGGGTAATAAGAGACAAAAGGGGGTAATAAGAGACAAAAAAAAATTATTTAACTCTAAATTACAAATCTAATCATTATGAAAAAAATACTACATATTTTGTAAATTGAATGAACCTATCTGAATTTTTTTTGTAACGCCTCGAGCTGCCCATATAAGCTAATGTAAAATAAATTGAAGTAATAGCAGATATCTAGAGAAAATTCTGTATCAACCAAATCTTGTTCTTAAAATATCTTAGGTTAAAAAAAAGTTTCGAAACTTGGTTTCTGAAATTCGTTTGTATTAATATTTAATATCAGTTAATAAAAAATTTACTTTCTTGTTATTTTGTACAATCTATATGGACCAGAGACAAGTGCGATACATGACAAAAAAATGTGAGATGTATGCGAAATTTTTTTTAATTATTCAAAAACAAAATTAATGTTATTACTTTGTAAAAATTTGGGCATTGGGTAATAAGAGACAAGATTAGAGTTCAGTTATGAAGAAAGTTTTTAAAATTTTCAATAATTGTTTATTATTTGTCATGCTTTTCGTCAACAAATTACATATCAAAATTATTCAAAAACTTAATACAATAACTGAAAAAAAAATGAAATCGGTGAGAAGTCATGAACTTTAAACCTAATTCAAATAAAAAGTTTTTTCAACTGACTAAAGAAAATTCAGAAACTATTACAAACTTATCAACAAGTTATTGGTGATAAATAGAACATATTGAAGTTATCATTACTTATTTTTAAAAAATTCTGATCTTGAATTATTGGTGGTTTTTCAATCTTGTCTCTTATTATCTCTGTCTCTTATTACCCCGGTCTCCCCTAATTAGTTTTTTCTAAGAACGGTTTCAAAAAGGGTTTGGACATGTTCCGAAGAAAAATCTCAAAATTTAATGAAATTTTGCATTATTTTTCACAGCTTCATGAAATTTTGAATGTACACTCTACAGAAATTGTATTGTTAGAAAAGGTTCTTAAAATGAAGTTGAGATTCTTTGGACGGTAGAAGTCCAAAACTCTTGGATGAGTTCATTAGCCAGACACGCCCATTGCCGAGATTCTCAGAAAAATTCGTTTTTTAGCACATGGCATTTGTCGTACACCATGGGAAAGAGTAAAAAAGTTCGCATAATATTCTTTTTAGAACTGTTATCCTATGTGAGTGACTTTTCGAGAAAAAGTAATTTTTTAATCGAAAATTCGCTATGTTATGCAAAATGCTGGGACGGAAGTATTATATTATTCTTTGAGTTTACTATAGTTATTTTCAAGTTCAGTGGTTTTCTATATTCACTCGTTTATAGTTTTTAATAGGTACTACAAATTTCAAATACTGAAAAATTACATTTTTAAATCTTTTCAATATATCTCGTATATAGTTTTAAGAATAAAGAAAAGAATAAGAATCCATACCACAGAAACCTCGAGACCATACTTAGTTTAATCCTTTCTAATACTACGGAGATTTTATTTTTCCTCTGCAACACTGCTTTATCCCGAGTAAATATATCTTATGGTACGATAATATTTTCGTCGTATAAAATTTCGTTTCTCGTTTATTTCACATAACGATGCCAGTGACATCTATTTATTACCTCATTAGCGTTATCTTTCAACGAACGTTAACGTTGATTGGATTTACTCGATGACTCATCAGTTTCATTTGTAAATACAGTTACACAAGTAGATAAATTAATAGAACAGATCAGTAAATCCAACCATAGATAAGTTAGAATAAAAAAATCTATAAAAATTTGATTATTGGTCATTAATGATGCGTTTGACGCTTAAACTGGAAAAAATTAAAAAAGTGGACTGAAAAATATACAATTAAGGATGTTTGGCAGGTACAATCGGAGATAAAAGTACATGAAATTAGAAATTCGTGAATAATTGCGTTGTATAACAAACTATGAGGTAAATAAATAGTTATCTTGGTTAAATAATAGCTATCACTACAATTGATTGTACAATACATCAAACTATAGCTCTCAGCTGAGTACATTCTGAGGATTTTTCGGAGAATTTCAAAATGCTATGAGACGATTGAAAATTTAGTAGAATGTTCCTCATTAAATACTAAGGCCCCTGTGAAAATTTCAAACCGATTTACTAAGCCGTTAAAAAGTTATTTAATCTGTTCTGTTTTCGAATTTCCATAAGAGTACGTGTAAAATTAGTTTTTTTTTTTTTTTAATAACTTTTTAACGACTTAGTAAATCGGTTTGAAATTTTCACAGGGGCCTTAGTATTTAATGAGGAACATTCTACTAAATTTTCAATCGTCTCATAGCATTTTGAAATTCCTCCGAAAATTCCTCAGAATGTACTCAGCTCTTGTAGTCAGCTGAGAGCTATAGTTTGATGTATTGTACAATCAGTTGTAGTGATAGCTATTATTTAACAAAGATAACTATTTATTTACCTCATAGTTTGTTATACAACGCAATTATTCACGAATTTCTAATTTCATGTACTTTTATCTCTGATTGTACCTCCCAAACATCCTTAAGCGCTAGCTAGTAAATATGTCCACATGCGGTACTAAAATCGCAATATTTACCACTTTTTAGAAGCCGAAGATGTACATATTTTGTGTAGACCAGTGTTTCTCAACCGCCAGTCGACGAAAGTATATCACCGGGTCGCAGAAAGACGTGTGAATTACAAAAATGTTTATAATTTTTGTTGACTTAAAAGTGTCGATATTTATCTGAATTACATAGTAGACCAAATGGTCGGAAACCGACATTTCATATTACACGACCTTATATTACCGTCGTCCCTCAACTTATTGACAATTTAACTTATTGACAATGATCGTAGTTTACCTCAAGTTATAGACAAACCATCTGTATGTACGCATTGACACACTACGACACAGCACGTATGACCTTGGGTACATACATATGACTTGTCTATAACTTAAGGTAAACTACGATCATCGTCAATTACTTAAATTGTCAATAAGTTGAGGGACGACTGTATTACAAATGATACAAATGACTCCAAGCTACAAGAATTCTATTTAAAATTAAAGAAATTGCTTTTACACATTTCTCTAATACTTATAAAAAAATGTTGATATTATTTCTAAATTACATGATAGACGAAGTGGTCGGAAAACGACATTTCATATTCACAACCTTATTATCTTTATTATCTTTAAGCATTTCTTTAATGTTTAAAAAAGTGTCGATATTTATCTGAATTACACAACCTAATGTTATTCTAAATGATTCCAGGCCACAGGAACTTTGTTTAAAATTAGAGAATTAACTTTAAACATTTCTCTAATGTTTAAAAAAAGTGCCGATATTTATATGAATTACATGGGCGAGTAAACAAATGGAAAATAACATTTCATTTTAAATTTTAATGTAAATTAAAAAAAAATTGACAATCGTTATATGATAGTGATTTTATATACCTACAACCGGTTTGCACAAAATTATTTGAGATTTTACCACAGACCGTGACTGAAAAAAGGTTGATGGTGATTGAAAATTTGTACAGTACTGTACAGATATCAAACTTGATTTAGCTGATTTCAATTTTTATTGTCATTCCTTGGAGACATTATTCGGTTTAATTTAATTTGTTTTTACAATTTTACACGATTTAATTTTCTTGACGTCAATTTTGTGTCACGAAATCTACAAATTTTCCAATTAAATAAAATAAAATGTAAGCTATTAAAAAATACAAATTAAAAAAAGTCTGCATTTTAGCTAAAGTATTCTAAACTTGATACCTTTTGATTAATTAATTTACTACTAATCAAGGTTGGTCTTATAGAATATAATAAGGAAACAAATACTATTGTTACTGTAATAACTGAAGCTTCAGTTAATTATATAGCCATTACATGCAAATAACTTGCGTTAGACATCTTTGATGTAAGATATGCAAGTTTCAGAATTACACAAAAAAATTTGACTATAATTGTAAGATAATTTCACTACGGAAGAGACCCATAGGCACAGATACAAAATTTTATTTTCATTTTTTGTATATGTATGTATGTATATATGTATGTATGGATATATTATGTATGTATATTAGGGTGTGCCAAAAAAATAAATATTTCTTTTTCTCGCTTTCAGCTCAAAATATTGTAGGATATGGCTAAGCAAACATCCTCACCAAAGTGGAATTCATAATGCCAATTTTTAGAGGTGCATCATCGAACATAAAGTATTCACATTTAAATAACAGAGGAAAAACGATTTTTTTATTATTTACTCCTGCAAACTATGAAAAATTTTTTTTTCCTTAAAATGAATCAAAGCACTTTATTAAGCATTAAATTTTGGACAAAAAATTTCATTAAGTCAAATTTCTATCACCAATATTTCACTTTCTACAGAGCCTTAAAATTTAAATTTTTTGAAATTTTGCTTTTTTTACAAAAGCAAACAAAAAATCCTCTAATCAGAATGAATATTAAAACAAATAAAATTTCTTAAATTAAGAACGGCCTAATTTTTAATAAAACTGAAACAAACGAAACCATGTCTAAACAACCAAATAAAATCTTCAGAATATTATTAATAAAAATATGTTTAAATAATAAAACAATTTCAATAAGTTTCTTTCCTTAAATGATATGTGACTAAATCTAAGACTAAATCATAATATGTACAATAATGATAAATTTGGCTGGGTGCGTGATGGCAACGACATCTATAATATACATTTTTTCAGGCTATTAAATAATGGTAACCGTGGAAATAAATTTAAAATATTTTCAAAAAAACCGTAAAATCTGAATACAAATACTTGTTATTTACAATTATTTTTTTTTTATAAATAAATTTGAACAATTTGAGGTATAAAATACTGGATGAAGTAAAATAGTTGTGTTAATAATGTAATTAAACAATTTTCGACGTTAACATGGATATAATTATCTGGATATGCAGAGGAAAAAGTTGCTGGTGATAGTGAAGCATGTCAGGCAAGCTATGTCTTATCAACATCATTGCATGTGAGTTTAAAATACCTCAAATATTTTTAATTCTGTATTTATGGTTTGACGTGTAGACGTTAATACGTTGACAGATGCATAAGGAACGACATATTAGTGGCAATTGCGTTTATAATCAAAGTGGATCAATGTATTATATTTTTATTTAATATTTTTTATTACACTATAAACACATATGAGCATATATTATTGCCTATTTTCTCCACTACTCACGCTGCAATCGATATAATTATCCCCACCATATACTACGCACCCTGCCAGTAGGAGGGAAACTTGTATAGTCAAACTGAATTTAAAAGACAAAGAGCCATAATTATCTATAACAAACACATTTCGAATGTTTTAATCAACACCAATTTATTGTAATAATGATCAACTTTAATCAATTTTGTTGGAAAATTATTTGTTTGGATGTTATCATTGCTTAAATTACCAAGTTTTATTAAATATTTGGTTAATGTTTAACATTAGTGCATGTATTCAGTGAGTAGGTACAACAGTTGTAGAATTAATACAATAATCAATTGTGATACTACATTAATATAATTATAAAATTATATTTTAAACTAATTTTGATTAGTGACTGAATTAATTGGATAAATTTACGTTGAATGATGGATCATATTTTCAACAGCTTTAATTATTTCAAAATTTAAAATATCGTTATATTCAAAACTAGCTATACCCGCGACGTCGTTCGCGTATAAAATCAATGAAAAGTATGTAAGTATAATAAAGCATTTGCATAGAACAATAGTTTTGCGTAATGCATGCATGTGCTCAAAATGGATTTTTTGTTTTCCCGAAGGAAAGAAACATTTATCTGTAATAAAAAGTATCCTAAATTTTGACGCAGATAATAAGTTATTACCACACCAAATTTCATAAACATCCGTTCAATAGTTTTTGCGTAATGTGTACACATGCTCAAAACGCTTTTTCTATTTTTCCGTAAGAATGAGACATTTTCACGGAATAAAAAGTACCTTAGATGTTGACCCAGGTAATAAGTTATCACCATACTAAATTTTATCAAAATTCGTTCGATAGTTTTTGGCGTAGTGTGTGCACATGCTCAAAATGGTTTTTCTATTTTCTCGTGAGAATGAGACATTTTCACGGAATAAGAAGTATCTTAGATGTTAACGCAAGTAATACGTTATCATCACACCAAATTTCATTAAAATCTGTCCAGTAGTTTTTGCGTGATGCGTGAACAGACAGACAGACAGACAAAAATTTTAAAAATCGCTGTTTTGACATCTACATCGATAACTATTTACAGTACCTGTACAATTTTAAAAAAATATTCCAAGTACAAGGACGGTCTCGTTACAGTTTTATTATTTGTACAGATGATAAATACCCCTATCACAGCATCCTGCATAACATAATGAATTTCCGTTTACAAAAATTAGCTTTCCTCGGAAACTAGCTGACATAGAACAATTGTTCGGAAACCTTTTTTTAGATGATTTTTTCTTTTATTTCCAATGGTGTAAAAAAATATTGCAAAAACTTTTGAACCTGGGGAAATTTTGGGAAGAAGCTTACTTTTTTCACGAAAAATACCCAAAAAACCATGCTTCGGACATCGGACATGTCTGGCTGAAGAACTCGTCCAATATTTTTGGACTTTCAACATTGTAACCAAATTTCGTTTACGGACATCAAAACAATATCGTAGTCCCGGACTCAACTCGCGCCATGACAGTGACTGTAATAGCTGAATTTTCGATTCGAAAGTTTGCTAAAACAATTTACATATTTATCAATTAGTCTTCGGTTACATTTTAAAATCGATCAGTAATGTATAATATGAAATCTATGCATATAGATATGATATAATCTTACAATTTACACATTTATAAGAACCAAAGATAAAATATTTCATTTGTATATAAATCGTCTTATAAATAATATGAGTATATAGATAATTTTCTTTATAATGTAATATTTGTGTAATCTGTCATCTCTATGTAGGCAGACGGACAGATAGATAATACAAATACAATCAAAGTGATAGACAGGGAGATGTATCAGAAGAAAGAAAATATATCTAGCCCAGGTAGACAAAAGTAGTTAAGTCCAAAATATCAATTTTACAGTAGAGAGCAAAAACTAAAATGAAATGCAGGTAACATCAGTTTATTTGAATTATCTTCAAGTTTATATGTCATTTTGAAAATTTTTTTTATTAATTACTTTCTTGACATATAACACAGTAAATAAAAAATAAATAAATAAATAAATAAACTTTAAACCTTAAGCTAAGACATTTTTATGGACTTAACATATAAAAATCAACAATAAGTGTTATTATTAAAACCATTTGTGGACTTAACCTGTTTTGGCGGGTAATTATTGTCATAAAGATACATTTCCAATTTAATTAAACTATGTACTTATTTATTATTTTATTACGAATTTTAAGAACTTAACTTCTTTTGCTAGTTTTTGAAAAGAATTTTTTTATAACAAAGGCATAAAAAACGATGTTCAGAGTGGAATTGACTTTTGCCCTTTTGGAAATATATGAGATAGACTCTCTTGGTACTTATTATAAAATAAAAAAATAAAAATAAAAAATGGACTTAACTACTTTTGTCTACCTGCACTAGATATTATGTATTTTCATAGTTCATTTATCCGTATAATATGCGGGTAGACATGCCGCAAGCCACCACAAACGTATGTAGTATACACAATTAGGACGTGATATGAAATGAAAACAATATTTCCAAAACACAAAATAGAGGGCACAAAAGGAAAATAAGATATTGGTTTATACCAGTGTTTTTCAACCTTTTCTATGGCGCGACCCCCTTAGTATGGAAATAGATTTCGCGGGCTCCTACCCTCCGCTATTACCAACTTTTATTTTTTTATGTTGGCTTATTTCACGTACGATCACCACACCCCGAAATCTTGATGTCACCGATTTTGATGATTTTCTGTAATAATGTTCTACTATACCAATAGTTTTGAAATGTCATATTTTTTTTCCTCAATTTTAATAAATATGGAAGTTACGATGTAATGAAGTTTGCCTAAATTTTTACTTTAAAAATTTTTGTTTTAAAAATAAATAGTTACTATCTGAATACTTTGGATAATTAAAAATTGTTTTTATGATTGCTAACTAGTAGCAAATTGTAATATTTTTGATTAAAAATTGTAATTTCATCTAAAAATTAAAAAGTCAGTTTTAATCTATGTTAACTTTTAATATTAATAATACTATGCCACTTTACCTACCCAAGGTGGGTAATGTGGTCATTTTGTCACTTACGAAATAATTGATAATTTTTTATTACTGTGAATATGTAAACCGTATGTATATTATAAAATAAAGACTTTCTTAAATTTGCAATTGTATTATATCAAGAAATATCAATTAATTAAAACCGTTTAGAAAATATATCAATTCAAACCTTAGGGTAGCCACATTGCCCTACCTTCCCCTGTATGTCTTGATTGCCACACATATTTCGGAAAAACGCAAAAACCGTATCCCATAATTTATGGTGCTCTTTCTGTTTATGATGGTAAAAATTTGATATATTGAACCACTCGAGCTGTACAAGAAAATTTACCCCCATTTTCACCCCTGCAGTCCCTCTTATAAACCCAATCCTGGTTTAACCCATACAGGTGGATAGGTTTTTTAAAGAGGAACATTTCATCAGTTTACAGTTTTCTTCTGTCTCTTATAGTTTTTGAGATATCTTAATAAGTACGATTTGAACCCCCAAATTTAAGGGCTGGTTTCACCCCGTAAAAGTGGACGGCGGCCGATAAAAAAAAATACGAGTCCCTTGTTTTGGCCTATTCTACACACCAGAAAAGTTTCAAGAAGATCGGCGATTGTCACTTGGGTAGTGTTACGACCGTCAAGGTGTTAATAAAATTTTTACTGGAATTAATTTAAAACGGATTTTTATATTGATCTAAAAAGGGATTGATTTTATGAACAAAAAGTCAATGTAATGATAACATTTTACTAGTCAATATTATCACTTTAATGAAACTTCAAGAACGTATAACTCGAAAACGGTGAGTTTTAGAATATATGTTGACTGGAACTTTTTTACTTATTTTCACTTGAAAAATCGATATATCCAACAATCACACTTGACCCGTATCATTTTGTACCTCATGGCTTCCCGTCACATTATCCACATTCCCATGGAAAGTCCTGAAGATCCCATCACAATTTTCATATATTATATTCTGTAGGGTATGGTGCATATACTGTATAAATTTTAAGAAAATCAAAGTATGCTCTTTTTTGCTATGAATGTCCAAATTTGGTCATGTTTGGATACCTATAAATCTAATCATGTATTAAATACGGTAATAATTCTTATACGCGTACCTTCCCTATAATGTTCCCTAGGTACGTACCAAATTTGGTTAAATTATCTTTTATAACTTCGGAGATATTCAACTTTATTTAAAAAAGTGTCGAAAATTGGTAAAAATTTAGGCAAACTTCATTACATCGTAACTTCCATATTTATTAAAATTGAGGAAAAAAAATATGACATTTCAAAACTATTGGTATAGTAGAACATTATTACAGAAAATCATCAAAATCGGTGACATCAAGATTTCGGGGTGTGGTGATCGTACGTGAAATAAGCCGTTATAAATATGGAATCCGTTCATCATCATTAATTATTTTCATAGTTAGGTATCGATTAAATACATAATTAAGGACTTGAAACAGGCGTATTTTTAGCGACATCGAAATTGACGACTTATAGTAGCTTCTGAAGGCGCACGTGGCGTAAAAATTGACATGCGCACGTGTGACGGTCGTCACCGTTTTACACTTCCGAGAGTAATCCATTTGAATTCTTTGAATTGTGAACTCGCGTTAGTGTTTAAATTTATTGAATTGCCTTGTTTAGTAGTTGCTCACTTATTACTGTATAATATTCAAAATTCTATGCTCATTGTAATTTAATAGATTTGAGCGTTACTTTATGGTATTCCATATTTGTAAATAATAAACAAATATTTTACTTTGCAAAATACCTCTCTCCGATCACCTTTTAAATGACTACACCGATATCTACAGTTCAACTTTATTTTCAATATTATAATTTAATTAAACTTTTAAAATTGTATTTTCTGTAATATTGTTTGTTTGTCAATTTCAATCTTTTGTCACGTGTTTGCTCGCATTTTCCACATGTAATGTAATCTTGTTTTTCTTGTTTTTCGGATTCTCCCACTACCCCCGCCCCTTCTACTTTCACACCATATACCACTCCCCTTCATAAGTATAGGTAGATAAAAATTAGTATATAAGCGCATGTATTGAATATAAATTTTATTCTGTTTGAAAATGAGCTAACGGTTCGAAACAATATTGTCACAGTTTCAAAAATAAAAGTGGTATTTTGCAAAGTAAAATACTTGTTTATTATTTACTCATTGTAATTATTGAAAATGGATAAATTTTTGGAAACATATGCACAACCGTCAACTTCGAGTTCCAATGAGAGTAGTAAAACAATACCAAAGAAAAAGTGTCTATATGACGACAATTATTTAAAATTCGGATTTACTGTTATTGAAAATAAGTCGCAATTTTGAAACTATCTCGCAAAAGTATGAAATTCTCATATTAATGTAACCATTAATTAACCTTCTCTTTATTAAATATCATAACTAGAGTGGTTTTATTTTTAAAGTAGGTACTGCGACCCTCTTAAAAAGGCTTCGCGACCCACAAGTTGAAAAACACTGGTTTATACTAAAAAAAATTCTTTTGTCATTCCAATAGCGATTTCGTTACAAATCTAAAAATAGAGTTTTTTTATTATTATTTTCAATTGTGTTACGAGAATCTTTTTTATATAAAATATAGTGTGCCCGATATTTGTGTGAAACGGTTGGGGATATCGTAAACTATAGAACTAATAATAAGAGATACAGGGTCAATTATTGCTTGTCCGGAAACTGAAGGAATTCAATGCAACGTCGCCATAGTTAGAATCCATCTTTGTCTAGAGCATTTGATTATGTAAAGTAAAAGAGATAGGTTAAAGATAATAGTTCTCTTGACTCTTTTAAACCCATTTCAAATTGTCGGTAGTTGACGTGTAAGCAGCAAATGAAATAAATTTTCACTTTCATGGTATCAAGGTAAAGTCTGTAACTTAATTTTTACGAAATTTGGTGAAAACGTTGAAAGTCCCAAATCATTGGATGAGTTTTTCTGCTAGGCATGTCCGGAACCTCGACAAAATGAGTTTTTAGCGAATTTCCAGAATGGAATTCAGCTATTATAGCCACTGTTATGACGCGACTTGAGCCCGGGACTATGGCAGAAATTTGAAGCCGAAGCCGAAAATAATATTCACTAAAATTAACATATATATATATATATATATATATATATATATATATATATATATATATATATATATATGTGTGTGTGTGTGTGTGTGTGTGTGTGTGTGTGTGTGTCCGCGTGATAACTCTCGAACGAAATGTCTTACGTTTATAAAATTTGGTGAAAATATTGGAAGTCCCAAACCGTTGGACGAATTCGTTAACCAGACACGCCCGATGCCCGGAACATGGTTTTTCCGGCAATTTTCGTGAAAAAAATTAGTTTTTTGTCAAAATTTCCCCTCATTCAAAAACTTTTGTGAAATTTTTGTACACCATTTGAAAGAGGAGAAAAAATCACATAAATAAGGTTTTTAAACTATTAATCTATGACAACTAGTTTCCAAGAAAAACTAACTTTTATAAACGGAAATTCGCTATGTTGTGCAGGATGCTGCGACAGGGGTATTTGTTTGTTAAAAGCCAAAAGTTTTCTGAAACTTTTCGGCGTTTTGGCAAAGAATTAAAATTTATTTTGCTAATGATACTAATGATCCTTAAGCACCATGACCTTAATACCCAGTGGCCCATAATCAGTGTGATCTTACTACTCAGTGTCCACAAACAGTGGCCTATAATCACTGTAATCTTACTACCCAAATTCCCTTTAACTATTTATTTTAAGCCCATTTTGGGTCTATAGAACCCTGACGTTTTAATATTTTAAGGATATATTCTTTGATATATAATAAATTCAAAATAAAATTTTTGGACCAAAAAATTGAAAATTCAGTGAGTTATTCCAAATCTCCCAAGGCTCCAAAAAAAGTTCCCTCACTGCTGCAGTGATAGCGGCCTTCACACTGCCTGAAATCAAGAAAAACCAAAAAGCCTATTAAAATGGTCCGTACCGTAAACCTCAATCGAAAAAAAAGTTTTTTTAAAAAAAAGTTTCAAATTTTGCTCGAAAATTTGATGGTTTTTGGCTTGCGAAAATTACATTTTTTATTTGATCAGAAACTGGAGGTTCATGGTACGAAGAAATATATATAGAAGAAGCTGCAATAACAATCAAATCGATCGAATGATTTGTCTTCGAGTTATAACTGCAGCAAATTTGAAAAATGTAGTTTTTCGTAATTTTACCTTTTAGTTTTAATCATTGAGAATTTTTACTAAAATTATTTAAGATGTACTGACTATACCGGTCATAGTAAAACTAGATGAGTCGTTTAAATGTGCCAGGGTCTAGCTGCTCCACAATATGTGACTGGCAGCCACGTCCAGAAACTCCCGAACTATCAACCTTCATACATTTCTCAATACCTCAAAGTTAACAATGAAAATCAGAATCCACTCTTTGGATGGCTGTAACTCAAAAACTATTTGAGATATGTACTTGAAAATTTAGTATGTTATTTTTAAAGGTATAGACTATCGAAACACGCAAAAAAAAATTTCCAATTTTTTGAAAACGTCACACTAGTGGTCCCCCTTAAAGATAATTTTCTTTTTCTTTGTTTCGTTTACGCAGTTTGGCATCAAAATTATTCTTGTAAGGAATTATCAATAAGTAAGTACATTGCGTGCGCATATCAAGTATCAAAAACAAACAGAAATTGTGCAAGAAATAAAACTGAAACGTTAATTATTAACGTAAATGTTTGTCCTTTTTTGCTTCTATTTTGTTGTTTACTTTTAAAACAAAAAATAAAACAACAAAAAAAAAACAACATCGTGACGATATTTAATTCAATTAAGACGGACCTGTTTGGAGAGTTTAAGATGCAAATTTTTAATACACACCACACTTTAACTCATCCTTTAGTAAACGTAAGAGTATAATAAAGTAAAGAAAGTGTAAATTAAATTTAATTAAGTTAAAAGTAACAATGATGTTTAAATTTTTAGCTACTCTTCTCTTATATGGCTATATTACGTATTAGAGCAAAACATTATATCGTAATTTTACATTTTCTCAGGAAGTTTGTTTTTTCTCATTCATTTTGTTTTTTCGTTTATTCAGAAAAAAAAAAATGAAGGCTTTTAGTCTTTTTTTTTTGTATTATACTTTTACATTTACGTTCCATTTCAATATTTATATCATCCCATCTTCCCTAATATAATCAAGAAAATATTTCTAAAATTAAGTAATATTTTATAAAAAAAAAAAAGAAAAAAAAATTGTTAGCATTGTACACATAAGACAAAAATTTCGGGATACCTGAAACCATTTAGAACACAAAAACAAGTCTACAGTCTATTAGACCAGGTTTAGACCGAAGTTGAGTGGTCACGAAATTGCGACACAAGTCGAATTTACGAGGCGAGTGTCGTACTTCATCTGAGATAACCATTGCAAGTGAGTAGATTACTATACTTTTTCTACGACTTTTCCCCTTTTTGACTTAAATAAAATTGGATATAAATTTTAAATAAAAAGAACAAAAGTTTTAATCAATCTCTAATTTCATTAAATGTTTGTATATGTATTTATGGAAATGATCAAAATAAAATATAAATTGTTTTGTTTACTTACACGTTACTACGCAACATACATAAAATTAAAATTTAATACATATATTATTCACAAAACAATCGCAAGCCCATTGAATAATGGTGATTTCATTGGTTGAAAGGTATTGGTAAGGATCATTCCTTCATATCTTTGAAAAATGCCTAACTTTCTCAACAATTAACGGAAATGTAATGAGTGTGTTCTTCGACAGGAGTAGAAAAAACTTTTTATTACTCATTAGAGAGAAGTACTAACTTGGCGCACACATTTCTGTACACAAAATAGCTGTTTGCCCACTGTACTCTTCCCGCATACTTTTTTGGGTGTGGAAAGTAACTTTGCACACGCAAATTGACAATAAAACACGGAAAATTTAATCAAGACACGCAAAGCCGCCTCTTAATTTTTCATTTAATAAATATTTCATAATTATTTCTATAGAAACCACCAACAAAGTAATTTAAACGATAATTAATTCAGAAAAAAGACGAACACTTAAAAATATTATTTTAAAAATTAATAAAAATGTCAAAAATAGTGATAATAATAGAAAAAAGTATGTGAAATTTGTAATAGAAAATAGTATGTGCAACTCGTGCGGGATTGTCGATTGCCCCACTCAAGCGAATGAGCGCACTCACTACTTCCGAAGTCATACATATTTTTAAGTTGAAAAATATCACGATTTTGTTTGATTTTAGGTCGCTATAATTCATACTTTGATCTGTTACTAATGAAATGCTTTAGTAAATATTTCGATTTTGAATTTAAAAACATTCATTTTAATTTGGACTCTAATTTGGAATCATGATATATTAAAGGTATTAAAATATACATAATATCGTTTTTTTTTTCTAGATAATTATATACTTTAAAAGTTGAAGATTTTAATATATTTGTGATTCAACCAATCATAAAACAGAGTGAACGGTGAGCACGGTTACAGAGTCACTGTTTAGTCGAATATATGCGCACTTCAGTACACAACAATGTATAATATGCTTGTCGATTAATAATTGTCCAATGTGTCCGACTTTTTAGTCAAAAGACGATCTATATAGTCTTTTGATTCTTCTGTTGAGCTACTATCGTATAAATAGATGGTTCTAGATATATAATCGCAAAGATTTTTAACACACAACTAATCAATTAAAAATTGTATGTATGCGCCTAGTCTAAGAATATTTCGGGTAAACCGTTTGTGTAATTATTTTAAAACAGAAGCAGGATTTTTTTATAAATGACGGTAAATTTATTTATTCGAATTTCAACTTTTCAATAATCACTTGCGTATAAGCTAATAACTCACGGTTCAATGGATTTGAATTCACTCCATAAAAAATTGTTACATAATTTTTGTTATATAAACTTTAGCGATACTTTTTTTTGTTCTAATGAATTTAATAAAACTTTTCACATAAATAGATCAATTTCATTGAAAAATAACTTGATACAAAGTTCAGTATTGCTAACTATACTACGTACGTGTGAGTATGACAAGGAAAAGAAATGTTGACGGCGGTACTTAAATAACAAATGGTTTCATTTTACTGTATGACAATCGTATATGTTTTATGACGGGTAATTTATTTATTATACGAAATGTTTTGTTGAACTTTAACGAAATTACACATCCTATATACATAAGTATATATGAGCAAAACTTTTAGTTTGCTCAAACTAATACTATAGGTACTTTTTAGCGAATTTCCGAATGGAAAATTCATCTACTACCGTCCCTTTCATGGTGAAATTTGAGTCCGGGACTATTATGATCGAAATTTGTTTTGATATCAATCATATTGTATAATACAATGCGGTTTAAGTTAAATTTCGCTTACTGATTGGTGATACTCTGCAAATTCTGCTTGTTGATTGGCTTAAAAACGGGAGCAAATTTTTTTTTATCCCTTGGGACTAAAAGTAACGCTTTACTTCCTATTATGAGGGTCTAAATCATGTATTTAATTTCAGGAATTCTAAAAAAAAATATTTTTTTCATGTTCGCAGTAGGGATGGGAAAAACCGACCGGTTTTAACCGAAAACCGGTTTTTCTGTTTCAGTTAACCAGTTTATTTCGGTTATTTTTTTGATTCGGTTATTACCGGTGTTTTTTTTTAATCAATAACCGGAGAAAAAACCGGACAAATGATTTTAAAAAAAATTAATAATTTAAGTTCTAATTCAGAGGCCGGTGATATGTTTTTATTTAAAAAAAAAATTACTTAATTTCTTTAAAATTCTAATACATTTAGTAAATTATGGTTATTATAGTATGGGAAATAATAAAATCATGTTTTATTTCCAATATTTATTTTTATTTGTTTCAATACCCAATAATAAAATCGATTGCCTCGGTCCAACCTGATAGACCAATACCAAGATTTAAATAAATAAAACAAAGAGGAAAGCAACAAGCAAATTTACCAGATATTTTTATGAAAATTTCACTCAACTTTCAAAATGGTTTATTAATTAGTAATTTACTAGAATTTTTAAAAATTTCTAGATCATGAGAAATTTAGGAAAATGAATAAAATTTTTGTTTGTCACTATCGAATATTTAGTAATTACATATAATAATATAGGAATTTATCTGTTAATTTGTCTTACCGTACTACACTGACAATGAGTTCTATATATTTTTTTTTTTTTTTTTTTGCATAAATTTGTGTTTTGTGGTGTAGTAATGCCCAATAATCCCTCCGAAGTTATTGGTGAGCGGAATTAGTTAGCACACACGCACCCATTATTTCCGCTCCATCAACCAGTAGTGGATCCTAAATATTCCTAACAGAGATGGCATTGTGCTGGACCCATTTTACTTTTAGGAGACGTGGATTGAGGAATTCCACTAATGGTTTGGATATTTATATAAAATCAAAGCCCAATGGAGGAAGAAACTTTCCTCAAAAAAAAAAATATAATTCTTGTCTCGATTGGGGTAGGTGGTAGGTGAATATTGCGGAAAGAGACCGCTGGTGGAGTCAGGAGAATGGAGTTGGTAGGAATCGACTTAGGGCGACGTAAAACCCGAACAATAAATCAACTTAGCAGATAACTCCGTGGTGGTAAATCCTTAAACTAATTTGGATGGAAGTATCTATTGAGGATTAACGCCGCAAGTCCGGCAGTTCCCGTAAATTCCAAAATAAATTCTCCCGGAGGCGGTTCTCTATGTCCGTCCGAAGATAGGATTCGAATATTAAAACGAATAAAATAAATAAAAAAAATAAATGATTCGTTTTTCTCCAACTTTATTTTAAATTCCAAAAAATTTCAAGTGGATTCCTTCTGATTAAGTTTCATAAAAGTTGTTTACATAAAATGTTTAAATTTGACGACAACGTATATCACCAAAAAAAAAAAAAAAAAAAATATTCATTTGTACGGAACGAAAATCAAAAGTCGAATCTATTGTCGAATTTTTATGCCGTGTCTGATAATAGATGTTTTCAGTGCGACGACCGAATTAAGAGAGATCCTTTCAGCCCGATCGCTGAATTGTAAGAGATCTTATCAGCCCGGTGGCTGAATTAAAAGAGAGCGATTGAAAAGAATCGATATTTAACTTTCGTTCTTTTTTTTGTAAAAATTATAGATGTTTTGTACAGATGATTATGTAATTGAAATATATTATTATTTTGTAAACAAGTACAAGTTCTTGATTAGATAATTAAAATTTTAAAATGTACAATTGCTTATCCTGTGTGAAAACCAGTTTTCTTCCTCTATAGAGGTTAATTCACTTTTCAACAGATGGCACTCAGTGTCTGATTTTATTGATTTTATAATTTTTATTGAAAATCTATAGTTTCTAAATGTGTCGAAGATCAGCTACGCCACACTTTCCTACAGCTCTTTGTTGCCTAAAGGTTATACTTCGCTTTCGCATTTTTGTTAGTTGATAGTTTATTTTTATCGTTAAATTGCTTAATTTTTTGTTTTTGTTTGTATTTACGGTATTAAATTCGTTTAAAAATAAATATAATTATAAATATAATTTTTGCCTATATAAGTGCTGTTTTTCCTAGAAAAACCCGAAAACCGGTTTTTTCAAAAACCGGTTATTTTAAGCGGTTTTAATCGTCAGGTTAAACCGAGCATAAAATAAACCGAAATAACCGAAAACCGGTTACTTTTGAAAAACCGCCATCCCTAGTTCGCAGTCCCAATCTCAAAAAGTAAACATTTCAAATTTTCAAATGAACTGTGATACTGCCTCTTTTATAAAGAGTTCTTGCGCCTTTAATTTTTTGATAGGTTTTATTTGTATCAGAATTAAAGTACCTACTTAGTTTGAATAAATTAAAGTTTTTCAAATAGAAATAATAAACTGTGGCAATGATATGACAAAATTCGGGATCGTATTCTATTGATGTCAACTATAAACATTTTTACACATTAACTTTTCCGAAACTTTCACATTTACATATGCTGTAATATGTAGTGTACATATCTACAGTAAATAAAAAGAAAGTGATAAATGAATTGCGGGAAAAACTTTAAGAAATAACTACTTCCGTTTATAAAGTTGGGAGTTCGTGTTGTAACTGAGCACACTGTTCAAATAGAACAAACAATACTCAAACGTACCATCATGTAAGTACGATTTTCCACACACCTAACAATAATAGTGTTAACATGTGAAATTTGTTTTTCCAACATATATGTAAGACAATACTACAAGTATATGGTTAGTTCTTCAAACGATGGAAGAAAATAGACTTAATTCCGGCAACACATTTTTTTCATGCATGAGCTTTGGAAAATAGTTTTATTTCAAGGTGATGACATTTTTTACACTATTTGAAAGTGGCCAGTCGAAATATTAAAAATTATAAATTTTATAGCCTTTATAAAAAAAGAGACTTCCAGGAAAGTGAAAAAATGAGTAAAAAACTAAAATTAACAAAAGAGAATTTCTTATATTCATTTTTATTATTAAGCACAATTTATTAAACTAGTAAACAATTTATTAATTTTTATTATTAAACAATTTTTATTTTTTTATTTTTTTTTTTTTTTAATGAATATTGGAGCACTGCTGCCGGTGGATGGCGCGGTCAACAGTGCCCGGCGGCATCGCCATCTATGGGCATGCGCCGCCAAAACACGACAAAAAATATAAGACACACACACAAAGACAGGGACACATAAATGCAATAGACAAGGGACACACAATTACAGTAAAATAAAAGCCAACGATGAGGCCCTGCCATCCCAGGGCCTATTAATACGCTCAGTTGAGACAGGATAGTATAGCAAGATGGGTCCTGTCCTCAAATATACAGAAGTTCATGCCACACTGGAGGCCTAATTTTCTCAGTGCTGCGAAACAAATTTCAGAAAGTTCAAATAAAAGACACTGGTAGAACTTCTTAGGAGTGAGATAGTTGCTTTAGTGGCATGCCACTGGGGGCTTGGAACAATCCCATGGATACCATATAATAGAGAAGAATGATACCACTAATGGTGTCAGACACCGTTAGTGGTAAAACACGAGCGTACCAACTAAACAAAAGAGGCAACAAAATATCACAGCTAGCTATCACAGTGACCCACTGCACTCATAGGGGCCTGAACTACCCAATGGTGCAGTGGGGATCATAACAACGCTGGCGGAGGCACAAAGAACCTCCATTAGCTAAGTACCAAACAAAAACTCAACAAGAAAGGCAATAACAACAGATTATCACAGTTAATATATCACAGTTAGCCCACTGCATCTCTGAGGGCTAAAAACCGCCCAGGGTCACAGTGGGGATCACAACAACACCACTGAAGGACCTACAAGGGCCTCCAATGGTAGAAAAACACACAAACGGACAGAAAAACAATAACAAAATAAACTCATTATGTGTTGTCTTATTTATTAACCAACCAGGGCCCCGTTAGCCTGCTAGCCAGCTAGCAGTTACCGCCGAGCACGACGAGGACGAGGGGTTGGATTTATGCCCGGCACAATTTTTATTATTTTTATTATTAAATTTTTAATTATTAAACAATTTATTATTTGTTTAATAGATATTATATATTATATTAGTAGTATATATATATATATATATATATATATATATATCTATATATCTATATATATATATATATATATATATATATATATATATTAGTAGTTATATAGTGTATATATATATATATATATATATATATATATATATATATATATATATATATATATATTAAAAAAAAATTTAAAAGAAAAAATAAAATAAAATAAAAATAAAAAAAGGTAAAAAAAAAAACTAAATAAATAAAAATAATGGGAATTTATTATTTATTAAAAAATATTCGAAGTCATTTACTACAGTTTAATACATATTATATATTATATTAGTAGTATATAATATGTATCAGTAGTTATATTAATTACATAGTATATACGTATTATACAAAAAAAAAATGGGATTTTATTTTTTATTAAAAAATATACGTAGTCATTTATTACAGTATTCTAAATGACATTTACCTAATTTATTTACATTATTTAAGTTAAATCCCCGTTTTCGGAGCTGCCAGGAGACTGAGACAAGGAGACTGAGAATTTTTCAATATTCTTTAAAAATCGGCTAAATAAAGTTTTGTAAAAAAAAGACAGGTCCACTATTCCAATACAGCATATTTACAACTCATACAACTGAAAAATTTTTAGATCCACAGTATTTTTCACGAAAATGGTGACCAGGATACTGAGAAATTGACTGGACCGAGTATGATCTCACTTACAATGTTAACTGAATTAATTGATACAACCCCAAATTAAATAAAACATGTACTTTATTTTATTTATTATATTTGAGTTAATTACTATGACAAACCATGATTTAATCGGAATATAATTTTTTTATATTTTTTAAGTGTTTTGGTTTGATAGGAGAATAATGTAAAGTTCGGGAAACAAAATTCAATAGAATATTTCTTAAAGAAAATATAAAAAAAATTCAAAAATTATTTATGCAATAAAAAAGTACCAATATTATAGATTACTACTGCAGTATAAATTTTCTTTTATACATTCAGAAAAAATAATTATTTAGTCTGCTATGTTTTACTTTGGAGAGGAGCCATACGAGGAGACTGAGAATTTTACATTTTAAGTGTCATTTTTTATAAAAAATATATTTCGAAACCGGGTTATTTTGAGTGACCGGTTAGATGCAGTAATGGTTTACAGTTTCCATCTAGAAAAAATGTATTTTTCAAAATATTAATATACAAAATGCGTTGGGCCGTCCAAAATTCCATAGTTTGAAGAACTACCCATATACAAGTTGAAATAAGTAAATAAGGGGTAATGATTTTTGAGTTTTATTGACATTTTTCGGAGAATTGGATGAGATCAAAATTATTTCTATTATTCTCATCAAACAAGAAAATTGAGTGAACAGTTTTATTTCTCACTATCGATCGACATGTATAATAAAACTGGTTCAATTATTTACTGTGCTTTTTTTGTTTTGTTGAAGAAAGATAAAAAATATTTGACCGTTCTAAAAGTGTCTAGTTAGTCCTGGGAGTATTGGAAAAGGACAAATGAATTTAATTAAAGGTTCTACTATTCTACTAAGTCCTAAAATTAATTAATTTTCTTGGAAGAGTTTCAATAAGAAAAGAAAGTAAACCCTTTCAATGTCTAGTTATTCTTGAAAATATTATATTTTCTTTTAGAGGAGTTGCAAAGTAACTGAATTTAAAACAAAATTTAAAAAAATTTACTTTTTGAAAAATTCATTTATTTTTGTTAGAAATGAGTGTTCGAATTATATTTTTTTTTTACTCCTACTATTAAAAGTAACATTTTGCGCACGGTTAACTATATGTTAAAATTAACAATTGCCCACACCGTGCGAGAATAGCGTGCGAAATAATTTCCCACGGCTTAACATAATAGAAAAATAGGCTGTTTCCTTAATTTAATAACAATATACTATCTTGTACCTACTGAAAATCTATATAAATAATTCTGAAATTATACATGCATACCTATGTTAGTTACTGATTTTTGTTTCCATAGTTCCAAAGTATGCATTGGCAAAAATTTGAACATCTTACAATTGACATAAATTAATAATAGTATATTATTCAACGAGCTAGTAATGATAGCTATTACTCACGAAGATGAAATTGCAACACGAGCCGAGCTTGCGAGGTGGATGTCGTAATGTATCTGAGTGAGTAATAATCATTGCAAGCGAGTAGAATACGATACTTTTTCTACGACTCTTTCCTTTTTGATTTAAATAAAATTGAATATAAATTTTAAATCAAATTTTTAATCTATTTCTAATTTCATTAAATGTTTGTCTAATATGTATAAAACGATCAAAACAAAATATATACTACTTCGTTTACTTGCACGTTACTACGCAACATATTTTAAATTAAAACTTGAAACATACATTAGTCACAAAACAATCGCAAACGCATTGAATAATGGTTATTACTGTGATTTCATTGGTCAAAAAGGTATTTTTGACCGTTCCTCCACACCTTTAAATAATGCCTAACTTTCTCAACAGGAGTAAAAAAAAATTTAGTATTTATTTAAATAAATATTAATGTAGATTTTACGAAAAAAATGTTCTCGTAGAAAAAGAATAGTGTAAAAGACGTGGGAAAAGCTTATTTTTCACTCACATGAATTGTTGCGCGAGCCCGCAAACTCATAGTCGTGAGAAATAAGCCATTTTTTCCACTTATTGTACAATATACCTACTATTAATTTTGTTTTAAACATTGAATTACCGCAAGTTAACGCTCGCAACTATAGATAACTGAATTAACTTTAATATATACTTATATCTATACAGACACTCTTGAAAGTGATTATTTCTTATTAGATTTTATCTACGACTACCAAGGCCGAAAAACGGCGGTCCCTGGGATTCTTCAAAAAAAAAATTCTTTTTCTTTATTTACTTTTTCCCGAGCTATAACCTTAGCTCCTACGCCCTCTCGTCGGGCCTACTACTATGTATACGAATTTTTGTATTGTAGGCACGACTGTGTGTAAGTAGGCACAGCTTACTATACTTTTATTAATTTTTATATTGTATATAATGTTATAAAATCTGTACAAAATTTTTCATTAGGGTGAATGTGGGAGAGATGCCGCACATTTTGAAAACACTTGATAATTCTTAAAGTATGCATTTAATTGATTTGAAATTTGGTACACAATAAATGTAAACATTGTTCTTTAAAATTATTTATAAATAATTTTAAATTTTGACTCATAAAGGATTCATAATTAACATTTTTGTAGAGTCTGCTAAAAATTTTGCATTTTACACACATCTCTATACATGATGCATGCCATATGTAACCATTTTTGGCACTTTATGCATCTTAACCAGTCAATTTTTTTTTTGTTTCTGAGTACCTTTCAAAACATTCAATACACAGGCAATCATCATTATTTTCGTTATCTTCACTACTATGAGGGCTCTTCCTGATTCATTAATGGATCTTTTATATTTACGTGGCATAATTTACATTCCAAAAAATAGTGCGGAATTCCAACCTAAAATTTTATACAGTACTTTTAAAATATACCTAAATTAATAACAAAACTCATTTTCATTAAAACAATGAAATATACATTCTTAAATTCTAATGAATTAAATGATTGATAAAATATTACGTTAAAAAACTTACTTTTCAATAATAAAAAGTTGGATAATTACTAAACTGATGGACTAATCATAAATGTTACCATATACAGCTTAAATAAGTAACTTATTTGAAACATATAATCCATTAATAGCGCTATCTATCAATCAACGGACGAATCTTGCTACTGCGGCATCTCTCCCGCACTTACCCTAACAACTGGAACTTGTATTTGTATTTAATACATTTCAAGTTTAACATAATTTTAATGTATTGTATTTGTACCATATTTGTATTATTTATTGTGAATTTCATCGTAAATAAAGTATAATACGGAATTCAGTTGTAAGGCACATGCAGCTTACGACCTCAGTTACGTAACATACTACTACATTAGGTTTCATTGTTTCTCCAAAAACTTTTTTAAGCTTTGGAAATTCATAACTTAGGGACGAAATCGAATTATAAAATTTGTCCCTGTTATGTCATTCGTTAAGTCACCTTGACTGTATGCGTTTCACAAAATTGTTCCCTATTCTAATATATGTATATAGATTTCCTTGCTGTGATTTTAAAATCAATTAAATTTACGAACAATCAATTAAATATATTAAATATATTAATTAAATATATTTACCTCTATAATGAAATGACTAATGAAAAGTTTATTACTGTTTCTTTTGCTGTAAAAGCTGATCCTAACTTTTTTTCACAATTAAAATGAAATGACTACTTATAGTATTTTTGTGAGATTTAAGGGGATGGTAACGTATTAAAATTTTTTATTTCTCATTTTTTTTATTGTTTCATATGATTGTACAATATCTTAAGATTGTTGTGTCAAAATTTGACACAAATTGGAGTAAAACTAACTAAGATATAGAACTTTGAGCGTTTGTTGCTCCTACACGTTTTTGTATCCCTTCGAGCAGGTACGTGGCTTTGTGCTCTCGGAATTCCTGAATTCTTTTATTCATGGATGGGTCTTTGTAAGTATACTAATGTATACTATAACCAAAGACGTAGGTATGAAAAACTTTTTCATATTTAATTTTGGATTTTCACGTATACAAAACTTTAAAGCTATTTTCTGACACTTATCATTTTTGAAACCGGTGAACAGTTGAAATAAAAATCTACTCGACCGATTTTTTTGAAATTTTGTATACAGCTTCCTTACATAAATGACCAGGTATCCCTGGGAGTTTTTTTTTATTTTTCATAATTATTTATTTTACAATAATAAATAAGTCAATTTTTTAGACGAAAATCGGTGTTTTCACTTCTAAGTGTCACCAAAAATTAAAAAATCGAAGAAAAAATATCCCTCCCAGGAATACCTTAGGAAAGAGGTTATTTAATGATATCATTCATTTCTTTTTATTTCGGATGATCCACTCATGAATTATACTGTTCACCGACAGACACCTTTTTTTGCGGCGCCTCCGAAGACTTGCTGCCGTTGGCTTAATTATTTATATTTTGTTTTAAAAAATTAAGAAAGTGTTGTTCGTATGTTGTACAATACACGGAGAGAGATAATTTCTATAAAAATTACTGTGCTCATACTACAATCGACGTGCAACAGGCGAACATATCCACTTTTACCGTACAAAAATTGGATATGTTCGCCTGTTACACGTCGATTGTAGTATGAGCACAGTAATTTTTATAGCAATTTTCTCTCCGTGTAATGTTACAATCGACTAATTAAATTTGTATCATCTGTAGCGTCTGGAAAAATTCTTAAAAATGGGCCTTTTTTATGCCGAATTAACGTTACCATCCCCTTAATATGAGTTTAATTGTCGCATAAAAAATAAACTGGAGAGTACAACAAAAGGTTTGATTAAGCATATATTGTAGAAATTTGTAGGTAAATAATATATAATTAAACATATAAAATTGTTCCCTTTTGTAATTCATTATCTAATACTTAAAGTGTCTCAAAATTAAATTACACCAAGAAACATTTGTTTGACGTATGTATTTTAATACGGTTAGGTACATCTTCTTTATACATGTTCGGGCAACTCCCTCGACACTGGTTTCACAATTTTGTTCGAAGTTCATTCAGTAAAGCAAAGATAGCTTTGACCCATTTAATTCTATGTAAAAGAGCAATTACATGTAATTTAAGGACTTTTATAAAGACGATAAATTACGTAGATGTAAAATTAGTTTTGGCATACGTACGAAGGTACAGTGGCTGTGCAAATTTGAGTTCAAGTAAAAAAAAAAATGTTGCGTAGAACTAAAATATTCTTGAACATAGTACAGTGTACCATAATATAGAGTAAAATGACACTTTAGTCTCTAAGGAAGGAAAAATATACGATTAATTGTGCAATAGAAGTACGTATTATACAAATCATGAATAGATCATTAGATTCCTATTGACAGTTAGATGTATACGTACGTACATGTTTTATTTGACATAACGTCTAATTTTACTACCAGTGGCTCGAATTCACAATATTTGCGTCACCAGTTTTACAACTATAACACAACACAATTTGAATGATGACTAAATAACTTTCTTTTACAGTACCAAAGAATACCATATGAGTTTTTTAAGAGTTGCCATTTTTACTACAGCCAAATTGGTATGATATAAATGGTACTGGAAAAGGTTATTTTCTTGGATGTAATAGAAATGTGACCAAAAAAAAACTCTGTCGGTTGAAGTAGCCTCAAGTACATATGCATATTTTTACCGCCTAATTGATAAATTTAAAAAAAATTAAAAAATTAAACTTCGGTAAAAAAATTTTTTTTCCTCATTTATGTTGTTAATTAATGCATTAGATCAGTTTTATCGAAAAATTAATATATAGTCTCATTTAAAAATTTATAAGTTTGTATCATAGCTCGAAAATCATAAGAGCTATAAAGCTCCTGAATATGGCAATCGGTTGCCCCCATCGATATCAACAACTCTTATTTGAACAGTTTTTTCGATTAAATCAACGGTTTGGCTGTAATAACAATGGCAACTCTCAAAAAACTCACACGGTATATATATTTTTTTTTGATTCGTTATAATAATGATTGTTATCCTTGAGTTACTGCACACCCTCTGACAACAAATTTCAGATTCGGAATCAAAAATGATCAGTGTGGTATCAGGTAAGCATGTGACCACGAGGGTTTTTCTTTTTTAAATCGATTAAGAATTTAAAAAGGAATGTCAATACTATTTCTTTATAACTAGTAATTTGCGACGCCCGCCAATGTAGTTTGGCGACCTACATCGAAAAGATATATTTTTACTTTTTTTTTGTACATATCTCGGGAATTTAACAGGGAACATTTTATTTTGGAACAAAAGTACACAAAAGAAGCTATACACAATATATGTAATATCTTTTTTTTTGGTACCAGTATTACTAAAATTTTCGAATAAACAGTAGAGATAATTGGTTTTTATCTATTTTGATTACAAGAAAAACGAAAAAAAGAAAAAAAAAACACTTTTTCAATCTAATACTTGTATTTATTGGCACAAAAATCGAGAAACGAAGTAAAGGAAATCAGCAATTTTCCCTTTTCCTTGAACGAAACTTGAAAGCAACAAAAAATATATTTTATATTCCCAGTAAATGCTAGTTAATCTTACATTCTTTTACGTACACATGTTCTAACACGTACCGCAAAATCAGCCAGCATTGCGTAAATTTTCGATTCAAATTTGGGTAAAGTGAAGACGACATTTGTTTAATTATATTTAACTATTTGATAAAATAAAATGATAAATAAAGTTGAGCTGACTTATGAATAAGTTTTTCAGAGACCTAAACAGTTAGTCACAAAAAGGGTAAGAGGTTATTTTTACTACACGTGTTTTTTACTAAAATATCAAAGATATTGTGCAATCGTTAAACATACCATTGCACAGTGGTCCAATTTCCAAAGAAAGCGGACAAAAATCAAAAATTAGTTTGAGTAAAACAAAAAATGGTATAAAAACCCCAGCTAGCCCACGTTGAGCCTGCCTATTATAATATAAAAAATGTTGTGAATAGAATGAGCCATTAAATTTTAACTCTTTGCACTCAAGCAAAAAAAAAGTGAGTTGTAAATAGGCTGGTAAGACATGTAGCACATGACAACGACCGACGTTCTTTTTTTGACGGATTCTTTTGACGTTCTAACCTTGTTTCCCCAAAGTTGAATACTAAATGCGCTAAATACGTCCTCAATGCTGTTTTTATTAGTTTTTAATTTTAAAAAGATAATTCAACGTGATTTTGTATTATTTTATTTACAATTTTTCTAATAAATGAATGTGTTTGCAGTTATTAAATAAAATATTCATGTAATGTGAAGTATGAGCAGTCATTACGGTTCAACATTCAGTGTGTCATGTGGTACATGTCTTATGATCCAACAGACAGAACACCTTTAAATATGGTAGAGTTAATGGACAAACCACCTTGTCATGCTGTACATGTCTTATAAGCGCAAAGGGTTAATTTTTCTTACATAATATGTGGTACGGTAAAGTTATCTTCAGTAAGCAAAGTTCGCTAACTTTACGGTATTCGATGAAAATTCCATTCTTAGGCCATTTTGCCAGTTATCAATTTGCCATTGTTTTTTCTTAACTTTTGATTTGCCTCGCATGTTTTCGTAAATCCCGTCCGTACCTACATAAGTATATCATAAATTTTGTTTTCCTTCTATATATTTCAGATATTTCCCACGGGAACATTCCTTTCCGTTTTCATATTATAATCGGCTGCCACCTGAAACAACTATCGCACACATTCACCATTCTCCCCACCAACGTGAAGAACAAAGACGGAAAATTATTACAATATGAACTACGCTGGTATTAAACATGACAAGGATGACATGAGTAGCGCGAATAATAGTAGCAGTGGAATTGAGAAGGATAGCAGTACGGGGACAACGTCACAGGAATGTCACGATTCAAAAATAATACTGGATACAAATGTGGAGTATGGAAAACCAGGTTATCCGTTTCCATTGGTGTTACGACTACGTGTATTACAGGTACGTATACACATACACATGTGCATTTTTGCAGTTCTGTAATTTATATTGTTGATCATTTATACCAGTGTTTTCCAAACTGTTTTCTGTCGCAAAACACTAGTTCAAATATAGTTAGCAAAAAGATAGGCAAATAGGTAAGCAAAAAGAAATCTTAATCATTAAGGGATCTTTTACAAGTGATATGCTATTAAAAAAAATACTTTTTTGGAATTTTTTGAGGGGAAACTATTTATCGTAATGAAAAGCAAAAAAAAAACTTTTGTACATAAAGTACATATAATTAAGTGTATCTTGAATAGCTTCTCTTTTATTTAGAAACGGGGTCACAAGGCCTAAAAAAACGGTACCAATGACCGATTGGACTAAAACTGGATGCATTCTCTTTATTACGGTGTTTTTTATGACTATCTACACTGTTAAAAAATTTTACAACATTTAATGTTGGCAATTAAATGCCAATATTAAATATTGTAAAATTACATTTCGAAATGTTTAGAACATTTCTCTATGTAAAATTACATTGTAAAATGTTTTTCCTTACTTTTTGGATGTAATTTTACGCCACTCAATGTAAATTAATTACGTACGACATGTAAAATTACATTGTTAACTCAACTGACGCCGTCAATTGCACAGAATTAATCACGTGATACCGGAAATTTACATCCAAAAGACCAGTAATTTACATACAAATACAGTAAATTTTCGTTTCGAAATGTAATTTTACTATTTTAGCATGTCAAATACCACTTTTAGATGTAATTTTAGTATCAAAGTATTTAAAATTACAATGAGAGTTTATTTTTACACAAAATTTCATATTTTACAACTAAATTATTTAAAATAAAACAAATTTTATTACTTTGCAAAATATCACTATTTTATTTTGACAAAACTTGTTACAAAGTTGACAGAACTTGTTACAAAGTTTTTTACAAAGTTGACATGTTTCGTTCTATATGAACATCATCTGAACAAGTCATATATAGAACGAAACATGTCAACTTTGTAAAAAACTTTGTAACAAGTTCTGTCAACTTTGTAACAAGTTTTGTCAAAATAAAATAGTGATGTTTTGCAAAGTAATAAAATTTGTTTTATTTTACAGTATGGATTATCACAAAGTAACGCTCAAATCAGTGAATTATTTAAATTATTTAAGTTTACTAACACGTTGTAATTTTCAAGACACATATTGTAAAAAATTACCATATTTTTTATTGTAATAATACATATTTTTTAACAGTGTAGAATCAATCCTTAACATAAAAATTTCAATTTTTTTTAGAACGCCTGAAAGATTAAAAAACGAAGCAATTTTTCCTACTTTTTATTCAAAATGAGGCCGAAAAAAAGTATGAGGTTTAATGGGCTTTTTTTAGATAATCTTACAGAAAACACCATAATAAAGAGAATGCATCCAGTTTTAGTCCAATCGGACTTGTAGTTTTTTTTTTAATCGTTGGCACCGTTTTGAATTACAAAATTTACATGTGACATTCAACAGGTCTATAAGAGCAGATGGAAGGCCAGACAAAAAGAGAAAAAAATTCAAGATACACTTAATTATATGTACTTTAATGTACAAAACTTCATTTTTCATTGCAATAAATAGTTTCCCTAAAAAAAATTTCAAAAAAATGTTATTTTTAGCACATCACTTGTAAAAAACCCCTTAAGCACATAAGTAATTTTCCGAAAATACTGTCTCCTATCCTTCACCCTATCCCCCAAAAAAAGAAATGACCACACACCAATGAACACTATTATATTATATAACTAGACGAAGCCCAAATCCAATTTATAGACAGTTACTTTGAGGCAGATAACGGAGTGAGACGGGTGAGACTTAAGGAATAGTATAATATAATGTTCATTTTTCAGCAAATAGGACTGTAATTATTGGAGGACATAATTTGTATACGTACATATTTTGAAAATAAAGCGGAAAATAAAGCGAATACCATTTTTTTTTCTTTCAAAATTTTGCAGTTTCTTCTTAAAAAAGTTAAATTTTATTATTAATATTTATATTTTGACAATAATTATTTGAAATCGTTACTACGGATACCACCGGTTATTGCATTGATTACTATATTACAGAATACTATTAGGTCGTATCCTGCTTAGGCCGTGCGTATCTAGGTGCTTCATTTATACATTGATGCAGTAAGTCTTTAGAATAATATATAATATGTTCTTTGATCTGTGGAAATGACTTTAATTCTCTCGTCACTTTCAATAAATGTTTCCACGGATGGCATTTAAAAAAAAATTTTCGCGGAATACTTATTGACTGGTTGCGAATCACCAGTGTCCGATGTAACACAACTTGGGAACCACTGATCTTTACTATTCGAAGTTTTATTATCACTTAATTTTCACGTCAAATACAAGCTAAAAACATTGTTTGGTTTTCTCATTGTGAACCGGTATGTATGTATAATAGCTTGCATGAAGTAATAGGTTTGTTTTAACGAGTGAAGATTAAAAGATGCAAGATTAAAATTATTAGCGGACAAATTGAATTTTGCGGGATTCTCTTTTCTCATATTTATAGGCTATGCTATACGAAAAGGAACTATTTTTAAATGGGTTTTATTATAGCTCATTAGGTATGAACGATTGTCATAATTAACAATAGCAAAAAAAATGTGTGGCTTGTTTCGTTTATTCTTAGTTTTTCTTAAACTATGTATATTTTTTGCTTCCAAAATTACAAAAGTAGCGCAAGCATTGTGATCATTTTAGAAATAGAAAAATTTGCTTCTCTACAAAATGAAAATTTTCACGCACATTTTACGGTTTAGAGCTTCCTGAAAAATTTTGGTTTCGTGTTTATTTGTCAGTCCCTCTGTACGTCCATTTATATATTCAAAAGTTCCACCAATTGTTATAACTTCGGAACTGTTCGATCAATCTTGATGAAATATTCAGAAATTATGGTTGGTTCTTGAATGGTTCCGTACCATAAATTTTATCGCAACTGGAGAAATGGTAGTCACGGCGCTACCGGGAAATCTCATTAGATGTGAATGTTTTATTAACTACTCGACCAGTTTGGCTCAAATAGTAAGAGTATTTAAGAGTTCTGGTTCTTGAAATGAACTCTTTATGATTCTTGTTACTATGAAAACAAAAGATTAATTATAAATCAAAAAGCTTTTTTGGTATTCCGGGACTAAAATATATGATTTAGTTCCTCATAATTGGGAGTAAAATGTGAAGATAAGAAGCAGTTCAAACACAAAATCACTTTAAAGTTTATAGCGAGTACAAGAAAGCCGTGTGCCACACGCAATTGGCGGCGTATTTTATTTTAAATCGGCCCAATGTGAATAAAAATAATAAAGAAACAAAAATATATAAAAAAAGAAAAAATTAGATATTTCAGTTTTAGGTCAATATTTTTGTTCTTTATTTTATTGATAATTAGAAAGTTTTTCATTAAATTTAAAATTCTGGCCACGAAAATAATCGAATTCGTATTTTATTCATTAAAGATATTACATAGATTAAACTATTACTGACTAAGATAACAGTAAGGATTATGTTAAGTGATTGACCTAGTTTCAAGTAGAAAATTAGTGGTGTTTAGTGTTCGTTTACAGTAATCGGTAAAATTACTGTAAGAGACGAAAACTAACCATTTAGATTTGTGTCGTAGATTCTTCTATAATATTCACGCAACAATGAATCGGAATATTCTCTTACAAGAACACACTTTCATTTACAAGTTTCATAATATATTATTGGTTTTATTTAAGGGGAGAGTTCAAATAAAAAAGCAACTTTTTTATTTATGATTATTTTGCTTGTTGAAATTTTTTTTCAAATTTTAGGAGGGTTTCAAATAGAAAATTTTGTTTTTGAAATATTCATTACTCTTCCTTGTGGGGGGGACATTTTTCACAAATTCTTAAACGTTTACAAGAAACGCCATATCTCAAAAAGTAATGAATATTTTTTAAATATGTTTTCATTATTTTATTCCTAAAGGACCTGTTCATAAAGCTGAGTATGGGTTTCAAGTAATTTTAAAAATTTAACTATAAAATTGTAATCCCAAACTTCTAAAAATTATAAAACCCAATTTTTTATTTAAAAAAAATGTTTAAAAATAGTTACAATTGTTCAGATGGAAAAAGCATACTCCACTTTATGCGCAATATGTTTATGAACAAAATTTAAAAAAATTAAGTCTCTATCTTTTCTAGAACTTGAGATATGATTTTCCTTGTCGGGAAAAACACGACACAAAATTTTAAAAAAATTAAGTCTCCATCTTTTCTAGAACTTGAGATATGATTTTCCTTGTCGGGAAAAACACAACTTTCGGGAAACGGTAAAATGACATACAAAGTAGATGTTGAAAAAACAAATCAACTTTGAGAAAATACGTTTACAAAGGCACACAAATAAAAGAACATTATCTCAGTGTATGTATACTATAACTCATGTACACACCAAAACTAAATATTACTGATCAAATTGCGAGGAGGGGGGGGGCGAGCGTTGTCTGTAAAGGAGCAGCAACTTGGCTGTGCAGCGGCTCACAAATAAATATTTTTCTATTCGAAAAAAAACATTTTGGCCATGTTTTATATACACGGTTAAAAATATTGGTTTAATAAGTAATCTACAGAGGTTACATATATGGCAACACCAAAATTTTATTAAAATCTAATCGGTTCCATATATTAAAAAATTCATTGTAATATAACTGATATTAAAAATTAATTCAACTTAGTTTAGAGTCACAAAACCAAATTTTATTCCAATTGCATTGCAAACTAATACTATGAATATTACGATTCTAAATTCAAAACGTATTAAAAATAAGTAACGGTGGATTATATTTTAAACCAAATATGTATTAAAAGATAGGTTTCTTTGGTTTGAAATTTTAATACTGTCTGTATTAAAATCTAATATTTTAATTACTAAATATTGTAATGAAGGTTATATTGAAACTCAATTGCATTTTTGTATTACCAACATTTTATTGATTTTTTTCACAATAAACAATGAATTTAAAAAAAAAGATCTTCCGGGCTTAGCTCATGGTCTGTTTCTACTTGAACGTTTTCTGTAGATTCTTCTGATTTTTTCCTTTTTCTTGAACTATAATTTTTCTTAATAGTAGAATAAAACCTGTAAATAAAGAAGAAAGTTAGTAGAATTATTGTTAAATGTTAGTTGCAAAGACTTACCACATAATTGAAGTGCTTAAATTCTATGCTGACTGCTACGCCGAAATTGTCCGGGTAAATAATTTTAATTTTGATATAAATAAAAATCAGAACACTTCGCTCTTGTCTGGTAGATCTTGAGTTCGAAACCAAACGGGGGAGATACGTTATCTAAATTACCATACGGCTCATCTATCAATAATCATTCCATTATCAAAATCAGCTATGTTTTACATCAAACGATACCATAGTAGATACGCACCTAGAAAATAGATGAAAAAAATCAGAATACTTTATTTTTCCATATATCGTTTTATACTTAAAATCGATGTTACGTACCTTGTATAAAAACCTGAGTTAAAAAATAATTTGAATTTTTATATTGATAAACAATATCAACTATTATTTCAGGAATCCATGTCAGTTGTATCAAAATTTCAATAAAAATAAAATATTTTGCCAATGAACAATTATTTATTTAATAACGGCAATGACTAAACAAACGTTTAACAATTGAAATTACATTTTTAATTTTAAATATTGAAGCATTTTTATATTTAAATGTTTTAAGCCCGACCGAAATTACCAAAATAAACAAAATAATTGAACAAAAAAGCAACGAGTTCTGTTTGTGAATGACTACTGGTGACGCATTTAGGTATATACATATAGATACCTACATATTTTGATACTCCGTGAGAAATTTCCTTGATGTTAAATAATAATTGACCAACAGAGAAAACAATACTGTAGATTAAATGGGTTGGAGTGAGAAGGACATAATACCAAATTGGGTATGCACGTGTCACTAACACAACACAAAACACACTGATTTGACTGAATCCAAATTAAGATTAAAATCTAAGTATTTTTTAATTCGGAATTAAAAAATGTATATAATTTGGATTAGGTTTTAGTACTTTTTTGGTTTCGTTGTTATGATTTCAATAATTTTGTATTATATTTTAATCAAAAATGGTTTAAATTATGGAAAATAATGTAGTTAGATTAAATCTGAATATCAAAAAATATTGGAAATATTTTAATATAAGGGCAAGATTTAATTTTAGTATTTTAATATTTAGTTTTTTCAGTAAGTTAAGGTTGGATTAAAAAATTAGTCCAAGATTTTTAACCGTGTATCACCATGTTTGTAAAGAACCACAGAACAAAATAAAAACAAAAAACGAGATCCGAAAAAAATTAATTTATTAGCCGTTTCTGGCGTGAACTCCTCCCTTAAGGTAAAAAAGATAATAATAATTAAAAAAATCAAAATAGTACCCAACTGTTTAAAAAGCAAACTAAAAAGATGGAAACAAATTGAAATAGCAGAAGAGAAAATTCAATAAAAAAGTAGCAGAGTCGAACGCCATACATGTTGTAACAAGAAATAACTGAAATCTCAAGTACTTTTTTATTTATTTTTCTGTTTTTTTTGTTTCCATCTTTTTAGTTCGTGTGTTACGCATTAAATCGCGTCAAATAGGGTTGCGAAATTTATGTGAGAATTTACAGTTTGCAGAAATATTTCCTAAACAAAATAATAAATGTAGAACCATAGAAAACCATTGTAGAAATATAATAGAAAATTGTCAAAAAATGTTGTGTAGTAGGCATTTTTAACATGTAGAATATTAAAGAATGCCTACTACACCACATTTTTTTAACAATTTTCTATTATATTTCTACAATGGTTTTGTTTTAATCTAGGGAAATTATACAATTGAAGTACCTGCACTGTCACATAAACGACAATACAGTTACTATTGGGACTCTCTATCAGGGGCAGATAACCTATAACTTAATATACCTCTTTCGATTATTCTTGATTATCTCGAAAACTATAGGAGATAGGAAAAAACACTTTATGAGACACAACACTTTATTTTTAAAGTACTTTCGATTGATGTATATAATTCCAGGGTTGGACCCACTGGAGGGGCGATTCAGCAGATTAGAAATGAAAAAAAAATTTTTCACCATGTTGCAGCCCTTAAATTTTGATGAGACTTAGTGCAATAATTAAGTGCATTAGGGCACAGTTACTGAATTTTTTTTTGAAATGGTCGCTCAATTGAAACCCTATAAAAATAGCATTGGATCGGATACTATCCTTGTTATTATCCTTAATAACGAGGACTGATACGATAATAAATATGTCTAATATTCTTGAGAGTGTTTGCCTTCATGTGGATTTGGAATTATTTTCCTAAGTTGAGTAGTTACCAAGAAAAAAAATTTTGTAATTTTTAAAATTTTTTTAGTTATCTCCATAACTACTCTGTTTTGGCCGCCAAAATTGTAGATATCAATTACTTACAGCCTCACCATACCGGTAATATAGTTATTAAAATAATTCGCTTCCGGGGCAGATTTACCATGCTTATCTTGCTATATCATTTGTCTAAAAACGTAAAAAAACTTGGAGGAGGTCAAAGTTTAATTTTCAACTCCAAAATTCTTCGTATTCAACAATAAATCAATTGTTTTAATCAGCGCCTCGACTATCATCCAAAAAAACTTTCAAATTTATGTAATATTTCACAAAGTAATATTTCAACCATTTTTCACTCCTCAAAGAGTGTTAAGCGGTGCTTGTTGGAGGGAAAAACTTCATAATTTACTAATGAAATTTAAATCAATAATTTTATGGAAAAGAACGCTTAGGACCGAATGTTTTTCATTTAAAAATATTTGGCGCTTAATCTACAATGCCTGATATTGTATAATAAGCTGAAAATAACACAGCTACCCCTCTAGTAAGTGTGTTTTAAAAAAGCGTCATCTATCTCAAAAAGTCAGGTTAAGATGGTGCATAGCTTTTTAGAAATTATCTGCTTACGTATTACTTACAAATAAACCTCATCATAAGCATACACGGTAATTATTAAAATTGTATATTGTAAGATAAAGCTTTTATAATCACCTTATTTATTTTAAATAGGCAATACATTTAATTTATTAGGTCATCCGGAAAGTTTGTGCAATTTTCGGAGCCGCTCGGATGAATTCATATTTCTTCAAGTAGCAACCAAAAACGAAACATTCAACAACATGTTAGTGTTTGACCGATAGTGTTGCTTATAACATGAATCATACATCTTTACACAGTGTTTGAATAATTTTTTTTTTTTCAGTAATAATGAGCAATCTTAGACATCAAGGAACATCGTGCCATGTTATACGAGTTTAAAAAAGATGCAAATGCAGCTGACGTAACGAGAAATATTTGTAGTGTTTACGGGAATGATTCGATTTCTGACAGAACTTGTAGAAAGTGGTTTGCTAGATTTCAAAAGGGTAATTTTTCTTTAGAAAATGAAGCTCCCTCCGGTCGACCCGTGTGTATTGGCGATGAATTTATTCGTCAAGAAATAAAGCGAAACCTGAGGTAAAATATCAAGAATTACCGGCAACTTTTGAGCATTCACAATCCACAGTTTTCAGCCATTTGAAGAAAATCGGGATGGCCATTTACATAAAAAACGCCACGAACTTTCCGGATGATCCAATATTTTATTGTAGTTTAAAACAATTAAATATTTAGCTTGTAGGGTGAATGCGGGAGAGATGCCGAACATTTTGAAAACACTTGATAATTCTTAAAGTATGCATTTAATTGATTTGAAATTTGGTACACAATAAATATAAACATTGTTCTTGAAAATTATTTATAAATAATTTTAAATTTTGAGTCATAAAGAATTCATAATTAACATTTTTGTAGAGCCTGCAAAGCGGCGTCTCTCCCACACCTATGGGAGAGATGCCGCATCAAAGGAGAAGATATTAAACATTTTGCATTTTACACACTTCTCCATACGTGATGCATGCCATATGTAGCCATTTTTGGCACCTTATACATCTTAATCAGTCAACTTTTTTGTTGTTTCTGAGTACTTTTCAAAACATTCAATACGCGGGCAGTCATCATTATTTTCGTTATATTGACCAATATAAGGGCTCTTTCTGATCCATTAATGGATCTTTTATATTTACGTGGCAGAATTTACAGTCCAAAAAAAAAATTGCATAATTAAGGTATATAAGTCTTTGTTTTTCACATGTAATATGATGCGGCATCTATACCAACTTTAAATGCGGCATCTCTCCTTTTTGTTAGGATAGATGCCGCATGTTGCTATAGCAAGCATAGTGCGGAATTCCAACCTAAAATTTTATTCAGTAATTTTAAAATATACCTAAATTAATAACAAAACTCATTTTCATTAAAACAATGAAATGTACATTTTTAAATTCTAATGAATTAAATGCTTGATAAAATTTTACGTTAAAAAACTTACTTTTCAATAATAAAATGTTGGAAAATTACTAAACTGATGGACTAATCATAAATGTTGCCATATACAGCTTAAATAAGTAATTTATTTTAAACAATCCATTAATAGCGCTATCTATCAATCAACGGACGAACTATGGCTACTGCGGCATCTCTCCCGCACTTACCCTATATTAAAGTGTGGGTTAACATTTAAAATGTGTTTTCTCTCTCGTTGTCACATCTAACTCGCACATTTTGATCTCTGCTTTCAGTTTTATCAAAACTTTCAGTTTTATCATCTCAGTTTTATCAAAAACTTGTGATCTGTAAAGTTACAAAAAAGAGAAAAATTAACAAACATATTATATTCGTTATATTACATTATGTGATAGCACTTTTAATATAAGAATGTATAGAAAATAAAAGCTTTGAAGTGTTAAAAAGTCGATTACTGTCATTTAATAGCTCACATAACTCTTGTGTCTGAACATAAACATATACTCATGCCATATACACCGTACATACTTATGTCAGTCGATGTTTCACTTAACAATACAAGTTCAAATGTATGTATGTGATGTTAAGTGCTTCAAACTCTTGAATGAGAAGATGTCGACGAGAAATGATCTTGAAGATAGGAATTTTGTATTAACAATAAAGTTTAATGTGCAGACGTACATTGTGCAAGTAGAGACATTATGTCTCATAAATTAGGTATTGATTTAATTTTGAACTAATTAATAGTACCATTAAATCTGGTAACTTTGCCATCTTACATTTTATACAAAAAAATTAAAGTTTCATGACCTATGATGTCTGAAAGCCATGAAATTTCAATTTGTGTCACATAAAATTCGGTTTTGTGGTCGAGTTACGACCAACGAACACTATTATATTATACTACTAGACAAAGCGTAAAGCCAGTTTGTCGGTATTTTTCTTGAAGCAGGTAACGGGATGAAACGCGTGAGACTTAAGAAATATAATGTATTGTCCATTTTTTAGCAAATGCGACTATAATTATTGCAGTATATAATTTGTATACGTACGTATTTTGAAAATAAAACGAATACCGCTCTTTTTCTTTCAAAATTTTGCAGTTATTTTTCAAAAAAAGTAAAATTTTATTATCGCTATTGTATTTTGACGATAATTATTTGAAAACGTTATTACGGATACCATCGGTTATTGCATTGATTTTAATATTACAAAATACTGTTTGGTCCTATCCTGATCGTATCTGGTTGTCTCAATTATACATTTATGTAATTAGTCTATATAATACCGGATGTCCCGTTTGGATGTATACATACGGTTTACATGTTAATTAATAACATTGGATTCCCATAAGGAAAAAGTTATGTCACAAGAGTGCTTTGAACAAACTAATAATACTAATTTAATATTATAACTACTGTTACTATCGTTTTAACAACAATAATACAATAGGTCTTTTCATCATGTGACGAGCACATTGAGGAGAGAATCGACTAGAGAGAATGCTGTGTATTACAAATACATTAAGAAATTGAAGCAAAAAAATTGACTGATGTGAGCAAAAAAATTGACTGATGGGATTACTTTAATGGCGGTCAAACCATTAATTTAATGGTTTATCTAATATTTATAAACAAGTCTCCGTGGTTACAAGTTGGGCTTACTAAAATGGAGTCATGCCTCAAAATTTAATGTCTGTGGTATCTCTAGGAAACATATGTTAATATGTTCGATTCACTGCTCTGTGGACGAGCGCAAGCGCAGCCGCCATATTAAAATAGTGGTAATTCAAAAGTTTCGTACTGTTTTCGTTAGGAATAGCTAGGAAAGCAATATTATCTCAATAAATAAATAAATTATTGGAAAAAATCGTCGATGGTGCTTCACTTGTTTATAATTCAGTTGAAGCCCATAATCACCCATAATTGTGAACAATTGAAAAGGCACCCATACTATTTGTTTACTATGTCAAAAATAATAAAAACAAATATCTATAATTTTATTCTAATTAATAATGTCAACCACATGTCAACCAATTTTTAGTACAACTTGCAAAAACATGTTAATTAACATGAATATTACTCATATAATTAATAAAAGAAATCATTTAATATTTTGAGGCTAAACATGACTGAATAAGATATACTGAGTATACTGAATTGACTAATTTATAAATTTTTTGAAAATCTTGATAGCTCAAAGGATCAAGATTTATTTTTGTTGGAGCACTTTCTCCATGAAAATGTAGTGAACAATCTACATTTTTTCACCCATAATTCAAATTTTGCACATTTTGAACATGTTTTAATATATACTTTGCTTGATGATTTAATAATTTTTTTACGATACTTCAGACAAGGCTTTGGAAAATTTATAAAGTAATATGTATTGGCTTTAAATGATTTATAGCGTGTATCATCCTTACAAACTCTATAATAACACCGTTTCTTTGCTCCTTTTCGTACAGATAACATTATAGTAATGGATTGAAAAAATTTAATTTTCAATTAAAAACACTTATTTTTTTATTTTTTCTTACTTTTTTTTTTCAATAAATATTCTTTATTTAATATTTTTAATTTTAATTATTTGTAGATGGGTATTTTAACATGGTTATTTACAAAAAACAGTACGAAAAAAATGGCCGATATTGACACACGCGCACAAAAAAAATTGTGATGAAAAGGCCTATAAAATAAAGAAATTAATGTCGCAATTTTCAAGCAATTCACATTTTCATATAATAAATATTTCTGCCATTTTCAAAACGCATTTTTTTTATTTTCTTGAAAATAAATATTAAAATGGTAAAAATACCGAAAAAATATTCTGTTTAAGAAATAGTGTAGATAATTTGGTGGGAAAAAATTATTTTGTAAAAGAAAATTATCAAAAATATAAAAATGTTTATCCAAAGCACTCTTGTGACATAACTTTTTCCTTATGGCAATCCAATGTTATCAATTAACGTGTAAATCGTATGTATACATCAGAATGGGACACCCATTATAATATATAATATGTTCATTGGCCTGTGGTCAAGACTCAACTTTAATATAAAATACATAATAGGATTCATAACTTTAGGTTTTGTGTAGTCTGAAAAAGTTTTTGCACTGGACGCGCGTCTTATTAACTGATTTCGTAAAAACAAAAACTTAATTGTGACCTTTGAAAGTCAATACTAATATATTTAATAAAAAATTAAAAATTATCGTGGAGTTTTGCCTTTCAAAATCACAATTTTGCAAATATGTATTACAGTAGGTATTTATTGAAAAGTATGTCGCGCGTTTTCTGTCTCAACCTCGAATCTGAAAAATCCCAATTTTTGGACACACAAACAAAACGTATTTAAATCTGTATCTTCATCACTATGAACTTAAGATTTATGCTAATTACACCCATTGATATTGGCTACCTATATATATAAATATATATAGATAGTATATGTATAAATACTGTATTTAATATGATTTTTGTGTGTCCTAAAACATGTAGTTTTTGATATACGAGGTTGAGACAGAAAACGCGCGATGTGTAATAATTAATTTGAACTGATCCTGTTACTATTTTGAATATATATCAACTATTAGCACTGTATTTACAGAAAGACCTTTTGCAGAAAATATATTATTTCGAACCTACCGTTAGTCCAGATCGTTTTACCTCTTCGATAATTTTAAATAGTAGTAGGCATAGAAGTTCTATACCAAAAGTAGTAAGGTTACAGTGATTCTGTCTCAAAAATAGTATCCGCAGTTATCACTTTGCGTTTTTTAACATTTGGATGATATATCCAATTCCTAGGGCATTTTCATTTCTACTTTTTCCAAATGGTTTATAACATCAATCATTTCATTATCGATGAATTGCGATATTTTTCTTAAACAAAGTATCGAATAGGCTAATACTTTTTTATCCAACCTGTCAATAAGCCTCTAAAAATCATAAACAAACTTCCAAAATTTGTTGCACAATTATGAAAAAAATGTAGTACATCATTTACGTTCAAAATAATAAAATTTTATGGGTAGATAAATCCATGTTGCACCAATAAAATCAAGAAATTTTTGATTTTCATTAGGTTACATATTATGTTGTAATATCATCCTTATTTTTTATCTAATCGTAATTCTTGTAAATTCGCAATTATAGAGAAAGGTGACCTCATTACTAATGCGCGCTTAACTCAGTTATATAATTTTTACATTTGTACCGTTATTAAATTCATAATGCGATATATTCCAGGTATATTTCAAGTGCATAAGTGAAAAAATGTGTAAACTACAACGGTACGAGCAACTAAGTGGCGGATTTTAATTCCTTTCAGTCTACGACAAAAAAAGTTTTCTCATTATTATTCATCTGCAAGTTATGTAAACACTTTCAACAAAAGTTCTACAACGTTGTAACACAGTAACACAAATATTTATAGTTTCATAAGTTTTAAACCTAGTTACACACATATTAAAATTCTTAATTCAAAAAACTTTTTATACACTTGTGAAAAACAAACGTAGAATTAAATGCAATTAGTAACTTTTTTGTGATTTATTATTGTATGAAAGTAAAACAAAACTTTATCCATTTAGTCGTGCGTTAAATAACATACATTGGAAAAAAAGTTTACACGAAAGAATTAATTTAATTCTAAACAACAAACATGTTTGAGCAGTAAAGTTTAGTTTATCGTACCACGTAACGTGTGGTGTAGGGACATCACACAAGGGTATCACGGAGGTGATTGTAAATAGAAAGTAACTCGGTGAGTCAAGTAGTTTTGAAGCGTCATAGTTTTCAAAACAATTCTTTAGTGCCTATTTTAATGAATAAGTTTTACACTCCAAATTCACCTCTTTGCAAATCAAATTTTCCCCTTTACAAACTGAATTCATTCTTTTATGTATCAAATTTAACCTTCCCAAAATGTAGTTCTTTTGTCATATAAATCTAAATTTTTTGGAAACAAAATTCACCTAAACTAAGTTTGTATTTTAGTAGGAAGTGACATGGCTATTTAAAATATTTTCTGATTCATTTTCAGAATTAAGTTCGAAACTAGGAAGATAATTGCAATAATGCTATTAAATAAAGAATATCCTGCCTATTTTTCAGTAATTAGTCCCCTCTAAGTAACTTTGTAGTGCGATATAATTTAATGTTGGTCATAATATATTTTTTTGAATTCCGGGACTAAAATACTTGATTTAATCTCTAGTAATAGGGAGTAAAGTGTCAGAGAGCTATAAGAGAGTGACCTCTTGCAACGTATTTTAAATGTAGTCAATATTTTCAGTATAATTTTCTTAAAATTAATTTTATAACATTTAAAATACATACGCATTCCAACCCTGTTCTATTTTATGATTAACACATTACACATATACAGTTTAAGAATATTTAATAATAATTAACTATCGGTACATGTGCATTATGTAATTCATAAAGTAAATAATTTTATTTAAATTTCTAGAAAATTCTATAACGTAGTGCGCATGGCGACTCCCAACAAAAGATTCAAACATATTTAAGTCAGCTGATAAGACAAATCAGCTCACTTAGTAGTCAATCAGTCAAGCATAAAGCTCTTAATCAGTGATGAAGGCCCCCTTCAAATTCAATAAAATAATATAATGTATCTACGATGGTTGTGTAGGTGGTAACACGTCACACTTCGTCATCGCCGTTTGGCTGATCAAGGTTCACGGCTACTTGCCTTGATTTCAAAGTTAATCTTTCTAAAATATTAGCTATGTCGCAACAAGCGTTCGGGTGACTAAGAGAAAAATTTAGTTAGTGTTTATAGTTTAATATTTCCATATTTTTGACACCAATAATATTTGGTGATGTTTAATTAAACGTGAGTTTTTTCAATGAAATTTAATTTAATTTTTATTTAAACAATTGTGTTTTGTAATTATTTTACATACATTTGCGATTATTCAAATTTAATCTTTCTTTTTTTCTATTTAGTAGTGTTAGGATTATTCAGGTTTAAGATTATTTTCTCCCAAGGTTATCTTTACGTGTGTGAATAATTTTTTTTTTTTTACGTATAACATGTGTATATAGTATTGTATATAAACAGGTAACGCCCCTTTTCACAAAGGTAATGTTTTTCCATTTAAGGTGAATCGATTACTACTGACAAATGAATTACAAAGTTTATTTTTTTCTCTATAAATAAATATAATTTATGTGTAAAAAAATAAATTAAAATTTATAATACATGTAACAGTGTTAATATTTGATTATTATTCAATCTTCTAATTTTAATAATTTTAATAGTACCTAATGAATTTAACTCTGGTAGTTGACAAGTACGCACACATAATAACTAATACATATACAAATATATTTTGGGTGTATTAGTATAAAATGTCATTTTTGTAGATTTTTTCTATTTATTACAATAACTAAACGTCCAATATCAAACAAAATAGTTTTTTAATGATTCGAAAACATAAAAGAAAATAATTTTCAGTTTTTTTAAATCTTAAAGTTGGTTTTTAATGACACAGCTTACTTAAATATATACCTCTGATCCACCTCTGATCATGCTTTTGCATTTACTCGTACGTTAAAAATTCTAACTTTGAAAATTTATTTCTTCTAGACTTCAGAAATTATTCAAATGGTGTCAGTGAATGCATCATATCTTTCTCTATAATATACTAAAATTTTAAATTCTAAACTTCGAAAATTTCTTGTAATCGATTTACCTTAACTGTTAATAAACAACTTTAAATGTTTTTGAAAACCTTTTTATTTATCGATTGATCGATTAATGACATTGTTTGTTCATAAATTTTCATTAAATAGTACCTAATCCTTTGTTATTGAAATTTGTTATAGATAAATTTATAAATATACTTGTAATGTTTTGAAATTTAATATTCTTTTGATTTCTTAATCCCTAGAGAAATAGTGGTCAATTGTAGGCTGTATATTGAAGCAGTTATGAGTGGAGATGTTTTCCGCACTTTACTTATAATTTTGTAGATTTAAAAGTTTCGATTAATTCAATTCTTTCATTTTACTTTCTAAATTTCAGCTTTCACTCACCACAACAAAAATTTTCAGATTTTCTAACTTTTAATTTTAAACCTTCTTTCAAATATTGCTTTACTCTCTTTCAAACATACAAATCAGATAGGAGTGGCAAAAATTTCACGGTGGTAAAAGTCCTCCGTAAGCTAGAGATACTCAATTGCTTCCACTTTTAAGCCAATCAACAAGCAGAACTGACAGCAACTGACTTATTTTATTAATCAGCAACTGTTGTTTGCTGCAGTGCTTTTTTGATCCCTCGTGTGAATTTTTGCTAGAGGGCCGATAAAGGCCTATGTATACAATTTGATTTTTATTTAAAAATCAAAAGGATATATTTTGAGAAAATATGCATAAAAAAATGTTAATATATAGTAGCCATTTTGTAATTTTTATCAAGTATTATTATTCATAATCGCAACACACTTCCAAAAATAAATAATTTAGTGGCCGAATTTTGAATGTTTTTATTATAGAGAAAAAATATTCCTACCTCAAATATAATTCAAATTTTAAAGACAAATTCAATGAATTAAACAAACAATAACAAATAGAAATTTTTCACACTAATATTCATTTACAATAAATTGATGAATTCATCAGTAAATTAAAATTTTATTGAAAATGATTATTACATAACAAATGTTGATACTTTATTAATGTCCAATGTAGATAATATCCTAAGATAACAAAGCTCCTTTTAGTTACCCTTTCTAATTTTAATCAAATATAACAAGCACGAACAATAATTATAATATTGTGTAAATGTTCACAAATTGATGTACACTACCGTTCATAATTTTAATGGCATTAACAAAAATTTAAGTCAATGAGTCTCTTATTGTATTGATATTTATAGGGGGCCATATAGGGGTCATACAAACTCCAAATACTCTTAAAATCTTAGCGAAATGGAACTAGTAGTAAGATATCAACATTTAATGGGGTTCAACGGCATCATCATGGCTACTATTACCCCGATTGAGATGAAACTCGTAAGGAACCATTTAAAAACCATAACGCGAAATTTCTACAAATTTTCCATAAACTCGTATTGTATGTATTTAAAACCAAATTTCATCATTTTATGTTAGTATTAAAACACACTCTTGATAAAAAGAAATCCGAGTTTACCTTGTAATTTTTCGTGAGCTAAAATCTGACTTTCTAAGGTCCAAAAACACTTCCATGTCAAATTAAATCAAAATCATTAAAGCTGTTTTGGAGAATAAGCTTATGTACATGCATTTATACCAGAATTACTTGTTCAGTAATATGGGATATATTCTGTCTGTATAATATTATGTCTATCTTAATATACAAAAATTTTTGGTACTGACAAGGAAAGGTTTCCAGGTGTCCGCCTTCGATTTCAAAGCCGCTGAAATATGTTATTCTACGTCGAAATCTAAGAGACACGTATTTTCTTTTATCGGCGGAAAAACAGTTAGAAGGGGTGAAATCGCCCTTCAAAAATTGGGGTAAAAATTTCATTTTTCAAATATCTAGAAAACAGTAAGAGATAGAGTAAAAGTTTAAATTGGCAACATTGCTCTTTTTTAAAGAGCTATCTACTGATATGCAATTTGTTCAATTTACATCAACAAGGGTGGTTGGGGGTTAAAATTTGGGGGTTAGTTTTGCAAGAAGGGGTGATAATTACAAAATATAAAAATCTTGTTTACAGATTTGAAATCTACGTCAAAAAATATAACTGACCTGTTTTTGCTCAATGTCCTAATATTAAGTCTAGGGGTAGTTAACTAGTGGGTGACTGTGTCGAATAGTCGTACTACTTGGGTATCAAGAAGTTCAGGAAGTTCTTCTTCATGGAAAATAGTTTAAGACAATTAGAATAACGTAGAAATGAAATTTTTGATTTCAAAATTCATTTTGAGCAACATTGGAGACGGAGTGAGTCACCCTCTTAAATTACATACTAGTTTACATACACTCATTTTTTTTAATATTAACACACTAACAGTGGGTAATAATGTCACAATAAGTGGTTCTGAAGTTGGACTATCGTATGTAAGGTTTTTATTAGGTTTCCATTCATTTTGAAAATATCGTTATTTTCGGTATCGATAATTTTCGATAACGAAAACTATAACATCCATTAAAAAAACAAACCTTATAAAAACCTTACATACGATAGTCCAACTTCAGAACCACTTATTGTGACATTATTACCCACTGTCAGTGTGTTAATAGTACAAAAGAGTGTTAGTAAACTAATATGTAATTTAAGAAGGTGACTCGTCCCCTCACCACTGTTGCTCAAACTGAATTTTGAAATCGAAAATTTCATTTCTACATTATTCTAATATTCTTAACCTATTTTCCATGAAGAAAAACTTCTTAAACTACCCAAGTAGTACGACTATTCGACACAGTCACCCCCTAGTTAACTACCCCTAGACTTAATATTAGGACATTGAGCAAAAACAGGTCAATTAGATTTTTTGACGTAGATTTCAAATCTGTAAAAAAAATTTTTATATTTTGTAATTTTCACCCCCTTCTTGCAAAATGAACCCCCATGTTTTAACCCCCAACCACCCTTGTTGATGTAAATTGAACAAGTTGCATATCAATAGATAGCTCTTTAAAAAAGAGCAATATCGGCAATTTAAACTTTTGCTCTATCTCTTACCGTTTTCAAGATATTTGAAAACTGAAATTTTAACCCCAATTTTTGAAGAACGATTTCACCCCTTCAAACCGTTTTTCCGCCGATAAAACAAAATACGTGTCTCTTAGATTTCAACGTAGAATAACATATTTCAGTGGTATTGAAATCGGAGGCGGACATCTGGGAACCTTTCCTTGTGAGGTAAAACTAATATAACTACATATATCCTATCTCACTTGTTAAAGCTCCAGTTCGTGACTATACAATCATACTGACAACAATCTATTCTTGAAATATACAATAGCGTCATAGGACTTAATATTGTTACATGTAACAGATGTTATCAAATTCATTGTTGAAATTACTGAATATCGATCAATGATTCTGAAATTACGTTGACTTTTTCTCGTTTTGTCACATAATTTCGAATATTATATTTAGAATTTAATATCTAGATGTCAAAATGAAATTATTATTTTAAAACTTACAAGTTTCGTAGAGTGTATTCAAAATTACCGTCAATAATAAAAATCTATTTGACCATCCGATTTCAACTACCTTCAGAGTTATTTTTTTAAGTGTATTTTGAGTTTCACTGCAGTTTTCTCTGTGAATTCTGTGATTCTATTCAAGTTGTTAGCCGTACTACCGTCACAATTTCATTTAGAGATGTAACTACAGAATCATTCCAGGATTCTTTATTTAAATGTGAATTGTTTGAATTAGGAAATCAAATTTATAAACTATTAATGATGTGGGCACACTAGAGCATCCTGAAGATTAACGAATTTTAAATATGTTATTTTTTCATATATAATACACAAAATGTCTTAAATTAAATTGTAATGGTTAGGCTCAATTAGCATAACAATTTGTTATTTTTTATTTCTCATTAAAAATTGCTTTGGATAATTTTTTGCTGACACTGTAAAATATATCGGGCACGTGGTCTGATGTTATAAAACCTTATTGTATCACTGTATCAGTGATTGTATAATTAATAAACTCTGCCATCACTTATTATACAGGGTGAACCGTAACGACGGCCCCAAATTAAAACTGATGATAGGCCACAAAAAGTTGAACAAAAAATCTTATACCATTTTTTTATAAGGTGCTTAGTTTTCGAAAAAATTAATTTTCAAAATTCGAGACCATTGTTTTAGAGCCACTGTGTAATGTACACTAGTTTTTCTGTGTGTCTGATGACGTGTCAGAGCTGATGACGCGACGATGCTTCGATACCTTCGATACATCTCTTCTTTGCTTGGTATGTCTGGGGTAGGTTGACCTTCAAATTTATGTGATGTGTATTACGTATCTATGGTATGTATCATAACCAGTCATAACTGATGAAAACAGCGAAAGGTTATAATCAAATATGTATGCATTCATATGTGACTAAACAAGTGTTTTTTTAATTGTTGATTTTTTTTGTACAGACTTGAAGTGGTTGAAATTTTAAATTATTCTAGATATTTGTGTTTTAACTTTTTGTGTTTTTTACCGATTTTACAGTTCTGTTTAGTGTTTAGACCGCTAAATTGCAATACACTAAGTCATACGATATTTTTTTTACCCGGTAAAAATAAACCAGAGCAGATGGAAATATTTTTTTGTGAAAAGTTAATGCGGGCAAACATATTTTTGTTTCCAACAACTGAAATTTATTAATATCTTACACATTTTTTAATATTGATATTTGTATGATATAGCATATTTTTTAAAAAAGAAAAAAATATCGCTTGACATAGTATATTGCAATTTTTCCCCTTATACTAAGTAATTAGTTAAATTTAGTGTTTAGTGTGGATTATTAACTCTTCATAAAACTATTTTATTACGTGTTAGTTGTGATTTTAACTTGTGGTTGGCAAGGGAAATGGCCAATTACTTTATTCGTGAATTAACCAATATGCATTTAATTTATGTTGAAGATTGTGATGTTAAAGATTTTCAAAATCTAATAGAGCAAGCCTTCGAAATAATACGAAATGACGTTAGTATATTTCAACGTTTCGACTGGGTGCGTCGATTGAATGCATGTGTAGGTAATGGTATGTGGGCAACCAGTGGTTCTCAAATTTTTTTTAAAAGTTACTTTCTTCGAAATCATACGTTCTAGTAAAAAGTGGTATTAAGGTTTTTTGTTCAGATTATCATGTATTACTAATTGGTGTAATTTGGGGCAGCCGTTACGGTTCACGCTGTATAAACAAATAAACAAAAACAAAACAAACCAGTGTCGATCCATTTATCATTTTCATTTGTTTTTTGTTTGTTCCAGATTGTCTGTGGAATTACAGCAGTTGTAATGGGTGCTGTTGCTTGTATCGAAGAACGGGGAAAATTTAATTTAAGCATCGGAATACCAACGGGAATTGCAACAGTCTTGGCTGCATGTAATTAATTTTTATGTTAAGATTTAATTGTAAATACCGTGGCAACATAAAGTAGGTTATCCCCATCCAGTGAATAAAGAAGGAGCTAAAATTATTATAGAGAAAACTTCCATTAGGGAAACTATAAAATAGACACCGATTAATTATACTTACGTACTGAACTTTGAGAACTCATATAAATATTTGAGTTCACGTTCCGTAGTGAACGGAGTCAGTTTATAAAACAGTAACAACAGTTCTCATTTTAACATCGTCACGGATTTTGAAGTTTTAGACAGTTGTTCAAAAGGTCATCATATGGACCTTTCTCCAATCGCTACATACTGTTTGAGATACGATTTTACAAAACACGAGCCTAAATAAAACTGCGCAACTACAGGATCTTAATACGTCATGTAATATGATGAAGACGATATCCGATTTTTTATACAAGTTATAATTTTTGCTTATTTAAGTTGCTTGCTTGGTTCCGTTCCTATTAAAAAATTGTATACTTGTTAATTATGTTAAAAATTAATCATTTCATTATCGTTATACCCTGTTAAAATGATTGTCATTACCTTTAATACTGTTTTATTGTGTTTTTAGTGGTTTTAAAAGTGTTTTGGTGTAAACAATGGTTTCTTTCTCTAATTGTGCTATCAAATTTATAAATTCATAAAATCAATAACGACTTTGACATGTTTGCATACAAATTCTATCTTACTTCATTGTCTGACGTTTGTATTGGTTTGTAAAAACCTTAATTTTTTTCATAATTGTTTTCATAATTTTTTTATAACTTTGCATTTTGATTTTTGATATTTTGAACTAATGTCACCTTTCGGGGATCGACGTTCTTTGTTTGGTTTTCCTACTTTTCTGTGGATGATCATTAATTGATTGAAACTATTCAAAACTTGACTTCCATATTTTGATTTATCTAAATCTTTTAGATTTTATCATTAACATTGGTGAATTGTCTTACATTATAAATTTTTGTTTTCTTTTTTTATTATATAGGGTGTTAGTGAATAAGTGCGAAATATTTTAATGAGTTATTGCTGAGGTTTTTTTATGTAAAAAAGTTCATATCAACCCATGTCCGAAAACGCTTAGTTTCCAAGATACAGACTGTTCAGTTTCTCGTCTTTTTTAAATATTTTCTTAAATGTTTCACAAACGTTTTGAGATATTCACATAAAATTTGGAATACACTACGACAGGATAAATACCCATATTCTGAAGTAGACAGAATATTTCCATTCAAACCAGTGGCGTCCGTACGGCCATATGATGATATATTTTTGAAGAAAAAAAGGGACGCCAATGACTTTTTCCAATTTGAAAATGTTTTTTTAAATGTTCTATAAATTGTTGACAAAAATGACCTCTCAGTATTTTGTCGTTCATGTGTCCGCATTCAAGATAAAAAACAATTTTAAATTACTGTTCTTACTACAAAACCGGTTTAGGTTCTCGTATTAACTGCTGAGGATATTTTGTGAAAAAGTCTTACCAATAAAAAGGTGAAGAAGCTTCATTTCTACAGTATGACCACATAATTTGTTTTTAATTTAATATAGAAAAATATTTTTAAAAAACAAGAAACGGGATACTCTGTATCTTGGAAACTAAGCGTTTTCGGACCTGGGTTTATATAAACTTTTTTACATAAAAAAATCTCAGCAATCACCCACTAAAATTTTTCGCACTTATTCACTAGCACCCTGTATGTGTTGTTCCCTGCAGTTGGATTTCTTTATTATTTTTATTTAACAGTTCTCATTGTATTGATATCGGAAAAAAGTATGTCGATTTTTTCGACAAATTCTGAGGTATTTCAACCGAGATGTCTGACTATTCCCCCTCTCCCAAAAGTATATAATATGTTTGAATTCAATTTATTTATTTTGAAATTATTTCGTCGCTTGAATATCGCTATAAGGAGTTTTCACTGTGATTAAATGTAAAATAGGTATATCTAGTATGCAAATGAAAGAAACTGTAAATAAATTATGTTGTAATTTATTATTTATCTGTGAATTCTCCCGTTACATACTAGACGGAAATTAAAGTGCTAGTGTAACCAAATGAGATAAATTATTCCGACTGTCGATCTTTATTAATGATAAAACTGATAATAAAATTATAGACTAGAAACTATCCAATCGCCTTGAATGTTCAGATAGACTAGAAAGTAAATTAATAAATATTAGATATGCAATTTTAGATTGTATTCTATAATATGATTATAACTATATGTATATCTATGAATAGTCGGAATTAAATAATTATAAGGTATAATCGACTGGAAAGTAAGAACAATCTCGTTATGGCCTTTAATTTGCTGATGAAAATATATTTCTTGGTATTTTACAACCAAGAGATGAAAGTTCACAGATCTTTGCCCACTATGAAAATTTTTATTGTTTTTGAATAGATTAATAATATTAATTTTTAGTCGATTTAATTGAAGATTGATTAAGCTAATTTTATATTATTTCGTTTTATTAATTAATCAGAACGAATGAAATTTAAAAGGAAAGGGGAAAAACTCTTCCGTTCATTTTTGGTCTTTCCTTTTTGTGTCATTTTTTATACGAGTATTGTACAGCAAAATTACAACATAATGCCTGAATCCCGGGGTAGATCTACTTACAGTTATCCAGGGCTCAATTTCTAACATTGTACGTGCCGAAATGTATTTTCCAACTTATTTTTTTCCCTTTTTTAAGAAAAAAAAAACGAAATGTAGTAATGAGGTAAAAGCAATTTCTTTGGCTTACCATTTATTCTATTCCCTTAAAAATGGCGCTTACGAGCAAAAAAAAAAACCTAGGTCTTGACTTACCGTACGCCTCTGCTCTCGTCTCTAACGCCTCTAAGCACACTGATAAAAAAAACTCTTGGACTAGCAAAAACTAAAAATCCCTGGGAGGTGCCGGAACACCGTTCCGCCATGTTCCAGCCGAAATTAAGCCCAGCAATTATTATCAGACGTGTCCAAAATCTAAAAGTGTCCAAATTTGTTTGAATGTATGCTTGTAGTAAGTGCATGTCGCTGGCGAAAATTTGACATGAAAATTATACTACGATTTTGTACCTAATTCGTACTCTTTTGTACTCCAGTTCCAGAATTTGTACTCATAAGATAACGGAAATATTAAAGGGTTCCGTGGACCGAGGCAGCAAGTGCCTGTCGCTGGAAAGTCGACATAAAAACTATACCATAACTTAGAATACGGTACCCACTCGTACTCTTTTGCCTCACGAGAGTGTAATTCTACCATAAAAAATAAACTTTTCAATATCATTTACATATTCAAGAACTATGTGTTGTGTTGCCTGGGATAGTTCCCCTTTAACAATTCCACTTTAACCTCAATATATCATTTAATTCACTGTTTTAGATAAAATATAAATTCTATTAATGGATAAATAATATATCACCACTTTATCTCCCTCGCAAATAAATTATGTTTTTTGTTACAGCTTTAAGTATCTATTGCAGTCGCGGTTTCGGTGGATATCGTCCACGACCGTTTCGTGATGAAGTCTATAGCATTGACGGTATCGAAGGCTGTTTAATATCTATTTTACGTATTGTCGGCCCAATTACAATTGCAATTCCAACGATATTACTCTGGACAACGGCATTTGTGCTACATATTACATTATTGGTGTTTTCGTTAAAGTAAGTATACAGTAAAATTATTTAAATATAAATGAGAATTTGTGTCCTATTTATATAATTTAATTGGCAGGTAAGTAAAGGGGAGTAAATTTAATGTCGATTCTAAGTTAAAAAATAGTTATTTGTGTATTAAGCGCGCAAAATGGTATATTGCCGCTCAATTGAGAATGTTGACGCACGACGCCGCCAGGCGGAGCGCGTTATTCTCATGAGAGCGGCAATGTTATTTTGTGTTCGAATTACACACAAATTTTTTTCTACAATCTTATTGTTATCGACGGAGGTACGGACCTTTTCTGTAGGGGATAAATTGATGTTATTGGTAGCGTTGAAAACCCTACAGAAAGGTCGGGGTTCGAACTCCTGATCACCACGGTAGACTTGCGGAAATTTAAGGGTGTTCACTTTTCACTCAATAAAATAATGGTTTCAATTTAACAATTTTATTAACAAACAAATAAATAAAAGACACAAGAAACAAAATAGAAACATTAATGACATAAAATACAATAAAACAAAATAGGAATTGTTCCCCAAATAGACAGGTAAACATTTATAAACAAAAGTTAAAATAACAGCAAAAGAATTAGGACTTACCTGAACACAAGTTATTCCCGTTGTTTAATTACAAGCTCTTGCTATTGGCCACCAAAACAAACTTCCCAATTACGACCTTGGGTATGTTAAATTACCCTGAGTAGCCCTTCCCCCTGCTAGCAACTAGCTACCAGCTCCAATGCTTTTTACCACTCCATACTGTTCTCCTCGACTTCTTTTTCTCCGACTACTCCCCGACTACTCTACTTTGACTACATCGCTTTGACTACTTCTTTACTTCTCCACTCTGACTACTTCTTTTGACTACTCTCCGACTTCTCCGCTCCTTCTCCCCGACTACTCTCTGATTATCGTTTTACAATTTATTCTTTTTAGCGAATTTCGAAAACTCGAAATTCAGCTATTACAATAGGTGTCATGACGCAATCTGAGTCCGGGACTATGGCAGAAATCTGTTTTGAGGTCCCTAGAATACGAAAATGATATTCACTAAAATTTATATATATATATATATATATATATATATATATATATATATATATATATATATATATATATATATATATATATATATTTATGTGTTCCCACGATAACTCTCGAACGAAACGTCTAACGCTTATGAAATTTTGTGTGCGGACTGGATTCTGAATTGGCTTGGCTAAGTTCGTTAGCCAGACACGTCGGATGCCCAGAAGTAGGTTTTCTGGCCATTTTTTATCATTCGATCCTATCATAAGGCAGTTCAATTTTTACATCGTTGAAAAGGAAAAAAAAAATTATGAAGAAAATATTCTTATAATTTTCTTTCTATTTTAAGTATTTTTCGAGAAAATGTAAATTTTCACTTTTATTCTTTCTTTGTTAGTCTAATAAGTAATTTATATTTATATCTCAGTTCTTTATAAAGTATAAAAATATTTCACTTTTTTATTAAAGAATTTTGTGAGAACAAGTGAAAACTATTCACATATATGTGATATAACACACATACATGTATAGAGTTTTGTTTCTCATTTATTGCATTATAATTAGCATGGTTCTATCCCATGTTAAAAAATGTAAATTAAACAGATTTTCTAAGCTAATGTAATGAAGAATTTTTTTTTTTTATTGAATTTTTAAGTAAACAAGAAATTGAAGATTATGTTATGATATAAATATTATTAAATATGAAACAAAACAAAATATGTACAATGTACATATGTATGTACGGAAAAATATTTTGAATCGATTTTGAAAATTTTTCCACTAATAATTAATAATGTTAAAAAATTAAACCATTTCAAATGGATTTAAGGTATTTTATGTGAGGTCAAGGTTTTCGGGACCTAAAAAGGCCAGAAATTAATTAACCAATCGATTTTAAAAATTTTTTCACAGTTAGTAAGTTAAAGTATTTGAATTAATTAATTAAATGATGTCCGCAAGAAGCTTACGGACTGCCATAAGTTATATGAGATCCTTAGAACCCTTTTCTTACTGTTAGAGTACGAGACTTGTATGAGTTTCGCCAGGATTTACTGATCCCATAATTGTAAAAAATAAACTAAACGACCAATTTTAAAAATTTCTTCACTGTTACAGAGCTAAACTATTTTAGATAGATTTAGAATACATTATGTAAGGTCCGCCAGGGTCCACAGGACCCAAAAGTGTCAAAAATAAACTAACTGGCCGATTTTGAAAATTTTTTCACTGTTACAGAGCTAAACTATTTTAGATAAATATCGATTACGTTATGTAAGGTCCGCCTCGGTCCATAGGACCCAAAAGTGTCAAAAATAAACTGCCTGATCGATTTTGAAAATTTTTTCACTGTTACAGAGCTAAACTGTTTTAGATAAATATAGATTCCGTTATGTAAGGTCTGCCAGAGTCCATAGGATCCAGAAGTGTCAAAAATAAACTAACTGACCGATTTTGAAAATTTTTTCACTGTTACAGAGCTAAACTATTTTAGATAAATATAAATTACGTTATGTAAGGTCCACCAAGGTCCATAGAACCCAAAAGTGTCAAAAATAAACTAACTGGCGATTTTGAAAATTTTTTCACTGTTACAGAGCTAAACTATTTTAGATAAATATAGGTTACGTTATGTAAGGTCTGCCAGGGTCCATGGGATCCAAAAGTGTCAAAAATAAACTAACCGACCGATTTTGAAAATTTTTTCACTGTTACAGAGCTAAACTATTTTAGATAAATATAGATTACGTTATGTAAGGTCTGCCAGGGTCCATGGGTCCAAAAGTGTCAAAAATAAACTAACCGACCGATTTTGAAAATTTTTTCACTGTTGGGGAACTAACTATTTTAGATAGACATACATTACGGTATTTAGGGTCCGCCAGGGTCCATGGGACCCAAAAGTGGTAAAAATAAACTAACCGACCGATTTTGAAAATTTTTTCACTCTTACAGAGCTAAACTATTTTAGATAAATATAGATTACGTTATGTAAAGTCTGCCAGGGTCCATCGGATCCAAAAGCGTCAAAAATAAACTAGCCGACCGATTTTGAAAATTTTTTCACTGTTGGGGAGCTAAGCTATTTTAGATACATATAGATTACGTTATGTAAGCTCTGAAGTGTCAGTAGGACCTAAAAGTGTCAAAAATAAAATAACTGACCGATTTTGAAACCTTTTTACTATTACCAAGGTAAACTATTTTAGATAGGTACAGGTTGTGTTATCTGAGATCCACAACTGTCCTGCGGATGCAAATGCGGCGTAGAATGCTACACAACGGGTTTTGAATATATATATATATATATATATATATATATATATATATATATATATATATATATATATATATATATATATATATATATATATATGTATTACATAAAGTCCGCCTAGAATATACGGTCGAGCTGATTTTTTAATGAGGTCCACCGGGATCTTGCAGATCCGAAAACGCCAGTAATAAGCTATCGAACCGATGCTAAAAAATTTCTTACTGCTAGAGAACTAAATTATTTTAGATGGATACAACTATGCTGCACAAAATTCGTTCGGGTTCTTGGGTCCCCAAAAATACCAAAACTAATTACCCAACCGATTTTAAAAATTCTTTTTCTCTTAGAAAGCTAAATTCTTTTAAATAGGTACAGGTCTTAGATGAGATCCGCCAGTGCCCAAGATTTGGAAATTCGCTATGTTATGCAGATGCTGCGACAGGGGTATTATATATTATTGTTTGACCCACATAATGACGTCATTTTTATCAGAGTCAGCAGAAAGTATGGATTAGTAAATCGTCGATATTTTTTTGGTTGTTTGTTTTAGTTTACTGGCCTCGTTAACAACTTGTGTCCCAACAAATGGCCCGATTGCAACATTATAAAATGTATTTTTTATTTAAAAGATACTTGAAAAAGTAATAATGGACGTTAATATTTACTTTAATGTTATAATTTTTGCAGCTTCAGAAATATCTGGACGTGTACTTGAGAAATCACTGTGACTATTATATATTTCCATCATACAAGTATAGATTTCTTAGAATTTTTTATTTTTATAATTTATTAATTATAGTTATTTATTATTTTTAATTAATATTTTGTAGTCATTTTGAAATTTAATAAAATTAATATTTCACTTGATTACCATAAAAATAATAATTTTAGAATCTGTTTATTTGTTACCATAGAAAATATAAACAACGCCTACCCGATTTGTAATTAAATATACGTTGAGCGAGCGACAAAGTATTACTTTTCCGCTTTAAAGCGCAAAGTAGTACTTTGTTGCTCGGTAACGAGAGTCTTCGGCAAATACACATTTTGCGCTCTCTTCACAGAGCGCAAAAGCCTTCTTTCCACTAAGATTGTAGAAAAAAAAATTATTAAGCTATAGATAGCGTAGTAGTGTAGATTGCTAATAATAACACGGATATTAGTTTTTAGATATTTAGGGTATCGTAGAAAAAATGTCCGTATCCTCATAATTTTGTTATTGTCGTTTGACAAAATCGTTAGAAGGATCACTTAAAATAAAATTGACGCTCTTTTTGTAAGATCCCACCCCTCTTCACATTAAAAAAAAAAAATTGACAAAAATACAGAAACTTGTATTTACCAAAAATATTCAATTAAAATTATTTTGTTGTGTTAAAAACTTTAAAACCTTTCGGAAATATAGGCAACCAAATTTCCAAAAATGCGTCTCCCCCGAAATATTGAGATAACCAAAATGGTGTTCAGTAGGTAGGTATATTAAATTTTACATGAAGATATCTTTCACTATTAAAAATATCTACCAAAATTTCTCTTCAAATCCTTGGAAGATAATACTAGAGAATGGATAAAAAATTTTCGTATGTTGTTAATTATTCCAAAAACAATTATTCGTACCATATCGTATGAGGTCTCGCTAGAATGATCCTTTAAAACTGAGGTTCCTTTAGGTACTTTTCATTTTTAAGCCTCGTATACAAAGTATTGAACTTAAAAATTTATTTGTCCCTTATCCCATTTATTTATTGAACGAATAATTCTATCAAAATCTATGGATGTACAAATTGTTTAAAATCATTCCTGAATAAAATTATTAAACAAATTTATAAATGCATAATATTTGGTTTTGGTTGTATTTGGTACACCGTTATATATTTTTTATCTTGATGGTCAGCTTTAAATTTTAGTATGTGGCTATTTATACATACAGTATGTATAACCAATTGGCTATTTATACATACAGTATGTATAAGCAATTGGCTATTTATACATACAATATGTATACGAAATTGGCTATTTATATATAGGGTAAAAGCCCCCTTTGTGGAACGGTATCTAATTATGAACATTTACATATTAATGAAGTTATTTCTGAAAGAAACGTCTGATAACAAAAATTATTATTAATAGAATGATTGTTTTTCAATTTAAATTCACCTAGCATTTAATGTTTCCTGACTTAATTAAAGAAATAAATAAGTAAATGTCAAAACTGTTCCAGTATTAGATACCGTTCCACAAAGGGGGCTTTTACTCTAGATAGTATGTACAGTCGAATACCCGTTATAAGACTGCCTCTTATAAGACTCTTCCCCTCAATTAACATTTTCCAACTTCTCCCACTTAATCACTTTTTCGAGTTTTGTGCCAGACCATTCCTTTGCAGGTCATAAATTATCCTGTCAAAATTGCCGAAAAAACGTATCACCATTCGTTAGAAGCGGCACATAATTTATCTATTTTTCATAAATAAATTTATAATTTTTTTCTAAATTCGCTCTATAGTTTTTGTGGCAGGAACTAAAGAGGTACACTACAAATATATTTAGTTTTGAAAACAATAAAATTTCATATAAATAACATAGTCGCTCAATTTAAATTTGTAACATCGCTCGCGCGACGAACGAACACAGTTTAATTTGATCAACTGCATCTGTCTTATGTAAACAGCTACCTGACGAAAAAATTTTTTTCCATACACTGAAACTATAAATCAACCTGTCAAAAAATTGAATTGTTGAAAAAACACATATGAGAGGAGCGTGTCTTGTAAATTTTTATTAGGAGATATTTCTTGTATAAAGATACAGATAAATTAAAACTATTACATAATTCGATTTCACCACTGTGTTGGTCATCGAAAAGATGCTTGAACAGCGAAATCTGGCAAAAGTTCTAGAATATTCTTTCAATAATCAGAAAAGATATAAAAAATCCTTAATCAATGGATTGACCAACGAATAAGTAACCAAGTACCGATATTTAGAAAAAGTTCCAGAATATTCTTTTTGGAAATTAGAAAAAATATTGAATATCTGATTTCACCACCAAATTTTTCATCAAAAGCGATCAATTAACGGAATTCGGCAAAAGTTCGAGAATATTCTATTCGGAAAATAGAAAATATATCCAAAAACCGACTTCACCATTGGTTTGAGCATGAAAAAAGTATCCAAATAGCAGAATTCGTAAAAAGTTCTAGAATATTCTTTTTGGAAATCAGAAAAATTATTGAAAATTTGGCATCATCATTAGACTGTTCATCAAAAAAGTGACCAAAAAATGAAATTCGGCAAAAGTTCTAGAATATTCTATGTGAAAATCAGATAAGATATCCGAAACTTGATTTCACCATCGAATTAGTTATTTAAAAAGGATCCATGTACCGAAATTTAACGAAAGTTCGAGAATGTTCTATCTGGAAATCAGCAAAGATTACGAAAAATTTACTTCACCATTTGTTTAGTCATCGAAAAACAAATTGAATACAAAAAGATTGAAAAGATTTGACAAAAGTTTCTATTCGAAAATTAATAAAGATGTCGAAAAATCAATATCACTATTAGAAGAATTATTGAAATAAAAGCTAAATAAATATATTTAACAAAAGTTTTAGAATGTTCTGTTCGAGAACTAGCAAAGATAACGAATTATTTATCAAAAGCTGGTTATAATTGATGAATTTAGGCTCCATTAGTCACATTGATTCGGTCAACGATAGTGTATTTTTTAAAAAATGACAAATCGTTAACTTTCGCTATCGAAAACTTTAATCGTAAATATCTCCTAAACGGTGCGTCGTAGCTCAAAAATAACGAAATTTTTGAAGGCTTAAGCGAAGCAAGTTGTGGGTATTCCGAACGTATTGCGAATGTCAAAACCTACTTTTCGTTATCGAAAATTATCGATACCGCATAACATGTCATAAATTGGTTATAACTAGTTAATTTAGGCTCTGTTTGTCCCATTGACCTGGTCAGATACAGAACAATTTTTTAAAAAACTACTTTTCGTTAATTTTCGCTATCGAAAACTTTAATCGTAAATATCTCCTAAACGGTGCGTCGTAACTCAAAAATAACGAAATTTTTGAAGGCTTAAGCGAAGCAAGTTGTGGGTATTTCGAACGTATTGCGAATGTCAAAACCTACTTTTCGTTATCGAAAATTATCGATACCGCGTAACATGTCATAAATTGGTTATAACTAGTTAATTTAGGCTCTGTTTGTCCCATTGACCTGGTCAGATACAGAACAATTTTTTAAAAAACTACTTTTCGTTAATTTTCGCTATCGAAAACTTTAATCGTAAATATTTCCTAAACGGTGCGTCGTAGCTCAAAAATAACGAAATTTTTGAAGGCTTAAGCGAAGCAAGTTGTGGGTATTTTGAACGTATTGCGACTGTCAAAACCTACTTTTCGTAATCGAAAATTATCGATATCGAAAATAACGATATTTCCAAAATGGATGATATAAGGAAGGGAAGTATTCTTTCAAATATATAACATCTACTATAAATTTTCGTTATGAAAATCTTTCGATCGAAAACAGATTGCAAATAATATAAATAAGTATATGTACGGATGTACCAAGTGGTACCATTAATGATGCGTCGCATTGAATTGATAAATTGATTGTGAGTATGGATTCATAGGTATAGGTAAGATATGTAGGTAGTCAGAAGTGGTAGAACGCGTTCTACATACATACGTATTCACTTACAGAATATCGACCCTTGCATCTTTAACGTTATCAATAGCAATCGTAGACATTACGTTGTATGTGGCTGTATCAATATTAAAAAATACTAATTGTGAACTTCTTAATAAACAATTTCCTATTGTTGTAAAATAGTATAAAAATTTGTAGGATACAGCATCTGTTTGTACTATTATGTCAAAAAAGCGAGCTACCCTTCACTGAAAGTGAACCATTTATCTTGCGTAAACCTAATAATAACTTAAATAATGAAATTACTATAAATTTTGAAGTTACAATTTACTATCATTTTTGGTCCCCCATACCTGTTTTTACGCTCCTGGAGATAATTTAATTTTGACAGGATAATTTATGACTTACACTATCCATTAAAGACTATAAGATAAGGAGTGATCGAGCGACAAAATTAAGTGCGCGGTAGTGAGGGCATTAAAATTCTGAGAAAAATTTTCCCTACGTCCCCTAGACTAGTCTTATAACGGGTATTCGACTGTATATGAAATTGGCTGTTTATACATATGATATGTATAACTGAATTGGCTATTTAAACATGTGGCATGTATACCCAGTTGGCTACTTATACATACTCACTGAATGCGCTATTATTACAATTAATCTATATACCTACCGTATATCGGAAAATCTGTCACAGATTTTCCGATATACGGTACCAATACCGGTGAATACATAATTATATACATATTACAGCATATTGAGCCGCTATATTGCAGGACAAGGTAACTAATCTTAATCATTTAAACGTTAAAGATATTGTACATGTAAAGGACCCTCCACATTCTGGCCGAGGTTGGACAAGGTTCCTCGCCGAGTTCTTCGCTGAGGTTGGATGAGGCATATAAATAGCATTAAAACATCAATCGCAAGGCACAACGAATTGACCGTCTACATTCTCGACTCGTCCAACCTCGGCGAGAATGTGGAGGGTCCTTTGAATCGTAAACAGAAAAATCGGCATAAGTAATTAATTATGAATTCCCAAATAGTGTGATTAATTTTAATGTTCCTCCCAAACTATTTAGTATCAAATAACGTAAAATAAAATATTTTTTATTGTCATAATCTGCTAACTATACGCTAAAAAAGACTAATCAATTACTCACTAATTATAATGTCCTAAATAAAAAAAATATATTCCTAAATTTTCCCAAATGATTCCCAATCGAATAAAAGTATTTTCAATTAAAAATAAATTTTTAGACTGCTAACTATATGGCAATCCACTGAAGATAAGATATGAAAAATACCGAAAAATTTTTTGCAAAAATAATAAAGTACCGTCAGTTGGGGAGAATCTCGATGATTTTTTCAGTTTTTCGGCAATAAATTGTTTAGAGTTTATCTAAGAAATTCGAAAAAAAAAATTTAATTGCTTTAATATCACAAGCATATAGGGCAGTAATAAAGATACCAAAATTGGTACTGCAACATTTTTTTTTTTTTTTTGGTTATATAGTACTAGATTCGCCCTTATGTGTGGGGCGAATCTGGACAGTGCTTATTTGCAATATAAATCACATTCAGTCATGCATATGGGTAAAATCGGACATAAAAAGATAAAAATAGCTGAATTACCAATCTCGAAATTCACTAAGGTAAATAACTGCATCAGCGAATGACTTTTGATCTGTGGAATAAAACATTTTGGGTTTAAATGAATTTTATTTCGATTTACCTTTGAGTCTATCATACAAGGTCGATTTGGGAACATGGAAATATTTAGCAGCTTGTCTGAGTGATTTTCTTTTATTTTTAATATCGGAAAGCAGGGGCGCAACAACTACATATCTACAGGGGGTCCAACAAAAATTTAAATTATCAAATTTTTTGATAACGCAGTTCTCCGACAACAATGGAAAATGTTGTAATAAAATGTCGTCTCTGAAAATTTGATTTTCAAATAAAAAATATTAGTAAACAACTAAAAATTTTATTTTTCAATATAAATAAAATAAATTGAAGGGAAAATTTCCAGGTAATTTTAGGGGGTCCGGACCCCTTGGACCTCACCGGTTGTTGCGCCTCTGTTGACAAGAGCCCATTTTATGTTATCTAGACTACAGTTTATGTAATTTATACCCACTATCTTTTTATATTGACGCACCATGTTGTAATATGAATTCGCCTCACCTATAGACAATTTTTTGTTAATCAGTTTATAAAAAAAAAAAAAAAAATTAAGCACAATACAGCTTTAATTTTTGGTACATATATTGTCAAAAAAACGCCAAATATTTTGTTGCCAGTCCCTACTTTATATATATAACTGTTTTTTTTTTGTACAGCAGTTTCTTTATAAGATTTCAAAACGTGCGTTATTTTTAAAAATCATAAACAATGCGCCTGTAAAATAACAAAATACAAAGATGTCACGTTCACCGCTTTTCTTTGATGACTAACTCATAACTGACAAAATTCAGTAGCAAAAATTGATCTATGACCTTATACGGTCATAACACTGACGAAGAAATATCGAGAGGCAGCTCTGTCTAGGTAAGCCCCTACTGTCTAGGTTCGCCCCAACTGATGGTAACAATTATTATTACATGAAAGAACATTGAATTATTTTCAATCCTTCATTTCCTATGAAAGTTGGTCAAATATTTGGGAACTTAGGTTTAAAACATTCTAAATTAGTACATTATCCCAAAAATATATACTGAAGTATTGAGATATTTTCGGTGTTTTCAGAATATTTTACCGGTACATACAGAACTTATAATTAAAGTACGGTGTAACCATTAATTTAACATTAATATTCACTTGTCGTTCACACTAATCCATTTTTGTTACACTTTTAATACATGATCGGAAAACATGTCACTAAATTTATATTTTTAATTAAAATTGCTAATACATGTTTAATGTTAAATTATTTTTATAACTTTACGATACTCTACGGGGTTATCGTCATATACCGAAAGCCAGGGCTGGGAACTAGTTAAAATGATTTCATTTTAAATATATATATTTAAAATACAAAATGGCCTTTTGCATTTTCTATTTTAAATAAGTTCGTTCAAACCATTTTCCATTTTGTATTTCAAATGAAAATTTGAATCCATTTGACATTTAAAATGAAAATGCATGTATACTCAAATTTATGTGTTTATGTATGACACTTAGGAGTTATGTGACTCAAATTAATCATATAGAATTCGAATTGAACGCAGTCTAACAAATTGTAAGTTAAATGTAAGTTGATTCAATTAACTCAAATTTTTTATAACTCCAGTTACAATGTCACTTGAGTTAAATTTATAGTCCAAGAGCTCACTGCAGGATCTTGCCCCCATCGAGTTACCAAGTAAAATATTTTTTTTTAGATAATAGTGACTATAATCGATAAAAAAATTCGCACCTGCCAGTATAAAAGTTGGCCATAAAATTTGTATGATTTTTTGAAAATAATTTTTGTAGTACTGTGGCGGTACCGTTCGTGTTACCACTTGAAATTAGTCTTATCATTTTTGTTTTTACGTGTAAAAATGAAATATCTTGGTCTGCCTCATTAAAAACGGGTCACTGTGAGGCAGCGAATTTTTTAATTAATTTTTTATTGTACCGTTAAGGTACCGATCGAGTTACCACTTCAAACTTAGACGAAATTAAAGTTCGGACATTTATTAAACAATAAAAAAATACCTGCCAAGTCTTTGACAATTTTTAGTACTCGGCAGGGAGCTTTGAATTTTCTTATTCCCTATACCGCTACATATATAGCGAGCTACTTATTTTTATTTTTTGTTGTTTATAAAATTAATAAAAATAAAAATAAATTATGGATTCTTCTTAATGATGATATGAAAATGATTTATGTGCATTATCATTATCTCAATATCATCATTTCTATTATTTATTTACTTATTTATTTATTATCAAAGTCTGCAAAAACTCTATCACGCTGCTCTCTACTTACTCAAGGCGCGCGAATCTTCAAATATTTTTTTTTTACATATTTACTCATCTTGTTACCGCCTCAAACTTTGATTAAATTACAGTTTGAAAGTTAATTTAACAAAAAGTATATGCCACACCATCGGCGATTATCAACACCTAGCACAACGTCGTACATTTTTCTTTATCTCCAATGCCAGTAGGTGCATCACCTATTATAATTACATATATATATATATATATATATATATATATATATATATATATATATATATATATATATATATTTATGTTTCTAATACTTACATAAAGAATCTGAAAACATGAAATTACTTTTAAGAACAATGGGGAAAAGGTATCAAGAGCATTTGTTTGCATTTATTAATGTTTATTATTAATTACTGATTTTACAGATGGTATGGGGATTTTATAATTAAATTAATAATTATACCTATTTCTTTTACGAAGGCATTTATATTCAGTCATCTTACAGAGTATGTATGAAACAACTCATGTTTGATTTTTATTTTTATTAATTTTATAAACAACAAAAAATAAAAATAAGTAGCTCGCTATATATGTAGCGGTATAGGGAATAAGAAAATTCAAAGCTCCCTGCCGAGTACTAAGAATTGCCAAAGACTTGGCAGGTATTTTTTTATTGTTTAATAAATGTCCGAACTTTAATTTCGTCTAAGTTTGAAGTGGTAACTCGATCGGTACCTTAACGGTACAATAAAAAATTAATTAAAAAATTCGCTGCCTCACAGTGACCCGTTTTTAATGAGGCAGACCAAGATATTTCATTTTTACACGTAAAAACAAAAATGATAAGACTAATTTCAAGTGGTAACACGAACGGTACCGCCACAGTACTACAAAAATTATTTTCAAAAAATCATACAAATTTTATGGCCAACTTTTATACTGGCAGGTGCGAATTTTTTTATCGATTATAGTCACTAGTATCTAAAAAAAAATATTTTACTTGGTAACTCGATGGGGGCAAGATCCTGCAGTGAGCTCTTGCTCTATTAGTACTAGAGCTGCAGTTCTCTCAAGTCAAACTTTTCTGACTCAAGTTCTGTGTTATTATCTTCTGTGATATTTCAAGTAGACGATTTTTATATGTAATTTAGAAGTTACAGTTGTAGCGTATTCAAGACTTGAATATGTCAAAGTTGAATTAAATTTTACAATATTTTTGAGTAACAGTATTTCAAGAGTTAAATTTCATATCATGCAAACTTTACAAAATGTTCTCAAAAGACTGCCCTTATTTAATTTCAGTACGTTTGATATTTTCTTAACTTTTTTTTGTTAATATAAGATAAAAATTTATAGTATAAATTTCAAGTAAAAAAAGCATTTTGCATTTTATAATCCATTTTAAATAGCTATTTTCCATTTTGTATTTTAAATATGTTTTTTCAAAAGTATTTTGTATTTTAAATGTATTTTTGGAAACCATTTTCCATTTTCTACATTAAATGGTTGCTATGAACCATTTATCCCAGCCCTGCCGAAAGCTGATTGAGATACATTGAACTTTATTCTTCAAAAACTGAGATAGAACTGAAAACCAGTAAAGATCTGTGATTCCTTTTATACTTTTTCAAGTAACGCGAAACTGACATTAATTTCTTAGAAAATCATTGTCGGGTCACTATTTTCAATAGTTTCTTAAAATTATTTAAATTTTTAAATCCTCCAATCAGAGTGAACTTTAGAACAAGTAAAATTATGCTGAAATCATAAATCACAATTTTCCATATAATAGTTAATATTAATACATTTATGCCGAGTTGAAGAAATAAATTTATAATTATTATGGGTATGTTTCTTGTTTACTGAAGTATTAATTAATGTAAATTTTATGTGGCCGTTACAAAGCTGGTTAGAATTACAATTTTCTACAATTTATAATTTAAAAATAACAAGATTGTGACGGAGTGAACAGGCAAGTAAAATTTTTACAAATTTAGAAAACAATTTTCATTATTCAAACAACAATACTAACAAAGACATTCCACAAATCATGAAATTTTGTTTCATACAAAACATGTATAACTATAGACTATATTATGGAGTTATTTAATAATATAGTAATAAATTATAGCCTTCTACAACAAATAGAAGAACTATTAAAATAGTTCGTGCAGTTAAAATTCTAGCAAACGAGATAAACTTTAAACGAAATACTTTAAATTACTCATCCCAAAACACTCATTGACTGACTTAATAATAAAATACAGTAGATTTTATTTATAACAATTTCGGTTAGGTATATGAAATCTTTTGATAATTGAGACAACGCATCTATAACAGATGCCACACACATCACTAACTTTTGCAAATAATAAAACAAATGTTTTACTTTGCAAAAAATACCACATTTATATTCTAATTATGACAATTGTATCAAGCTTAAAAGCCCATTTGCAAACAAAGTCACTTTGTTTGAAAATCCACGCTAAATACTACATACTTATCTAAATAGTATATTATGCAATAAGTGCGGGCAATCGACAATCCCGCACGAGTTGCATATACTATTTTTATTACGAATTTCACATACTTTTTTCCATTATTATTAATATTTCTTAATCCTTTTTAATATAATTTTTTTTTTAAATTAAATATTGTTTAAATTATTTTGTTGGTGGTTTTCCTAGAAATAATTATGAAATATTTATTAATTGAAAAATCAAGAGGCGGTGCAGCAGGGCTTAGATATACAAAACTAGGCAATATGCATGCCAACAAATACCAAATACTTCTACTATGGCATTCTGTGTAACATAGCGAATACCAACACATATCAAATATTCCTCTTATAGCATTCTATAGCATTCTGTATAACATAGCGAATTTCCCTAAACTTTCCTATCACAATTTTCTTTGCGTGGTGTAACAATATGTAACTTCTAATAAGTTTTTGACAGTCAAAAATCTTCGAAGTAAAGTGTTATCGGTGCATATTTGCAAAATTTAATTAATACAACGAAACCTGTCCATTCTGTAAATTACGAGACTTATTTTTTTACACTCTGTATAAACCATGTCACATACAACCAGGGCTGGACCTACAGTTATTACGAGGGGGGGAGCTAACGTTGCTGTTGGCGTACTCCCCGAGAAAAACACCAAATTAAAAATTTTGGGGCACCGATATTTTTTAAATTTTTAAGTTTTTCCTGTACAAAGTGACGAGCAAAAAGAAAAACGTCAAATTCACTGTTTTGGCGTCCCTTAACTTGCATTTTTGGGGCCCCCAATAACTACCGGGCGGGCACGCCCCCCCCCTGCTCCCTTCTAGATCCGGCCCTGCATACAACAATAAGATAGCAAAGAATAGAATGTCGACAGGTGTTTTTAAAGTTTTATGGTAGCAATTAACATAGGATAATATTTTAAAAATCTATCTTATGTGATTTTTGCCCCTCTTATCTATGATATATAAAAAGATCGAAAATTTTTTGAATTGAGTTTTTTGCCAAACAAACAAACATCGAACGTTTCTGGCTGAAGAACTCGTTTAAGGATTTGGAACTTCCAAAAGTCACCATAAACACCTGCTGTAATAAGTGAATTTTCCGTTTGGAAATTCGCTAATACCATATAATTACACACATATAACTACATTAGGTATATAGGATGTATTTGTATTATCCGGGATGTTGAAGTTTGACGAAGAATCTAGTGATATTTCGAAACATACGATAGTTCGATCGAGTGCTGTCATTAAAATCAGTCTATTTCGAATGAAATTTGAATAATTTGATTTATTGGCTTTTCCTAGTGGTTTCACCATCACATTCAATCAAATAATTTCCAGTATTACATAAATATCAAAATAAGAGCTGGAGAAAATGAAAGCTAAAATTTAATGCTATAGTATTTGTACTTTGTTTAATTATAAAATGTTTTTTGGGTATAAAAATCTAAAAAAAAAAATTGATTTAACCTAAATACTACAATTAAATATACTAAAGTTCTATAATAAATTATTGTGTAGTACTACTAAATTCATTATGTAAAATTATATTTCCATTTTGTAGTAGTTTACTAAATAAATAATTTAATCTTTTACCTGGAAAACACAAAAAATACAAGTTGTTTTATATAACTACTAATTTAATTTTATTTCAGTTAATTTATTGTTAATTTTTGTTTACTTTTTTTACAAACAGACATGTCGAATTTTTGAAAAATTAAATTGTTAATCAACAAAGTTTTCAGTTTGAAATCCAGAAACTCCGTTTAAATTTAACAAGTTGAGTTATTCAGGTTATATTGAAAAGAAAAATTTTAGTTTGTGATAAAAGCTAGAACTTATGTTGGTTGATTCACGTAGCACCGTCTATTAAAAGTTTTCGTCGTTTCCGATTATACCGGAAGTAAGTATCAAGTGTATCAACCCTTATTTTAAACTAAGTTGTGGTTTTTGATAGTAAATTTAAATTGTACATTTGTACTACATTGAGTTTGCACTCCAGTATATTAAGGGGGACCACTAATGTGACCGTCTGAAAAAAAGGTGATTTTTGGGAATTTTTTTAAAGAAAACTACTGTATGGAATGTTTTAATATTTTAAGGATATATTCGTTGATATATAATAAATTCATGATAAAATTTTTGGACCAAAAAATTGAAAATTCAGTGAGTTATTCGCGATCTCTCAAGGCTCCAAAAAAAAAGTTCCCCCACTGCTGCAGTGATAGCGACCTTCACAGTGCCTGAAATGAAAAAACCAAAAAGCCTATTAAACTAGGAGGTATTGCCCGTGCCATGAACGTCAATCGCAAAAAAGTTGAAATTTAACAAAATGGCAGACCTTTTAAAAAATTGTTTCAAATTTGACGCGAAAATTTGATGATTTTTGGCCTGCAAAAATTCGATGGGAAAACTGGAGGTTCATGGCACGAAGCAACATATAAAAGAAGCAGCAATAAGAATCAAATCGATCGGATGATCTGTCTTTGAGTTATAACTGCAGCAAATTTGAAAAATGTTGTTTTTCTTTACCTTACCTTTTAGTTTTAATCACTCAGAATTTTACTAAAATTATTTACGATGTACTCACTATAACGGTCATAGTAAAATTAGATGAGTCGTTTAAATGTGCCAGGGTCTAGCTGCTCCACAACATGTGACTGGGAACCACGTCCAGAAACTCCTGAACTATCAACTCATACATTTCTCAATACTTCAAAGTTAACAATGAAAATCAGAATCCACTTTTCAGATGGCTGTAACTCAAAAACTATTTGAGATATGGACTTGAAAATTTAGTATGTTATTTTTAAAGGTATAGACTATCGAAACGTAAAAAATTCCAATTTTTTCAAAATGTCACACTAGTGGTCCACCTTAAGGATTGTGTCAATTTTATCTATATTATAATATTTTACATCCATAAAAAATTCTAAATTACGGATTAGATTAAATTTTAAAGAGAAAGTAAATTTCAAGTAAATTTTTTAAAGAAATTAAAGGTAAAGTAAATTGTGCTACTTTTTTTCAAATTGAAAAGACTAGATCTCCTTAGTTAGCTGTGGCCATAACACTTTCAAATACATTTATTTTGATACGTTGTACTTTATTTACGGAATTTATCCGAAATAATTTTGATTGAATATTCTTATAAAGTAGGTACTATAATTTAAAATTTTTCCAGATTTTTTAAATCCATTGTTAAAACGTTAGAAGGGAGGGGGGAAATTAATTTGGGAATTCAATATTTCACAAAAGAGGCTTAAAATTTAAAAGTGCGGTAATTGAAATCTTAACTTCATTTTAAGAGCCATTTATAATCATCAAAGTCATTCATATATGTACATGAAAAATTTCAAAATTATGAGGATGTAACAAGTGGATGGAGAAACGAACAAACCGAAATGGCAAATTTATAAGGTCTCAAAATTTTCCTTCAGAACCATAAAATATAATATAATACAGTTTATTCGTTTGTTGTTTTACTTTCAAGGCAATTCAAGTAAAAATTTTAAGTTATATCACATTAGTACAACAAAAGGATGTATCAAGAAAATTGAAAAATTTAGATTTAATTTATAGGGATTTATGGATATTCCTTGTTTTATTCAGAAATCTCTAATATAATTGTAATTCTTTTTTGTCATCTGAACGATGAACTTATTTAAAAAAAAAAAAGTAGTTATTTTCCATTATTTGAAATGATACTTGGTACATGAATTTTTTGTAACTTGAAAAGTGTCAGAGCTACTGTAAAACATAATTCTATTTTATTGTAAGATAAGACCATATGCTCCAGGGCAAATACAAAAAGATAACAGCCAATTCTTCTTTTTCCTAAATTACCTCGTAAAACGACACATAAACTGATAAAAGCGTTAGAAGAAGGAAAAAAAATATAAAAAAATAACAAAATAAATTTATTTCTTTTTGTTTCAGAATTCTCTCCACCACCAAATCACCAATTTTATATTTTCCTGATATTGCATCATCGACATTACAAGCGTTATCCCTAATATTTATTGTTCTATCAACTCTAACGTTATGCTCACTATTTTGTATAATGAAAATTGAATGGATTTATGACCCCGATTGACCCGGCATACATTTAGGTGAAATATCGGTTACTGGTGTCAGCGGTGTCAGTATGGTGACACTACCATCCACGTCATCTAGTAAGAATCGGGTGAATCAACAACAAAAACCAAATGCGAAATCTTAGCAGGAAATTATTGATTAGTTTTAAATAGATTAATTAATACAACAGACTGAATGAATATAATATTATGAATGATAATTTGCTAATGAACTTTTCATAAATGCTAAAGCACATTTCTATATCTGTATAATGTTCCTATCAACGTTTTGTACAACTAGAGCCATCTATCCGTAAATATATATGTTAATGTAGGAAAGCTATTGATGCTATTGTGAACTATATTGTTATTAAAAGTTATATTTGAAATTTTTATAAAATTTAGATAACACCGATCCCTATAATATCTGGAAGAGTACCCTTGTGACACACAAATGAAACTCTGGGGAACAATTTTTGGAAAAATTACCGATGTATTATATTTATGATTAATAAAAACCTATATATCCTGTTTCGTCTTTTTCCAGTGTGTCCTTTTATTAATATTAACATATCGATGGACGCAAGCGACTTTGAAAATAATCCCAATTGGGACGCTATGTTTTTTTCCAGATACATACATATATGTATTTAAATATACATAATATGTGGTAGGAGGAAACTGAGAGGAACAATCTAATCATTAGGGTCGTGCGGCGTAGATACTGTTGCAAAGTGGATAGAATTGTTGACTTTGTACAGCGTAGTGTCACAAAAATTAATCACACTCAGCTTGACACTGTACCGTTTCTACGTCCATCAATATGTTAAATTTTTCTACGTTTTCCCACAATGGAATTTTATACAAAAATAAACAAATGAAATTATATTTTCTAAAGAAATATTTACAGCTACAAAAAAGTTTTCAGTTAACAAGAAGTATTCAAGAGATAGGTAATATAAAAAAAAGATTACCCCCTTTTTCTGAGTCCTGATAAGAAATTACACCAGTAGACCGAAATTTTGATCCTTGTATTCAGTAATAATGGGCCGAAATAATGAAAAACAATTGCATATGTGCTGATCACACGAATATAAAAAATAAATTACGAAATATTATAAACAATTTTCAGAGTTAACAAACTATGTATACAGGATCTTATTTTTTTAGCTCTCCTTTTTTTAGGTGAATTTTTTTAGCTCTCCTTTTTTAGGTGAAATTTGTTTCAATATAGGAGTTGAAGTTTATATGATATGTTTATGAGAGAGTACGATAGTATCGAAGAGAAAAGTAAGAGTCTTTCCGTATTTGGGTCCATTGATATAAAATTATAAATTATTACTGAATGTAAGAATTAAGATTACAGGACCAAGAATATCCGTGTGACCAAGAATGTAAGGACCATAAAAGTTGGCTTTTTTGAAAAAGAATAATATTTTTTAAAGGAATGGTCAAATAGACAATTGATAATTAAATTTATTAAATATTTATTTCGTACATTTTAACAATATTAAGCTTTAAAAGTGAATATAATATACCCAATAAATTATAACATAATATATAAAAAAAAAATTTTTCATTTATAACTAATTTTATCAATAAATTGTAATAACCAAAATTAAATATTAAAATTAAAAATTTATCAAATATTTTATGTGTATAAATGTAATTTTTAAATATATTCAAATAATTTTTACAAATATAGCTCTAAAATCAAACAAATAAAACTTAAGACTGGCACTAATAATAAAAATTAACTTGATTTACTTGAAAAAAATCATGCGTAATTTTAGTCTATAAGTTTAGTAACGTTGAACAAAAATTAAAAAAAAAATATTTACACTTTTGACTCATTGTAAGCAACGTCAAATTGAAATAGAATCATATGCCTTACTTTTTACCTACATGCGAATTTTATTATCTAAAAAGAGTAAGATATATTATTCTATTTCAAATTGCTTACAACGGGTCAAAAGTGTAATATATTCTCAATTAACAATAATAATCAAGTGACTGATAAAGTGACAGAAATCTGCCAAAATTAACAATAAGATAAAATTCAGAATTTTATTCTAGAATTAAGATAAAATTTCCTTATACGAGGCAATTAGTTTCCAGCGTTTTGATACTTTTGTGAGACAGAATTACGCATGAAAAATAAAATTTTAATTCTACTTTAAGTTGAGTGTCTACTAGGTCGATGGAGTGACCTGATTCTAATTTCAAGAGAAGTGTGTTTAAACAAATGCGTGTGTGACCTTTTAAGGCTTCTTAAGGTCGACAGCGCCAACTTGTGGTCAACTGAGTTAATTTTCGAATCCAGTTTGGGTCTTTCTTTTCACCTCACCAAAAAAATATAAATTCATACTTATATTAAAGTCAATAGTAATTGTACAAAATGCATTTCAATAGCTACCAATTTTAATTTTAGTTATCAGTATGATATTATTAGTAGAAAGACGATAATAGGCACTTATTTGGTCATTAATTTGCAAAATTGAATTGCACCACACCGCGTTCGTATACAGACGGATCTCTTGCAAAAAATTCTGCACTCCGATCGTGGTCGCTCCACCGACCTAATAGAAAATAGACGCTCAATTTTGAAAATAAGAATATTATGTCAAAATAAACGCTTTTGTGTGTACTTCCGTTGTTTAATTTTTATTATAATGAAGATAATTATAGATATTTATATAAATTTTGTGCATATATTTTTATTAAATATGATTTTAAATACCTAGATTCTAATTATTGTTAGATAAAAAATAAAGAAATAAATATGTACTTTAAATTTTAATATATTTTTAATAATAACTGTGTTTTATTCTCTGTAGATATAGATTTAAATAAACTATATAAAATTTGAAAACAGTAAATATATAATGTAATTTTTACTAGAATATTAATTTTTTTTTCTATTTTTCAAAATATAATTTTACTAATAAGTAAAATAGAAACAGCCAGAGATTTAGAGCGTTACAATATGAACTTTTGGAGGGAATTTTTTTTATTTATTTTCTTCTTGTAAGGTAACGAAAGTTTTAGAACTGAAGTACGTAACTGAAATTTTTTTATTGACTAATTGACTTTAAATTCACCAGTGTCGCATCTACGCATCTCTAATATGCCAGTGCAGTGTACTGGTGTGAATTATAACGTTAAAAAATAAAATTCAATCTACCATAGGTATCACAATTTGCTATTAATTGCTTGAAGATCAACTTATTTTCGATTCACGTTATTTTCGATTTAAAATTTACATTGTACAAATAAGAATTTTTATCAATTTAAAATATTTGTGAAAAATATAAAATATTATAACTACTATGCTTTCGGTAAAACTATTATCAAAGCAATTTTAAGCGAATGAAGAACGTAACAATGTTCTTTTTTAGCGTAAAATACGTCAATTGTTTCGAAACCGAATACGTAGTCTGTGGGAGTTACAAAAGAAACTATTTTGTTTTTGGTTTTTTTGTCTTTTTAAATACTAATATGAAATTATTGACGAGAAAATACGTAAACAATATTGAGCAATTGAAGGAGGAAGAGACAAAGGATCTCTTCGATATTGACCGACAAAGTTTAGCTATAAAAATGTACGCTGTCGCAGTCGCATACATTAAACTCGACTTCAGATATTACGATTTTTGAGACTTTATTTCCTTTGTTCTTTTTTTTGCATCCAATAAAATAATTTATAAAAATATTCAAATATTTGTACAAGAAACAATAAATAAAACATTGAAAACGTAAATGAGACTGGAATCTAGAAAAACTCAGATACCGGAGCTTCATTAAACTCAGCGGAAGCGTCTCAAAGTTAACGCGTCCATGCTACCAATTTAAAGCAATTGTTTTTTATTTATACCTCTTTTCAGATAAAATTAATCATGAGTTTTCGTTAAAAAATTAAATAATTCTTATATTCGAAACAAATCGATCTTCTATTCTTTTCTAAAAATAAACTGCAAATTTAAAATTTACATTAATGCAATAATAAAAGAGACAAAGCCAGGAAAACAGAAATTATTTAAATTCAAAGTTACGAAGCATGGTTAAATTTAACTGAAATAGACCATACCATAATATTATTCCGTTGGCGTATTCAACGCTTTCAATTATTTTTTTTTTATTTTACTTTTTTTTTTTTTTAGTTAAAATTTTGTGAGGATGAGCATTTAAATAATCTGAAAAACTGTATATAATTTAAGATATATACAGCACAGAACAATTTTAAAAAGAAAATTTAATTCCAAAAAAAAATAAATTATTAATACTAATTTAATATTAGTTAAATTAGTACAAATTGAAAATTTACTTCAAAGTTACGATAATTTGCAAAAAGCTTTTCGAAGTGCGGAAACGATTGCATTTATTATAAGCTTTGTTGTTGTGTAGAATATATTTCTTTTTCTAATTTTTTTTTTTTTGTTTTGTTTTTTATAAGCTCTTTTTGGAAATATAAATATTTTAATTAATTATTCTACATTTATTAAAAAAATTAGAAATTTTGTTATTTACAGAATACGTTGTTAAAAATAATCTTTAAACGTGAAATTCTGTCATTATTAGCTATTAAAATATTTCCTTTTAATTATTTATTTTTTTATATCAAAATATTTTTTTATTGTTTATTTAATAAGCTCTAAATGATTTTCTTGCTGATAATTTCTCTTCAGATTTCGATTTTGAATTCATATTTTTTTCACGTCGACCAATTCTTGATGCAGGACGCTCAGGCAATAAATCTGGTTGAACTACCCCAATATTCGAGTATTCATCTGAAACATTAATTAAATATTGAACCTAAATAATTGATTAATTTTTTTTTTAAATAGATTTTAAATATTTCTATTGCATTATTTTAAAGTATATATGTATATAATAATTGTGTTTAAAATTTTAAGCGCCATTAGACAAAAGGTCTCTAGTAGTATGAAATGGATACAAAACCATTTAAGACTAAATTAAAATTTCGGCATTGTATATAGATAGCGATAAAATGAAAAAGCTTTGATGAAAATTAAACAGAATTTTCTTACTTGAAATACGTTTATAATAAATACTGTTTGTTTTTAATGACGGTAAACTCTGATATTGAATTTCGGCAATTTCTTTTAATAGTGCCATTTGTTTAATGGCTTCTGGTGTAATTTTATTACATTTTCGTTCACCTATTTCCTCATCAATACTTTCATGAATAACACCGAAAAATTTATGCCGCCGATGACTAGCTGCAGACGGAGGTGCCGACGAAGTGGCTATTTTCACTTTTTTAGTACTTTTTATCTATAAATAAAATATTTCTTTAATTATGTTTTAATGTTAAAATGACTATCTACTTGTAAAAATTTTTTTATTAAAATTTAAACTATAATAATAATAGATTAGACGTCGAATTCTTTTGTTTGGCTAAAATGAAATTGCCTCAAACTAAAAGCTCGCTATTTGAGCAGGTTCTACATAGCGATATTTAGGCTGCCCACAGATTAAAATATTGTTATTTGCAATAAGATCCAAATTTAACTACCTATGTAATACTGACTTTTACGATTTTGCATTAAGCTTACTTTACTTCACCACTTATAGTATTTATTTTTAATATTTCAAACACCTCCGAGCTGCTTTTAAAAATTAATTAATTTGTATTTATTAGGGGTATGAAACTGAAACCGTATTCAAAATAAAAGTTTAGGATGTTTCAGATAACGACTTCCGTTATTACATGTATTTGTTTTGGTAGATATTCGTTGATTCGTGTTTGACGTTTAATTTTCCCCTTTCCTCTGCAAGAAAATTAACTAAAAACAATACTATCCATAATCGTAATTGTATTCGAAGCATTATTCAGTATTATTACATAATATCCGCAACTGAAATCGAAAAAGTATTTTTAAATATCCGTATCCGTATCCGAAATTTAATATTCGTAACATCCTTAGAATTTATTCTTTTAAAATTTAGGTTCTATGGTTTTGTTACTTTTACACATAATATAACAAAGAATATTAGCGGCTGAGGTCTCTCTGCGCATATTGAATACATGATATATGTAGCAGCAGTGATTTAAGAAAGAATGTGACTTAAGATGAAGATATTGTACACAGAATCGTATCATTCTAAAGAAATATACCATATATGCGCCGTACATTCCCTCTTAGTCGCTTGTTTTGTTTGTGTCAAATATACAATAGATCGTGTTAGTGTGTTTTTCACTTTAGGACATATAGGTATTATGTAGAGATGTGCTCGTGAGTACATTTTTACTCACGATCACGCATAGTCACGAATTAGGTTTGTACTCACGCCCAATCACGAACGAGAAAATTTATTTTTTTCACACTCACGCACGATCACGAGCAAAAAAATTTAATACTTTCACACTCACGCACGCTTACGAATTAAACATAAAAACTTTTAAATATAATCGTTTGAATTTTGAGTAAAAATCACTAGCGTTTTAACAGTCAGTAAAAATTATGTCCTCACGATAAAATCAGAAATACGGTTAGTACGGTTCACTGAGATTAATACTGATGCAAGTTACATGCTATTTATTTTTTTCTGGAAAGTGAGAAAATTTTCAATTTTTCATCTGGTGATTTATTGTTTAATTTTTGTCCTTATTGTACGTACTGTATTTGTATATAAATATGATATTTCGCACAACCAAACTAAATAATATATGTAGTTTTTTAACAAAATTGTGGCAAAATATTTTTTTAGTAGGTACCCATAAATACATACATAAATAATAAAATTGAAAAAAAAAATAATAATGACAATAAACAACTTAAAATGTTGAAAAAGATAATATTTCCTTAAAACTAACCCATATGTTCTTTATATAATTCCTTCATAGAATGATAGATCATACTATTGAAAGCTGTAAAACTGACCTTGCAATATTTTCAAATATACCCATTGACTGAGACCGGATATATGTAGACATGCCAATTTTAAGAATTTAAGGAATTATTTAAAAACGGAAGAAATAATCAGAACAACATCATAAACACAGTTGGACATTTCTAAATTGTAAATCATTTTGTATACACTCCAAGTATCTCGGTAAAAAACTGGAATTTGTTAGTACAAAGGGTTATTGGATTTCTACCTACTTGTACTCATAAAAAGTACCTAATATAAAAGAAATTTTTTTATTCATGGTCTTTAACTTTTCGTGACTCACGAATTATTCACGGCAAGAAATTAAATGTCACGATCACGCCCACTCACGCACGATCATAAAAAAAATTTCACGATCACGATGGGTCACGCGTGAATTCACGAGTTTGGCACATCTCTAGTATAATGGTATAATATATACACATCCATTGACAATTCAAATTAGTAGTGGGGGCGGTGAAATAAAGTAAACTTATCTAGTTATGTGTTTTTAGTTTTTACTGAATATTACGCTTAATAAGAAGAAGGCAGTTTACTAAAGTTACTTTAATTAAAAGTTTTTATAGGTAGTGCCACGTATCTTGGTAGTAGTGTACAAGATGGGATAACAATAAGTTTGTTATTTTTGTGTACTATAAATGTACTTGTATTGTACCTATCATGCGCATTGCGAATTGCTGCCAGGATACGTAATCTTACCTATAGATACTTATGGAACTATTGTAAGATACACTAGTTTTGACTGACCAAAGTTTCATTTTACTTTTGCCACTTATTATCGTATTTTGTCAATACAACGATTAGATATTAAAATTATTTTTGTTTCTTTTGTTGAATTCTGGCTCGCCAAAACCATCGTGTATTGCTGTACGTATATATTTAAAAAAAAAAAATGCACTTACCGCGGTGTGTAGTGAATAGTCAGGCGTGCATTATATTGATTTAATATACCAAATCTACTTGTTTTAAGTGTTCCTTTAAAGCTATTATTGAAAAAGAAAAAAAAAATGCAATACTGAAAACTACAATTTAATGAAAAATAAAATTTATTTTAAGAATAATTTCAACACTAATGTGAGAATATATTTATCTGGAAAGTGAATATTTGATTAATTATTCTTTAAAGAATTCGCAAATAAATCATAATAAACAATGAATTTAATAGAATTAAGAGCTACTTTGTGATATTTCATATTTGCTAACAATAAATAAAATAATATCACTTTTATTTAATTAACTGTGTGAGATTATTTTATGGGATAATAAGAATTGGAAAATCTAATTTTTGTTCCAAAATTCGATTTCCCAAATGCTTTTTTTGGATTTGTGGAAAAAATTTTACTAAATTAGTGGAATTTTTTTAGACGTAATATAAATTATCTTTGGAAATGACATTAACATTCAAGGATACCAATTTTAACTAATCTTACATTTTAAATTTTGCCAAAAATATAAATATCGAAATCATCACTTAAATCTTGAAGTAAACATTACGTCCCTCTTAGGCCCGATTTACATTAACGCTCTGCTCTCACTCCGATATCACTCCGCTCCAGGTTCGATAAGATATTCTTACACAATAAACAATGAGTGTATTCACATCATCGCTCTGATATTGGTCCGCTATCAGTCACGGTTCGTTCTCGCTCTTATGCCATTCCAATATCAATACCACTCAGGTAATATTTTATCGGAGCGATATCAGACTTGTTATGGCTTGTACCTATAGTGTAAACACTTTTTTGTATCCACTCCACTCCGCTTGCATTCAGTTGTTATGAAAAGATATTTGTATCGAGCTGAGACCGAACTAGGAGTATACCCAGAGCAGCATTATGATGTGAATATAGAACGAATAGGTACCAGCATGATATCAGCACTGTAATGTGAATACAACAAGATTATATCGAATCGGGAGCGTAGTGATATCGGAGTGAGAGCAGAGCGTTAATGTAAATCGGGCCTTATTTAAATATTAAATTTAAATTAAGAAATTGAATTCATAGAGATGAATGTGCTTGGCTTTTAGTAAAACTTGAAATTTTAATAACTTATAATAGGTATTTTTATTTGTGGAATCAAAACGACAAATTTTGGTTCAAAAAGGATTTAAACGTTGCTAATGAGATTTAAAAGGTAAGTATTTGTATTAAAATAAATTTTATTCACTTGGCTTCTTAGATTTTTACGATTGTACAACATAGAATAAAATATGTCAACTAAGTTCGCTTTCTTTTTTAATAGGTTTTTGCGAATTCATTAAATAAAAAACAATTCTATAAAAAAATAATTAAAAAACAAATTGACTGAGTTACATTTTGATTTATTTGTGGCCATTCTTCTCTTTGATACAATGAAACAATTTTTGTTATACATTAATTTAAATATATTTTAATTATTTTTTTCCAAGTTATTTTATATTTATTTACGTATTAAATATCCAGAGAAAGGTATGTTATTCTAAACATTGTTTATTTCTTTTAAGGGGAATTTTATAAATTTATTATCTTTCTAGTATTCAATACTGAAAATAAATCAAGAGCGATTTCTACCAACATAATTTAGTAACTTTCAAAAATAACTAATAAATGTTAGTTAATCTTACTTCTACTGGTTTCAATACTGAACACTAAATAAGTCCCTAGGTAGATATTATACTTATGAAAATTCTATAAAAAATCATAACAAATCCATAAAAAAATACATTAAATTATTAAATTTAAAAAAGATCGTTACCTCAACTATCAATAACTATCACCTTATATTTATCTCACTCTGTTATTTTCTGTCTCAACAGCATTCAGTCGTTTTATTTTTAATTTAAAATAAAATTTTTTAAATGTTTAAGTTAAATTTAAAGAATCTTTGTTGCCAAGTAGATAAAACTGAAATATTTTATTAAAGTTTATGTTTGCGTACTAATATTCATGTTATAAACATTCTGAATATGTTCAGAACGTTATAATCTTACAAATTTCTAAATATATTATTAAAAAACTGAAAGAACTTACCTAATTACTTTTAATTGGCTAATTATGTCCATTAGGCAACAAAGTTTTAAAAAGTTTGAAATGGAACAAAAAAAAAACTATTTGGAAATATTTCAGTTTTATTATATTATAACAGAGACTTTTACTGGCAAAAGAAAGTTTGTATCAAGAAAACGTAATTTCTGTACATTAAGCGTTAAAAACATATTTTGACATTTATATAATGTAGTATAATTTCTTTTTTTTTTAATGTTTTGGATTAAATACTATCGCTAACAATTCTAATAAATGGAAAAATTATAAAAAGTGACGAATGGGAATATCAATTTGGAAGAGAGATATTATTTTATAAACGGCTTTTTTTCATCTTTTATTAATAATGGAGCAATATCTCTAATTAGTAAAGACCATTTATTTTGCAAATCTAGAACTATTTAACCACATTTAGTTGGTAGTACAATTGGTTTGCTATGGAGTGGCCTTTATAATGTCAGAATTAATTTTATAACCTATATTTTTCTTCTTATATGATAACATAAAAAGCTCTTACTGCTTCGTATTAATTTTATGCAAAAATTTATACCAAAATACCAAATTTCTAAATAATTAAACTTAGTAATTTACAGACGGCTTTTAAGACTTTATATCGCTACTTGTAATTTGTTCTCTTTTTAATATGTCTTGTACAAAACTAAAAAAGTAACTATAAGTGCTATTAAAAAAAAAGTTTGCTTCAGTTTTTGGAAAGTACAAAATTAATTGTAAGCTACAAAAATGCTAAATAATTTTCAAAAAATTGAAGCAAATTTAAAAGCATTTCAGTGTTAACAATAAAATATTATTTTTCAATAGTAACATTATATCACTCAAATTATCTGAAATACTCTACGCGTGCGCATCAAAGGTGACATGCGTATCTATTCATTTAGATTTAAATTCCTGGAGTGAAAAATAATATTTTACCATTTTGATTTAATTTTAATTAAAAATTACAATATTTTAATTGTATGATACGTATATAATAAATTTAGTTTTGAATATGTGAAAATACCAAAAGCTACAGCGTTATATTTAAAGTGATGGCCTAACAATGCTTATGTAACAAAAAATCTTAAAATCTATTTTTATGTAAAACAAAAAAGAAAAAAAATATGCTCAATAAAATAAATATCGTTTTATTTATAAGAAGCATATTATAATTTAACAGTGAGAATACATCATTTATTTTAGCATATATTAAAAAAAAATTATTTAAAGAAAAAAAAATCAAAATAGGAACAGGATTTATTAATTGATTACATGCCATAATACAATTCAAAAATAAAATTAATTGAAAAAAAAATTAAAAACTAAAATTAGTATTACTGGTGCTTGCGTAATAATTATGGTAACAATGATAATATTAAAAAAAACTGATTTAATTATATTAATTATAATTTTTTTTAACCAATTACAATTAATTTTAATTTTTTTTTAACATTTTTGTTTTACTAAATAAAAATTAACGATAATTCTTTTAAAAATTTAAATATTATCATAATGTAAGGAATTTTAAAAAAATAATTTTTATGAATCATGCAGCAGTGCCTAACTCTCTCGATTTAAATTCTCATCAGAAACCGGCGGTTCAGAGGTCCTTTGTGATGTAGCGCCCTCCGATGGTACAGGGCTCTGTGAAATAGTCATTTAAAAAAAAAAATTCAGTAAAAATTTTTAATAATAATAAAATCGAAAAAAAAAAAGTTAAATGATATTTTTTATTTCTTTAACATAACAATTAGAATTAGAATGTTAGATTTTTCAATAAAAATACATTCTGTTAATAGTAGTTATTTACGGGGATTCCCAATAGTATTAGTAGATTTTGTAGACATACCCTAACAAAGAAAATCTGACGATTTAAGTTCTCCAATTTTTATGATTTTAAAATTACTTATAATTAAGACTATAATTTATAATAATAGTCAACTGAAAAATCCTGAAAGGAAAATTTCTATGTCACTGAAATGCGTTTATTCGTTCAGAAAAACCAAATATTTGTCGCCTGGATTTTAGAATATGTACTGAAGGATACTTAAGCTGAATTTCTGAAAAGCTTTTGGCGATCTCATGACGTATAATTTATTTACGAGTATATTGTAAGTGAATGTGTGTATCTAGGTGCGACAGATGTCTGTAAAGCTAAAAAAATATAATACTAATTTTAAACTGACAAAGCTATGCAATTACGGACCAAGAAGCAATTTGCTTCACTGCAAAATTTAGTTTGTGTTGAAAAACTGTTTCACGATGTGATATTTATTTTAAAATTACTTTGTTTTCTAGGAATTTAACTCTAAAAAAATGCGTATAACTACACTACAGTATTATGACGATTGTTGATAATTTAGGAGCGTGATATATTTAAATACTAACGAATTTTTTCGCTTAATTTGTTAATTCTATTTTAAGTATATCTATAGATATTTTTGAACCTACGGTTAGTATAAAATCCATGCGACAAACTAATTGTGAATACTTTTAGAACTCCTCGGCGTGATTAATTAAAGTTTCCGATAATATTCCGTTATTAGGTGATATGTTTTAATTTTATAAACTTTTATTATATTTTTCAAGTGTCACCTTAGCTTTATCTCAAATGTAATATAAGAGCTTCTTTATCAAAATTCTGTATAATTTTTTTAATACTAGTTTTTTAAGAATATTTGATAAAGTTCCTAAAAAGAATCTAGGAACCTTTGTAATTTCGTTGTGTTTATCAATCAATTCGTTCGTCTTTACACACCTATTTACATCTTTGGATCTATGAAAATATAATAATAATATTTTTAATTTCAGAAAGCGAGAATAAAATTTTTCTTCACGTAAAATCATCGTGTGAAACGGTTTTTAAAATGAATTTGAGGTTCCTTTTATTTTATTTTTATTTTTTAAATCAAATTCAAATTATACATTTTTCTTTTAATTTTATTCACTGAACTATTTTACCCGATTTGAGATTTTTTCACATAAATAACTTTTAATGCCTAATTGGTTAACGATATTTGAATTTTCATAGCTTTATACAAAGTCTCAGAAATGTATTTTATTTTTATGATTTCGTAGTTTCAACAACAATGAAATCATTATACAATCATGTTGTATGTCGTTTCTAGCCAGTTTAGAAAAAAGAACAGTTCCACAGCAGTTTGGTCCGAGATAATCACGTACAAAAGTATAGATTGGCGATAATTTTTTTTTTTTACCAAAAATTAAATAATGTATTAATATTCTTCAGTTATTAGATTTGTATACCACGTGTTTGTTTGAATTTCCGCACGCTTATGTTGTAGAAATATAAAAGCGTTGTTAACAAAACGTTGTAAAAGCGTTGTAAAATGATTTTCATAAATTATATTTCAAAAACGGCGTGGTCAACAGTTTTTATTTCTTTTTAAATATAGTTTGTAACTTTGTATTTTATAACTTGTTAAATTTTTATCAAATTTCTTTGGTACGTTTTCATTTTATTTAGAAAAAAATAGTGTCTTCCCATAAGAATCCGTGTTAAAATTACAAAACTTTGAAATCGTTTTCCTCAAAATTGGGGTGGTCAATTTTAATCGGAATAGGTTCGTATTATTGGTATTGAATTAAATAAATATCTAATAATCGACATGAATTCCGATCTTCTTATATTAGTTGTTCTAATAGTATTCATCAATGATTTTTTTCAATATGCAATATATGTATGCATTTAAAATTGTCCTATATTTTAGTTATAATTACTACAAAAATAAACCAAATTAAAAAATGTATATTACCTGATTTCCGGATAATGGTCGTTCACCTTTTTCGCCCATTTGTTTCAGATAATCTTTATCATCGAAAATTTTTTTATCACCGCCGCCCGGCTTATGTTTCATATTATCTAGCGAGCCAACTTTACTCTGAGCTTTAAAATCTAACTTCTTCTGTTCAATCTGTAACACATATTAAAATATATTTAATCAAATTTTAATTGTTTTTTTTTTTGTACGAATTGCTAAGCCGTTACAGTCACACAGTGTGGACACAGTTTTATTTTTTGTACATAAATATTGATAGATTTTCTAGCCAACGTGAAAAGTTATAGTGGGGTGTCGACAATAAAGAATGATGTGAAGACCACCAAGTATATCACGTATATTATTTGATTTGATTGGAAGTTAGTCTGTGATGTGGATTCTATTTTCTAGATTTAAAGGGTAGGTACAGAAATGTAGAATATATTATTTATAGTAATTAATGTGGAAAGCCAATTAATTCCTATATTGTAAATTAAAATTTGCCTAATTAGTGTAAGACTAGTATTCTAATTTGCATAAATAGTATTGACATTAAAAATTCTACTAATTATTGTGAGGTTAATTTTCAACTGGAATATGTATAATACAGTTTTCGTATTTTACCTATTAATTTTGATATTGTGCCAATATTTTTACAGCTACTGATACTAATATCTGCTAAGGTAGTTAGTTTCATATTCAATTAGCTAAAAAAAGTTTAGATTTTATCATTTCAAGGGAAAAACCTTGTGACAATTGCAGGGTACGAATTTAAACTACTTAACCCTAGAATCATACGTTGGTCTACGAGTCAAGTTAATCATACATCGGCGTCGTTTCGACGAATGGACTTTTTGACGGGGAGTTTTAGAGCTTATTTGCAAAAACATTTTTTTTACATAACGATACTACAAAAACGAACAAAATATTTTAAAAAATTGGATTTGGAAAAATTTCTTAATATAAATATTTATTAATTTTTTTAATCTTTTTATCAAAGCATATTTTCACAATAAAAATTAAAAAATAGATAAATACATAAATTGTATCATAAAACATGTGTTTCAAATAATTAATTTATGAACTATTATGAGTCAGTGGACATGTGTGAATTTACATAATGTGAAATTTCTCAGTCATAAATATTCCTATAGATATGTAGTTAGTTCCCCATTAGGCACATTTGTAAATTTTCTAAAATTTGTTAGTAATTTTTAGAATAAAATCTCAAAAAATAATAAAGATTAAAATATTTTCCACAAAATAAATTGTTAATCTTTTATTAAGTCACTTGAAACGCATTTTTAGTTTTCGATTCAATATATTAAAACTTCAGTATTATGTCGTCTCTATAAGTCAAACAGCTGTAATCATCTTTCACATTATCATAATCATTGAATAAATTAATTATAACATCCATATCTTTAATAAATTTTAGAAAAATTAGGAAAACTTTTATATGTGGAGTACAAAATCTTTAAAAAAAAATATAGGTTAATCATACATCGTCGTCCTTTTGACGCACACTATTTCAGTATAAAAAAAACGACAATAGCTATAAACAAAATTTATACGTCGTATGTGTTATAATAACAAATAAATTAGATAACAGAAGTTTCACAGCAAGCAGGTACCGACAAGTTGTAAGTATTGGAGCAGGTAGAGAAGTTCGTTCGTCGTTTTGACGAGTATGTATGATTCTAGGGTTAAAGATACAAACGATACAGATATAGACGTAATCCGACTTATAGATACTTAAATTATGGAATAGACTACTCAGAATTTACCTTATTAACAAATTTATACATATACACTCAAGATCATACGTACTCTGTATTATTGTGATCGTGGGTAAATATGTATGGTTTGTTAATAAGTTGAGACCAGGGCCGGACCTACAGTTATTACGCGGTGGGGCAAACTTTACTGTTGGCGTCCTCCTCGAGAAAAACGCGAAATGAAACATTTTGGCGCAACGTTTTTTTTTAAATTTTTTCCTGCAAAAAATAAGTGACGAGCAAAAAAACAGCGTCAAATTACGTTTTGCAAGTGGCAAGTAAAAAAAAACCAATTCACCGCTTTGGCGCCCTTCAAAACTTGTAGGAGGGGGCAAGTGCTCCCGCTGCCCCCCTCTCTAGATCCGGATCAGACAACAAAAATTTTAAAAAAGAGTTTCTAAATCCCTCCATAGTAAGAGAATTGCTTATATGTATATTCTAAGAAATTATAGGAATTCTGAGTAATCCTTTAATCTGACAGGTTCTAGATGGAAAAGATTGTATATTTTGAATAAATTGCCATTGACCAAGCCCACGTTAAATTAAAACCTAGATCTATTTTTTATAAAGACATATTAAATGAAATTTCAATATTTCAAACGTGCAGTTCTCAGGGGACTATATGGGTATTGTAATAATTAGATGTTACAATTATATTGACAGCTAAAGCAACCAATAAAATAGATAATGGTTATTTATGAAAGAAATAAAAATATGAAGATGTTTGACGAAGTTAGCCGCATTGGACAATTATAATGAGTGAAAAAATATGTATTTTACACGTGTTGCATACAATATTGCAATGATTATTATAAAAATTATTTCAAAAATTACAAATAATATTGTATGCAACACGTGCAAAGTAACTCTTTTTTCACTTGCGGGGACAAGTCTTACTACTTCTAACAAAAAAAAACCTTATCTAAGTTTACTATTTGTTACATAAATAACTATCTAATATTTGTGGGCCTGTTTTTATTATTAATATAGACAGTAAAATAAAGTCAATTTCAACTATCAAAATAATTGTATCATAATATATTCGCATAGTATTGAAGATTACCAAATTTTGGAAAAACTCTATAGATACGCTAATAATGCTCATGGATAATTCATGGGATTTAAAAACAAAATTACATAGAGGAAATTTTCTTCCTAAATTTTATTTTAAAATTTAAACAAAAAATAATAAATCAACTTTTCTCATTTTTAAAAATAAAAATTTACCTATAAACTAATAATGATATACATACATAACTAATATGAATTATAATTTATTTATAACAAATACTAGCAAAATGCAAATTTCCAACAACATTTACTACAAAAATTAACAACATATACCTAAAATTATTGACAACTAATTAAATATTATTTTTATCGCATGCAAATAACACATAAATAGATAATTTTAAGCTCTAGCTAAATTCTTACCTTTCAGTAAACAAAATTATTATTTAGCAGAAATTTACATAATTTATTAAGTCTATTATTATTTAATATAATAATTAGAGTTGAGAGAACAGTGGTCCCGAACAGAATCGCCATATAAAATATTTTGAATTGGGGGGCTATAAATTTTATTAGAAGGCTGAGGATTTTTCCCTGGATTTGATGACTAGCCTAAGGAAGTTTTAAAGAACAAATCAGTAAAAATTAAAAATTACCCATTTTTCATAATATAATATATAATTTTAATTTTAAAAATAATTTAAAAAAATTAATGTTGAATAAATAAGTGGTCGACTGTAATACAAATTAATTTAAACGAATTCAAAACATTTATATTGTAAACAATATCTCTATTTCCGTTGTGGTTATTTTAATAATATGTACATGTCACCTTCTTTATACCTGCTTTAACGTAAACAAAATTGATTGTGTTAGTAGATTGTATCACTCTAGTAGGTCGCTCACAAGACTGAACATGGTTTTGTTTTTGCATTAGAAAAATATAAAGATATGTATGTAGATATAACAAGCAAAATGATTCATAATATTGGCAATTAAAAAACACAAACAGACACAAAATAACATTAACGATGTGGTATTAATAGTAAAACGTCGTAAAACTGATTTTTAAAAAGATTGATAATATTTTTACGTTTTATGACAGCCCTCCAGCTCTATTCGTAGCCCCCCAGTACAAAATATTTTATATGGCGACTCTGTTAGGGACCTTTTGTTCCCATCTCTGATAATAATACAAGTAATTATTATTCTTATAAATATAAAATAAATAAATTTACCAATTGCTAAATTTAATTTTAATCAGTTATGTATTGGTAACTTAATTAAATAATAAATGTGATTCGGAGATTGATAATTTGACTACGAATAGGGAGGGCCTATGGGTGATTCTACAGAACCTTGAACCAAATTTGGTCTAATTTCCACGATCAATGGAATGTTTACGTCATTCTTATATGTAATTCTACACAAAATTTTCAACTATATTATTTATAAATTAAGAGAGGATTTTATTTTTATTTAAACCGTCATTGATGTAATCTTTACAGATAATTTACATCTTTAAAACATTATTTTTTTCTTTTTCAAAAAGGTGCATAATAACTGCTCGTATTTTATAAATAAATCATAATTATATTACACTTGTAATGTTTAATACTTATGCAAATTAGATTTAAATTACATAATTATAATTTAGAATGCAAAACTAACATAAATTTATATAATTCGCATAAATACAGTACATCGAACCCTCCTTTTAGCCGGGGTTTTTCAAAATTAAACCGGTAAAATTGCCAAAGAACGGAATTATAAGAAGATTTTAATGAAATTTTTAATTTTAAACGATATCGTAAAGCTGTCAAATAATACCGATGTATATGACGAAAAGTGGACGTTCTAAAAAGTTGGCGACGTTTAACAGTTTTAGACGAACATATCGTATTTATCAGCGTTCAAAAGCTTTTGACTGGATTTGAATTTGCCTGTTTTTACTATCGTTCTTTTAAAAGTATTTGTAAACATTTTATTACATTTATTTTAAATTTAAATTTTTAATATTGATGCTTATTTAAAACTGTTATTTTCGACTACTCGTTAAACTTAAACCACCATTTTTGGAAGATGTGTATGTCTACGGTACCTCACACTGAAAAAAGTTCTTTTACTAAAAGAAATCAGTTTTTCAATGAGGTCAAAAAATATGTCTTTACATCAGAAAAATGCCGAATAAGTAGAATATAGAAGTTTGCCTAATGTTAGTTGTAATTCTCAATCTGTGAAGTCTTAGTTTCGATAGAAATTTAATTTTCAGTTACACATTCTCTTCCTGAAATCAATGTACCGTGTTACTAGAGCTTTAAATGTCCGTAAAATCTACATACTATGTATAGATATTATGTAAATTTCTGCAAAATAATTCCCATTGTGAAAATAAGAGAGGATTTTATTTGCACCATAAACAGATATAAACTTTAAAATGTAACCATTCTGTTGTTTTTTTTTCTTTTTTTGTTTAACTTACGTATAATATTGTGTTCAGCGAAAATAGTGTGAAAGAGAGGACAGGGGAACACAAGAAGAAAGTGTATACTCTGTGACTCATCAAAACGTTTCGAATTTAAGATTTGTACAACGAACAGAGAACTTCTAAGAAAGTACTGCGTTTGATAATGTTAGGTGTAGTAGCAACACATATTCACCTTAACTTTAGGATAGGCTATATTACTTGTTCTCTGTTCGTTGCATTAAACTGGATCCGAAATACTTTACTAAACCACAGTGTATATATGTATTCCACTAATTACAGCATCATATTAAGAATATACATAAAATAATATGTACATACAATTATGATCTAAAAAGCTTTTCTTTGTTAATACTTGCCTCCTCCTCTGTTTCGTCCTTTGAATGGAGTTCGTATGTATGATTATTAAAATAGAAAATTAAATTATGATAAATGAACGAAAATGTATGAAATTTTATTATTTTACTTACTAGAGACAGGAAAATTTTTATAATTTTATAAATTACTGATAATAATTGAAATTTAAATTACAGAACATTCAACCTGATCTACATACCGTAAAACCGTCTAGACCCGGACAGGGGTCTAGACCCGGACACTTTGCACCAATCTTCAAAGTAGTTTCTACATTAACCTGCTACAATAAACATTTGTTCTTGACGTCATTAGAGAGAGAAAAACATCCTCTAAACAGCTGTACCAATAAAAATTTTTATTATCTCATTTTACAGGATTATTATTCTCCAGTTTTTCAAATAAATAAAATGTGTGTCTAACTTAGACATCTAATTTTCGTCATAATTGTCATATTGTTTTAATTTTGATATGTATGTGTTCAGAATTTTATCGCGCATCATTTAATGATGTTTGAAGTTATATTCGATGTATACATATATAAAAAATACATGCTATATACATATATATGTTTAGACCCGGACACATCAGTTTATTACACTATGGCCGCGATTCGCACTGGTTGTAACTTCCACTATCCATACGTTATATTCCCGCCAGAATTACGGTTTGCGGTTTATGCCTCCTTCTGGTGTCATATCGCATGTTTACTTCATAGAGAGGCATACTATGTATTGACCCCTCTCCCTTCCCACAAAATGTTTTGAAGCCTTTGACAGATTCAAAGACATCAGACGATATAAAACACTGTCCTAACCCCGACGGGAGAGGTTAGTTTGCATGTTAGTACATTATTTAAGTAAGTGTCCGGGTCAAGACGGATTTGGGGTGTAGACCCGGACACTTGCTAATTATACCTCATTTCAGATACAATTGATCATGAGTTTTCGTTAAAAAATTAAATAATTCTTATATTCGAAACAAATCAATCTTCTATTCTTTTCTAAAAGTAAACTGCAAATTTAAAATTTACGTAAATGCGATAACGAAAGAGATAAAGCCAAGAAAACGGAAATTATTTAAATTCAAAGTGATGAAGCATGGTTAAATTTAACTGAAATGAACCATATTATTTATTTTTTTTTTTATTTTTACTTATAATGAAACAAATGGGTCAGGGATACAACAAATAATATACGCTATTTCTAATGGTAATACTTTTATTGGTGATATCTATGAAGGAAACATGTATAAACATAAAATTATACCATAAAATGTGAAAAAGTGTCCGGGTCTAGACGGTTTTACGGTATTTGTTTAAATTTTAAACATAATTGTTATGAACGCGAGCTCAAAAGACCTCCAGAAACTGAGGTGAGGGGAACACAAATTGTATTATTTACATAGTTACCAACCAAACAAAGTAATTATGTTTTTAAAGGAGCGAGTGAATAAACGTATATTTATTAATATGATAAACAAAGTTCTTTTTGGCTTGCGCCCATAATATTAATATCAAATTTTAGAAAAGATAAGTTGGCACTGGTATCCTTAATTTATTTTTCAAATATTCGAAGAAAGATTTTTCTTCGAAGCCCTAAAAATAGATATCAATAGAAACCTTCGTGAAAATAAAGTGTTGCTTTCATTTAATATATTTCTCTATCTAATAATTCTTAAAAATTTCGATGTATATATGAACTAAGTTACAAGAAAATCGATTCGTGGTACTTGTGTAATGTTACGTCCAAATTTGCTTTTCCATTACAATAAAAATTTAAAGAATTTGTAGATCAGATTGAATATTCAAAAATATTTATCCTATAAAATTTGGTGGTAGATATTTTCTCTTAAAATTTGTAACATAGCAAATTATATTCTCACATGAAATTAAGTAATTTTTCTAAAGAAGTTATTTATATTATGCTGCACGGTATTTAATAATAAAAGTTAATAAAAATTATAATATTTATAATTTTTCTAAGAATACATAAAAAAAATTATTAATAGTAAACAAGACACTGAAAATACTGAAATAAAATTATTTCATGCATATCATAAATATAACTGAGCCAGTAACCAAACCAAACCATGTGTGGCATTCTCACGATTATGTAAACAACTTACTAGTAAACATGCATTTTTAAAAGAAAATAAAATTTTTTATACTATTTTTATTTGTTATTGTTATTTTGTAGTTTTTTTAGTGTGTAGTTAATATGTAGCAACTTTCAAAGAGAGAAAATTAATACATAGTCATATTATGTATATGAAAATTGTAACTAAAGATAAATTTACACGATTTAGTTTCAAAACTGTAATGAAGCAGAGCCTTTCCGTATGTAAATTTCTGAATTGAAACACTGCAAATTGTAGAAGTCGTACCATGAAAGTAAGAGTTCAGTTATCTTAAATTTTCACAAATTCAATTGTGCTCTTAACCATCAAGTAGAATAAGCTGGCTTGATAAGTATACTACAGGAATAAATTAAAGTAATAAAAAAATTCCCTAAATTATTTAGTGATTTTTAAAGGCTATATCACAATGACAAAATGGTCGTATGGAAATTTAAAAAAAAAGGATTTTGAAGCTTGTAATTATATATGACCTTCCCAACGCGCCGATGTGCATACTTATAAAGTTCACGAAAATGAAGTAATTTCTAATATATTTTGAGTCACGGTCTGGTAAAAGCAAGCTTAGTTTTTAACTGGTGATACCAAAAAAGGTGTAATGGTGTAAATTTATCTTTAGAATTTTCTTTAAATTCCTTTCTTTAAATAAAAAGTACCTATATGTTCCATTATACTGATGTATAATTTGGGGATGATGTGTGTAAATTTGTGTTATTTTTGTTTAATGTAAAAACTAAACTCATAAAAAAATTCATAACCCATAATAAATTTCAAAGACTCAAATAATTATATTCCAAAATTTAAAAAAAATATATTAAAAAAAAAAAAACTAATAATAATTTAACAGTAATTTTATCGTTTAATCAAAATAATCAAAAAGTGAATATGTATTAGGTACAACAGGAAAAATAATTAAATTCATTTTAGTCGTTAAAAATTCATAGGCTAATTTCATAGAGCACATAATATGTATAAAATAGAGCACATAATACAAATAATATGTATTTTACAGAGTGTAAGTTGAATTTCTAAGTAAAATCAGTGAAGCCGAGAAGCCTGCCGGTGAGTTTTGTAGTCAGTCTTATTATTTTATTTTTTGTGTCAAGATTATAATAACTGTGACATGACATTTGATTAAAAATCACATATAGTGATTGAAAAATTATCCAACTGAATCAGCTGGGACGCGAACCCATGATCTCCTGTTAACTAGCCTAGTCTCTTGCCTCCTAGACCACACAATCTCCTGTTCGAGAGTCACTCCAGTTCGAGAACCACTCAATCACATATATGTATTACTACTCTATTTTAATGAGAGAAATATATTTGAAATTAAAACAGGAAAATACATTAACAAATATTCTAACTCGTATCAGTATCAGTATCTTAATAATGGTCGCATTAAATTTGACATTTAAAAAGATATATCAATAATATCTATATTTAATGTATGTACTCAATTTACTTAAGCGGGTTCTACACGATGCTACGAACGTTCCTTCCAACGTTCGATCGAACGTTTGAGGCAATTAAGTTCGATAGTTGGTGCGACGAATGTATCTGCTACACGGTGAGTCGAATGTTTGATCCAATACGAATGATGATGTGTTGGTACTCAGTGGACGACGATGTCATCTGTCTGATGTTATCTCTAATGTTATACACTGATGTTGTCTCTCTTCACATGAACGAGTCGTGCAGCTGCTGAGTCGAACCAACCAACGCAACCAACATTGACCTTCAAACGTTCGAAGCATCCCTTTGACTCGGTGCAAAAATACCGACATCGAACGGGACACGACCAAATGCGAACGTTTGACGCTCGACATTGGACACTCGTAGGTTCGAACAACGGCTACACGATGCTATGAACCATCCAACGTCGAATGTTGGAAGGTGTTCGTAGCATCGTGTAGCAGCGGCTTTACAAATGGATATATATACCAATTTCTCTCTTCGTCATATCTAAACATTTAATTTTACGGGTAACAACAGTAAACCATTATTTACCAACAAAAAATTTGTAAATGGCATATTATTCAACGAGCTAGTAATGACAGCTATTACTCACGAAGATGAAATTGTGACACGAGCCGAGCTTGCGAGGCGAGTGTCGTAATGCATCTAAGTGAGTAATAGCCATTGCAAGCGAGTAAAATACGATATTTTTTCTACGACTTTTTTCCTTTTCGATTTAAATAAAATTGAATATAAATTTTAAATCAAATTTTTAATCTATTTCTAATTTCATTTAATGTTTGTATAATATGTATAAAACGATCAAAACAAAATATATACTACTTTGTTTACTTGCACGTGACTACGCAACATATATTAAATTAAAACTTGATACATACATTAGTCACAAAACAATCGCAAATCCATTGAATAATGGTTAATACTGTGATTTTATTGGTCAAAAAGGTATTAAGTATTGATCATTCCTGCACACCTTTGAATAAAACTCTCGTAAATTCAAACATGCGATAATTCGAAACTCTCTATAATTTAAAGGTATCACGAGTTCCCTACAAAATCTTTTTATATTTCGAACTAAAACAATACATTTTTATACACTTGGTAATTCGAACGAAAAAATCATTGCTACGTAACAAAACGACGCGTTAATTCGAACTCATCGGCGTCAAACACTCGACAATTCAAAGTTGCAGAGAGAAAGAGACAGAAAGATTGTAAGTACATTTTGAGACAAATTCAAGTTCGTTCATCGCAAATACTTAAAAAATTAAAATTGTTACCTGTGATAATTCGAACCTCTCTATAATTCGTAATATTTTAAGAGTCCCTCGAGTTTTGAGTTAATGAGAGCCGACTGGAATCGACTGTATTTTATTACACTAATATACCTACCTAACTAAAATAATAGTAAATGATAAACACATTTATAAATTTTTAAAAACCATAGTTGGGGCATCGATAAATACTATGTATGTACGCTGTACGGTATTATCGTATTATGTACTCTGATGGTAATTTTTGTAAAACTATTGTTAAATTAATTATTTATTATGACAACAATTTAAAATTTTACGCTGAACTGAAATATTTTAAATTGAAAAAAACTAACTAAAATGCTACTTAATTAAACGTTTCAATAAAAATGTTTAATAATAAAAATTGTTACATACCTTAATATCTCCCCCAGACGGCTGATGTTTAATATTATCTTTTGATGCCACTTTTGGTTTCGCTTTATCTTTAAAATCTAATTTCACCGTTTCAATTTTCTTGTCGCCACCGCCTGGCTTGTGTGTCGCGTTCTCTAACGAGCCAACTTTTGGTTTTGCTTCCCACTTAAGTTTCACTTGTGGTATCTATGATGAACAAACCGGAAGTATTTTATAAAAAAAAAAAATTTCTATTGAAATTTTATTAATTGATTTACCTTTTTATCACCGCCTTTCGGTGTGTATACTTCATTTTTCGCGGCGATTTTTGGTTTAACATTTGCAAAATCAAGTTTCTTCGTTTCAATTTTAACTTTACCGCCGCCTGGTTTGTAACTGGCGTTCTCCAACGATCCAATCTTAGAGCGTACTGTTTTCAAATTTGGCGATGGTGCCGCACCGACTTGAATTTTGTTCATTGGTACTTCTATATTTTAAAAATGAAAATATTAGGTAATGTTAAATTCATAGTTTGTAGTCATTCAAAGTTGGAAAAGCACTTACTTTTAATAAGTGGTACATCCTGTTTCGCTTCTGGATCCGGCGTTTTCGGTGTTCGTGGAGTTTTCACCTTTGACGGTGTCGATTTTGTTGGCGATGATGAATGTTGTTTGAGCCCCGGAATTTTACTTGTCTTTTTCGGTGAGCCAATATCTCCATTTGCACATTCCTAAATAACAAACAATATCGCATATTTTATAACCACGATATACATAATTTATGTTTGAGTTTTTGCGCAATTAATAATTTTAATTTTTTAGAATACGGTAAGTTTTAAAATTATGGTAATACAAATACATATTTTCTTAAAGTCAACGCTTTTTAATTTTGACATGTCCATCTTCCCAGAGCTCCCACCATAATAATTTTAATAAAAACCAAAATTTCTTGCAATAAAACTGAATTAAAGCCTAGTAAATACAATTAACGTATTTGTAAATTTTGAAAATATGTAGAAAGCAGGTGCCCAAAATATTTAATTAAAATTATTTGACTTGTTCACTCAATTCGTAACGACTAACGTTTTTTTGTATTCGAAAATGCAACAAAACGTACATATAATGTTAAATGGATTGACATAAGACCAAATTATATATTTTTTAAGAAGATTTCTAATTCAGATTTACCAGTTGGTTTTTTATCATCTAATAACGAAAGTCATAGAACAATTCCGCTGACCTAGGGTAGTAGAATAAGCTTAGTTTGATTTTTTAAAAAGTTCTCTTGTTCTATATAACGAATATTCTATGTAACTTCTCAATTTGAATACATTTTACTATCGACTAAAAATATTTTTTAAGATAACCTATGACTAACTCAGAGCCAGATTACCCATTAGGTCTACCTAGGCCATGGCCTAAGGGCGGCAAAAGTTGTAAATTAACTTTTGTTTTGCTCGTCAGCTTTTTTTTTTAGTGAAAAGTCGAAAAAATATTGGATGTTTTTGAGCAAAAGGTGGGGGCGGCATTTTTCACGATACCTAGGGGGGCACTTAGGGTTGAGCTGGCCGTGGACTAACTTAATTAAGATCAAAATTTTAGCTTTAAAAACTTAAAAGATTAGGGGAGGAACACTAACCTGTAGCAAGTTTTGAGCTATACCAATATCATAATTACTACTGGACCAAAAGTTATAATTTTTTTTTAAGTTTAGGTCTAGAAATATACAACTTACGCAATGAATATTCGATTAAATAATATAAGCTCTAGTGTCATACAGGGCATAATTTCTAAATTTGAAGGTGAGGGATGGCTGTTTTCTTATTTTATGCGAGAAGGTTAAATTTTTTTTCTGAAAGTCGTACTTTCTTTTATAATATTTTAAAAAATTCTTTCTAATAAACTATCGTATGACACTAAATTTCATATTTACACATTTTTAATTTCGAAATTTGCTTATTTTTCGGCCGAAACTTAAAAATAATTTTAAAATTATAGTTTTCCCAAGTTTTCGAGATCATCTTTGAAGATAAATATTAAATATGGGTGGAAGAAAGGGGAGAAGAAAAGCCGTATTTTAACTATATCAAAATCTAGTTCACATTTCACAAGAAGTTCGGGGTCATAACTCTAAAATGGGTACTCATAAAAAAAAAAAAACATTCCAAAAAAATCTTTAAGTTTTACATAAAAAAAGTGCTATCAGAATATACAGATAAGTATAACATAGTTCTTACCAGTAAAAAGTCTGATATTATCGGTTTTTGGGCTATAGCTCCTAAACTATATGGAATTTACCAAACTTAGAGGTAGATTTCTTTACTGGTAATGTTATTATTATAGAGACACTCTGTATACCATGAAAATTTTCAAGAAAGGTATTAATATAACATAAAACTATTTCACATTATATTAAAATATTAGTACAAGCCTTTCTACATTATTTGTTTGTTAATAAATAATATTGTCTAGCGCAGTCTGCCAACATTTTAACACAAACCAGAAGAACAAATAACAGTAATAATAATAAAGATAAAACATTGAAAATGAACATACGTAGTCGTTTAGATAAAATCAAAATGTTGTTCCATTTTCGAATGGAGAATACCTAGAGAATTGAATGTTTGTAATTGTTACAAATTTGCTGCCGTTTGTTACTACTTAGACGCCTGGTTTGTTTATTTTAACAATGTGACGTATACGTTAAGTAAATATATGTAACGTGAGGAAATATTTAAATAATTTTCAAGGAGCATAGCGTACTTTTATTCGATAAGGATAATTGTGCTTGTGTGTTGCGCAGATAAACGACAATGAAGTATGGATGAAAGAATAGTTAGTTATTGTTGATGGCTTGAGTTCAATTTATCCTCTTTACCCTGTAGTATTTATGATAAAAATAATTGGAAATATGTGTACCAGGAGGACGAAATGCTCCATTTCTAGACGTATTCGACACATTAAGTCTTTAAAAACCAGGTAAATAACCACAAAAGAAATGAATATAAAATTAAAAATTAAAATGGTCAACCTATAATTTGAACTTTGTTTATACGTTTTACTGACGAGTCAAATGTTTCAGATGAGAGTATTTCTGCTCCTAGAGCAGGGCTGGATTACCAAATAGGCCTACCTAGGCCATGGCCTAGGGGCGACAAAAGTTGTAAATTGACGTGCTTTTTTTTGGCTCGTCAGTTATTTTTTTAGGGGGAAGTCGAAAAAGTTACGTAGGAAATTACGATTTTCTTGTTTTTGAGCAAAAGAGTAGGGGCGGTATTTTTTTTACGGTGTCTAGAGGGGCACTTCTAGGGTTAAGTCGGCCCTGTCCTAGAGACTATTTCTTTGAAAACCCTGTCGAGATTTAAACAAACAGACATAGACAAAAACCCTGACAACTATTATTTTGGGCTTTTATTGCCTGCAATAATACTTCCTAAATTAATTTCTTAGAAATATTTTCGAAGTATGAACTCTGTCTATGAGTAATTCGGGTTCCATACCTTATACTGTGACATCACAAACGTTTTCCTCGAAAACTGCGTGACGTAGGAAAGTCAAATTCAGTATAATTGTAAGTTTTTGTAACACGCACAAAACTCTATAGGCAATATTTATGAAATATTTTTACTGAAGTTAAGTTTGGTCCCTCTAAAAAAGAGTTGAATTTATTGCAAAGAAGTACTTTTGTGGATTCCAAATAAATTTTTATAAATTTTTTTGGTGAATTGGTTATAAATATGTAGCTTAAAATCTGCGAAAAAACACCGTCTTTTCTGATTTTCTAGGTCGCTCAATTTCCAAGCCGGCCCAATAAGAGGGGGGTAGCCGGGATTATAGCTTTGCGACTCGGGTTCACAAAGGGGACCTGAAGCTAGTAGTGGTGGAGGCGGGGGAGGGTTAAGCAAAAGTGTAACAGCATGTTTTTTTTTCTATTTTTGCGCATCGCTTGTATTTTTGGAGAGAAAAACAGCCCATTATTTCTCTCTCGGATTAAAACTATGACATTATTAGGGTTAGTATATATATTAAACTATGACAAAAACCATTTTCTGTAAATTATAACAACTTCTTAATTTGTATTTGCTAAATTCTATATCGATGATAAATTAAATAAATAAGTATTTAATTTTGTGATAAGTGGCTATCGCGCAGTTTAGTTTCATAGGTATGCTTATACTTGTCGAAAATATGTAACGATATATTTACGTGGTAACAGTAAAAGAAAAAATGTTATTGGGCGATAAACACGAAAGTGTAAATATACTTCACATTTGATTTTTTTTTACTTGTTATTATAATTTGTAGTGGCATAATTTCATTAAAACCTTGATACCGTTTTTAATTGCGTTTTTACCCATTTATTTCTAGGTCATCCCAACGACCAATGTTTAGTTGTTTCCTTCTCTTATATATACTGAAATGGCGAGAGTGCAGGGAAGAATACATTTTCTTTTAAATAATAATTTCCAAAATTTTTGTTTTATATTGAACTGACTGAAATCTGGGGACATAAAAAATTTCAAAAACTTTGTAATGTGATAAAAGTATTTAATTTTTAATTTCAAAATTTCTTTTGGAAGCACACAAATTTAAGTACCTGTAAGTAAATTTTTCTTCAACAATTGAAGACTGGACTTCAAAAACAAGCTGTCAAAAAAAAAAAAAAAAAAATAGCATGCTATCTAGCTTGTTGGCAATGGCACTTACTGTTAGATTCCTTTTTCGGGTCTAACTCAATTTTTTTTCTTGGCACTTAGCTTGTTTTTGAGGTCTAGTCTTCAATTACAAAGTAACAGTTATTCGACCGGCTGTAATGGTTGACTTTCGTAAGATTTTTTGTAGATTTTTTCGTAAGATTTTTCGTAAGCTTTTTCGAACAATATGATAAATTGATAACATCTAAAATTTAAAATAGGTCCCTATAAACGTTTTCATATTTTTTAATAATTTTTTAGACTGCGTACTTAAGGAAACTAGAAAATCCTTAAAACTGTACTTTCAATTTTTACAAGAACATATATACCGCGATAAAAAGAATTATAATAATAAATTTTATATTTATTTTTTGGAATATTGTAAACAAAGATGTAAACTTACATTGCCTTGAGTTGACTCGTCCACGCCGCTGTCATTATCGCCCTCTGGAAATAAAAAAAAATAAATTAATTTCCTTAAGTAACCTGGATTTTTAAAAAAAACTTAAAACAAAAGATAATAAAATAATAAAAAATATTTTTTTACCACTATAGTTTTAAAATATCACCTTTTGAACGTGAAGATGGCGCTCGAGTTCTAGTAATGCTACTTCGTCCCGATCTACTGCCCGTAGTATCCTCGTCTTCCGATTTTCCGGTACGCGATCGTGAACGTGACGGCGTACCCGATTTTCGACCACTTTCGCTTCGATGAACTTTTGGTGGAGCTGGTGAGGAACTGAAATCTCCACGCGATGTACTAATATCAGTGTCCGGGGACGTTATATCTTTTTCGTTAGTTGATGCTAAACTGTCTGGAGTTTTTAGTTCGGTAGTGGGTGCCCTTTTCTCTATCTTTTCAGATGATGGACATTTTGTAGGTGTTGATCTTGTATCGGACACTAGGGAATCTTTTTGAACGGTGTTTTGTGTAGACTGCATAGGACTTGACCTGTCCATGTCTGTTGGAGTTGGTGACTGTCTTGGTTGTGGATGTGGTGATTCTCTTTCAGTTGCACTTGGAGGACGTGATCTGATATCTTCACGACTAGTACTTCTGGATGGTTCACGGTTACCAGGACCTTGTGCACTTGGAGGTCTTGATGGAATTTTGCGTATATCTTCTCTACTAGAACTCAAACCACTTGGTGATCTTGGAACTGCGTTTTGGACATCTTCTTGACTGCCTAAGATTGAACTACGAGAGAGATTTCTTACTAGACCACTAGGAGGTCGTGAAGTGACTCGAGGCTCTTCTTGATTTCCGGGTGATCGATCTACGTTGCTTGGAGGTCTAGATGGTATTTTATTCATATCTTCTTGACTACCATGGACTGACGACCTTGTGGAGATGTTTGGAGACGGGGATTTACTTTGTGAGACAGTCTTAGCATCGTTTGACTGGATGTCTAAATTTGATGGAATGTAGTTTTGTGGTGGTGCGGGTGATGGTGATTTGGATGTTTCATAAGATTTTGGAGGTGTGATTCCCTGTTTGGATGGGATTACAACATCATCATCGTCATCAATTTCTCCTTTCCCATTCTGTTGTAAAGATTCTTTACTATCATTTAATGACGATTGTGAAGATGATTTTCCTTCAATAGACGCAATTCTTTCTTGTATAAACGCTAAGGACGATGGCAATTTACCATCTGAACCTGGTACAGCGGAACCAAATGCCACTGATCGTCGACGTTCCTCTTCCGTTAATTGTTTGCCTGATTCAGGAGCATTTGGAACACTTATACTGTAACTCCGACTTTTTGCTGAAGATAGTTTTGAAATATCATCCACCCCAGACTGGAGGGTAGTACCAGTTGTACCACCACTTTCTGAAGTGGTGATAGGTTTTTCGGTTTGGTTTTCCATTTTAGCAAAATTAATAGTTTCTTGAGATGGTTTACGTGTAAACGATGGTTGTTTGTTTAAAACGGATCTAGGCGCCGGTTGTAAATCCGGTGGTATTGATCCTGGACCTGACGGTAAATTTTTCGGTGGAAATACACTCGGTGGTCTAGTTCCTGGCTGCGGTGGACGTTGCTGAAATATGGGCGCTTGATTTCCTTGTAATACGCCGTCTTCCGGTGTCGCGGCTAATTGTCCTTGTTGCAATGCGGTTACAAAACGTTTGAAATTGCCTCCAGTGGGCGATTGTAGCGGGCGATTTGATACATTTCCTGGAGAACGTTGTACTTGTTGCGCAGAAGTTGGTTGACCTTGCGCACTTACCGGTTGTCCTTGACTCGCTCGTTGACCAGTGGGTTGTTGATAGATTTGCCCGGAATTCGGTTGATTCTGGTCAGTATTTGATTGGTTATATCCGACTGGAGATTGTCCTTGCGGAGTTACAGATTGACTACTTGGTGGTCTGTATTGATTAGGAGGAGACGGCCGCCTCTGTTGAGACTGATACTGTTGTTGAGGTGGTGGTTGTTGCTGAGGGACGTTTTGAGTATTACGTAAATTAACTTGTTGTCGTATCTGTTGCTGTGATGGCTGATGTTGGGGTTGTTGTTGTTGTTGTTGCTGTTGTTGTTGGGAGGGTAAAACACGTGGCGAAAATTGTCCGCGACTATCAAGTCGTTGTAACTGGGGTGGTTGCGGTCGTTGGGGTCCTACATCACTTTGGGGACGTAGGCCCCCAGGCGGAGGTTGCGGAGATGAAGATGTTCGATATGTTGGTTGATAGTTTGGAGTATTAGACTGAGATGTTTTACCCTAAAAAGTTATTACAAATAGTTTAGTAAATTAAGTTTTATCTATCATTTCCACAAGTCAGTTTTAAACTTTGACTGAAGTTGCGTTTTATTTTTTGTTAAAATCAGAATTTTGATCATAAGTACATTATTATTACAAGAAAAAGTAAATAAATAGTTGTTACTGCAGGCACAAAACAATTATTGTAATTTGTTTTTAGCATGAAAAATTGAATTAAATTGGCGTAGAAATTTCTTATTTTCAAGGGTAAATAAATGTATGTTTTTTTGTTTATTTTCTTACTTTTTTGCATTAAAGGAAATAATTTACATTTGCAATAAAAAAGCATGTTTCATGTGTAACTCATTACCATAAAATAAATCCTAGCTTATTAATAGTCACATCGTGTATTGTAAACTTTGTAAATCGAGTCAAATAACAAAATAATAAGGGAAAACACTAAAGAAAATGTTGATGAAAAATATAGACACTCAAATCATGCCTTCAAAGAAAAACAGGATTCTTTTGTATTTAGAAAAACACTCATTAAATGTTCGTTTTTCTTCAGTTACAATACTATCAACTTTATAAATTTTCTTGTGTTTGCCTATGTGTCCGTTTTCTACAGTTACATACACTACAATCCAAAAGTTTGGAAGCATTAAAAAAAATTCAGTAATACCATCAGTGGATGAATTTTATTTGGATATGTTAATCATACTTAATTATGCTAATATTGTTACAAAAATAGTATATTGTACAATAAGTGGGAAAAGAGGCTTATTTCTCACGAATATGAGTTTGTTGCGCGAGCCCGCAGGGCGAGTGCAACAATTCATATGAGTGAGAAATAAGCTTTTCCCACGTATTTTACACTATATTTTTTCTAGGAGCACATTTTTTTTTTCGTAAATAAGTAGTAAAATTTTTTTAAATTTATAATGTTAGTGGTAAGATGTTCAAATTTTTGCCAAAGCATACTTTGAAACTATGGAAACAATAATAAATAATCAACGTACATATGTATATTTTTAGAATTACATATAACTTTATATATTAAATCAGACATAGCCAACTTTTATTATACTAAGCCGTGCGAAATAATTTCCCACTGCTATTTCCGCACAGTGTGGGCAATTGTTAATTAGTCGAATTTTCTCCGAAAAATTAGACTTATACAGTCTATACGATAAGAGCTGCGAGAGGCGAGAGTAGGGGCGCTATCCGTTTTCGGACCCGTAGAACACGAATATGTAGAAAAAAAAATGTCTGATATATATATATATATATATATATATATATATATATATATATATATATATATATATATATATATATATATTTTCCCGCCACCTTTTAATTTGTGTAGGGCCCCCCTATGGAAGTTAAGAGATGAAATTTGGTAAATGGGGCTCATTTTCGAGGCACCTCATACTATCAAAGTGGGGTCAAATTTTGGGGAAATTTTTTTTCTGACCCGACCTTTAAGGGGGTGGTGGGGGGCGGAAAAGCAATAAAACTTTTCCAAACCGGTTTTAAATAATGTTTCGGTCAATTATCTACAACATATCCAAAATTCAGCTTCCTAGGATGATATGGTGGGAGTAAAGGGGGGGGAAAACGATTTTCGCTGGATCTAACAGGCCCCCAGCCCCCCAGAATTAACGTAGAGGGTTGAAATTTGGTGTGTTGATAAAGTTTGTACCTAGGTTGTGCTTTTTGGAGGTTTTAATATTTTACCCCCACCCCCCTCATTTTTAAGCTAAAATTTCATGCATTTTCGACGTTTTCGAAGTTTGTATCACTCGCACAGGTCACCCGAATAAACCTAGAGGGCTGAAATTTTGTATTCGGATTGAGTTAGTATCAAGGGGGTACCTTTTGGGGGTCTCGACTTTTAACCCCTACCCCCACCATTTTTATACCCAAAAGAACATGATTTTTCTTGTTTTTTAACAGTTTCGTTCGGGTCAAAATCTCCCCAAATAAACCTAGAGGGCTGAAATTTGGTGTACAGGTTAAGCTAATAGCCAGACACTGTTTTTTGGAGGTTTCAACTTTTAACCCTTACCCCCACAATTTTTACGCCAATATTTCCTTAATTTTTTTGCTTGTTTTCTAACACGTCTAGAGACTCCATAAGGAAACCTAGAGGGCTGAAATTTTGTACGTGTATTCAGTTAGTATCCAGCTAGTACCTTGTAGGGAGTCCGCATCACTTTTCCCCCCACTTCTCCCATTGTTACATCGGAATTGAATGCTATTGTTAAATGTGTTTTAAAAGCATTATGTTTATTCTAAATACAAGTAGGCGAATAGTAATTTTAAAAAATTTAAAAAAAAGTGAACTTACTTTTATGACAAATGAAATACATACATATTAAGTAATTTGAAAATGTTATTAAAGTCACTGTTTATTTATAAATTAGGAATTTTGGATTTTTAGTATTTATAAAATAGAAATTTTGGATTTTTTTGGAAAGGAAAAATATCTTTATAAAGGCCTTCCAGTTTATTATTGAAGGTCCTTTTTTAATATTTAAAACTAAAACATAAAGGCAATTAGCGGTTAAGCATGGGCAGGAATGTCCTCGTACGAATTGTGTTGGCTTTTTTTCTGCTACCTGTTTTCGGTACAAAATTGAAATTTACTGAGATACAGCCCTTAAATACTTAAAACCTTTTTTTAAAGCCTCGATCAGCCGAACACTCATCACCAGTTTTGAAACCAACAAAATGACAATTCGGTTGTAGACTTTCAATCACATTTCGCTTGTAGACATTCAATACCGAAGATGAAGGGGAAAATTCGACTACCGTGATGGGGCCCCGCTGCTCACGGCGTTTTTTTTTACATATAGTTAGCCGTGCACAAAATGTTACTTTTAATAGTAGGAGTAGAAAAACAAATTTATGGCCTAAATACTAGATTCTGGCTTCATTAAAATAACCACCTTTGATGACCTGTTCACAAATTCTGGGCCTCCGTTTAGAAGTTTATCAAAGTATTCTTTGACCAATTTTTCCATTCATCTCTTAGGAATGTCCAGAGCTGTGCTGCACTAGATGAAGAACGATTTTTCACCAGCTACGCAGTTACTTTAAGAGAACAGTTGTCTGTTGTGTCATTAACGAGATGGTAATAAAATACGTGCATTGATCAAAAACAATACGAGAGACTACCGACAAAAGATATAAAAGCTTTTGTAATGTTTAGTTGTTATTGTGGTACGAACTAATTTACTTTAATAACAAACTAATTTATTAAAATGTCTGGAAAAGGAATTTTATAATCTGCAAAAACATGTTTGCTTCCAAACATTGGGCCGGTAGTGTATATGTAAAAACTTTCTTCAACAGAGCATCGCTAATAAAGAGAATCATGTTTCATAAAATAAAACTATAGTTATTCACACAGGAGCGGATCCAGCTCTTAGATTGGGAGGTCACATTTTTCAAGATTTCATAATGCTTTTTCAACATTGAGAATTTTAAAAAAAAATATTACCTAAGTTAACATTAAAGGACTGATTTTGAAAACTAATAGTTCTATGCTAATTTTAGTAAATTCGATGGCGTCACTAAATTAAAAAATTTCTTTTCTCACATAGCAAGCCGGATTGAAGTAATTTGAATTAAGTTAAATGTTTAAATTAGGGTAATTTTAGTGAGAAAATTTTAGTTTGGTAAAATTACCGTTAGTAGTTCAAGTTACGTGTTTTGATACAAGTTTACAAGTTTTTAAGTTTCAAGATTCCAGTACCTAACTTCGTGAGCCTTGTAACTATACGAAGACATATTCATTGCTCAATTTTTTTTGTCTATATCATCGTTCATCGCCTTTTACTCCCAATGCAAATAAACTTTCCATAATAAATACAAAAAGTAAAACAATTTATTTATTTACTTTCTTAAAAAAATTTTTACATAAAAAACAAATTTGTCATTTTTTCTTCGTTTTTGTTTGATAACTATCAACAAATATGTATGACAAATCATAAAATGTTGATAAATATATGTTGTCTTGATGATAAAATATTATTTTTACTTACTTATTTGTATCTATTTTTTACTGTTTTTTTTCAAAAAAGACGAATGGCACATACTTATATACATATATATTTAAGGATAAAATTAGAGCGCAAAAATATCATGTCGTGATATCGCAACTTCATGTTTTCCAGACAAATATTCAAATAAAAATATTATTGTTAGAACACCATGGAATATTTTCATACTACAAAGTTCGATATATTTAATATTATTATGTATGAGTACGAATAACTATATTAAGAAATAGTTCGGTACAGTATTTATAAAACAAGCTGCTAAAGAAAATACAGTGTTAGATAAATTTCCACTATCTCAATACGACTAAAATTGAGAAAAATCGGCACTTCTTCGTTATAAAATTTCTAATATTATCTTCAAATTACTAAAATTTTGATTTTTGAGAAACAGGGCAATGACATTATCGAGTATATACCTAAACATTTTTGGTGCTAAATTTAGGTAAAGTAATGTAGGTAGGTAAGTTATATAGGTAGGGCCGGACCTACCCAAAGTGGTGCCCGGGGCACCATTGCAAAATGGCTCCTCTGTAGAAAAATAATATTTTCCTTCAAACCTTTTTTCTTCTCAAAAAAATAAGTGACGAGGAAAAACACTAAAAATCCTTGCGCCCTTTTATATTACTTTTGGCGCCCCCAAAAACTGGCGCCTGGGGCACGTGCCGCCGTTGCCCCCTAACTACATCTAACTTAGCTGTTCAAAAAAAAAACCCATTCCAATAGAAATAAAAATGTTTGATTATCCAAGATAGAAATTTATGTTTCTAATTTCATTCTATTGAGAACAAAAATGTTTGAATTGAAATTATTTAAATTCATAAGTGACGAAACATGCTTACATTTAAGTCAAATGGACCATATATGTTCGTACGTTATATGCCATTTTTTTAGGGTTTCGAAGAAAGTCCTATTTCTTCGAGATTCGAAAGAAATCTTCCGGAACTATGATAGAAACTTGTTTTGAGGTCCCTAGAAACCGAAAATAATATTCACTAAAATTTATATATTATACTTCTATTTAGTCCCACACCGTTGGAAAAGTTCGTTAGCCAGCCATGTCGGATGCCTGGAACATGGTTTTTTGGTCATTTTTTGTGAAAAAAATTAGTTTTTTGGCAAAATTTTCCCAAGTTAAAAAATTTTGCGACATTTATTTACAGTAAATTGTACACCATTAGAAAGAGGAGGAAAAATCACTTAAAAGGCTGACAAATCACGGAAGAAAACGGATTTTTATAAACGTAAATTCGCTATGTTATGCAGGTTGCTGCGACAGGGGTATTTTATTTTTAGCATGTAAACATTTTAAACTATAAGCACGCTTACTTTATACACATAACTTATTGTCTTTTGTATATTAGTTGTTTTAATTTGACCACATCTGTAATAATAGTCGCAATACATTAACCTCTGTAATAAATATTTTATTATTTTTAGTATTACATTCAGGAAAATCAATCAATAAATCAAATATCATTGTTTACAAAACCTACATTTATCAACTTCACATTTTCTGAATTGAACAATACTTTTAGAAAACGTTATTATGATACTAACTAATTATGATAGATAGGACGTATCTCGGATGATATTTCGTTTTAGCGAATTTTCTGGAATTAATTTACGTAAAGTAATAGTTCAAAAACTCATCATATGTAATTTTTCTTCGTTTTTCGAATGGTATAAAAAAATTTGAACAGTTGTTTAATTCTGACAGAAAATTTTTTTCTTGACAAAAAATGCCCGAATGGGCATCCGATGTGTCTCGCTAACAAACTTAACTGAGCCAATCCGGATTCCGTGAGATCGACTGTAATAGCTGAATTTCGAGTTTTCGAAATTCGCTAAAATATATTTATTTTCATGTCAACGTATCCTTTATACGCGTCAATTTTTGTTTGTTATTTTAGGATTCTAATTAAACATTCCGAAACTCTTATACCTTCATGAAATTTTGCATGTACATGCTGCATGTGTAAATCTCAATTAATATAAATAACAACAAAAAAAAATCTTAAAATTTGTTGTGTTGGATATCACTTGAAAGGGTTCTTAAAGTGAAATTATGACTCCTTTTACCATTTTTTATTTTTAAGCTCCATTTGCGAAATACTGAGCTTCAAAATCAGGTAATTTTTGTAAATAGAAATCCGCTATGATACACGGGACGCTGCAACAGTGGTATTTCAAATAGTGTAACTAATAATGGAAAAACGTCAATAATTAATTAATTTAATCATTAGAGTTAATGATTATATTAATTTTGATTTTTTACTCACGGAAATGAAACGTATTTCAAATAATTATTAATGGTTGGATTTTGTAATTTGATACTACATAATTCCTTTGATGTGACTGATTATTCTGCAACATTAATTACGAATTTTCTACCAAATTTTTCGGTACAATGAGATTTCACTAAAAGGATGTGCTTGATAAAAGTGGTATATTTTCAAAACGGCTTCAATATTAAAGCAATCGAAAGTTATTATTAACCTGGAATAAATCGTAAAAAATTTTGACGGAATATCTGTTACCAAGAAATAAGAAAAATACCCCTGTTGCAACATCCGAATTTCCGTTTACAAAAATTAGTTTTCTCGGAAACTAGTTGACAGAATAATAGTTTAAAAACATTTTTAATGTAATTTTTTCTCTTCTTTTCAATGGTGTAAGGTTCCCCTTTAAGTGGAAATTTTGGTTTTTTCACGAAAAATGCCCCAAAAACTATGTTAATATTCACTAAAATATAAATTTTAGTGAATATTATTTTCGGTTTCTAGCAGCCCCGGATCTACAATTTTTTAGAACCGGGGCAAAAACTTGAAAATGCCCCCCCCCCTCTCCAACGTTTGACATAAGCATCAAAAAAACTCATAAGTATATAAGTTCTTTACAAATCTCCTATTTTTCTCGTTACGGCAATAATAAAAATTGGGGGTCTTGTAAAGGATCAATATAGGTACAAGTTGATTTTTTATTTTAATAAATCTACTCCGAAAGCACTACAAGTTGTGCAAATTTCAAAATTTTATCACCAGCTCCGTCAGAGATACAGGGGCGCAAATTTCCAAAATTTGGAATAAAGTCAATTTTCAGAAGTTTGTAAAAATTAAAAAATACTAAAAGGTTTAAAACATTCCTTTTATAAGAAAAAAAATGTTCAAAAAGTGAATTTTGCTAAATTTTGACATCCAACTTTAGGTAAAGTTTTCTTATGGAAGGGACGAAAATAGGTTAAATATGGACATCACTTAAAATAAAGAGACATTTATTAACTTTTAAATGGTTTTTATTTCAACCTTTTGGGATGAACCGTTTATGAAATATGTACTTTGGCATAAATGTCTGCAAATACAAAAATCAGCGCAAATTGGAAAACAAAAATGGCTACCACGTTTAAACGGTTCAAGATAATTTTTTTAAGAATTGTTCTCAATACTTCAAATATAATATAGAAACAACTGGAAGAATATTAATTTTTTCTAAAATGGTCGAGCAGCCAACTTTTTTTTTAGACCATTTGATCGACCTATTATGATTTTGACCCTGACCCTGAAGCTGACGTCCGGGGCAGGGGCCTCAGTTTGCTCCCCCGCCCTTAGATTCGGGCCTGGTTTCTAGAGACCTCAAAAGAAATTTTTGCCATAGTCCCGAACTCCAGTCGCGTGATGACAGTGGCATAATAGCTGAATTTTCGATTCGAAAACTCGCTAAAAAATTGAAGTTGTTTTCTTTTTTTCGATATTATGAAATATTAATTCAAAAAATATATTTATTTTTATTTTTGTTATTATTGACATATGTAAGTTCGGTTAAAGGGGGCCATAAAAAATATTTGTATGACGAATATACGTATAAACCCTCGCTCGATTAACGGTGCAGAGTTCATCGCAATTCAATTCGGTGCCAGGATACGATGTCACTGTCGCCGTCGTCGCCTGGCCCATATGAATAAGGTGATCAACTTTTTGTTGTGTAAGAAGTTAATAAATAAAGTGGAAATTATATTATATGGCGTAATATAAAATTGACCACACAAACAGTTATACATATTTTTACTACGTTATTTCCGTATTTTTAGTTGTAATTTTTTTTTTAGTAGGTCATCAAAGTAATAAAAACACCGTCAAATAGTAATAAAAGAAATTGAAAAAATTATTTCAACGCAGCTTAAAGGAGAAAATTGACGAAAAGTTAATTTTAAATGATTGTGTTTCAAATTGACGCATAATTTTTATTTATTCTTATCGACTTCTTTAAGTAATACTTACTTGTATTCTTTAAGATTTTAATAAAAAATTGTTTACGAAAAATGATTTCTTTTTTGTTAGGGCCAGCGTAAGATAACTTGGTGTTCTAGGTAAAAAAATTTTAAGCGCTTCCTTGCCCTAATAACAAAATACTAAATTTGGCGAATACCTCAAAAATAGTAAGAGATTTATTTCAATCCCACGGCTAGGATGGCCAGGGAGTGATATTTATAAACAAAAATTACAATAAGAAAGTGAATCCAAAATGGTGCTAATTCCTTAAGAACTCGCCTTAAAAAAATCAATAGCTTACTAAAGGAGGCCAGTATCCGTTAGCAGTTAATTAGTAGCCCCTTATGTCTCTAACAAGGAGATGCACCCAGAGTGAAATTCGGGATTTTGATGAAACTTCGCTGGTGTATAGAATAAGCAAAAATAATGGACCAGTATTTATTTTATCGGCCATCTTCCACGTTTATGGGGTGAAACCAGTCCCTAAATTTGGAGGCTCAAATCGTATTTCTTAAGATATCTCGAAAACTATAAAAGATAGAGGAAAACTTTAAATAGACGAAATGTTACTCTTTGAAAGACCTATTCATATGTATAGGTTAAACCAGGCCGGGTTCATAAGAGGGGTTGGAGGGGTGAAAATGGGGGTAAATTTTCTTGTACAGCCTGAACGGTTCAATGTATCAAATTTTTGTCATCGTAAATAGGTCAAATTCGAGGTCATTTTCTAGTTCCTCATTTCTTCCCATGAAACTTTTGCCCGGGTTATTTTTCGATAAAGTCAATATTAACTGAGATTTTCAGCTGTTCCGGAACTTTATGAACGCTCTGTATATCGTCGATGCACAGAAAGAGTGACATAAGTCAAAAAACCGTTTTTTCAGTACAGCCATTTAAAAGTTTTGTTGTTTACCGCAAGACGTGTCATAATTATGGATTTCTAAAATTTTCAAAACTTTTTTAGGAATAAACCATTGGTACTCACCTTTCTGACAAATTAACACTATGAGCCCGGAGGATTTTCACAGTAAAGTTCCCCAGACGCTGATAATATTTTTAAAGAAACTTTATATAAACAAATACATAAAATGATTCAACATGTACGTATATGTGATACGTACATACATAATATTATATTTGACATTCAAACATAATCAAATCAATTAGAGAATTACAGAAAGTTTAGACAACAATATGGTAAAAATAAATTAAAAAAAAAAACAAATACTTTTATTAGTTTTTATATTGTTTATTTTAAAATTTTTTATAGAAACCAAGAGAGTAGTGTGTATTGGTGTTTGTCTGAGTTGAGTATATACACATCGGTGTGGTAACATCATACACATACATAATGCGTAATCAATTAATCATAGATCGCGATCGGCCTCTGCGGTTGTTTTGATTATTTTCGGATGCCGAAGCCGTGGGACTGAAAGTGTTAATATTGATAAAAAAAATCGCTACTTTAAAGCAAAGCGAAATCGCCTTCCAGCGGTCATTTTTGGAAGTAGCAATGTGTTAATATGAAAATTTTGTTACACATTTACACAATAAACACGAAAATATAAATGTCTGAGTTGTATCACTCTTTCTGTATACCGGTGATACTTATATATACTTTTTTAAATAATTTTTTTTTTTCGTAAATATACCAAATAGTCAAATACAATATTATAACAAAATGATTTATGTGAATGAAGATTTATTGTGAAACTGTCACAATTTTTAAAAATTTCATACCTATTTTCGCCATTTATTTGTGTGTTTTTCTGGATGAATGATGAAAACTGTCAACGGTACCAACACAAAATGACAGTAATCTTTCATTTATTGTTAGATGGATTAGAAAATCAATATGGAATCCAAAACGTTGGTAAATTATATGATATATATATATATATATATATATATATATATATATATATATATATATATATATATATATATATATATATATATATATATATATATATATAGGGATGATTATTTAAATATGCTGCTATTAGCTATGAGCTTTTGCCTGGTGGAGATACAAAAATCGAGTACAGCGCTCAAGGTGAACAAATACATTGATATTCCGTTAACCGTACGACAATACATAAACGTTGTACCCTTAAAGGAATCATATACAGGATATTTCTCTAGACAATTTATTTTTTAATAAAAATTAAAATATTTTTATAAAAATAAATTTTTAAGTCATATTTTCTAGCTACATAACATTTATTTCTAATTGTAAGCTTGGAAATTATAATATATGTGTATTAATAATTTTTATTATTACTATTATCATATATTTATGTTAACTTTCAAAATAATCGCCTGTATATGTTAAAAATTGAAAATTTGTTTACATAAAAATGTTTATTTACATTAAAAATTTTGTCACGTAGATTGTGTATGTATGTACAAACACACACAAACCGTACGCATAATGGTAGTACGGATAATGAAATGGTCCGGTATATTAGTTTTTCAGGACGGCATTTGTACATAATTTTATTATTTTCTTTAAGAAAAAAATTTTTTTTTGGTAATTTCCCAGACTTTGTGCCAACGAAATTCAATAAAGTTCCGTGTAGCCAATACATACGCATTTTTCTTTCTCTCAATCAGAGCACCAGTGTACCTCTTAAGCCTTTTCTTGGTTAATTATTGAAAAATAGGTATTCTATTTTCAGACATTTTTGAGGTAAAATAAACAGATATATGGCTTTTATTAAACAAATTTCAGTTTTTTAATATATTTTCCATTCATTTACAATAGTAAAATGTCCTGATAAATTGTTAAATTAAAATCATTTAATATAGGTGGCTATACTTTCGGCTCGAAGTGAATAATGTTTCCACTATAGTAGTATCTAATACAAGTATTTCTCGTACAATACGGTGATTACGTGGTAACCGTGGTCACGGTGGTCCCCGGGTTTATAATTCCGGAGCCCGGACTGGAAAAGGGACCGTATAGCGCGTGGTTTTAAGCAAAAATTGAGTCAGGCACAAAAAAGTCAAAACTTCTAGTTGTTAGTAATACTCACACCCTTCAAATAGACACAATAAATTCCTACGGTTATCTAATAAACACATAAAACGAAAAAGTAATAAATAATTCAGATATTTTTCGGCTACTGAATTTTCATCGCATTTTTTTTTCTGTAAATAAAAGTTTTGAAAAACAAATACAAGGACATTGAAACACATAAGGATACTACACGCAATTTTTTTTTATCAGGAATACACATAAATAACCGGTTAACCGTATTTCCCATTTGCCCATTTGTTGTATAGGTATACCTAATGATTATATCATTCTTATAAATTTTTACCATTCGCTAGTGGCGTTGTACGGGTACCGTAAACTTTTATCTAACGTTAATATCTTTTTTGAGCTTTTTGAGCGAACAACACATGTTTAAATTATTGGTTATTGATTTCACATTAACGTGATATCTTTATTCCACAATATAATGGTCATTTTCCAATAGTTACATTCGTACCGCATGTACATACATAATCGGGCAAAACAAAAAGTTGTAATTTATTTCAAATTCGTCCACGCATAAATTGATGTTAATTTTGTGTGTCAGTGTAAGAGATCATAACTGTACGTAACGATACAGACGGACAAAATTAGATCGGTCAAAGAGTTTTATAAAAGTTAAAATTTTGCAGGATAATTATTTACTTAATTTATGAATATTACAATCGAACTTTATTCTCGTCTGGGGTAGAGCCAGTCAGGAACTCGAAGAACTGTAACTCAGGGGGAAAGAGAACATTTTATTGCACTCCGTAGAGTTCTACTGTGTTTTAGAAATAAGGCAGATGCTTTACTTTATGGCCCTTTTTATACATAAGTAATATATTTAGTACCGAGCATGGCATGCATTTGTATTGAAATATTACTATGTTCTACCAACTAAAATTTTTCCATAAAAATATATGTTACAGAGAGTACTAAGAGACATATTATTGAACAAAAAATGGTGGGTGTCGCTAACGCGTAAGTGCCAAAAAAAATTTACTTAAATTTAAAAATTTAAAAAAATTAGTATAATAAAGGGATATAACGTTAATTTTTTTTATTACTTTGCCTAAGGTGAGTACACAATATATATTAAACTCAAATAAGTCGGCTCAGTAATTTCGTCCAAAAATTTTTTTGCGAAAACTTTTGTCTCTTTGTGTATTTATAAACTATTAGCCTCAGAGGGTTGAAATTTGGCAGGAATGCATCTGGGGCTAAGAAGTATTATTTCCTATAAAAGCAATCAATTTTGCGTCAAGGGCCGTTTTCCCTATCTTACTCGGCTATGCCCTTTATAAAGTTGGTTTTGGAAACATAATATTTAATACTGCCTTGTCAGACCAATCTCAGGTATCTTGAAATACAATAATTAGGTACGTAAAACAACGTCTAAAGAAATTAATTGCATCTCCTATAGTGTCTTATATTGACCATAAAATTAGTCTATTATTACACTTCACTGTCCATGTTTTCGGCATCCGAAAATAATCACAACAGCCACAGAGGCCGATCGCGATCAATAATTACATATTATGTGTGCGATGTTACCACAAACAATTATTTACAAAAACAAACATACTTGTGTGTTGGCTTAACATACAGTCCAACTTCAGAACCATTTATTGTGACATTATTACCCACTGTCAGTGTGTTAATACTAAAAATGAATGTATGTTAACTGATATGTAATTTAACAGGGTGACTCACCCCCTCTCCAATGTTGCTCAAACTGAATTTTGAAATCGAAAATTTCATTTCTACGTTATTCCAAATGTCTTAAACTATTTTCCATGAAGAAAAACTTCTTAAACTACCCAAGTAGTACGATTATTCGACACAGTCACCCCCTAGTTAACTACCCCTAGACTTAATATTAGGACATTGAGCAAAACAGGTCAATTAGATTTTTTGACGCAGATTTCAAATCTGTAAACAAAATTTTTATATTGTTTAATTTTCACCCCTTTTTTGCAAAATTAACCCCTAAATTTTAATCCCCAGCCACCCCTGTTGACACAATTTGAACAAATTGCATACCAATAGATAGCTCTTTAAAAAAGAGCAATATCGCCGATTTACACTTTTGCTCTATCTCTTACCGTTTTCGAGATATTTAAAAAATTAAATTTTTACCCCAATTTTTGGAGGGCGATTTCACCCCTTCAAACCGTTTTTCCGCCGATAAAGAAAAATACGTGTCGCTTATTTTTTAGTGTTCTACAACATATCAAAGTTGCATCAAAATCGATAGGTCCGGCCTCGGAACGTTTACTTGTAAGTTCTCGAGCGGTAATTAAAACATTGTCATTTATATTTCAAGTAGGTACTATTTTAATGTTGCTCAATTTTCAACGAAATTGTAGATCGTTTTCAAAACGTTAATGTTTTTCGACTACTCAGATTTGATTAAAACTGGATTTAGAGGTAGTTATGTAATGAAATTTAGATGAAATTCTAATCATATTATTAATGACTATAAATTAACTTATTTTAATGCTTGGATTCTCATTTAGCATCAAAATTCTGATTTTTTTTTTAAATTTTAATAATTTATTTGTATAATAAATAATTCATAGTAATTTTAAATTTAAAAATTTTTAGTACTTTTTTGGTAAGATTAACTTTAATTTTAAACAACTATAATTTTATTAAAATACTTCCTAATCAAATGAAACTATTTAATTAAATATTATTCTGCTGCTAAATTTATCATATCATTTTTCTCCACTAACGATTAAACGTATATTATAATTTAATTAAAAGTGTTTCTTTTGTAAATAGAATCAACTATTTCTGTACTATCATACAGCTTTGTAATTTCAATACTCTAGCAACAAATTTAGCAATTACGATGTTTATGTAGTTATACCATAAACTATTTCAATTTTAACTCTAACAAAAGTTAATATAAATGTATAATTAAAATCTACATTAAAAAACAAACACTTACCAAATTTTCGCTACTAGATGTTGTAACGCCAGTGGGCGGAGATGTTGACGGACCATTTAAAACAGAGTCTGACATTTTTTTTTTAAAACGTTATTTTTCTTTTAATTTAAAGGAACGTTTCAATTCGCATCATTATTGCCAGCATTTTTTTTCTATTTACTGAATTTAAGAAGAAAAAGTATTTTTTTTAAATTTTATTTTTGGTTTAATAAATGGAAAAAAACACCGAAATTCATACATCACGGTAATAAAAATGGGCATTAAATGATCCACAAAATGTGTGATCGTATAGAAGGTACGTTTGTGGAATATGATTTGTATTGAGAGTTATTTTAGTGGAAGAAATCGAATGTCAACAACTTTTTTTTACTACATTGTATGCCAATAAGGGATTATTTGCAACTAAGGGAAATTGCTTTTGTCGTACTGTGAACAATTCACGGTTCAAATATTTGATAGAAAATAACCATACTTTTTATACGAAATTGGTAAGTTATTTGAAATATTTCATGAAAATAACTTTGCCTCAAATAATATGGGTAGATAAAAAAAAAAGAAAATCGTGGTACGAAAACGTTTAGATAAACTGGAGTATATTTTTTATTAGGTTAAAAAAACGAATTTTTTTTTATACTTGCGGTTCTGGGCCACTAATAGATTTCAAGGTAAACGTCAAATTTAAATGTAAAACTAAATTATTACATAAGTGTTTATTCTAATTATAAAATTAATATAAAACACTCGACAATAAGACGAGGACAGGGGTTTATTCGACTCTTCATCGACGGTAAATCGTTTCTGAGAAAAATTTAGGACAGCATAAACATCTAAAACTCGAGAAATATCGGCTCCAAACGTCTTCACTTAACCGAAAGACTGGTCTAATGTAAATTAAAAAAAAATTATTTTGCCGAAATCTATTTTAAAACGTCGAAATGTACCAATCTGATGTATGAATTTCAAAAAGTAAAATTTTGTGAAAATTTTGCTGCTGCAATACTACTTGCGTGATTCAAATACGAAATTTGATTCAAAACTTTTTTAGAAATCATTCCGTTTCAACTTTCATCTAGACTATTATTTGAAAGCTGGCTAGAAAATTTGAGTGTTTGAAGATTGAAATAATGTCAACTCTACGTGACTATTTATTTTTACTTTGAACTAATTGCAATGTTAGATCGTTTTAAAAGTTACGTAACTAATTGTAAATAATATTATCAAAAATTACTAAAAAAAATATATCAACTTGTTACTTACTATTTCAATATATACCAATGTGAATACTTAATAAATAGTGAAATATGGTGCAATTCTTTTTGTAAACTATTGTACTAAGCTTTTTCAATATTACTTTTACTTTACCACCTGATTCCACCTATCGTCGCGTCGTCAATTTTGCAAACGTGCGTAATTTAAAAAGAAAATTAAACTGAGACAAGTCGTCTTAGTAAATAGAAAGCTATATTTCACAGTAACCGGAAAACGACATTCCCCGAATTCTTATCGTTTTTGTAAAAAAAAAATTAATTGATGTATCTTACAATTTCATACAAATGGTCAATATCGAGGAGACATTTTAACATGTGTATCTTACAAAAATTGATTTTTTATTAATATCTGTTTGTTTAAAATCGATAAAATATTTTAAAATATTCTACTTTAAAATCTATGAAAACGAGATACGCCACTTTGTGAAATTGGCGACGACATAATACATATATAATTTCAAGCATCAGTTTATTGTCTAGAACCAATATTACCCTAACTTTCATTATCTAAAAACGATGATAAACCCGATTGAACAGATCGACAGGATCAGTTCTTTAGCCCTTAAAAGTTTTGGGAATTAAACTGTTAGTCAAAAATTATTTTTTTATAAAAAATTCGACAAGTACGTGTTAAACACACATTAACTCAGGATTTTGTAGTTTTGTAACTAGAATTTTCCACAATACGTTAATTATTTAACATCACTCCTGATTTATACCTAAATCGGTCCTGAGTTGATCTAGTGATTAGCGACTCCCTTCTAGTAGGTAATATCTCCTTGAAACCAATCAAAGGAAGCGCACCTTTACTAATATTATCATACCCTATAAATAATAAAACTCAAAAATACTCAATAAAAAAAAAAAAAAAAACTTGAACTTGCCGGAATACAACTTGATAAATTTTACTCATTCTCATCGATTTTATAAATATAAATAAATTTCAAATTCACCGTTTTCAAATTAATTTTATCAAGCTTAAAGATTTAATTTATGAAAAAATCCCTTTAGATCAAAATTTAAATAAATATCCAAATAAAAAATGATTCTATATCGATAATCCATCGATACGAGGCTTTGGTTTACAATAGATTCCATATATATCTTTCCCGCACATATAATCTCCTTACAAAATTGAAAATCTTATTTAATCTCGCTTTAAAACATATTTATTATTTGAGAACTCGCGGCGATAAAAGAACAACAATTGGCCGGTTGGAAATCAAATCCAGCCGCTATACCTAACGAATAGGGACCATTTATTTCCTAGTAAAAGTAAATAAATAAATACTAAACAGTACTTTAAAAGCTTGTTCAACTTGCTTTCTCTTTAGTACATATTATAAATACATGTTACCGTGAGTTTATTTAACAATATACGGTAGAGAATTATTGTCAAGTTGTTTATTTATTTATTTATTCATTTATTTGGGTGCTGAATAGCTAGCTTCTCCTTCGTTACCAACAAAATACATTTTAGAGAATTAAATAATATTAATAGATTTGAGCGTTACTTTATGGTATTCCATATTTGTAAATAATAAACAAATATTTTACTTCGCAAAAATACCACTTTTATTAAAAATAAAAGTGGTATTTTTAAAGTGGTACTAAGAAGTTGTATTTTAAAGAAGAATTTTTAAAGTGGTACTAAAAAATTAGTGGAACTAATAAAAGTGGTATTTTTGCGAAGTAAAATATTTGTTTATTATTTACGAATTAAATAATGTTAGAAATTTTAAAAGACGAAAATCGAATGTTTTTTTCGAAAAAGAATATGAAAGTATAATCCATATCTTATACGTTTGTACCAAGAAAAACCAAGAGTAGTGCCTTGTAACTTTATGATAATTTAAATTCAAATCAAAATCCATAAATGAACACTTTTTCAGTGATTTTTTGTTTTGTTTATTCGAAAACGAGGGAAAAGAAAAATATGAAAACCTATAAAAAAAAAAAAAAAAATGATTTTCATAAGTAACGAAAACAAAGAACCATTTTCTATGCGAAAACAAAAGTTTATACGGAAATAAATAGTTTTACTACTTTTCTTTTTTTTTGTTTTAATGAATAGTAAGAACAATAATATAATATGAGACGGCGAGTATACCAAAACATATATTTATGTGTAATATAAAGTTATTGTACACTAAGGTTTAAAAAACTTTGACGGTCACGAGGGATTATGATGAAACGTTAAACTGGAACACTATTTTGGCAAGTAATACACTATTTCATAAGGTATTATAAACAGCTCGCTCTCTATCCTGGGAAGTAAACATGCAAAATTAAATTTTTATCTTAATCTTGCGAGATGATTTTCCACGATTTACGTAACAGGTGCCCAGAAAAGACCGGTATTTTTACTGATCATTTACTTGTACTAAATTGTATGAAAATCTGTAATCAGTTTTACTTTTTTTAGTAGATTAAGACGATCAACGTCTTAGATTTTTCATAAAAAAAATTATACATTACCAAACAAAATTAAATTTTAAAACCTACTTTTTTATGGTCTTTTTGTTTAAATCAAGATAAAGACGGTTGGACCAAATTTAGTGAAATTTTTTTTCAGATCACATTAATATTAATATGCTAACGACAATTTTTTTTATTCCCACGACATTATACAGGAAAATGTGTGGTTCCCCGACAGGCTCGGCCTGGCCCACCGGGACACCGGGACGGATCCCGGTGCGTCCTCCTTCTGGCAGGGGATCGACGCCCTCGCCCCCAAACGTTACATAAATTTTATAATGTTGCAATAAACAATTACTGCATTAAAAATATTTGTTTGTGTCGCCTTTTCTAGTATTTTTATCCAGAGATACCATTCAATTCTTTATGATTGTTATTGCAACGGTCCAATAGCTAGTGCTATCGAGTTCATAGTTCGATTCGGTTTTTCGGAAACCATTATTATGATGTTATATTTGAAGAATGTAAAGAAGAAGACAATCTAGTCCAGTGTAATAGTGAAAAAGAGTGCAATTCATGTATAAAATGTGTTTTCAAAGTATTGATTGATTACAGTGTGTACTCACTTCAATATACTGAATTTTCAAAGTTTACAAACACCTATTGACGATACCTATGACTCAAGTTTCATGTGAACGGGTTTTTTCTAAGCTTAAAATTATTAAAGCCCGTCTTCGTTCCACTGTGACAAATGAAAGTTTGGAGGCTTTTATGATGATGACAGTGGAGAAGGACGCCCTGAACAAAGTGGAAAGCGAAACCGTCATAGAAAGATTTTGTAAATTGAGTTTGAACGTGCATCACAATTTGAGAGTCAGTCCACCGCCCTTTACGGTTACCCAGGCCGGGCCTGCTCCCCGGTCCCGAGAGTTAACGTTAAAAACAATTTTGAACCTCATAATTATGCAGTTTTATTCTTGGTATGAATTAAGTAGTTTTAATTCGTAATCTTTCCTATAATACAATAAAAAATGCTGACGTTTCTTTTTTAAAATATTTCCTTTTCAAAATATTATACACTGTATATTATGTATAAGTTTTTTCATTTTTATTTTGAATTTTTGAAAAATTATACTAAAAGGGCACAAATAATCAGATTACTTTTGTCAAAGATTTTCTAAGAATCTTTTAGGTCAAGACCTATATTGAAATTTTAAGTTCTAGCATTACCCTAACATCCCTAGTATCCTAACATCTGAAATTTGAAATAAGTCCCCATATACGCTTCCAACGTTAAAATGTCTACATATTTACGAAGACACACACACCCAGAGAGAGAGAGAGAGAGAGACCCACTTATTTTTAAAATTTCGACCAACTTAAATTTGTATCTTTCTAAAATAGGACACTAGACAAATTAAATAAACTGAACTTGAACATATAGCAAATTGATCAACAAAATATTCAAATCTCATTTTTGGTTTGAAATAATATGACACCAGCAATACTGTTGAAAAACTGAATACGTTAAATTCCGCTACGAAGTTTCTTTGAAGTTTACTCCGATAATGTTTCATTTGATGTATACTTTTTGAATCGTACTATAAATCTATAATAGATTATAGAACATCGTATGTTCATTCACAATCATGGTTGGTGCACAAAAGTGGTAAATAATAAATTTTATATGAGTAATACCGTCATTTTATATTATATAGGTCATACTCTCATACGATACTCGTTTTGTATACTCGTGACTCGCGGTGGCGTGTACTCATTGTACTCACTCATCATAGTAAACATTGGATTTATAATACTTATACTACACTAATACTATGCTCATGTATTCTTACGTATATACTCATAAGAATATACTATGAATCATCATTACATAATACAGAAATAAATAAACGGTATGTTATAAGGTACGGGAGGGTAATATGGACAGCCAGTTAGTAATTGAAAACGTTTTAACTGCAAAATTATAAGGAACCAATTATAGATGACACTGTCAGTAGTAGTAGAAGGTAGTAAGTAATGTCACTCTACTAAATCGGATCCCCCATTGTTATCTGTGGGATACTCAAAAAGAGAATACATTTTTCACTTGCGAGGTTATGTAACTATTCGGGAAAGTATACAGGGTGTAAAAAAATTAACTCTCGTTCTTTTGAGGGGTGACCCATTGCACCTTGTAGTCCACAGGAATTTTTTTGGAATTAACAGTTTGAGAAAATCGCAAATTAACTGGCTACATGATGTGTCAAAATTTTTCTAAGTACGGCCCTGTCTAAATTGTGCATAAATACCTTCTTAATATCAAAGGCAGAAAATAATTTTATTGACTAAAATTCAATAAAATTTTGTAAACATGTTAAGGTCGTAAACGTGTTTTCCAGATATTTTTTTAAAAACAAAAAATTTATCTTTAAAAGAAAACTAAGAGCTCCTTTTTTGACCCATATTTTGTATCATATTTTTTTTTCTGTTAAAAAACAGTTTTGATTCAAATTTATTGGCAAATATTAATTTCATGGGTGAGATCAACCCACTGTTTTCGTAGCGAGATTTATGTACTTTACACCCTATATATTTTTTTATTTTGAAATGTAGAATAATTTATTTTATATTTAAAATTCAGGCAACAATCTCTGAATTTATAAATGTTAGGTAGGAATACATCCTTAAAATAGCTGTTCCTCTGACTGTACGAGCGAATATTGAAAATTAGACGTTAAACTAAAATTAAGGTTTACGCGGCCCGTACAAAGCTTTTAACCCTTTTAAACAAATCATATGGAAAATATTTTGGTCTCAAAATGCCGGACTTTTTGCTGCCAGTGATAAGTACAATAGATAAGGTTACAAAAAAAGAAAAAGAAAAAAGATCAAAGATCCTAACATCAAAAAAGTGAACCCTAGGAATTTACAAAATATAAATTAGACTAAACTATATTGATAAAACTGAAGATTATTTAGAATTATATCGTATGTCGGAAATCTGTACAGATGGCGACACCTGTACCAGTGAATATATACATCTGACAGCATTTTGAGCAGCCATATTGCAGAACGAGTTAACTCGTCTTAATAATTTAAAGCAGGGGTCGGCAACCTGCGGCCCGCGAGCCGCATGCGGCCCTTTGCAAGCTTTCATGCGGCCCGCCAAGCAATATAACTTTTCGAACAATTTGCTCTGCCTATGCAGAGTTGAGCATACTTTATACCTTTTTGTTCTCCGATGTTTTATAAGGTGTAAATAAAACTGTTACTAAAAATATTTCCTCATATTGTTTTTAATAATATTTATATTAACTTGTGTTAAAAAAAAGAAAATACCCTTGTCGCAGTATCCTGCATAATATAGCGAATTTCAGATTAGAAAAATTAGTTTTTTTCGGAAACTACTTGACATAGAATTATTTTTCAAAAATCCTTTTTATGTGATTATTTTTTCGTCTTTCCAACGGTGTAAGAAAATATGGCAAAAACTTGAGAAAATTTGGGCAAAAAACTCGCTTTTTCCACAAAAATTTTATAGGCAAAAATGCCTAAAAATCCATTCCGGGCATCGGACGTGTCTGACTTTTTGGACTTCCAATATTTTTACCAAATTTCGCAAAAGCAAGATTTTTCGTTCGAAAATTATATAAATCTTAGTGAATGTCATTTTTGGTTTTTAAAGACTTCAAAATAAATTATTTCTACGATAGTTCCGTGCTCAAGTAGCATCAAGACAGTGACTCTAATAGCGGAATTTTGGATTCGAAAATTCGTTTAAAAAAATCTACTTAAGCCACGTACTACTTTGTTAGTAAAATAACAAACTGGAATTTTTATTCAAAATTTAAATTTTGTTAACAAATTTAAAATCACACAACGACAAAATCATCTTTGCTATACCTATATTTGTACATTCGTTCCAAACTTCTTTCAAACAAATAACTTGATACCAGCCTTAGTGTCGTGGATGTACAACGAGTGGTCTTGTGAGAGAGGTGAATGATACAGATATCTATAAACACCTAACCGGTTTACTTTTATTGTGTATCGTCTTATGACTGGCTGTTCGCTGAAAAAGCACGATATTTACGTTCTCTGAAACGCACGCGCTGTACGAGTAGACACCATTATTTTTACTTCCCTCTTTTATTTGTATTCAGATAGTTATAATGCTTCAAATCTTAAGGTATATTACCCAACGGTACCTTAGAGAAAATAAAAGATGTAACGAAATATAACGATATCTTGATATATAGAAAACTATCTATTTTCTTTCAATATGAAATGATTTGAAAAACACTTCAGTGTGACCTTATTCCGGTACAGTTGAATAATTTAACATCGTCTCTCTATTTATCTTAATATATACATATAATTTGATAATAATTTCAGTGGTAGTTAAGTTGGAATTTTTCTAATCGAAATTACGTAATTCGTAGAGGAAATATAAATGTAAACTTTTCGTGTAGGTATCTAGGAAGACATATATCTATAATTTCCAGTAATTTTAACTTTTGGAAAATATTAAAAAATAAATTGATAAATACAAGTGCAAGCTGTATATTTGTGCAAACAATTTTCCGTACGATAAGTAGTTTCTAAAAACAAGGATTTGATGTAACAGTATGTAAAGTTAAAAAATTTTAATAATTTTGGAAAATATGTAAGGACAAAAGTTATTCCTTACGTTATGGAAAATATTTTTTGTCAGTTACGTAGTTATAAGGAAATTAGCAATTAAATTGTTTATAACAATTGATCACGCTGGAATCTTTCATTCCTGATAATTTTGACTCAATCTACACCACACTTTCAGTGTTTATAATTTAGTTTAGATATTTTTTGAGCGATCAGATTTAGGTGATAGCAATTTTTAAGCGTCTCTTCCCCCAAAAATGTTTTTAAAAAATTTGGGTGCAGTTTTAATTACATTTAAAAGTCTCTCTAAAACCTCTTTCTGGAAGTCTCTTTAGAAGCCTTTTCTTTTGATAGGAAAATATTTAATCTAAGACCTTGTTCAAAAATTTTGAGGTTATACAATAACATATTTTAAGGCTTCTGAAATATTCTTTTCACCTCAATTTATTCTGCTCTCTGATCTCTGTTTCATCGCGAAAACTCCACTTTTATAGGTATTTTATATCGTTTTTGAATTCTCACCAGCATTAAATACGGATCTGCTAAAAAACGTAAATTGCTATCACAATGTAACATTAGCTCTTTTCTCAATTTTTTTGTTGTTTTTATTTTTTTTTTTTGGAGACAAATTAACTCATGTGTATCAAGTCCCATAAGAGTATTGTAGTTTTTTCACTTTTACCATGGAAAAAAAATTAGGACAGATTTTTACAGCGAAAAAAATGATACAAAACATTTCATTGGTCATTTCACTATAGGTAAACACAATAAAAATGAAACAAAATTAGTTTTGGTAAATTTAACTAATTTCAGAACCAGAGTAACAATGTATTACTCAAATTTCTTGCTTAAAAGCAATTTAACTCGAGGAACTGTCAACCCAAAAACGCGACAGCGAAACTAGTCAAGTTAAATTGCTAGACAACAATTTTTCGTTATATATAAACACAAATTTATTCGAAAAAATACAGACCTCTCATGTAAAATAATAAGTGAAAATTTGATCAGTTGCTTTGGAAAGGGCATTTTAAAAAAAACATGCTGACATGTAATATTTATTTTACAAAAAAATAAAAAATAAAAAAATAAGATTGTAGAGGAAAGTTGGTTACCGAATTAAAAGAACAAAGAAAAACAAAAAAACAAAACAAATAGTTTCTGTAAACTTTCTGTAAACATTTCAAAACAGAATTTTAGAAAAATTGCGGTATTTTCTCAATTTATTATTCATACAATTTTACTGAATAGAAATATTAGAACCGCAACAGAACGTATATGAACAATAAAGCAAGGTAAAATTTTTTTTTGCTGCAGAATAAAATATGTATACCCTTACATTTTTCCGTTTTCAAAAATCTGATATAAAATTTATTTCTGTTGAGTAACTTACCTAATGCCAATGTTATGATTATTCATTTGTATAACAAAACATACATTATTTTCCGTGAAACTTTTTGAAAAAATTTAATTTTAATCAAATAGGACTGGGACGACACTGTAATAATATTTTCATAACTCAATAAAAATATAAATTCTTTCTTTTACAAAAAAAAAAAAAAAAAATTTAACGTGATTTGACCCGCAGAATTTCGATCAACCAGTTTTACTTATAAAGCGCAACGTAAAATTTTAAAATTTGGTAACATTATTGAAGCTAGATGCTCCACATTGAAAGCTTTAATTATTCATTTAAATTAGTACTAAAATCGATATTATTTAACCAATGTCCCAACTCTACTTTGAAAAATATGCACAAAACGTGTATAAGCATTTTAAAGAAAAACGAAATGTCTTATTTTGATCTTTCAAGCATTTTACGTATTTTCCTTTCCAATTCTGTAAACAGGTAAATTATTTATTTTGCTTTAGGAAAAAATTTAAATGAGAAAAATTATTGGTTTCCATGTTATTAAATTCGTTTTTGGTATTATTTGTTGTATAGGAACAAAGTAAATTTAGATAAAACAGTAACAGTAAAAGCATGTAAATATTTTAAATTTTCATACAAAAAAGATAATGTTACACAAAATAAAATAAACTGAGAGTTTATACTTGTTTTATTCCTAAAATATTCATCCGGTCGAAAAAGAGTTAAGTTAAAAAACATAAGTACCGTAGGATGATATCTACGAAAAGCATTATAAGGCTATGTCTTTTAAAAATTAATTTCTGATTTCGTTCGAAAGATATCGTGCGGATATATATATATATATATATATATATATATATATATATATATATATATATATATATATATATTTAGTGAATATAATTTTCGGTTTCTAGGGACCTCAAAACAAATTTCTGCCATAGTCCCGGGCTCAAGTCCTCAAGTCGTGTCATGACAGCTAAATTCCATAGCTGAATTAACGTTAAATTTATTACATTAATAATAACAAATCTAACACTTCTTTTTCCAACAAAAATATGTATTTTATTGACCGAAAATGATTACCCAAGTGATGGTGGGGGCGCTGAGAAGAAAAAGTTCAAGAGTTTATTCGATAGAGAGGTAGTGTCAGTTGTGAGACCGTTATTATATTCTATACGTAAAAGTTACGAGATGGTAGAGCCGCATTTCTGAATAGGCAAGCTAGATGATTACCTTGGACACTTCACAGAACGTCCCTCAATTTAATTCTTGAAATTATCAGTTTATATAATGTGTCTCCCAACAAGTCGTCAAATCTTGTTTTGATGCTTATTACAAATTTTTACTATTTGAGATGACACACAGATTACTTCGATTTTATAGCAATTGCATTTCAGACGAAAGAATAAATTTGGCAAAAATTATAGGAAATATTCCCTAACCATAAAAACAAAAGGGTAGTTTGGTTTTTGAGAAAAAAACTCGGTATTAAAATTAACTACTTGACGGCAAACATTGAAATTAAGCGTAATCCGTTGCCAGTTTGCTTTATTCATATATAAACAATAGGTTCTGGGAGTTTGAACGGGTTTAGAAGCTTAAATTCGAAAATATGTTTGATTAACTCATGAAAAAAATTTATTTTTTAAAAAAATCATATTCTTTTCAAAATATTTCAAAAACTAACAAATTTGTGAAAAAAATTATAGAATGAAAATTGTAGATTTTTTCTTGCTGGAAAATTTACTTCTATTTTCATTTTTGTGCGTCAAAATTTAACTGAGTTATGATCGTTTGAAGCTCAAAACAGAACACGAAGACTACCCTTTTTAAGCCCTTTAAACTTACAAATCTAAAAATTGAAGGACTCAAAAAAATCGACACTCAGACGGATAGACTACTTACAGCCACAGAATTTGAATTGTCAAAGAATTTTTTTTACACAATTTTTTCACCTCTCAGAACTGATTAACAAGTTTGCATTACATTGGTGGACTTGAAAGCAAAAGAAACTGTCTATAGGGGCCCCAACCTGTAAAAATCCAGCTCGACGAGATTCGGGCCCGAAAATTAATTAAACCAAACCTGTCACACATTGCATTAATAATCAAAATAGGAGATTTAATAAAATTTCATTCATATTTCATTAAAATGTATTTAAATATTTCTACTTCTTGTTCCTTACATATACAGGGTGGGCCATTTTAATCTATGCATCTAAATATCTCGCCAGAGGTACCACCTATCTAAAATGACTTTTACAAAAGTTGTTAGGTACGAAGGGCGACATTAAATGGTGACCTTAAATTTGACCTTGACCTTCATTTTCAAGGTCATTTTGAGGTCAAGTCGTATTTTTCAAATGGAATGACCTATTTTTTATTTCGGATTCGGAAAGAGCGTGAAATTTCACGTCGAAAATGCTATAAACGAATTTTTTTATTATTGACCTTAAGAGGTGTAAAGGCCACCAAAGAACAATAAAAAATTAGATTTTAAAGGAAAAACCTTACTTTAAAGTGTCGACATCTTTTGGAGACGTAAAATAGGAGCTTCTGTTCGTTTTTAATGACCTTTGAAAGTCATTCTAAGGTCAAAATCCAGAAAAAAATGACACTAAATAGTTATGAAAAATTAATTTTTCATAACTACCTAATAAATTTCATAACTAAAAAATAAAAAATTAAAGGTCAATAAAAAAAATTTGTTTATAGCACTTTCGACGTGAAATTTCACGCTCTTTCAGAATCCGAAATAAAAAGTCGGCCTTTCCATTTAAAAAATAGGACTTGACCTCAAAATGACCTTGAGAATGAAGGTCAAGGTCAAATTTAAGGCCACCATTTAATGTCCCCCTTCATACCTAACAACTTTTGTAAAAGTCATTTTTTGATAGGTGGCACCTCTGGCGAGATATTTGGATGCATGTAGATTAAAATGGCCCAGCCTCTGTATGTAAGGAACAGGAAGTAGAAATGTTTAAATACATTTTAATGAAATATGAATATGATTTTATTAAATATCTTATTTTAATTATTCATATTTTATGGTGCTTCATACTTATACAATGTTTGACAGGTTTGGTTTAATTAATTTTCGGGCCCGAATTTCGCCAAATTCAGAATCCGGAATAAAAAAATAGGTCATTCCATTTGAAAAAATGACCTTGAGAATGAAGGTCAAGGTCAAATTTAAGGTCACCACTTAATGTCCCCCTTCGTACCCCCGTCGAACTTTTGTAAAGGCATAGATTAAAATGGCCCACCCTGTATATATTACATATAAAGGGGTTCTTGCTACATACACAGTTATGTATACACCGTTTCAAATAAAATTGGTCATGAGTCATCGTTAAAAAGTTAAATACTTCTTATATTTGAAACAAATCATTCTTCTATTCTTTTCTAAAAACAAACTGCAAATTTAAAACTTACGTGAGTGCAATAATGAAAGAGATAAAAACAAAAAAAAAAAACGGAAATTATTTAAATTCCTAAGTGATGAATCATGGTTAAATTTAAATGAAATGGACCATATGTAGATATGTATGTTGGAATCTCATTGTGCCGGAGGAAGTATTGTTTTGTTCTCTTATAGCTAGCTGGCTATTACCTACTACAATAACATGAAAAATTCATTGTGCGTAACAAACAAATGCTTGCTGTGTAATATAATTTTTCCAATATCGATCCGAGAACAAAACAACGGCCCAATTGTTTGCGTGTCAGTCAGTGTATGTCTCATTTTACGAGAGAATATCGTATAATAAATAAACTGTACGTAAAATTGTATTATGCGTATGTAAAAAAATATTACGCCTTTTAAAAACATGCCAAATAAGTAAAAAGAAAAATTGTTCTATTTTGATAATTTTTTTTTTTTATAATTAAATAATAACACAAAAGAGTTATGAAATAATAATTTACTGTTGAGAGGTTTACTTTGTGAAATTTCATTTTAAATATTAAAAATATTTAAAGTTTTAATTACTTTGTCAATTTCACTAGAATTGAGTAGAATTTACTAAACGCGTTTTCAATCTCGCGATCATCATCAGAGTAATTGAAGAAATGTATGTGGGAGTGTAATAAATACTCTTAAAAATGAATTTGGGAAAAACCCGTCATTATACTATTTCATATGAAATAGGCTGTACCATAACGTACCTGATAAACCAGTTTTGAATAATAGAGATAATTATTTTTATCTGTGTAAGGTAAAAATTTTTAACCAATATGTTTAAGAATAAAGGAGGGGTGTCCAAAATGTTAAAGTTGTTTAAATAATTTACTGTTGAGAGGTTTACTTTGTGAAATTTCATTTTAAATATTAAAAATATTTAAAGTTTTTAAATAATTTACTGTTGAGAGGTTTACTTTGTGAAATTTCATTTTAAATATTAAAAATATTTAAAGTTAACAACTTTAACATTTTGGACACCCCTCCTTTATTCTTAAACATATTGGTTAAAAATTTTTACCTTACACAGATAAAAATAATTATCTCTATTATTCAAAACTGGTTTATCAGGTACGTTATGGTACAGCCTATTTCATATGAAATAGTATAATGACGGGTTTTTCCCAAATTCATTTTTAAGAGTATTTATTACACTCCCACATACATTTCTTCAATTACTCTGATGATGATCGCGAGATTGAAAACGCGTTTAGTAAATTCTACTCAATTCTAGTGAAATTGACAAAGTAATTAAAACTTTAAATATTTTTAATATTTAGTTATGAAATAATAAAAGTATAACTAGGTGAATGCAGTAGCTTGCAATCTTTTTAGTAGATATTAATCTTTCTTATACAAAAATGAAATTTTTTCGTAAAGTAAAAGTATAATAATTAAATGGAGTGGTTACCCTAACCCACCAAAACCTTAAAAGTTGCAACTCAGGAGAGAAAAGGAACATTTTTTTGCACTTTTTGGACTTCCATTGTAATAATTTTTTTGGTTTCCTGGTTTGGTCACATTTTCTGTTAAAACGTTTTAGACATTTCGACATAAAATCGATCGGTAAAAAAATGGAAAAGTGGTGCCCGAAATAACGTAATTGAGTCGCTCTGCGCGAGCTTTGCAAGCTTCACTCATTCTGCGCTAATCAACCAAAATGTTATATGAAATTATATTTTTTATAGCGAATATAGTGAATATAATTTCTTAATATTTGTTGATTCCAAAAACAAATCCAGAAAAAAACTTATGATCAAAAACATATACAGCTAAACCTTTTTCTATGTGATGGATAGGGACCGCTTAAAGATAAATTGCACAAAAAAAATTTACAAAAACTTTATAAATAGCTATGATAAGTTGCGCTCCAGATTGTAAAAAAAATAATCTTTTTTTAGTGGTGGATCGGGTTCGCATAAATTAGAGCTCCACCCATATCATCCAAATAATGGTTTGGAAAAATCTGAAAAATTCATGAATATTAGAGAGGGAGGTGTCGAATAGGTAAACCTTGTCAGGATTGAAAATTTTTAGCATAATCAACTGTTATAAATAATTTAATTATATTTATCTGTGTATTCATTATGAGTGTTAAATCCATGTTTAAAAAGAGTTTATTATATGGGACATTATTTATGCAAGTACAACTCACACTTGACCGATTTTTTGTAATTATAGTCTTTATTGTAAATTTTTATTCTAAAGGTATATTGTTTCTCGCATTTTCACACGAGATAATAATCATTAAAAAGTAGGTATATAACACATTCAAGAATTCAGTGGTAGGGGAAAAAGAAATGTTACAGAAAACCTTTCACCAGTAAAAACATATTTTCACAACCTTACCCTAATCAAATTACCATATGAAGTTGTCCTAACAATTTTATTATTTCATATTTTATAAAGGAAGGAGGTAACAACCGTTAAATTATACCGGTTGTTTTAACGATATATCATAATCGGGGTTAACGTATTTCGCATATGAGATTTTTGTTCGAAAAAATTAAATAAAAAATTAAAAACTGTAGGATTATACTTTTGAGCTTACAAAAGTACGCACACAGTATCGAACGCGACTTGTTAAGCGTAGCTGCAAATCAAGGTTCTACACCACAACTATTTATCGAAAAAGGATCGTAAAATTACCGTATTCAACCCTAGAATCATACGTACACGTGAAAATAACGAACGAACTTCTCTACCTGTTCCAATACTACAACTTGTCGGTACCTGCTTGCTGTGAGATTTATGTTATCTAATTTATTTGTTATTATAACACACCACACGTATTTATTTTGTTTATAGTCATTGTCGTTTTGTTTGTATTGAAATAGTGTCCGTCAAAAGGACGTCGATGTTGATGTATGATTACGCGATGTTTGTTTCAAAGATTTTGTACTTCATATATAAAAGTTTCCTTAATTTTTCTAAAATTTATTAAAGATATGCATGTTATAATTAATTTATTCAATGATTATGATAATATGAAAAATGATTACAGCTGTTTAACTTATAGAGACGACATAATACTGAAGTTGTAATATATTGAATCGAAAACTAAAGAATGCGTTTCAAGTGACTTAATAAAAGATTAACAATTTATTTTGTGGAAAATATTTTCATTTTTATTATTTTTTGAGATCTTATTCGAAAAATTACTAACAAATTTTAGAAAATTTACAAATGTGCCTAATGGGGAAATAACTACATATCTATAGGAATATTTATGACTGAGAAATTTCACATTCTGTAAAGTCACACATGTCCACTGACTCATAATAGTTCATAAATTAATTATTTGAAACACATGTTTTATGATACAATTGATGTATTCATCTATTTTTTAATTTTTATAATAAAAATATGCTTTGATAAAAAGATTAAAAAAATTAATAAATATTTACATTAAGAAATTTTTCCAAATCCAATTTTTTTAAATATTTTGTTCACTTTTGTAGTAGTGTTATGCAAAAAAAAATGTTTTTTGCAAATAAACTCGAAAACTCTCCATAAAAAGTCCATCCGTCAAAACGACGTCGATGTATGATTAACGTTTCTCGTAGACCAACGTATGATTCTAGGGTTAAAAAGGAAAATTATTGTATCTTTTAAACTATTACTATTTTTACTATAAAATTACAATCTTGACAGTTTATTTCAGCTTTTACTGTTGATTTAAATAAAACGGATTCACAGATGTCACTGTGTATGTAGACACAAGGAAAGATTTGAGCTGTTTGTTATACTAATTCTTACTGTTAAGAACAGTTTATTTTTCTTTCGGAGTTTCGCGTCCCGGAAGCCCTCAATAATTTTACACAATAATTTACACAGTTGAAATCACTCTCTAGTATACCTACATTTTTTTCGTAAACACTCGGTATACATAAGTTAAATATAAAATAAATACAGAAATATATAAGCGATATAATGAACACATCGTTAATGCCACAAAATAAATGCCTTACATATTCCATTCATTCTTTCATTAACTGATCTTGTATATAGTTCAACCAACAATACAGATGGGGTACGTATGACTTGATTAAAAAAACCACATATAATCCCCCAAAATTAAAATGGTACCCACAAACATACACTACAATAGCTATACGTTTCATAATATTCATACTCGTAGACCGGCCATTTGCACTGTGGAAAACTTTTCTGTTTCAATATTATTTTCCATTATTTTAAATGTCAGTAATTTAGAATGGTCAGAAACATTTAATACCGTCGATAGGTATTATAAAATTATACCAGGTGTTTCATTAATTTTGAGAATCACGTTGTAACGTTGTTTCGACTGCATCGCAACAATTACATTTATCTAAAGTACAGGTAAACCTTCTTTTATGCGGTGGATAGGGGCCGCATAAAAAAAAATCGAAAAAAAAAATTTATTCAAAAATATCATAGCTATAAAAAGTCTAGTTCGGTCCAGAATGCAAAAAAAACTTTTTATTTCATTTTTATAATATTATAAAAATTATGAAAAATACATCTCTAAAAAAAAACTAAATGATGCAATAACTTATATTCTTATGCAATGTACTGACTAAATGCTTAAAAAACCATTAAAATGTATTTTTATCAAAGAAAGTTATTATAGTTAACGTTTAAGTTTCTTACTTTCTCTTAATTTTGAGTCACATTATGCATTTTAATGACCATTTTTTTAAGAACCGCATAAAAAAAATCGGATAAAAAGATCGCACAAAAAAGGACCGCATAAAAAAAAATTTAGCTGTAGTAGGTATTGTATATACCTATTAACATGTGAGTATATTAAAAACTGATTCTGTTTAACAACGAAAATTATTGCTGTAAACGAATGAAAATGAGTGTAAAGCTATTTTCACTATGGTAGAGATTCTATTTCGCTACAACGTGTAATAAAAACAGTAATGTTGTAACGAAATCTGTAAGAGTTTTTCCATTATTTGCAATTGTGATAAAAAAACAATTTATTGAGTTATTTGCATATTTTACAAATACGACTTTCTTACTGATCTACAACCTATCAAGTTATAAATATCATTATTCAGTAAGCAGACCCGACGAGAAGAAAAGCAGCCAGGGTTGTAGCTAAGATGCATACATTCAAGGATTAAAGAAGTTGAGTTTTCTTTTGACTCGTTCAAGGCAGACGTAATTACTGCTGGGAATAATAACACCTATCTCAAAGTGAATAGTTAATGAAGAAAAGCAAACATATAACGCACCTGTATATATTTTCATAGTATATTTTTCGAATTTTCAAATGAATAAATCAAATGGCTTACGTTCTTGTTACAATCTCTTTCACTTTAAAACGTTAATGCAATTTAGTGCTAGTCTGCGCAGAGGCGGATTTAGCTCCCAAATTAGAAATGGCACAAATTTTCTTAATGGCTTTAAATTGTGTTGAAATTTTTTGGTAGAAAGGCTACAATTGAAATTCGTTTACAAATTTATCATTCTATCATTTTATTTAATGTTTTCTAACGGGCCAACCATTAATTACGTGAGCTGTTTTTTATTCAATTTAGACCCCCCCTCCGCTTAGGTGAAATTTAATGAGGTTATGTATACCCCCTCCCCTTATGTGAGATTTAGACTAATTTTTGTTTTTTTTTTACTCTTAAAATAAAAAATGATTTTAGTAGGTAATAGCCATGTGATTTTTTTAAGAGGGCAAAATGAACACTCAAAGTAATTTTCTTTTGTTCTTTCATTATTTATTTATTTATTCCTTTTTCATACATTTAATGTATATATGGAATACGTCAAAAAAGGAAGGAATGCAGCTATGGGCCATGCCTGACTTTAATTAGATACTATCCCGGTATTTACTTTAGCAATTATGGAAAACCATAATTATAGGATAGTATGAACGTAGTGAGTGGGCTCATTTGCGTGAGTGGGCAATCGACAATCCCGCACGAGTTGCACATACTATTTTTTATTACGAATTTCACATACTTATTTCTATTATTATTACTATTTTTGACATTTTTATTACTTTTAAAATAATATTTTTGAGTGTTCGTCTTTTTCTTTCTGAATTAAGTATTGTTTAAATTGCTTTGTTGGTGGTTTCTATAGAAATAATTATGAAATATTTATTAAATGAAAAATCAAGAGGCGGCTTTGGGTGTTTTGATCAAATTTTGCGTGCGGAAAGTTTACTTTCGAAAAGTGCTTTCTTTTGTCTTTTAAATACTTTTTGTCCATACTAATTATCTGTAAAATAGTTTATAATTTTTGAGAGTTGACGTGAGGCTGTCGATTATGCCCCCCCCCCCCCCAGTTCGAATGAGATTTAACGAGATTTTATCGGACCTCTCCCCCATTTTTTAGCTCACGTAATTAATGGGTGTCCCCTAAGCATTCTAATAAAAAACCAGATAACGATAAAATTGTTTTTTCTTGAACTTTATGGCAATGACTTAAATAACGATAATTGGTTGAGTTAAAATAATTTGGCTACAAATTCTTCATTTTTACTATTAAAATCCCGAAATTATTTTTAAAAATTTTCCTTTATTTTCTGGTGGTCTTAATGGCCTGTAAAAGTCTAAACATAAAATACTGTAAAATGTACTTTTTTTACAAGCATTAAATTAAATTACGGTGATATTTTCAAATATCTCTGTATAAAAATACCAAACATTAACAGCATATTTTTTTATCTTGAATTGTGAAATGGCAACTCTCCCCATTTTAATGCCAAAATAAACTTGATAACTTGTTAATTATTCCTGGTACCTACTTCATTCATAACTTGGTCTCCATTCTATTAACTATATACTTCAAACAAAATAATTTCTTGTAAGCGTTCAGACTTGAAGCCATTATTGTAGATTATTTTATTAAGATTATATAATGACAGTATATAACCGTTACTATACTATTTTATTCACAAAAGAGCTAGAGTTATTTGTTGTTCAAAGAAATAATGATATTAGTTAATAAGGGAAAACTTCAGTTGGAAAGTTGTTTAATATGGGTAACAGATTTACTTTATGTTATGAAAATAGTTTTCTTATGTGTTTCGCCCCATCAATTGTTGATTTTATAAACTGATAACACATTGAGAAAAATTTTCTCAATAGAAATTATTAACGAAATAGTCTATTGTCATCCATCGAACATAATGAAATTTAAAAAAAAAAAATTAATTTTGTATAGACGGCTGTAGAATCCGGTCCTCAATATAGTTATTTCGTAGCGCATGTGCAAAACAAGTAACAACTTAAACAATTTAAATTTTATTAGAATCATCATTTTTATTGATGACTTGTCCAGTCAAGTCCTACGTTATGTAAATAACCTGTTATACATATTATGGTGTACCTATCGTTTTATTAAATTAAAACAATTATGACGGACAAATAAATAGAAAACAACGTCTCTTTTAATTATAATTTTCTAATTGTAAGTAGATATCTAAAAAATAGATGGATTATATAAAATACACATGCCTTTGTTATAAACATAAAATCTAATGAATGTATATGACAGGTAATATTCTGGTTTGACTTTGTAAACATATATCTGAAAAATATATGAATAAAACAAATTTACTATGACCACGTTTCATTAGAGATTCAAATTTATTTATATAAACTAATTAAAAAAGTTATTGTTTTTGAAAAACTTGTAATAATACCAGTGACGTAACTAGGGCATCCAACCTCAAAATCTCGAGATCCCGTTTGATTTTCATAGTGTCCCGGGATCGAGATTGAATTAGTGATACAGTGTTCCTTCTCAATAGTTCCGCAAAATGAAACGAGGGGAATAGCTTTTCCAGGAATTGTTGTTCTCCCACCGAATTCCAATTGCTCTCTAGCAAGGTAATAGATTTATTTATATCTAAATTCAGAAATTGTAGTTCAATAATTTATGATTGTTTCAAAATTGAAAATTTTTCCAGGAGCGTCAAAACAAGTACAGAGGTCTAAAAATAATAATGTAACTTAAAAATTTAAATTAATATTTATATAACCATGTAATGAAACTCTAGTGGTTTACGTCTAACATATGTATAGATATGCTGATATGCATAATTGTACTATATGAGTATAATGTACCTGTGTACGGTATTGGACTTACAGTTAGGTATAATTACTTAATGGTATATCATTTTCATTATAATCATCTATTTATGTACGCAGTTAACAAGTTTATTTTATTTCTTTTTTATTTATTTTTAAAAATCTAATTATTAATTAAAAAGTATTGACTATTGTGTAACCTTTTTGTTTTACTAATCAAATATGTATCACCTCATAAAATTTTGCAAGAATACGCTCGCATCTCTAAATGTATTTTTCTAATTTAATTTTTATACCTGAATACATAACACCGATATATGTCACATAATAATTTATGTCTATCTGTTTACATAATGAGGGCACTAATTGATACCTATCAGTGAAACAGTGGAACAGTATAAACAATGCTGATCAGTTAGTCGAATAATGATGTTATAAACTTAAATTGTCTTACTATATTTATTCAATTTAGGTAATTTTTCTTTCATTTAATATAAACAAAACATTTTTAGCTCTTATGAAATAAATATTATAACAGGTGATAGAGTGGTGGTAACGCTCGAGTCTCAAACTGGGGAAGCAGAACTATTGAGAGCGGAAATATTCAGAATGCCCACTGTATTGTGAAACATTTTTAAAGCACAATTTCTAAGAAAAAGTCAATTTTAAGAATAAGACAGAATTGTAATTTTAATTTTACACAGAAATTGTATTGACTTAATTTCAGTTGACGAGAATCGGTGGCCTAGTTGGAAGGAAGTTTGATTGTTGCACGAATATAATAGCTCCCATGAATAATATGAGTAGCACAGGGACGTAGTTACCCTAAGTGCCGCCCGAAGGCACTATGAAAAATACCGCCCCTGCTTTTTAACTTTAAAAATATTTCTTAATAACTTTGTCACTTTCTCACTTTTTCCCCTTTTCCTAATCAAAAAATAAGTAACGAGCAAAAAAAAAGTCCGCCTTATGGCAAATACGCCCCTGGAGTAGCATGCTAATTTCTGAAAAAAATATTACTAGAAATTAAAAGACGATTACTAAAAGATACCTTTAGAAAATTTTGAGATTTAAGAAAAAATAAAAACAAAAGTACATTAAGAGGAAAGTTAATAGATAGTATTAACTGAAATAATACTAAATAATAATACAAAGAAGGAAAGTTTTGAAAATACTAAAAGATTACCTCATTTATATATGATAAAGACTAAAATAATTTTGAAAAATTTAATTTTTATAAAAATTTATTAAAAATTATGAAAATCAAGTCGAAGACGAAAAGGAAGTGAGAGAATGTGAGTTCATTAAAGAAGATTGTACGTTTGGATTTAACGTATCTAATGCTAAATTTTAATTAAGTACAATTTTTAAATGGAATGTTATTCGTTTTTATATTCATTTTGAGCAATGAGTTTGTTACTTTTTTATAATTTTTTTGTTTTCAAAACGAAATAAAATAATGTTTTATTTTTAAAATAATTTTTTTTTTTACCTCACTTTTTTAGACATTTATTGAAATTAGACTTTTATATTAACTAAATGGGTACAAATCTACCAAAAATAATGGTCAGGAATTTTTTCTTGCTCGCCACTTATATTTTAGAGGAAATTTTTGAAAAATAAATCAATTAAGTCTTGGCGTGCCCCCCGTCAAACATAATTTCTATCTTAAAGGCATCGCGAAAAAGTCTGGGAGCCCCTATTCTATACAGTTTGGTAGCATCTTAGCTATCACGCTATCTTAGCTATGCTGATAGCATTAGCTATCAGTCGATAGATATTGGAGCCCGTTAATTTGTGACAGTCTACACTCTAACAATCACAGTAAGCAGTCGCTTAATAATTCGCTTAACTGGCCCTACCATTTCTAATGATAGGCAAACGTTTTCCCTCTATTTTTTATAGTACAAAAGAAGTGACCCTTTTCTTCAATTTCTCCCCCATGTAGGTACTAACTGACGTGGATACTGAAAATACTCCGAAAACCGAAAACAAATTCTAGAGAACTGTAAATGTAAATATTTAACAAGGAGTTATTGATACACTAAATGATGAAATCAATTACTAATTTCAACTTTAATAACCGTAAAGAAGGAACAACCGAAGGCAAAACAGAATAATTCTACTAAAAAACTAATTTATGATGTTTTCGAAGCTGTAAATGTATTTTTTCTACTCCTACTATTAAAAGTAACATTTTGTGTACGGTTAACTATATGTAAAAATTAACAATTGCCCACACTGTACGGGAATACAGTGGGAAATTATTTCGCACGCCTTAATATAATAAAAAAGTAGGCTGTTCCGTTAGTTTAATATATAATATATAGAAATAATACTAAAAATATACATATGTATGTTGATTATTTATTATTGTTTCCATAGTTTCAAAGTATGCTTTGGCAAAAATTTGAACATCTTCCCCCTGGCATTATAAATCTAAAAAAAATTTTACTAATTTAAATTTTATTTTAATTATTTTACGAAAAAAAATTTTACGAAAACAATGTGCTCGTAGAAAAAGTATAGTGTAAAATACGTGGGAAAAGCTTATTTCTCACTCATACGAATCTCACTCATATTCGTGAGAAATAAGCCCCTTTTCCCACTTATGGTACAATATACTATTCTCTATCTATTTCGCTTTTTGTCGTATTTTTCGATCAATCTAAGCAGCTGGAACAAGTTTCTAGGAAAAGTTTTTTTTATTTCAATATACCTTACTTGTATGAATAATGTATGTATACTCGATACAAGAAACACGAAACAATAGACACAAAGTTTCACAAAGTGTCACCTAATACACTTATATACTTATAATGTTTCGTTCAGACCTGAATATTTCATCAAACGATAATGAGGACAGCGAATCGAATTTCGAACAAAACACAAAACCGACATTAATTCACAAGGCCCGTTTCACACTTTATAATGCCGATTTCGATAGACTCTCGTCTCCTTCATATTGCTGCTCAAGTGTTAAGAGGAGCTTCGCTAAAAAGAAAAAAGAAATCGATTTTTTTCTTAATGGTGTTAAAAGTATTCCCTTAAAATTTTATTTAAAAAAAATAAAAATAAAAAAGTTATGGGCATTTTAGTGCACGTACTTTACTATAATTCAATTTAAATAGAAAACTTTAAATGTTTTTTTTCTCAAAAGTACGTTTTTTGATATGGTTACTCATGTATCTCAAAAAGTATTTGAGATATCGACATAAATCAAAGTATACATTATTCCTCGATACCGTTATTTTGGCAAGAATCTTTTGGTTCCGTAATATATTTTGAAAATGGCGGCTGCTTATAGTCGAGGAAAAGCGGCGATTTTTGAAAATTTGTTTTCAAAATGCGATTTTTCGCTAGTTTTTTTTTTTTTCTTAGATTCTAGTTAGTGTCATAACTGTATATGTATATTTTCAGAAAATTCTTGATTTCGATTTTGGTTCACTGGAGATTTCAAAACGCCAGGAACCGTCAAAGTGGAAAAATCTCGCAGTGTTGACTTCAAAGCCATTTATACTTAAATCATTTCCGAATTTTTTTTTTAAATTTTTTTGTAATCTCAACACATGTTCAAACAATGTTGTATATCGCGCGTACTCTTTCTCAACCTCGTATATCAAAAACTGCATGTTTTAGGACACACAAAAAACATTAAATATTATATTTATATATATATATATATATATATATATATATATATATATATATATATATATATATATATATATATATATATATATATATATATACTTATCTATTTATGTATTATATATGTAGGTAGCCCACATCAAAGGGTGTAATTAGGATAAATCTTAAGTTCATAATGATTAAAACACAGATTTAAATACGTTTTTTTGTGTCTCCAAAAATTAGCACTTTTCAGATACGAGGTTGAGAAAAGGTACGCGCGATATTTAGTTTTTTAATAAAATGTTTATTTGTATAGAAAAAAAAAATAATAATAAATGTCGATTTTTGATGTTTTTTTGACGAATCTTTCCTTAAACATGTTTCTGTCTTTTTTCATCAACGTCAAATTTAATTAAAATCTCTCTTCGATAAAATATTCTTGGTAATGTATTGGTATTGAAGCGTTACGAGACCGAAGTCTCCACGAATATTTTATCGAACGGAAAGCGAACCAAGGGCGTATCTACAACGGGACTGTAGTGTAAAAGAGGCCTAGGAATAGTACCCTCTGATTTTGAGTATTTATTAAACAGAATTGCTAAAAAAATATTAGTTATTTAGAATGTTAAATTTTAAAAACGTGATCCTCAATGCAGGCAAGTGTGTGTTGGCTGCTCCAAAACAAGCACACACGAATACGAAAATGAGTGTGGGTAGGATTTGCAGATCTGTTTGCCAAACACATTCGTCACCCCATTAAAATTGATATTCTGGCCAGCGTTCTGTTTCGTACCGTCCGACATGTTAGGTTCAGGTCTATACGAAGCATAATAAAGTTACAAGGCGATATACGGCACTTTGAATGTTTAATAACATAATATCTCATTTTCAATTCAGTTGTCTGTCCCTACACATTTTGTGAATAAAATGTAACAGAGAGATCTATATAGACGTAGGTATTTTTCATGATAATTTTGTTAGAAATGAAAACATAGTGAAGCGTATTTTATGTTATTTTTTTTATTTTGTGAAAAAATGTCCGAAATAAATCAAGAAGATCATATAAAATGAAGATATATACTATTTATACACATAAACTGTCTTCTTGAAAGTGTGAGAAATTGATTAAGTTTGAGACACCTCCCTGGCTTTTGTATATGTATATTTAATACTAACTTTTGTAAGAAAGTTGAATAAAATAATTTCCCTAAAGATATGTTGAAAGTTGTTAAAAATGGTTTAGTTTATATTTTGGAAAGATTATTCACGAATGGATAGCCATCGCATTAATGAGATGTTAGTTTCTATTTTTACATTAACACTTTAACCCTGGATAACTAAACCTTCGTCATTTTGACAACGCACCATTTTCAAAATTCTCAGAACTCGGAAACCACGTTACTGATACCGTTACAACCCTCAACTAATGCATAGTTCCAAATATACATTTATCCGTATATTTCATATCAAAAGCTGTGAAAAACACTTACCACTGGCGAACCCTGACTTAATGCGTGTCCAACATGCACTTGGTGATTTTTCATATAGTATGGTACTATGTAGGAATATCTGATTATTGATTTATGGTTATACTATCGAGAAAAAGTACGGAAATAATTTTATAGATTCTGAACTCAATAATAATTGCTGTATTAAAACACTTCAAATACTTTTCCATCAAATACAGATAAATAAAATGAAAGAAAAAATATTTTTTCAATGTAACAAGAGTATTTCAATTTCAACAATAATATCATTTTGTTCTTCGAACTGATTCGTTAAAACTTTCAGAAACAGATGTAAATTTTCACGGATGATAAATTATAGTCCAGTCGCCGGGTCTTCTTCTATAAATATTAATCAATGTAATTAAAAGATATGATTAAAAAGGTAAAACTAAAAAGTTGCATCAAGAGAACTATTTATTTAATATATAAATTAATTTAAACTGAAAATCAGTTTTATCTTAATTTAGCTGTATACAGGATATATTTCAATTTTGTGAATGTTTATAAAATCAACAGTACGGAACACTAGTTTGATTTGAAATTAAACTTTCAATAGAATCATATAAGACACGTATGTACAACAAGCATTTATGTGACCTTTACTCTTCAAATGAATGCTTGAGTGAATTATAGTTTTAGGGAATTTTCAACTTCAGCTATTTTACAGTAGGTGTCATGATGGTAAGACTTGAGCCCGAGATTGTTATAGAAATTTGTTTTGAAGTTCGTAGAAAGCAAAAATAACATTGGCTAAAATATATCTTTTATACTAAAAAGAGAAAATTTGTATGTAAACTCAACGAGTATTGGACCGGATTTTGAAAATTTTTTGACTGTTAAGAAGCTAAAGTATTCCAAATTAACATAGAATATACTATATGAATTCTCCTGAACCCTAGGAACCCAAAAAGAGTGTAAATTTTGCACTGTTACCAAGTTTAACTGTTCCGAATTAACATTGACTATGATATATTATCTGTCAGTATCCTGATAACCCCAAACGCTCCAAAAGTAACTATCCAATCGATTTTGAAAATTGCGTTACTGTTGGAAAGCTAGACAATTCCAAGCTAACATAGGCTATATTATATTAGGTTGTCCAGGATACTGGAGAAATTTTGTCTCAAATACTATTGAATTATATGAGAAGTTAATGTGAGGTTAAAATTGTCCGTCAGGATATTAGAGACCCAAAAAGAACAAAATAAACAGTTAGAACTTGGGTAGAAACTTGAGTAGTAAGATCATAGTGATTATGGACTGTACTGGGTAGTAGTGATTGTGAACCATTGAGTAGCAAGATTACAGTGATTATGGGCCATTAGGTAGCAAGGTCATAGTAATTATGGACTACTGGATAGTAAAGGCACAGTGATTAAGGATCATTAAAATCGCAAAATATATTTTGATTCTTTGTAATGTTTGAGCAGAATGATGTTTTTCATTGCGTCATTTTCTTTTAGTATTATTATAAATACCCATATATCAAACCATCATCAACTACTGACCCTAACTTCTCCTCTTCGGAATGGGCGGGAACGGAACAAAAAAATTACTTCCGGCGACATTATTTTAGAGTTGTTTAGCGAGTAAAGCCAATCACTGTAAAAAACATTTCGTACGGAATTTTGGAATGTCTGGTTTAAAAGTAACTGAACCTATAATTCAGATATTTTTCACGAACGGAACCGTGGGCCACAGATATAAAATATGGATAATAGTTATAAAAGGCATATGTATCAAATTATATAAAATATCAAAATAGAAACAAAATAGACACCTGAGCGAAGCCAGCATGAACTTCTAGTGTAGGTGTATACATGTATATCCGCGTGATAACTCTCGAACGAAGCATCCTATTTTTATGAAATTTGATGAAAACGTTGGAAATTCGAAAATCTTGGGTGAGCTGTTTTAGTCAATTTTATCAGAATAGACTATTCTGAGTATACAAATAATGATGTTGGTGATGTCTGCTATAAACGAGAAGTCTTTAAATTATTCCTGACAGAAAATAAGTTTGCATAAAATTAATTGGCTTTCTCCTAAAGTTAACTTGAAGAAAATTTAGTATGTTCCACTCAGAAATCTCTGAATATATTTATCTCTATATAGTTGCTGAATAGAAACCATAGCTAATTTACTCCTGAATGTTTAAAAATAAGGTCAAATATCCACATATTATGCCTGCAATTCTAGACGACTATCAGCTATTACTGAACATATTTTATTTAAGCTACAAGTCGATGAAAATTAGCAGCTTTTCCTCTTTTATAGTTGAAAAAATATTCCCAGACACTTTTGTAGGTTTCCTTCTTTCTTTTCCTTGTCATACACTCTTCAACAGTAGTAAGCAGTACATATTAACATCCACTGATTTTTGTTTTTCAAAATTATATTTTTAATAGTCTCTATGGTATTAAATATTTTGCAATGAATCCAGTCATTCAGTTATTTTATATACAAGCTTTTACAGTTAAGTTATAATATACCGTGAATGTCATGTAAATCATGAATGTCATTTGTTTTCGGTTGCTTTAAGAAATATTTTTCTCCAATCAAATTATTATTGAATAAACAGAATTTACATAAAAACAAAATAGTGTTATTATTTATTATTATTTCGTAATCTAATGTTCAATTAGTACCCTATGCACTATTTATTTGTTTGACTGGAATTAAAAAAAGACAATCATACGTTGACAAAGAAACTATCCAAAGTGTCTGGGAATATTTTTTCGACTATAATTCAACATTCAAATATCATAATATGCATCCTACAAACCGCTTTTGAGTTGCCTACAAACCCTTTGCGGCAGTTCACTCAATCCATTCCACATAAAGTGTATGGCACAATATGAAAGATTATGAAATTTTAAAGATGTAGAGAAAAAATCCGACGTACCGACGAGTGTTGAGTAACTAAAACCAACCAAGCAGCTGAATATTGATCGAGGAGCTCAACCAGCCTGCTGCTGGTGGCATTCGTATTCATTACACACATATCAAGTCTGGATGGAAGAGTTCACTGTACACACACACACATACAGCGGATATAATATAGAACACGCGACGGACATATATATGATGTCGAATAACGGACTGTTGCAACTCCTGCGTGTTGTAATATTAATGTTAGGGGTGGCATAGGGTCGAATCAAAAGTATGTCTATGTGTATAAGCAGCATGCGGGCTCCATCTCAAAACTCAAGTTTTCGACATCAAACAAAATCGTCATATATATCCACGTGGCGTGGATACCAAATGACAAACGGTAGACAACAAGTCGACAGTCATGATAACAGTCATCAACTGTGCGTTGACAATTAGCCAGATGACAAATTGCGGAAAAATTTCTAATAAATACCAATATTTAAACAATATCTAGCTAAAATTAAAGACTTTTGCGAGCATTTTTGTCTGTTAAAACGAAAAGAAGTAGCAAAAACTCTAATAAGTAGCTAATAAAATAAACATCCTGCAAATTGTCACATAGTTTATTAAATACGGTACTTGACTGTACTCAAAATTTGTTTTAAATGTTGAATAATTTTATGTATTATCCTTAAATATATTCAATTTTAGTAGTGACAAATAAAAATATTCTTTAGTTATTTAAAAATTCGATTTTGAAAATTACAAATTTTTAGCCTTCATTTAAATGATTAAAAACGCAGTGATATTTGAAGACCAAGAGAAGTTGTCTTTCTTTGTAATTTATTTTGAACTTTTTGGTTTGCAATTAATTTTGCACTCAAAAAAGATTGATGGAAGGAATACATCGTCACTTAATATGTAAAATATTCTTATCAACTTGTTTTAAATATTATGTTAAAAATTCTTTTATTTTTTGCTACAATTTTAAAGTTACGTCAAACTGTTTTCTTAAAGTGTATTTAATACTTGTAGGGCTTCATGAAAATCTTACAGTGATGATAAATGAAGAAGCTAACAAAGTAGAAAGTTGTAAATACCACTAAAACTGAGCATGATGACTGCTGAATATTGTGTACAAATTTGAAACCATGTTGACAAGTGTTGGCATGAATGAAAGCGACATCTGTTTGAGTTAAATCGTGACGTCATTGCATACGTCACTACGCCAAGTCGTTTTTTCCGCCAATTTATTCATTTAAAATTGAACAATGGTTTTTTTGAAGATTTTTAAAAATTTAACAAAAATGAACTAATTTATACGTAAGAACAAATCATTTAGAATCATTTCTCAATTGCGGTCAAGTACCCTATTGTGAGATGTTTCGGTCAGTGTGACATTATCAAATAAAGTTTACACATTTGATACGACGCACAGTGGGGCCAAATACCATTGAAGACGGCAAAAATACAAAAAATTAAATTATAAGCTACAATTTATATGACCCCTTAAATCAATAGCCATAATATTCTAGCAACGACCTCTGTAATTAACTTATGTAAAATAGCGCGGGGGGTGCAAATATATCGACTATAATTTGTTATTTCTATAAATTGATTTCTTTTTAAACGATATCATTGTATGTAAAGTAGTGATTCGCGGGACCGTTATTTAAGTTATAAAAAAAAATTAAAATCGGTTATAATGGGCGATGTTCCCCATGGTATGTTATTTTTTTTTATATATATCTTATTTGTTAAAATCAGTACTCGTATTGATACTATCAAGCTTTAATGAAACATGGTTGAATTATCTAGAAAAATTCTGTAAAAATTAATTTCTCAAAGAATTTTAGTTACGTATCCAATTGAATCCAACGGATATATTTGTGGCATTTGATAAAGCAACTAGTCTATTTTGGTATTATGATTGCAGAGTTTGCACCAAATTGCACCTTTTTTCAAAATTTACTGATTTTATTTTCATTTTGTTTGAGCAAAATTCATCAATAGGAAGCTTAGAAAGTTCATATAAGCTCTCAGTGGTGCATAAAAATATCAAATAATTAAATAAAACACTCGAATTTATTAGATTTATGTAGGTACCGAATATTCCAGTTAAGTTAAAGCTAAAATTAAGCGTATCATCGAAATTCGTTGTCAAAAATTCCATATTCCATTTAAAATTTGTAAGTTGATACCACGTGCCTAGAAACTAGTAACCGGAAATGAAATCGAGTTGTATAAAAAAAGTCTTAACCTAGGGTCTAACAAAATCTGCAAATTTCAAATTCATGCGACGAATGGTTTTTGATATATTATTTGACTAACCGTTATGGAACACCCTGTATAATGGGACACCCAGTATCTTATTAATAAATATCAAGTAAAAGTAAAATATATTGTTATATAACTATTCTGTAGTCAATAAAAGGACTAAATAATTTTTGCCATCTTTTACCCACTTTGGCCCCACTGTGCGACGTGAAATTACGTTGGATATCGCGTATTGGAATTAGAGTCCGATATCTACTGGAATATAAATAATCTATTCAAAATTATTATTACTTGTGAAATGAAACTTATAGGGGGCCATATATGATCCAATCTGCAAATACTCTCAAAAAAATTTAAGCCAAATGAGACGAACAGTAGATAAAATATCGATATTTAATGGGATTTAGAAGCGTGGCTATCATTTATCCAATTGTGATGGAATTCGTAGGAAACCATCTAAGAACCCCTAAAACGTAAAATCCATGTGAATTTTCATTTTGAAGGGAAAACAATACCGAAATATACTGTATCAAACCAAAAAGAGAGTTTGGAGTTTGTAAGACGAAAATGGACAGTAGTAAGTTAAATCTAAGCTGAATATTTAGATTTTGTGAAAAGTTATTGTACCTAACAAAGGGAGAAAAAACAATTTTTTTGGCTTTAGCCATTAAAACACAAAAAATTTTATTATTTTTAAACTGAAACGTTTTTCGCCTTCAAGAACACAAGAATAATTTTTTTTTTATATGTACCAAATATATTTTGTGTAAAATGCAAAATTTCAATGCTAAAAAAGTCTGAAACACATGGTACTGTACACTAATTCCATTTTTTTGAAACACCGATGAAACTGTTTAATAAAATATTCTCAGTTAGTTACAGGGGAACAGATGCTACGTGGGTAGGAAAAGATAATGATTTTAAGTGGAAAAAAGTTTGCAAGTATCACATTTTCTAGAGAGTAAAAAAAATTTAATTACCAATAATTGTGTTTTTATGTTTTTATTTTATCTTTTTCTCCTGTGTCTGTCTATTCGCTAATTTCCTTTTATTCTTTGATTCTGATTTTTCTTTGTACCTATATATACACATTAAAAAAATCGTATTACTGTTGAAATCGCACGTATCTGCAATATTAAAAATAAGCCAATAGAGTTAATTTTACTTACTGAGGTTCTATTTACTAAACGTGATAACCCAAGAAATCAGAAGGGTTTTGTAGGCGAGAAATTTCCATCTGCATTATTTTAATGACAAAAATTATGTGCAACACGAAAATTTTGCGTTTTCAGCAAATTGGTCGACTAAGGCGCTTGAACAACGAGAATTCCACGTAATATAAATTCTGTTCGTACACAGATAAATTCAAATATAATCTTTTTAACATGTTCAGGTGCCTGACAGCACTTTTTTGGTCAATGAACCCTCCGTTATCATGAAACTGTAGTTATACGAAAATAAATTTTTACGTTTTTTTTTTTTTTTTTTTTGTATTTTCTAGACACTGCTTCAGGGCTTTGGAGAACGCGGTGAGGAATTATACACGACTTTCACCATCCATATTGGGTATTTACATGAGTACACAGGTCGAGCATGTAAGACTCTTTGGGCTTCCGGGCTGTGAAGGTTATACCTATAAAGATATGGAACGTTTTATTGATATGTTGTTTTTTTCAAAACAAAGATGATGACAAAATTTATAATGCCGTTTTTCCTTCAACATTTTTACATTGAACACAAATACTTTCGTAAACTGAAAAAGAAAAAATTGATCCTTTTTGTACTAAACAAAAGTCAGTCAATCGTTTAAGGTAGTTAGTCCGAAAAACAATTTTTTAAAGGATTTTAACGAAACTTCTCTAGTTTTTAACTTCTCTTTAATTCAATACCAATAATACGAGCCTATACCGAAAAAAAAGACCGCCCCAATTTTAAGAAAAACGGTTTCAAAGTTTTGTAATTTTAACACGGGCTCTTATGGAAAGTTTACATATTCACAGGATTTTTTTAAATAAAATGAAAACACCTAAAAAAAATTTAATAAAAATTTAATATGTTATAAAATACAAAGTTACAAACCATATTTAATAACAAATAAAAATTATTGACCGCGCCGTTTTTGAAATATAATTTATAAACATCATTTTAAAACGTTTTTACAACGCTTTTTCAACCATGTTTTTGTAATGCTACAACATAAGCGCACGGAAATTCAAAAAAAAACAAGTGGTATACAAATAAAATAACTGAAGAATATTATTTAATTTTTGATAAGGGAAAATTTTTTCGTTAAGCTCTACTTTTATACCTGACTATCTCGCACCAAATACCTTAATTTCTTGTAGGAATAATATTGTTAACATATTTTTATATTGTTGAAATAATAGATTTATTTTTAGTAATATCTATAGTTATGTGACTACTTTTATGCTCTAAGTATTTTATAATCTCTTCTTAGCGCTCCTACCATGTTTCATTTTTAGTAAATTTGTAGATAAAGAACATTTTGGGGTAGCATTTATGCTGATCTTTAGTGATGAAAGTTTGATATTACGCTAACAAAAAATTTAGTCTATGTTTATGAAAAATCTTCTGAGCCAATTTGACAGCCAATTAGGTTGATTACACCTATTTAAACCATAACAGAAATGTAAATTAAAAATCACAAAGTGATTGAAAAGATTGATGGCAGTCGAGTGCTTAAAGTTTCAGTTTAGCTGAACGATAAGTGAACATACCAATACTGCGTGTGTTGAAATGCAAACAAAAGTTTGTCATACGTAGTTTAATGTCTCACAAGCACTCGATAATATTTGAAATTAAAATTATAACTGTTTCTCGAATCAGAGAGAGTACTAATACACATAGGTGATTGAATGGGTGTCCGGCTCGGACGCCTGTCGCGCATATAGGATCGTTGGTGTAGTGGTTAGCACGCCTGGCTAATTACCAGGAGATCCTGGGTTCGATTCCCGGCCGATCCGGATAATTTTTCAATCACTTTGTGATTTTTAATTTACATATGTGGTTTTTGGTCATGTTAACCAAGGCAGTCGAGTGCTTAAAGTTTCAGTTTAACTGAGCGATAAGTGAACATATCAATACTGCGTGTGTTGAAATGCAAACAAAAGTTTGTCAAACGTAGTAATGTCTCACAAGCACTCGATAATATTTGAAATTAAAATCGTAATAGAAATGTAAAATCTGTATGCCTACAACTTTTTAAATTATAAATCGAAAAATTTCCCGAAAAATTTTTAAAAGTTCTCACAAAATTTTTTTGACTTTCGTAACTGTTAGTTTTCAGATGTTTTGGATTAATAAAAGTTACGGATCAGCGACAAACGATTACTTTGAAACCCAATTTATTTCAAACCCTAAAACTAAATGACTGGCTTCAAACTTTATATTTTGTTACTAGAAGGAACGAAAAAGAACCTTGAGAGAACATCTAATTCCCACGGAATACGACACATTATAAAGAAAATGCACCATATTTAACTTGATGTTATCGTTTCAAATATATAACGCGGACGGAATCATGGGTAAAAGCAACTGAACCCATAAAAATTGTATAACCTAATAAATTGCAGAAGTTTTCCCTTAACTGCTCCATCTTTAAGCAAAACAAGAAAATATGTGAATATAATCTTATGTAATTTATGTGTTTGAGCCAGACATAAGCCATTTAAATAGTTGCAACTTAAATATTTTTGTTTTGTTCACTGAGAAATATTCACAAATATTTAATATTCCAACAATTCATACAAGGTGTTGTTCGCTAAGTTATCATTGGACGCTAACACATACCGGCTGGCAACACCGTTGTCGGTTGTACATATTACGGCACACCTGTTCTCCGGAAATAGTAATATGCATGCGACATATACACGTATATTATATACATATATCTATCATAACGGAAATTGAAATTTTTTTATGATATAAAACAGAGAGGCGACATTCCAGAGATATTTTTATAATAAAGAATATGTTTCATTAACTTTCTCTACGAAGAATTTCAATTTTTGGTTAACAACAACACGAAAAAGTTTGCTTTTTATTGGATCTTGTCATAAGAAAAATATTTTTTTTTATATAGAATTATAATTTTCATTTCATCTTATGAAGTTTCACGATGTTATTTTTACCACATGTTGAGTATTCATAAGAAAACAAAAGATCAAAAGTATGTAATTTTTTGGATAATTTTTACGGTCAACTCGATAAGTTTCAAGGGAAAACAAATACTATCTGACGCAGAGGCGTAGCGAGCATAACCAGCGCCGGGTGCGTTACACTTTATCTGCGCCCCCCTTAACTTCAAAAATTGTAAAAATTTTAGGTAGAGGAACGGTGTATTTAAAATTTTGGAAAAAATTCCTTCTCGTAAATTTATATTTTAAATTTTTCCCTAAAAGTTGCCTTAACTACCTTTATTTTGCTCACCACTTCACCAGTGCTTTGTTTGTGTATCTGTATATTTGAAGTCATAACCTGGAAGTAATTTCGTAATTTCCCTATACTTTCACGTAACAAAATTCTAATGACAAACACAAAAAAAATTTAAAGTAATAGCGGCCCTCCTATTAGCTTTTTACGCTCCTCTTGTTAGCTTTGGGCGCCCCTCTCAAAGTGACGCCCGGGTCATGATAGTACCCCTTGCACCCCCCTCGCTACACTACTGTTCTGACGTTCACTTTTTATGTTACTAGAATATATTATGGCTTTTAAGTTGACGAATTTCAGCTTTTCGAACGGAGATGCTAGTTTGAAAAGGTGCGTCATGAAAATAGTAAAGGGGAGGGCACTCTACTATTGAATTTCGCATAGGTATCTATCAGACAAAATTCAGTGTCCGTCTACAGGAAAAGTGTCTGTAAAGTTTCAAGGTTACGATAAGCGTTCTCGAAAGTATTTTGCGAGTATCTAGCCGCTAGATTCTAGCGGATAATAGACCAGTGTTGCCAGAACTTTTTTGTTCGAAGCTGCCTGGCCGCGACGCGCATGTAACCCCATCATGACGTGCAGATATAGTTAAAGCGGGACGTTTTAAATTAATTTAGAAGTTATTTAGGTTTTTTGTATTTACCAAAATTTTATACTAATGTTTACCCATGTAATGGACAATTAGTGATGGTTACGGCTTTAAAACTCATATTAATATAGAAAGAAAATTTTTATACACAAAATATAAGCATAATATTAATATTTTAATATTCATGACAGAAAAAAAAGTTGCCTTAGTTGGCTACCTATAGCCAGGAATGAAATATTATCGTCGCTTGGTAAGAAAGATAGCTTCATTGGCGCTAAATACCCCATCTGGCAACACTGTAATAGACACGTTCAGGTATTTGAAATGTTATTCGTAGTATAATTATGGCTTGTACTTGTACATCAAACCATCGCCTTTTTAAAACGAGTCAAAAATGTAAAAGGAAATATTGTTTATCCTTCATATACTACACAGAACAATAACACAGTCAAAGATAGATTCTAACTAAGGCGGCTTTACATCGAATGCCTTAAGTTCATTTTTTCGAAACATTATGTAGGCTTGTGATTCGAATAGCCGGATATTCAATAAACATTCTGCAAATATATGACATCAAATTAAATGAACAAAAACTGTGCTTAGTCATAGGATAATACAGGTTGCACCGTTTTTTTCGACCACTTTTTCATATATTCTTAAAAAAACAAAATTTTTTTTACCCACTAAGCAGTGAATATAGGCTTATTTTCACATTGTTTAACACGTTCATTGCCGATCACGTGATGTTGTGCGAAACGGCTACTTTACTATATGGTCAACCACGCGATATCGCGTGACAAATATAAGAACCTGCTTATTCAACATAAAATATTTGGACATCTGACAAAGTCTATATATTAAGCTTGGCAATGAAAGTGTTAATACATTTTCTAGAAATTTCTTTACTCTTTAAGATAATAACTCACTACTTTATCTATTTTCCAAAGAAAAATGTTCACTAAAAAAGCATTTCTTATAAGCAAAAAATAGATTTTTTACAATGCCGAGAATCCTTTTATCGAAGTCTTTAGGTTAAAAATTTGGGACCATGTCTCAATACAGTTTAATTTTTTAGGGTTCCGACGAAACAGTACGGGGGCCGCTGATGGTTTTGAACTTGCTGCCAAATCTTGGTGCACTAGTCAGACACGTATTTGGCGGGTTTCTATATGAAACAATGGCGCCCACATTATTTATTTCGATTGAATAAATTAAAATAAATTTAAAAGACTAGCATTAACTATTAAATACCGAATAATATAATCCATATTCATTAATTCACTGAAAATTATTTACGTTTACTTTTTTTTTGCTTTTTGTTGAGACCAATTATTACAATAACTTATATATAGATTTATTAGTAAAAATATCAAAAAGTGAGAACAATCGACTTTATATCCAGAGGCGATTAATCCCTCAATCACTCATTTAACTTATGTACGTCTAAAGTACCATATATTATACATAGACTACGTCATCAATAGCTCTAATCCGTATATAAATATAAATCAAATAAAATTGAAAACAAATATTTCATACTATTTGTGGTAGGTTTATTTTTTCATAACACGATGAAATTTTCGATTAAAAAATAAATAAATTCTAAAAATAGACATGACGGGAAGGTTATACATTATTGATTGTATTATTTCAGGTATATTTGTCTCTTTGACTAACTATATAGAAAGTGACTATGTATGAGGTAGATAGCTCTGTGGTATGTACCTTTATACCGCTGGTGGTATTCTATATAATCTAGTGAGTGACACGTCCATTTTTTTACGTTGTATACAGGTAAATGGAATGAGTGTATTAAGGTTCCGAAGAAACATCTCGAAATTCTTACAGTTTCGTCAAATCAGTCTATGTGTCTATTAGGCTGGCTGTCACTGCTACCCAGTGATCATGCCTATGAGTAATTTTCAGGTACCACATTGACAAGTAAAGGTCTTGAAGTGATAATTCCCAATTTTGATGAAACCTGGTAGGTGTGTAGAACAAAGAATTTTTTTTATCGAACAAAAACGTCATTTAAGGGGTGAAATCCACCCCCAAAGTTCGGGTAAAAATTTAATTTTATCAAATTATTCGAAAACTATAATAGATTGGGTTGCATATTCATCAAAATCGGGAATTATCACTTCAGGACCTTTACTTGTGAGTGGGATTTTATTAGAATGGACTCGCAAAATAAAGTTGAAGTCTCCTTTCCCATTTTTCATTTTTATATGTTTCGATTGGAAATATTGAGGTTCAAATTGACGAAAGACTTATCTCCTCTCCACTGTAAAACAGTTGCTCTAAAAAATCTGCAAAAAAATTACGGATACTACTATAACACTATTTAAAAACGGTCAGTTAAGATTTTTGCGATTAAGTTGTATCGATAGGATTTGGTAAAATATGCAACCTAATTTTTGAAAATTCAAAAAATAGTTTTAATGAAATTTTGCTTTGAAGTATATGTTTTGGTATCAGAAAATATCTCTCAAAAACAAAGTTTCAGTTCAGCTCCAAAAACTCTGGGAAATTGAAAAATTTTCGTTTCCCATAAACTGGCGAGAATTGTATCAATACGTAAAACTTACGTTTATTACTATTCTAGAAAAAATTTCATAAAAGGCAATAACTCTCATGTGTTCCTTTAGTATAATGCCGATGATATAATAGGTCTGAATTATAGTATAGATATCATGAAGGTTAAGTTAGGTATGTGTATAAATTTAAGTACCAACTTTTCCAGATTGTTTGCAGTCACTAACGTCCAAATACTATAGACTAAATCAACTAAAAATGTTCTGATGTCACCAAACCAGTGCACCAAATGAAGCAAAATTAAACTGACTTAGTTTTCTATCTTTTTTCCTTTTTGTTATTTTTATATTAGAGTAACTACAGTAACTTAAGATTGTCTATTTTGTTTCATTTGTTAATGACGTTAGACCATTTTTAGTTGATTTAATTTATACCTACGTATTCACATAAGTGAAATAAAATTTACTTTTATTTTTTATTATCAGTTTTATTTTTTCTTTAACAATAAAGTTTCTAACTCTTTTGATAGGATTACTAACATATGTGCATGTAACACTGTCGAATATACAGGGTGGTCCAGAATTATGTACCGTAATTGCTGGAGCTGATAGTATGTTCAAAAATAATGGTACCTCTTCATCTACACTTTTTTCCAAAACTCAATAATAAGGGAGATAAAGCAGAGGGGTAAAATGTAGAGGGGTGGAACGAAACTGACTTCTTTTTTTTTTAAATTTTTTTAGGCGCTTTTGATTACTGGATTCATATTCTAGGGGGCGTATGAACATTAAGATAATTAAATTTATGGTATCAATTATTCCATCACTTATGATTAGGGGATAATTTGGAAATAGATACTTCTACTTTAAATTACTCGAAAACGGTAATATTTATCGAAATGTAACAAGTATACCTTTTTTGCGTGAAATTGTCTGGGGAATTATATTATCAGGGATTTTGTTTAAATAATTGCAAATTAAAAAAGAAAAGACGTGATAACTCACACCTACCACCCAAAACCACCCCTTAGTCATGAGTGGTGGAATAAGTGTTGACATAAATTTAATCCTTCTAACGCAAAATTAGTACCCCTAAAATATCAATCCGTTATTCAAAAGCGTTTGGAAAATATTTAAGAAATAATGGTTTTCGTTTCACCCCTTTACAGAGTTGTATCTCCCTTATTATTGAGTTTTGAAAAAAAGTGTACATGAACAGGTACCATTATTTTTGAACGTACTACCAGCTCTAGCAATTACGGTACATAATTCTGGACCACCTTGTATATTTTATATATCTATTTTTATGATAAGCCGTAAAAAATATATTTCAATGTCGTATATATTTTATCTCTAAAGCTATGAAAAATTCGAGCTACTGACGAACCCAGACTTAATGTGCGTGCAACACATACTTGACCACTGTTTTTATTATTGTTTTTACTGGAGTCGTATGTATAAAAGTGAAATTGTATGTCTATAATTAAATATTCATTTCAATCAATTTGTGCTTTTTGTTCTATTTTTATTTTTTTTTTTTGCTTGTGACCTTTGATCTTTTGCAAGGTGTGTATTATACCTGGATCAATGATGTAAGATTACTGATCACAAAAGTTCAGAATAGTTGGGGATTAACTACCAAACCCTATTGATAGTGTCAATCAGAGACCTTGAAATTCCTAGGGTAGTTCGCGAAATTAACCCAAACTAACAAGTTGACAAGCTCACAAATTTTATTTCTCTATTATCCACATTACGGACAGGGCCGTCGACAGGGGAAAGCAGGTGGGGCAAGTACCCGGAGATTCGGACAAAGTGTGAAGAGTTTTTTTTCTCGTCAACTGCAGTTTAGGAGAAAAATGTTTGAAAGTCTTTTTTTGTATCCGGGGGCCCATCATTTCTCTCGCCGGCCCTGATGACGGAGTTTACTGTATTAGTGTATGATTATGTCACCGAAGGATGACATATTAATATCATTGTGTGATCATAGTGGGGGAAACATTATTATAGAGTTGTACATGCATATTGAATAAACGCAAGAGGGCTGTATTCTCACCATTCTCACTGTACTTAAAAAACGAGCCAAAAAATCTAAAAAATTAACACTTTCACTGAGGTGACATTACTTAGTGTGTGTCAAAAACACGCACTTAACGAATTTTTATTGTTCTATAACAAGGAGAAGTTCAGGTATGGTCGTCATCGATTTCAATCAAATTTCGTCTACTAGTAGAATATAATATCAATATTAAAAATTTACAATATTAAGGTCCACCTCTCAAAAACACAGAAAATATTTTTATTTAAAATTTATAGAAAAGTATAGGTAAGATATAATTAAGTTATTTAGAACGTTTCATAAAAATGGCCACAGCTCAACGGTAGCGCGACGGAGTGCGGATAGTGGAATATCAAGATCGAATCCCGGTACAAGTCATTATTCAATTTTTCTTTTTTTTTTTAATAACAATTAATTTATTAATTATATTAACAAAATTAAAATACGAAACATTACTTGTCGCAAAATTAATGAATTAATATAATTTTCCTTCAAATTTTTTTCGGTATGAGTATATCACATACACACAAGTCAATTAGATACATTAGAACTTTTAAAAAATGAACATTTAACATTTTGAAAAATGTAAAAATTCATCTTGTAAAAATATGTGGGTAACATATTTTTATATTTTTCAAAATTTAAAAATTTCATATTTTAATAGTTTTAATGTACCTACTTTACTTATGTGTTTATGTGATGTATGTACTCATACCAAAAAATAAAAGATTTTAAGAAACATTATATTAATTCATTAATTTTGCGACAAGTAATGTTTCGTAGTTTAATTTTGTTAACATAATTAATAAATTAATTGCTATTAAAAAAAAAAGACAAAATTGAATAATCACTTGTACCGGGATTCGATCTCGATTCCCCACTATCCGCACTCCGTCGCGCTACCGCTGAGCTGTGGCCATTTTGATGAAGCGTTCTAAATCACTTGATTATATCTTACCTATATTTTTGTATAAATTTTAAATAAAAATATTTTCTGTGTTTTTGAGAGATGGACCTTAATATTGTAAATTTTTAATATTGATATTATATTCTACTAGTAGACGAAATTTGATTGAAATCGATGACGACCATACGTGAACTTCTCCTTGTAAGTCTTTCTATTTAATAAGAGCGCTATATTATAATTTTTAGATCGATGAAAGCAAGTTATGTCACGTAAGCGATATCCAATTACTCAAATATTTCGGCAAAAATTTCTTTTCTTTTGTCTTGATAAAAATCAATATATAAATAGTATTTTTATCTGACGCACGACTACAAACAAAAATAACTTTTGTCTTTTCATCAGAACCTTTTTTCTGTCGATTTATTATTTATTTTGGTTTTTCCTTTAAGTAAATAAATAATATATCGTGTCGAAACGAAAAGAATGCTTACAAAAGAGAATTATTACGGAATTTTCCTATTGTTTTCTTGCAGCATAAGCGCTTTATATATGCAATTCTCGGCAATATGGTAAAAGGTTATTACTTTATTAAGTATTTTAATTTCTAGTTATAGGAACTTTTGTGGTATTATTTGAAGTCATCGTATTTGAGTCTACTGTAAAATAATCTGGTAATAAAACTATAACTAGACTGTGTCTGTACATGGAATTTTTTCTGAAAATTATAATAATATAATAATATAGTGATGATAGCTTTTCACATGAGTGAATACACGATTCTTTTATTGCAAGAAAATATCGAATTCCTAAAGGAAAATACAAAAATTGGTTCGAACAAGAATTACGCGGAAATTATACTATTATATTTCTCATCGATTCTATACTGACACGTCGCGCGAACGACGTCACATATACAACTAGTACTGAATAATTCTCGATAATGAATAGAAAAAAGTTAGGACACTATGAGGAAAAAGATTGTGAGACAAAATGCCACATAGTACAAAAGGATTTAAGTCCACCGATTTATGTTTATATTAATGCTACGAGTAGGGCCTAGGAGTATGGTTGGTTTGGGCAACGATTTTGCAGATATACGTCTGTCTACACAACCGTTTTTGTAGAGCAATTACTGGAAAATTTATTTTAGGTACCATCACAGTACGATCGGCCGAACAATAGTTAATTCTTCACTTTTTTCTTCGGATGGATAGGATGGGGGAATGGGGATAAATTTTTTTTTAAAATTAATACCACTATTTAACAATACAAAAATATTTTTTTTTAAATTATTTTTAATAATTATTATAATTTTTTGAAAAGAGTGTCCTTAAAAAGGTCGAAATTTGGTGCCCACGATTGCGGCCGCACCCTTTATTTAAAATAAAAAAAAATCAAATAGATTAACAATCTGTAGGTAAGCCGCTATGTACTTATAGGAGCTTTTTTTCTGGTAATCTTCAAATTTTTTCACACGGAAAACTGTAAAATATTTTGTACTTTTTATTCAAACCGCCACCATTTTTTCAAATTTCAAAAAAGTTCCCATATGGAAATAGCGTCTTACCTATAGATTGATAATCCATTTGATTTTTTTTTGTCAGATAAAAACTGCGGCCGCAATGGTGGGCACCAAATTTCGGCCTTTTTTTAAGATACTTTTTTCAAAAAATTATAATAATTGTAAGAAATAAATAAAAATAAATAAAAAAATATTTTTTTATTTTTTTTTCTTTTTTTTTTTTTTTTGAAATTGTAACTGCTTGTAACTGCAAATATTCGAAATTGAAAAATTGTAACTGCTTCTCGCATTACAGAGAGTACATACACATAAGTAATTGAATGTTGTCTGTGTCGGGCACCTGTCGAGCAAAGGATCGATGGTGTAATGGATAGCACACCTGGCTAGTTACCAGAAGATCCTGGGTTCGATTCCCGGCCGATCCAAATAATTTTTTCAATCACTTTGTGATTTTTAATTTACATATTTTTGTATTGTTAAGTAGTGGTATTAATCATAAAAAAAAATTCATCCCCATTCCCCCATCCTATCCATCCGAAAAAAATTGTGAAAATTGACTATTTTTCGGCCGATCACACTGTGACGACACCTTAAAACGAAAACAGCAAAAAACTTTTGTGAGCGTGCTGCATGGCCAGTCACTCTCGGCTCGGCGTTTTGCACAAACGAAAAGTAGACACCCACCAGAGAATTGAAAATAAGATTAAAGAAAAATAATTACTATAATTTTTCTTTCCCATCTGTTTTTAGTGTCGGTAGTAGGCCGAAAGCTAAAAAAAGCCCCATTTATAGAACAGAAACGTTAATTTGTTTTTTCTGAGAATTTTTCATTATTAAAATATCGTTAAATATTAATTTTCATTAAGTTTTTTTTTCTTATTTACTCACTTAAAAATAATGAAAAATGTTTCTTTTCATTCAAAACTGAAGCTATAGTACGAAACGGTGTTTGAATGATGTAGAAAACTGAAGCACACAATGTATAAATATAAACTAAAATATTTGTTTAAGTAATGCAAATTTTATTTAAATTAATTACATACTAAAGAGAAATTTTAAACAAAGAAACAGTTCAATGTAGTATTAGTAAATTGACTTCAATATAGCTTGACTGCAGGTTTGTGTATCTTATAAACATTTTATACAAGATGGTACAAACTAGAATTTTCTAGTTTTTATACTGCTTTCTAAAAAAAAAGTACACCAATACCTCAATTTGCGTCGTGGTTACGTTCCAAAAAAACACGACGTAAATTGAAACAACGCAAAGTGAATTATGACTTTCTATAGCAAACCATGTAAAAATCGAAGATAGGTTTCAGGGTTACGAAAATACTACTTTTTAAAAAAAATACTACAAATTGAACAAAGTAAACATTTAAAAAACAAAAATAATATAAAATTTTATTACATGCATACAAAAAAAAAAAAAAAAAAAAAAAAAACAAATTCAAAAAATTTCAGTGCCCGTAGTACACGCGATACATCAGAAACTGATTCAACATACATCACACGCGTAATACGTTCCATATTTGTATATCAGTTTGCTTCAAAATTTAAAACTACGTACAATACATTTAGCATGTGATTAACCACCATATATTCCGGCAGTATGGATTTCGTCTATTTAACTAATTTAACATTTCTATGTTCAAAGTAGTTGCCATTTATTATCAATCTTTATTATAACATCAATAGATATACATATCCACCATATTACAACAAAGTCGTGCCATCTTTTAGAAAAAAAAAGAAAATTTCAAAAAATTTCGAAAAAAAATTAAAGACTCGAACCCAAAACAACGCAACTTCGAAAATCTAACGACGCACAGTGAAAATTAGTACTAATTCAGCAGCGACGCAACTACGAAAAAACGCAAACCGAAACGACGCAAAGCGAGGTATTGGTGTATCCTAAAATTGCCATAATTTTAATACAGTTCACTTAATTTAGAAGTATAAAAAATTAAGACCTCTTTGAATAAGGTCAGTAAAAAGTTGTAACAATCAGAGCCGAATTTACATAAGGGCATTTGAAGCACGTTCCGGGGAGGCCCCACACAATAGGGATCGCCCCAAAATCTCAAAATAGGAGTAGAATAGAAAGAATAAGCGATTTTTCTGCTTTTTTTTGCTCGTCAGGGGCGTCCACAAGTAAAGTGCCCCAACACCTCTTGGTAACGACCACCTATGAAAAAATAAAGAATGTAGCTTCCAAATTATTAAGAGTTTACCAATAAACCTCCAGATAAAGTATAAAAATTCATCGGTATGACGTAACGTCCCCAACTATAGTCAGTCATTTTAAGGCGGGGAGATACTTATGAGATCGATTTTTTTATTTTTGATAAAATTGGTGACTTAATCCAAAATTCATTTCTGGAATACTTATTGTCGTATTTTTAAGTCAAATTTTTACATGCTGATATTCAAAAAAAAAAAAAAAATTCATTCACAATAAGTTATTAAAAAATTACTAAAATTTTTGGAAAAAATAATTCGAAAAAATAAAAATCATCTTATTGTCTAGAACAGGGCTTCTTAAACTTTTTTCATTCGCGACCCCAAATAGAGATATATAAGTATTTTGTAAGGATTTATTGATTAGGTGATAATATATATACATATAAAAAATTTTTCGCTATGACCCCAAGATTTCGTTAAGCGACCCCAAATGGGGTCGCGACCCATAGTTTAAGAAGTCCTGGTCTAGAAAATCATTATTGACTCAAGTTCATAGAAATGGTGTAGATTATATTTCCAAATGAAAATTCGGAAGAAACTTATAGGAAGTCCTTAGAAGTAGTCACAATTGAAGTTTTTAACTGTTTGGCACACTGTATAATTATGTATAAATGTCTGTACAGATAGCTAATTTTCAATCTACATAGCTTGTATGTGAAAAGTTTTTCGCATAGACATATACACACATAATATGTATAATAATCTTTTGTTAAATGGGTGCGCGTTAAACTTCACTTTTCAACATAAACTATTTCAAGTCATGCAATTTTACATACATATACATGTAAGCATACATTGTATTTTGTATGTAAAATTACAACGTATATTATATAATTTGCGTCAGTGGAGTTTGCAAAAAACTAAAAATCGTAATGAGAAATACAATATTAAACTACAACATTCTGTGCTAACGTCCATATAATCTGTACATATAATACAACTGTAACGAGACCATTTCTGTACATGGAATATTTTTTGAAAACTGTACTGACACTGTAAATAGTTATCAATGTAGATATCAAAACAGCGATTTTTAAAATTGTTGTCTGTCTGTCTGTTCACGCATCACGTAAAAATAACTGGACGGATATTAATGAAATTAGGTGTGATAATAACCTATTATCTGGGTCAACATCTAAGATAATTTTTACTGCGGGAAAATGTCTCATTCCCACGAGAAAATAGAAAAACCATTTTGAGCATATGCATACATTACGCAAAAACTATTGAACGGATTTTGATAGAATTTGGACTGGTGTTAACTTATTACCAGGGTCAACGTATAAGATACTTTTACTCTTGGAAAATGTCTCGTTTCCACGAGAAAATAGAAAAATCATTTTGAGTATATGCACACATTACGCAAAAACTATTGAACGGATTTTGATGGAATTTGGACTGGTGTTAACTTATTACCAGGGTCAACATATAAGATACTTTTACTCTTGGAAAATGTCTTATTCCCACGAGAAAATAGAAAAACCATTTTGAGCATATGCATACATTACGCAAAAAGTATTGAACGGATTTTGATGAAATTTGGTCTAGTGTGAACTTATTATCAGTTCACATTATTGTTCTATACAAGTTCTGTATAATTATTACACTTATAAAGGTACTTCAGACTGATTGTATAACAATACATCACGCGAACGACGTTGCGGGTCCAGCTAGTTAACAGGCAGTTTTTTCTGCCTGTCGTTGCAAAATGAAGTTCAGTTTATGATAACACTGGATAACACCATAGAGATTCGAGATATTATCTCTATTAAAAATAATTATACTTATAGTATTAGCAATTTTAATAAAGAATAATCAGTGAAATATTTTTGGATAATTATTTCTTGCAAACTTTGGTGTAGCAAATTATACGAAATTTACATACATACTTATAATGGGCTCGACTCGAATATTTTAATTATTAAATTAAAACGTAAAATAATAATTGTTGTGTTTGTTTAGAAAATATTATTAAAGCACAAAATGTGTATTTTGAAATTTTTAATTAGGACACAATTTTGAAGTGAAATAACAATTAGCACGATAGTAACCTGAGTAGATAGGCTATAAGAGAGCGGGAGCACCGTAGAACCTCAATTATCCGGACTACTTTTTTGACCGTGTTAAGAACCGTGTAGTTTGGGGTCCTACTGTACCTAGTGTATGAATTGACCTTTGACCTGGCACGTACATGTATTTAAAATTTGTTGTTGACATTTGACCCCAACACTCGCTTATACTGTTAGCCTTGAAATTCCTAAGAGGTGAGTCAATACCAGCGACCAAATTAATTTATGTTAACCCATTATGCATCATCACAATTTACTTATAACAATTTCATTTTGTGTTAACCCATTACCAGCCAAACCTAACGCATGCGCAGACTGAATTTAAGTACACGACGCATGCGCAGACTGAATTTTAGGCCACAATTTGATAGATGGGGTACACTACCGCGTCTAAAATGTGGGGAATACCCTAACTCGGGGGTGGCACCAAACTTTTGACACCGTACTGTACTTAAATTTTTTGGTACACTACCGTGTCAAAAGTGTGGACCCCCCTGGTCAAAAAGGTATCCGATCACTTTTTGAAACGTACTGTACGTGCAAACCTTGGCCCCAACACGCGCTTGCCTTAATTGCGCCATCTTAAACGAACTATCACGTCAAAAAATGTGGGGAATACCCTAACTCGGGGGTGGCCCCAAATTTTTAACGCCGTACTGTACTTAAATTTTTGGTACACTACCGTGTCAAAAGTGCGGGCCCCCCTGACCAAAAAGGTATCCGATCACTTTTTGAAACGTACTGTACGTGCAAACCTTGGCCCCAACACGCGCTTGCCTTAATTACGTCATCTTAAACGAACTATCACGTCAAAAAATGTGGGGAATACCCTAACTCGGGGGTGGCCCCAAATTTTTGACGCCGTACTGTACTTAAATTTTTGGTACACTACCGTGTCAAAAGTGCGGGCCCCCTGACCAAAAAGGTATCCGATCACTTTTTGAAACGTACTGTGCTTATTACGTGCAAATCTTGGCCTCACTTAATTGCGTCATCTTAAACGAAAATTGGGAGGCCGCTAAATTTTGTGGGGGCACTGTACCAAGCGCTACCGCAAAACTAACTTCAGACTCCAGGGTCCAGATGTCTGACCGCTACTGTACTGCCGGAAATTTGGGTGTCAACTGTAACTCAGGGGTTTTTTTGTATATTTAACCTTGGAAAATTCCAGGAATTTTTATCAGTTTTAACATAAACAAACAACTAATAATTAAATGTTTGTTTTAGCTGAATTATGATCGTAAGACTCATATAAGGAGTTTTTTTGGTATAAGAAAGATGACGTCATGGAATATTAATGAGTTAAAAAATTGTTTAGTAAAAAATATCACCCATTGTAGGCCTCAAGCAAGAAATTATTTTTATCAGTTTTAATACTTTAACATTTAACCTACAGTGACCAATTTTTTAGTTAACTAACAGAAGTTCTTGAAATTTTAACAAGTTACAAAAAATATTACTTCTTATGGTGCACAACATTTTTGAATTTGACTGTAGCACAAAACTGTTTCTATACCAAACGAAAATTATCTGAAATAATTCAGTATGTACATATGTATAGACTCTGTATATTAAAAATATTTTATGTATACACTCTGTATATTAAGAATAAGAAAGAAAATTTGTATATAATTTTAATTTTTATGAATACTAGTAAACGAATTGTATAGCCATTTATGAATAAGTATTAAATCTAATTATAAAATAATTTATAAATATTACAAAAAATTTGTTTAATCAGCAAAATCAATGTATATCATTTTAATACTGATACATATTTATATTAGGGTATAATAGTATTGTATTTAACATTTTTAAACAGAATAAAAGTTCAATTTTTGGTTTTAAATTACTATAAGTTAAACACGTCGCTTAATATAAAAATGATAACAGCATTGAGTTTTACTAAATTTTTAAGTCTGTAAAATCAAAATTTTTTATAGACTAAAACATTTTGAATTTGCTACTCTATCATTAACATACAAATAATATCATGTATATATAACGGGTGTATATTTAGTATTTTTAATAAATATTTTAGTATACAGGGTGTATCATGAAATATGCTTTTCAATTAGAATAATAAATTTCATAAGATTTTTGTTAATACTCTTATAGGTTAACGAAAGAAACTTTTTGCTGTAAAAAAATAGGGGAATGCAGGGTAATAATTAAATAAAACGCACATATTTTTTTTTTTTAAATTTTATTTATAGAATATGTATACAAAAAATTAAATTGCTTAAATCTATATATTACTTAAAATCTATTTATTTTCCATATAAAAATTTTTTAAAAGAATACAATTTTCTAATGAACAAATTTTATCTGAATGAAGCATACAGCGTCTTGAATAATATTCATCTCGCAGAATGGAAATCTTCGGTACATCAAATATTTCTTCCAAATTCAAAATCCACGGCTGGTTTTCGGTACCATCAAACAAACTTGATATCCATTTCTTCTTTTCACCACCCTTGACGTATATAACATCATACTTCTTTAATACAGGTTTCAATATGGTATGAAGTTTTTTGTATGGAATAAATCCATACGACCAAGGTATCCCATGCCAATTTCGGTAAAGCCAACTGGCTACTCGTTGATATTTCTTCGGCAACTCGTTGAAATCAAACGGTGCGTCGAATATAAGATGTAATATATCATCCGAATTTTCTGCAGCAATACCAACTTCTTTAAAATAAAATTCGTTGTTAGCTCCTTGATAGCCTTGTATGTCAAGAAACGCCATTTTTTACCGCCACCGTAGAACTGAATTTATTCACACAATCCACAACTTTATATAGAATAATTAAAAGTGGTGGGGGTAGTTAGTTAATTTGTGGAACGTATTCGAAAATGGCTATTAATAGCTATTGCTAGTTTACCATCAAATTACAAACTGTTAATAATATTTAGCACATTTGTGAGTACCAGGTTCTTTTCACTTTAAGACCTAGTGATTTAAGGAATGCTAAATTTTCAGGTGAAATGTGTTGTTGCTCAAAAGTTTTACGTTTAATGATCTTAGGTTTCGAAAGTCCTTTGCTAGGTTCTCTAGCGGTGGACTGCGCCGAATTGTAAATTAACATGGTTCCAAAATGTAATTGTTTTACCACGAAAGTATAATTTTCAACGAAAGAGATGTTAACTCTTTGACAACCACCGGTAAATAGATAATATTTTATGTAAGTTCAACTATTTTATACCCTTCAACCATGATAAGGTGTATAAGCTGGAGTATAACTCAGCAAATTATATAGCGGTGGTGACGTAACACACAAATGCGGTGGTTGTGTTGCGGTTGTGGCGGTGGCGGTGTTTGTGTGGTGGTTGTGTGGTGGTGGCGGTGGTGTTTGTGTGGCGGTGGCGGTGGTGTTTATGTGGTGGCGGCGGTGGTGTTTGTGTGGCGGTGGTATTTGTATGGTGGTTTCGGTGGTTGTGTGGTGGTTGTGGGGGTGGCGGGGTAGCAGCGGTGTTTGCGGCTGACGTGCACAACTTTATCATTAATTCAATCGAAGCAGCAATTTACTCTAGACAATAAATCGGTGGTGACATCTCGCGGTGTTTGTTGAACGCAATATCTAAATTAATCAATCTGGTGACGTTCCTGTTCCCTGCTCTTATAATGGAAGATTATTAAATATGGATTTTAGATAAAATATTGGAAAATTTCGGTTACAAAATACTATAAATATAACTGAATTATTAACCGGATGTCATTTGTTGGTTAAGTTCCAGAAGGTAAACAACAACAACAACATGCCGATTTGTGGTATTTGTAAATTTCAACCGTCACAGTGTAAGTGTGCCTTCTACGAGTACTGTGATAGGTGTCGAAATGAAAAATGAATTTGCATGTGTTGTAAACGATGTATGATGCCATTTCCAAACTGTGTTTGCAATTATATAAACTGTACCACATGTAAAAGCCGCTGCAATTGCAAATAATTTAGTAAAATCAATCATCTGATTGCCACATAATACATATTGACCAATTCCACGGTTGCTCAAACCAACGTAAACATTTATTTATAACGCAATGACCAGCGATGTAATGAGGCATAATGCATATTTTGTGTAATAGTGGAATTGGTCAATATCGATTAAATATCCATTTTTTATAAAATATTGGATTATTTGGTTTCAGTCAAAATACTATAAATACAACTGAATTATTAACCGGATGTCATTTGTTGGTTAAGTTCCAGAAAGTAAACAAAAACAATATGCCGATTTGTGGTATTTGTAAGTTTCAACCACCACAGTGTAAGTGTTCCTTCCCCGAGTATTGTGATAGGTGTCGAAACGAAAAACGAATTTGCATGTGTTGTAAACGATGTATGATGCCATTTCCAAACTGTGTTTGCAATTATGTAAACTGTCCCACATGTAAAAGCCGCTGCAATTGCGAATAATTTAGTAAAATCAATCACCTGATTGCCACATCATAAGTATTGACCAATTCCACGGTTGTTAAAACAAACATTAGCATTTATTTAGTAATGAGGTATAACGTATATTTTGAGTAACAGTGGAATTGATCAATACCTATTAATCAGTATTAAAGTTTTTGTTGAATACTCAAAATATGCATTATACCTCATTACTAAATAAATGTTAATGTTTATTTGATATTTTCCATTGGTTGTGGTGTATAAACGCTGATCATATGAAGGTGTGGTTGCTTTAGAGTAACTTAATTTGTAGCTGTGTGGGAATAAACATATCGGTGGGGTAAAATGAGCAACTCAAATTTTGTAGTTGTGTTGGGGTGGTGGTGGTGGTGGTGGTGGTGGTGGTGGTTGTGGTGGTGGTTGTGGTGGTGGTTTTTGTGGTGGCAACTCATAATTTATTTATGCGACGTGCTGTAACAGAAATTGGTAGTGTATAGGCAAAATGTCTGAACAACACGGTGTTGAGTTAAGTATAAGTGATCTGTGGACCACTTTTACTGCCACTGATACAACAATGGATCCGGTTTTGGAGAAGTTGAATAAACTTGGTGCTGGTAAACCATTCAAATCGCTATCTACACTCAAACCGTATGAAACGTGGAAAATTCTTGATGTACGACGCATGGAAACTCGATATGGGCCAGCGGTTGCGGTGGAACTTGCAGATGCTCAAGTGTTCCTTCCAAAACGATTCGCGGATTTGGATGAGCAGACCATTCAATGTTTACGTACAGGACAATATTTTATTACATATAAAGGAACTGATTCTAGTGGTTTTTTACATATTGTGGAATTTAGTAAATAGCTATCACATGTATGATGTTAGATGTAAGATTAAGGTAACTGTCAGATATGAAAATGAATTGATTTACTTTTTAATTTTAATATTGTAAACGTATATTTCATTAAAAAATAAATTATTTTACGTATAAATTCTTATATTGTTCTTATTTTACCACACACTAGAACCTCCCAAATTATATCTTGAATTATGATAAGACTCTCAGTAGGTATGGACCCAGTTGGCAATGCAATGTAATTGCCTATATTCAGGAGCAAGTATTTTAATGTTGGTGTTGAGTCACCTGACACTTGCATATAGCTTTTCATTCATTTTTCTGAACTAATTTCCAAACCGAAAGAGCGTAATGGGGGCAAAATGTGTAAGCCGGATGTCAACAGCTACTTCATGGAGTAAAATGAGCAACTCAGATGTGGTGGTTGCGGCGGTGGTGGTGGTGGTGGCGGCGGCGGTGGTGGTGGCGGTGGTGGTGGCGGTGGTGGCGGTGGTGGTGGTGGTGATGGAGTATATAAGTAATCGCTAACACAATTCTGAATTAATCTTGTAAGACTAGTTGAGCTTTACACATCTATCATAATGTTCGAGTGTACGCGGTGCTATAAAAGCTTCTCGCGGAAAGATTCTCTTTCACGTCATATAAGAAATACACATATGCGGGAATTTTCACCAAAAAGGTTTGAAAATAGTTACTCTCTTGATCCGCTAAAAAGACAAACATTAGACACGGCTGATGACTTATCTAGTTATGATACCGGGAGGAATGATGTTGATGATGAATTTCTAAACAACAAAGTTGAAGAAAGGGTCAATCCACTTGAACAAAGAATTAAAGCTGCATCAAAAGCAATTCAAACTAAATTTAATAATTTAAGAAATCAAAATAATGTTTACACACCCAGCGATGAGTCTAATAACAGGGTTTTAACCACTTCTGATAGTGGAACTGTTATCATTCCCAAGTTAACTACAGCTTTGCAAACCCTTTTGGATATTTTATTAATCAAAGAAACTCAAAATAAAGTTGAGGATTCTAATGAACGAATAGCAATAAAACGTCCAGTCAATTCAACGGATCAAGAGCTACTTGCTAAGCGTATCAAATACAACGACTCGGAAAATGCTAATGGGCAATCGAAAAAAATAAAGTACTGGCATAATCCTAATACTTTAATAGATGAATTACGACGTTTATACGAGACGTCAGAGACTGGTGAAAAAATACTAAATATTATTCGGAGTATAGAGGAAAATAAAAACATATTGTTTAACGTTGACGATAGTGAAGCTTTAATCGAAGAGTTAGATGCTTTAAGAGAAACTACTGTCGGTCAAGAAATATTCTCTATACTTCGTGAACTTCAAAAGGCTGATGTTATTGAGCCGCTAGGTGATTATCTGGATGAAACTGATAAAGAAGATGCTAGCGATTATGATGATGATTAATTTAGATATTGCGTTCAACAAACACCGCGAGATGTCACCACCGATTTATTGTCTAGAGTAAATTGCTGCTTCGATTGAATTAATGATAAAGTTGTGCACGTCAGCCGCAAACACCGCTGCTACCCCCGCCACCCCCCACAACCACCACACAACCACCGAAACCACCATACAAATACCACCGCCACACAAACACCACCGCCGCCACCACATAAACACCACCGCCACCGCCACACAAACACCACCGCCACCACCACACAACCACCACACAACCACCACACAAACACCGCCACCGCCACAACCGCAACACAACCACCGCATTTGTGTGTTACGTCACCACCGCTATATAATTTGCTGAGTTATACTCCAGCTTATACACCTTATCATGGTTGAAGGGTATAAAATAGTTGAACTTACATAAAATATTATCTATTTACCGGTGGTTGTCAAAGAGTTAACATCTCTTTCGTTGAAAATTATACTTTCGTGGTAAAACAATTACATTTTTGGAACCATGTTAATTTACAATTCGGCGCAGTCCACCGCTAGAGAACCTAGCAAAGGACTTTCGAAACCTAAGATCATTAAACGTAAAACTTTTGAGCAACAACACATTTCACCTGAAAATTTAGCATTCCTTAAATCACTAGGTCTTAAAGTGAAAAGAACCTGGTACTCACAAATGTGCTAAATATTATTAACAGTTTGTAATTTGATGGTAAACTAGCAATAGCTATTAATAGCCATTTTCGAATACGTTCCACAAATTAACTAACTACCCCCACCACTTTTAATTATTCTATATAAAGTTGTGGATTGTGTGAATAAATTCAGTTCTACGGTGGCGGTAAAAAATGGCGTTTCTTGACATACAAGGCTATCAAGGAGCTAACAACGAATTTTATTTTAAAGAAGTTGGTATTGCTGCAGAAAATTCGGATGATATATTACATCTTATATTCGACGCACCGTTTGATTTCAACGAGTTGCCGAAGAAATATCAACGAGTAGCCAGTTGGCTTTACCGAAATTGGCATGGGATACCTTGGTCGTATGGATTTATTCCATACAAAAAACTTCATACCATATTGAAACCTGTATTAAAGAAGTATGATGTTATATACGTCAAGGGTGGTGAAAAGAAGAAATGGATATCAAGTTTGTTTGATGGTACCGAAAACCAGCCGTGGATTTTGAATTTGGAAGAAATATTTGATGTACCGAAGATTTCCATTCTGCGAGATGAATATTATTCAAGACGCTGTATGCTTCATTCAGATAAAATTTGTTCATTAGAAAATTGTATTCTTTTAAAAAATTTTTATATGGAAAATAAATAGATTTTAAGTAATATATAGATTTAAGCAATTTAATTTTTTGTATACATATTCTATAAATAAAATTTAAAAAAAAAAAATATGTGCGTTTTATTTAATTATTACCCTGCATTCCCCTATTTTTTTACAGCAAAAAGTTTCTTTCGTTAACCTATAAGAGTATTAACAAAAATCTTATGAAATTTATTATTCTAATTGAAAAGCATATTTCATGATACACCCTGTATACTAAAATATTTATTAAAAATACTAAATATACACCCGTTATATATACATGATATTATTTGTATGTTAATGATAGAGTAGCAAATTCAAAATGTTTTAGTCTATAAAAAATTTTGATTTTACAGACTTAAAAATTTAGTAAAACTCAATGCTGTTATCATTTTTATATTAAGCGACGTGTTTAACTTATAGTAATTTAAAACCAAAAATTGAACTTTTATTCTGTTTAAAAATGTTAAATACAATACTATTATACCCTAATATAAATATGTATCAGTATTAAAATGATATACATTGATTTTGCTGATTAAACAAATTTTTTGTAATATTTATAAATTATTTTATAATTAGATTTAATACTTATTCATAAATGGCTATACAATTCGTTTACTAGTATTCATAAAAATTAAAATTATATACAAATTTTCTTTCTTATTCTTAATATACAGAGTGTATACATAAAATATTTTTAATATACAGAGTCTATACATATGTACATACTGAATTATTTCAGATAATTTTCGTTTGGTATAGAAACAGTTTTGTGCTACAGTCAAATTCAAAAATGTTGTGCACCATAAGAAGTAATATTTTTTGTAACTTGTTAAAATTTCAAGAACTTCTGTTAGTTAACTAAAAAATTGGTCACTGTAGGTTAAATGTTAAAGTATTAAAACTGATAAAAATAATTTCTTGCTTGAGGCCTACAATGGGTGATATTTTTTACTAAACAATTTTTTAACTCATTAATATTCCATGACGTCATCTTTCTTATACCAAAAAAACTCCTTATATGAGTCTTACGATCATAATTCAGCTAAAACAAACATTTAATTATTAGTTGTTTGTTTATGTTAAAACTGATAAAAATTCCTGGAATTTTCCAAGGTTAAATATACAAAAAAACCCCTGAGTTACAGTTGACACCCAAATTTCCGGCAGTACAGTAGCGGTCAGACATCTGGACCCTGGAGTCTGAAGTTAGTTTTGCGGTAGCGCTTGGTACAGTGCCCCCACAAAATTTAGCGGCCTCCCAATTTTCGTTTAAGATGACGCAATTAAGTGAGGCCAAGATTTGCACGTAATAAGCACAGTACGTTTCAAAAAGTGATCGGATACCTTTTTGGTCAGGGGGCCCGCACTTTTGACACGGTAGTGTACCAAAAATTTAAGTACAGTACGGCGTCAAAAATTTGGGGCCACCCCCGAGTTAGGGTATTCCCCACATTTTTTGACGTGATAGTTCGTTTAAGATGACGTAATTAAGGCAAGCGCGTGTTGGGGCCAAGGTTTGCACGTACAGTACGTTTCAAAAAGTGATCGGATACCTTTTTGGTCAGGGGGGCCCGCACTTTTGACACGGTAGTGTACCAAAAATTTAAGTACAGTACGGCGTTAAAAATTTGGGGCCACCCCCGAGTTAGGGTATTCCCCACATTTTTTGACGTGATAGTTCGTTTAAGATGGCGCAATTAAGGCAAGCGGCGTGTTGGGGCCAAGGTTTGCACGTACAGTACGTTTCAAAAAGTGATCGGATACCTTTTTGACCAGGGGGGTCCACACTTTTGACACGGTAGTGTACCAAAAAATTTAAGTACAGTACGGTGTCAAAAGTTTGGTGCCACCCCCGAGTTAGGGTATTCCCCACATTTTAGACGCGGTAGTGTACCCCATCTATCAAATTGTGGCCTAAAATTCAGTCTGCGCATGCGTCGTGTACTTAAATTCAGTCTGCGCATGCGTTAGGTTTGGCTGGTAATGGGTTAACACAAAATGAAATTGTTATAAGTAAATTGTGATGATGCATAATGGGTTAACATAAATTAATTTGGTCGCTGGTATTGACTCACCTCTTAGGAATTTCAAGGCTAACAGTATAAGCGAGTGTTGGGGTCAAATGTCAACAACAAATTTTAAATACATGTACGTGCCAGGTCAAAGGTCAATTCATACACTAGGTACAGTAGGACCCCAAACTACACGGTTCTTAACACGGTCAAAAAAGTAGTCCGGATAATTGAGGTTCTACGGTGCTCCCGCTCTCTTATAGCCTATCTACTAACCTGAACCAATTTTATTTTTTTGTTAGGTCGGTTCAGTTAATTTAGTTAAACAAATTTTTTTTTAAAATTTTGTATTCACAATCTTTTATTGTGGTAAAAGCGCAACAACTGCAGAGTGAGTCCAAGGGGTCCGGCCCCCCTTAACGTGGATCCCTCCTAAAGTTACATAAATTTTTCTTCAATTTATTTTATTTATATTGAAAAGTAAAATTTGTAGTGGTCTACTGATACTTTTTATTTGAAAATCGAAACTTTTAAGACATTTTCGATAACATTTTCCCGTGTAATCGGAGAACTCTCTTATCAAAAAATTAGGTTATTTAAATCTTTGTTGGACCCCCCTCTGCAGATTTGTAATTGTTTCACCCTTGGTGGTAGGTATGTCAGAATATCTTTACACAGCTCCTGCTTTTATCGACGGCTTCGGCCGCGTGACATTCGATATTCTTACATCAGATGAAATTATAAATATGTTTCTCACAGAAACGAGAATTTTTCTCGAAGTATAAAATATTCAAACACAATTTCTTATACCGCGTCGACTATCATCATGTTACTAACTAAAGTTAAATAAAGTTAAATAAAGAATACGACTGCTTATCTTGTTACTTTACTACTGCTGACTATAAAATAAAAATCTTATTTCATTAATACCAGTTTGCTGAAAAATGGTATGTTCTAACCAGCAAAATCAGTCCAATTTCTGATTGAACAATTTTGGCAATTTTCTCTTAGGTTTATAACTTGATTTCTTTTAAGCAGCTTCTAATATAAATCAGGTGAATAAATTATTCAAATACAGCAGTACCTAGCTCCCAAATTAGATTACAATTAGATTAGATAATATTTAATCAGCCGAATACTCGAGCGTGCTGGGACATCTTGGGTTTGATTTCCACGAATAATTATCTTTGAAAAGGTTTTTCTGCAATTTTCCTTATCCAAACCTGCTCAGATCGTTTCCATTGCAATGTAATGTATAATTATAATGTACAATTATATAAATAAAGTTCCAAAATTAATGAGTTGAGTGGTGTCGGTTTGTTTGAAAAAGGAAGTTTAACAACATTATTATTTATCATTAAGGGGGGAGTTCACGCCAAAAACGGCTAATAAACTAATTTTTTTCGAATCTCCTTTTTTGTTTTTATTTTATTCTGTGGTTCTTTACAAACACGTTGATATATAAAACATGGCCAAAAAATTTTTTTTTCAAGTAGAAAAATATTTATTTGTCAACCGCTGCACAGCCAAGTTTCTGCTCCTTTGCAGACAACGCTCGCCCCCCCTCGCGATTTGATCAGTAATATTTAGTTTTGGTGTGTGCATGAGTTATAGTACATACGAAAAAGGAACAAGAGGGGACAATGTATGGGGCTGGAGATTTTTAATAAACAGTGAGTAAACTGCTTCTTTTGTTATTATTTTTGTTTTTTACCGTTTCCCGAAAGTTGTGTTTTTCCCGGCAAGGAAAATCATATCACAAGTTCTAGAAAAGATAGAGACTTAATTCTTTTTAAATTTTGTTCATAAACATATTGTGCATAAAGTGGAGTATGCTTTTTCCATTTGAACAATTGTAACTATTTTTAAACAATCTTTTTTTAATAAAAAAGTGGGTTTTATAATTTTTAGAAGTTTAGGATTACAGTTTTATAGTTAATTTTTAAAATTACCTGAAACCCATACTCAGCTTTATGGACTGGTCCTTTAGGAATAAAATAATGAAAAAATATTTAAAAAATATTCATTACTTTTTGAGATATGGCGTTCCTTGTAAACGCTTAAAAACTTGTGAAAAAGGGCCCCCTCCCCCCACAGGGAGGAGTAATGAATGTTTCAAAAACAAAATTTTCTATTTGAAACCCTCCCTAATTTGGAAAAAAAATTCAACAAGCAAAATAATCATAAATAAAAAAGTTGGTTTTTTATTTGAACTCCTCCCTTAATTAATAAATACAAAAAATTAAAAATTGAATTTTGCCTTCTAAAATACGTATTAATATTTTCTATTTTTTTTTTCTTTTTTACTATGGAAAATGTCACCAAAATGCGACAGAAATACAAATACGATAAACTAGTATGAAATAGCTGAAAATTTATCGTGAAACTTGCTGTTTCTTTCTCGTAATTAATTTTTAATTAGCCAATGCAGATACATTATACACATACGTCGTATGTATAACAAGTACTACGTATGTTGTACGTATTCACTTACAAATTTTTACTAACATACCAAAATAATGAATTTGACTCTATGTACCTACATAACGATACATATACATACGTTTACTTAGAAATCAATAAATTTAAAATTAAACACTACGGTAGCTGACAGCAGGTATGTAACAACATGTCACAGTTTGAAAACAAACAATTTTAATTACAAGAGAGACAGTAAGCTCGCCAGTAGCCTCCAATAAATAATGAGACATCGACGACTCATAGGTAAACAATGTGGTCTAGTAAATATTTCAAAGTTATAAAGTTATAATCACAGCTCAGAATATATTGAATAATATAACACCATTGAATAATAAAATATCTATAGGTAACTAACTATTCAAGTGAAAATAGTATATTATACACCAAGGAACTAAAGTGTGACTTTTAATCCTGAGTGTGAAGATTGGTGCACTTTAATCCCGTGGTGTATATATTATTTTTTGCAATTCCGGAGAATTTAAAATCATAAAAATTAAGAAAAATATTACTTAAATGTGGAGCGATTATTCAAAAATCATTATGTCACAAAAATTCCAAATTGAGTTAGGCATATCATCCGATCCTTCTTACTGTTTTCTATCAGACTAGACAATTCAATTTCGGTAAAAAAAGTTTTTAAGAAAAAAAATGATGAATTTATTCAAACCGCATTGTTTTTATAATCATATTTGATTCAAAAAATGTTTTGCCCAACGACCAATAGGAATCAGAATATGTTTGAATGACTCCACATATGTCATTCAAATTGTATAAAATAATATTACATCAGTCATCAAAAGTATACTTTGACCAAATTAAACAAATTGTATAATACTGTGTGAGTTTTTTGAGAGTCGCCATTTCTATTACAACCAAATTTGCATGATAGAAATGGTACAGGAAAAGGTTTTCTTCTTGGATGTAATGGAAATGTAACCAACCAGAACACTATCGGTTGAAGTAACCTCAAGTACATATGCATATTTTTACCGCCTAACTGATAAATTAAAGAAAAATTTAAAAATTAAACTTGGGTAAAAAAATTTTTTTTGCTCATTTATGTTGTTAATTAATGCATTAGATCAGTTTTATCGAAAAATTAATATAAAGTCTCATTTAAAAATCTATAAGTTTGTATCATAGCTCGATAACCATAAGAGCTATAAACCTCCTGACTATAGCAATCTGTTGCCCCCGTCGATATCTATAACTCTTATTTGAAAATTTTTTCGATTAAATCAACGGTTTGGCTGTAATAAAAATGGTAACTCTCAAAAAACTCACACAGTATATGTATCAGTTTGTCTTTATTGGGACTAGAAATGCTACTTTGCTCCTTATTACAAGGGAGTAAATCATGTATTTTAGTCTTGGCATGGCAAAAAAGTATTTTACATAAAAAAATCCTATTAACAATATAATTATTGATATAGAAGTAGTAAAAATTATTTAATACTAGTGTACCTCTAAAAATATTTAAAGAATTTAATAAGAGATTAATTTTCAAGATAAATTATAATGAACTCTTATAATTCTTGGAATTATTTTATTAATTCAAATAGATTAATGTGTCCTAATAATAAAAGTCATTGGTATGACACAATTTTATTAATGAAGGTAGCTGGTTTGAAGTGAAAATATTTGTAAAATATATAAACTTGCTATGTGCCTATGTTGCATCGATTTTTATTTGAAATGTTTTATAATTTTCACATTATAGATTCACAGGTGACACGCAATACAAAAATTAACACAAAATAAAATATTTGGAAAAAGTTTCATTCTAATGGTGACATTATTAATACACATTCACTCGATCTAACTGTATTGTAACGTTTATATGCTGTTACACTATTTTGACGGATTCATCAGAACAACAGTTCGTTTAAATACGTATCTACTCCAATAGTCTAGCTAAATGTAACTGATACCCCTGCCGCAGCATCCTTCATAATATAGCAAATTTCCCTTTACAAAAAATTGTTTTTCTTAAAAATCCGCTTACACAGGCTGGATTGGCAGGGGTAATTCACATCACCCTGTAGACACTAAAGCCAAAGGTACTGGCTCCACAATGTTTCCAAATTTTTCTAACTATGGCCCTGACTAAACTATGCATAAACTTTTTTAGTACCAAAGGTACAAAATAATTTTGTTGACCAGAATTCAATAAAATTTTGAAAGCATGTTTACTTCTAGTTACTAACCCTAGAATCATACGTACTTGTCAAAACGACGAACGAATTTCTCTACCTGCTCCAATACTACAACTTGTCGTTGCCTGCTTGCTGTGAAACTTCTGTTATCTAATTTATTTGTTATTATAACACAGCAAATGTATAAATTTTGTTTATAGTTGCTATCGTTTTGTTTATATTGAAATAGGGTGCGTCAAAAGGACGACGATGTATGATTAACCTATGTTTTTTTTAAAAGATTTTGTGCTTCACATATAAAAGTTTTCCTAATTTTTCTAAAATTTATTAAACATATGGATGTTATTATTAATTTATTCAATGATTATGATAATGTGAAAGATGATTACAGCTGTTTGACTTATAGAGACGACATAATACTGAAGTTTTAATATATTGAATCGAAAACTAAAGAATGCGTTTCGAATGACTTAATAAAAAATTAACAATTTATTTTGTGGAAAATATTTTAATTTTTATTATTTTTTGAGATCTTATTCTAAAAATTACTAACAAATTTTAGAAAATTTACAAATGTGCCTAATGGGGAAATAACTACAACATATCTATAGGAATATTTATGACTGAGAAATTTCACATTCTGTAAAGTCACACATGTCCACTGACTCATAATAGTTATAAATTAATTATTTGAAACACATGTTTTATGATACAATTGATGTATTTATCTATTTTTTAATTTTTATAATGAAAATATGCTTTGATAAAAAAATTAAAAAAATTAATAAATATTTATATTAAGAAATTTTTCCAAATCCAATTTTTTTAAATATTTTGTTCGCTTTTGTAGTATTGTTATGTAAAAAAAATGTTTTTTTGCAAATAAACTCTAAAACTCCCCGTAAAATATCCATTCGTCAAAATGACGCCGATGTATGATTAACTTGACTCGTAGACCAACGTATGATTCTAGGGCTAATTATTGTATGTTGCTTTTTAAAAACAGAAAATTTATCGTAGAATATAAGATGGTTAGAGCCGGATGAAAAATGATTTTTTAGGGCCCTCTTTTTTTACCTACATTTAGTATCAAATTTTCTCTGTTATAAAACACATCTGGTTCAAATTTATTGGCAAATATTAATTACATGGGTAAGATCTACCCACACTTTCCACCGTGTATAGAACAAGGGTTTAAAGATTTTTTCACGATATTTCGTGAAAATAGGATTATTAGATAGTTATCGGAGGGACACATATTACAGTATCGCAACGAGCTAAAAAAACCACATAAACTTTGCACAATTATTTTTAATTTTTTTCCGAGAAAAATTGGAAAATTGGCTACGTTACGTAGGATGCTGTGACAGGGATATTTTCTTTGCATTAGGTTCTGTACTAATAACCGTAGATAATAGAAATTTCTTATACGATAAAGTAATTCAAAACCCTCATATAGATACAAAACAAAGTTTTAAAGAAAAGAGGATACCTAAACTTTTTGCGTCGTTTCAAATATTTCCAATAAATTAATTTTTACACTTTTTTTTTTATTATATATTAAATTTTATTCACAATTAATACACATAATTTTGTTGTTAATAATAGCAGGCAGATCGATTCAAAATTAATTAATCAAGCTTCATTATGAACGTGTCTTTTTTCATTATACATGAACAAAATTAATTAACTTTAAATTTCTAATTATGTAATAACTTTTTCTTTATACAACACAACGTTCCGATTAAGTAATTACATTGTCGACATTCACTCGAGAATACAATAAGAAAATACAAGAAAAGTAACAAGAAATCAATTTGTTATTTCAATACAAAACCATAAATTATTTATTATTTTAAATTATTATATTTCATTAAAAAAATTAAAAGAGTGTTAAATAATTTTCACATATACCAGCTATATATTATGGATAAAGATCAATAACTTGGTTGTAGGAGAAAATTTTTTTTAACAAATTTTCAGGGCTATTTTGGTTAACTATATAATATTTAATATTATATTTAATTTAATAATATATTTTGGTTACAATTTTGGTTCACTATACCCCACAGAAGATTTAACTGGAGAAATAATTACGAAAATTAAATGATTATTTTCGCCAAATTCAAAGCCTTTTTAGTGGAATTATATATATTTCTTAGGGATATAAAAATTGAAAATTTTCAAGAAAATCGCCAAAAGTTACTTTAATCCACTTTTTATCCACCTCAAAGAAATATACGAAAGAGGATCTGGCAGTCGGAAAAACTGCACCTCTTAAAGAGTTTGACCAATTTTAATGTAGTTTGATTAGCCTACTAAAAGCTAATGACTTTTTGTCTAGTCTCCAAACATTATGAAAAAATGTTTGTTGAATACTCTCTAGAGACTGAAATTAAGGCCACGAGAACGCGGTGCTTTAAACAGACGAAAAATTTGTTAAAAATTAAAATTTGGTTTGTAAAAGTCATAATATTTAACGTTAAAAAGTCGGAAAATGGAACGCTTTTGAATAGTTAACTAAGAATGGTCATTTTGGAAAAACTGGTAAATTGGATATTGAGAAATAACTTTGAAACAGTCAAAAAGAGTATTTAAGAAATAATAATTTTGCTTCAAAAAAATAAATAAATAGTTAAATTTTGTATAAATAGCGTCCTGATAAATTGACATGTGTATTTGTCCACCACGAACGCTATCAAACTTCGTATCCCTCCAGGCGAAAACTCGTACAGAATATTTGAAATACCTATATAAAGTTATACTTGCATAAATACAAAATAAATAAAAAAATCCACAGTTATTTATTGACTAACATAATTTATATTTCAATTTCCTAATAAAATATTGACATATAAAATAAAATATTATTCATATTTACATATTTTTATATAATTTCTGGTTCACATTAATATTAAACAAAAAATGGAAATAAAAAATTTAAAATTATCATTCGTACTAGGCTGATATGACGACATTGATTTATTAATAATAATTATGTAACAGTTAAAAACCAAGATAAGATTTCCAGTTTAATATTCTACAGCACGCATAATTTTCTTTCGGCGAAATGAGAAAAATTTAATAGTGAATTAAATTGCAAATAATAAACAAATATATCAATCATTTGACAATCAGTAATAAGAATATTTATAAGTACCGTAGATACATACAACTTTACGATAATTTTCGATTTAAATTTTAATAAAATAGAGATGAAATTAGTTTAGTTAAATTTAACTGGTTTAATGAAATCGACTGATAAAAATCTTTGATTCATAGATAAACTTTCCAGATAGTTAAATCATCAGTCAAAAATAAAAAAAAAGCAGTATTAGGTAAAAATGTTAACGAATTCCGAACTTTACCAGTCCATATTTTTCAGTAAAATATGAAAGATATTGCAAAATTGTTAAATATTCCACTATTGTTGACACTTTACTGTTAATTCTAAGTAATATCTGAAAATAAAACAATAGATTTCAAACTTATGACAAATGTTCCAATTACTATTAATGTTAAAGTGTTGTCGATAATTTTACTTTGTGAAAATTCATAATAATCATGGTGAAAAAATGATTAATTTTGTCAAATTTTCACTTAAATATAGCGATATATTATTTATCACTAACTAGTTTTCGGTTGATTTCACCTGATGATGGTTTAATCAACCGAAAACTAGTTAGTGGTAAATAATATAAATATCTCTATATTTAAGTGAAAATTTGACAAAATTAAAAATTTTTTCACAATAATCAATGTTAAAATGCATGTCAAAAATGTCTGTCGATAATGTTAGGAATTGTTAAAGGAACCTAACTTGACCAAACCTATAGCAATTTAGGTAACTAAAGTTTGAACATTTTTTGAAAATATGAATGTACCATATAAACCGAAAAATGACATAATAATTTAAAGAAATGGACGGCTGGTAATGTCAAAAAAACACTAATAATTTCCTAGAAATAGCTGTCACTAAAAAGAAATGCTATAGATATTATAAACCATGAAATTTTAATTTTTCTCACACAAAGTGTGGTATTGAAAAAAATTAGATTTAACAGGTAAAGTTACGGGATTTTACGGTAGATAAAATCAGTTTAAAAGTCTAATGCCCAATATCCATCCATTAACTTAACGGACGATTTAATCATCAGTTAACAAAAATTAACCTTGGTGTAACAGATAATCAGAGATTTTAACTACAGTTAAAGTTGATCATTGATTAAGGTCTTAACGGCCGATTAATAATGTTGGTGCAATCGGCCCCTAAAATTTAAAAACAACAAAGCTTATTAGCTGATGTTTTTGTAATAATATTTTAATTTCAAATTTTATCAATAATATTTAGAAAATAAGAATGATACCGTGTAAAACTGACATGAAAGAAATATTTTTAAAAGTATTAAAGAAAAGCGCTCTCTTCAGTTTTACTTTTACGGTTAATTTAAAATATGTATGTCACGTAATTGTGTAAAAACTTTATTTTGTTTGCGATGTAAAAAAGGACAAGACGAAGGAACAATTAAATAATGAGTAATTACTCATTTATCTCTTGCTATAATTTTCAAGCAATTAAAAAATTAATGAAGAAGAGACAATTTAAAAAAAAGTTAAATGTACCTTTTTCATGAAGTTTTCGACATATGCAGTAAAGAAAGCATCAATTAGAAACATCACTTTTGGAAATTTTGGAAAAATCATCAGTCTGGTTGAATTAAATACTAAACTAACATTTAAGGTACATTTAAAAATAAAATTGAAAGTTTAGAGGCTTTTTTTTTAAAAACGACTGGCTAGTGCGTTTTACTATTTTAAACACCCTAAAGGTATTCTATTAAAGGAGGAGTTCAAATAAAAAAGCAACTTTTTTATTTATGATTATTTTGCTTGTTGAAATTGTTTTGAAATTAGGGATGGTTTTAAATAGAAAATTTTGTTTTTGAAACATTCATTACTCTTCCCTGTGGGAGGAGAGGGCCCTTTCTCACAAGTTTTTAAGCCTTTACACGGAACGCCATATCTCAAAAAGTAATGAATATTTTTTAAATATTTTTTCATTATATTATTCCTAAAGGACCTGTCCATAAAGCTGAGTATGGGTTTCAGGTAATTTTAAAAATTAACTATAAAATTGTAATCCCAAAGTTCTAGAAATTATAAAACCCAATTTTTTATTAAAAAAAAAAAATGCTTAAAAACAGTTACAATTGTTCAAATGGAAAAAGCATACTCCACTTTATGTGCAATATCTTTATGAACAAAATGAAAAAAAAATTAAGTCTCTATCTTTTCTAGAACTTGAGATATGATTTTCCTTGTCGGGAAAAACACAAGTTTCGGGAAACGGTAAAAAACAAAAATAATAACAAAAGAAGCGGTTTACTCACTGTTTATTAAAACGTCTACAAAGGCATATAAATAAAAGAGCATTATCTCAGTGCATACTGTAACTCGTGTACACACCAAAATTAAATATTACTGATTAAATCGCGGGGGGGGGGGGCAAGCGTTATCTGCAAAGGAGCAGCAACTTGGCTGTGCAGCGGCTCACAAATATATATTTTTCTACTTGAAAAAAAAATTTTTCGGCCATGTTTTATATATCACCGTGTTTGTAAAGAGCCACAGAACGAAATAAAAACAAAAACAGAACGAAATTAGTTTATTAGCCGTTTCTGGCGTGAACTCCCCCCTTTAATATAGGTACCAAATTTCATCCTAAAGTGAATTTACAATCCGGAACCTCTCCTTGGGAGAGTCCAAGCTCGATAGGAGGAGGAGCAACCGTGGGTGTAGTCTCGGGGCTCGGGGGCAGGACAAAAGATAAAGTATTTTACTTACTCGTCAACTGTATTTTTGGAGAAAAGTTTAGAAAAATTTATTTTTATTACTCATGCGGGAGAAGTACTAACTTGGTGCACACATTTTTGAACGCAAAATAGCTGTTTGCCCACTGTACTCTTCCTACATACTTTTTTGCGTGCGGAAAGTATACTTTCCGTACGCAGATTGACAATAAAACACGCAAAATTTAATTAAAAAAATACGCAAAGCCGCCTCTTGATTTTTAATTTAATAAATATTTCATAATTATTTCTATAAAAACCACCAAGAAAATAATTTAAACAATATTTAATTCAGAAAAAAAAACAAACACTCAAAATTATTATTTTAAAAAGTAATCAAAAATAGTAATAATAACAGAAAAAAATGAATAAAAATAAATGAAATTCGTAATAAAAAATAGTATGTGCAACTCGTGCGGGATTGTCGATTGCCTACTCGAGCGAATGAGCGCACTCACTACGATCGTGCGCTCAACTTCGTTCCCGTGGACAATCGACAATCTCCCGCCCTTATTGCACAATATATTATTTTATCCCCGGAACCCGTTATTTCTCTCCATGGCCCTATCTGTATCATCGGACTATAAAGTTTTAATTTTGATATGCATATATCAACACAAACAATATCATCTCTGTAATATTATCAGACTAAATATTCACCGAACTGAAAAGGGAAGTTAAGCAAATGATTAAGCAATCTTTTATTATAATTATAGATTATCAACTCAAATTTACTAAATTAAAAAAAAATCTGTATGGTCAAATATGTGAAGAATCAAAAAAAGTCATCAAAATCCAGTTTTCAAAAGAACTAAAATATTATTGCTCACCTAAAAACAGTAACATTTCGAATAATACCTATAATACGAAACATATATGTAAATTAAAAATCACAAAGTGATTGAAAAAATTATCCGAATTGGCCAGGATTCGAACCCACGATCTCCTGGTAACTAGCCAGGTGTGCTATCCATTACACCATCGATCCTTTGCTCGACAGGCGCCCGATACAGCCAACATTCAATCACTCATGTCTATGTACTCTCTATAATGTGAGAAGCAGTTACAATTTTTTAATTTCAAATATTATCGAGTGCTTGTGGAACACTACTACGTATGACAGACTTTTGTCTGCATTTAAATACACGTAGTATTCATTATGTTCACTTATCGTTCAGCTAAACTGAAACTTTGAAAAAAAAAACGAAACATATAGCTGAAAAAGAAATAATGAGTTTCGATATTTTATTAATGCCTCTCTAGAACTAAATGTGAAAATGAGCAAAATAGACCTATTTTATATACCAAACGGAATAACCGGAATAAAATCAGTAACATACATATTTCCGCCCGCATCAATAGGTACCCACACACACATATACACTATTTATTCGTGCGAATACACTTATTTATTGACTAAAATTAATCCTGCACTAATCTGATTGCCGGCTAACACAATGAGAAGATAATATAAACAATTAAAATATTGTATCTATATAGTTTTTATTGACCTATTTTCCTACTATCTACATCGACACAGGGTCGATAAAACAGAATACATTTCTATCGGCACACATTCTTGTTTGCCACATTATAGTTTCAGTGAAGGCGGATTAACATTTCACGATATGAATTATATATATATATATATATATATATATATATATATATATATATATATATATATATATATATATATATATATATATATATATATATATATATATATATATATATATGGAGTAATAAATTTTAATGGCTCTTCAAGACAATAAAAATTTTTTTCCTGATACAAATAGTCTTTTTGGATTGTCAATTTATGAAAAGCCATTATAATAGTAATACTTACGTATATTCATATTATGTATGTCGTTACGTAATAAAATTGGCTAGAAAGTTATTTTGGATGAAAAAAATTTATTGTCATAATATATTGTCTTAGAAAACATATAATAAGCATAAATATTAACTGAAGATTTGAAATAATCAAAGTTTGAGATTGTATTTAATCTCCAACGATCAAATTTATGTTAATTTCTAGTTCAAAATTACCCAAGGATTTATGTTGCAGTAACTTTTAGCAACAATATTGAAACTAGTGATATCCAACCGAGGAATAATTAGTAGATTAATCGGTTAAAATTGTTTTTCAAAGTTAGTCATTAGTCGAAAATATCGAGTATAGAATAGTCAACTAATTGACTAAATTTTTAGTCAAATTTGAGAATAAGGTAATCTGTGTTATTCTTTCAAAAACTAATTTAATTATTGACTTTTAATACTTTTTTCTTAAATAAAGAAGGGTATCACAATGTACCAATCACATAAAAAGGAAAAATCATACAAATAAATAATTTTAAAGATTCCATTTTTTAGAATTCAATAAATAAAACAGAAAAATTATTAAATTAGTCGATTTTAGTCATTTAAAAAAAATTAATAATTTTAGTCATTTAGTCGAGGGTAAAATAATTGACTAAAAAACGATTAAATGTAAACAAAATTAGTCGACTAAACTGACTATTTGATTAATCATCCGACATCACTAATTGAAACCAGTAATACAATTTTTATAGGAATCTAAGTAATTTTTATTTGAGTCTGTGAGGTTAATATTTTACATTTTAATTCGAATAACAAACTTGGAAAGTTCGAATGTTAACACCTAGGCAACTATAATTAAAACATACTAATCCTTGAAGCAAGGATTTCGATATAAATATATGTTCTTTTTTAACATCCTAAAACATTTATAATCAATTGGACTTCCTGTTACTCCCACCATATGGATTAAACGCTCTAAAAATAATTTATGGAAAACTAAATCAGGCTTCGGCAACATTCTAAGACATTAGATACTTAATCAATTGGAGTTCTTACTACTCTCACCACCACACGATTTCCAAAACACATTTCGAATCAGTGGTATCTTTATTTTAAAAGTTCAAATAAAGCACTCTCTTTTGAAAAATAGAGGTGATGTTCTCCGTATTTAGATTTTTATACAGGGTGGAAAATATAATATGTCTCGCTACGAAAATAGTGGGTAGTACTTAACATTCGCTAGTAAATTTGAACTAGAAATGTTTTTTAACAGCGAAAATGTGATAATACATATGAGTCAAAAAAGGCGCTCTTAAAAATTTTTAATCCGGCTCTGACTATCTTATGTTTTAAGATAAACGTTCTGTGTTTAAAAACGTAACATACAATAAAGAGTAACTGGAAGTAAATATGTTAACAAAATTTTATTGAATTTTGGTTGGCAAAATTATTTTGTACTTTTGGTACTAAAAAGATGTATGCACAATTTAGTTAGAGCCGTATTTAGAAAAATTTGGAAACATCGTGAAGCCAATTCATTTGTGATTTTCTCAAACTATTAATTCCGAAAAAATTCCTGTAGTTTTAGTGTCTACAAGGTGCTATGAGTCATCCCTGCAACGACGAGAATAATTTACTTTCCACCCTATATATTCCTCTCTTACTAAAAGGAAATTATAAAAAGGATCATTTGGTTACTCGCAAAGGACTGAGCCCTCGGTATCAGATAGGTAAATGAAATGTTATAAAAAAAGCCGCGAGAGAAAGCGAAAAAGCGAGTCCCCAAAAAGTTGTTTGTATATTTTATTTTTCCTTGTTTCTAGTACTGCTGAAGAAGAAAACTAGTCCTTCTTTCGTCTCGTTTTCTTAGGATCCCAATCCACTTCTTTCAAGAATATGATTTTATACTAGTAATGAGCAAATGCAAGACAAAGACCAAGACTTGGCAGTCTTGGTCGTGGTCTTGTTCTTGCATTAAGAATCTTGGTCTTGGTCTTGCTAGAGCAGTTTGAGTCTTGGTCTTGGTCTTGCAAAATGCAGTCTTGGTATTGCTAAAGAATCTTGCACTTTTTTTCATTTTTTTTATTAGCGAATTTTTTCCTTCTAAAATCAGAATTTTCTCTCTTTACGGTATTAATTATACTTTTAAACTATTTAAATAATTTAGCAAGAGTCTTGCTTTTTTCTTGCTATTGTCTTGGTGTCTTGCTCACTTGGGTCTTGCTATTGATCTTGCAGCCATACTTATAGTCTTGGTCTTGCTCTTAGTATACCTACATAGTCTTAGTCTTGGCCTTGCAAAAAATGCAAGACCAAGACCAAGACTAATTTTACTCATCACTATTTTATACACATCTGTCAAATATTGATTCTTAGTTTTGCTGAAAAACAAAATGCAGAAGCGAAAGCAAAAACGACAGCCTAAATTCAGAACGACCAATCCTCTACGTTAAGTTTAATAAACATTTATATCCGCAAGTCCAAACAGTAAACATAACAATTGACGCTATTTTAACATGTACAAATATTACGCGCAATTTAAAATAATACCGTCCCTTAATAAATTTTTTATTTATACGATAGAAATGATGAAAAATCTTTGTCATCACTGAATAAATAAAGGAAACTATTAAATTTTTAATCAGAAAAAGTATTGTAGAGTTACCGCCCTCAAATCTCGTTATATTTATTTAGGATGAAATCAGTATGGATGATGAAACACCAGTATAACGTAATACGAAATTCAACTTGTTTTTATAATTAAACGTTATAATAAATATTCTGTGAAGTGTTAACAACACTTCGTTGTCATACATTCAGAACAAAGAATATTCTAGACAATTGTTCCTGTTTTAACACTTCAGATGTACCTACACAGCTCTGTAGTTTATGTGTGGATAGGTATACTATATATGTTCTCTAGACAGTTTTGTTTCGATTGTCTTATATTGCTCTAAATACGTTTGAAATATTAACACTGAGATGTGACATTGAGTACAATGAAATGTTCTTTTATCAAACGTATTAATTTCTAATTCTTTATACTGTTGAACCTTGTGCAGGTATTTCTGAACTATATTGAATATTTAATTGCACATTAAGTATTAAATATGTTTTAGAACTAAAAATAAATAAATACTGAGAGCAAATCGAAATATTCACCAAATGCTTTCGCCATAACAATTTTTGAAAGGTTAGATCAGGAAAGCAATAAAATGTTTTTTAATGATAAATTTTTAACTTACTAAAGTTTCAATTTTATGTGAACTCTATACATAATACATGTGAGTTTTTTGAGAGTTGCCATTTCTATTACAACCAAATATTTATGACAGAAATGGTACTGGAAAAGGTTCTTTTCTTAGATGTAATGGAAATGTAACCAAGAAAAACACTATCGGTTGAAGTAGCCTCAAGTACATATGCATATTTTTATCGCCTAACTGAAAAATTAAAGAAAAATTAAAAATTAAACTTGGGTAAAAAAATTTTTTTTGCTCATTTATGTTGTTAGTTAATGCATTAGATCAGTTTTATCGAAAAATTAATATATAGTCCCATTTAAAAATCTATAAGTTTGTATCATAGCTCAAAAACCATAAGAGCTATAAAGCTCCTGATTATAGCAATCGGTTGCCCCCGTCGATATCTATAACTCTTATTTGAACAATTTTTCGATTAAATCAACGGTTTGGCTGTAATAAGAATGGCAACTCTCGAAAAACTCACACAGTATATAATAAAACTGTAACGAGACCGTTTCTGTACATGGAATATTTTTTGAAAATTTTTCTGGTACTGTAAATAGTTATCGATGTAGATATAAAAACAGCGATTTTTTAAATTTTTGTCTGTCTGTTCACGCATCACGTAAAAACTACTGGACGGATTTTAATGAAATTTGGTGTGATGACAACTAATTATCTGGGTCAACATCTAAGATCCTTTTTTATTCTGGGAAAATGTCTTATTCCCACGGGAAAATAGAAAAACCATTTTGAGCATGTACATTGTACACACATTACGTAAAAACTACTGAACGAATTTTAATGAAATTTGGTGTGATGATAAATTTTTATCTGGATCAACATCTAAGATACTTTTCACTTCGAAAAAAAGTCTCAGTCCCATGGGAAAATGAAAAAACCATTTTGAGCATGTACACACATTACGTAAATTTACATATTTCATAATTTCATAACTATAGTAACAAAATATAATGTAAGTAAATTGAATATTGTAGTTTGGAAATTTTTCTGAATTTGAAATCAAAGAAAATGTTGCAAATTGTGTACCGAAAAATACAATAAATACACAATTGTCAATTTGGAGACAATTTAATGCATTTTGTGTTGCAAGAAACTACAAATTGGAAAAAGAAACTACTCAAAGTTTCGCGTGAACAACGTCACGAGTGCGGCTAGTATTTCCTAAAAAATAAAAGAGATATATGTACCGTTTGGGTACAAGAATTAGGTGGGCTTGTGCGGCCTGAAAATTGCCGCAGAAATCATAATTTTGGCAATTTTAATATTGCCATTTAGTTCGCCATGTAAAAATATGTATAAAAGTTCAAATGATTGCTACTAATTTAATTTTCTTCGTAACTAAAATAGAAAAAATAAGAGTGGTTGAAAACTATATTTGACAAAGATAAACTGTATTTTGTAAGTGTATTTTAAAATAAGTGCGCAAAAGGAGCCAACAAGCTCACTACGGAACATATCTAATCAATGGCATCTCGTAGTCTAAAAGAATGACCCAATTTTTCCCCTATCTCTCAATAAATTGCCTCCGATTTACATATATTCCAAATTAAAATAAATACACGTTCGCTTCGCAATAAAGTTACTTCGCAAACTCAATACAGAGAAAGAGATGGAACGTTATTTGTTTACCTTATCATAAGTTTTTTTTTTGCTAAAATGTAGTGTATACAGTATGTTCCTTTAGATATTTTAATTCAAAATTTTTACTTACAAAAATGATATCATTATAATTTAACTTTTTAAATAAAAGAAATACGTAAATAATTTATGTATCTTCATGTAAGATATGTCATATGTATATAATGATTTATTTAAACATTAATTGATAGGCTTTTAGTCACATATGTACATATTATTTTCAAATCTTCAAATTGTCATATGTTTATGTATTTCTTATAGAAAATAATAATATATTAGATAATTAAATTCATATTTAGTTTTGAACAGAACATGTGTGTTTTTCACGATGTTTTTTCTCAGAAACGATATCATAACATGAATATTTAAAAATATTTTTAACTCTAAAAAATTGATATTGTTATATGTACATTTATGTTACCTTTATTGCCTTTATGTGTATATCTATATATATATATATATATATATATATATATATATATATATATATATATATATATATATATATATATATATATATATATATATGTACATTTTGAACACCCTATATACGCTTCACTTATAGTAACATAGAAAGAGACAAACCTATCTTGGTGTACCGTTTTGCGCGGCATCCGTGTATTCGGTTCAACTCCACTTATACTACCTGATGGTAGTATAATCAGTGGAAGGAGAAGCCAGCGCTAAAGCCCGGAATCATTAATGAAGAGCAAAAATGTTTTTTTTTTTTTTTTGCTCGCCAACTGTATTTTGGGCGGAAAATTTATAAAAAGAATTTTGTGTGTCACTGGAGACTGGAATGCATTATTTCTGTCACCGACCCTGAGTTTAAGCATCGAAAGCTAACTCGTAGAATACAAATCAATTTTTAAGTGAAAATTTGACAAATGAAATATTGCACCTATTGTAATCAATTAGTTTATTAGATACTAGCCGTACCCGTGACGTTGTTCACGCGAAACGTTGAGTAGTTTCTTTTTCCAATTTGTAGTTTCTTGCAACGCAAAATGCATTAAATTGTCTCCAATTTGACAATTGTGTATTTATTGTATTTTTCGGTACACAATTAGCAACATTTTTTTTTTTTTGATTTAAAATTCAGAAAAATTTCCAAACTACAAAATTTATTTACAATTTTTGTTACTATAGTTATGAAATTTTTTTATGAAATATACAAATTGGCGTAATGTGTGTAGATGCTCAAAATAGTTTTTCCATTTTCCCGTGGGAATGAGACATTTTCCCGGAATAAAAAGTATCTTAGATGTTGACCCAGGTAATAAGTTATCATCACACCAAATTTCATTAAAATCCGTCCGGTAGTTTTTACGTGATGCGTGAACAGAGAGACAGACAGAGACAGATTTACAGTTTTATTATATGTATAGATATTGGAAGGCCTTGTTATATTCTGTCTCATTACACTTCAAGTTGGAATTATAAAAGTTCTAAATGTCTTTATTAATGTCTTTATTGAAAAGTTCCGGAGACTGAAATTATAATTTCAGTACCATAAAATTTTATAATTCAATAAAATTTCAAAAATTTATATAGACACTCTAAAGTTTATCTGTAAAGTCTCTTCAAAGTATACACTTTTTACTGTAAATTTAATTAATAAAAATAAATAAACATTTTCTACAAATTTTTGACTTGAAGTAACAATATGAGCCATCCGGTATGAACAATAAACATTCAAAAATAAACAAAATATGAATTTTGCCCAAGTTTTTAACATTATAATACAGTAGAGAGAATGCAATAGTTTATACAAATAATATTGCATGTGCAATTATTTTAATTTTGTTGTTGCATTTTTCCGAAATGAATTGTAAACAGAAAGTAGTTTGAACAATAAAATATTATTTCTAGCTATATGATGATACATGAATGAAATTTTCATTATATAAATATTCCCCCTCGACCCGCACCCCGATTTTCAGTTTGTGCGCATATATGTAAAACTGTGCAAATGTAATTGGTGTACACTATCCGACAAATAAAGAGACAACATATATTCCGATACTCTCGAACTTTCTAAACATGTTATTTTTTTCTCAAGAGGTAATATCTATTTTACTAAAAGTCGTATGACGCCTTTAACAAATGGAGCAAAATTAGATGTATAAACTTAAGTTTCCATAGTTAACTCTAATACAAAAATGACAAAAATAAGCTAGCAACTTACCCTTAAAAAGTTGCTTAGAAATTGAAAAAGTGACTACGAGCGTTCTAGTAGCTGTTTTTTTTTTTAATTGATGCAGAATTTAAAATAAAATATAAAATTCAAATACTCTTTTTTGATTAAACCACAGCTTCAATGCTAAAAATTGATAAAAATAAATAATTTGACAAGTATTCTTATAAATGTTTATAAATCTAAAAAAATGTTATAATTTTTTTTTTATATATCAATTGTGCTTAGAGAATACTACAAATACAAAATTTATACATGTATCTTACCTACTACTTTCATTAATTTCAAGTTTTCACAATGACGCCAGCATTTGGTAAAAGAAATAGTATTAGAATTTTTTATTCCTTTTTAAATTTTGAACCGATTAAAAGAAAAATCAGCCACTAGAACGCCCGTGGTCGCTTTTTCTTAAAAATTAGGGTTAAGTTCCTACTCTAAAAGGAAAAGAAACAAATAACAAGTTAACTTGTGGGGCTTTAGAACAAATTTCGTGCAGCAAAATAATAATTTATTGCACTTTGCTGCTTTTACGTTGCATAAATTTGTATAGTTGATAGGATGACTAACATGAAAACGATTTGGTAATTCTGACAAAAAGGTAGATCCTTACTAGACTGTTGTTAATCAACAAAGTTACCGCCATGATATGTTTTCGACATAGTTAGGTACCTATACAAAATTTTTGTATGCAAAGTTTCAACTAAAAATAAACTCTTTGAACGAAATGCATGGTTGCTCTTGTTTATATATTATTATAAAGTTACAATTGAAATGAAAGACATATTATTTATAATTATGTGATTTTTATTTCGTTTTCGCACGGTACACTGCAACCATACTACCTTTGGTACAGAATTGCTGTATCCTTACTACTTTTGGTGTAGAACTGCTGTAGCTTTACTTACTTTTGGTTTTTTTTGTTTACATGATTTATTGACTAGTTCTACGTATAATCGTTATATCATAGTCGTGATGGCAGAAATAAGCTGATACGTATAGTGACGTTAAGAGGCAGGTTCGAAAGAACCCCTCGTGGCTGATATAAAATGTGAACTTAATTTAAATTTTTATGATTGGAGCAAGTAAAGATGTTGCGCTGTTATCCGCTTGAGTCGAGTTTCGAATAAGTCGGTGAGGTGATACTTAAGAGCAGCTGGATGATTTGACAAGCCGTTGTAAAATTTCTTTGATATTTCGATGATGAAATTGTTTAGGGGATGAACTTGGAGTTCACGCTGGAGTTGAATATTGCGGACAAACCATGGTGAATTGGTGATAATGCGTAGTATTTTATTTTGGAATGTTTCCAGTTTCTTTAATTGTGTATTACTGGCTGAAGACCATATGGGACATGCGTAGGTGATGATAGGCCGAATTAATTGTTTATATAGTAGTATGCCAGTTTCGATGCGTAGGTGTGATCTGCGATTTATTAGTGGATATAACGTTGCTAATCTTGTGTTGGCTTCTTTGAGTTTATTTTTTATATGTATGTTCCATGTTAGACGCTTATCTAACCAGACACCCAAATATTTTACACTTTCTTCGTTGAAGTGAATGATTTCATTGTTAATGATTAACTGATTGTGTTGAGGAATCCGTTTTAGTGTGAATATTTTAGCACTTGTCTTGGTAACATTTAGAGTTAAATTTCATGTTTTCATCCAATCGCAGATAGTTACTAGAGATAATTGTAGTCGGTCAATGGCAATGTGGATGTCTTCGTGTTGAGATATTATAACTGTATCATCGGCAAACATGCCTATTTCCTTTCCATTAACGTTTTACTTTTGGTATAAATGTTATAACTTTACTACTTTTGTTACAGAACTGCTGTGAACTCACTACTTTTAGTATAGAAATTTAATGAATAAAATTACTGGAGAAATAAATCAATCTAGACTGGAGATTCGCAAAAGGTGGTCCGCGGACGATTAATAAGGGGGTCCGTGAGATGTCATTAGAATATTATATTCATACTGTATCATATGCACAAGTGTACCATTAATTAGGAAAAACTACCTTATGTTATGTTTATACAAGTGTCATTAACCGTTTGCGAGAATACAATTTTTTTTTAAAATTTGTTTGATTTAGGGGTCCCTGTCAAAATAGTGACTGGATAAAGGGGTCCGTGGAAAAAAATTATTGGAAACCTCTGATCTAGACTAACGGACCGTCCAAAGTAATATTTGATTATCGTCAGTATTGAAAAACATCTTTCCGTAGATATAACAGTAATAGTTTAATTAATAACGTTAATATAGTTTTCAGAATAGTAACAAAATTTACATACAGTTCCAATAAGATAATTTTAAATAAATATTGTAACATATTTGTAAAGCTGTGATTCTGGACCGCAAAACTCCACTACAAATTTTGATTTCAACAAATCGTTTTGCAAGATCACATTTAAGTTTTTGATTTTACAAAATTATTCAGCGGCGAGGGGCTTTTAGAAATGCGGGCCCGAGGATGGTCCACTGTTTCCAGTGCCCTCGGACCGGTCCTGACTAAATTGTTTAAGGCCCGATTTACATTATAGTGCCGATATCGATACGCTCTCGCTCCGGTTTCGCTCCGTTAGAAATTTTTTTTTCATAATTTAAACACTATTGTATTAGGAGAACACAATATCATAATATAATATATCTATTATTTAATTAGTTATAATATGTGTAATCGTCGCGTCGTTGTTGTGTATCATGTTTTCCTAATACAATAATTTTCAAATAAATGAAGAAGGCTGAAAAACGGACTGGAGTGGAATTTAAAAAAAAGTGTTCACACTACTGATATAAGTGATTGATAATCCTTTCGATACCGCTCCGGTAAACTATTTACCTTAGTGGTATTGTTATTGGAGCGATATTCGAGCGCGAGATCGTACCGCGACTGATATTCGGAGTGATATCGGAGATAAGAATATTTTATCGAATCGGGAGCGTAGCGATATCGTACCGAAAGCGAAACGTCAATGTGGATCGGGCCTAATTTTGCTTCATTTGTTTGATCCCGACACCTTACAAAGCTTCTACATCGAACAATAGGGACAAAATTTTTAAAAATCAACTTCTAGTAAGAAGCCTTTTCTATTTAAACGTTTCATCGAGAAGCACATAAAATTATACTTATGGAAATAAATACCAATTTTCTTGTCTACAAAGTTAGTATACGTTTTGAAAATATTTGTGCGTTACTGTACACTTTTGTGATTACTTATATTCTCCATGCAATATTCACATCGTATAATATTTCTCAGTTGGAAAACCATTCATTTTCAAATATATGGTTATATGTCCAAGCTTACCGTGTTATGCATACCAATATTTGTTATATGATATCGTATATACCATATTATAAAAGTAAATGTAATACCTAAATATATCATCCCTGTATACATATATTTTATAATCTCACATTTCTATGATATCTACCATATTTGCAACCACCATAGCAAAAAAAAAAGATGCAGGGAAAAATTTAATGAATATTACACACTATCACTTGTGACCGTTAAAACGTGACAAATGGACAATTTCAAAGGTTACTTAATAACGTACACTTCAAAAAAAAGGAAACCAAACTTTATTTTGATTTTGCTTTTATTTTAAGTGGAGAAATAGTTACAGGGTATCCAAAAAAATTGAATATGGGTATCACTAATTTTATTGGCCCTTTCGATTATAAGTAGTTGCCATCAAGAAAGTCTGAATTCGGCTTACTGATTCAACTAGCACTTGACTTTTATTTGCATTACTAGAATTTCTAGAAAATTCGTTTATGAGAACAATCTTGTGTGTTCTTTTGTTTTAAATATCTGATCTAAAATCAGGTTCGTATTTTCAATTTGGCTCAGAAAATAATCGAAACACTTGTTATATCGTTAAGAGTAAATATTTTGCCACTTAACACTATGAGGCCCGAGCACTTTCACAGTAAATTTCCCCGGAAGCCGACAATATTTCTAAGCAAAGTTTATGTAAACAAGTACATAAAATGATTCCACAAAACACTAAAAGAATTCAACGTGTATGTGTTACTTATGCAGGTCAAAAGATGAGTAACACACATATGCATACAAGCATACAACACACACATACATACATATGTGGATAAAAATATTATTGTAAATAAGAGATCAAGCCTAGATATTTTGATGATAAAACATTATGTATATTTATATGTACAAAAAATGAAAAGTGTTCGGTACGTAGTATATAATAATTAAAAATTATTTTTATAAGAATACATAATATAAAATCTTTTTTATAAATATTTTTATGTGTTTTGTTTATTATTTATTCTAAATACTGATCGCGGTCGGCCTCTGAGGATGTTTTGTTTGGTTTCGGATGCCGAAGCCATGGGACTGAAAGTGTTAATTTACTTCGAAATTTAATAATTTATTGCATTGAAAATTGAAATGAATTAAAGGAACATATCCATCAGTACCAATTCGAAAACAAATAACCCGTACGTAAAGAAAAAAAATTTTGGCGCTTTTAAAATTGTTGTCAGTTTTCTTTATTGTTTTAAGAAAAGTTTTTTTGCTAATAAATTCATGATGCCAGTAAGCAGAGATGAAATTAAATGAAACAAAAATCTACTAAGAGTTCTAAATAGCACTAAAAAGCAGTCATGAGACATGTTGTTATCGAAACAGAATGTTTTAATTCTTTGTAATACTGTGTTTTTAAAATTTAACACAATTTTGTTGATTAATAATGCCTTAATTAAATCTTAATTGTTCCTTTAATGATGGTAATTAGCGACACATCTTCTTATATTACTCTTATTTTAACAATTTATATACACTAGTGCTTCGACTGAGAGAAAGAAAAATGCGTATGTATTGGTCACACGGATATAAAAAAACATTGAAAATTTTTTTATGTAAACAAATCATTATATTTGCATACAGGGTGGAATTTTAGCAACTCGTATACCTTTTGGTAAATTTCGATAAAATTTTACGATGATTTAGAACGGAATTTATTGGAAAGAACATAGCTTAAAACATAGCTATGTTGTTTCCAACAAATACGTTCTAAATCCTCGTAAAATTTTATCGAAATTCATCAAAAGGTATAAGAGTTATTAAAATTCCATCCTGTATGCACATATAATGATTTTTTTTTATATCCGTGTGAACAATACATCCGTATTTTTTTTTCTTTCAGTCGAAGCACTAGTGTAATTTTTAGTTTACTCCTTTTCGGAAATGTTTAAAGATTAGAGTTGTAATAATAATAATAAATTTTTGGAAATCATAACCTGAACCCATTTTCTCAGAAACTCAAACTTGTAATTTGCTAACTGTGGTAATTTCATTGTTTGATTTTAAATACATTTACCCTCGCAAATAAAATGTTTTTCTATAGTAAAAATAGTTTCAAGTCGACTGGTAAACTGGTGCATGCTTGAAGACAAAACAAACAATATTTTCACCCAGGAATTAGATGTATTCTCGTGGTAAAAATGATGATCTTCGACTTCTCGACTATCTCTAAAAAGTTTCGAGTCGATTGGCGTTAACTTGCTGAAATGTGAGAACGAAACAGGCAAACAATCAAACTCGTTTTCGTATTTACGATAATTTTAGTCATAAATTAATCGATTAAAAAAATCAGTGGTATCTTATATCTATAAAGTCTTTACTGCATGTAATTTGAAAGAATACTTCAAAAGGACATGTAAATCGAACAGGCGAACGAAGCCGTTCGTAATCGCTAGATTTATCAGTATCTCCCAGAATTCATTTTTCACAATTTTAAGACTGTCAAAAATATAATTCTTTCTTGTAAAGTATAACCATTTTTATAAGAAAAAAGAAAAACGTACTTACATCAGTAGCTACTTATAAACAACTGGGAATCTGGGATAATTAAATAGGGTAAGTCGTATTCTGCGTGATGCTACAAAAAATCTAAAACACGAAAACAATTTCGCGTCGTTAGAAGCTATATACAAAACATGACATTGTCCTTTTGATTAAAATTTAATGTCAATTTAATAGCCTCAGGGAATGAACTTGGAAGGGTATTTTTGAAAAACGAATCAATCAAAAAAAATCCATTATCAACTAATTTCAAGAAAATTACTTAATTTGTATTCAAAATAATAAAATTACATAAAAAATTATCTTTTCATGATTAGGATAGGAATAGTTAAACCAACAAACATGGATAATTGATAATTGAAAAGTTGAAAAATATGATGATAAATTAGAGAACTAAAAAAGACTAAACCGAAATTTTGACTGTAATTTTAAATCACGAACAAACGAAATAGGAGTCATCATACTGCTTTTCAAAACAAGATACGAATAAGTTTGACTTTAAGTTAGACGGGTGAATAAAAGTAAAAAGTAAATTTTTGCTTTCATCTTTTTAAAAAATTTAGTAGACAAAGTTTTATTTTTGACGCATAACTTTATATAAAAATTAAAATTTTTCAAAACCGTGTAAGGATTAAAGTTGTGCCTTGTATCGTGAGAAGTTTTTGTTTCGAAAAACCTTTCCTCTAAAACCAGTGGTTCTGCAATAATAAGAAAATAAACAATTGAATTGTTTATACCAATTGGTCGCGCTAGAATTTTTGAATGCTGATAACTTTGCTTCAGTCTACACGTCATTTTTCTAAATGATCCTTCTGATGATCACTGCGCATCTTATACTCTCAGAGTTAAAATTATCCTTGCCATAGAATATGATTATTAAACTGTAAATAGCATGGTTAAAGTAATTTTCATTTTGTTATTATTGTATAAGCATTTAAATGTATTATAATGACATCTTAAAAATATCATTTACGATAAGAAGTAGATATACATGTATGACTTTATGTACCTATAGATAATATTATATACCCACCCATTTTTTAGAGTAGTTTAAAATAACAACCTATTAGCAAACTTAATGGCCTACTTTTTGCCGTACTTTAGTGTAAAGTAAATGCTTTTAAATTTAAGTGTTTACATATTAAGTTTCATATATATCAAAGATGAATATTCAACTGTTGAACGAATCGTTTAGTTTTTGCTTACTCTAACATATTTTACGTTACTATAGGGTAAAGAATATTACATTTTGGTTTGAAATCTACCACCAACAGAATCAACAATTTTTTAAAGAGATATTTTCGTTTTCTGTTTATTCATACTTTAACATTTTCAGCATCTAACGTTTTTAAAAGTTAGAAATTATTTTTGAAAACATATTTTACAATATTCGTAAAGCGTTAACTGCACTCTCGATTGAAGTTTCGCGTCAAAGTGTTTCGTTCAGTTGACCGAGCTTTACTCAAATAATGTATACTCGAAGACATTTGAACGGTCATAGGCCTAGTAGTGTAGAGAGTTGCTCCGTGCTCAGACTTCGAGCCGTCTGACTCGGACAAAAATTCGACAAGAACTGGCAGTAATCCAAAACAAGGTAAGGACCTTTTACACTATATCGTACTCGGTTGACTTCAGGCCACTTTGTAAGAAATGTAGGTTTCGCCAATGTGGGCTTATAATACAGTTAATTATTTTCTTTCGATAGAATTGTTTGATAAGCCATAGCCTATGTATTCATCTGGCATTCGGAATAGTTTAGCGTTTTCTAGTAAAAATTATTTATTAAAATTGATTCAGTGGTTTTTATCTTTTTTCCCTGCGAGCACCTCATTCACACTGAAGTAGCAAGAAGTAAGTAGAACGTACAACCAGGATAAAAAAAATACAATAGCATTGTAGGCATACAAAATAACCTACTTATGCGTCCACTTTTATTACTTACCGCTTTGGTGTGAACGGAGCATTACAAGTAAACAAACAAGCAATTTTAAGTAAATAAAAAGAAAAAACATTAATTGTACAAAAAAATATAGTTGAATACACTCGAATTCTCTTATTCATTAAATAAATTTATTTTTATTTTTTACGCTTTGATATATACTACAATGCTTCCTTTCTTTACATTTCTTTAATAACAATCTTATAAAAAGCATTCTGAAGGGTACAGTAAAAGAACTTGATAATTATCATTTCAACAAATTTTAACGACTTACATACTTCTATTTCCCAGTTTCTTTTTTTTTTACTATTCCACGAATTAAAATGTTATTCCATTTACATAAAGTTATCAAGTTGTCTTCTTGTACCCTTCTCTTTAAAACTAAAACATTACGTCTATTTCGTTACCTAATAACAGTTCTCTTTTAAATAAGTAAACAGAAATATCTTCTGTACAATTTAGTACTTTACCGTGCCTATATAAGGAATATTTTCTTATGTTTATAATAATTATTCACACCTTTAAGACAGGAATATATAAATAATTAGTTATTCTGAATTCGATGAACGCGACAGTTTCATTTCCCATATGTTTCAAGATAATGCTTTATTAATATACCAAAATGTTGAAAGTGGGTATACAGATAGGAATAGACAGAGAAACACATACAGAAAAGCACAGTTGATACATTAGGATACAGGTATAACAATCCGCTAGGAATAAGCAAGCAGTTGTAGAAACCTACTAGAAAAATCAATTAACTTTACCACAACGCGAAACTTGAGAACCAAATAAGAAATAAACTGTAGAGATACAATGTTGGAAAAAATTATTTAAGCAGTTAAAAAAGTTTCGAATTTGAAACAGAAAAGAAACTGTTTGAGTTACTGATTGATACTAAACGATTTTATTTTGCCTAGTGAACAAAATCAATTGATGGTTAAACAAAAAGAATTTACATTTTAATTTCTCTCGAAGACCTTTTTACAAAAAATTTTGAAAAACTTTCTAATTTTGGTTGAAAATTCATTTTTTTGCGAAAAGAAACTCACAGTCAGTATACCCAGATTTGGTTATTCATTGAGTGTGATTACAGAACTTGAAGTGAAAGCTCTAAAATTCTCCCTATAAAAGGATCAGGAGAACTGGAGACTGGTTTTCTAAATGTATATATAGACATTTTTCTACGAAACTTACGAATTCCAGGCGGATGATATGTGATAAATACATAGGTCTATACAGTAGAACCTCTGATTACGTACGCCTCTCTTAACCGGACGCCTCCCATAGCAGGACAAATTTTTTTATGACAGTGGTATATGCTATACTAAAACCAATACATTTAGCACTCTCTTAAGCGGACTCTCTGTTAATCGGTTGCGGACACAATATTTTTTGACGAACACATATTATTTAGTACATTATTTCCTCCATTAACTGGACGCGAGTATGTCTAGTGCGTATGTATACCTTTATGAGTTAGGTATAATTGTTCATGTTTAACTTGTTGACAATGATTCTAATGTGACGATGCATTTGTAATCGTTATATTTTTGTATTTAAGTAGGTATCTAAATCCATACAAGAAATTGATTTGAATTAAAAAATTAATTGTGAAGACAACATTATTTAATGCTATTATTTACTCTGCCCCTGTTAAGTGAATGCCTCTGTTAACCGGACAGATTTTTGCGTAAAACTGCTGTCCGGTAAACAGAAGTTCTACTGTAATTATTCTACACTAAATAGTTAAGTCATTAATTATTAGATTCCCACCAGTAGTAAATCAAAATCATATAGAACTTCTGTAATTGTGATTCCCTCTTTGATCTAGCCTGAGAATACCTGCTAATGTGTGAGTAATAAATTGTTACTAAAATGTATTTGATACATTTTTTTGCTCACTGTATTTTGAGAAAATTCCTGTAAACTCTAAAGTCTTTCTAAACCACACGTTATCCTTATACTCTATGGTTTGGCCCCTTTGGTTTTCTTTGATCGAAATTAATTGTGAACTGTATAATCTACAAAATGTGGACTTACCTCTGCTTTGATGTGGACACTCTTCGTGTTACACGAGGGAAAGGAATGGGCAAAAGGGAAAACACTAAACTGTTCACACCCAGCACGGCAAGCTAGCTGGTAAACGCACTTTGTACGCGTCGAAGAATCGATTTTTACACGGTAACTCGTAAATAGTTAAGGTTGATTACACAAAATGGTTAGCAACAATATATGTATCTATTAGGTTCAAAACACTTTGGTGACAATTTTTCTACTGACCGCCTATAACAGGCAGTTGATTAAGGCCCGTCAATTTTACTATGCAAGCATAGGCAATGCATTGGACAATTAAGGTATATATGTTGCATGGCTGCAACATCCTCCGGCGGGGCAAAATGATCCGTGTAACGAATCACCAATTTATGGATATACGTACGAATAGTGACACATACATACATACATAATATAGGAATTATTTATTGGTTCAGTATCAAAAATTATAAAATTATTATCAAACAAATATAAAGTTACGAATTTTAATAGGTAAACTATACTAAGCTAATATATATATATACAACTAAAACTAATGCAAAAGGGACTATGCAGTTCTGGAATAACTACTGGTTCGGTAGAGGACATAATTTTGCCACAGGTCGCACATACTGTGCATGTTTGGTTTTAACTAAAGCTACACGAGTTATCCCGTCCTTTCCGGGATAAAGTTCCGTTACAATAGCTAAGGGCCATTGTAATGGGGGTATATTATTTTGAATAATGACACAAATGGTACCTCTTTTAATGGGATTGTTGGGCAAATTCCATTTCTGCCGCATCTGAAGCGTTGTTAAATATTCGATGTGCCACCTTTTCCAGTAGGATTGTACTAAGGAATCCAATAGTTTGAAACGGGTTAAACGAGGTACGGGAATGTCGGACACATTTTCGGAAGGCAAACAATTTAATGGGGATCCATACAAAAAATGAGCCGGAGTCAAGGCTACAGGTTCCGCTGGGTCATCACTCAAACAACATAAAGGTCTGGAGTTTAACAAGGCTTCTATTTGCGCCAAGACGGTGGTGAATTCCTCAAAGGTCAAAATTTGGGAACCAATAACACGAGTTAAATGAACCTTCACACTTTTGATATTGGCTTCCCAAATTCCACCAAAGTGTGAAGCGGTGGGAGGATTAAATTTCCATTCAATACGATGAATGTTAAGTTCTTGCTGGAATTTGTCTTTGAATTCTTGAGATTTTAACAAAGAATAAGCTTCGTCAAACTGTGTTTTTGCTGAAACGAAGTTTGTTGCGTTGTCGGAATATAAAACAGCACAACTACCGCGGCGAGATACGAAACGCTTAAAGGCAGAAATAAATGCTTCGGTAGACAGGCTCGAAGCCAACTCTAAATGGATAGCTTTTGTGGCTAGACATATAAATAAACAAACATATGCCTTTTGTGACTTGATTCCCCGATGTTTAGAGAGAGTAATTAAAAAGGCACCAGTATAGTCCACTCCAGTATGCAAAAATGCTTTATTTTGATTTACCCTTGGTGCTGGTAAGTCTGCCATGTGTGGCATAATGGATTTGGGACGAGACCGAAAACAATGATTACAAGCCCAAATGCGGCGACGTACAGTGTCACGAGCTGACAAAATCCAATACTTCTGGCGAAGCAAGGCAAGTGTTAAGTGGGGACCCGTATGGCAATTTATTCGGTGAGTATAATCAATCAAACAATTAATTAAAGGGTCCGTTTTAGGTAACACAATAGGGTGTTGGACGTCATAACTCAGACTGGCATTAGAAAGTCGTCCGCCTACGCGTATAATTCCGTCTTGTAGAAATGGATTTAACTTGAGTATTTTATTGGAAACTGAAATATTCTTCGAAAGCGCATTAAATTCGCTTGCGAAATGATTCTGTTGGACGGCACGTAACAAATATAATTCGGCCATATTTAAATCAGAGGCGCGAATGTTAGGAGATTTTGGGAGGATTTTGATGAATCGCAAAACATAAACCGTCGAATTCAACATCTTGGACCACGACGAAAAATAATTTATAATAGTATACAAAGGCGAAAGTATACTGGGTTTGACTGTAAAAACTAAATTTTCACATTCTGGAGTTACAATTTCGTAATCATCAAAACTTTTAATTGGCCAGTGTTCTGGGTTATCATGAAGCCATGACGGTCCAGAAAACCACGAATTTGAGTTAATCAAACTGCGTGGGGATAAGCCCCTCGAAATACAATCGGCACTATTCAATTTTCCAGGTACAAAATGCCAATAACGTGAGGATAAATTTTGTTGAATTTTACTAATGCGGTTTGAAATATAGACTGGCCACCGTTTTGGATTGGAGTGTATCCACGCTAACGTGATCATGGAATCTGAGAGGGCATAAATATTGCTAATTTCAGTACGGAGCGAATAGGTATCACATATGTGCGTTAACAATTTCGAAAGTAAAACCGCCGCATTCAACTCTAATCTAGGCAACGTAGTACTTTGCATAGGTGCAACTTTGGATTGAGCGCACAGTAAACTAGTGTCAATTTGACCATCAGGATTTTCGACACGAACAAATACCGCAGCACCCAAGGCCATTTGGGAGGCATCACAAAATCCGATCAATAAGATTTTACATCTATTTGGTTCACTACACAAAATAGGGCGATGTATTTTTAAATTATTTAAAACTTCAAATTCCGATATGATATTCAACCACACATTTTCAACTTCAGTTGGAGTAGGGTCGTCCCAATCACATTTTAAGTTCCACAATTCCTTTATTAGTAATTTCATTTGTAGGATCACGGGAGCCAAGAATCCCAATGGATCAAATATACGGGCTACACATGAAAGTATGTTTCGTTTAGTGCAAGGCAATAACTGGGAATTTATTTTAAAAACAAAGTCATCGCTGTACGGGTTCCACTGTAAACCTAAAATTGGCAATGAATCATCAAATGTAACCGATTTATTCAGTGTGATTTCACTAGGAATCTGCGACAATAATTCAAGTGAATTCGATGACCATTTGACTAATGGAAAACCACCTGCTGCGAACAATTCAACTAACTGAGGTTGTAGAATTTTTGCCTCTTCAATAGTGGGAACACTGCATACCAAATCGTCAACGTACATATCTCGATCGGCATAACTGACAGCTAGTGGGTAATTCTTGGTTTCGTCTGTTAACAGTTGTTTAATGGTTCGTAAACTAAGGTACGGAGACGATCGAACACCAAAACTAACTCGGGTAAGTTCGTAGGTTGCTATGGGTTGTGTTGGTTCGAAACGCCAAAGTATTCTTTGAAATTTATGGTGTTCTTCAATAATCTTGATTTGCCGAAACATATTTTTCAAATCAGCGGTCATTGCAATAGGGAAAAGGCGAAAATTAATAAGAATTGTGAAAATGTGATTTTGTAATTTAGGACCGGTGTATAAAATATCATTTAACGAGAGTAACTTATTCGATTTCGAAAGGGTTTTAGCTGACGAATCGAAGACAACACGACATGGGGTACTACTACTGTTTGGTTTGAAAATACAGTGATGTGGAATATAATAATTAGGTTTCACTGTAGTATCATTAGGTACCAAAATCATATGATTTTGATCCAAATAATCTCGAATGGATTGTGAATATAATTGTTTTAATTGTGGAGACCTTTCAAAACGTTTTTCCAAAGACTGAAATCTACGAAGGGCTAAGGAATATGAATCACCGAGGAGCGAGGGATCTTCTCGGAATGGTAGAGCAACGATATATCTTCCACTAGGTTCACGTTTAAAATTCTCAACAAATAATTTTTCACAAATTTCATCATCCATACCAACAATAGGAGGCGATAAATCTTCCAGATTCCACATTTTCTCGACAAGGGATTCTAATGTTAAGAAAGAAAAATACGAATGCATGTTTTTGTTTTCCAAAATGGGAGCATTACCGACAATTACGAAACCCAACGAAGTTTGAAGTGCAGTAGGTGTACCCGGTGGGCCAACAACTCGTCCAGATCCTAGAATTTGAACGAAAACTGAAGCGGACAAAACTCCATCTATTATTCCAGGTGTATGGTATGTGGGATCCGCCAGTGGTAAAGATTCCAAATAATCCAGTTTTTGTGTATCGACAGGCATATCAGGAAGACAATTCGTGACCTTTTCGACAACAAGTGCATCAATGGGGATGGAATAATCATGATTGATACTGGATTTAATAACAAACTGAGTTTTTCCTTTAATGGGACTTGTCACCCCTCCAATACCTGTAACGTTTGAAAAATATCTTGAAGTTTGTAAACCCAGACGTTTACAACAATTCAAAGTTATCAGATTCGAAACAGAACCACTATCGAGTAGAAAACGTAAGCTTTGTTCTCTATTCCACCTGTCATTAACCTTTACTATGACTGTCGAAAGCAATACTAAATTATTTCGGTTGTTTAAAGGGGTTTCACTGTTTGTAGTACACAATGAATGGGTTAAATCCTTTGAAGTTCTAGGTACTGGATCATTTGAAACTAACTGAGTTTTTGAGTTATCGAAAGCTTTGGGAGGGGAACGGTGTAGCAACGAATGGTGTTTTTGACGGCATTCGCGACATGCGTATTTGGAATCACACGACGATAAATGATGTTTCGAGGAAAAGCAATTTAAGCACAAATTATTTTCTTTTACAATTTGAAACCGTTTATCTGGGGAAAATTTTTTAAATATTTGGCATTGGATTAACAAATGTGGATCCTTTTTACAAGCAACACAATTCCTTCGGACATTTTCATTAGCCACAAACGTTTTGGGTGATTTAGATGTTGAGGGTAAATTGTAGTTTTGTGTGTGACGAGGTTTTTCTATCTTTACCATCGATTTACTTTGGTGTCGAATAAATCCAATTAATTCATCATATTGTGGAATTTCATCGTTGTTTTTCAACAATTCAAAATTATTCACGAGATTCTGAGGTAATTTTAAGAGCGCTATATAGACTAACATAAAATCTGCAAGATTTGGTAACTGTAAACGTTTCAGTGCTGAAACATTTAGATCAAACTTTTCTAAAAAGCTTTGCAAATTCGCAGGATTATCGTTAGGAATAGGACGAAGATTTAAAATTTTTTCAAAATATGAGGAAGCAAGGTATCTTTTATTTTGATAATTTTGCACTAACAAATTCCAAATAATTTCATAATTATCTGGAATAGCATCTACTGAATTACAACACTTTAAAGCTTTTCCTTCTAAACTCCCCAAAAGATACTGTAGTTTTTCAGCAGCTGACAAGTCGATATTTTGATGTATTAAACTTTTAAAGTTTTCGTAAAATAAGGGCCAAAGGGAGACATCTTCTCCACTGAACTTAACCAAATTAATTTTGGGCATGTTTATCATACGCGGTTTGGATTCAGTAGACTGGGGTTGAGGTATATCAGACTGGGGTTGAGGTATAATTTTTTGAGCGACATATTCTATAAATTCACAAAGATCATCAAATGAATCCAACGATGCGTAGTTAGGTAATTCATCTGGATTAAGTTCTTGTTTTACTTCAACTATCTGTTGTACGATATTCTGAAATTCCAACTTGACTTCTGGTAAACGAATAGAACGAATTTGGAAAGTTTTTAATCTATCTGGATCAATTTGATTATCTAATGCAGTGGCTAAATCAAATATCAATTGAACGCGGTTAAACAACGATTGTTGTCTAGCTACGAGCCTGTTTAAATTTTTTTCCAATTTTTCAGCTTTCGACATATTGAAAATTTAAATATAAATGTGACAAAATTATGTACAAAATAAATGCCAGCTGATTATGTAAATAAAACGAATCAAAACAATTATGAAATTAAATTCAGTTGTTGGTTCCGTATAAACATGCAATTAGACAAAGGTTCGGTTGTTTACAAATTATTTAAGACAAAAGTTTATTTATGTATGTATGTATGCGTGTGCACCTCAATTTTCAACAAATTACAAAAATATAATAAATTAAATTTAATATAAAAAAGGATAGAGCTTATTGATCGTACACAAATAAATGCGATATGTGTATCTTATGGGCAAGATTCTCTCTTTCTAGCTGGATGGACATAAGTAAATGCGCGGTAAATTAAATGCTATGCCTTAACTTGCACAAGTTATGTAATACTTAAATTCGAAAATTCGATAAATTTTAAGAATTTATGAGGAAATATCTAACGATAGGAACAAAATTATCAATTTATAGCAATAAAATTTGGCAATAACTTACGAATTCGGAAACGAAAACTACAAATTCGGAAACGAAAACTACAAATTTGGTAACAAAAATTACGAATTGAGTTTGAATTACCGCGAAAACCGAAATCCGGTTCGAAGGTCCAAACAAAGGGGTGGTTTGGCCCCTTTGGTTTTCTTTGATCGAAATTAATTGTGAACTGTATAATCTACAAAATGTGGACTTACCTCTGCTTTGATGTGGACACTCTTCGTGTTACACGAGGGAAAGGAATGGGCAAAAGGGAAAACACTAAACTGTTCACACCCAGCACGGCAAGCTAGCTGGTAAACGCACTTTGTACGCGTCGAAGAATCGATTTTTACACGGTAACTCGTAAATAGTTAAGGTTGATTACACAAAATGGTTAGCAACAATATATGTATCTATTAGGTTCAAAACACTTTGGTGACAATTTTTCTACTGACCGCCTATAACAGGCAGTTGATTAAGGCCCGTCAATTTTACTATGCAAGCATAGGCAATGCATTGGACAATTAAGGTATATATGTTGCATGGCTGCAACACTCTATGAACGTAAAACATCGTGGTAATAAGAAACACTGACGTAAGTTGTCGCAAAAAAGAGTAGTTTTAGAAAAAGAGAGAAATCGACTAGGAAGATGATGAGTATACAATAAATGACATATTATTTTCACATTAACGTAACATGTGTTCCAAAAAAATTCCATTATTGTCTGTACTATACCAAATATCAAAAGAAAACTTCCATTAAGTAGAACAAGATACATACCGTTAAGCCACAATTTTGATACTAGTTTTATATCTTCTTCGTCCTCACTTCAGTTTTCCACTTGAAACGTAATAAAACAAATCGGGTGGGTTTAACACTAGAAGTCACATACCTCGATGTCAATCAACTTACAGCGGTTATAGATGGACATACGAAGCTAATCATAAAAATTTGGGAAACAAATCATATTTTCAAACCGATTTCAAGATTAAGTGATATACTGGTTAGAGTTAGTATATTTTAGATTAATAGCTCAGTTAAAATATCTATAATTAATTTTTTTTGTAATTTTTCTGGATGAATTATTTATTATCTACTTAACATAAAAAAATTTATGTCACATATATCAAAATGCATATTAAGGTAAGTGCGGGAGAGATGCCGCGTCGGGAAAGGTGCCGCCGTAGCCATAGTTCGTCTGTTGATTGATAGATAGCGCAATTAATGGATTATATGTTTAAAATAAGTTATTTATTTAAGCTGTATATGACAATATTAATGATTTGTCCATCAGTTAATAATTATCCAACTTTTAATTATTGAAAAGTTTATTAACATAATATTTTATCAAGCATTTAATTCATTAGAACTTAATAATGTATATTTCATTGTTTTAATGAAAATGAGGTTTGTTATTAATTTAGGTATATTTTAAAAGTACTGTATAAAATTTTAGGTTGGAATTCCACACTATGCTTGCTATAGCAACATGCGGCATTTATCCCAACAAAAAGGAGAAATGCCTTATTTAAAGTTGGTATAGATGCCGCATCAGATTACATGTTAAAAACAAAGACTTATATACCTTAATTATGCAATTTTTTTTTTTTTTTGGACTGTAAATTATGCCAAGTAATTGTAAAAGATATATTAATGGATCAGGAAGAGCCCTCATATTAGTGAAGATAACGAAAATAATGATGATTACCTGTGTATTGAATGTTTTGAAAAGTACTCGGAAACAAAAAAAAAAAGTTGACTGGTTAAGATGCATAAAGTGCCAAAAATGGTTACACATGGCATGCGTCATGTATGGAGATGTGTGTAATACCTATGCAAAATTTTTAATATGAACTATACGGCGTCTCACCTCCTTTGATGCGGCATCTCTCCCATAGGTATGGGAAAGACGCCGCTTTGCAGGCTCTACAAAAGTGTTAATTATGAATCTTTTATGACTCAAAATTTAAAATTATTTATAAATAATTTTAAAGAACAATGTTTACATTTATTGTGTACCAAATTTCAAATCAATTAAATGCATCCTTTAAGAATTATCAAGTGCTTTCAAAATGTGCGGCATCTCTCCCGCATTCACCCTATAAAGAAGTTGAATGTGATTTCAATTGTTTTAAATTTTAAATTCTTTTTGATTTATTCTTGTTTCTATAGATTTGTTGAATTTCAGTAGAAATTAATTGAGGGTAATGGTAATAATGCAAGTAAAGTTTAATTATTTTTATATAATTTTTAGCATTTTTAGTGAATAGAAATGTTAATTTAATCGTAGGAATGCTCTTAATATACTTATTTATTATTATTAAAGAAAAAATTCGTTAAAAATTATATTTCTCGATCGTGCACCTTTAGCATAATTATGTAGGTACTGACTTGAACCTAATCAAATTTTAAATAATACAAAATATGACATTAAAAATTTTGTGGATAAATTAAGTAATTTGAAGAACATAAAATATTACTTAGCAATCAATTAACCATTAGCTTTTTAAACACATTCTGGACTAGTGCAGATTTTATTACACTCTCAAATTCATAATTACATATTTCATTGTACTCTCACACCGATTTACCCTCGCTATAGAAATTTTCACTTCAGGAACGGCTGGACCGAACTTAATGAAATTTCTTTCAAGCCATACTGCCATGAATACACTTCGATTTTCATTCCAACGAAGTCTGAAGGTAGTGGGCAGGAAAATTTATCTACAAACGTACAAATGTAGATTTTCGAATTCATGACCAATTATTATATCGAAAATGTCAAGACAAGACTACATGTTAGTTTCTTTCCAAAAAAGAAATTTAACCTTTTTATAATTAACTAACTTGTACAAAACTTCGAAATAACGTTGTAAATAGAAGATATTCTGTTTCAGAAACTAATTCGGTAATGGCAAAAACGAAAGCAATTAACGAATCCCATTCAATGTTGTCAAACATTTTATTCGTAAAACATACAAATATTTTGTCATATTAATACGAAAAAACTAATGACAAACTTTTCGGGTGTTCGTAATTTCAACTTTCGCCATAAAATGTGCTCGTTAAACGATAAAACAAATATTAACTATTACAGATGTATAAACTGGAATGTAAGCGACACCTTCAAAATTTTTACATGATTTTAGACATAAAATTATGTTTTTGATAATATTATCCGTATAATTTTTATTAACCTTTTAATTCAAATTGGTTGAAAGATGTTGACGGAATTGCAATAAAAAAATCGAAAAAAAAACATTAAATTATGAATTGAAGTATTGCAGAAAATACACCAAGTAAAAACAACGAATCCGTATCTTTGTTTCTGGATAAAACCTTATAAGCGGTGAGACTACCCGACCGAATTAAGAGTAAAAATGAGATTTTACTTGTTTATTCGTAAACTATAACAAACACAAAAAAACTTTAAATTGGCACAACATCTTGATCTGCCTGATTATTTCACTTTCTTGCCCAACCAGCTTTGAAATTTTTTCACTGTTAGACAACTAAACTATTCCAGATTAACACAGACCTACATTAATGGGATTATGAGGTACTGCGAGGTTCCAGGTTCCCAATAAACGAAACTATTCAACCAATTTTGAAAATTTCCTTACTGACCTTCCAAATTGACGTAGGCTACGCTATTTGAAATTATGAAGTCTCCTGAACTTTAGGGACCCAAAAAGGATCTAAAGTGAACTACTCAATCGAGCTTGAAAATCTTTTCACTGTTACAAAATTTAACTGTTCCAAATTTACGTTGGCTATGTTGTATAAAGTTCGCTAGGGTCCTGAGGACCCCGAAAATTCCAAAACTAACCATCGAACCGATTTTGAAAATCTTTTTACTGCTACGAGGCTAAACAATTCCAGACTGACATAGGCTATATTATATTAAGTTGCACAGGATTCTGGAGAAATTTCTTCTCAAATACTATTGAATTATAAGAGAAGTTAATGTGAGGTCAGAATTTCCCGTCAGGGTATTGGAGATTCAAAAAGAAATTTAAATGAAACTTGGGTAATAATATTATAGTGATTGTGGATCACTGGGTAATAAGGTCATAATGATTGTGAACCACTAAGTAGTAAGGTTACAGTGATTAGTATAGCCTACTGAGTAGTAAGGTCATAGTGGTTATGGACTACTGGGCAGTAAAGTCATATTGGTTAAGGATCACTGACGTTTGAGCGAAATGGTCTTTTTCATTACGGGTTTTTGTGGTTATTATTCATAAAACTTATATATCAATTCCTTATCAGCTACTGACTCCAACCTCTGCCTTTCGGAATGGACAAAAATGAAATAAAAATATACTTCCGGCAACATATCTCTTTTAGAGTCGTTTAGCGAGCGAAACTAATCACTATAAATAACATTTCGTACAGAATTTTGAAGTTTGGTCTAAAAGTAATTGAACCCATAATGCAGATATTTTTACTCAAAAAATATGTATAATAACAGTTGCAAAATATAAACTCTATAAGCGATGCTAAGATGGACATCTAGTAAATAAATAAATAAATCTTTGCCCAGATTTTAGATTAGAATGTATAAAGTTTGTAATATCAAAGACGTCACATTTTCTATAAATAAACAAAAAGTACCTACAAGACAATAACCTACTGATTAAAATATAAAATTTCAACTATCAAATTTCGATGTTAACATACGAAATTGTCTGTATTGATTTAACAAAATTTTAATTAATTCAAATAAATCAACTCGATATAGTACTATTCACGTTATATACTAATAAAAACGTAATAATGAAAACAAATAAATTATTTAGAATTTCTAAAAATATTTAATTTATTCATAAAATTTGTTTATTTACGATTATTTAATATAATAATTTTGCTATACTTTTGATATTATACTTAAATAATATGTATTTAAAATAAAATTAATAATAACGTTGCATTATAGATTTGTCATTTGTTTATTGTCAAAACGTATAATTATAAATATAAATAACGTGATCACGGAGTATGGAGACACAGCAACTATCTCTATCATGAAATCTGCAGTGTGCATTTTTGTGTACCTAAGGCTACTAAGTAGTTACTCTCTCAGTGACACTCACTGAGTGTAGACCAGTCAGAAAACAATGGATTTGATTGTTATGTTGGTTGTGTTGGCATTGTTACATCCCCACACATAGCGTTGTGGTATTACACATATGTATGCTAGCACGGTCACGAGATGGCCACCGCCATCTTCGGTTACGCACACATATACAGTTTAGCGTGCCAACACAAAGTAAACACCGTGCACGTATATAACATATTTTCTATCTCTTACTGGTTACACTGGTTCCAGTAGTATAGAGATAGATATGTTGTCTCTGCCTTACTCTGTGAATGTGATGGATTTTTTTTTCTCAAAACGTTGCATTGACCGGTTTCGACTTACATCGTTTTCCCCCCAAAAAAGACATGATCGACCAAAAACAGAAAAACACTTTAACAAACTCCGAAATTCTTCTAATTTCTCATTTCCTTTGTTGTGTCCTATTTCATTGCCCCGTTGTGCCCCATTTTATCATGCGCCCCGGAGCAGTTGCTCCACTGGTTCCATTAAATTAATTAAGTATTACACTCGAGTTTTATTTGAGTTTACAACTCAAATTGGTTACCCAATTAACATTCATAATTATTACACAAAAGCTTTGTATTGTTTCAAATAAATTTGTAAAAATTTACGGTCCAACAACTTAACGAGAGGAACTGTCAGCTAGAAAAAACGCGATAGCGAAGTTGAAGTGTTTCTGAGTTGACAATTTTTCTAGTAAAACTGGTTTTAGACATCAAATTTAAGGACTGCGAAAAAAAAGAACGGGGTAAGTCAAAAATATGTAGTTCTATTCATTTTTTTTTACTTTTTATTATTATTATTTTTTTTTTTTTTGAGCTTTATAAGCGACATGACAGTAGAAATATTGTATTGGCATCACTTTATAAATTACTAAAACACAAAGCCATAAAATTGCAAAAATTCTAAGTACCAAAGTTTTGGCGATTAAAATCAAATGATTATAAGTATTTATGGTGCCCGGTACTGCCACCATAAGATTTTAAATGACAAATGAGGGGCTTAGAACTATTATAGTGGTGTAAGTCAATTTTTTAAAGATTGGAGATACTGTGAAATTATTGTTATTTAACCCGATCTTTATTCAGTGCCAAAACGACAAAGTCATTACCGATACAATAAAGCCGGTAGAGACCATTATTTTATTATAGTTTCATATACTTACTATGCTTCACTCAAACTTTAACGATAAATAACTTAAAATAACATATTTTGACTTACACTAATATAGTTCTGATCCCCTCAAATTGCATGACTTGAAACAATGAAAATCAATAATATTATATACCGGTAATTGTGCAACTGATTAATTTAAAAAAAAATAATTACAGACCTGAAGAATACTCTTAGGCGAAAAGTTAATCTAATTATGGACTGGAATATTGAATTCTTGCTGAATCTCTAAAATTACTTCGTTACTGATTCATAAAAATTTAATTAAGGGGAGGTTTACTTGAGAGTCCTTAAAAATTATGTATTTTTCTGGAATTTTTTTCTCAAGAACGGAAGTAAATATCAATTTCAAATTTTGTACATATATTTATTAAGTATTAGACTATACAAAAAAAAAAATTTCAAGGAAAAATATAAAAAAATGTCCATTTTATAGATAGTGCAGTGTGACAATCCGAAAATCCAATGCCTTGTTGGTTGACATCATAGCGCCGGTAATAAACCACTGAAATCCAAAAACAAAAAAGATTTATAAAATACATGAACAGTACCGGCACCTATACCTATAATATCAATAAATTGCTGAAAGAAAAAAAAATGGCGGATGTGTGAACTCTTGATTACGATTCTTGTCTAATTTTTCGCTCTTTAAAGTAAATTAAAAAAAAAAAAATATTGAAACTGTATCGAACTTAGGTATAGGTGCCGTAGAATTGAATTATCTTTAAAATAAAAAAATAAAAAAAAGATCCATCGGATAGTTTTTGAGTTATCGTGGTCACCAGTTCCAAAAATGTGGTTCCAAAAATTTCAAAATTTCATATTTAATACTCATTACCGCGTGAATTACGTTTTTTGAGTTGTTTTTTTATAGAAAACTCGATTCGGTTAATGTGCAATAATCTTTTATTTTTAAATTACTTTCAGCAAAATCACTTTGAGAACATATTCTACACATAATTTGCTATCAATTTCTGCAAAAAAAAATCGATTTTTTGATCGAATATCAAGTAAACTTCCCTTTAAATTACTTTCAGTAAAATCAATTTGGGAACATATTCTACACATAACTGGCTATCAATTTCTGCAAAAAAAAATATGGATTTGTTAAAGACGCTCAAGTAAACCTCCGCTTAACTTCAGAGAATAAGAGCTGAGACAACATTACCTCATGAGGACTAAATAAATTATCATTTGTATATGAGAGTGATATTCACAGCCGTAAAAATTATTAGCTATACCGAATACTAGATACTAATTCAAAGTGAAAATGAAAAACTGGTCAAGTTTTAGTTTTTGTGGCACATAGGTATAATTTCGACACAATGAAAATTTCTTCGTTTCTAAATGGAGAAGATATGTATGAGTCAATTTCAAGAATCTCAAACGTAACATATCTTTTCATTGAGTCTGAAAAAAATTTACACATATTCGTTAATTTCGAAAAGTAATTTCGCACATGCAAATTTTCCATCAATTAAATTCGCAACAATGTTATTAACCCATAACACGTCCTTGAAATCGATTATGTCTGGAACTGTTCAAGTTTAAATTTAAACATTATTTCAATGTTGGCATAAAAAATATGTATAAAAGTCTAAAATTTATTAGATATTGTACCATTCTAACACCAAATGGTGTAAAAATAAAAAGTTATGCATATTAATAGGCAAAAATTTATCTGATGGACGAAATGCAATGTGAAAATTGTATGATGTATTGATTTTCTGATTCATACGCTGTAATAATAATCCAATAATTTATTGCTGATATTAGTGCTTGATAAATTTTATTAAAATGTACAATTATAAACTCTTGTCGAAACATTATTTATAATATTTTAAAATTTATGGATTCAGCTAAAATTAAAAAAGCATAAAATAACTATTTTTTCTAGTAAAATTGATATGTTTATACAGTCAAGCTCCAATTATTCGGAATAATGTGAGCGGTGTAACCGAAAACTGGCATTAAAAGGTTGAAAAACTTGGGTAATAAAAAGGACCCCGCACAAATCTTATGGAAATTTGGTCCCGGTTAATTTTTTCGAAACTTTAGGAAATAATATAGTTCTTGACCTGTAGAACAAAAGTGTCCATAGGCGCAAAGCTCGATAATGGACAGGTTTTGAGATATATGTAGTTAAATATACGTATACTGTCAATGTAAAATCGATCATCTATCAAATGGTGTCGGCAATCGATTCTACTTTTCTGCAAGTTTTTTGCCAATACCATTTGATATGGTGATCGATTTTACATTGACAGTATACGTATATTTAACTACATATATCTCAAAATCTGTCCATTATTGAGCTTTGCGCCCACGGAGACTTTTGTTCTACAGGTCAAGAACTATTATTTCCCAAAGTTTTGAAGAAATTAACCGGGACCAAATTTCAATAAGATTTGTGCGCGGTCCTTTATCTATTTGTAATGTTTGTCAAGACAAGTAATTAAATATCACGGTATACATAGAAGTCGAATTCAGCTTAACAAAGGCCGGTGAATCGACCTTTTACAGTACTTATGCCAATTCAGTAATTATAATATTTGTAACTAGGTACTTCTAATTGCTTATAGGGGCTAGCCACTTATTCCTAAAAAGATTCTTAGAAATTAAAAATGTGACTACAAGCCTTCTAGTGACCAGTTCAAAAATAAAATGAAAAATACAAATATTACTTTTTTTATTAAATACCGGCGTCAAAATTAAAAATAAATTAACACCAATAATTTGACAATTATTTCTATAGAAATATTTCGTTTAACTCTACATAGTTTTTCTCTCCCGAAAGAAATGTGTTAGGCTAATATTTCTCCATGTCAGTGATGTTTACTGAATATTACTGATATAAAGTTTATTCCTATAACTTACCTATTATTTTCATTAATCCTATTGTTCATAGTGACGGCGGTATTTGATAATAAATTAACAGTATCGGAATTTTTTTCCTTTTTAATTAAATATCATAAGCTACAGTGATTTTCATTAGAACTTTAAAAGTCTGTTCAGTCTTTAAGCCTGAGACTAACGAATACTAGAGTCCGCAGTAGAGTATATGGATGCTTGAAATCATAGATTGGTGGTAAAGTTTCAAAAATATTTTCTCAAAAATATGTTGAATAGAGTGGAATTCCAGAGTTTGAATCTAATATAATATACAGGGAAATATAATAGGTAAGCGATAAACGTTAGCACCTTACGTAGTATTTTTAAACACAAAAATTTAAAAATAAAACATAAATATAAATTTAAATTTATTTGTAAGCCATATCAGCATATTTTATATTCAAAGTTTATGATTTTGTAAACGAAGTCTTTAATAATTCTTTTTAAGATATATTTTATAATTATTTCAAGTAATTAATTCCTTAAACAAAATAGCATACATACTCATAAATCTTTTTAAAGTAATTTTCACTGGAATCATTTTATATAAATTATAAATAAATTTAACTAGAAATTAAAACCCTCTCCCTAACCCCACAATTTCCATCAAATACGTAAATGAGATTTCTTAATTACTAATGTATATATAACAAAAATATAACAAATTACTACATGTAATTATTTTATTTAAAAGCACTTTCAATAATATTGTCTACATCAAATTTCTACCCAACGTTACCCTACAGCTGACTACCCTACGACGCATCAATCAAACCAAACTGACTCTACCTGAAATTTAATTTATGTTAAATGGTGTTTTTGTGTGCGTAATCGTTTGAAAAAGCTTCAAAAAAGCTTTCCCCAAATATTATGTTTACATATACGCAGTCAAAGTTTAAAAAAGCTTGTGGATAAAAATGTTGAAAAAAGCTTCAGTCAAGTGCAGCACTTTTTATACTTACCTGTGTGAATATTTACTACGACACCCGTAAAGTGTCGCACCCTTTTGTTGCTTCCTCCTTTACAATGTAAATTAATGTTTAAGTTGTAGTGAGTTGAGGTGATGTCCTCGTTGATTCGTGTCGAGAAGTTCAGGACTGTAAGTTACCAACGATGTCAAGTAAATAAACACCGAGTGTTTAAAATATTATGCTTATGTTGTTAAAAAACACAAATGTTTAAACAGTTCCTATATGTTGAAATTTAATGAGCAATTTTCCGGAAAACGGTAATTAACACTTTCTTTGTTGTCAGTTACGAAATTTTTGTGTTTGAACAAATCTAGAATTATTTTTTATAAGTATAAAGTAGGTAAATAAAAAAGAATTTTAAAAAAAAATGTTTGGTTAAAAAAATAAATCTTTTAAGGTGTCTCATAAAAAATCTTATGGAAGACACTCTTTCTGTATTATTTTAAATCAAAAGAAAGTTTGTTTTCAAAATACAAACAGACCGAAAATTCCAGAAGAAAGAGAAACTATTCTTTTTTTACCACACTCATTTTATTGAATTAGATTTTTTTTTTAATTTTCTTTAAGGTAGTCAAAGAATTAAAGTAATTTTTAGTATTTACTCTACACAACACATTAATGGAATAAAAACTTTTGAATGTAACTTTTTAACATGCGCAGCCTTTTTTAGAGCACAATATTTTCTTTGACTCAAGAAAAAAGATCAGCCAAAATTTTAATTTTCCTACAAATAAATCATTTTGAGTACAGAAAAATTTATTTTACAATATTCAATTATTGTTTTGATTTAATTTTGAAAATAACGAAAACTCGGGGTGTAAAAGTATATTACCCTAAAAAAGTTGGTACATGATTTTCGATAAATTAATTCAAACATTTTTTATGAACAAGCGACCGTCGTTTTTCTTAGTCCAAAATTGTCAGTTTTGCTTCAAATATTCGCCAATTACATAAAAATCAATATATTTTTTTTCAAGTATTGTTTGATTTAATTTCTGAAAATAACGAAAACACTAGGCATAAACGTATATTACACTAAAAAAGTACATGGTTCCTAGACGCCACTGAATTCTCGTTCAATTTTCAAAACAGAATCAATTCAACATAACATAATTTCAAAAATATTCACTTTGTGAGTTTTCTCTAAATCTTACCCTAATGATAACACTTTGAATACAAAAACCATTTAAGGATCCCAAGGGATTTGTATTTTGAAAACAAAAGATGAATATTTGCAAGTAGTTATTTGACATCTTTTTGAAAAGCTTCTAATTTTTTTAATATTGACATTTAGCAAATTTAAATAATTTCTCACTTGCCTCAATGTTAGAAACAAAAGTGTACAAAAAAATTGTTTGGATATTCGTGCGTTCTCATATTATAGAATTAGCATAAATGAGAGATTATCCTTGTAAATATTTAATATTATTTGTTAAACATGCCGTAAGTACATAGACACTTATATAGATGTTAATAAAACATTTTGAAACAACCATTAAAACTAGCTGAATTTTTGTCTAAAAAATTTTTGTGGAAAAAATGTTTCTTGCCAAAATTTTCTCAAGTTTTTGCCATATTTTCTTACAACGTGTGAAAGAAGAGAAAAAATCATTTAAAAAAGATTTTTGAACAATAATTCTATGTCACGTAGTTTCCGAGAAAAACTAATTTTTGTAAACGGAAAATCGCGATATTATGCAGGATGTTGGGACAGAGGTATTTTCTTGTTTCTCTTAATACAAATTAATATAAATATTATTAAAAATCAATACGAAAAAAATTTTTAGTAACAGTTTTATTTACGTATTATAGTAACTTCGCGGAACAAAAAAAGTACAGAGTATGCTCAACTCTGCGTAAGCAGAACAAATTGTTCGAAAAATTGTATTGCTTGGTAGGCCGCATAAAAATTTGCAACGGGTCGCGAGTAGCCGATCCCTGAATTAAACTATTACCATTGTACCTTCAAAAAAATCTTTTTTAAGGCTGAAAATAATAAAATATTACTTTGGACCTACCGTTAGTCAAAATCCAGAAAACTACCTCTTCAGTAATTTTATCTATCAAATTCCTATACCAAAAGTAGGTAGCAGGGTCATAATAGTTTTATATCAAAAGTAGTAAGGCTGCAACGGTTCTGTACCAAAAGTAGTAAGGTTGCCGAAATTCTGCGCCAATAGTTTGTAATCTGTTTCAATATCCCACATATTTTTATAAACACGTGATTGCTTTTTGTCTTGGTCTAAAATTGTCAGTTATACTTCTACTACTCACCAATCACACAAAAATCCATATTTTTAAAATTCTCAACGTGTTTCACTAGTTATCCTAATGTAGATTAACGCCAAATTTATACGAGTTTAGTAACTTAAGCAGGTAACTAAAGCAAGTAGTTAAATTGAATAGTATTTTTGTTTAGTAGCTGTTTACACACAATTTAGTAAATTTATTTAGTATTAGTTGAAGTAGTAATACATCACTTAATAAAACTAAATTAAAAATGGTATATAGTCGTCAATACATCCGGTGTGCACTACAAAAATGTATCAGATATATTAATAAACGATTTAATCAGAAAAAAAAGGTGATATTTATGTTTGAGCTGACTTGTAAGTTCGATCTTTTAATATATTAATATAAATGATTTGTCACAAATGTCTCCCATAAAAATGGGAAAAAAATGTTATATATGGTCCATTTAACTTAAATTTAACCACGCTTCATCACTTATGAATTTAAATAATTTCGGTTTTCTTGGCTTTATCTCTTTCATTATTGCATTTACGTAAATTTTAAAATTGCAGTTTGCTTTTAGAAAAAAATAGAAGATTGATTTGTTTCGAATATAAGAATTATTTAACTTTGACTCGATCAATTGTATTTGAAACAGGGTATATATATATATATATATATATATATATATATATATATATATATATATATATATATATATATATATATATATATATATATATATATATATATATATATATATATATTTCGATTATTATTATATGAAGAGTTTAAATGTTTTATCGAGTTGTCTTCAGTGACTTTTTTGATATCTATAATTTTTATTATACAATAAGTACAAAAATTCCCAAAAAAATGTTTGCAATAAATAAATATTTACGCGCCTATATTTGTATATTTGAAATCTACTAAACACTTTACGAAACTAATGTGTTTACACTGGTAAAAATAACAGAAAGTTCAAAAAAATTAAATGGGGTTAAGCTACTTGCACAAGCAAATACAGGCTTCTATTTACTTGACTAAACAGACTACTAAATTTCTTACTTGCACTTGTACTAAATACAAGTGTCTACATGATAAAAGTAACTAAAAGTGATCAAAAGTAACTAAATTTAGTAACTTGCTTTAGCTACTAAACACGTGTAAATTCATCATATGAAGATATTTTTTAGTTTGTTCCAGATTCAAATTTGCATCAGCTACACTACGTGCCGTGGAACGCCTCAAATTCAACATATACTGAGAGAATGGCTAGAGGGCCATAATTTTTTTATTTTTATACTATGTAATATATGCCTTATAATACCCTTGAAATACCCCTATTTCCTTAGTAGTGTTGCAATCGGGCCATTTGTTTGGACACAAGTTGTTAACGAGGCCAGTAAACCAAAACAAACCACCAAAAAATATCGACGATTTACTAATCCATACTTTCTGCTGACTCTGGTAAAAATGACGTGATTATGTGGGTCAAACAATAATATAAAAAGAATTGTAAAACGATAATCGGGGAGAGTAGTCAAAAAGAGAAGTTACGAGAGTAGTCAAAAAAGTAGTCAGAGTGGAGAAGTGAAGAAGTAGTCAAAGCGATGTAGTCAAAGTAGAGTAGTCGGGGAGAAGGAGCGGAGAAGTCGGGGAGAAGTCAAGGAGAAATCGCGGGGAAGAAGTCGGAGAGCAGTCAAAGTGGGAGTCGGGTCACGGCAAGTCATGGGCAGTAGAACAGTATGGAGTGGTAAAGAGCATTGGAGCTGGTAGCTAGTTGCTAGCAGGGGGATGGGCTCCTCAGGGTAATTGAATATACTCAAGGTCGTAATTGGGAAGTGTGTTTTGGTGGCCAATAGCAAGAGCTTGTAATTGAACCACGGGAATAACTTGTGTCCAGGTAAGTCCTGATTCCGTCGCTTATATTTTATCTTTTGTTCATAAATGTTTACTTGATTATTTGGGGAAGCGATTCCTATTTTGTTAAGTTTCATTCATGTTCCTATTTTTTGCTTCTTGTAATTATTATTAATTTATTTTGGTTTTGTTAATAAAATTGTTAAATTGAAACCATTATTTTATTGAGTGAAAAGTGAACACCCTTAAATTCCCGCAAGTCTAGCGTAGTGTTCAGGAGTTCGAACCCAGGCCTTTTTGTGGGGTTTTCAACGATACCAATAACATCAATTTATCCCCTACAGAAAAGGTCCGGTACTTCCGTCGATTACAGTCCAAGCTTTCCTTCCATCCCCAACATAAATGTCAAAAATATGTTTTTGTCGGTGGTTACACTTAAGAAATCATGCCCAATCATAAAATCATAAATGATAATTTTTAGGAATTGTCATTTTCAAAACTGATACCTATTTTTTAAAAATACCTTGGAGGCCTACACAGATATAGATACTACTTTTTTTAATCAAATATGTAAAAGAAATATTGAAAATACGACTTTTCTCTTGAATCACATCAAAAACAAACATTTTCCACTGACTTTGATCATTCAAAACAAAGGAGTTTAAAAAATAATAATGTTACAACACAATGATAAACATTTAAATTTCTTGTTTTTTGTGCTGAAATAAAATAGAATTACCCACGCATCGTAAAAAAAGTTATTCATTCAGGCATTAATTTTTTTTGTTTGTGCATAAAATTTTAAAAAGAAGAATGGAATTGGTACTAATCGATATATCCGTATCCGAGATATCATGATTGCAGCGATTCTCAAAATGTTATTTTGAAAGAACGACTTTTCAGTGTTAAAAACCAGTTTAGGCGTTGAAAAAATATTTCAAGTATGTACAACATTTCATAAACTTGCAATTGTGTCAATGTTACCTTTAAGGCACGATATATCCAGTATTGGGCAAGATAATAGATAATATAATTTAACCCTAGAATCATACGTACACGTCAAAACGACGAACGAACTTCTCTGCCTGCTCCAATACTACAACTTGTCGGTACCTGCTTGCTGTGAGATTTTTGTTATCTAATTTATTTGTTGTTATAACACATACGACGTATTTATTTTGTTTATAGTCACTGTCGTTTTGTTTGTATTGAAATAGTGTCCGTCAAAAGGCCGTCGATGTATGATTACGCGATGTTTTTTTAAAGATTTTGTACTTCACATATAAAAGTTTTCCTAATTTTTCTAAAATTTATTAAAGATATGCATGTTATAAATAATTTATTCAATGATTTAGATAATGTGAAAGATGATTACAGCTGTCTGACTTATAGAGACGACATAATACTGAAGTTTTAATATATTGAATCGAAAACTAAAGAATGCGTTTCAAGTGACTTAATAAAAGATTAACAATTTATTTTGTGGAAAATATTTTAATTTTTATTATTTTTTGAGATCTTATTCGAAAAATTACCAACAAATTTTAGAAAATTTACAAATGTGCCTAATGGCGAAATAACTACATATCTATAGGAATATTTATAACTGAGAAATTTCACATTCTGTAAAGTCACACATGTCTACTAACTCATAATAGTTAATAAATTAATTATTTGAAACACATGTTTTATGATACAATTGATATATATATATATATATATATATATATATATATATATATATATATATATATATATATATATATATATATATATATCTATTTTTTTAATTTTTATAATGAAAATATGCTTTGATAAAAAGATTAAAAAAATTAATAAATATTTACATTAAGAAATTTTTCCAAATCCAAATTTTTAAATTTTTCGTTCGCTTTTATAGTATTTTTATGTAATGTTTTTTGTAAATGAAAAAATGTTTTTTGCAAATAAAAAAACTCTCCGTAAAAAGTCCATCCGTCAAAACGACGTCGATGTATGATTAACGTTTCTCGTAGACCAACGTATGATTCTAGGGTTAAGATAACAAAAAATTTAACCGATATCTAGGTAAATATTTAAATAACAAATAAGATAATATTTACATGTGCATTATTAGAATAATGTACTAGGTCAATGTTTTTTTTCAATCGCCGGTCCACGGGCCCGTTCCAGGCCGCGAAAGTGCCTCACCAGTCCGCAGAAAAATGTGTAAATTACAATAAATTACAAAAATGGTAGAAGAAAAGGCTTTTGGCGATAAAAATTACATGGTTTAGATTTGTTTTTTTTTTTACGGCTTATGATAGCACACGTCTAGCACAATAGAGTACAACATTTCTTGTTTTAAAAAAAAGAAGACGGTAGGGCTAACTTTATATCCAAAAATAGTTTTTAGCTACAAAAAATATTTCTTTGGGATTTAGTTACCATTATTAATGACAGTACAAGACTGGCGCAATATGGCATAATCATTTTGTTTGAAAAAAGAAAATGGTGGGGCTAACTTGTTGGGGACATATGTATTTATCGTTAACCAAATGGTCGAACCTTTCATAAAACACGATCTAATGTCATTCCAACTAATGGCGGAAATGATTCCAAACTAAATAATTGCTTTTAAACATTTCTTTAATGCTCAAAAGAGTGTTGGTATTTATCTGAATTACATGATTGACCAAGTGATCGGAAAACTATATTTCATATGACACAACTTAATATTATTCAAATTAATGATGAAAATGGCTTCACGCTACAAGAATTCTGATATAGACACATTTCTTATCTTATATATTCTTCATTCTGACACTATTTAAACCTTGAAATTATATAGTAAATATTAAATGTAATTAAATTTAATACCACCTGAGAGGCAAAGAACAGGTAATTTCAATAGTGACATCATAAAATATTGTAATTCTCATTAAATTTTCATTTTATTTAACATAAAAAACTAAAAATAACATAAAAATATAGTATGTCAAAAAACCACTTGCAAATATTATAATAATATTAGACACTACATCAATTTGCAGATGTTAAATCTACTTGAAACAAAAACTACGAACAAGTTAATTTTCATGTTCCAAAAATTTTCTGTCACGCAATAAACTACTTTAATTATGTTTATTAATTAATGAATCATATTTTTTATTTATGTCATACAACAAATTAGAAACAAGTACGAAACTAACACCAAATAATATTTAAAACATATAAAATAAAATAAATAAATGAATAAAAATTTATAAAAATACAATGTGTCCTACAAGGTATCTAGGAATTTTATTAAAAAGAATATTTAATAATGTAGCTTAAATTAAAAATTGTTTAAAAGTTAAAGATTCCAATTTCAAATATTGAAATTCAAATATAAATTTACCTTTTTGGCAATTCAGTTACCTGATGCGAGGTTGTACTGTACTTACGGATAATGCTGAATACCGTGATAATATGATACCAAAAAAATTAATTAAAAAATCTTTTTTTTTAATACAATTAAAATGTTTTACCTGGACCGGTATACTTTTTTGATAAATTATATTTTTCGCTCATTAAGCACGCATTTTTTTTTATATGTATATAGTACATATACCTAGAAACAAGTATTTGAATATTAATATGAATTTATAATTCATTAAATAAGAATTTCTTACACCTTGCCAGTTACCACAATTCTGTTAGGCAAAAAATTTTAATCAATATTTAAAATATGACTATATTGGTTTTATGGCATATTCATTGGTTAGTATTTTAGGGACAGTAAAATTGGTGAGTTTCTGGAAGCTGGTTTCGTATAAAATTTTAAGATATCTATCGATGTTTCAAAAATTTTGAACAATTTTAATAAATAGAAAAATGTGAATTAAAAACACACTCTCAAAACGGTTTGTTTGTTCAAATGAATTCTAAAAATGTAGTTCCAAAAAAAAACTGTGACCATTTCGAAAACTGTTATTTCAAAGGATAAAATTAAAGGATAAAATCTTTCGAAAATGTATCGAAATTCTAAGTTGGCTAATTACTTCTTCAAAATTGTATTTCTTTTTGTTGTATCTGTTTCAAATTTGGGAACCTATGATGTCAGTTCTGAAAGACACATTGTACTAACGAAAAAGCTTCAAATATAACATAAAAAAGACATAACACAACGAATTTGGTAAAAGACATTCTTTTACCAAAAAATATATCATTAAATTAACATTAAAATATAGAAATTATTCTCAAAAAAAAAAAATAAAACCTTTCCTATATTTAAACCCTAATTGTATTATGACTAATTAAAAAGAAACAAGGATTATGTTTAATTTTATAATAAAAATATGCCTGCGGTATAGAAGAGGATTAAACTTGTATATTTTTTCAGTGGCTTCCGTAAGTTCTTATTTTGCAATTTTTTTTTTTTTTTTTTTGCATTAATCATCAAATCAACTTAATTAAAGCCATGTTACACTATAATTCCAATTTGTTTCTGAAATTAACAAGAACAAATTTACTAAAAGGAAAAACTTTCGACAAAAATAAAGCTATTATTAACTAGTTGAATAAGGAAGAAGATATTTTTAACTTAAGGTGAATCGATCACTTGAAATTTTCCAATTTAGAATTTGAAATTTTAGTATATGATAGAGAAAGATATGATGCATTCACTGACACTATTTTGAATAATTTCTGACGTGAAGTTTAGAAAAAATAAATTTTCAAAGTTAGAATTTTTAACGTACGAGTAAATTCCAAAGAATGATTAGAGGTGATACAGTGGTATGTATTTAAGTAAGTTGTGTCATTAAAAACCAACTTTAAGATTTGAAAAACTGAAAATTATTTTCCTTTATGTTTTTGAATCATTAAAAACTATTTTTTTAACCCCTTTAGCGGCTATCCCGAGCACAGTTCGTCATATGAATTATACAACTTGAATGACTCTCCCAATGTAAACTCGCCTCGTGTTGGTAACTGTAAGATGCTGTCATCTGCCATCGTAAAAGCATTACTAAAGCAAAAATTATCGAATGAGTACACCATATAATTATGCAGTTAAATTAAGTATTTTCAAAGATCATTTTATTTGGTTAGTTTTACATGAGCCGCTAAAGGGGTTAATATTGGACGTTTAGTTATTGTAATAAATAGAAAAAAAAAAACTATAAAAATGTCATTTTATACTAATACACCCATAATATATTTGTATTCGTGTTAGTTATTATGTGTGCGGACACGTCACTACCAGAATCAAATTCATTACTTTTAAAATTATTAAAATTAAAAGATTGAACAATAGTCAAATATTAATACTGTTACATGTATTATAAAATTTAACTTATTTTTCTACACATAAATTATATTTATTTATAGAGAAAAAAATAGACTTAGTAATTCATTTGTCACTTTGTCAGTACTGATCGATTCACCTTAAATATAAATGTGACGTACAAACGAGTTAAAAAACATATTTTTAACTTGTTTATACGTTCCCTTATGATTAGTTTAGGGATTATAACACATATTTTAAGATTTACCAGCACTCCCACCAAACAACGAAATTTTTTTTAAACTCAAAGTCTATGTCAGCGTTTCTCAAACAGTGTTCCGCGAAAATATTATGAAACTGAGATCAGAGAACAACACGCTATTCTATCATATTTATAAATGTCTTCAAAAAATTTTGAGAAAATAAACCGTGTCTTTTTTAGTGTGAACGAATTTTAAAATAAGGCACGTATTAAATTTTTTTACTCCAAAAATGGCTTTACAGCTTTTATCGGGTGAAAGTAATTTTCGACACATATTCACAACGGCTATCGATTATAAACCGTATTTTGTCAATCCCATTTTGAAACACACTACCAAGCCACATATCAAAGCCTTATTTCGGCAAAAAAAACAAATTATTTTTACTTCCAAAACATCAGTTAAGTTCGATTCACACTATACGTTCCGTCACGGTTACGTTACGTTACGTCAAAATATTGTTATATGGAAACTAATGCAGTAGTTCACATTATCAGTCACCGTTCAGGAACGTTCACGTTCCGTCCGGTCAAACATTCTCGGAGAGAATGTTTTGACGTGACTGAACTGAGCTGTGATGTGTTAGAATGTACATGATGTGAATGAAATTACAACACATTAGTACGTCGAAGTTTGTTTGTATTCATTTAATTTATATTTTATAGGCATATTTGTACCATATTTTTGATCATTTCAGATACAGACTTGTAATTTTATTATTTCGGAAAAATTTTACATTTAATAAAAGTTACCTTAAACAAACCATTAATTTTTCTATTAAGACTACGACTTTTCTCAAGTTTCTTTTCTAAATTTTTTGTAATAAGTACCTATTATGTTTTATTTTATCAAGTAAATTGTAAAACTGACATTCTAAATTATTTATAAAAATTAATTTGATCATTTTTAAAAAATCAAACAAAGTATGAAATTAATCTAGATACATATTTCATTTTTTTAAGTTTCATCATATTCATGTACTACGTACATATACTTAACCGAAACAGAACGGAAACTGAACTGAAAGTGTGAATGCACATCAAAATTGACGGAACGTAACGTAAACGTGACGTGGCGGTGACGGAACGTATAGTGTGAATCGAACTTTACTGGCATAAACCGGAGATTTTACATAATATGTCGAAAGGCAAGAATCCATTGGCGCCAAATCATGAATTATAAAAATAATTATCAATATTTTCTCTTTCTTTGTTGAACATAAACACCAAATCAAAGGTCACCTGTTATTTCCATAGTATCACAGTATTCTATATCAAAAACTCTTATCATTCTAAAACGAACATTTCTAGAGGTATTAGAAGCAAAATATACAATTAAATTTGCAACGTTAAAAAATTTATTAGCGAGGAAGGCGAAAACATCATACTTATGCTTTCGACTTGAAACGTATTTTAAAAATTCGCTACCTAAAAAAATATATTTTTTGAAAAAACGTAAATAAGTAATTAGATTTGCCGGAAAAAAAATAATTTCCAGTTATGAAAAATCTCTTTGTATCCATCCATCAATTTACTTTTTTAAATAAATTAATTCGGAGAATTGTTAAATAAAAATTCATATTTTTAAAACAATAATCCTCTACATAGTAACAGTAACCCTTTTACAATCATCTTGTATTTTATTTCATAACGTTAACAAAAATTTTTTCTTTTTATTTTTGCTGATACTGTCACAGACATAATAGATAATTTCTTGTCATATTGATTCCCAGACATCAATGAAGCCTATTAATTGAATTACCGTACAATAACCTCACTAATAATTGCAAAATTTAAAAAAAATATGAAACCCCTTGAACATAGCCTAATGACCTTTTCTTCTATTATATTATTCTGTCTGAATTATTAATTTCAATTTTTACAGGAAAAACTTTTTTCTCTAGTTCAGCAAAAAAAGAGAAACTATAGTTTGGAAAATCAATAAGTTATGACGAATAATATATATATTTTTTTATTCTAGAATGAAAATAAAAATAATTCTTATTTTTAAATTTTTGAATTGAAACGAATTGGAATTATATTTTTAAAATTATTCTAAACTGAATAGTTTTCGTTAATTGATCAATATTCTACATTTAACAATACAATAACGTTAAAAATTTAAATCTAAAAATAAATTCAAATTTAGAATAACAATGATAACAATTTTTAAAAAAATTTACCTTCTAAACGTTGCCTTTTTATTAAATAATTAAATACAAAAAATAGAATCTGAACTAAAAAAAAATAATAATAATAATAAATTTAAAATAATAGTTATAACAAATATAATTTCCGTTTTCCTTTTCCGGTTATAAATATATAATTAGACACAATTGTACCGTTGAAAAAAATTGATTTATTTCGGAAGCAAAACGATTTGGAACATGAAAACCGGTAAAATTTAAAAATTCTAAAGAAATCAGAAAAAAATCACACATTTGTAAGACAACAATTAATTTTTCCTTTTTCAAAATAATACACTGCACTCAAAAACGTTAAGTAAACGATTCGAACTGATTATAATTTGGTACTAAAAATTTTTATACTATTGTTGTAAACGGAAAAACCACCCTTACTTGTTTCTAGCTGGGTTAGAAAATCTATGTTAATAACAACCCATACACCGTTATCATATATCACACACGTTACATAAATGATATGTTTATCTCATTTTTATCCACACCATTTACAATATATTTATCTTTATCCGAATAAAAAGGTTGAGACAACGTGTATGAATATAATGTAGAGAATTATATAGCCGTAAGAGACAGGGAGAATTCACTTGTTTACGGTGTTTACAATATATTTTTTTAGACACGACATGGAAAATTATGTGGTGAATAGATGCGTATCGATTTGGCATGATCAAAAGAGTGGACTTTAATGTTTTTTATTAAATATACGATCGTGGGGACATTGACGACGGAATAAACCGAATCAGCATCAATTGGCGGCGCAATGAGACTCGGAAATTTTGTTTTTTGAGTATAGAAGTGTCGATGGAAATTGCTCTTTTGTTATTTTTATGTTGGAGTCGGTCGAAAAAAGGCCGGAAAATTATGTTTCGACTGACATTTTACCACACTGAATTTTTCATAAATGTCAAAAATGTCATATTTTGTTACTGTAATCTATAGAAAATTTGAAATGAAGGGTAAAATTCTATCATCAGTATCTTTGTTACGTAATAACCGATCCAAGTTTTATCATTTCTGAGTTAATTGTTTGAAAAATTTCTTAGGAAAAGCCTTACAAACATTAGGAAAAGCCTTACAAACGTTAGTGTAATTTTGATGAAATTCGTTTTCCAAAATTTTTTTCTTAAGAGACGCAGATTTCTAAAATTGTTCCAAGTTTTAATGTTGGTGAGAAATAATGCCCCTGTCGCAGTCTGCATAACATAGCGAATTTTCGGTTATAAAAATAACTTCCTCTCAGAAACCCGTTTACATAGAAAAATGACTCGAAGCCTATATTATCTAACTTTGTCCACTCTTTATCATAGTATAAAAAAAACATTTTGAAAAAGTTTTGAAGTTTCCAAAATTTTTACCAAAATTTTTATTAAAATCCAGTTTACATAGGAGAATAACTCAAAAACTGACGTGATTTTTCTGCTCTTTACCACAGTGTAAAAAAAAATGTTTAAAAACTTAAATTTTGACAAACAACTCATTTTTGTCAAATAAAAAATGACCAAAACACCCAGTTTCGAGCATCGGAACGTGTTTAATTAACAAACCCATCCAAAATTGTTGGGCTTCTACCGTTTTTTCAAATTTCATATGCTTCTTTTTTCCCTTTTTCTGTTAATATGTAGTATACCCTGTTTCAAATACAATTGATCATGAGTGAAAGTTAAAAAATTAAATAATTCTTATATTGAAAACAAATCAATGTTCTATTCTTTTCTAAAAAAAAAACTGCAATTTTAAAATTTACGTAAGTGCAATAATGAAAGAGATAAAGCCAAGAAAAAGAAAACGGAAATTATTTAAATTTATAAGTGACGAAGCATTGTTAAATTTAACTGAAATGGACTATATAGACAATTAAATGACTAGGCATGTAGACTACTGAGTCACTGGTTTTCGTACAGTTTTCGTTTACAGTTCTGCATAGTTTTCTAAAAAGATACATTTCCCAAATCCTTACCCTTGCCCACTTCGTTTATCCCCCACCCACATCCTAAATATGGAGCATTTATTACTTGTACCAATAGACTATATTACCTAGAAAAAATAAAAAATAGCACGAGTGACATCTATCTAAAATTCATCATTCCATAACTAAAAATGAGTGGAATTCCTAATAATTATAGGTACTGTTTCAAATAAAGTTTTCTTATGTTTTTATTGAAATCAGAGTTGTGCCATGTGATGTAAAAAACCATTTTTTTTACATTTTTATGTAAAAAATTGTAAAATACGTAAAAAACTGTAAAAAACCGTAAAAACTTGTAGAAAATTGTAAAAAATGTAAAATACTAAATCATTTGTCATTTCACTGACAAACAATTTATTTTGACGGTTATTACTTGTTTATAAGTTCACATAAAAAAACGTGTAGACAAAATGTCCACACAAAAATGATTTTCTGCTGGTGGAAGGCCATCTACAACTGACTACAAAGCTTTAAATTTCCCAATTAACAAACTGAGTTTTGACAGATCAAAAAAACTAGGTACTACATATTATTTATCTCCCTTTAAATTATAATAACAATAAAATCACTGATGATAATGATGATGAAGATCGTTGATACCTTTAATAAAATTTAACTGAATAAATAAAAATCTTTTTAATATTGTATTCTTAAATAAACTATTCTATCAAAACTAACCTTTCTTTTTCCTGTTTGTCCCCATTTATATTTTTAATTTTCAAATTACTTAGTTATTTAGTTTCACTTTGCAAATATAGCAAATACTTCAACAGCAAATATGGAATACCATCAGTAACGCTTACATATCAATTCAATTTAAAAAAAATTTAGTTTTTTTACATTTTTTACAGTTTTTTTATCAAAACAAGTATGTGTAAATTACAAAGTTATTTACATGTAAAAAACTGTGTAATTTACCCGAAGTAAATTGCACGCACAACTCTGATTGAAATTAGCTTTAAGTTAAAATGAAATGAATATTAAAATCCATAATAATTAAATTAGAATAACGACCAATTGAAGAAAGTAGATCATCTACTTTTAATTCCCCAAAGAATACCTGCATGCTACATCACTATTTACCAGGAAAATGAAAAATTAAACAACATGATATACAAATCGGGCACGAACCCTCATCAACAATAATCAAATTAACAAAATAATAACGCAAACTCCAAAAATAGACTACAGAAAAAAAAACACAAACAGTAATGCAAACCAATTCTATTAATAACTATAAAAGAACCAAAATTACAAATGATTCCTCGGGGAAGTTTGTGTTCTGAATAAATATATAAATATATATATATATATATATATATATATATATATATATATATATATATATATATATATATATATATATATATATATATATATATTTTGTGATGTTTCTCAGCAGTATTTTTATATTATAAAACCCCTCAGGACATACTCCTTGAAATTTTCTTGATAAACATAAAAATGGGGTGACTGTTGATAAACAGCTTTTTCGTTTTTATTCTAAATAATTAAACGAATTTTTAACTTGTATCTAAAAAAAAAAAATAATCCGTTATCGAGATAGTCCCCAAATAAATGTCGAATATCAAAGTAATCCAAAATTTTGAAAAATATTAGACAGCGACTGAAGGGGTTTATTTTTTGTCAAATAATAATAAAATATTAAAGGAAAGTTACATATGTAAAAACTAAAATAAAAGGTTTATTTAAAAAAAAATATGTATTAAGGCAGTACTCTAGTCTAGAAATTTGAAAAAATCGATTTATTTCATATTTTCAAAGTTCAGACTTTTAAGAATAAGTCTTTAAAAGGAAATTCGAATTATTTTCGGAATTGTGGTTATTTTTTCCCTGTGTACTGTGTTAAATTCAAATTACAGTGTTAAATTTTTAATATAAATCACTCAAAACTGCTTTTTTCGATACGGTTGACATGATATCTCAAATTCGAATGCACCGATTTGCTTGAAATTTGGTACAGACCTTCTTAATAGTATCAAAATTATCGCGACGTAAGGGATTTTGGATTTTTTTTACTATTTTTAATAAATTCCCAAAGTTGGAAAAAGGAGGCGAAAAAATTAATTTTTTTTAAATGGGCGCCATTTTGTGAAAAAATGTATTTTTTCAAATCGGCTACGACCGAATACTTCTACATCCTTGTTTATTAAGAATTAACTAAAATTTTATGCTTCAGATCACCAGGAGGGTTGGAATTACGTCAACCAGGAGACACCTTATTTTTTTGAGTCCCTACATTGCCGGCCTGTACCGATTTAAATTTTGAATTTTTTTTAAATTTTTATACATTTTTATACTTTTCAAATATCAATAAAAAACTATTAAAAGAATGAATAGTAAAAATGTTTACTGTTTTTTTATTTTATTACGCCTGTAAAATTACCTCAAAATCGAGCCTCTAGACTAGAATACCCTCTTAATCTTAAATCGCTAGATTCACCTAATAGACTATCGACCACTAACTAATGTTAAGACTTGTTTGGAAAAAATAAATAAAATTTTTACGTTTAGTTATCTAGGATTAACTTGGTGTAGTACTGGCTTCCACTTAACTATCAGGATGTCTGACGTGTTATTAACTTCCCGTAGTAAGTTATTGTACTGGGTCCGATTTTACGAATCGCTAATTTTGACATATCTCCACGTTTCAAGGTCACTAGAATCCGAATCCACCGTTTTTAGCGTAATGTCTGTGCGTGCGTTCGTTAGTTCGTTCGTTCGTGAATTTTTTTTCGTCTCGCATATCTCGAGAACAAATGATGATATCAACTCCAGACTAATTTCATTAAATGCGTAATCAAAAAATGAAGACCGGATAAAGTTTTCAGCAAATTCGGATTAGCAGTTTGTTTTTTGTGGTAAAAAAAACAGAATTAACTTTATTAAGATAACATAGATTATATGGATTTTTTACCATAACATTATTATATATATAATGACCTAAGAACCTTCCTTGATGTTAAAAACGCCAGTATTTTATTACAAAATTAAAAAAAAAATGAAATAAGAAACTTGAAAAAATTAGTTTTTTGACAAAATATATTTTGTCTCGTATATCTTGAGAACAAATGATGTTATCATTTGTTTGATAAGCGTGGAGCCCCACCCTTAGGTACAGAAGGCGAAGCCCCCGGTATGGTGCAAGGGGCAAAGCCTCTATCGGAGGCCCAGGGGAGAAGTTGCCTGAAATAAAAAAAGAATTAATTATGTACAGTAGTTTCTAGTCTTTAAGGACACCCAATGGAAAGTTGACAGTGTGGGTAGACCTGTCCCCCAAATTTTTTATTTTGTTTTTTGAGCTTATATCAATATAGTTTAATAGTTGTCTAGACTGGCTTAATAATGAAAAAATTTTGAAACAATTAAAGAATATCCAAATAGACCACAGATTCTCAAAAATCTGTAGTAAACGTGGAGTAGAATAATCGAGAGATAAGGAATCCAGAAGAAACCAGATGCTCAGCGTTAATGACCAAATACAAATTCAAAACTTTCTACAAAATTACTCCTTATTAGCCGAGTTGTTATTTCGTATTTGACATATTTTACGCATTCTAACATAGTAGCATAAGTAATTTTCATTCATATCCAAAAATTTCTTTGAATTATTAAAAAAAAAATGACTAACAAACTACACAAAACATAAATCTGTGTAAACCATTTGTTAAGAAACTGTGATTTATATTTACGGAAATAAATGAAAAATTCAATACCTACGTTTTATGACGTGATTCACATTAAAAAAATTACTTTTTTTGTAAACGAGTAAAAGATTTATCAGATATTTCGTTCAGAGATTGTTTTTATCTAATATTATATTTTTGTTTCGAAGAAAAACGAAAATAAGGGACAAATGAGAAATTATATTTCGTAGAATTAACTTATTTGTATTGAATTCTTTTTTTTAAAAAAATATAAAAGGGTATAGAACTGTAAATAAAAAACTGTTTCCAACAATTTAACATTTACTTATTTATTCTAGATCTGTCTAGAATTCTAAATGAAAAAATTCATATTTATTTTATCATACAAAAAAGCACTAAAATTCAAAAAAAACTGAGAATTAATTTCCTTTGCAACACTCCCACCATTGATATAATTTTTTTATACAGGATGGAAAGTATATTAGTCTCGCTGCGAAAACAGTGGGCAAATATGGGTCAAAAAAGAAGCCCGTAAAATTTTCCGGCTCTTCCCATCTTTTATTTTAAGATAAATTTTCTGTTTTTAAAAAAGCAACATAAATAGTAACCAGAGAGTACTAGAGACAACACATCTATCGCTATACTACTGAAACCAGTGTAACCAGTAAAGGATAGAAAATAGTATGTTATATACGTGCACTAGGTTTACTTTGTATTTGGGCGGTGATCTGTTTTGTGTGAGTGATCAGCCGTGGTGCCGGATACCTCCGTGTGGGGGTTATAACAATGCCAACAACAATCAACGCAATTGACTTGTGATTAACCTACACACACGACTGCTACGGAGAGTGACTACTAAGAAGCCTAACTTGCACAGAACTGCACACTGCAGATTACAAGATAAAGATAGTTGCGTTACCTCTGTACTCTGGAATAGTAACTAGAAGTAAACATGTTTACAAAATTTTATTGAATTCTTAGAAGAAGTAAACAAAATTATTTTGTACCTTGAGTACTAAAAAAGTTTATGCATAGTTTAGTCAGGGCCGTTACTTAGAAGAATTTGGAAACAGCGTGAAGCCAGTTCATTTGGGATCTTCTCAAACTGTTAATTCCGAAAAAAATTCCTGTGGTTTTAGTGTCTACGGGGTGCTATGACCTTTTCAAACGACGACAGTCAATCTGATCACGATCCCTCACCTTCGCAATCCTATATTCAGTTCGCGATTTCACCCCACAATTCAATTATTTTCACTCTATCTCAATTATTCATAAATGGCGTTGCTGATAAACTTTTAGTCAGCGAAACGGGAACCACAGAAACGAGGTATGGACTCAAAAGGTAATAGTTAAGATACCAGCCGCAAGATGGCTCGCAGTGATTACAAAAACTAACCGCTAAATGTCACTGTCAGTTTGAGAATCGTTAATCAGTCTCAGTAACAAATATTAATTCAAAATTCGACCGCCAGGCGTCACCGCCACCACTTTACACTATAAACAATCGATGTTTATATTCCAAACATATTAATCCCTTATCCACCCCCGCCGCCCCTTTCTACAGATTTTAGAAAATAAAAACGGGACGGGAAATTCCTACAATTATGCATTGTTACCCATTTTCGGTGTAATTCATTATACGCACCCGTTATTCAGCTGTCAATCGTGCGTGATCGTGCCGGCTCAGTGTCGGTTGCCTCGATTCGGTACGCAATGTTCGTCACTTAAATATGTATTGAAACTATATATCGAATAGTTTCAAAACAGGCCGATATATGATTTAGTGATATTACAACGATATACGGATTCTATATCATCTACATGTCGCGCGTACTCTTTCTCAACCCCGTATCTGAAAAGTCCCAATTTTTGGAGACACAAATAAAACGTATTTAAATCTGTGTTTTCATCATTATGAACTTAAGATTTATGCTAATTACACTCTTTGATGTTGGCTACCTACATATATAAATATATATAGATAAGTATATATATAAATACATGTCCTAAAACATGCAGTTTCTGATATACGAGGTTGAGAAAGTGTACGCGCAATATATTCTGTATTACGCACCGTTAATATTACGTGAATAAGGTTGTAAGTTGCATATTACACACGAGCGAAAAAGTTACGCAAGAGCCGCGTAGTGGCGAATGCGTAATTGCGCGAGTGTATAATATGCCTTATAACCGAGTTACGGACTATATTTACAACTAACATGAAATTCACAATAAATGATAAAAACTTAGTACAAATCTACAAATACAATACATTAAAATTATGTAGTATTTGAAATTTATTAAAAACAAACGTAAACATTCAGTTGCTAGGTAAAATTTTTGTTCAAATTCTAATATACCTCATTTCAGATACAATTGATCATGAGTTTTCGTTACAAAATTAAATAATTCTTATATTCGAAACAAATCAATCTTCTATTCCTTTCTAAAAATAAACTGCAAATTGAAAATTTACATAAATGCAACAATAAAAGAGATAAAGCCAAGAAAACGGAAATTATTTAAATTCAAAGTGACGAAGCATGGTTAAATTTAACTGAAATGAACCATATGTATAATATGTATGGTCCATTTCACTTAAATTTAATCAGGTTTCATCACTTTTGAATTTAAATAATTTCCATTTTTTTGGCTTTATCTCTTTCATTATTGCACTTACGTAAATTTTACAATTGCAGTTTGTTTTCAGAATAGAATAGAAGATTGATTTGTTTTAAATATAAGAATTATTTAATTTTTTAACTTTGACTTATGATCAATTGTATTTGAAATAGGGTATATATCATTGTACATATAATATATAATATATAATATAAGAATTAACAAAAGTGTAGTAGGAGTTAGTATTTTAAGCATAGGTGCGCGTAAAATGCAGCTTACTTAGACAGTATTTTGCAATTTCATGGCCGTCGTAGATAAAATTCATTACATAATTGATAAAACACTGTGATATCTTACAGCACTGCAGGAAGATTTGCATGCATTTTATGATTATGGTTATATAGTGGTTGATTGTCCTGTCTTCCTGATTTACCAGACGAACCACTTGTACCTACCATCACAATAAAAAACGTATAATGAACAGACAGTTATGTAGTTACATCAGTTACATGATCATATGATTTTCTTTTATGTTTCATTATCATTTCTCTATACTGTGTGTATATGTATTTGAATCCGCCCATGTATACGTATATACATAATTGTACGTATGTGTGTGCGAGTAGGAAAGGTAGTTGTCAATGACTTTTATATAGGTCATTGTGATGAACAGAGACAGATAAATATACCATAGGCGGGTTAACAGACAAGAGCAATGGGATAAATGGATAAATAATATTTTCTATTACTTTACATAACATACATTACCTAGTATAAGCCTATATGCATACAACATTTTTTTTTTTTTGAAATACCTATATCTACAAATAAAACATTTTCCCTACAGTGTGTTACAGAGATTCTATCATAATTTTGTGAAAATGCTTTGTACTAGTCTTTCTGGAAAAGATTAGAAATTCAATTTGATGACAAACATAACAGTTTGGTGGAAGCGCTGTGAATATTCAATTTTTCAAATAGGTTGAAAGTGGTCGAAGCAACAAATTGAAATTTTCTGTGAATATGGAGCTCTCTGGAGTCTTTCTTTATATATCATTATTAATTTTAATGGTGGTTTTATGCTGACACTTTCTCTCAGAGAAAATCAAACTACAACCCTAAACTAGGAAAGTGAAAATTCTGTGGCCACAAGCCAAAGTATCTTAAGTCTAAAATTTTTATTTTGTGGAAACCGAGATTTTATGTTTGATAGGGTTTATAAAAAATAACTTAAACTGTTTTTCTGCTGTAGTTTTTTTTTTATTTAAGAAAAACGTGAAACTATGTTCAAATGAACAGTATGTAATAATCAATAAAAATCTGATTTTTTTACTTAAGTTGACTTAAGATATTTGAACTTGTGGCCACATAATTGTTAAAAGTTTTTGTGGATTAAATTGGTTTTTGTGGAAGTGTCCGCAAGTATAAAATTTTTTTTGGTTTTTTTCAATTTTTTCCGAATCTCGGTTATTGAAGTCAAAGAAATGTAGACGAGTATGCAAAGTATTATAAAATATCTTAGTTATTTTAAGGGTAAAATTTTTTCATATATCATGTGAATTAGAAATTTTGAAAATTTTATGGAATATAAAATTGTCTGTGTCTGAAAACATTCCTTAAAAACACACCCATCTACTTTTAAAAATCCAAAATAGATTTGGATTCTTTGTAACTTTTGAATGGAATGACCTTTTTCTTTAGGATTTTTTTTACTATTATTCTTAAATGCTTACATATCAGTTCCTTATCAGTTACTGACTTCAACCCCAACTTCAACCGGTTTGGAAAAAGTCCTACAACTGTCTTATCAGCTTTCTTTATTAAAATAAAAAGACTTTAGAACTTGATTTTGTATCGTCACATACGACTTTTTATTCTGAGAATACTTGGAAGTTGGTCGAATAGATCTCAAGAGTTAGGCCCGATTTACATTATCACTCCACTCTCACTCCGATATCATTACGTTCCCGATTCGATATAATCTTGTTGTGTTCACATTACAGTGCTGATATCATGCTGGTACCCATTCGTTCTCTATTCACATTATAATGCCACTCTGGGTACACTCCCAGTTCGGTCTCAGTTCGATACAAATATATTTTCATAACAACTGAATGCAAGCGGAGTGGAGTGGAATCAAAAAAGTGTTTACACTATAGGTACAAGCCATAACAAGTCTGATATTGCTCCAATAAAATATTACCTGAGTGGTATTGATATTGGAGTGACATTGAAACGGGAGCGAACCGCGACTGATATCGGACCGATATCAGAGCGATGATGTGAATACACTCATTGTTTATTGTGTAAGAATATTTTATCGAACCTGGAGAGGAGTGATATCGGAGTGAGAACAGAGCGTTAATGTAAATCGGACCTTACATTTCACTTCCAATGTCAGAACCACCTCACGCGGCTTGCCTCTTTTTGACGTCCTGTACAAAATACTATTCATCCTGTACACATTCCATAATAACCTATACCAATGTCGATTTTAAATCAATCAGTTTGCTTGCTACTAATAATCAAATCGTCAACATCATTCAATTAAGCTCAACAACTCACTTCAATAGCAATCTAACTACCAAGATAGATCATATTATAAATTAATTATATCTTCTCCGTCAAGACGATCACTTGCCAATCACTTCATACCGTTCCGGATTAACGATAATTCATTCGAGAATATATATTTTCAATACGCTATTAAATTACCAGACGTACAGGCACAATTTATTGTTGGAAAATCATTTTTCGTTCTATATCTTTCGCAATACAGTGAAAATTGTAGTTATACTGTTATTGAGTGGAAATTTTTGACCGAATAAGCGTTTTTAATTTGATTATAGAAGTTCATTTGAACGTACAAAATTTGATAAATCGTAGCACCACACTGACTGTGATGATGCTGGTTCACTAATACGAGCGACGTTTTGATTCATTTGATGAAATTTTACGTTGGTGAATTTAGCATATGTAGAACGGTTATGTGCTAAATTGATTACGTTCTTTAATTTTTTTGTATGTATTTGACGTGTATTCGATTATTTTGAAGTGAAAAGTTCGATTCTTTTCTATAGCGAGAGTAACTCTGCGGAAGAGTGTAATGAAATCTGTAATGGTTGAGAGTGAAAATAGTAATGCTTTGGCTGTAATAAAATTTGTAATGGTTGTAAAGTGAAACCATTGCTAAGTGACTGGTATTTTATATCGTTCAAATTATTTAATTTTACAAGACATTTTGATGTCTTATTGCGTATTATTTCAACTTGAAATGAAAATGAAATTCTACTCGGTATACAGGGTGGAAAGTATATAAGTCTCGCTGCGAAAAACAGTGGGTAGATCTCACCCATGTAATTAATATTTACCAATAAATTTGAATCAAAAGTGTTTTTTAACAGAGAAAATTTGATACTAAATATGGGTCAAGAGAGGATTCATTTTAGGTTGGAATTCCGCAAAAGTTTCTATCCCAACAAAAAGGAGAGACGCCGCATTTAAAGTTGGTATAGATGCCGCATCATATTACATGTTAAAAACATAGACTTATATACCTTAACTCGACAATTCCCAGAGTTATTTAGAGGTGACAGATATTTTTAATTTTTTTTAACTACAAGATAATTAAATATTTACATTATGCTACCACCATTAGAAGGCCAATAAGTGATTTTGCATTTCTCTTTTGCGACAACATTATACTGTAAGTCAAACAAACAAATTCATACAGTTGACAATTAAAAATGTCTGTCACCTACAGGTGACACTGGGAATTCCCGAGTTAATTATGCAATTTTTTTTTTGACTGTAAATTATGCCACGTAAATATAAAAGATCCATCAATGGATCAGGAAGAGCCCTCATATTAGTGAAGATGACGAAAATAATGATGATTGCCTGCGTATTGAATGTTTTGGAAAGTACTCAGAAACAAAAAAAAAAGTTGACTGGTTAAGATGTATAAAGTGCCAAAAATGGTTACATATGGCATGCATCACGTATGGATATGTGTGTAAAATGCAAAATTTTTAATATGAACTATGCGGCGTCTCACCTTCTTTGAGGCGGCATCTCTCCCATAGGTGTGGGAGAGACGCCGCTTTGCAGGCTCTACAAAAATGTTAATTATGAATCCTTTATGACTCAAAATTTAAAATTATTTATAAATAATTTTAAAGAACAATGCTTACATTTATTGTGTACCAAATTTCAAATCAATTAAATGCATACTTTAAGAATTATCAAGTGTTTTCAAAATGTGCGTTTCAAATGTTTAATTTCAAATGTTATCGAGTACCTGTGAAACATTATTAATGTATGACGGACTTTTGTTCGCAATTATACGCACACCAATATTCATATGTTCACTTAATGTCCAGCTTTGGCTGATACTTGAACACTCGATTTACCTTGGTATGTATGACCAATTTATTATGTTAATTAAAATTCACATAATGTTTAAAAAATTATCAAACTGGATGGGCTGGAACTCGAACCCGGATCAATTTGGTTATTTACTTCGCACGTCTATCGATAACCATAACTCGTTCAGTAAAATCCTGTCTATAAAATAATATTCTTGTTATTTCGAATCGGTTACAAGATCACAATAGTAAGTTTTCAATAAACAACATGTAAAAATACGCTGCCAATAGGGTGGGCACACAGCTTCCTCGTAGTCGTAAAAGGCTTTAAAACAGTATTCTACCAAATATACATATTATATACCGTGAAATTATATTTTCGCCTTGAAGTTTCTAAAAAACTGTTGTAACTCAAAAGACTTAAAGGCTAAATTATAAAATAATAGCAAAAATATTTTAGAAACTAACCCCCAATATACCCTAAAAATTTGAGCGAGATAGGGCTAGCAGTAAATAAGATATTGACATTTAATGGGATTTCATGGTAGCGGCGTAGCTACCGTTACTCCGATTTGGATTAAATTCATAGGGGACCATATAGGAACCAAACTACATAATTTCTGAAAATTTCATAAAAAAGAATTGAGTAGTTCAGAAGTTATGCCACTTGGTGCAATTTTGGAATGACATGGTAGCGACGTTGCTACCGTTACTCCGATTTTGATTAAATTCATAGGGGACCATCGCGGAGCCAAACTGCATAATTTCCGAAAATTTCATTAAAAACAATCGAATAGTTCGGAAGTTATGCCACTTGGTGCAAAATTGGAGACACACAGACGGACAGACAGACGGACGGCCCAAACCAAAATTGTTCAGGAAGCTCTAAAACGTAAAATGTGCGTTTTTTACCAGTATTCACGCATATATGTAAGTAACCGCAATGTTTCGCACCGGTCCAACTGGGCACATTCTTTCTAAATCATCAAAAGATAGGAGATATGAGAGACTGGTCCACGCTAGAATCACGTGGTGAAAACGTTACTAGCTCTCAGACTATGACTAATAAAAAAACACGCCACAATTATGCCTAAAACACGTTTCAACACAAGCAATTTCAACTGTAGAGCTGGATTTTTTTTTTATATTTGTGAAATAACAAAAAAGTTGCCTCGTTGGCAAATTTTGACAACGGAAAACAGCAGAGGCATCTACATGATTATCACAAAGGTGTTGCCATTATCATAATGATACCTTATTATTATTATCATATTTGTTCTTTTCAGATATTTTCTTCCTTGAATTTTCGCCAAAAACCATATACATAAAATATGCTAAACATATTATAAAATTCAAATAATATTCAACAAAAATTTGCAGCATTTTCTTTCATCATGATATTCTCGTAACGCCGTTGGTAATTTTCATCGAATTCCGCATAAAATAACAGACCGAATAAGACATCTTCAACTAGTCGGGCTGATAAGTTATTTTTAAAGATAATAATTTATATCCAACATGAAGTCGCCCAACCAACCATACAATTTGCCTCTAAACACGCTAAAGAAATATGATTAGATATTATTATTATAATATAGGCTTGGCATTTTCTGTCTACGCCACCCTGATTCATTTACCGTCGTCTATTAAATTATATTCACACCCAAAAAAAAAAATTGTATACGTAAATACGTCATGCACAGTACACTCGACGTTCCAGTAACACGGCGAAATATTTCTAGGAAACATTGTATAAAAGAGATTATCGATTCAGTACTTAGAAATATGAAATTAAATCCAGTGCATGGTAAGCATTCTGTATCGAAATTTTATTTCAGAACAATCGAAGTACTCGTCCCAGACCCGGCGTAGTACAAAATAGCGATAACCCTACACGGAGAGAAAAATCATATAACTTTTGTAGATAAAATTTCAGAAAAATTACCATGCTCTCTTATAATGCGTGCGCGATTGACGACCAAAGTAAAAAATATTTTACGATCATGTAAATATTATTAAATTGAAACGTAAAAAGTATTAGTCATGGCTTCATAAAAATTGTTGTGCTAGCATAGTAAAATTTAATGTGCTAACACAACTTCTATCACACTCTTATGCATATATGTTATAGTTTAATTCTTGTTGATAATACTCTTTCATTTGCGCATCTGACCCGCAACCTTATGTTGCTTGGGCTGTACGCACTGAGGAACAATCGAACTTTTCCGACCTTTGATTCTTTATGATGCATACAAAATGATTGGCAACAATATATTTTAATACTGAATATAGGGATGCAACAAAATGATGAATTAAACGATGACCGTCCTGTAAGACATTCTAATGAATACTGTCTGCACACGACACCACACTAGCAGTGACCAGCCTGGCTCTTTCTTTCTTTCTACTATTAGCAGATAGCATTTGAAATATTATAAGACAGCATGGTAATTTTTGTAAGAAACCCAATTAAAAAATATTTTTTTGTCGGGAATGGAACTTTTTACTGTGCTGTTTTACAAATTTTACGGAGCTAATATTACGGAAAGAACATTCTATCCTTTAAATTTTCTATGATTAATTATAATTTTTATATTTTTACCGTACAAAATTGAATATGTTCGCCTTTTACACGTTGATTGTAGTGCTGAGCACAGTAATTTTTCTATGACTTTTCTCTCTGTGTATCTAATAAAATAAATATTCGTAAAGTACGCTTTGGACACATATTAAGTGAGGATTCCTCAGTTCTTCACACCTTTTGGAATAAAATATAGGGTAAATATACTAATGAATGACACTTTAATGCAAGCTTACAATTTTAGAATTTACTGTGCTGCAACGAAATGACGTAGGAAGACCAACGTTACAATACATATATCATTTGCTTTTCAATTTAATTATGATTTCAAATGTAACACTATTAATATATTTTAACATTATTTCTCTTTTTTGTAATGAGAAAAATAAAAAATAGTTAAAGTGTCTAACCCATGCGATAGGTTAAATGGCAAAAAATGTTCATTCCCACTTTCCAATAGGTACGGGAAAACAGTTTTATTCAGAACTTCAAACGGAAATTCAAAAGAATAATCGTAATTAATAAACAGATTTTGTTTTTATTTTACTTATAAAATATACTTACTTATTAGTTGAACAGTTGAACATTATGTAAATTAACCGTATAAACGAAGTGTTAAGTATACACCCACATAATTATGTATCCTTAACTTTAGTACGTATATACACTTATGTATGTGTATTATGAAATTAAATTTGGGTTTATTTTACATGGAAAATGAATATTTTAAGGAAGGAACATATTTGAAGTTTAATTTTTATAAATGTATACCTAAAGATATTTACATTATCATCAAAAATTAAAATCGAATAATCAATACGATATACTGGAGTTTGACCTGTATCGATTCAAGTTATATCAAAGACTGTTCAAATGCCTTAAGAGGAGGTTTACTCGAGAGTCCTTAAAAATTATGTATTTTTCTAGAATTTTTTTCTCAAGAACGGAAGCAAATATCAAATTCAAATTTTATACACATATTTACTAAGTATTAAACTATACAAAAAAAAAATTTTCAAGGAAAAATTTAAAAAATTGTCCATTTTATAGATACTGCAGTGTGACGATCCGAAAATCCAATGCCTTGTTGGCGGACATGCTAGCGCCGGTAATAAACCACCGAAATTCAAAAACAAAAAAGATTTATAAAATATATGAAGAGTACCGGCACCTCTACCAATAATATCAATAAATTGCTGAAAGTAAAAAACATGGCGGATGTTTGAACTTTTGATTACGATTTTTATCTTATTTTTCGCTCTTTAAAGTAAACTTAAAAATAAAAAAAATATTGAAAGTGTATCGAACTTAGGTAGAGGTGCCGAAGAATTGAATTATCTTTAAAATAAAAAATTTAAAAAAAGGATCCATCGGATAGTTTTTGAGTTATCGTATCCGCCAATTCCAAAAATGTAGTTCCGAGATATTATAAAATATATATAAAGAAACGTATTTTCAAAATTTTATATTTAATACTCATTATTGCGTGAACTACGTTTTTTGAATTTTCTTTTTTATAGAAAGCTGGATTCGGTTAATGTGCAAGAATCTTGTTTTTAAATTATTTTCAGTAAAATCACTTTGGGAGCATATTATACACATAATTTGCTATCAATTTCGGCAAAAAAAAATCGATTTTTTTTTAACGACTCTCAAGTAAACCTCCCCTTAATATAAAAAAAATGTTTGGAATTGTTATTTTTTCAAAAAAGGATGTGTCATCAAATCCTGGGTAATATTCTCCCTGCCATTTTGATGTATCCAATGTGGCAGTATTGTCAAAGATAATCTACACTATATACATTTTTTGCATATTTCGATAGGTCGACATTTTATACATTTCGTATAGAAATAGACAATAAATTCTGATGAAAATGACACCTACTGTGTTGTTATAGGTCATTGCGTGTAACATTGTCTCTCTGCGTTCATGCATGATAAATTTTGTCAAAAAAAAAATTTTTAAATATGTTATGAAAATTAGTATTACTAATGTATTTGGTCTACCGACTTCCATTTAAGCAATATTTATTTCTAGAGAATTCTTTAATTCTTATTCGAAAACATCGAAAATTATTAGTAACAAACAAAAATTTGGTGTTTTTACACTTATATTTTTATATTGAAAAAACAAAAATATTTTGACTATAATTGAAAACGACCATCTACACCCAAGGTCACAGCCCGCTCTAGCGTTTACGTCGACCCAGAAGAAAAATTCAGCACCTTTCTTTTTTGCTCGTTATAGTTGTAAAAAAAGCCGCCCTCTTTTCTCTTGAATTTTACAAAATGCCGCCCTTAATATTTGCCGCCCCAAGCAAATGCCCGGATTGCCACCCCCCTCTAGAGCAGGCTCTGCTCACACTCGAGGACAGGGTTTAAACAGGAGTCCGAAGAATGCAAAACGGCGGTTTTTTTTCCGTCAATGCTATTTTTGTTGAAAATATCGAAATTTGGACTTTTTATGGCTATTACAAATTACTATTCGTCATCCAAAATATTAAAAATATTCCTTACCCCTAGTTCTAGCCTCCCCCCCTACAAATCAGCATATAGGCGCCCTTGTCTATATCCCCTAAACTTAGTATGTATTTCGAAAATAAGCAAAAAAGGTCAGCTATAATTTTTGACAGAGACTCCATTAAACAGGCGTTTTTGAAAAGTTCTAATGTTAATTTAAAATTTATCTATTGCCGTTTTCGAAATATCAGAACATATCTACAAATTCTACAATATTCAAAATTAGAGTTGCCATCCTAACAGGGGGTCTTACCGAATAAGAAATTGTAACATTCTGTTAAAATTTTTTTACCCCTTTTTAAGTCTGCTGTCAATTCATAAGATTCTGTTAGATATTCTAATTCATAAGAGTCAGATATATTTTACTGTAATCAACTATAGTTCTAGAATTATGAAAATTGTAGACCGCATGGCAATTTCTGTGGCATCAACCTGTTAAAATAATTGATACGACAAGAGAAGCACTCAAACATTTAACTTAAGCAAGAAAATTTGTACTTTGTTGCAAATCCTTTATTTTAGAAAGTTGTTATATATATAGTTTGTTAAGAGGATGAAGCACTATAGTAACACCGAAAACTTTTTAATTCGTTAATCCTGGTGAGTACAACAGTATTTTATACATACAATAAACAGCCTAACAAAACACACTTTTCTAAATCCCCCAAAAAACTCTTCTTGCCCATTACTTAAATTACCTTTAACAAGATTTTAGCTCTTCTGCGTCTGTTGTGGTTAAATTATGATTATAATTACTGTTAAAACTGAATTATCAACTCCTCAAAATGATTACACAAAAAATAAGAAGAGTTTTATTACATTCTTGAATAAAAGCAAACAAATACCTAAATACAATGCTCTAGTACTACTAATAGTATTTTAAAAATTTCGGCTACTTAATTTAAATTGCAAAACCATTTTATATGCTTAAATTGTTTACATTTAACGAACAACTTTTAACTAATAATTGTTTTTGAACACGAATTTGCCTAATAAATGAAAGAAGTAGTAAATAGAATGATTTATACGAAAACTTATGACAAACCATAATAATTTATACACGGAGAAAATTTACAATAAGTATACGAGTATAAACAAATGCACACAATTGCGAATTTTTCAAAATAAACTGGTATAACAAAACTCATGATTTTATTAAAAAAAAAAAATCACGGGGATTGCTATAATATGTATACAATCGCAAATAATTGCGATTAGACCTTAAATGAATTTTAAAAAAGTGTTTTTTTTTGGGTCGCGCAAGGGTGTTATTTTGTGGAAGCGGTTTTTGGATCTTTCATTCACACCAAAAAGGATATTAAAAAAAAGGATGAATTTAACGAGTTTTCTGTGGTACAGTATGTGAGGATATTCTATGGTTTAAAAAAAATGGAACCCAATCTATGCAAGGTTAATGACAGTTATAAAAAAATTCATAACATGAAGACAAATTTATTAAATAGTTGGGTTATGAAGGTTAAAATATAAAAAAAAAAGATTAAATAATTTGTGAAATATTTTAAGAAAAGGAGTAGATAATGAATAAAAGTGTGAGTAAGGATAAAATGATAGTGAAATGAAAAAGTGATATGACTTTGATTAAAAAAAGTACTTATTCCTGTGTTTTCTTCAGAATGATGAAAAAGGTTACGAATTTGATCGTTTTAAAAGAAATAAAAAGATTACAAAAATTAACAAGAAAAAAAAAAAAGAAAACTGCTTGTAACTAATCTAATTTGAAAATTTTATCACGTTGAGTTAAAAATGAATAAATACTTCTCAACTTTCTTTTCAAAATAGGTAAGCAGAAAAATATTGAAAAAAAATTAATCAATATAAATTTATTTAATTTACATTTATTGTAGAAAACAATTGTTACAACAAAGGAAAACTGTTTTCTTGAACGTATCGCGGAAAAAAAAGGCTGAGTCGAATTCCAGGAACACCGTTTTCACCTTGTGTCGAATGGAAGTGGCAAAAACATATGATGGGCAGCTCATGGTATTTTGACGATAGTTGGTGATCATGCCGTTTTATAACAATTGTGTAATATTGTTATACTGGATTTATTTATTTTTTTTTTTAAATATTATAGGTTTTCAAACAAGGGAGTGAACTCATATTCTAACGAAAAAGTATATTCTTTAGTGCAGTGTCTCCCAAACTTTTTCATCGCGAAACACTTTTTAAATCCTAAAAGTTTTAAGGAACACTTTCCTTTAAATCAATTTATTTAATAAAAATTATGGGGTTTTATGTTTGTTTTTCAGCCTTCTTTTCAATAAAAGACGCTAACCACATCATTTTTCACACTTTATTTTATACAAGTTATGTACATTACAATAAATTACATTATTACATAATAGATTTATACATTTTATCGAAGGTGTTCTTTTAGTGGTAGAACTTTTCTGATGTACATATCTAGGTAACATCGAAAATACTAGCACGAAAAGGTTATCAAATATCAGTTCACCATAAAATGATATTTAAACCTTTGATTAAAAACACTGTTAAATGAATTTAAAAAAAATTCACTTTTTGTGACAACTATGAAAATAGAAAAACTGTATATTTTATGAAACCCACTATAACTATTAATTACTTAATAAATATACATTTTAAAAAATTTTCCGCTTTCGATAATTAATTTAAGTGCTTACCACTAGGTGAAGGTAGTACTCATTCTTTTAATTAATATCTCCGTACCTGGAAAACAAAGGAAAAAACAATTAGTAAAATAAAAAATAAACTCGCTGTAAAGATTTTCTTTCATCAACATTTTCAATTATTAAGAAATAAAATAAAAAACCACTGAACTCAATACTGAAAATAAATTATGATAGAAAACTTTGTAGTATTAGTTGCTTATGAATAACAATTATCCTTGGGGCAAATTCTGTTAACATAAAGTGAAAATTCTTTTTTAATTTAATTAAAAATTGACAAAAAATGTTGAAAACTTTGAGGCTTTTGAGCAGCGGCGGCGCAAGACTAAAATTGAAAGTGGGTAGAATGAGATTTTGCGAGCCTCCCTCCCCTTCTTTTGAGTTACAAAACCTTGCCCTTATAAAAAGATAAACTCTTTTTTAAAAAATTCTTCATTTTTTGCATTATTAAAATTAAGAAAAATAATTACATTACTCACATTAATCACATTACACTTGTTTTGAAGCGCACTTGGCTTGCTTTTGAGATATTTGTATATTCCTGTCTCACTTTTCATGTTCTAGAGAGAAGGGTCAAGTATTAACGTTCGCTATACATCGTATAGAGTATAAGATATAATTATACCGAACGTAAATACTTGACCCTTCTCTCTAGAACATGAAAAGTGAGACAGGAATATACAAATACCTCAAAAACAAGCCCAGTGCGCTTCAAAACAATTGTAATGTGATTAAAAATAAGAGCAAGCGACTTTGGCTTACACCGATACGAATTAGCCCAATACGAGTATATGCCTTTCGTTCTTATAGTCTTACTTTTTCAAATCAATTTTATATAAACAAAACAATAAAAATACATTTAAAAGATAAAGCATTTTCCTATAAACATTTTGAGAAAATGTGTACTTCCAGTTTTAAATAAAAAAAATTAACACTTGGATCATCTTTTTAATGTCACGACTAAATATTTTCAAGGGACATAGCCTCATTGGTGGTGATTAATTCGTAACTTTCAGTGTTAAGGACAGTTAACTGAAAAGTACGCAAATTTATACCGCAATACCCTTAACGTTTACTTTCGGAAATTTTCTTATAAAAATATTTTTTCCGAGGAAGCTTTCACTGAACAGTAGGATTCAAGCGAATTTAAAAAAGTGGATGTGTGGTAAGTAAAGATATTAAGCGGCGTAAAAACATAAAATTTTCAATGAAAGCTTTTACTTATTAATTGCAAAATTTTCGATAAAAATATTTTATCAATAACTTAAAAATACGAAATCTAATGGTAAGGTATATGTACCTGTATGTAAAGAGAGAGATACCTAGATGTTCAATTTATAGTATAAATAAAGAATAAATAAAATTTAAATTCAATAAAACCGTAACATTTTAAAGGACATGAAACTCAATTTGAAAAAGTCACACAAAAACTCAATTTAGTTCACAATTTTTTTTCTTTTTTGCCGATATATCAATTTATAACACACTAGAAAACAAAGTATAAGTACCCTGAATGACAAAAATAATCGTTCGTAGGTATACAATTAGTTTAACATCCATGTAGGTACATGATATAAAGAATACAGGAAGCGAAGCTTTAATATATCGGTAAGAAGAGGGGTGGGGTATTTGATTTTGATTATCTGTAAAAGGGGGCTCGGAGGCGTGATTAGGGGTCCGGCGAAAATAGAAGGAGAGTACCTGGCCCTCAAAAGTGGGAAGGGGACCCAAAAGGTTTTTGGAAGAAGTTTGGAGGGCCCAGTAAAATGCCGACAAAGTTTTTTTTGTGCTCGTCAATTGTATTTTGAGGAAATATGAAGACGCCAAGAAGGAGACCTGGAAAATACATTCAGGATTTTTTTTCTGCTTACCAAATTTTTGTCTGCCCGGGGGCCCGACATCGCTCTCGCCGGCCCTGCTTACCAATAAAATGCCTCAATAACGTTTTCAATTTTAAAATTAAAAACATCCTTTGTGTTTGAATTTTAAGGACTCAACTATTTTCTGAACCTAGATTAATATAATAATTATAATTGTTAACACTTATTCAAAATTTCATTTAGATTTCACATTGTTATTACTTTCTACCTTTTGTCAATCTTACTTTGGCAAAATTTTTTTTAGCAAGCTTTGAGCTTTCCTATGATAAGTCAATTTCAATGCCGATAGTTCTTTAATGTTAATAATGAATTTTTTGGTATATATGTACTTGATTACTCAAACTGCCGATTATATTAAATTAATGATGTGCGTGGAGGATAATGTAAGTAATGGAACCTCGAAAAAATACACATCTACAACCAACTTCTCTGGGCACTATGTTGAAATTCATATGCAATCATGAAAGAAAATTGCAGAAAAATGTACATAAGCGCCAACTCCTCAGTTCTTACTGAGGAGGTGACGCAAAAAATTACTTAATAAGAAAAGTCAAAGTATAAGACTGATAACAATTTAAAAAAAAAGTCTTATTTTGCTAACAATCGTAAGAATTTAATAAAATTTAGTATTCAGAACAAACTAGCCAACATGAAGAATTCATAACTTCCTTTTGTAGTTGTAAAAAAATTAAAAAGACTCTCTAGTGTTCCATTAAAATATTCCCACTGTATCTATCCAGTTAATATAAACTCTTTTCAAACTGATAAAGACAAAAAAAGCTCTTAGAATGACAATGATGAAACATGAACAAGATAAGGGAAAACGATAATCACTTGTTTTATCTTTATAAAAACAAAACAAAAAAAGTCATTTCACTTTAAGAAAATGTTAAATAACATAAGATGTTGTTTTACTTATTACAAAAATTGATGTATAATATTCACTGTCAACGTATTATATCTACGTCTTATATTGCACATATCTTTTCTTTTATCTTATGATTTTCTTTTTAAATAGACAAGATACTTAAAACTTTTATTTAAAAAACACCTTTTATTTGAATATTATATTTTCATTTTTTTAATAGAAATTAGAGAACCATTACATAGCCTCATTGGTGAGAATTTACCTACGTAAATTTTTGAGGAAAAATTTAACCGAAGAACTAAAATTCCAACATTCTCAAGATATATTCTAAATCCCCTCAATAAAAATCATTTACTGAATTACACATTTCATTAAATTAACCCTTTGCGCTTATAAGACATGTACAGCATGACAAATTAGTTTGTCCATTAACTCTACCCTATTTAAAGGTGTTTTGTCTGTTGGATCATAAGACATGTACCACATGACACACTGAATGTTGAACTGTAATGACTACTCATACTTCACATTACATGAATATTTTATTTAATAACTGCAAACACATTCATTTATTAGAAAAATTGTAAATAAAATAATACAAAATCACGTTGAATTATCTTTTTAAAATTAAAAACTAATAAAAACAGCATTGAGGACGTATTTAGCGCATTTAGTATTCAACTTTGGGGAAACAAGGTTAGAACGTCAAAAGAATCCGTCAAAAAAAGAACGTTGGTCGTTGTCATGTGCTACATGTCTTACCAGCCTATTTACAACTCACTTTTTTTTGCTTGAGTGCAAAGAGTTAATAAAAAATTTGTCTAACAATTAATAAATTTTTCCATATAGGCATATACACGAAAATTTTTTTAATTAATTGTACTTTCTTTACGACGAGCGACCTCTGCGTTTATTTTTAAAAGTAGAGTAAACAAATAAATTTTTTATGAAAAATTAGGCAATAATGTTGAAATATTTATTATATCATATCAAAGAGCTATCATATTTATTTGAGTAATATCCGTTATTTAATGGTACCAGACAGGGCCGTACCCAAATTTTTCACCGTACGATTCGTGTATACTAAGTATAAGTATCTGTGTATGCACTGATGAGTATGCATTTTTATGGAATATAATTTATTACTTTTAATGGCAGCTTTAAAAAAAGAAAAAGTTTGCTAGAACGCGGATTGTAGAAAAAGGAACTGAAAAATGTAAAATAAAAGAAATCTTGGCGAAAAATTTCTCTCTGGTTAAAGGACTATTCCCAAACTGATTTTCGTCAAAATTGTCAGCGCTCCCACCAAACTGATATCATATAACAAACACTTAATATTTAGTCATTGAAATCATAAAATTGAGTAATACCTTTTATTGTAAATGATACTGTTCTTGTTAGCTTAGGTTCTGTACAAGGTGATATTAGGTAAAGGTGGTACGTACGCATGTACTCTTTCTTCTTTTTTTTTTTATTCAAATCATAAACAACAAATTTTATCGAATCTATCAATTGTATAACTTATATTCAATAACTAAGGCTAGGAATCTTTAGTAGACCTCATAAATTATGTTTATAATGGTGTAAATCTAAAATAATTTATACAAAGGTTGATGTTACTTACAATCAAGTATTACTGCACTCAAAAAGTAATGAGACAGTCTATTTTGAGTAGACATCAAGCTGTTTTTCGTCAGCGTAATACTGATTTTTTTATAGCTACATACCACATATATTAACTTTTATTGCGTTTAAAATCAGTGAATCTATACCGAATTAAAAAAACTAACTCTAAAACTAGTTGGACTTCTACATACTGTAAGAATTTGTTTTCGCAGTAAATGTTTAACACTTTCATTGCCAAACTAAAAATATAGACTTTATGAGTTGGCCAAATATTTTATGGCAAATAAGTAGATTCTTATATTTGTTACGCGATATCACGTGATTGGCCATATAGTAAAGTACCAGTATCACGTCAATAAACGTGTTAAGAAAGTTGATTTTTTGAAATATTAACTGTTTTAAGCTTGTAATTTCATTATTGACTTTATTTGGCGATAAAAAACTCAATATTAAGACCAGCAAAAAAACAGAATTTTAAGCAATCTTAAACATGTCGACCGGTCTTGGTGTCTCAAAACACCATTCTCAAGACAAGAAAAAGTACAATGAATAAAATGAAAAAATTTTAAAAAACAGTCCTTTCAATAAATAAAAGAAAAGAAAATAAAAAACTTTTAGTTTGGATCAAAAAACGGTTTAAAAACCAAACTAAAAACTTTTTATTTTATTTTCTTTTATTTATTGAAAGGACTGTTTTTTAAAATTTGTTCATTTTATTTATTGTATTTTTTCTTGCCTTGAGAATGGTGTTTTGAGACACCGAAACCGGTCGACATGTTTAAGATTGCTTAAAATTCTGTTTTTTTTGCTGGTCTTAATATTGAGTTTTTTATCGCCAAATAAAGTCAATAATGAAATTACAAGCTTAAAATTTTTTGGCGAAAATAGAGGTAACAATTTATTTATTTATTAACTGTTTTTTTTTTTTTTTGTCAGCGTAAAACTGTTTTTTTTTTAAACTACCTACTCCATTTATTAACTTCTATTGCGTTTAAAATCAATAAATCTATACGGAATTAAAAAACTAACTCTAAAACTAGTTAAACTTCTACATACTGTAAGAATTTATTTTGGCAGAAAATGTTTAAGCAAGTTAGGGAATATTATAAATATAAAAACTCTGTGCCGCTTCTCATAAATAATGTTACGAATTTCATATTAAGTATTTGTAATAAAAGTTCCGAGCCTTAACAGTAAATATATCAATATATGTATATAATACGTCTCATATCATATCAACAATACAATATATACATATATGATTATACAATAGGTATATTTATGCTATTAATATTAAATATTTTTTGTGTATTGTACGAAATATGAATTATCGAACATGCGTAAGCAAAATAACAATAAATTTTATTCCGGATTTGATTTTTTCAAATTGACGACGTGACCTTGAACTTTTAATTCTGTTTAATTTCAATTTCAACCCCCCCCCCCCCCCCGTACTGTTCCCTGCAAGATATGGATCAAATAAATTGATAATATTATTATTAAAATATGATAAATTGAATAAAATATTAAATAACAAAATATAGGTATATACTCCAGGAGGTATCGGCGCATGAGTACCAAAAACTATTCCATCTCAATTTTTTTATGCGATCCTGTTCAAATTGCCCTACTGATGATATAAATGCATGTTGCCATGACGCAACTCGGGGCCATATTGTTTAAGCCGAAATTGTTTAAACAATTGCAAGGAATTGTTATATTTCAACCGGACAATTTTTTTTATATTCTTTATTGAAATACAAATACCCCTGTCGCAGCATCTGCATAACATAGCGAATTTACAAATCTTGGGCACTGGCGGATCTCATCTAAGACCTGTACCTATTTAAAATAGTTTAGCTTTCTAAGAGTAAAAGAATTTTTAAAATCGGTTGGGTAATTAGTTTTGGTATTTTTGGGGACCCAAGAACCCGAACGAATTTTGTGCAGCATAGTTGTATCCATCTAAAATAATTTAGTTCTCTAGCAGTGAGAAATTTTTTAGCATCTTTTCGATAGCTTATTACTGGCGTTTTCGGATCTGCAAGATCCCGGTGGACCTCATTAAAAAATCAGCTCGACCGTATATTCTAGGCGGACTTTATGTAATATATATATATATATATATATATATATATATATATATATATATATATATATATATATATATATATATATATATATATATATATATGTATATATATATATATATATATATATATATATATATATATATATATATATATATATATATTCAAAACCCGTTGTGTAGCATTCTACGCCGCATTTGCATCCGCAGGACAGTTGTGGATCTCAGATAACACAACCTGTACCTATCTAAAATAGTTTACCTCGATAATAGTAAAAAGGTTTCAAAATCGGTCAGTTATTTTATTTTTGACACTTTTAGGTCCTACTGACACTTCAGACCTTACATAACGTAATCTATATGTATCTAAAATAGCTTAGCTCCCCAACAGTGAAAAAATTTTCAAAATCGGTCGGCTAGTTTATTTTTGACGCTTTTGGATCCGATGGACTCTGGCAGAATTTACATAACGTAATCTATATTTATCTAAAATAGTTTAGCTCTGTAACAGTGAAAAAATTTTCAAAATCGGTCGGTTAGTTTATTTTTACCACTTTTGGGTCCCATGGACCCTGGCGGACCCTAAATAACGTAATGTATGTCTATCTAAAATAGTTAGTTCCCCAACAGTGAAAAAATTTTCAAAATCGGTCGGTTACTTTATTTTTGACACTTTTGGATCCCATGGACCCTGGCAGACCTTACATAACGTAATCTATATTTATCTAAAATAGTTTAGCTCTGTAACAGTGAAAAAATTTTCAAAATCGGTAAGTTAGTTTATTTTTGACACTTCTGGATCCTATGGACCCTGGCAGACCTTACATAACGTAATCTATACTTATCTAAAATAGTTTAGCTCTGTAACAGTGAAAAAATTTTCAAAATCGGTCAGTTAGTTTATTTTTGACACTTTTGGGTTCTATGGACCTTGGTGGACCTTACATAACGTAATTTATATTTATCTAAAATAGTTTAGCTCTGTAACAGTGAAAAAATTTTCAAAATCGGTCAGTTAGTTTATTTTTGACACTTCTGGATCCTATGGACCCTGGCAGACCTTACATAACGGAATCTATATTTATCCAAAACAGTTTAGCTCTGTAACAGTGAAAAAATTTTCAAAATCGATCAGGCAGTTTATTTTTGACACTTTTGGGTCCTGTGGACCCTGACGGACCTTACATAATGTATTCTAAATCTATCTAAAATAGTTTAGCTCTGTAACAGCGAAGAAATTTTTAAAATTGGTCGTTTAGTTTATTTTTTACAATTATGGGATCAGTAAATCCTGGCGAAACTCATACAAGTCTAGTACTCTAACAGTAAGAAAAGGGTTCTAAGGATCTCATATAACTTATGGCAGTCCTTAAGCTTCTTGCGGACATCATTTAATTAATTAATTCAAATACTTTAACTTACTAACTGTGAAAAATTTTTTAAAATCGATTGGTTAATTAATTTCTGGCCTTTTTAGGTCCCGAAAACCTTGACCTCACATAAAATACCTTAAATCCATTTGAAATGGTTTAATTTTTTAACATTATTAATTATTAGTGGAAAAATTTTCAAAATCGATTCAAAATATTTTTCCGTACATACATATTATGTACATTGTACAGATTTTGTTTTGTTTTGTATTTAATAATATTTATATCATAACATAATCTTCAATTTCTTGTTTACTTAAAAATTCAATAAAAAAAAAAAAAAATTCTTCATTACATTAGCTTAGAAAATCTGTTTAATTTACATTTTTTAACATGGAATAGAACCATGCTAATTATAATGCAATAAATGAGAAACAAAACTCTATACATGTATGTGTGTTATATCTCATATATGTGAATAGTTTTCACTTGTTCTCACAAAATTTTTTAATAAAAAAGTGAAATATTTTTATACTTATTAAAAACTGAGATATAAATATAAATTACTTATTAGACTAACAAAGAAAGAATAAAAGTGAAAATTTACATTTTCTCGAAAAATACTTAAAATAGAAAGAAAATTATAAGAATATTTTCTTCATAATTTTTTTTTTCCTTTTCAACGATGTAAAAATCGAACTGCCTTATGATAGGATCGAATGATAAAAAATGGCCAGAAAACCTACTTCTGGGCATCCGACGTGTCTGGCTAACGAACTTAGCCAAGCCAATTCAGAATCCAGTCCGCACACAAAATTTCATAAGCGTTAGACGTTTCGTTCGAGAGTTATCGCGCGGATACATATATATATATATATATATATATATATATATATATAAATTTTAGTGAATATCATTTTCGTATTCTAGGGACCTCAAAACATATTTCTGATATGGTCCCGGGCTTAGGTCGCACCATGACACCTGGCGTAAAAGCTGAATTTCCAGTTTTGGAAATTCGCTAAAAGTGAAATATTTTTATATTTCATAAAGAACTGAGATATAAATATAAATTACTTATTAGACTAACAAAGAAAGAATAAAAGTGAAAATTTACATTTTCTCGAAAAATACTTAAAATAGAAAGAAAATTATAAGAATATTTTCTTCATAATTTTTTTTTTCCTTTTCAACGATGTAAAAATCGAATTGCCTTATGATAGGATCGAATGATAAAAACTGGCCAGAAAACCTACTTCTGGGCATCCGACGTGTCTGGCTAACGAACTTAGCCAAGCCAATTCAGAAGCCAGTCCGCACACAAAATTTCATAAGCGTTAGACGTTTCGTTCGAGAGTTATCGCGCGGATACATATATATATATATATATATATATATATATATATATATATATATATATATATATATATATATATATATATATATATATATATGTATATATATATATATATATATATAAATTTTAGTGAATATCATTTTCGTATTCTAGGGACCTCAAAACATATTTCTGATATGGTCCCGGGCTTAGGTCGCACCATGACACCTGGCGTAAAAGCTGAATTTCCAGTTTTGGAAATTCGCTAATAAAAAAGGTCCTATGGCTTTTCACGATACAGTTAATATTTTTAGAGATATGAATTTTTAAAGGTTCGAAAAATCTCAAATTAGAGCACTTTTGACCCATGAAAAATATATTTAAAAAAATAAAAATAAAATATAGGTAAATAAAATATAAACAATGAAATTTTTTTAAATCTCTATTAAGGATATTATTAACTATTGTACAAAGAATTAAAAAAAATATTATTTATATATATATATATATATATATATATATATATATATATATATATATATATATATATATATATATATATTAATATATTTTTCATGGATCAAAAGTACTCAAATTTGAGATTTTTCGAACCTTTAAAAATTCATATCTCTAAAATTATTAACTGTATCGTGAAAAGCCATAGGACCTTTTTTATTTGTATTTCAATAAAGAATATAAAAAAAATTTGTCCGATTGAAAAATAACAATTCCTTGCAATTTTTTAAACAATTTCGGTTTAAACAATATGGCTCTGAGTTGCCCCATGGCAACATGCATTTATATCATCAGTAGGGCAATTTGAATCACATAAAAAAATTGAGGTGGAATAGTTTCTCATGCGCCGGTATCGCCAGTATCGGTACTCATGCGCCGATACCTCTTGGACTAATACTCATGGGTATAGGTATTTACTATTCATTTTTAAGAATTACTATTTTATTAAAAAAATTTCTCTATCGTATAGAGTAATATTTTCCAAAGTGGGTGTCGTGAACTCATCTCAGGTCTACATTAAAATTTTTTTTTATTAAAGATAAGAAGAATTGAAATTTTACACTTTTTGTTAAATTTTTGGCTTGAAGTTTTGGTGGACGATTTTCCTTAAAAAAGCACCAAGTTCGAGGCCTTATCTCAACACGTATATACTATTTATTTATGTATTTTAAAATTATTACAGCAGGTTATATGTACAAGAAGCCCTTAAAAAGAGCATTTTATATAACTTGCTGTAAAAATTTTAAAATAATTACTAGGTACATGTTAAGACACAGAGCCGGCGAGAGCGATGCCGTGCCCCTGGGCAGACGAAAATTTTGGCTCGATACTTCATCACATTTTTCCATTTTTATTCCTAAAAATAGCTTGACAAGCAAAAAAACTCATTAACGAGCAAAAAAAAACCTCGTTGGCCTTTTACCGGGCCCTCTGGGTTTCTTCCATAAATCTTCCGGGCCCACTTTTTTGAGTCACACTTTTGGGAACCAGAAAATCTCCTTCTATTGTCACCGGACCACTAATTATGCCTCCGGGCCCTCCTTTTAGGCCCGGGCCCCGTGCAATTGCCACATCATCACTACCCTCTCGCCGGCCCTGTTAAGACACAGGACTTGAGGCCCTAAACATTTATCTAATTTATCCATGCGATGATCTTTTCGTAATTATCTCAAAGGGAACAACTAAATAAATAAAATCTACCTATGTTTAATTTCTATAAATTTCTAAGAAAAATATCCTTGTTAAAAAACTGTTTTGCTTTTTATTAAATCTGTTATGTCTTTCCTCTCTTACATTTCCTGTTGTAATTATATAACGCCTCTAGCGATTTTGTAACGATTCATCATTACATTTTGTTGAATTACTAGGTTGGTGCGTATGAAATGTCACATTTTTTTATTCTTCGTGTACCTATTAATGAGATTGCGTCAAATGCGTCAACCTTTGGTGTCAGTTGTTTTATGTATTCTAAATTAATATTTATAAAAATATGAAATCCCTTTGCTTTGTCACTTTTCACTAAAAGCATAATATCGAGCCATTACCGCCGATTTATCGTAAGCGACACTTTTTAGCGTAAGCGACACAACATTTTAAACCGTAACGGACCAAGCAATGTTAACGTTTTTCTCCAAAATTCGTTAATTAACGAGTTATAGCAACTGCTTAGTTTATCGTTAATACAACACGTTTTCACATTTTAGCCTAACCGACAGTAACTATCTTTATCGTAAGGTTAATAAAATAATAGGAATAATACGCTCAGGCGTAATAAAATTAAGACAGTAGAAATATCGCAAGCACCATACAGATATTTAAAAAATCCTTCTCCTGTAAAATTTGATATTTGTCGGTTACGCTAAAATGGCGGTAATGGCTCGATATGTTCACAAACTGACTTTTGGTTTTTAAACCATTATCAGGTGAATATAGTTGAATAAAGAGTCTTCGTTTGGGCAACAACTATTTAAAGCATAAAATAGAAATGAATAATACCTACATTTATAGGAATTTTGGTATAATATTTTATTTTATTTTTTTTTTTTATAAAACCTGACATTTCATATGCATCAACCTTATATATTCAAATCATCAACTTCAAATGTCTGAGGAAGTCCAATTTTCAATTAAAAATTTATAGAAATTGTAATTGGCTTAAAATTTACCAAATAATTACTTTAACCAGTTATTTCATTCTAATTTAAATAATAATCACCTTATATCATTTACGGCTGTACACTGTTTGTAGTATGATTTATAGTAATTAATTCTGTCACGAGGTGGTGTTACAATTTGCGCAAAAAATGACATCTACAGATTGTCTCACATTACACGAACTAAAAAAAAATTATGATGGCAATAAAAAATAATGAAAACACGCAACAATTAAATGTAATTAAAAACTTTATTTAATAATATAATTATTTAATTAGCAAGAAAGGTTATAAGGTTATAGCCATTTCATTTATTTAAATCAATAAGCCTACATTAAAAGTTAACACGAATTAAATTTAACCCTTAATGTACCGACGGGACTTCTAAGTTAGGTAATAAGAAAATTATAGTTTTAGTTAATGTTTCAATATTTTTATTAAAATTGTAGTAAAAAAGTTTTCTATTTCTTTTTCCGTGTTGATATAACGTAAAAGCCCCTATACTGGAACGCGATCATATGTCGGAACAGTTTTGACATTTATATATTAATGCAGTTATTTCTGAAAGAAACCTCTAATAACAAAAATTATTATTAACAGAATGATTGTTTTTCAATTTAAATTCACCTCGTATTTAATATTTCCTTACTTAAATAAAAGAAATACATATAGGTATATTATTAAACAGTTTTTGATGAATGTTTTTGATCAATGATTATTAATAGAAACACATGCCGTATAAATTTCAACATTTTCCAACTAATTTTCGAAGTTAACACAATAAAACTATATAAATAATTTTTATTAGTCCAGTTAAGAAACTATAAGAGCTAATTCACCTTTTTATTTGGTTTAAATATTATATATATATATATATATATATATATATATATATATATATATATATATATATATATATATGTATTTCTATTCAGTAGATATAACCTCTTGTATGTAACTTATATTTAATTTCTTTTTGAGTCTAAAATATTTACTTACTACTTTAAAATCGTAAAATTTTTAATATTTTTTTTTTATTTCGGAGCGTTTAATCAATTGATAGATGAAAAAATATTGATTTGAAATTGCAAAATCTTAATATGAATGAAAAAATAGGGGCCATTTTGCATACTAGTGTTAAAACTGAAGCAAAATAAATTACACTGTCGTTTTTACAAGATCACTAGGTGGCGAAACCTTATTTGTTGAAAATACAGCTTTTTATCCTTTATTGGGTTGTATTTGTTTAAGAATATACTCATTGGATTAAAAAAACTTGGTTTCATGCTTATTAAGAAAAAAAAATGGGTGTTCAATTTATTAATTTTTATAAGCCAGTTTAATGACACACCTAAAAATAGTGTTCCGATATAGGGAATTTTACGTTACTAAAGGTTAAAATATTATAAATATGTTTGAGATACAGGTTTTACAATGAGATATAACAGGACGGTAAGTCTCGTAAGTAAGTTTAACTTTTGGTTTGGGGCCGCAAGCGTTTAACTTTGATTAAGACCATTAGTAAAATTTTAAGTTATTTTATGCTTACATCATACGCACAAAAAAAAAATTAATTCAGATTTATTACAGATAATAAACTGGTGTCGTGTTTCAAAAATTTCTGATTTTTTGGCAAATCCTTGCTTCTTGACACCAGTTTTACATAAAGTAATATATTAAGGTATTCCATACATTTCCGTTTCCTCGCGCTTCCACCAAATTTGGCGTTTATAGTATACGAGATAATATTTGAGATACCGCAGAAATTGAATTTAAGCGTATTAAAACGTATTTACTATTTAAGCGTATTAAAACGTATTTACCTAAGAAAAATACCACTTTTATCTCGAAAACTATTATGACATGCTTCGATTAATATGATTATTTTCAAACAATTAAAATTACATTACAATTCAGTGAGGCGTAATGAATGATTTAATCGTCATTTACCTAGAGCAATTACCTATATGTATACTAATCTTAATAATTAAACTTGAAATAAACTAAATTTTACAAAAAATTTACATTTGAATATAGTAATATATCAATATAACTTTTTCTCAATTTTAAGGAGACTTCACTGTAATTTTATACAATCAGTGGTGCTAGTAGGACCATCTGTGAGTGAATGTAGTTAGTTCACGAAGAAAGTAGTGTACAAATAATACAGAAATACGTTTATATAAGAGCGAAATGTTACATTCGACCACGATGTTTTACAATTCCGTTAGTAGAGAACAGCACAATAGTTTGGTTTGAAACTCAGCTAATTTTGCTTTTAGCTCTTGTAGTAACTATTGTTTGAAACGGATAGTAGATGTCTCTTACAATCAACAATCAAAATAATAGAAAAATTCAGTAGTTAATTCTACCATTTTATTTACAGTTTTTAAGATACTGAAAAAACGCTATCAAATTAGAAAATGTATTTTCCTTCAAACCAAGCTGTAAGATAATGATTTAAATTATAGTAATTAGTTGAAGTTAAGGTTTCAAATCAAAATGAAGAAATTTCTTTTAGAAATAGGACTGATAACACAAAAGTCCATATTCTAGTAATCCTACATATCTAATTTTCATAAAACTGAAAAGAACGATTTCAACCTGTAATTCGACTTTTAGTTTTTCTGTATGAAAATTTTAGTAAACTTGTGACGTCATCAAATTAAAAAATTTCTTTTTCCTCAAATCAGAGTTGATAAACGTGACGGAAGTAAGCGTGGTCGTTAAATTGAATAATTTGGGCGTGAACTCTTAATTTTTACTATTAAAATGGCGAAATTCCTTTTTGAAACCAGATTGATAACGCAAAAGTCGTTTTTCTAACGGTCCTACATGCCAAATATAATTCGTTTCGAATTTCATCACTCTATCATTTTGTTTATAACTTTTAGGGCCTTGAAAATTTTTAGTAAACTTAATCACGTCATTAAATTGAAAAATTTTTTTCTCAGATCAAACTTTATGTACGTGACTTGAAGTAGGATGATTGATTTAAATAGAGCAATTTGCATGTAATCCTTTCATTTTTACTGTTAACGTGATTAAATTCCTTTTAGAAATACATATACCCAATATGATAGAATAGTATGTTATATACCAAGAGAATAAAGTGTGTGTTTTAATCCCGCGTGTGAAGTTTGTTGCTAGAGGGCCTTAAAAGGCCCGAGGACAACAAATCACATGAGGAATGAAAAAACACTTTAGTCCTGTGGGCCGTAAGCGTCAATATACTGGTGTATATACTGTTTTTTGCAATTCCGGATAAATTAAAATTATAAAAATTAAAAAAAAAATTACTTAAATGTCATTCAAATTGTATGTAATAATATTCCATCAAATATACTTTGGATAAATCAATCGAATTGTACAATAGAATATAACTGTTTTACTTTATCTACAAGTTTGAATTTGTTTATTATTTTAAATTACCTAGCAACACTATTTAATTTAAGTTAAATTTCTGTAAATTGTGCTTGCTAATTGGTTTAAAAGCGGGAGCAAAATAATTTTTTAGTCCCTTGGGACTAAAAGTGGCACTTTACTCGCTATTATGAGGGACCAAATCATGTCTTTTAGTTTTGGAATTGCAAAAACATTTCTTTTAGTGATCCTGCATGTCTAATTCGGTAAAAATGATAAAAACGACTTCAGAAACCTATAATTCGGTTCGCTAAGGCCGCTATTACACGATCATAGATATATGTCAAAGATCTTTGATCAAATCTATGATCAAATATTAAAAAGTATGTTTAACTATATGGTTACAGAAATATTATGTTATCAAAATTGACTTACAACACTTTAATATTTCTCTGGTCAAATAAAACTTTGACATATTTCTACGACAATGTAATAGCGGCCTAAGAATTTAAAAAAAAAATATACCTAAACTACTCGTATAATTATTAAAAAAAATTGTATTGAAACAGTTTTTCATGACCTAACATAAGAATTTTAAATACATAAAGTATTTTTGTGAATTACTTTTTCTGTACGCAAATTTCACAAATGTCATTTTTTAAAAAACATGTTTCGGTCATAAAAGAAAAAAAATAATTTTAATCTAAAAAAAAATAGATACCCCTTTAAGTTACCAAAGTGTAGACCAGTGGTTCCCAAAGTGGTTCCTACGGACCCCCAGGGGTCCCCGGGATCATTCAGGGGGTCCGTGGAAAATTAAAATTGATTTGGGGGTCCCTGAAGAACGTCAGGGGGTTCGTGCAAGGTTTAATATAAAATGAAAACATTATGACAAATTTTTATTAATATGGAAGCTAAATAACAATGAACAAATTATTAGCGATTTTTACGTCCTAAGTAAAGTATAAAAGAAAAGTTATACTCTTGTTTAAGTTGATTAAAAAAATTATATATCACAGTTGTCAATACAGTAAACCCTTAACATTCATTAAAGATTTCTTTTTTTATTAAAAACCGAAGAATGGATTGTAAGTTTTTCTAACACAGATGTGTTTCTAAAGAATATACATATTATTAATGATCAGAGATGAGGCTTATTTAAGATACAAGTATTTGAAATGCAAATACAAGATACAAAATACGTATTTTCATCTTGTATCTTTGTATCATTATGGATTATTGTACAGAAGCTGTTGATTACTTTTCCGTCTTCCTATTTGGTAAAACGTGGATTCAGTGCCGTTATATAAGCCTCATCACAAAAAAAAACCGACCAGAAATTAGTATTCATGGGGATTTGCTATTGCTACTCACAAACATTGAGCCGGACATAAATACACTCATAACATCCCATCAGGTTTATCCAAGTCATTTTTTCTTTTTTTGTATTTTGAAAAAAAAAGTTATAATTTCAATAATACTTCTTCAACAAAATGTTTTATTTATATTTTATTTTTACGCCACCATTTACCATTCAAAACATCAAAGTTAAATTTGTGTTGTTTTTTTTTATTATTATGCATTATATAGTTTTTCACCCAGGGTCCCTGAGCAAGTTTTGACTATGAAAAGGGGTCCGTGGGCCAAAAGAGTTTGGGAACCACTGGTGTAGACTGTTAAAAAATAAAAATAAAACAATCCTCTATGGATATTTTTCTATTATCCAATGATAATTATACAAATTACTGTAAATTCCTTTTAACCGGATCATTTATTTCAAATAAAAAATAATCGTTGAACGTATGTCGGAAAAAACGTACACTTTTAATTTCAATGGCAGGGCCGTGTGGTAATTGCCCGATAAGATGAGCATACGAAAAGCTACATATTTACGTATAAAATATTTGAATTGTTCAAATATTGGTGTGGTGGATTAGTCCCCTGTATATTATTTTCAAGGATGTATTATTTATAAAAGTTGCTACGTTAGCAAATCATGATTTAGGGAAGGGTCATTTGTATTTGAGATATATGAAAATTTTTATCTTTTATCTGTACAGATTTTTTTTTATTACAATGAATGTTTCTTTCAAGTCTTTGTTTTTGAATGTGACAATGGGCGAAAAGTAATAATATGCCTGAATATAGAGACATAATACACCTACAGGAGATGGAAAAAAATGTGTTGCATCTACAATTTATGCAATATTTCCTTTCTGTTTAGGCTAGAATAGGGTTCTTTACCATAAAAAAACGTTCAAAGATTGGATTTACTTTGAAACTATTTTCCAAACGCGAATGGGCAGGGTAAGGTTACGACGGTCATAACTCCTTTACTGAATAAAGTTAAATTCAAATAGAACGGAGAAACTGGAAGCCAACTATAGATTTTTGAAGGAGTTATTACCAAAATTGTGTCAGTTCAGTCGCAAAAATGTACAATTTCAATACTTGACTAGAATTAAAGAACTAAGCATTCTGAACGCTTCGCTCTTTCATATTAGTTAAATTGTTTTTATAAATTTTTATAAAAATCATCTGCGATAATGTTGATGAAAGTATTTAAAATAAAGTATAATTTTGCTTCGCAGATGGAAATTATTAAAGTCGACATGTTTGTTTACAAATATTGACGTCGCGTCGTTTTAAAGTAATGACGCGTTTCCAATAATTTGAAAAGCTGTTGAAATAAAATATCTTAATTATTCCAAGTAGGGGAAGGTAGGGCAATGTGGCCACCCTAAGGTTTAAAATGATATATTTTCTAAACGGTTTTAATTAATTGATATTTCTTGATATAATACAATTCCAAATTTAATAAAGTCTTTATTTTATAATATACATACGGTTTACATGTTCACAGTAATAAAAAAATTATCAATTATTTCGTAAGTGACAAAATGACCACATTACCCACCTTGGGTAGGTAAAGTGGCATAGTATTATTAATATTAAAAGTTAACATAGATTAAAACTGAGTTTTTAATTTTTAGATGAAACTACAATTTTTAATCAAAAATATTACAATTTGCTACTAGTTAGCAATCATAAAAACAATTTTTAATTATCCAAAGTACTCAGATGGTAACTATTTATTTTTAAAACAAAACTCACAAGTAAAATCGCCATCTCCCTCATTCAGACTTCATAGACACATCTTTTGCATATCGTACATCTTACTCAGCCATCTTCTGCTATTGATTCCGGCCACAATTCTGGTACCACCACTAGATCCACTGGGCCACTTTACCTTTATACATAGTGGGCCACATTACCCGAAACTAAGTAAAATAGGAAAACTGAAATAAGTTCCGCCCCAACGTATGATTCATAATTGTTTATTATAAAATTAATTACTTCAGAACTACAACAGACACAGGGAATATTCACAAAAACCAAGTATTCATAATACAATATATTTTATACAATATTTGTAAGTACTTACCTTAGATCAGAGGGCACAAAAAACACTTTTTTTTTAAATAAAATTTTCTAAGTAACACCTAACGAGTTGATTTGCACCGTGACACTATGTAAACTGTCAATCTATAATTTAAACTAAATAACAAGAGATGACAGCTATTAGTTCATTTGCAAACTAGTGGTGACCACTTTACCTGCCCGGGCCACTATAGCGAGCCTTCCCCTATTTTTGCCTTTTACTATTAAGATCAAACTATTTAATGAAAGCTCATACAACTATTTAAATTTAACACAAATTTCAAACATAATCTAGTACTCTATTTGACCAGTCACCTTGATCCAAAGCATTCCCATAAAGTTTACTTAAAAAAAAAGAAAAAAGAACATTTTAATTTGATGAGAAGGATGAAATTTGTTCTATAAAGTTAATTTAAAAAAAAGAAGTTTTTTTAATTTGATGAGAAGGATGAAATTTACGACAAACAATAAACTTTCCAAGTTTTCGAAATTTTTTAGTACCTGCACATTTTTTGCTAAAATTTTCAGTAACAAAAAAACATCTTGGAACCTTAGCGAAATTTGACGCCTTCCTAATTTGAGTGTTGAATTCGCTCCTATTTCAAACAATCCTACAGTCAAATAATTTGGTATTCACACTTTCTTCTCGATAATGACAAAAAAATATCAAAATTTTTTTGTCTTTCACTGTCAAAGTATATACATAGACTAAAAAAATCTATCTTCATATTCTTTTCAACGTTAAAACAATGGGCAACTCCCAAGCCTTATTTTTCGTTTGAATAGTACTTCAGTATTTCAGATAATGGAACATACATATATACGTATTTTATATTTGCAGATTTTCAAATATATGTGTATATGTGTACAGCTAAACCTTTTTATGCGGTCTTTTTTTGTACGATTTTTTTAATGTGGTTTTTAAAAAAATGCACATAAAAATGCATAATGTGAATCAAAATCACAAGACAGTAAGAAACTTAAACAATTATTATATAATAACTTCCTTTGATAAAAATAATTTTTAATGGTTTTTAAGCATTTAATCAATACATTGCATAAGAACATAAGTTATTGCATCATTTAATTTTTTTAGAGATGTTTTTTTTACAATTTTCATAATATTATAAAAATAAAATAAAATGTTCTCAAGTGTTAATTAATGCTTTATCTTGTTTAGAAAAGCAAATTCTGAGGAAATCGTGACGTTTTGAGCGTTTTGAATTATGTTCTTTCGATGAAACTTTTATTATGCGGGCCCGATCCACGGCATAAAAAAGGTTCAACTGTAGATACTTTTATGTATGAATATACTCACAGACAAATGATGGATGTATAGTTAGTATTTTTCATCATATGGTTTATCCTTGTCAGTCAGTCATTTTGAAAAAGATGTAAAATGAAAATCATAAAGCACAGTTTTATATTCAAGTCAAGAACCAAACGTTGAACTTTTAATGTGGGAACGTTAGTTTTTTTTGATATTCTTTTAAATCTTAAAAAATACACATTACTTGAAATTTATATTTTATGGACAATTTTCCCTAAAATCATTCTATAATTAATGAAATGAAAATTATGCAGAACTTCTGGCATATATAGAACACATGAATACAGAACCTAGCTGTAGAATACATTTCCCAACGTCGCCACTATGATAAAATTTTAAAAAATAACGGTCATGTGATAAAATATAAAAAATGCCGTTTACGTATTTATAACACGTACACGGAGAGAAAAATCATATAATTTTGTAGAGAAAATTTCAGAAAAATTACCATGCTCTCTTATAATGCGTGCGCGATCGACGACCAGAGTAAAAAAATATTTTACGATCATGTAAATATTATTAAACTGAAACGTAAAAAGTATTAGTCATGGCTTCATAAAAATTGTTGTGCTAGCATGGTAAAATTTAATGTGCTAACACAACTTCTATCACACTCTTATGCATGTATGTTATAGTTTAATTCTTGTTGTCGTACTCTTTCATTTGCGCATCTGACCCGCAACCTTATGTTGGTTGGGCTGTACGGGCTGTACGCACTAAGGAACAATATATGATGCATACAAAAATGATTGGCAACAATATATTCTAATACTGGAGATAGTGAAGTAACAAAATGATGAATTAAACGGTGACAGTCCGTCCTGTAAGACAGTGTAATGAATACTGCTTGTTGCTTGTAAGACAGTCTAATGAATCAAGGTGCTTGGTCCGACCAAGTTGGTCGTGTTGGTCGTCACACCACTCACCAGCCTGGCTATATGACTTGCATGTATGAGTGGGGTAAATTTCAACAGCGTTGATACCTTCTTTCTCTTTCTTTCTTTCTACTATTAGAAAATAGCATTTGAAATATTATAAGACAGCATGGTAATTTTTGTAAGAAAAACAATTAAAAAATATTTTTCTGTCGGGAATGGAACTTTTTACTGTGCTGTTTTACAAATTTTACGGAGTTAATATTACGGAAAGAATATTCTATCCTTTAAATTTTCTATGATTAATTATAATTTTTATATTTTTACCGTACAAAATTGAATATGTTCGCCTTTTACACGTCGATTGTAGTGCTGAGCACAGTAATTTTTCTATGAATTTTCTCTCCGTGTATAGGGTCGTAGGACTGAAAAATCCTTTCTTTGTCAAACCGCCTAAATAACGTTAAGATGTAGATACGAAAAAGGGCTCAATTTTTTTTTAAATTAAAATGATTCAAAATGTTCAATTAATTCATTTGAGGCGGTTTTCAAGTCTATAACCATGTAAAAACGACATTAAACCAAATTTGTGTTTTAACTACTTATAATAAAATTAACGGAGTTAGATATGCTTGCGTAATACTTTTTTTCAGTCGAAAAACACTCCCAAAGCAAACATAAAATGACCACTGAGTATGATTTATTTAATGGGTAACTGGTAAAAAAAATTAGGAAAATCAAAAATGTTGAATAATATAGCTGGATTGATCTCTATTAGATTAACTTTATGGTCCAAATCTTTAAAAATTCAGAACTTTGAAAAAAAAGTTGAAAATACCCCTGTCGCAGAATCCTGCATAACATAGCGAATTTCCGTCTATAAAAATTACTTTTTCTCAGAAACTAGTTGCCAAAAACAATAGTTTAAGCAGCCTTTTATGTAATTTTTTCTTCTCTTTTAAATGGTGTAAAAAAATTTGGCAAAAATGTTTGAATAAGTGGAAATTTTGACAAAAAGTTAATTTTTTGCAAGAACAAAAACCATGTTCCGGGCATCCGACGTTTCTGGCTGAAGAACTCATCCAAGGGTTTGGGACTTCCAACATTTTCACCAAATTTTGTAAAAGTAGGACATTTCGTTCGAGAGTTACATAAATTTTATATATAAATTTTAGTGAATATTATTTTCGGTTTCTAGAAACCTCAAAACAAATTCTGCCATAGTCCCGGGTTCAAGTCGCGTCATGACAGTGGCTGTAATAGCTGAATTCCATTCTGGAAATTCGCTAAAAGATTCTTGTCTCAGGTAACTGCCATTTTAGAAATGCTGACCAAAAAATATAACAGCTGATGATATTTTAACTTTAGCTTAAAAAACGTTCAAAATTTACATTTCCAGACTAAAACACTGCCTGCAACTAGTGACACGCTTCTGAAATAAAAATTCTAAAAAGCAACTTTTTAGTACCTCTTTCATAATGAATACTCCAGACTACAACTGCTTATTACATAAAAAATTGTTGGTAAATTTCTCTCTTTAAAAAAAAAAATGTAAATTCATACCAATGTTTCTGACGTATTACCCATTAGACTACAAATGGCTGCAGCGGCGTAGCTACTGCCGTAGCTACCGCCGTATCAGCCGTATCAATGATTGAATAATTTGAATTGTTTGGCTAGCTCAATTTCTAGGAGGAAGCGATAACTTATAATCAATAAATTTTTAATTTAATGCAAGCATTTTTGTTTCTTTTGTGAGAAATCTTTACCCTTCATTTGGATCCCAACTAATTTTGATACAGGGCCCCTCCAAGGCACGCTACGCCACTGAATGGCTGTAAATGAATATTGCGTCATTGATAATATAATTCCTAGTATTATTAACGGTAAAGTAATAACCTTGACATAATAAAATTATAACTATATACTAGTTATTTTTGATATGTAAATGTTTTTGACAGAACAGAAGCTTCTTTCTCTTCACCGTCAAACACAACAATGATATTTCAATTTTTTTTAAAATTCTTTGTTTTTTATTTTATTCTATTTTAAGTACACGCTAACTCACGTGCAATTAAAATAATTGACATGTCAATATGTACACAATTATCTAAGTATGTCTACAGGGGATTACAATAGAAGTCGAGCAAGATTTAGGGAAAAGAACTTAGTTTAGATTTAGGTACATATTTTTTTAAACGGCGAAAATAATAAGTTAAAAATTTATTTTTTATATACAGTTATTTTTAAGGTAGTTGGTCGGTAAAACGATTTTTTCAAACGAATTCAACGAAACTTCTTTAAATATTTATTTAATTCAATACCAATAATACGAACCTATTCCGATTAAAATTGTCTACCCCAATTTTGAGAAAAACGATCTCAAAGTTTTGTAATTTTAACACGGGTTCTTACGGGAAAACTCGATTTTTTTTAATAAAATGAAAACGTGTGAAAGGAATAATTTGATAAAAATTTAATATATTATAAAATACAAAGTTACAAACCATATTTAATAAAAAATAAAAATTATTCACTACGCCGTTTTTGAGACATAATTTATAAACATCATTTTACAACGTTTTTACAATGCTTTTTCAACAATGTTTTTTATATTGCTACAACATAAGCCTGTGGAAATTAAAAAAAAACGAGTGGTATACAAATATAATAACTGAAGAATATTAATACATTATTTAATTTTTAATAAAAGAAAGTTTTTTCGCTGAGATATTCCTTTGTATCTGACTATCTCAGAGCAACTACGTTAAGCATTGTTCTCTATACGATTAATATATACCACATACTAAATAAAATTACTCAAAAAGCGCCTCTTCGATTTTGATAAAGTTTGGTGTGCTGTAAGTAGATAAGGTAAGCAATATTCTGTATTTTTTTGAAAGGTGTAAGGTATACTAGAACCATACTAAAAAGTAAAATGTATTTTTTATACAATTATTTTGAACTTTTAGAATTAAAGGAAAATGTGCCAAGTATTACCTAAATTTTGGCGCCGGTTCTGTTTTCCTAGGTGTTATGGTTTTTGAAAAAATTATGTTTGAGAAATTACAGCATTCACACCATAGACCCACCAGTCAATGACCCTATATTTGGTAATCGCTTGGAGTGCCAATGTTACCACATACATTATTACAGACATCGGCTGAAAGGGGCCCTATGCTTATCTTGCTATACCCTTTATTACGCATTACTTGATTACGATAAAATGAAATACCAACAACGATTCCGTCTTCACATTTGATGAACTCATTAATTGTAAAATAAAACCGTCTCTAGACTTTATTTAATGGATTTGAATTAAGTTGTCTAAAGTGATATACAATCATGTTTTCACCACCAATTAAGTAACTATAGCATTTAACGTATCTCATTTCAGTGGAATAAGAGAGTGGAATAATTATAATTTATGATTGTGAAAGCAAGAGGAAAATAGATAAGTAAATTTACCTTCTTATCCATTCTTTAAAAAATTATTTTATTTCCATATTAACATTTAGGTCGCAAATCAGTTTGGAAGAGTATAAATATTACTTCCCTTGTTTCGTGGTAGGCTATATTTTATCGCAGGATTTTTCAACCTTTTTCAAGGCGCGATCCCCTAGTATAGGAAAATATTTCGCGACCCCTACCCTCTGCTATTTCTAACATTTATTTTATTTTAAGTTATAAATATAGAATCCGTTCATCATTATTGATTATTTTCAGTTAGATATCAATTAAATACGTAACAAAGGATTTTAAATAGGCATATTTTTATATCGACATCGAAGTTGGCCACTTATAGTAGCTTTTGAATGCGCGCGTGACTGGTGTGAGCGAGACATAGCACAACGTGATGAGCGCTGCGTGGAGCATCAAGCGATTAAAGGATGGCACTTTTGAATTTTTTGAATTGTGTTTAAATATCCAGAATTCTGTGCTCATTGTAATTATTGAAAATGGATGCGTTTCTGGAAAGACGTGCACAACCGTCCATGAGAGTAATGAACCAAAAGCAAAAAAAAAAGCGTCTATATGACGACAATTATTTAAAACTCAATTTTACTGTTATTGAAAATAAACCGCAGTTATACGTTTTGAAATTTTATCAAGCGAAAATATGAAACCATCATATTAATGTAACCTTTAATTAACCTTTTCTTTATTAAGTATATTGAACTAGATTAATTTTATTGTTAAAGTAACTGCGACCCCCTTAGAAAGGCTTCGCGAGCCGCAGATTGAAAAACACTGTTTTATCGAATTATTTCTATGCCATTTATTTATTTATTTATTATAAAGCGCTTCAGCTACAATGGCTATTTGCGCTATACAAATATTTCTATGCCATTAATTAAAGCTTCACATATAATAATTTTGTCCGATTTTCACAGTCATTCTCTGTGTAAATACTTATTTATAGTATGTGTATTATCTACTACAATAGCTATGCTATATAATATATTATCAAACAATAAATGCAGCATAATTTGGCAATAAAGAACACGCGAATTTTATTCACAATTATGTAATTTTTATATGCACTGGAGTGATGAATGATGGGTAGAAGCAACAGGACATTTTTAATGCTTCTTTCTTTTGTTGTTGGGGTGGGTCTGCCACTGGAAGTCACTTGTGATCTCTAAGATCCACACGACCAACTTCCCAGTATCCCGAAAAAGGAAATCGTACAAAATCATACAGAATAAGTTTCTAAAACTTATTCAAACCGCTGTCGTGGTAAGACTAGAGTCCGAACAAAAACGTATCTTATGTGATTTTTCCGCTCTTTGTCATGGTGTAAAAAAATTTCGAAAAACTTTTGAATTTTGGCAAAAAACTGATTTTTACTATGACTCATTTAAGGATTTGGGACTTCCAAAATTTGTAAAAATAGTACCTATGTTTGAAAATTATTCTGTTGGGTAAATAAACAAGCAAAAAAAAATACTTTTAGTATTTGTACATTCAGGGCCGGACTTACCCTAAGTGACGCCCGGGGCACAGTGGAAAAATGTCGCCCCTAAAATGACAAAAAATATTTTACCTCTATAAAAAGTAAGTAACGAGCAAAAAAACGTCAAATTCAACATTTTGGCACCCCCAAAAAACCTGGCATCCGAAGCACGTTCCCACGCTGCCCCCCTAGATCTGGCCCTGTATACATTTATAAGTTTTACTTACAACATTTAAAAAAATTTGTTTGTAGGACAATATATTCGTGACAATATATAATAAATTGGACTCATGCCATATTTTTACCATATATTTCCAGTAGTAAGACAGTGAAGAGATTAGGTACTATAATTTAGTAGCTGGAGTTATATCCGAAAGTCATTATATACACATATGTGTAATTTTACAAATTAATGATGAATTAGTTTACCAGCTGATAAAAGTTTGTCAATAAACTATCTAAACTAAACAATTCCCGGTCCTTTCTTTCCGGAAAGACTAAACGTTGCCGTTTAAGAATAACAATAACATTTATAACAATTTTTATACTACTGTCGATTCTGTCGCTGTACTTGCAAGAAATTTTGCATATCCGAAATCTGCATTATATTAAAAACTGACTGTGGCCTGTGTTTCAACCACGTAAAATTATCTGAATTATAGAGTTTAAATTAATTTTAAATCAAATATTACGGTTTGTACAAAATAGGCTCGATTCCGGTCTAGTGTTTGAGCGGATTCGAGAGTATTTGAGCTAAATTCTGTCAAAATTCTTTCAACTATTTAACTTGCGTCATATCTGATGGCATTAACGGAAACTTTTGATCTCACGTTATATTTAAATTTTATATTTTGAAATTTTGTACAAAATCAGTTCCTTATAGTGTTTCGCTCGGTTCGTACAACGTCTCTATAAAGTAGCCATTGTCATCCTTCAATAGCATACGTAATTTTATGTAAATTACGTAAAATTTTATCAAGATCCGTTTAGCTATTAAATTTGAGTTCCATTTGATAGTCCTGGGGGACAATTTTAACCTCATCGTACTTTTAAATCAGATATTTTGAAATTTTGTACAAAATTAGTTCCTTATAGTGTTTCGCTCCGATGGCTCAACAGCTCAAAACCATGTTGGTATTTCAATAGCGTATCTAATATTCATACAGAGTCAAAAATTTTGTGTTAAAATTAACATATTTCACATGTCCAGAACGGTCCACTCAATTTTTTGTGTTATTTTAACACAAAGCGTATGTGTTAAATCTTTACACAAGGTTTGTGGCAATGATTTAACACAGAAGAGGACATACATTTTGTGTTAATTTTTCAAACTTATCAGACTTAGTTGTTAAACTTTTTATTAAATAGGTATTTTACTTCCACTACAGCTTAAGATATTTGAAAATCGTCAAAAATTATAATGATTTTGTTCATATATTATTATAAATGAGACCCAAAGAACGCAAAGTTAGTCAGTCTTTTGTAAAAATTATTACGAAATACGATATATATTTTTTCTGAAAACGGTACAATATTTTACAAAGTTTTTATGTAATTACAATACTTGACTTAATTCTAGGTACCTACGACTAGTACTTAACCCTAACCTAACATGTACATACAATTCTAAGTAATAACAATACCTACATGAAAATCATAATTAATAGTGATTCGATACAAAGGAAAATTTTCAAAAAACCTTTAAACAATAGTATCTTGTGCAATAAGTGCGGGAAATTGTCGATTGCCCACGAAAGCGAAGTTGAGCGCACTCACTACGTTCGTGCGCTCATTCGCTTGAGTGGAGCAATCAACAATCCCGCACGAGTTGCACATACTATTTTTTATTACGAATTTCACATACTTTTTTTTATTATTATTACTATTTTTGACATTTTTATTACCTTTTAAAATAATATTTTTAAGTATTCGTCTTTTTTTCTGAATTAATTATCGTTTAAATGACTTTGTTGGTGGTTTCTATAGAAATAGTTATGAAATATTTATTAAATGAAAAATTAAGAGGCGGCTTTGCGTGTTTTGATTAAATTTTGCGTGTTTTATTGTCAATTTGCGTGTGAAAAGTTACTTTCCACACGCAAAAAAGTATGCGGGAAGAGTACAATGGGCAAACAGCTATTTTACGTACAGAAATGTGTGCGCCAAGTTAGTACTTCTCCCGCATGAGTAATCAAAAATTTATTACTTGTTTCCATATATATCTACCAAAATATATATAATAAAAAAGATGAGAGTAGTTCTTATTATTAAACAAAATCGAAAAATTATAAGTTTTTTCAGCTATTAACGAATATAGTTTTATGAAACGTTTAAAAATGAAACAATTTTCTTACATTTTAAGGTTATTTTGTTACAGATTCAGTTAAAAAAAAATCATGTAAGCTTACTTGAGATTGTATATTATAGTATTATAATATAGGTACAATACCCGTAAACTCGGCTTGTGTCGGAATTTCATCCTCGTGAGTAATAGCTATCATCACCAGCTGGTTGAATAATATACTATTATTCGTTGTCTTACTATATTACACTGGAATTGTATCTATATTTTTTTAAAATAAATTTGTGTTTTCTACAATTCAAATTTGTTACCTAAAAACAATTTAACTCGAAGGACTTTTAACTTTAAAATACTCCAATAACGCTGTCGTATTTTTACTAGTTGATAGTTCTTCTAGTTAAATTGTTAGGTAATAAATTTTCGCTATATATAAACACAAATTTATTTGAAAAACGACTTTGAGAGACTTTGACGTACGAAAGGGCGATAATGTTTCATATTTTTACCTATTACGTGTGGAATCCTAAATATTACTGGAAATTAAAAATTACAAAATTTTATTAGAAACAAAAGAAAATTAAATAGTGCTTCGTTTTTGTTTCACATTCTATTCAATCATCCTTTCTCTTATTTTTCGTTCCATAGCATTATTTTTTCCTGTTACTGAATAGCAGCGATAGTCAATTTATTTTACTAGAAATTTTACAAAAGTTTAAATTCTTAAATAGTTTGAATTCCTTAGATCCATAATATTATGACAGTACATTTTCACATGCAATCATTTTTCCATGCATACTTTCCACCCTACTGAGAACCATTTATATTTTCAAATAAGTATACATATATACATCAAGCATTTTATGTGTACTTTAATTTTCCTAGAATACCAAAACTAACGCAGAAAAATTGTTTCCAATTTCTTTTTTGTAATAAAAATAAAAGACTTTCATGTTTTGTATACGCAATACATCATTTACGCCATTTTGTTAAAATATCATCGCCATGCTTGCTATATGTACATTAAGTAAATTGCGCCAGCTATCTCAATTTCAATGTAGAATACATTAAAGTCCCCGCACACAAAAAAAAATGAGTAAGAAACATAAATTTACTTCCGAAATTACATGTTTAAAGTGATTACTGATTAGGATTACCATTATATGTATACATATTATTTGTAAAACATGAAAATTAACCCTTGCGTTTCAGTATCGTCAAAACCACGGTAGTAGGCTGAGACCATTACATAAATATTGTATATTTTGTGGAACATTATTATGTCCATGATCGTAAAGCCGATGACAGACTTTAACAAATTCTAACCTAAATATTTGTAATCAGAATTTGCACTCAAAAAGTTTTGGGGGCGAGTATTTTTTTTTTTGTGAAAACGAAAAACATTAATAGAATGAAATTTTAAGGGTTTATTCCATTAATACCCAAAAAAAAAAATTCAAGAAAATAACAAAAAATAACGATCCAAATGCGATTATCTCGAAACTACATTTTTTAAACTTAATAAAGAAAAAACTCGGGCACTTTTCATCCAATCTACTTGAAATTTGGGTAGAAAAGTATACCCGATTTTTAAAAATATTTCTTGCTTTTATTTAATGCTAAAATTAGCCTTTCATTCATTTACAATTAATTAATTTACTTAATAATATGTTTATCTGAACCTTTTACTTTTTATACCTATGAGTTTTAAAAAAAATCAATAAGAGTTTTCAGAAAAACGTCACTATTAGCGAATTTCCAGAATGGAATTCAGCTATCTATTGAATTGCATAAGATGCGACATTAATTATTTAAAAAGTTCTATTTTCTAAAGAAAGTTTTGCTTTCAAATTTCCTTTCAATTTTTTTGACTCACCGTTATCGATTTAGAAGACTCACTTCAAAAATATTTTAAAATATCGTATCCATCAGAAACTACATTTTGATTTATAAAAAAAAAGCGCCTCCGTCAACGCTTCCGCCAAAACTTGTTGAAATGGTGATAGCGCTAGGAAGCTACAGAGCTTCAAGGATTCTTTTTTCGCTGGTTAAAGTACGATTTTCAAAATAATTTGGCTCGCCTGTACCGGAAAAGGTTAAAAAAATAAATGTGTTAAAATAAATAAAAATACGTCACATATTGCGTGAGAGCGATATGAAAGAAAAAAAAATTCGTGCGTTTATTTTAAGCAATAAAATGGTTTAACCAGTCAATGAATTAGGGAGCATGAAACCACAATGTAAACACACAATTGTGTTTTCTATTTAATTTGTCTTTAGATTTTTACAACTTTTTGTTCAGTTTTATTAATCTTTTTATTACATTTTCGAATACTAGTACAGATAAATTACGTTTTCTACAATTTAGTTAAATGTTCTGAATTATTTATTTTTAATATTGAGTACTCGTACACGTAGAAACTTGGATCATTTTACAATAAGTGCTACAAACACGTATCGTAAAGGACTAGCAAGGGAACAGCACAGCCTTGGGGTCGGCGATTAAGCTGAAATTTTTTTTGGTGATAAGTACACTTAATATGTTAATGCGGCCCATACATGGTTCAACTTGTTGTACAACTTGATTGAGTTGTACAACATGTTGAATCGTGTGTGGGGAAGTTGGTCAACTATTTTAATGGTTGCATAAACGGTTGAAGTAAAATCAAAATATTTTGATTTTACGTGGGCGGAGCAAATGGTCTATGAACATGTTGTACTGTGTGTGGGGTAGTTGAACAACAAAACCAGTACATATATGGTGTAAAGGGCGTAAATCAACAAAATATTGGAAAGTTTAAATATTTGATTTTGTTTGTTATTTCCAGTAGCTTGCGGTGATACCGCATTTGAAAATTTTAAATTTTTGAAAGAATTTCCCGTTGCAAGAAACCTTAATGTAATTTCCAAGTGTGTGTTGGCAGAAATTGCATCACGCATAAACGTATCTTCTTTACTTCTTAAAGGTGTTATTTTTACTAAAATATTAAAAATTTCTTCGTTCATACGCATATAATTTTTGTAATCGTCTGGTTCACATTCATTAATTTTTTTAAAATAGTTTTTCATTAGAAAATTTTTTTCCCAAACACTCTTTGCTCTATTTTCTTTTTTTCGTTTACTCAAGCTTTCTTTACTAATTTCTGCAATTACTGCTAAGATAAGAATTTTATCCATAATTTTAACGAAGTTCTCTTTTTCAAAAATTGTGAATAACTGAAGTTGGACAACAAGTTGAATGAAGAGTTTAATAGTGTATGGCAAACAGTTCAACTTGTAGTACAACTACGTAATACAACAAGTTGAACCGTGTATGGGCCGCATAATATTCTAAAATAATAGCGCGCACTATTCAAAAAAACTGTAAAAAAACATTTTAAAATTTTATTGCAGCTGGTGTACTTAATAAGCTTAAAAAAGATTGTTATACGTAACATACCAAGTAGGTGGGAGACAAGGTTCTTACCTCACAATAGAATGGTCCTACGTTCGAAACCGACTCTGTTAAACAAAATTTTTCATGATAATTTTTTTTTATCAACAAAAATCTTATTTATTTATAAAACATTAAAAGTTTTTTCAATTTTTTTTTTTATTTAAAAATACGATTGTATTATGGAAAATTTTAATTAAATATTATTATATCAATAAATTGTAAATAAAAAGTATTGAAAAAACGGAAGTTATAATGATTTTGTATTTAAAGATTTGTTACAAATACATATTTTAAATAAAATATTTTATAAATAAATAAAATTTTTGCAAATAAAAAAAAGAAAAAAAAACTACAGAAAAAGTGTTATTGAACAGAGTCGGTTTCGAACGTTGGGCCATTCTAGTATGAGGCAAGAACCTTACCTCCCAACTACTTACTATGTTAACGTACAACAATCTGTTTTAAGCTTATTAAGTATACTAGCTGTATTAAAATTTTTAAATATTTTTTTTACAATTTTTTTCTGAATAGTGCGCGCTATTATTTTAGAATATTAATATATTAAGTGTACTTTATCACCCAAAAAAATATCAGCTAAATCGCCGTCCCCTTGTAAGACTAACGAATTATAACTGCAGCATACTTCAGATACCAATAAATAGCACTAGATCAGTACCTTACATTAATATTAGTTCAGAAGCAGATCCAAATAAAATTAAAGCTGGACTTCAAAAACAGGCTAAGCGCTAAGAAGAAAAAATTGAGTTAGACCTGAAAAAGGAATATAAGTGGCATTGTCAACAATCTAGACAGCATGCAAGTTTATTTTGGCAACCAGCCTATTTTTTGGAGACCAGTCTTCAATTACAGAAGGTGAGTAAATGGGACTTTAAGCAGTGATTCCTAATTGAGTGGGCATCCCCCGCGATTTTTGAAAAGATCTACAGGAGCTTTTTTGGTCAAACCAAATTTAGGCGATATTGGAAACTAAGCACCATCATCTGTCTCCTGGACAATACTTACTAGGCTGCACTGAAAAATTGGATTAATATTAAAAATTATTGCGTAGCCAATAATTTACTAATCAAAAAAGGAACAGTGGTGGGTCACGGTGATTTAAAATTTCGGGTTTTACCCATGATTCCGTCGTAGGGAATCATTAAGATGAGAAAACTGGAAAAAAAGCAAGATAAAAGATATTATCAAAGTACTTATTATAATATTTGCCAAAAGGTGTGCGAATTTCACTTGAAGCAAACTGTATATTTATAAACCTTATTTATCTGATAAATATTTTTTTTCGTAATAATAAAACTAAAATGAGGTAAGCATTAAAAAACTTTACTACTTACTATTCATATTTAATAAAAATTACCTAGTTCCGTGAATTTTCTCCAAAAGGAAAATATTATTCCATCTAAGAGGCGGTTGAGTATAATACAACGAAAAACTATAAACTATTTTTGATAATAGCAGTTTTATTTTTTTATTTAAATTAAAAATAAAGTTTTGTCGTTATTTATAGATACAGTGGCGGATAAGAGAAAAAAATAAATTGACATATTTCTATTTAAAAAAAAATAAAAATAGGACAAAGTATAGGAAGTAGATACATACATATTATACATATATGTATACATATTATACATTTATATATGTATGAATATGTATATGTTCACCTGTACACACACATGCACACAAATAAAGAAAATTTCTTTTTCTTTTATGAAAAGAAAAAAATGACGACTCTACAGTTTGCGAACATGAATAACAGTGTCGACCTGTTTCAATGTCCAAACTACAAAGTGTTTGAAAATTTATCTTATTTTAGAATTAACATGAATATTATTAAGTGAATTTTCACTATCCGAGGAGAGAGTGACACAATAGTCGATTTTTGTGCAATGGACGGTTTCTCATAGTTTTCGATGCGTGAAATTAAAATTACTGTTTTCTCAGTAAAATTGCCCCAAAGGTATTTAAAATTAATAATCTACTTAATAAATCTCTAACACTGGGTTCTAACCGTTGGGTTTAGAAGAATAAAATTTTGCACAAGAGTTCCCTGTGTAATGTAGGTGAGTACTAAGAAAGAAATTTTGAAAATTCGTCCCCTAAGTGGGTTAAACAGGGGATGAAAATTTGTATGAAAATTCGTTATTTTTGAAGTTAGAGATATATGTATAAGTAGTATGTTATACACCAAGGGACTAAAGTGTGAGTTTTAATCCCGAGTGTGAAGTTAGTTGCCAGAGAGCCTGTAAAGGCTCGAGGGCAACAAATCACACGAGGTGTGAAAAAAAAACACTTTAGTCTTGTGGGGTATATAGTATTTTTTGCAATTCCGGATAATTAAAAATTATAAAAGTAAAAAAAAAATTACTTAAATGTCATTGAAATTGTATGTAATAATATTTCATCAAGTATACTTTGGGTAAATCAATCGAATTGTACAATACAATATAACTGTTTGTCTTTATCTAGAAGTTTGAATTTGTTTATTATATTCAATTACCCAGCAACGCTATTTAACCTATTTAATTCAAGTTAAATTTCTGTAAATTGTGCTTTCTGATTGGTTTAAAAGCGGGAGCAAAATAATTTTTTAGTCCCTTGGGACTAAAAGTGAATTTTTTAGTTCCTTGGGACTAACAATAAAAGTGAATTTTTTAGTCCCTTGGGACTAAAAGTGGCACTTTACTCCCTATTATGGGGGACTAAATCATGTCTTTTAATCCCGGAATTGCAAAAAATATATTACTATGGCTTTAATAATATTTAATAAATCTTTGACACTGACTGACATCCTGAGATGTTGTCGATGGCAAATCCCATTGGGTGGGTATACGGCTAGTAAAAAAAAATAATTTGATAATTCAGACAAAACTTATATACATCAAAATTTTTCAAATTCTTTTCTTCACTATTTTAGATGAATTTACAGTAACTTAAGCAATTTTCAATTCAAGATGTGATATTTCCCACAATTAATTTTATCGTTACAATGATTGAAAATTTTTATTAGTCATTTTAATCACCGAATGAAAATAGTGTGATTGATTTTTGACCACGAAATGCAGTTCTTGTGTTTAACTTTTGGCCGCGGGATGCAATTCATGTGTTTTTTATAACACCCGCTTCTAAAGTTCAATATTCGAGCGTTGTGTAGTGGGCGTAAAGAGCAGTTTTCATATCATTGTAAAACAAACGACAGTAACTGTGCGTGAAAGTACAACTGTGCGTGCAAGTAGCTAAAACTATGCGAGAAAATAATGATATTCATTTGTCAATGATAATCATATTCAAATTAAACAAGGAAACAATCAACAAATTAATAAAAAAAATAAAAACGATCTACAAATTAATAAAAAAAAAAATTTTAGCATTATAAAATGAAATTAACCCTACTATTTTCTAAAATTACTTAAAAATAATTAATTTTTTTCTCTCTGTTAAACTTTAGAAGCCGTCGTTATAAAAAATTATGTTCGATACGTATGCGTAAAGTGAGGTATCCAATAGGCTTAAACTGGGGCACTCGCTAAAGGGACTGACGCATACACAACGAGATGTCGTGCGCTTACCCCCACTCGCCTGACGGCTCATGGGCAGGGTTGGCATGTTTAAAACAAAGTGTTTTAAATCACATGTTTTAAACACCGTTTAAAACACAATCTAAATAAAACATGTTTGAAATTAAAGTGTTTTAAACGATGTTTTAAACTATGTTTAAAACAAATAAAAAACATTACATATTAAACTAGGTTCTGAACAATCTTTAATTAAATTCTTTCGGTTAAGTTGTAAATAAAATGTAGTGAAATAAAAAAAAATAGTTTAATTATATCTTTAGTAATTAATAATTAGGCAGTTCTATTCCAATATGCATCAGTAATAAAATAATAAAATAAATAAATAAATAATAGTCAAAAATCCCTCTAAAAAATGCATTTTAGGGAAGAAAACCTCTAAAAAATAAAAAATAATTATTTAATGCACACGAAATACGTAAGCAACGTCCGAGTAGCCTAAAAATAACCAATATTTTTAGTGGCCAACTTTTTGAAAAATGTCTCTTCAAAAATAATACAGTTGACAAGCACAAAAAAAAAAAATAATAATAATAATAATAAAATAAAATAAAATAATTTATAGCAAAATATAATTCTAATATTATTTCCAAGAAATTGTTTACTATATTTTTTTAAACAATAAAATTAGGATTGATTGTTGACTTTTGACGTTGCTTAAAATACAATACCACACACTTAAATTTTTGTGCTTGATTTAAAACTGGTTTTTGAATTTGAGTATTTTTAAGCAGGATGGCAAATATATGTTTGAAATTTAATGAAACCTCCAAATTCCCGCTACTTTGAAAATTTCCAGTCGAAAATCCCTCCAAAGAAATTATCCCCCAAAATTCCCTCCAGCAATTTAAAAATTCTTTCTTAAATTTTGGAGAGAAACCCCCCCCCAATCTGACAACACTGATCAAATTTTATACAATTTCTCAGAATCGTCTTTGTTGTAGTTGTACACAGTACAACACGTATAAACAACAAAGGGTTTTATAAATTTTACAACAAACGAAATATTCAAATGTTTCCATTTAATGCCACCTATTATAAATTAATAGTACATTATTTTATGCCCACGATTTATGCCAGTGTCTGACAGCAAAAAGTCAGACATTTCGAGACAAAAAGTTTTTTCCATATGGTTTAATTAAAGGAATTAAACCTGTTTAAAACAAGTTTAAAATGTTTAAAACATATGTTTAAATTAAACTAATAAAAACATGATTTTAAACATAGGAACACTTGTTTAAAACATTTTGAACTGTTTTATAAATTTAAAAAAAAAAAAACTGTTTTTTTTCCATCTCTGCTCATGGGGGTATACAGCGCACTCGATCTCGTTGTGTATGCGTCAGTCCCTTAGACTCGTGCCCCAATTTAAGCCTACTACAATACCTCTCTTTACGCATATATATCGAAAATAACTATTTTATGGCACCTTCAGAGAATCAGATGTAATTCGTGTGTTTCGGCTCAATTCCGATAATTTCTACGATAGTTTTTTAACACAGTGTAGTAATGTATAGGTAATACATGTATTAGTTTTATAACACTATCAATGACGTCTGGCTTTACTAATAACTGTGTTGTATATGTATATCTACTATACACTGGGATAATGTCAACGTCGTATAATAGATTTGTTCCGTGGTAAACTATTTTTAATCTGTCGCATCACATCGTTCTATTTTCGAGAGATAAAAAAGTTTTCTCTGTGTAATTCAAATAAAACACCAGTAAGTAACATCTAAATACATATGTTTTCGGTGTTATGATGATGATTCAGCTTTTTTTTTTACTTTTTCCAACATAAATCACATTTAAATTGGACAGGAAAATATTGAACCTAAGTCACATACATGCGTATTCGAGAAACATAATTGTGTCTTTCAAATCAGCTGTCAAAACAATCATATGATCCTACATTAATATAGAAAACTCGAAATTTTGTAAAGATTATGCATCGATATTTATGTCGGCTTCTTACTTATTTTTTAAACATTTCGTAGTCATAACCAAGAAACGCTTATAATTTTACTGATATCTGTCATGACTTTGCATGGTCCCGCTCGTTCTCGACTACTTATTAAAGAATTATTCTAACTTACAGACTACAGAGCGATAACTTCGGCTCTCTTAGGGCTTAAAAAGTTAAACTTTATGTAAGTCGAATAATCGAAGAAAAAGATTAAAACTGGCAAACTCGAAAGCGAGACAAACAGTCAAACAAATAAATAAATTCACTGCCACATTAATTATATTATCAGTATATCAAATTTTATGCTCAAATGACGATAGTCATTGATCACAAAAAAAAAACTAACGACATTAAAAAATAATCAATAATTTTAAATTATTTTACTCTAATGTACAAATTCTAATTCAACAAAGTAATATACTAAAGAAAATTCACTAGCGCTGAGGTCGACTCGCGATTATAAACAGTACCATCTGGTGTCAGTGTCACCTAATAATATCTACTTCCGACATCTTAGCAATAATTATTTTTAAATACAGGAAAGGACAAATATTTTATTCCAACAGTAATAATAAACTGTAAATTTTATTGGAATTATGTTTTTATCTTGCGTAATACACCACAAATCCGATTTTACGTAGTGGTCGGTGCAAATTTAAGGGGAAGTACGTAAAATCGGAAGATCAGGGGCGTCTTTTGTTTTGGGGGGTTGGTAAATATTATTTATCTGAATTTATTTAAAACAATATTATCTTAAGAGACAATTTACACTTAAAATTCGGTTGTGTAGACAAAGGAAATCGAATGTTATACTAATGAATATGAGTGACAACTTTTAGAAAACTGTCCAAAAATCAACTTCACTATCGCATTCATCAGCGTAAAAGACGCTAAATAGCGGAAGCTGACAAAAATTCTAGAATATTCTACTCGTGAACTGGCAAAGATACCAAAAAACAAACTTCACTATTGAATTGCGCACTAAAAATTAGATTAAGCAGCGCATTTTGACAAAAATTCTAGAATGTTCTATTCGTCAACTAACAAAGATATCGAAAAATCGATTGTACCATTTAATTGGTCATCGAATAAAAGACGGAATAGCACATTTTCATAAATCTTCTAGAATATTCTATTCGTCAGATAGCAAAAATTCTTTGTCAAAATCGGACATTTGGTTTACATTGGTTTAATTTCGGTTGGACAATTAAGTGGTGCAGTAGATTTTCCAATATCTTTGTTAGTTGACAAATAGAATATTCTAGAACATTTCTCAAAATATGTTATTTGGTCTCTTTTTTGGTACTCAAATCAATGGCGACGTTTGTTTTTGAATATCTTTGCTAGTTGACGAATAGAATATTCCAGAACATTTGTCAAAATGTGTAATTTGACCTCTTTTTCAATGGACAATTAAATGATACAATTGATTTTTCAATATCTTTGCTAGTTGACAAATAGAACATTCTAGAATTTTTGTCAAACTACACTGTTTAATCTCATTTTTAATAACCAATTCAACGGTGAAGTTTGTTTTTTGATATCTCTGCTAGTTGATGATTAGAATATTCTAGAATTTTACGTTACTTATTTTGCATTTGCATTTTGCATATTACGTATACCGAATATGTGCATATATATCTTCAGTGAAATTTTAAAATTTTTAAAGGCTACGAGACCCTCAGACAATATTACCTACGGCCCTGACTCGGGCTTGGTACATAAATTTTCACCAACACAGACAAACAACAACATATCTGTGAGAGGAGAACCCCACTAAATCGCTGACGTCACTACGTAAAATCGGAGTACGTACCATTGGATGGCCACTGTATTTTAGCTCTTTACAGTCCGATCACACAAGATGTGTGTGATACTATTGCAAACGGACATTGGCCGGTAACACACTCTCTGTGTGATGAAAAGTTATACACGGAAAACTTGTTTATGCTTTTTATATTTTTTTATCACTTTATTGTTATTATGTTTATTATTACTGGTTTTCTTTGCTTTTGTAAATTTATTTATATCTAGATTTTTTTTTAAATTCTTTAAAAATATTGCCGGCCGCAGGGAAAGTTTACTGCGTCAATCGGAACAAAATATTTGTCCGGTACAGTACAAAAATATATAATACGTGAAAATTACTTACAAATGTGGATGACAAAGAATATAAATGGATTACCTGAAAGAATAATAAATTAATTATTTTACATTTTATTTAACCTGACTACAATATATTACATAAATAATACAAAGAAGAATAACATTTAATTAAAAAAAGGTAAAGTTTAGTAGTTCCTTTTAATTCAAAATCATTTGTCATAATATGTAATATGTATATCCAGGCTCGGGTTAAAAATTTTCATTATGTTATAGACAATGGCGGATCTAGACATTGCGGAGCCCTGGGTGATATGATAGGGTGAGGCGTCCCGGGTATTTTCAATATTAATTATAAATTAGTTTGAAAAGTATATAATTAATTAAAATTTTACCGTGGTGCGGGGCTACCTGACCACGGGGTCCTGAGCGGTCGCCTTCCTCGCCCTTCTCTAGATCAGCCCCTGATTATAGATTATTACAGAATAACAAACAAAGACAAAATATCTAGTTATGAGAACAAAGAAAGTACATAATCTTGAAAACATTTCAGATTAAGAAAAGTAACTGTGTATTCTAAACTTTATGCATTCCGAACAGTGGCGTAGCGAGGGGGATGCAAGGGGTACTATCATGACTCGGGCGCCACTTTGAGAGGGGCGTCAAAAGCTAATAAGAGGAGCGTAAAAAGCTAATAGGAGGGCCGCTATTACTTTAAATTTTTTTGTGTTTGTCATTAGAATTTTGTTACGTGAAAGTATAGGGAAATTACGATATTACTTCCAGGTTATGACTTCAAATATACAGATACACAAACAAAGCACTGGTGAGCAAAAAGAGGTCGTTAAGGCCACTCTTAGGGAAAAATTTAAAATTCAAATTTACGAGAAAAAATTTTTTCCGAAATTTTAAATACCGTTCCACTACCTAAAATTTTTACTATTTTAGAAGTCAAGGGGGGCGCAAATAAAGTGTCACGCACCGGGCGCCGGTTATGCGCGCTACGCCTCTGATTCCGAAACTGATAATCGATGAGCTGAACATCTCAAGGAATAGCTGAAACAATCGATTTCAAAATTCGTAAGCACTTTTCTCCATTTTTCATAGTAAAAACTTGTTTGTCAGTAGAAAATTTTGCCAAATATGTTTGTCAAAGATATTGAAACTTATTACAAATATTTGTTTCCGTCTTTAAATACCCATTCTTTTCTCTAATTTTTTTTTCTTTATTTTTTGAAATCTCATTTTCGGGATATTTGAAAAAATTAATGATTTCACAAAATTTTAAACGGTAGTTTCACCCTTTAAAACAATTTTTTCGCCCGTAGGAAAACATATTCTTTATATTTTGAATAATTATCGTAAAATTAACAAAATTAGAGAGATACAACATCGTAACATTCTTCTTCAAAAATCCTTATTTTTTTGGTTTTCAATCAGGTATTCCCCTTGGAAAATACCTGACTTTATCTTTACCATGTGTATCAAGAATAAAAAGTGTTTCAATTTCAAAATATTATTTTTTTATTTTTCTTCGTTCCAACAAAATTAATTATCCAAATTAATTTTGAACTACTTACTGAAATGTTCAAAAATAAATTTTTATATTGATAACAATATTGACAATTTAAAATGAGAACAACAGAATCATACGTAAATATTTATGGAGCTAAAATATAACAATACATGGAAATTATTAAATTTCCCTGCAGCACAATTATATTATGTTCTGATGTCCTAATAACTTTTAAATATTTTACTAATTAAAATTTAATTAAATAACAGACAGAGAGCATTTACCGTTTTTATGACCTAGTTTTATGTCAATTAAAACCGATCGACGTAATTTAATATATTCCTGTATTATACGACTTAGGTATGAAACATGTCAAGTTATTTTGATCTAATTATAAAGTAATATTTACATTCTAATGCCCCTGCATGAGTACATGCGCACATACCAGAAATCTGTCAATATAATATGCAAATATGAACCGATCTTCTGAACTGAAATACGCCCAATAGACGAGATGCTAGGTGACATTAAGTATGCACTGAAAGAGGTATAGGACTTGCCCTTGAATAGACCCTGATCATTGACCTTGAGACCACGATCAAGGTCATACTCGGATGTAGAATTTTCCGCTCTTTCCATTTCCGGGGTCAAAAGTGGGGGTGGCCATATAAAAAACGGACTTGACCTTGATATGACCTTAAACCTTGACTTTGGGGTCAAGGTGAAGGTAACAATGTTTTGATAGTGTCGATATTTAGCTGAATTACATGGTCAGTCAACTAGTCGGAAAACCACATTTTATATCAAACATAAATGTAATTTAGAAAACTGATTTAAAATTGATTTTTGAGAATTACTTTACAGTTTGCCCATAGCGCGGCAAAGTAAGACCGAACGTTACATGGCCTCGGTTACAGAGAAATCCAAGAAAACCTGAAAATGGCCCACGAAATCAGATCAAATTTTATATATCAAAGAAGTTCTTTACGTTATTAAGTCACCTAAATCATGTTAGAATTGTTATTTAAACAAATAGCTGTAGTACGAGTATTTGAAGTTACTTTGTAATTTTTTTAATTCTCCTTATTTTTTTGTACCAGAAAATGACAACCAAATCAGAAGTGGCAAAAGTTAAGGTTTTGAAATTTCGTCAGTATATGTTCGCGAGGAGTGAGTAAACAACTGTTAAAGATTAAGTTTGGTTCTAAATCGAAATAAAGAAGGTCAAAACGTTCAAAAACTGTAACAAAATCATCTCTGGGAAAGTAGGATTTTTACCTACATAATATGAATCACATACATAATATGAATTTTATAACTTGGATTTAGACTTCCCCGATAGATATACCTACAATCGAATCTATAAAGTAATATATAATTACAATGTCAATCTATGGTACATCGTACATCAGTTAAATCATGCATATTAAATGTATCGACTATTGTTGTATTAGCCCAGGTGCTAGATGACATTGAATGTGCTAGAAAGAGGTATAGAATTTGACTTTTGATTATTGTTAGGGGGTCTTAGGTGAGTATGAAAACCCATGTCGTCGACCTCTAGGGCGGTCGACAAATTGGGGGGAGAGGGGAAAGTTGCAGAAAACGCCGATCGGGAGATCGCTTATATCTTGCTTATTATTGATTGAAGAGTGATAATTTTTCTTTTAATTTGTTTGCAATGAAATGATCTAAAATTTATGTCATTTGCAAATTTTTGATATATCTAACGGTTTTCGTGTAAAAAAATGAAAATAGAGGGCAACGTTAAAATTTAAGTATTTTTAGTATACAAGGCTAGTCAAAAGTATAAATAAGTCAAAAATCTCAGCGGCAAAGCATTTTTGGGATAAACGATGAGGACAAAAGTTTCACCATTTGTTACAACGCATCCGATGATGATCTTCACCTTGACCTCAAAGTCAAAGTTCAATGGCAAGCCCCTATTTTGACCCCGAAAATGGAAAGAGCGGAAAATTGTGCATCCGAATATGACCTTGATCGTGATCTCAAGGTCAATGATCAGAGTCAATTCAAGGGCAAATTCTGATTTTTACTGCTCAGGCGCTAGCTGACATTAAGTATGGACTGAAAGAAGTATAGAATTTGACTTTTGATTATTATTATGGGCTCTTAGGTTGCCCTTGAATTGACCCTCATCATTGACCTTGAGATCACGATCAAAGTCATATTCGGATGCAGATTTTTCCGCTCTTTCCGTTTCCGGGGTCAAAAGTGGGGGTTATCATATAAGAAAACGGACTTGACCTTGATATGACCTTGAACCTTGACTTTGAGGTCAAGGTGAAGATCATCATCGGATGCGCCGTAACATGGTAAAACTTTTACCCTCATCGTTTGCATATGACATAAATTTTAGATCATTTCATTGCAAACAAATTAAAAAAAAAATTATCACTCTACGATCAATAATAAGCGATCTCCCGATCGGCTTTTTCTGCAACGTTCCCCCCTCCCCCCAATTTGTCGACCACCCCAGAGGTCGACGACATGGGTTTTCATACTTACCTAAGACCCCCTAACAATAATCAAAAGTCAAATTCTATACCTCTTTCATGCACATTCCATGTCACCTAGCACCTCGTCTATATCAATTTTGGTCCTTTCAGATATACATGCCGCTACTCATATTATGCTCATATACATAGAACGACACAGAACACAAAGGCTATTAGATAAGTAAATAAATAATATATAAGATCTTTCATGTGTAATAAAATAATAAAACTATTATGGTAAACAATATAGATATGACAAAATTTTACGCTTTATTTAATATTTTAAAATTTTGTTAATTCAAAACCACAACTCGAATGAATAATGAATGAACTGTGAAGTAAAACTTTTATGACGGGAGAAAGGAAGCCAAAAAATTTTTGAAACGAAATTTAAAGTGAAACATTAATGATCGGTTGAACACGTTATCAGATAATCTCATATTTTATTCAAAGTATTTAATTTGTCCACAGCATTCTTGATATCATGTTACTTTTATCCATTTAAAATAATATTTAGAAACAATTTTTTTATTACTCATGCGGGAAAAGTACTAACTTGGCGCACACATTTCTGTACGCAAAATAGCTATTTGCCCACTGTACTCTTCCCGCATACTTTTTTGCGTGTGGAAAGTAACTTTGCACACGCAAATTGACAATAAAACACGCAAAATTTAATCAAAACACGCAAAGCCGCCTCTTAATTTTTCATTTAATAAATATTTCATAATTATTTCTATAGAAACCATCAATAAAGTAATTTAAACGATAATTAATTCAGAAAAAAAAAAAAGACGAACACTTAAAAATATTATTTTAAAAATAAATAATAATGTCAAAATAGTGATAATAATAGAAAAAAGTATGTGAAATTCGTAATAAAAAATAGTATGTGCAACTCGTGCGGGATTGTCGATTGCCCCACTGAAGCGAATGAGCGCACTCACTACGTTCGTGCGCTCAACTTCGCTTTCGTGGGCAATCGACAATTTCCCGCACTTATTGCACAATATACTATTAATAAACTTTATATTTAGATTTAACAATTTTAGAATTTTGAAATTAAAAAAAAAAAAAAATAAAAATAAAAATAGGGCCTACACCACAGAAATGGTCGAAATCGTTTACTATAGAAGTTTCGATCAACCGTCAAAAGTAAACCGTTCGATAAACCGGTAAAAGTAAATTCTTAATGAACGATCATTTATTTTTTGTGGTATCCGATCTCAATGTGAGTTGCGGGATTTCAAAAAGATTGAAGAAGGAGACTGGAGAATATTTTATCTTTTTTAGACAATAGTAAATGAAGCAACTACACCGTAGCAAAAAAATGTAATTCTTTGATATGGGTGTCCCCCTTAGGTATTTTTTATCTTTACCCTTTTTTGGATACAATGAATATTTTAAAAATAAATGGCAATACTCAAATTATTAATCAGAATCGACACAAAAGGTATGCAAAGTGTACGATCGCACATAGCCTCGCACTCTTTAGGGCCTCGCACCACGAAAAGCTAGTAAAACATTAATAAAAATGGGGAAGGAACAATATGGTACGTTTTTTTCCTCTTTTTTGGTCGTCCACCATATTTGAGGTAGTGTTCCGTATATATGTGATATTTTAACCTTTAAGGAGAGGGTAAGGTTAATTCGTACAAAAAGGCATGTTTTTGTTATTTTTTTGTGACGACACAGTTAAAGTCTCTTTATTAAAACCAGCGGTACGTTAAAGTATAACATTCGAAGAATATTGTATAAAATTTTCACGAAGAAATATTAAAAAATACAGTAATGGCAGCAATTATTCGAACGTGTCTCGGAAAAAATGTAGAATTGCGGTGCCCCTCATAACTTGGTGCTGGATCATCCGAAATAAAAAAATTAAAGTTTATTCGTTAGATAATAGTTTTCCTCAGGTAACGCTGGGAGGGTCTTTCGAAATTTCAATTTTTCACTTTTTTGGAACACTTAGAAACGAAAAACACGATTTTTTGCGAAAAAAAATTGGCCAATTTGTTATTGTAAAATAAAAATTATTAACAAATTTTAAAAAAACTCTCCAGCGTTACCTCGTAAATTATGTACAGAAATAGTGTTCAAAATTTCAAATGGATCGGTGCTGTAGTTTTGAAGTTATGAAGGGCACCGACTTTGAAAACGTGAACTGTGGGGAAAACGCTTTAAAGTTTCGAACACTTAAAAATTCTTATATAAAACTGATATAGAATACTTACTGCTAAACTGAATTTTGTACCCTACACTGACAAAATATACAGTACAGGTATAAACACCTTAGTACTTCCATTGAAATTTCTAGAACTGAGAGAGAGCTTATAACTTCGTCAATTTTGCTCCAATCAACTTGAAATTTTGAGACAATATTCTTGAGATATTATGCATTCAGTTAAAAAAATAAAAAAAAATGCAAAAAAAATTATTTTAATACCTTACCCTGCCCTTAAGAATGATGATCTAGTATAGGCCCTTTAAGGTTAAAATTCTCATTTTTATAAGAAACTGGTTATGATGGAATAATTTCAGTTTTAATAAACCATAAAAAATAATCGTCTACAAGAAGCGTATTTCAATATCCTACCACTTTAACTATAAGTCTATAATCATTTGTCGTTTAATTATCACGATTTCAATTTACTATTGTCTTATAATAAGTAGGGTAAACAGTATAGTTATTGGACGTTGACAGTTATTGGACAACACACTCTCTTTAGGAGATTTAAGGTTTACAGAAAAGCAAACTTCCTGATTTTTTAGTTAAATAGAACCCTCTAGTATCTATTTTCAGAAAATGCATTCTGAGTCAACCATAATTTACAGAAACCTGTAGCTACGTCATTCTTAGCGTGGTCTTAGGTAGTTCGTTAAGAAAGTTTACTGCGTCTAGTGAGTGAAAAGGCTAGAATCATTTAATAATATCCTACTAAATTGTGAATCATCGTAAAGGGTTGATCAAGGAGTGGATAAAGGCAGTGTACATGATACAGAACTTGTGGATTGTGGAAATACGCCAGAAATTAATAAATGAAATTTTTGTCCAATAACTGTAATTTTCTACACGCACAACTTTAATATTTTTTTCAGAGACTTACCAGAGTTTCATAATATGGTACCTACATTAAAATAGACAGGTCTAACTTTATTTATGAATTTTTTCGTTAAAAATAAAGTTACAACACGTACTTTTTCTGTACGTTGTTTTGAAAATTTTTCTTAACTGTCCAATAACTATACCGTTTACCCTATTATAATATTTTATAATGCTTACTGTCTCCCTCTATTTGTTCATGTTAACATTTAAATTGAAAGAGAAAGAAGGCAGATACCGTAGAAGTAAAATGCCTACAGCAATTTCAGTGCTTTATAAATTTATTTTTATATATGTAAAAATAAACATATACCTAGTAGTTGCCTATACTGAATGTAATAATATATATAAGAAGAATATTTTTACAGTAAATTACAAAAATAATATAAACAAATACTTTATCACAATAAATATGAATACGGTACTTGACTATATTTAAAATTTGTGTCAAATGTTAAATAATTCTATGCATTATCATTACATATGTCCAATTTTAATGATGAAACATAAAAAGATTTGATAACTATTTAGAAATTTTATTTTGAAATACGCCATTTTTCAACAAATATTCAAATTAGTGAAAACGCGCCATTTCTTGAAAACGACGTAACATTTTGTAGCTAGATATGTCGATTTTGATAATTTTCATCGATGAGATAAAATTGTGTTTTCTTTTGAATATTTCTATTAGCTTATATATATAGTAATAATACTCGACCAGAATTCAAATAAATACTTGCTTTTACTTTGACTTTTTATGAATATAATCAAAGTTTTGAGGTTATAAATATTGACATTGACGTTTAGTTACTTCAAACTGTGACGTCACTATAGCGAGGTGTTTTTCCCGCCTTTTTCTCATTTAAAATTGTAGGGTTACTTTTTTTGATGATTTTTTACAGAATCTGTCGAGAATAAAAAAATCACTTAACTGACATGGAAAAACAATGCTTTTAGAATATTTTCGTAACTTCAGTCAAAAACCCTATTACGAATTTTGGTGGGGGGGGGGGGGGTGCGGTGTAGCGAATTTTTAGAGTGAATAAAAGATAAAAAATAATGTCGTGGATGGCGGTTTTCCTTAAATTTCTCCCATAGAATCTAGAAACTTTAATCTGGATCTTAGTCTTACAAAAAAGCAAGATCAAGACCGATTTTGTTAGAGTACGTTGCCATGTTAAAACCAATCGAATGTAAATACATTTTGCGACATTACTGTACTTGACATATATTATCCTTTCTCAGTTCTATTGTTGTTATAATCTATTTTTATAAAATTTATAAATGTCATTTAATGTTATATGTAGTAGCGAGCCGTTTACTCGAATATGCTCGCTGTATAAACCAAGTAGATAGCTGCATTATTATTTTATAACAATAATAATGTCATTTTCGAAATTCATATACATTCGTATGTAGGCCTACTCGTATTCCTCATAAATACAGATTTCCATATTATATTTTCCTCATACGTATGGCATACAAGATGAATATTCTAAGATTTTTACTTGATTGCATGACACAATAATGTCAATTTAATATTTTTAGAGTAAATTTTTTGTACACTTGCTTTGCATTGATATATCGAATAATTTTTATGAACAGATAAATAAGTGATGCTATTTAAAAATCGTACATTTATAACATTTGTCGAAAACCTCAAATCCTACATTATAGTTGTTGACCACAACAATCGATGGCCTCCTTCGGTAGCTATACAACTTTTATGTGAAAAATGTTTTAATTGGGCCAATAGTTTAGTCGTGATAAAAATGGTTACTCTCAAATTGTTAATGTTGTAATTATACAAGGTGGTCCAGAATTATGTACCGTATTTGGTAGAGCTCGCAGTACGTTTAAAAATAATGGTACCTTTTCATGTATACTTTTTTTCAAAACTCAATAATAAAAGAGATACAACTCTGTAAAAGGGTGAAACGAAAACCACTATTTCTTAAATATTTTCCATCCGCTTTTGAATAACGGATTGATATTTTAGGGGTACTTATTTTGCGTTAGAAGGATTAAATTTATGTCAGCACTTATTCCCACCACTCATGACTAAGGGGTGGTTTTGGGTGGTAGGTGTGAGTTATCACGTCTTTTCTATTTTAATTTGCAATTATTTAAACAAAATTCCTGATAATATAATTCCTCAGACAATTTCACGCAAAAAAGGTATACTTGTTATATTTCGATAAATATTATCGTTTTCGAGTAATTTAAAGTAGAAGTACCTATTTCCAAATTATCCCCTAATCATAAGTGATCGAATAATTGATACCATAAATTTAATTATCTTAATGTTCATACGCGCCCCTAGAATATGAATCCAGTAATCAAAAGCGCCTAAAAAATTTAAAAAAAAAAATAAGTCAGTTTCGTTCCACCCCTTTACATTTTACCACCCTGCTTTATCTCCCTTATTATTGAGTTTCGGAAAAAAGTGTAAATGAAAAGGTACTATTATTTTTGAACATACTATCAGCTTCAGCAATTACGGTACATAATTCTGGACCACCCTGTATAAGAATAAATATCTTCACATAACCCAAATAAAATTTGTCATATTCTGGTTTATTTTTTTTTGATACAAATGGTTACTCTCAAATTGTTAATGCTGTAATTACCTATATAAGAATAAATATCTTCACATAACCCAAATAAAATTTGTCATATTCTGGTTTATTTTTTAGGCTACTCAGAGGCCATAACCTCTGAGTAAGCCTTATCGTTTCACAAAAATACTATTCTAATGTGTGACCAACTTGCATTTCTGTTTGCTGAACTCAGCTCCCCAACTTTTTGGAGTAAAGGGGATATTTTTCTTAATTACAAAAATAAAAAATTTAAGACATTAATTTTGGACCTAACTGCTAATTGTTTAATAATCGAACGTATAGAATTAGAAATTAATTAGATTTTTTTCTTAATTGCTAAATTTTTTTTTAATCTTTCTTGTTAGCAGTAAGGTATAAATAAAAAAAATATAATTGACGCCTATACTATTAGGTACATGATTATTACTGTGTCGTTTATGGATATTTAAATGATTTTAATATTACCTACATATTAAATTACCTAAATGATTTTAATATTACCTACATATTAACAGTAAATTACTATCAAAAAAATGCAAACTTTAACAATATTTTTTAAATTCATTCAAATTCAATTTAATTGCTATTTAAATATATTAGTTTTTGACATTTGACGTTTTGAATTTTACTCAAAATATACATACGTAATTTACACATGCTACCTATATATATAGTGAGTATACTCTATTTTGAAAATGTCACACCATAGAACACTAGAAGCCAACTAACATAAAAAAAGTGAAATTCGCTTGGAGTCATTTGTAAGCCAGTCACAGCTTAAGACATTAGTCCGTCAGTAGTCGTCGTCGAGTCAACACACCATTATATTAACAATATACCCATTGTTAGTTGAGCACGTTGAACAGCTCTCTCTGGTAATACGTTGTGATGTGATTGTATGTGTGTATACACATACTACTACAAAAAACCAAACTAATACACTGCAAACAGTGTGTATGTACACAAACAGACCTACGTCACAAACTCATTACAAGTGGAACAGAGGTAAAGCCAATCTAGTTTGTCCCCTTGTATCACACAGTATATAATACATGATAGGTACCTACAACATATTGTACATAAAGCTACGGAATACACGAGACATCTAAATTAGCATTATTGTGTGCAATGTTTACACTATAGAACACTAGAAGCAAACTAATATCAAAAAAGTTTAGTTCGCTTGGAGTCATTTGTTGGTCTGTCACAGCTTAAGGCATTTAGTCAGTCGGTGTCGGTCATCGAATCCACTACGATTGTTATGTATTGTAAGACCATTGTTACTTGACCTGCACGTTGCTCTGTCCGATAATACGTGTTTTGTAATTGTGTGTGTAAATACTCACACTGAAGCAAACATCAAGCCTAAACCACTACAAACAGTTTTGTACTTACACAGCATAGTGATGCGAAGTGGAGGAGATTTTACGTCACCTGGAGGAGATTTTACGTCACCTTTCTGCTACAGTCGGAATACTAACTATCATATAGTAGTTTGGCCCGTTGGTTTACACGTTCAAGTAAAGCGGGTTCTACACGATGCTACGAACGTTCCTTCCAACATTCGATCGAACGTTTGAGGCAGTTAAGTTCGATAGTTGGTGCGACGAATGTATCTGCTACACGGTGAATCGAATGTTTGATCAATACGAATGATGATGTGTTGGTACTCAGTGGACGATGTTATCTGTCTGATGTTATCTCTAATGTTATACACTGATGTTGTCTCTCTTCACATGAACGAGCGTGCAGCTGCTGAGTCGAACCAACCAACGAACCAACATTGACCTTCAAATGTTCGAAGCACCCCCTTTGACTCGGTGCAAAAATACCGACATCGAACGGGACACGACCAAATGCGAACGTTTGACGCTCGACATTGGACACTCGTAGGTTCGAACAACGGCTACACGATGCTATGAACCATCCAACGTCGAATGTTGGAAGGTGTTCGTAGCATCGTGTAGCAGCGGCTTAAATTTGCAGTCTAGATCAGCTAGAACAGTTGTATACACTCGAGTTGCTAGACTTCTCTAGCAAATATTTGAGGTTGTTTACACAGTAGTGTCACACACGGCGAATAGAATAGTGTCAGACATTTCACACAACACCTGATTTAGATTATAATTTAACATTTCTAAATCGTATTTTGTATTGCCATATTCTATTTTGAATTGAAAACTAATATTTTTATAAATGTTGCTGCAAGACGGCAGTTTCGTACTGAAAATAATTTATTTCATTTTTTGCTATAGTGTAAATCCAACTTGTAAAATTTTATTGCGTTTACTTTTTTCTTAGAGTTGTAATATAATATTATCTCTGTATTATCTTTTGGATGCGTCTCACAATTTAGGATTACCTTGTTGGTAGTATCTTAAATCAACTTTTCTGTCCTTTTGTAAAAAAAAAAAACTTCTACACCAAAAGCGTGTCGTGTGTCCGTACCTTTATAATCTTTTTAAAATAAATTATTTTTTTTTTTTGTCAAAAGATTCTTATAACATAACCTATTTGTATGACTTAACGTTTATGTAAAAAAAAACAATATGTTTTCATCCAAATCATTTTAATATTTGCGACGATTTGAATTTTTACACAAAATTTCGAATGCGAAAGGAATTTTTATTTTGGAAAAAATTCGCCCACGAATACAACACAAAACGAACTGGTATGCTGTTTTTTAAATAATAAGTATTTCAACTAAGCAGTAATGTATCTTTTTTTTAGGAATAGTACATTATCTTCAGAAATAATGTTTTTTTTAAGGAGAAGTTTTCAAAGCTACTACTAGCAAAGTAGTGAAATTAGTGTCACACAAAATTGCTTTGTTGCGTGAAGAATTCATTAAATTTCCAACAACTGACGTCGAAAAGGCGCAAGTTAAAGAAAATTTTTATAACATTACGCGGTTTCCGAGAGTGTTTGCTGCTTTACATACATACACGGTTACATATACAGGCTGGAAACAGATTTATCGAACGTGGGGCAAGTATGGTGAGAAATTTTTCTCAGGATCAATGTGATCTCTGACACTTTTTGATCAATAATATTTCATTTTTAAATCGCGTTACCATGGATCTGCAATATTTTTGTGTTTGTCAGATTAAATACCCCTGTCGCAGCATCTGCATAACATAGCGAATTTCCAAATTTTAGGGACTGGCGGATCTCATCTAAGAACTGTACCTATTTAAAATAGTTTAGCTTTCTAAGAGTAAAAGATTTTTTAAAATCGGCTGGGTAATTAGTTTTGATATTTTTGGACCCAAGAACCCGAACGGACTTTGTGCAGCATAGTTGTATCCATCTAAAATAATTTAGTTCTCTAACAGTGAAAAAATTTTCAAAATCGGTCGGTTAGTTTATTTTTTACAATAATGGGAACAGTAAACCCTGGCGGAAATCATACAACATAAACCTTTATTCATCTAAAATAATTTTAGTAAAAAGTTTATCCTAACAGTAAAAAAACGGGTCCTAGGGATCTCATATAACTTATGGTAGTCCGTAAGGTTCTTGTGGACATCATTTAATTACTTAATGAATTCAAATACTTTAACTTACTAACGGTGAAAAAATTTTCAAAATTTTCGACATTCGCTAAAAAAATCATTGAAAAATATTTGATATGTTTCGATCAATTAATGGTCAACATCAGCAAATAAAAGTTACTCAATCGAAGAAAAGAATGAGTTATTTGTCCGTAGAAATTAAAATACAAATTCTGAAAACGAGCAAAGAAATATTGAAAAAACTAGATCGGCAAAACATTCTGACAAATAACACTACCCAACTAATACTTGCCAATTTGAATGAAACTTAACATACTTATTAAACAGCGAAAAATATTAAATACGTGTTTTTTTTATTCGGCTAAATACGCTTTTTAGGGGTAGAAAACACCATTCAACCTCTGTAGATGAAAACAGTTATAGCTAGATATTTTTGAAACGACATATTTTCTGAAAAAGGGCTGAGTACCAAATTTGTAGAATTTGAAGCGATGCACTTGATAGTGACCCTGAAATCGATTTTCAAGGTCAGTTGAAAATGATTAGCCATTGCCGAAGTTTGACCATATCCTGTACCTATAAGCAGTAATTTCATGTATTGACTCAATCTATCTTCAAAGTTGATTTATAGAAAAAATTAGAAGAAAACATTTTGTAAGTAATTTTAGAAGTAAAGTTAAGAAAAGATTTAATATCACTCTAATTGTAAGTTAAACATTAACTTTATGTTATATTATAAATTTTCAAAATTTTTTAAAATTTTTATTGCTACTCTATAGTTATCATATTAGGAATTCAATTGAACATATGATTAACTATTATTTTTCCGATTGCGATTGAGCAAGTATTTTTCAAAATTACTTCTTGATCACTTATTTTCTATCTTGCATGTGAAATTCGTTCGAATATACTTTGAACCATTTAGGGGTGAAAAGTAAGCTACTCCTTTTGAAAAATATTAAATGATTTTCAAATGACTTTGGAAATTGACCTCAAGGTCAACTTCAAAGTCATCATCAAGTGCATCACTTTGAATTCTATAACTTTGGTCCTAAGCACTTTTTTCAGAAAATATATCGTACCATAATCCACTTCTATGTTGATTCCTGGTCTCTTTTCCTGCGTTTCTAATATTTATGTCAATAAAAAATGTGCTACCGTAGACAAGGATGAATAGGTACGCATTCAGACTTCACACCCGTATTTTTTTGTATTTATTTTATGAGTACCTAATCTTTAATATATTAAAAATTTACGCGAAGATGGTCACTTTATCAGCAGTATCCAAAAAAATTTAAAAATATTGGTGGTTTTTGAAAAATTAACAAAAATCGTATAATTTCTTCTCTATGAAAATTGGGATCAAAAGAGACGAGAAAAGAGTAAATGGGGACAACCCGTAGGGTCGACCAAAATAACGGACCCGATTTTTTTCATCTGACACAGTCGCCATTTAAGAAGTGAAATTACCCCTCAAAATTAGGGTAAAATTTCAATTTTGCTAGATTACTTGAAAACTGCGGCAGATAAAGAAAAATTTTAAATTGACACAACACTTCATTTTTAGAGAGCTTTCTACTGATATATACAAAGCCAGAGTCGGACCTACTAGAGGGGCTATTTTGGTAAATTTGGGGGTAAAAAAAGTTGTATAAGCGTTTTTCCTAACATCTAAAACAAAAACAAGAGCCTTATCACCATTTTTTCTAAGCATTAAAAGCTGGTTTATATTCGGTTTCTATTGAAAACTCAATTAGACTGCATGTTAAAAGTGAGCAAAAATTAAACCTGCAATAACTTTTAAACGCTGTAGTGAATCTAATTTAAATTTTCACAGTCGATTAAATTTAGAAAAACCATTATTCGCACAAATTTTCATAAGACTGTCACCATTTTTAAGTACCTCCATAATATCCTTAACTTGTAGCTATGGTATAATTATCAAAATTTTTTGCAGGTTTCTTACTAATCATACAACATGTAATGATTCATACAACATACAACACATAATTCCTGAGTAGCCCTAAATAATGCGTGTCAAACACGCACTTGACGACTTTTTTTAATAATTGTTCCAAATAGACAGTATTTTCTTAATTCTCACCCAAATTATAATTCTCTAGGAATTTCACACAAAATCACTGCTAAAATTTATTTAAATAACATTTTAAAATATAAAATTCAAAGGTTAAAAGTTAAAACAATAAAAACTTGCATCCGGTCAAACAAGAATACGATTTTATGTGCTAAAAATTTTGCAAAAAAGTAATAATATAAAACAAATTACAAACATCGCTGGATTTATACTAAGCGCACTAGGGACTAGTAACCAGAGCGGTAAAATTCGGAATGTGAGAACGTAGAGGAGTTACAAAGCTGTTTTTTTGGCTCGTCGCTTATTTTTTAAAGGGGAAAAAATAAAAAAAGTTTTTAAAAAATGTGATTTTCCCTAAAGGATCGATATTTTCTCGGCCCTTGCTTTAGCTAATTGGCCCGTAATTATCAGGGATGGAACAGCGTTTTTCACGAAGTCTCATGACGGCACTTAGAGTAAATCCAGCCGTGATTACAGACATCAATTAACACGTCGCCACACAATTTCAACTTTAACATTGTACCTACACGGAGAGAAAATTCCTATAAAAATTACTGTGCTCAACACTACAATCGACGTGTAACAGGCGAACATCTTCAATTTTGTACGGAAAAAAATTATAAAAATTATAATTTTTTCCGTACAAAATTGAATATGTTCGCCTGTTACACGTCGATTGTAGTGTTGAGCACAGTAATTTTTATAGGAATTTTCTCTCCGTGTAGAAATGCACTTTTTACTCGACTACGGCGGAGCCCAAAAAGAATCATCGAATTTGGGCTAATTATATCTTAATCGATGCATGTTAATTACGCGAATAACATAAGTAAGGTTAAACACAGTCCCAAAAATATGGAGGCATAAAAAAATGTGGGCACCTAATAATTTAAGAACTGGACCCATCCCTGAAAAATGAGAACTAATTTACTTGACACTTTAAACTCTGAGAAATAAAAACTAATGTAATCAATAAAATAATAAACTACTGCAAAATATCTGTGTATAGCGTAATTTAATTCCAATTAATTTTTTCAACTGCTGAAATTGAAAAGATAATTTTTAATTTAAAAACAGAAATAGTATTATAACATTAAAAGTATGGTGTTCCTACCTGCAAAAGCTTCATTTGCGTGTACATAAATACTATTAATTTGACATTAAAATTTTTTATCGGAATTTTTCAAATATTTACTATACTTATATACAAAGTTAAATTTTTCTATTTAATATTCGATAATGAAAGTACGTTCTTTTGCTCATCCTACGAATTTCTGTTATATAATCTTACTTACTTATTGGATGAGTAATATTTAACAAAACAGATTGCTTAAGCTTTTTGCATACTGCTATTGGATTCGAGCTCGGAAACGATCTTTAAGGGATAGGAGTTAGGGATAGTCAACGGTATGAAAAATTGAGTATTTTAAATAATTTTTTTGTTTTTGTTTTAAAGTATTATGCGCGCAATCTAAAAAGAACTTTTTTCTCTACATCTGCATTTATCTTTGTCTATCATATTAATGAATAGAAGTTTACTCACTCACTCATATAAAAACATAATTACTTGGTTTGGTTTGTAACTACGGAAATAATACAATTTGTGTTCCCCTCACCTCAGTTTCTGGGGTCTTTTGAGCTTGCGACCATAATAGTAAAATTTATTTTACAAAACAAATAATACAGAATTATTATATTATGTTTTAACTTTATTTGACAAGAATTACAAAAAAAAAAAAAAAAAATATTTATTGTAGGCCAAGTTATCGCCATGTTTGTTGCACTCCATGACACAAGTCGTGTTTTGCGGTGACCATCATAATAGTTTACTGGTTCATCAAAAATCAGTCAAACAAAAAAAAAAAAAAAACGTTAGTTTAATAGTTAATCTAGTTCCCGATCGAAGCTTTTTATTTTCTTGCAAAAATATAGAAAATGGCGGCCTCTGATAATTTATTTTTGGATTTTCCAGGAGAAATTCAATAGTTTATTGTTTATAAAAAATATAGTTTGAGTTAAAAAAAGAAGGCTTCAATCAGGCACTAGATTAACTATTAAATTAATGATTTTTTTTGTTTGCTTGATTTTAGATGAATCAATAGCATGTTGTGATGATCACCGCAATAAACGACGGGGTTCAACGAATAAGACCATAACGTGGTTTACAATAAATAATTTTAGCGAATTTTCGAATCAAAAGTTGAGCTATTTTCTTTTAATATTTGTAAAATATAATATCATAAGCCTGTATTATTTGTTTTATAAAATAATTTAAACTACCATAAAAAAAGAAGTTATTTAAAATACTCAATTTTTTAACATTGCTGACTACCCCAAACCCTTAAAAAAGAGTTACTAGCACAGTCCTGATTCGTGAGTCAGGACTCTACTATTGACACAAAATCATCAGCACATACCACACGTATGTGTATTCCTAAATTCCTATACCCAGGGCCGAATTTAAACATGTGCCTAGACCGATAGACACAAAATCTGAACATTAGTCCAGCCATTTTCAGGATATTCTAAAACTGGTGTTTGCAGGATTATTCTTAACCAGTTTGATAAACAATGGTCCAGCGATTTCGATGATATTTTAGGATTTTTATGATGATTATAAAATTTTAACTTTTAAAAACCAATTTGAAAGTTGGTAATTGTGAGATGGTTCTTAGCCAGGTTTGATTTCTTGTGCAACACAACGCATATTGCAAAACACATTAGTACACTGTGCGTGAAATTTGGAGGACACAGCATAACAGAGAAACGTGCCAATGTGACAGTGTGCTAGTGTACTCGGCGTGCTGTGTGCTCAAGAAATCATTCGCTCTGTGTAACACACGTCACTGTGCTAACACACATAGAAGAGTAGGTACCTTCAATCCAACACTACTTCATCTACCTATTTTCCTGGTCTAACATAAATCAATGTACACCCTATCGAAAAGTGAGTAAAAAGTTCTCTTCATTGACCAATTATAAATAACAATTAAACAGACAATTAATTATTTAATTCCAAAGTAAAACAAGCTTGCAACAAATTACTTTGTCGATCCTCTGTCGTCTACCGTCTATCTATTGTAACAAATAATTTATATACAACATAAATTATACAATTCTGAGGCAATTTTAATAGCATTTCTGTTAAACATGCAACATCAATACATTGCAAATGTAAATTTGTTAGAATAATAAGATCGTGTTTGTATCGTTAGCTAAGTATATGTTTGTACCAAGTTCATTTTTTTAAAAACTTTTCTAATAGTGGTTTCGCCTTCCTTAACGCCAAAACTATGTGGACTGTATAGAACAATTTGGAGTTGGAGTGAAACTCTTACTTTGGATGTTGAGGTTAGGCCCGTTTTTTTTGAATATCTGCACTGTACTATTTATAAAGCGCATACATACAATTTTTAATTAATCAACTGTTTAATTATATGTTAAAAGACTAGGATGAACTCTTGTGAGCTACGCATACCATCAAAACAATTATAACAATTAAACAGTTTAATCGAGATAACAATTAAGTTTATGCGCCAGGCGTTATTGTGTAATATTTTTACACATTTACTTTTACAGTGTAGATTCTTCGCTGGCTCCGCTCGCAGTTTATTATTATATGTGTACGTAAAATATAAAGACATTAATTTATCCACCATATTATACGACAATGTTGTGATATAACTTAACATAACCTATAACCATAGACCTATAGCTATATATGTTATAATAACCGACAATACAATTTAAACTTTTGTTATAATAATAGTAAAATACTTACAGACAAATAAATAAAACTAAATATGAACTCTTTTATGATTCGTGTCACTATTTCATTGTTGATTTATGAACGGGGATGTCATACGCACATATAATAGTTTTTTTTTTTTTAGGCGGAAACACAGATATAAAATTGAAAATATTCTCAATAAATAACTGTGGATTTATCGAGAGAGCGGCAATTTTTACGGTATTGTTGATAAAGTACATGAAAGAAAGTACACAATTTGTCCCGGAATTTTTGAAAACTCTTCAATCACTTTTGAAATGCTCTGAAGCAAGTGTTCCTATATTTGGCAACCGTTTAAGAATAAAGCTAGCATATCATTAATGTTAATATTGTGAGGAATAAAAATCGGAATTTTGTCTTAACGCATTTAAGGGGGGAGTTCACGCCAAAAACGACTAATAAACTAATTTTTTTCGAATCCTGTTTTTTGTTTTTATTTCGTTCTGCGGTCCTTTACAAACACGGTGATATATAAAACATGGCCAAAAAAATTTTTTTTTCAAGTAGAAAAATATTTATTTGTGAGCCACTGCACAGCCAAGTTGCTGCTCCTTTGCAGATAATGCTTGCCCCCCTTCGTGATTTGATCAGTAATATTTCGTTCTGTGTACACGAGTTATAGTATGCACTGAGATAATGTTCTTTTATTTGTATGTCTTTTTAGACGTTTTAATCAACAGTGAGTAAACTGCTTCTTTTGTTATTATTTTTGTTTTATACCGTTGCCCGAAAGTTGTGTTTTTTCCGACAAGGAAAATCATATCTCAAGTTCTAAAAAAGATAGAGACTTAATTTTTTTTAAATTTTGTTCATAAACATATTGCGCATAAAGTGGAGTATGCTTTTTCCATTTAAACAATTGTAACTATTTTTAAAATTTTTTTTTTTAATAAAAAATTGGGTTTTATAATTTTTAGAACTTTGGGATTACAATTTTATAGTTAATTTTTAAAATTACCGGAGACCCAAACTCAGCTTTATGGACAGGTCCTTTAGGAATAAAATAATGAAAAAATATTTAAAAAATATTCATTACTTTTTGAGATATGGCGTTCCTTGTAAACGCTTGTGAAAAAGGGCCCCCTCCCCCCACAGGGAAGAGTAATGAATGTTTCAAAAACAAAATTTTCTATTTGAAATCATGCCTAATTTGAAAAAAATTTTAACAAGCAAAATAATCATAAATAAAAAAGTTGCTTTTTGATTTGAACTCCTCCATTAAGCTTAAGAAAATCTAGGTCAGGTTCCGATACGAATTCATCTATCAAAACACTTTTGCATCAATTCAATAAATAGCGATCTGAAAAGATTAAATAAATACAGGAAAAATTAAAAACAGATTATCATTAAAATAAATAATTTTTAAATATTATATATCAATGCATCTGTTATTTGTGCATACAAATACGAGTGTACATAAAAACCAATAAAATTAAAAATAATTCAACAAAGTATTTATCTTTTTCAATTAATTTATTCAATTAATTTTCCTAAAAGCGTTACCATCACTTTGAAATGCCAGAATAAGAGGTTTTATTGGGGAATTTTTGTTCTTTGTAACAAATAATGGAATCAATACAAAACTTTTTTAGAGTATACTATATACCAGTTTAAAAACCAGAATAGCGGTGTGGATCCAGATTCAACGCAGATGCGTTTTTCGAATAGATTTCCAGGGGGCAGCGTAACAATTTCCAAATAGCAGCAAAAAACTTAAAAAAATGTTTGAAAATTTTAACAGTGTACAACATAAGAACATTAGATATTAATATATGCAAATTTAATTTAAAACACATTAATTTTGTACTATGAACTGTCAGTGGCAGTCGCGGTCGGGCCGCGCCAGGCCGCGAATTTTATTATTTATAAATATTACGTTTATATTTGGTAATAATAAAATTTTTATTTTTGACTTATCAATGTATGTAAACGGATAGGTTACATTTGTATGTACCACATTATGTATATAAGCCGACAAGGTCAATAATTATGTATACGGGATGTCTCTAATAAAATTTCCAGCATGGATGTTTCGTAAATGGTACGAGATAGGTACAGATTCGATTCAATTAGACTGATTTTGCAGAAACATTACTAAAAAAGAGACATTTTTAGGATATATTTTAAATTTTACGTAAAAAGTGCTATGAAAATGTAGAAATAAAAATAACATAATTCATATCAACAAGAAAGGAATTATAATCTTTATGGAAATAGCTTCTAAACTCAGAGACGGATTAACTCAGTTTGGTACACATTTGGACATTTTCTTTTTATCGGACCCCCTTCTATCCCCCATAGAGTACACGACCTAATATTATTCGAATTAATGGCGGAAATGATTCCAGAAAACAAGAAATATTTTGCTTTATCTAGGTACTTTAATGCTTACAAAAGTAGCGATATTTGTCTGAATTACATGGTCGGTCAAGTAGTCGAAAAGCGACATTTCATATTACATGACCTAATGTTATTCCAATTAATGACGGAAATGATTCCAGACTAGAAATATATATATATAGAGTTAAAGAACTACTTTTAAACATTACCCTAATGTTTAGAAAACTGTCGATATTTAAACTTGTAATTTCATTATTTGATTTTATTTGGCGATAAACCTCAATATTAAGACCAGTAAAAAACCAAACAGTTTTTTTTAAACAAATCTTCAACATGTCGACCGGTTTCGATGTCTCAAAACACCATTATCAAGACAAGAATATAAAAATCAATAAGAATAAAAATAAAAAATTTAAAAATTTAAAAATTTTTTTTCATAAACAAAAGAAACTAAAAATCTTTTAGTTTGAATCAAAACCAATCACATCAAACAATGTCAAATATAGCAACTCGTTGGTTGCAAAAAAGGAAATACGTACATCACTAAAAATGATATACGAAAACGGAAATGTGAAACAACAAAACATCTGAAGATCAAACTTGCAATAGAGAACAGATATTTATTTTAAATACGCGATCGATTAAGTGGTCGGAAAATGACATTTCATATTACACAACTAAATATTATTTCAATTAATGACGGAAATGATTCCAGACTACAAGAAATATATTCAGACTCGAAGAATTGCTTTGAAACATTTCTCTAATACTCAAAAAGTATTGCCAGGGCGAGTTAACCCACTCTGGTACCTAGATATTTTCCTTTTACCGGACCCCTCCCACTCCCACCAAATATAGAGGACACAAGACATATAAAACAATAAATGAAATAAAACTAAATAATATGAAAAACTATAATAAATCTCAAATATTGATTCAAATATTCAAAATAGACACTTTGACCGGGCCCTATAGCCATTTGTCTTAAAAGCATGCAGAGAGCATTCTATCCAGCGCAGTATGCTTACACATAATTCATCTAATTTAAAAGAATCTGTATCTTTTACCATTTACGAAATCCTAATGCTGGAAATTTTATTCGGGACATTCTGTATACCAGGAGAAATAGTGGAAAAAATTATTTACAATAATATTGTACATGTGTTTGTATTTTAGCCATATTAACATGTATTTCATTCGTTCTGACATCATCCTATAAAAATAACAATATTAACAATTTTAAGAAAATTACACAATAATAAATACTTGTAATAATATAATAAGTATGAAATGACTTTAAAAACTATTGGCCTTATTATTATGCAATAAATTACAGGTAGCTACCTAAATCACTAATCATTAATTGTAGCTACATGAATATACTTTATATTAAATGTATTTATTTGCATTAATAATACTATAATCATTTTTTAAGAGTAACCTTTAACCACCGTGGTATACTTTTAGAGAATTTTCGAATCGAAAATTCAGCTATTACAGCCACTGTCATGGCGCGACTGGAGTCCGGAACTATGACAGAAATTTGCTTTGAGGTCCCTTGAGGAACCGAAAATGATATTCACTAAAATTTATATATATATATATATATATATATATATATATATATATATATATATATATAAATTTTGGTGAATATCATTTTCGGTTTCTACAACATTATATATATATACATATATATATATATATATATATATATATATATATATATATATATATATATATATATATATATATATATATTATATATATATATATATATATATATATATATATATATATATATATATATATATATATATATATATATATATATAGAGGAGAGGTGTGTCAGTAGTAACAGAGGGTCAATTGTAACTTTAAAATTTGCGAGACATGTATCAATTATATTGAGGAGTATTGTACATCATAAGGTGGCTTTTAAAGTTGTGCTTTACTGACAAAACTTTCAGTTAATATCATTTGGCGGTTTTCTCTCAGCAATATCAAATGTGTTTATATAAGCTAAACGTAAATTGTTTTCTCAGCAATATCAAATGTGTTTACGTAAGCTAAACGTAACAAAAAGTGCGTTAACAATTTTTTGATTTTTGCAATAAATACCCCATCAATTGGAAGAAAAGTGGTTTTATTGGAAACACAAGCAATCAAATAATATTATCAGATAGGTATTTTCGCTTTTTTAATCCTAGTTAATATTTTATGAATTTTTTTCTAAAATGAAACATCGGTGGCACAATTGTAACAAATTTAGGAGTGTCGATTGTAACATGTTACAACTGAAAAAAAAAGTTTTTAGTGGACAAAATTAAACTTTATATTTTAGGTATGAATCGGAATAATAAAGATAAAGACTTCGGTTAATAATTAATTTAAAGAAAAAAAAAGAAACAAAATCCGTTCATTAATAGTTACACTTTGGCAAAATCAGTTGGTTTTACTTGTATAAACCTTCATATATATTGATTTTCGATTACGATTATCATTCGTTACAAAGCCTTGCTTTCTAGCCGAAGTCTCGATCAGCGATTAGTTTATCCTGCTGGATCAATCTCTAATCTAATTCATACTGTTTTCAGAATAAAAAAAAATTCTATATAATATGCAAAACGAAAAACTAGGATAGGAACTATATTCAATGATGTATATGAATTCCGATAAAAGAGTACTAGAAAGAGAAAAAATTCAGAGCTGTTGTCTGAGACTGTGCTATTTGTCACCTTCCCCACTCAATATGTAAGGAAGAATTTTTAAAACTGGATTAATTATAATAACTAACGGTGCCCTTCGATGGGGATGCCGCTGGACACTGCTGGCCGCGCCATCCACCGGCAGCAGTGTCCCAGTTTTAATCGAAAAAATAAATAAATAAATAAATAAATAAATAAAAAAAATAACTAAAGTGTAAATTAAACTAAATAATGAGTGTTACAATTGAACCTAAGCCCTGTAACAATTGATCCTCTGTTGGTGACGATTGTAACATTACACTTTGGTCCACATAAATGCAGTTATTTTAATTATAAGTCAACATAGAGTATTTTTATGCAGCTCATTCAAAACCTGAAAAATGCCCGTATCTTGTACCAAAAATTTAATTCTCTATTACTAATAAGTACAAAGTTACTAGCCTGTATATTTTTTTTGTTACTACTGACACACCTCTCCCCTATATATATGGATATATATATATATATATATATATATATATATATATATATATATATATATATATATATATATATATATATATATATATAGTGTAGTTATGTGTCCGCGGGATAACTCTCGAACGAAACATACTATTTTTACGAAAATTGGTGGAAACGTTGGAAGTCCAAAAATCTTGGATGAGTTCTTCAGTCCCGCAGGTCCGATGCCAAAAACGTCAAAAAAATATTCAAATACCAAAAACATCAAATAAAATCTGAAATTAAAAATTTTTTCAAAAAATTTTTATACCTTAACAAAAACCGGAAAAAATCACATAAGATATATTTTGAAACCATTGTCCTATTTAAACTGGTTTTAGAGAAAAACTGATTTTTGAAAACAGATAATAAAATAGATAATAAAAGGCTTAACTCCATTTATTTATTTTTGATTGTAAAACTTTAATTAAAAAATTCCAATTCTCTTAATTAATTATGTAAATAAAACAAACCGGAAACAAGTTTCCACCCCTAAAACTACTCAACCCCTGAAAAGTATAAGACCATTAATTAAGAAAACTAATTTATTTAATTATAATAATTGTAACAACGAATAAAACAAACTGAAAACTAAATAGGAGGGAGCAATTTCACTCCTTAAATTACTCCCAATCCCTAAAAAAATTTAAAGAATCAAAATTTTCCCTCATTTTTAGGCATATCCGAACTGTTAATTTCACTTTTGACCTTTTGATTTGACTCCCAACTTTTGTTGCATTTGTCTTACAATCGCTCATCACTTATGGGTAACTTTTTTATCTCCTTCTTAAACACGCGTCCATATTCTGTGCGCGTCCATTATTGCTAACCATGCCATTTTGTCTCAAAACTCAAATAAATTCTATACGTAATAACTATTACTTATTGTAACAGTTAAACGCGTTTGAACTGAAATTCAAATGCAATATTAAAATGGATATTCATATAAATAATCAAAACTCGTAAATTGTAAAGTTGTAAAATTTTACCGTATTTATTTTTATCGTTATATATTATAATAAGCATATTGTATTAATTATTATTATTTATATGTAAAAATTACTTTTATTACATGCAAATTATAATTTTTTTCTCACATTTCTCTTCATTTAACTGCCATTACAACTAAATTCCCATAATACAATAAATATAATAAGACCTGCATTTATCTGTCGTTATTTTAAATTGTACAATACAATTGTACATAATCTTATGGATCAAGATATCTAGGTATTAAGGAAGTTTGTGGACAAAAATTGAAAAGTAACTGAAATTTTAAAAAGTTAAATATCTCACCATCTCATGAAAATTATGTTGAATCAAGTAAATCAAATATATTCAATGGTTTTTAGCAATTTTACACGTATATTGGCTACAGTATAATTTACATACAGCACCAAATTAAATATCGACATTTTCATCGCAAATATAGAAAAAGAAGATGAACCCAAAAATTCTTATCCAATCCTTTCAAGGCTAAAGCTGTGAACACACAGCTATGTTAAAATCTAATCGTGCTTCCAAACCTTTCCGTATTCTGTGATTTCCCAAACGTTAGCATTTTTTTTCTTTTTTGTAAGGACAGTAAAACTTTGATTAATCGTCACTCGATTATCCATCAGTTTGTTATCCATCGATGCCTAATAAAAATTGTACTCTCTGGCATTAAACATAAAAATCTAGTTTCCAAACGTATACATAATCCCATACAAAAATAAACATTTTCTTAAAACCAGGAAATTATTTTATACTAGCTGTACCCGCAACGTCGTTTGCGCGACCCGTTGTTATAAACTCAATGAGAAGTATGTAAGTGTAATAATTATATAGAACTTGTATAGGACAATATTTTTGCGAAATGCATGCACATGCTCAAAATGGTTTTTCTATTTTCCTGTGGGAATAAGACATTTTCCCGGAGTAAAAAGTATCTTAAATGTTAACCCAGATAATAAGTTATCACCGCACCAAATTTTATCAAAATTCGTTCAATAGTTTTTGCGTAATGTGTGCACATGCTCAAACGGGTTTTTCTATCTTCTCGTGGGAATGAGACATTCTCCCAGAGTAAAAAGTATCTTAGGTACCGTTTAGACGTAAGATTATAATCGGATGAAAATCGAATCGGATGAAAATCGAACGTAGATCGTACGTCTAAACACATAGGTCGGATGACCTTCGGATATCGGTCAGATTTTGAAAAAATAGAATCCCATCCGATTAATATACGATCCGTTCATACACGAGTAGAATCGAAAGTTAACGAGTATAATCAAGATGGCTACATTTGAATTTTTGTGTTGATCAAATCTCAAATGACAGTTGTCAAAAATCATTGACAAATATTTCAACCGCGCTTGCAACCTTAATTTTTTTATCCATTAATGGTTACTTATGTATTCAGTTCTTTTTAACTCAAATAACGTTTGATAACTAGTTTTTCAACAATTTTATACAAAAATGTATAATATAGGTTATGTGCAAACAAATGTATAACATATGTGATAGGTTACGTATTGACAGTTGTTTTAAGTTGAAACTTCATTCTCCACCATTTTGATTCAGTACATTGTCAGATTAAATTCGTATGCATGTAAACAGTTGGTCGGATGGCTATACGATTTTCATTCGACTGTAATCTAACGTCTAAACGTTACCTTAGATGTTGACCCAGATAATAAGTTATCATCACACCAAATTTCATTAAAATCCGTCCAGTAATTTTTGCGTGATTCGTGAACAAACAGACAAACAAAAATTTTAAAAATCGCTGTTTTGATAATTACCTGAATCGATAAGTAACTACAGTACCAGTACAATTTTCAAAAAATATCCCATCTACAGAAACGGTCTCGTTACAATTATATTTGATGTACCTATAGATTGGTGATGGTATGTAGGGGTTATACCTTTTTTGGTATAACCAAACAACCACTTAAATGGGAAATTCCAAAAAATTTTATGAATGGTCGTTTAAATCAACGTTTGTTTAACAAGAGTAATATGTTGTGCTATATTTCCCACCGTTTACATAAACAATTTAACACAATGACGATCGTGAAGAATTATAACGAAATAACCATCAATTGATACACTGTTCTGACAACTAGTACATTTTATACGGAATTGTCGACGTGGTACAGCGTGGTGTTGCAGTTAATCCGACTTCGCTTGACATTTTAACAGCGTCAATGGTCAGTCAATCGGTTAAAATATCCTTTATTCATAATTACATTATAAATTTTTGGAGGGATTTTCTATCTAAGCAGTCATTTACTTACATATTTTAAGAAGGATAACAGAATAACACCTTTACCATTGTTATTAATAAACACTATGTGTACACAATTTCGTCTCAAAGCTAGTAATAAAATCAATTTATTAAGAATTTTCCGCTTAGTTCGATTAACCGTCACAGACCACAGTCCCGGTCCCAACGGTGACGGTTAATCGAAATTCTACTGTATCATTAAAATTTAGTCAGGGTGACTGAACTCTACTTATGTTATCATACCTCTACCCTATTTTGTTTCTTTCACTTCTATTCAATATATTAATTTTTTGAAAATTCAATAAGAACACTGAACAATGAAAAATACACTTATATTGTTCCTTGTGATAATTAAAAATCAAAAAAGATAAAATATAGGTTGTTAATTCTTCACTTCAAATAAGGCTTATCTGCACACTACAGCTCTGCTATCTTACTTGTTCGCAAACTAACAACTAATTTACTTAATTAGTTTACATGCAAAAGGCGGTTGAGAGACTTTGATTTGTATGTGACAAATTTTGATAAGATTAAAATTATTGTTATTATTCAACTTGTTCTAGAAATAATTCATTTCCGTTATAATTTTTTAAGTATATAAATTTAGTATTTTTTAGACATTTGGACGTCATCGTCAATAAAATTAAATGAATTAGTAGTGTTATGCAAGTGATAAAATATTAATTAGTAATTATAAAGATAATAGTATACAAAAAATTTGTTATTAAACGACGAAAAAAAAAAGTTAATTGAAAACATTTGATTGGTAATTACATAATAATTTATTAAGGAAAAGTGTTTTTTGATATTCTTTTGGTTTAATTACTGCAAGTAATGTGATTATTATAAAATTGTTCAAAAAAGTTTTAAAATTGTTCAAAGTATACTACTACAAAAAATTAAGGGAACAAAAAAAAATTGTTAATATTTTAGTGATTTTTGCAGGGGTTTTTTACGTGAAAAATGGTCGTATTGAGATGATAAAAAAAGCATTTTGAAGCTCCAAGATTCTAGTTTTGAAATCTTTCGTCCAAAAATTTTTAGAAGTAACAGTTATCGAGAAATTCTAAGGAATAACACAAAAAATGTTTTTGCAAATTTTTTTATTTTTTTTGGTCTACGGGCTTGAAAAATTTTTTTACAGTAAAGTCATGGTATTGACTTGATAGCCTGTTTATTCAGCTTCAATTTCTGTGAAAAAAGTTAAAAAAGATTGATTTTTTTATTCAATTTTGCTCCTTTAATTTTTTCTGAAATTTTGAACAAACGGTTTAGGAAAACCATTCGATAGATCGATCTACCGATTTTCAAGATTATTGGGGGTACAGTGAGGTATAAAAATTCGTATAAACATTAGATTCCCCAATAGTTTTCGCAAGGATGCGGGCAATTTTTTGCACCAAGGAAAAAAGTCCCTTTTTTGCACATTTTTCAGATTAACATTACGGATGAAACAAATTTTTCTTCCCAAAAGTACGCGGCATAGTCTTGTAGGAAATTTATTCCAGATTCCAAAATTGTCCTTCAATTTTCTGTCCGATCACTGATTACTGAGGTATCGATGGTTAAAGCAAAAATACACTTTGGCATTCAAAATTGGATATCTCCGGAACAATTCAACGTAGAGGAAAATGTAAAAAAGGAAATTGAAGCTGAATAAACAGGCTATCGAGTCGATCAATGGCTTTACTGTAAAAAAATTTTTCAAGCCCGTAGACCAAAAAAAAAGCAATTGCAAAAGCATTTTTTGTGTTATTCCTTAGAATTTTTCGATAACTGTTACTCCTAAAAATTTTTGGATGAAAGATCTCAAAACTAGAATCTTGGAGCTTCAAAATGCTTTTTTTATCATCTTAATACGACCATTTTTCAAGGAAATACAGCCCTTCAAAAATCACTAAAAAATTACCAATTTTTACTAATTATTAATTGTTAAATTATTATTAAAGTACTTTAATTTTCAGTCACTAGGTAATTTTTAATTAAACTACCTTTTTTACAATAATTATTTAATTATTCCAATTTTATAAATTTATATCATTTTAATAACCTCCGAGCAAAAAAATTTAGTTTTTCATATTATGATTTGCAAAAAAGATTAACTATAAAATAAACTAAAATGTTAATTACGCTAATTGTATTTTTCTAAGAATTTTTTTTAGGTATATTTATATTTTTGATTAGCGACATTTAAAAAAACATTATAATGTCTAAAAGGAAACAATTGTTCCAGTCAAATATAAAATAATGATAATAATGAAAATAATAGTTATTTAATAATATAAATTTATAATCGATTCATTTTGCTAATTGTTAGATTCTATTGTTATTTAATATGTATAATTTCTTGAAATAACATACAACATTGAAATATTAAATTACTTTTAAATCATGATAATAGCGGTTTTTTTTTTTTTTTTTTAAATATACGATGCTAATATTGGCCAATGACTTTGTAGTTTTGTACAATTTTTATTGGATTTCATACTATTATATACAATAGAGTAAAACAAAACTGGGCAACCTATGACCCTCAGGTCACCAAATGATCCATTTCGTAATTTCAAATGACCCAATTGAGTTCCACAAATAAATTATAGTACTAATATAAGGTACATTAGGTAGTAATTGATCAGTTAAGCACACTGACTTACAAAAAAAATTATAACATAGCCAATATATCACTTACAAGTAAAGGGCCCGAGGCCGGACCTATCGATTTTGATGAAACTTAGATATGTTGTAGAATACTAAAAAATAAGCGACACGTATTTTTCTTTGTCGGCGGAAAAACGGTTTGAAGGAGTGAAATCGCCCTCCAAAAATTGGGGTAAAAATTTAATTTTTTAAATAACTCGAAAACGGTAAGAGAAAGAGCAAAAGTTCAAATTGGCGATATTGCTATTTTTTAAAGAGCTATCTATTGATATTAAATTTGTTCAAATTACATCAACAGGGGTGGTTGGGGGTTAAAATTTAGGGGTTAATTTTGCAAAAAGGGGGTGAAAATTAAACAATATAAAAATTTTGTTTACAGATTTGAAATCTACGTCAAAAAGTCTAATTGACCTGTTTTTGCTCAATGTCCTAATATTAAGTCTAGGGGTAGTTAACTAAGGGATGACTGTGTCGAATAGTCGTACTACTGGGGTAGTTCAAGAAGTTTTTCTTCATGAGAAATAGTTTAAGACATTTAGAATAACGTAGAAATGAAATTTTAGATTTCAAAATTCGATTTGAGCAACATTGGAGAGGGGGTGAGTCACCCTCTTAAATTACATACTAGATAACATACACTCATTTTTAATATTAACACACTGACAGTGGGTAATAATGTCACAATAAGTGGTTCTGAAGTTGGACTGTCGTATGTAAGGTTTTTATAAGGTTTGTTTTTTAATGGATGTTATAGTTTTTGTTATCGAAAATTATCGATACCGAAAATAACGATATTTTCAAAATGAATGGAAACCTAATAAAAACCTTACATACGATAGTCCAACTTCAGAACCACTTATTGTGACATTATTACCCACTGTCAGTGTGTTAATATTAAAAATGAGTGTATGTTAACTAGTATGTAATTTAAGAGGGTGACTCACCCCTTCTCCAATGTTGCTCAAATTGAATTTTGAAATCGAAAATTTCATTTCTACGTTATTCTAAATGTTTTAAACTATTTTCCATGAAGAAGAACTTCTTGAACTACCCAAGTAGTACAACTTATAGAAGATATTTTTATATGAAGGTAATTTTTCTGATAAATAATATGCCGTCCCTCAAATTCAATTTAAATCATTTTTTCCTTTTGTAAAAAAAATTAAAAACCGAAAAATGTGAAAATACCAGTAATTGATCAGTCAGTACGAGTGAGTGATCAAAAAAATTGCAATAATTGATCACTTTCCAGAATAACTATAATTTTGAGATAGAAACATGTTAAACTATTTTAATACAAAAATTGCACTTTTATTTCAAAATAATACAGTCAAGTTTCCTATAACGCGTCTAATTCGTACCGCGTTATATGGAAATCGTATTATAGCAAACGTATATAAAAGCTTAAATTTTGTACCTTAATCAGACCTATATAAAGAACTGTATTATCAAAATATTAAGTTATGATTGATATGGTTTTAATTAATCAAATTTTATAATAGAAATGATAACGAATATGTGGAATATTACATATTTAAATTTTAAAAATATCGTTCGTTGCGACATCAAGAATCTTCGGTAAAGGAAAATAAATTTTAATAGTCCTAATATGTTTGGAATGCCAACAATTTGCTTCGCTTAAGCTTTTAAAAATTTCGTTATTTTTTCGCTACGACAAACGGTTTAGGGGATATTTACGATCGAAGTTGATAGTAACGAAAAATATCATTTATAAACAAATATACTAAAAATATTAAAAAAAGGTATATTTTATGATAAACCGAATTTAAGAGCACTCTAAAAACTTAACGCTTCGAATGTATAGTACCATAGATAATATTTTCAAGTCATTTGAGTTGTTGAATTTTTTTGTACGAAAATCGCGTTCTGTGCAGACTGCGTTATATGGAACTCACGTTATAGGGATATCGCGTTATAGGAGATTTTACTGTACCTACTCATATTTTTGTTGCTATTAAATAATTATAGTAGACTTATGAGGCTGATCAATCATTGATCAGAAATGATTTTGCAGTAATTGATGAAATTGATCAATTACTGCAATATCACACGTTTTTATTTTCAGTAATTAATAACCCTGTATTAACTCAAAAAACACTAAATTTATATTAAATCTAATCACGAATTATGAAAGAGTACAGTTTAAGCATAAAATTAGACGTGTATTTTATTACTCTACTTTAAAAACTAATGAGTACACAACAAATAAAAACTTACCTGACAAATGGAGAAAGCTAATAGTAGTGACAAAAAATTGACGGAACACTATAAAAAAAAAAAAATCTGACAACTCAAAATAAAGGTCTGGATAGGTCAGCTGCTGAAATGTGACAATAGTAATAGCCAACAAATATTCCTATGATGAAAAAACTCTCTTAGTGCCACTACAGACCTTATTATAACATAAAACAATCCGGACTGATCAATTACTGGTTGCTGATCAATTACTACCTAATGCACCCTAGTTATATATATATATATATATATATATATATATATATATATATATATATATATATATATATATATATATATATATATGGTAATAAAGTATGTATAATAATTTTAACAACGAAATTTTTCTGAATTCGTCATTTCTGTCATCTCAGAGCTCGTCTACCCGCACTTGATCACTTTGTAATAGTCAGTGTCAGATCTTATACGCAATTTAAAAGACAGTATTGTTTTTAAAAACTATTATTGAAATCTTTTAAACTCATATAGAAAGTAATAGTGTTAAGATAATCATATTATTAATAAATTAAAGGCTAATTTTAATATTATATAAAAATAAAAAAATATTTTTTCTTTAGAACTGAAAAACTCTAGCTACTGAACTACGAAATCCTGACTGAATGTGTATTTAACACGTGCTTGCCGAATTTTTTCTTGTCCTATATTTGTTCATTTTTAACAAGCTAAACTTATATGCATTAACAATAAAATAAAAATATCACTGATCCAAAATGTCCTTTTGTTAGTCATATTTTGGGCTAATTTTAATCCACAATTGGGTAAAGCTCTATAAGTAGTAATTATCAAATCACGTGCCAATTACGCATGAAAACATCTACAAATGAGAAAATTTCATATACTTATCTCGTTTCGTCTAGATATTGCTTGTAACCCAAAAACGTTAGAGGATTCAATATGAGCTTTTAGTATAAAAGAGACAGAGAGACGCTTCTTCGTCTAAACCTCGTCTGGCTTCAACTTACACCTCAACACGGAGCGCTACTGGATCAAATCTGAATTGATAACATAAACAAATTGAGTGTTTTTGTTTCCGGATCATTGTTTTTTGTTGATTTTAAAACTCTTTAATAGATATCCTTTAGAAAATAGCTTTATAAATGAAATACACCATTTTATAAAGGAGGAATCGGGTAAATTAATTCAAAAAACTGAGAAGACCTGTTGCCTCTGGATGAAAGAATAATGATAATATTGCAATGATTCAAGGTATTCCATAAATTCATTGGTCTAAACTTGACTCGAACTACAATTTACAGATATCAGTACATACCCAATTCTGCCCTAATTGTTTAATTTCAAATTTGTTGCTAAATTGTAAACAACTAACTTATTTTCTCAATTCAACATTCTTTAACATTACTTGTTTTGTCCATCCTTAGTTACAAAAATTTCACAATTTATTGAATAAATTTTATATTTATATGTAGATCTGAAATGACAACAATCGACTGTACTTACATATTATGTATTTTATTTAAGTGAAATCAATTCTAATTAAGAAAACAAACAAAACCACATACATAAATACAATTAATTAATTCAGTCGCTCATTCGATTCAAATGGTACAGAATTAATTAGTATTCAATGGTTGTACTCGCATATTTTACACATTTAACAGTAATTATACTTACTTTAGAATTTCGTATAAATGTACCATTATGTCACGATTTTTCTTTTTAAATATATTTATGAATAATAAAATGTAAATTAATATAAGTGAGGTATATTTGTAAGTAAACTAGACATTCTCAGTAATGCCAAATTTGTTCTGTAGGGGTAGTAATTCTCTTGGAAAAGCTAGCCTCGTGTTTTACATATGTAGTTACGTTGAGTTTCACTCTTTATGAAATTGTTAAGGCGATTACAACGGTAAAATCTTCACCTTATTGGATATCTGTTGCAGTCCTTTCTCCTCTATACAGTAGGGAAACATAGTATCCTCAATAAAAAAAAATCTAAAAATTTGAGCTTTTTAAAGATTTTTGGTGCCATTGGTAACCTTGATACTAACTTATTGCACTTTCGATTGTTTTGGAAGCGAAAAAAAATTTCATGCCTTTAATACCTTCCAAGTTCACGTCAAAAGAAATCCTAAACATTCCTAATTATTGTTTCAGTAATTCTATACTATATTAAAAAAAAGTTCTTAAAAACTCTAAAAAAAATTATTTAAGATGAATTGATTATAAGTTAAATAAGTTAAATTTTATAATACATGTAACAGCCTTAATCATATTTGATTATTGTTCAATCTTCTAATTTTAATAATTTTAAAAGTAATGAATTTGATTCTGGTAGTTGACATGTACGCACACATAATAACTAACACATGAACAAATATATTATGGGTGTGTTAGTGTCATTTATAAAAATTTGACATTTTTGTAGTTTTTTTTTTCTATTTATTACAATAACTAAACGTCCAATATTATACAAAATAGTTTTTTAATGATTCTAAAACATAAAAGAAAATAATTTTCAGTTTTTTAGCGAATTTCCAGAATGGAAATTCAGCTATTACAGTAGGTCTCATGACGCGACTTGAGCCCGGGACTATGGCAGAAATTTGTTTTGAGGTCCCTAGAACCCAAAAATAACATTCACTAAAATTATATATATATATATATATATATATATATATATATATATATATATATATATGTATATATGTATTTATGTATTTATGTATTTATGTATCAGCACGATAACTCTCGAACGAAATGTCCTAGGTTTACGAAATTTGGTGACAACGTTGGAAGTTCAAAAATCTTGGATGAGTTCTTCAGCCAGACACGTCGGATGCCAGGAACATGGTTTTCGTTCTTGCAAAAAATTAGTTTTTTGCCAAAATTTCCACTTATTCAAAAATTTTTGCCAAATTTTTTTACACCATTTAAAAGAGGAGAAAAAATTACATAAAAAAGCTCTTTAAACTATTATTCTATGTCAACTAGTTTCCGAGAAAAACTAATTTTTATAAACGGAAATTCGCTATGTTATGCAGGATGCTGCGACAGGGGTATTTAAATTTTAAAGTTGGTTTTTAATGACACAACTTACCTAAATATATACCTCTAATTCACCTCTAATCATATTTTTGCATTTACTCGTACGTTAAAAATTCTAACTTTGAAAATTTATTTCTTCTAAACTACACGTCAGAAATTATTCAAAATAGTGTCAGTGAATGCATCATATTATCTTTCTCTATAATATACTAAAATTTCAAATTCTAAACTGGGAAAATTTCAAGTGATCGATTCACCTTAAAATCTAAAAATTTAGTTGTTTTTTTTGAATTTTTGGTGCCATTGACATCATCGAAACGAGTGATTCAACTACATTTCCAGTTTCGTCGAAAACAAAAAAAAATGAATTTTGTTCTGGGAAGATTTTTTAGTATAGTCTAGAAAAATTTAAACGTTGTGTAATAGAAGACCGGCAAAATTCAGTGAAAAAAGTGGAAGCCACCCTAATACATCACCTTAGCCGCAGTAGCTGTTTCCCACATGGCATTATTCAGATGGCGCCAATGGAAATTCCGTTGAAAACAAAATTTTTTGAAGGGCGTGTTAGCACCGTGACTAAGATATAGAAGGAAAACAATTAATTACGGAATACGTCCATGTTATTTAAAAAAAGACCCAGACTAAACATAGGTCTTGTTTACACGAGCTTACTGCTCGTTAACAGCTGCCACAAGCACGCAGAAAATTACATTAAAATACCGGTTCGATATGTGCTTAAAGGGGACCACTAGTGTGACCGCCTGAAAAAAGGGTGATTTCTGAGAAATTTTTTTAAAGAAAACTACTACATGGAATATTTTAATATTTTCAGGATATATTCGTTGATATATATTAAATTCATGATAAAATTGAAAATTCAGTGAGTTATTCAAGATCTTCCAAGGCTCCAAAAAAAAGTTCCCCCACTGCTGCAGTGATAGCGGCCTTCACACTGCCTGAAATAAAGAAAACCAAAAAACCTATTAAACCAGAAGGTATGGTCCGTACCGTGAACCTCAATCGAAAAAAAAAAAAGTTGAAAAACCAGAAGGTATGGTCCGTACCGTGAACCGCAATCAAAAAAAAAATGTGCTCTTCCGTCTTTTATTTGATGACCAGTTAAATGGTGCAATCGATTTTTAGATATCTTTGTTAGTTGAAGAATACAACATTCTAGAATTTTTGTCAAAATGCGCTGCTTAATCTAATTTTTAGTGCCCGAAAAAAAAAGTTGAAATTTAACAAAATGGCGGAGTTTTTTAAAAAAAAGTTTCAAATTTGCGCGAAAATTTGATGGTTTTTGGCTTGCAAAAATTACATTTTTTATTCGATCGGAAAACTGGAGGTTCATGGTACGAAGAAATATATATAAAAGAAGCTGCAATAAGAATCAAATCGATCGAATGATTTGTCTTCGAGTTATAATTGCAGCAAATTTGAAAAATGTAGATTTTTTTACCTTACCTTTTAGTTTTACTCAGTATAACGGTCATAGTAAAACTAGATGAGTCGTTTAAATGTGCCAGGGTCTAGCTTCTCCACAACATGTGACTGGCAGTCACGTCCAGAAACTCCCGAACTATCAACCTTCATACATTTCTCAATACCTCAAATTTAACAATGAAAATTAGAATCCACTCTTCGGATGACTGTAACTCAAAAACTATTTGAGATATGCACTTGAAATTTTAGTATGTTATTTTTAAAGGTATAGACTATCCAAACATTTCCAATTTTTTGAAAACGTCACACTAGTGGTTCCCATTAAACATAATTGTCTGCCTGCTTATAGCGACTGCTAATGATTAGTACTAAGCCTGTGCAAACAGGGCCTTAAGTGAATTCACCACGTTATGTTCGTAACATTATACGTTTCCGTTTAACCATTCTTGTCATCTATCTGGTATTTTGTGTTGTCCTGAATAGAGCAAGCCTAATTACTTCCAATAATTTATTCAAAATAACACACCCAAAATAATAATAAAAAAAAGGAAAGAAAAAAAAACGCGAAATTGTCTTATGTTCTCTCATCTTAAATAAACCATTAATTTACCATTGCGCTAGAGACAGAGAGTGTTTACGATGTCATATGTGTCTTACCTCCGATTGTCTATCATTCATAGAAGCTAATGTATCGACAAATGAAAAAAAATTCAGTCTCTGGGTTTGGCATCATATTACACAGGCATATAATTTTATATCCATGTATTTAATGTTAAATTAATGTAATAATTTAGCTTAAAAATTGTACGTCATTGACATAATTTATTTAATATGCATATGTACAAAAATTGAGGCACAACATTTCTTATGTTGACAATGTATTATGATTCGAATATAAAATAACAGAAATATACAATAACAAGTTTCCGTATCCGCATTGTTTAAGCCGGACTGTTTCCTCTTGAAAATTTCAATTTTAGACTTTTATAGGTCCTTATGATGTCTACTGTCCCTATTGGTTAAGGCAGTCCTAGATTATCTTACCCCCTTCTCGAAAGTATGATAGATACCACGAAAGGATTGTCATACCAAATTGTATTTTTAATCAATTTCCAGGACAACGGTAAAAAATAAAAATTTTAACGACAATTTAACTCATGTGTATCAAGTCCCATAAGAATATTGTAGTTTTTTTCATTTTCACCGTGGGGAAAAAAGTTAGGATCGATTTTTACAGCGAAAAAAATGGTACAAAACATTTCATTGGTCATTTCATTGTAGTAAACACGATAAAAACGAAACAAAAATTCGTACTGGTAAATTTAACTAATTTCAGAACCATGGTAACAATGTACCTATTAAATAATAATTCGAATCATACTAATTTATTTTATTCGTAAAATTGTCTTACCGTATTACACTTGAGTTTTATATTTTTTCTGAATAAATTTGTGTTTTCTACAACTCAGATTTATTGCCTAAGAGTAATTTAACTCGAAGAACTGTTCACTAACAAAAACGCTTCAGCTTCGTTGTCGCGTTTTTGTTAGTAAACAGTTCTTATCGTTAAATTGCTAGGCAACAAATTTTCGTTAGACAAACCCAAATTTATTCGAAAAAATACAAATCTCTCGTGTAATAATAAGCGATAATTAATTAAATGTCTTATTAAAATTATAAAATCTATCACCTATAGAAATTTATTTTTGCCAATGTGTGTGTCTGTAATTTTAAAATTTTGTCGGTCACTGTACTCTTATTATGTATGAGTACATTCTCTGTTTATATCACAGTAAAGAGTATAAAGCCCCAGTAGAGGTCACTAACGGTTATGTTATACATATTTATTGTTTGTTTATCATTTTTATGTGTTTTTCACTTTTTTCCAATTTGTATTAATGAAGTAGCTGATTATATACTAGAGCACACTAGGGCTATTTTGTAGTATACATATATCACCATTTCATTCTTATTTATTATGACCACTGACGTCTATTTCTATGTTGAATGCTTTCAACAAGTATGAATTTCATCATGGTTTCATTTATGTGTATTTTATGAAAGACTTCCAAAGAGCTCTTCATGTACACGAAGGACTCCGCCACCTATTTTCAACTTTGAAAATTTTTTAAAAATAGTAAAAAAGAATTCCAAAACCCCTACGTCAGACAAATTTTGATAGTATTTAGAAGGTCTGTACCATATTTCAAGTAAATCGGTGTATTACACGGAGAGAAAATTCATAGAAAAATTACTGTGCCCAGCACTACAATCGACGTGTAAAAGGCGAACATATTCAATTTTGTACGGTAGAAATATAAAAATTATAATTAATCATAGAAAATTTAAAGGATAGAATATTCTTTCCGTAATATTAGCTCCGTAAAATTTGTAAAACAGCACAGTAAAAAGTTCCATTCTCGACAGAAAAATATTTTTTAATTGTTTTTCTTACAAAAATTACCATGCCGTCTTAAATTATTCAAATGCGATCTGCTAATAGTAGAAAGAAAGAGAAAGAAGGTATCAACGCTGTTGAAATGTACCCCACTCATACATGCAAGTCATATAGCCAGGCTGGTGAGTGGTGTGACGATCAACACGACCAACTTGCTCGGACCAAGCACCTTGATTCATTGGACCGTCTTACAAGCAGCAAGCAGTATTCATTACACTGTTTTACAGGACGGACTGTCACCGTTTAATTCATCATTTCGTTACTTCACTATCTTCAGTATTAGAATATATATTTGCAGTATTAGAATATATTGTTTACAGGTTTGAATACGTATATTGTTCCTCAGTGCGTGTAGCCCTACCAACGTAAGGTTGCAGGTCAGATGCGCAATTGAAAGAGTACGACAACAAGAATTAAACTATAACATATATGCATAAGAGTGTGATAAAAGTTGTGTTAGCACATTAAATTTTACCATGCTAGTAAAATATTTTTACCATGATCGTAAAATATTTTTTACTTTGGTCGTCGATCGCGCACGCATTATAAGACAGCATGGAAATTTTTCTGTAATTTTATCTACAAAAATTATATGATTTTTCTCTCCGTGTAGAACTTGAGATATCATGTCAACCGTATCAAAAAAAGTAGTTTCGAGTAATTTATATTAAAAATTTGAATTTAACACTAAAAAGATACACAGTACCTTCACAGGAAAAAATAACCATAACTCCAAAAATAATTCGAATTTCCGTAAATCCTTTTAGAGACTTATTCTTAAAGATCTGAACTTTGAAAATATGAAAAAAAAAATGATTTTTTCGAATTTCTAGACTAGAATACCCCCTTAAATAGATTAATTTTTTACTGTAAATATATACAGATAGAGGTACAATATTCTAAAATTTGTATCTAGATACAATTATATGTATAGTTAAGATTTGAATTTGAACAAAAGAAGCATCAACACAACGAATCTTAAAATTCAAATTATTAACTTTTTCTACTTAAGACATTAAATAAATAATAAAAATTAAAAATTAACAGTTCATTTAATCACTTAAGTAATTGAATTTTCATTATAAAAAAAAAAAATGAAACGTTTCCAATTAAAATTAATTTTATTAATTGATAGATTGTTTAGATGAAGATTATTTATTGCCTCTTTGTTTCAGATAATTTAATTACAATAGGAATCGTGTTCCATTTTTACTATATATTTAAAACTATTATGAGAAAATAATTATATCTAAAATTGTATGATGTCATTTCGATCGAATATTACGAGTCAATTCATTTAGCGCGTAACCTAATAGATTCATAGTACTTTTGGGTATCCCAAAACTCTCGGGACATAGAGCTATTCTAGAGATCAAAATGAGTGTATTGAACTCAACTTCCCTTCGGCAACGTGGTAGCTCTATATCCCAGGTATTTTAGGAAATATTCTAATTTTGAAAAAAAAAAACATTAAATAACTTAAAGAACTATCTTCTATTTCAATTAGCTCTTTTTAAGTAACACAACACCAAATAAATTGTGATACAATTAATTGAATTAACAGCTTAAACGAATCTAATCTATGAAAACGCATATCATAAATAATAACAAAAAATGAAATAAAATAAATTTAATGTGGCCATAAAAATGATTAGATCTATTCTTTACCTATCAAAATTTTATTACAAAATAATAAAGTTCCTTTTGGTTGTGTAGTATGTGAGTAGTGAGTAGTAATTCAATAAAATTAAACAAACAGATGATGTACAACAAATTATTCTGATTTAATGGTTTATAATGTCATTTAAAAAAAATTGGGATATAAATGTGTGGGTTGAATACGTTTCATATTCACATTTGCATGTATGTGAACGATTTGTATCCTGATTTCAGTAATAGTGCAACTGAACAAGTAGAATTCCCAAAGAACGGTGAGTGTCACCAGGTGGGCGCGAATGCCGGAATTTTGCGAACACGGAAATTTGCGAACAGCGAAATTTTGCGGACAGATATGATTTTTATTACCTGAAACTGATCGGGTAAGATTAGCTATATATTTGAATAGCGAAAATTTGCGAACACTTTTGGTTTCTTACACTTCCACTAAGAATATAGTAAAATAAGGTGAACGTCCCTTTTTTACGTACTTAAACAAAATGTCTGTAATATTATTTTTGTAGAAAATGTGCAAGTAAATATGTTATTACCGATTATAAAAGGAAAAAATCGACAAGTTCGACATTTAATCAGGATGTACATTGTATAAGAATATAAGGTATTGCATCATTAGGTTTGTTTATAGATGCATTATTCAGAATTTTCATAATAATATAAAAAAAACGCCGTGAGCAGCGGGTCCCCATCACGGAAGACGAATTTTTCCCTTCATCTTCGGTATTGAATGTCTACAAGCGAAATGTAATTGAAAGTCTACAAGCGATTTGTCATTTTGGTGATTTCAAAACTGATGATGAGTGTCCGGCTAATCGGGGCTTTAAAAAAAGACTTTAAGTTTTTAAAGGCTGAATCTCAGTAAATTTCAATTTTTTGCCGACAGCAGTTAGTAGGAAAAAAGCCAACACAATTCGTACGAGGGCATTCCTACCCATGCGTATCCGCTAATTGCCTTTATGCTTCATATTTAAATATTAAAAGGAACTTACATAGTAAACTGGAAGGTCTTTATGAAGATATTTTTTCTTTCCAAAAAAATCCAAAATTTCTATTTTATAAATAATAAAAATCCAAAATTCCTACTTTATAAATAAGTAGTGACTTTAATAACATTTTTAAATTACTTAATATTTGTGTATTGCATTTTTCATAAAAGTAAGTTCATTTCTTTTAAATTTTTTAAAATTACTATTCGCCTACTTTGTATTAAAATAAAAATAATGCATTTAAAACACATTTAGCAATACCATTGAATTCCGATGTAAAAATGGTAGAAGTGGGGGGAAAAGTAATGTGGAATCCCTAAAAGGCACTAGCTGGATACTAACACAATACACGTACAAAATTTCAGCCCTCTAGGTTTCCTTAAAGAGTCTCTAAACGTGTTAGAAAAAAAGCAAAAAAAATCAAGGAAATATTGGCGTAAAAATCGTGGGGGTAAGGGTTAAAAGTTGAAACCTCCAAAAAGCAGTGGCTGGCTATTAGCTTAACCTGTACACAAAATTTCAGCCCTCTAGGTTTATTTGGGGAGATTTTGACCCGAACGAAACTGTTAAAAAACAAGAAAAATCATGTTCTTTTTGGTATAAAAATGTTGGGGTAAGGTTTAAAAGCTGAGACCCCCAAAAGCTGTACTCCCTCCAAATCATCCTAGGAAGCTGAATTTTGGATATGTTGTAGACAATTTACTGAAACATTATTTCCAACCGGTTTGGAAAAGTTTTATTGTTTTACCGCCCCCCACCACCCCCTTAAAAGTTGGGTCGGATCCAAAATTGGCCCAATATTTGACCCCACTTTGATAGTATCGTTGTGCATCGGAATAAGCCCCACTTATCAAATTTCAGCTCTTAACTTCCATAAGGGGGCCCTACACATATTAAATAGCGGATAGCGTCCCTACTCTCGCCTCACGCCGTTCTTATCGTATAGGCTGTATAAGTCCAATTTTTTCAGCTGAAAAATTCGACTAATGAAATAAAATGTTTTCATGTGTACAGGAAATTTTATTATAAACAAAAAAGAATAATATTTTGCGAATGATTGATTAGTAAGATATTAAAGATTAAAGTAATGTGGAAAAGCTAAATTTTCCTGTTTATTTACTAATTCCGTAACTTGCTGTAAGCATTTATGACGGTGCGCCATTTTCCTATCACCAAACTGATTTCCATCACACTATCCAGGCTTTGGACTGGCAAAATTATAATAGCTATTATTATTTTCGCGTGTTTAAAATCAGCTTCTACGGCTTCGTCATATACATGTACAATCATATATTTACAGAAAATTTTTTTCTTGTCGAAAATGAGTCGAATAGTCGCATTTTACAACGGTCGTCAAATTATTTTTACTAAATCTATAGGTTAGTCTAGTTTTTGTATAAATGAAATGGTTCTTAATAATGTTCTAATGTCTCCAGTCTCTTCGTATACGATATAAGAGTTTTTTTCAATTCTTTCATCTATCTCCAAATATTTTCTTTTTCTCTTCTCCCCTTCAATATTCATTTCCAGTCTCATATATTTGTAATTTGTCTACAAAAAAAGGAATGTGTCGGATTTTCCAAGCTGATATAATTAAATTCATTCTGTAAATGGGTGTTTACCCTATTTTAACAAATTTTAAAAGGAAAAAAAAAGAGTGTTCGCCAATTTCTGCAGCTCAAATATGCCTGTAATCTTGTCAGGTCAGTCCCAGGTAGTAAAAACCCTTACTGTTTGCAAATTTCCGCGAATATCATGTGTTCGCAAAATTCCGTGGGCGCAGACCATTCCAAAAAGCTTTATGCGCACTCAGTAAAAAATAATAAAAAAAAAAAAAAATATTTTATACAACATAATTGTTTTTCGCAGAAAACCTGATTTGAAACCTTTTAATTTATCGTAAAAATTTTATCTTGGTACTAGGCAAAATCCCAGCAAAATGAGCGCCATTGATCAGTTCAGATAAATACTAACACTTTCTTAAGCATAACAGAAATCTTTAAAAACAATTATTTAATTTTAAATAGAATTCTTGAAGTCGGTAATAATTCCTGCCATGAATTGTATGTAGCAATTTAGAGAAATATCAACACTTTCTTAAGCATTAGGTAAATGTTTAAAAGCAATTCTTTAGTTTTAAATAGAATTCTCGTAGCTGAGAGTCATTTCCGCCATTAATTGGAATAAGATAAGGTTGTGAGTATGAAATATCGGTTTTCGACCAGTTGGTCTACCATTATGTATAATTCAAATAGATAGGTATATATCAACATTTTTTTCCCGATTAAAACTATAAACATTTTTGTAATTCACCCATCTTTCTACGGACCGATAATATACTTCCGTGGACCGGTGATTGGGATACTTGGGATACATTGCGCTAGGAATACCACACAATAGAATTTTGTTTGAGGGCAGTAAATTTATGTTTCGTTTACAAAATGTCGAAAGAAAGAATATACTGATCTAACTGACAAAATTGTTTTTAAATATTGAAAAATATTTAAAGTTCGATTACTTTGTCTATTTCACGAATTAAAATTATTTTTTATTTTTACTGAACGCGTTTTCAACCTTTCGGTCATCCTCAGAGTAGAAAGATCTTTCTACTCTGAGGATGACCGAAAGGTTGAAAACGCGTTCAGTAAAAATAAAAAATAATTTTAATTCGTAAAATAGACAAAGTAATCGAACTTTAAATATTTTTCAATATTTAAAATGGAGTTTCACAAAGTAAATCTCTCAACAGTGAATTATTTAAAATTGTTTTTGTTGCTCTTTCTTATATTTTTGTATTTATCGTACTATTGAACTTAAACAATTTGAATAATGTGCTCTAATTTATTAGCATCAAAAACTGTTTTGTCCCTATCCATTACCGAAATAGATACATAGATTAAAATGATAGAAATGGTTGCGACCAGTGTGGTTACTACTATACAACCATTATCACCGCAATTATTACGTCAATACAATTTAAAAGTAAAATTGATTTTATCTTTAGTTTAACACAGTATTATTTAATTGAATTAAATTTTTTCCAATGCAGTGTTGTAGTCTTGTAGACGTCATTCAAGTAAATTGCTATCAAATCATTAAATCAATCAGTAAATAGAAAAGAAAGTAGTATACCGTAAAACCGTCTAGACTCGGACACTTTTTTGCATTTTTTGGTGTAATTTTATGTTTCTACATGTTTCCTTCATAGATATCACCAATAAAAGTATTATCATTAGAAAGAGCGTATATTATTTGTTATATCCCTCACCCATTTGTTTCATTATAAGTAAAACTAAAAAAAATAAAAAATAATTAGTAAGTGTCCGAGTCTACACCCCAAATCCGTCTTGACCCGGACACTTACTTAAATAATGTAATAACATGCAAACTAACCTCTCCCGTTAGGGTTAGAACAGTGTTTTATATCGTCTGATGTCTTTGAACCTGTCAAAGACTTCAAATCATTTTGTGGGAAGGGAGAGGGGTCAATATATAGTATGCCTCTCTATGAAGTAAACATGCGATATGACACCAGAAGGAGGCATAAACCGCGTAATTCTGGCGGGAATATAACGTATGGATAGTGGAAGTTACAGCCAGTGCGAATCGCGGCCATAGTGTAATAAACTGATGTGTCCGGGTCTAAACGGATATATGTAGGTATATAGCATTTTCTTTCTATATACATCGAATATAACTTCAAACATTATTAAATGATGCGCGATAAAATTCTGAACGCATACATATCAAAATTAAAACAATATGAAAATTATGACGAAAATTACATGTCCAAGTTAGACACACATTTTATTTCTTTGAAAAACTGGAAAATAGTAATCCTGTAAAATGAGATAGTAAAAGTTGAAATCCGTAATTTTTATTGGTACAGCTGTTTAGAGGATGTTTTTCTCTCTCTAATGACGTCAAGAACAAATGTTTATTGTAGCAGGTTAATGTAGAAACTACTTACTTTGAAGATTGGTGCAGTGTCCGGGTCTAGACGGTTTTACGGTATAATCAGTTTTAATTAATAGATTCTCACGTTTCCATTTACCCCAATATTCGACAAAAAAAATAAATAAATATACAGAACTGTATGTTGATTTTAATGAATATGAACGAATGAATTATGATTTTAATTTCTGATAGAAAACTTGATAATGCCTTTTATTTTTCTGAGTAAAAATTTCTATGTATAGTGAGAGTAACTCTGCGTGAAAGTGATGAAAAATACCACCAGCACCTATCTACAACTGTTATCTGAACAACTTTTCAATAAAATCCATAAAAATGACAACTCTCAAGAAACTCACTTGTATTATCAGTAGTTAAAAATAAAATCATAAGCTCCCTGCTAAATAAGTAGCAACATAAGGGGAATAACAAAACAGAGGCTTGCTTCTACCAATAACAATTAAGAGTAATATTATTTTGTGATTTATGAAGAGAACAGATTAAGCCACCTAAGGGAACCACTTCTAAATTCACAAACTATAATAATTATAGGTTAATTCCCTATCACGTGCTATACATATACATGAATTAACGAACCAAAAAAGGACACAAAACATCTAAATGTGTGTAAAAGACATTTTCGTACAATAGCATACATACATATTATGTATATGATTTTAGATTATTAATTCAACCTTCATCCGTAATTAACGTTCGTACATAAATATTTAATATAAATAGGTACCCATAATAGCATACGTACAATCAATTATCAAGAGAAGTAGATCACTTCTTTAGCCACTCCCAGCTGATTTTACTTGCAACTAGTTATAGGCTGACTGTACACGATCAGTAATACTGTCAGTATTTACTGATAAAAATAATGAATCATTATTTTTATTACTTCAGTATTTTTATAATACCGTACACTATCATTATTTTCTTCAATATTTTAAAACAGAAAAAACGTTATGTTCGTTATTTTTTTCTAGCTATGCCATACATATACGCATGTATGTACATACGGTACATATCGTACATATTGTACATATTGCCGTACATACTAATCATTAACCAATAATATATGTACAAGCCTACTTGATCGATATACATATTATACGATCTACAATCGATTTGTATTTATCTCGGCTGGTACCGCTGGTACATAGTAGACGAGAAATATGTTTTAACGGTTTTAACTGTCATTAATGTTACTGTCCCCTCCACATCTTAGTACTGAAGTGAATACTGATGGAATTATAAGCCATTCGTCAATATTTTCATCATTATTTCAGTATCGTCAATACACGATCAATAAAAGTGTCAGAATTTTGAAATACTGACAGTATTACTGATCGTGTACAGGCAGCCATAAAGACGTGTCGATTTTACATAGAACTAGCATTTTCTACGGCTTCATCCGCATGATTTTCGAAACGGTGACATCAAGTTAAATAAGTACTTTTGAGAAGTTAAGTTAAATAAATACTATTGAGAACTGTTATTTCTTCTTGGGAACCTTTCCAGACCAAAAAATAGCCAATGTCTTCCTATGTCCCTCAGGCTACCCGAATGCAAAGTTTCAAGCCCACTGATTAAACTGTTGAGGTATAAAAGTAAGACAAACAGACAAATAAACAAACTCACTTTCGCATTTACAATATTAGTTAGGATGTATAAAAGTGGAGGGTAAAATGAAACTTGTAATTCACCATTTTTTATAACTATCTGTAACTAGATATGTATTAAGTAATACCGCCGTAATGTCACTGAATATTAATAAAGGTAAAACAATGTTAAAAAATTTGTTGTCTTATAAAACAATTATGTTTAAGTACTCTATAATTTGACTTATCTCATTCTTTCAATAAAATAACAATTATTTAAGTCAAAATTAATATCTTATCACTTTTAATAAATCATTACTTAAGTGTATTTACATAATAAGTCTATCATGTATTCGAATACTTTACTGTTGTATGTAATAATTACATAAAACATAAGTTGTCATATACAGAGTGTCTGATACGATTAGGACCATTAGCTTTACATGTTTTTGAATTTTAAGTAAATTAACTACAAAATAACACAGTAACGTCCACATAATGTAATGGGTATAATGATTACCAAAGAACGAATAATATTGAAGCAAGAGTGTCGCCAAAGATGAAGAGGTAGACGCCGCCCAGAAGTTTGAAAATATTGCAGAAAATATGATATTTCTGACAATGCTTTTATTAAATAAAATATTTCTAATGCTTTTAATTTTTTAATTTTCATAATTTTTTCCTGAACTTAAAAAAAGAGAAAAAGAATCATAAACTATAGACTCGAATTCATTTAACCCATGTAAACCCGTGTAAACCATATCACTATAGGATAAAAAATTTGAATTTGCTTTTTGTTTTTTACTTTTTTTATTATTTTATTTTATTTATTTACTCTGTAAGTAGAATTACCCATATACCTAAATCTTATAACTCCCGTTACCTAGCCCACCGAGCTTAGAATTTTCACGGTTTGGTCCTTTCTAAAGAAAAGTTTGCTAACCCCTTCTTATAAAATATAGGTACGTGGTTAGATCAGACACAGTGTACATGTAATGTGACAGTCGTTAGCCGGCTGTCATCATTCACAAACGTTCTCATTTACTAAAAATAAATATGATTAATCATTTACGTGTACAAAGTACAGTATACCGCCTCTTGTTCGCATAGTCTTACGCTCCTTTCACATTATACGGTTTTCGCCGTACGGCAAAAAACCGTACGGTCGCATTTTTTTAGTGGAGTGAAGAAGAGCATTGGACCTTTCACATTACACGGTCACGGCAAAATGCCGTTGCCGTGCCGTGTAGCAGCCGTCTCTTGCCACTGGACTTGACGGTTGCCGTACGGCGTTTTTAACTCAGTAGTGTATGTAATTAAATGGATGCTTTCACATTACACGGTTTTTTAACGTACGGCATTAACAATATTTTGTTGAATTTCATGTTAATTATTAATTTTATTTGTGAAATGGATGAAACTAATGTTGAATGTGATAACCAGTATTTTAATAGATTGTATGTAATTTCGAAATTGTGTGTTTTGATGTTAAGTTCGCCAAGAAATTAAGTAAAGGAGTCTGTAAACATCCGAAAATAGTTGAAAAACTTATTTTTGTCATTTTTCAGGTCTTCAAACTGTGTGATAATAAATAATTCTACTTTCTATTTCCTCTGATTTATAGAATTAACTTTAATCACACTTGTTACTTGTATAATGTTGCAAATTAAATGAAGATATTCAGTTTACAACGGCAAAAAACCGTGCAATGTGAAAGCAACAATATCACGGCAAAAAGTCGTACGGTTTTTTACCGTACGGCGAAAACCGTACAATGTGAAAGGGGCGTTTAGGAGTCTCCAGATTCCCGCCGAGGTTGGACGAAACGAGAATGTAGAGGGTCATTTCGTTGTGTCTCGCGGTTGGTGTTTTAATGCTATTCCTATGGCTGAGCCAACCTCAGCGCGGAACTCAACGAGGAACCTCGTCCAACCTCGGTGAGAATGTGGAGACTCCTTTCAGTATCTAACAGAAAAATTTCGATAAACCTCCAGTTTCAATTGTTTCTGAAGTTCATAATAAACTGATTTGCGACCAAACAAACGTTATAATGGAAGCGCTGAGGGTGAGGAGTATATAAGTAAAATATAAAGTTACCAGCTTACAAGTAATCTTTACCTATAACATTCTACAGACAGTTATCTTAACTTTTCCAGATGTTCTTGATTCTACGTATCAAAAACTATAAAAAGCCACCACTATTTTATTTGTTGCCCATTGGGGCGATATTTAAGATAAAGTACAGCTGAACTCTTTTTTATGCGGTCTTTTTTTGTGCGTTTTTTTTTTTTTGCAATTTTTATGCTATTGTTTTTATGCGGTTTATAAAAAGTGACTATTAAAATGCATAATGTGAATCAAAATCACGAGACAGTAAGAAACTTAAACAATTACTATAATAACATTCTTTGAGAAAAATACTTTTTAACGACTTTTAAGCATTTAATCAATACGTTGCATAAGAACATAAATTATTGCATCATTTAATTTTTTTAACACATGTATTTTTCAAAATTTTCATAATATTATAAATTAAGGCTTTATCTTGTTTGTAGAAGCAACCTCTAAGGAAATTTCTGAATTTTGAGCGTTTTGAGTGATGTTTTTTCGATGAAACTTTTTTTATGCGGTCCCGACCAACCGTATAAAAAAAGTTTTTCGTACAATCTGGATCGAACTATACTTTTTATAGCTATTCATGATATTTTTGAATATATTTTTTTTGTGCGATATTTTTTATGCGGTCCCCTCCGCCGCACAAAAAAAGGATCAACTGTACTATGTTTTTCGATAATACTTTTTATTAAAAAATTATATTACAATGGAAGGATTGAAATTGAGCGAAAAAATAGTAATTTGAGTATTAATGAAGACTGAAAGTAATCAATTACTTTTTGTTTTCCAGCTTCAACCTATATAAATCAATGAAATGTTTGAAATGGTCGACTGTAAAATTTATTAATCTACTCAAATTTTTAAAGCTGTCAATTTAACTTGCGTATATTATGTCCCGTAAGAATATTGTAGTTTGTTCACTTTTGCCGTAAAATAAAAATTAGGACCAATTTTTACAGTGAAAAAAAAAATGGTATAAAATAATTCATTGGTCATTTTATTATTGTTGTTATTTATTATTGTGAAACAACAAAAATGAAACCATTTAAAAACCATTTAAAAACCATTTAGTAACGAAATATTAAATAATAATATGAATTACCTATACTAACTTATTTTATTCGTCAAAATTCTTACCATATTACACAGGAGTTTTATAGTTTTTCTGAACAAATTTATGTTTTCTGTAACGCAAGTTTGTTGCCAAAATGTAATTTAATTCGAAGAACAGTCAACACAAAAACGCGCCTGCTCAGGTGGAAAAGTCGCTTCGGAGCGCATGAAAAAAAGGCCGCAACAGGGAAAAATATGGGCGCAAGAAGGAAAAATAATTTTTTATTGGAAAGTGTTATTTTTTTTTTGCTCGCCATCGGTATTGTTAGAGAAAAATAGACATATAATTAGAAAAATAGACATATAATTGTTTTTCTTTGCTCTTCAACTACATCTTTGGGAAAAATGTACTTTTCAGATCGGGGCGCTTGAATGAAAATCATTCCACAGCGCAAAAATTGTAGTTACCCCTCTGCTTCAGCTACTACTCTACTTTGTTGTGTTTTTACTAGTTGAGAGTTCTTCTAATTGAATTTCTACACGGAGAGAAAAATCCTATAATTTTTGTAGAGAAAATTTCAGAAAAATTACTATGCTCCCCTATAATCCGTGCGCGATCGACGACCAAATTAAAAAATATGTGCTAGCATGGTAAAATTTAATGTGGTGCTAACACAACTTTTATCACACTCTTATGCATGTATATTATAGTTTAATTCTTGTTGTCGTACTCTTTCATTTGCGCATCTGACTCGCGACCTTATATTGGTTGCACTGTACCTGTAAAAACATGTATACAAAAATGATGGCCAACAATATAATTCTAATACATATACTAAAGATAGGTAAATAACAGAAAGATGAATTAAACGATGACATCATCCTAACGCTCCTTTCACATTATACGGTTTTTGCCGTACGGCAAAAAACCGTACGGTCGCATTTTTTTAGTGTAGTGAAGAAGAGCACTGGACCTTTCACATTACACGGTCACGGCAAAATGCCGTTGCCGTGCCGTGTAGCAGCCGTCTCTTGCCACTGGACTTGACGGTTGCCGTACGGCGTTTTTAGCTCAGTAGTGTATGTAATTAAATGGATGCTTTCACATTAGACGGCTTTTTAACGTACGGCATTAACAATATTTTGTTGAATTTCATGTTAATTATTAATTTTATTTGTGAAATGGATGAAACTAATGTTGAATGTGATAACCAGTATTTTAACAGATTGTATGTAATTTCGAAATTGTGTGTTTTGATGTTAAGTTCGTTAAGAAATTAATCAAATGAGTCTGTAAACATCCGAAAATAGTTGAAAAACTTATTTTCGTAATTTTTCAGGTCTTCAAAGGGTGTAATAATAAATAATCCTACTTTCTATTTCCTCTGATTTATAAAATTAACTTTAATGACACTTATTATTTGTATAATGTTGCAAGTCGAATAAAGATATTCAGTTTACAACGGCAAAAAACCGTGCAATGTGAAAGTAACAATATCACGGTAAAAAGCCGTACGGTTTTTTACCGTACGGCAAAAACCGTACAATGTGAAAGGAGCGTTAGAGAGTGTAAAAGCAACTGATAACTAGAGCTGCATCAAGGTGCCTGGTGCGAGCTGTCTGACAAAGTTTCTTCCACAGTCCACACCTATATGGTTCGCATGTAACCCATGTAACTCGCTGATTGAGGTACATTTCATTAGAGCGATCCCAACACAACCAACCTTCTTTCTGTTTTTTTTTCTTTCTATTATCTAAAGAACATTCCATCCTTTAAATTTTTTATGATTAATTATAATCTTTATATTTTTACCTTACAGAATTTAATATGTTCGTCATTTACACGTCGATTGTAGTGCTGAGCACAGTAATTTTTATAGGAATTTTCTCTCCGTGTAAGTAACAAATTAAAAATACACAACCCCACGTGTGAAATAATAAGTCAAAAAAAAAAAAACAGAAAGTGTTAACTAAACACTTTTTGACAAAAAATCTTTAAAAGTAATCCGAATAACAAAAGCTAAAATACTTCCTGCATTTTTTATGTTACAAAGAAAAGATTTTTAACACTATATTTTTTTAAATATAAAAAAAGATTATCACTAAACTTTCTTATCAGAAAATACTCTATTAAAAATACCACTTCTGAATTTTAATTAAAAATAAAACTTTTATCGTTATCAAACTACATTTTTGTGGTTTAACCTGATATTTTTATTATGCATGTAGTTCACAATAATTACAAAAATAAATAAAATTGTTTACAAAAACACTTTCAATTAATTACTAAAATATTTTAATTCGGTATAAGTCGGAATTCTAAAAAAAAAATAAATAAGAATAAAAAAAAAAAATATGTAATGTGGAGGAGCTGGGATTTGAACCCAGGACTTTCTGCATGCGAAGCAGACACTCTACCACTGAGTTACACCCCCGGTTAAGTATAGATTGCTAAACAACAGTATACTTAAAAACGACGTATACATCATAAAAATTTAATTATTAAAATTATAATAATTTAATGTTTGCTAATACTTATATATTTATAGTGGATTCTAACAAAATAATAAAATTTAAACAGGTTTCAAATTTCAAAATAAATACGAGTTTATTTAAATTAACAACTCATAAAGGTTAAAATTTCCAGAAAAAGTCAATTATAATGATCATAAATCTTAAGAAACTTTCAATAAAAATATAGAAAGTGTTTTACCCAGAAATAAACATAGCTAAATCTTTTTGTAATATTTCAACAATTTGTCGCTAGAAGACAATATGAGTTGTTACATACGACTTGCGATTCTCATATTATGTATAATTGTTTTACATTAATTATATACTTATATGAAAAATAAATTACATTTTTAAAACATTTTCGGAATCCTTGAACTGTTATCGACTATAAAATGTTAAAATTTTAAATGTGCGGTGTTTTTGGGAAATTTTTAATCATAAAAACAACCTTGATTACGTGAGCCTGCATAATATTTGCATACGATTATTTTTACGTTCCCCTTTTTTTAACTCAGAAATTTTTTTATATTCAATTATTCTAGCGAGACAAACTGCATATACATTTTAATTTAAAAAATAAACCCTCCTAATTCTGTAGTAAGTTGCATTAGACATATAAACTCATATTATAAGTTTATGATCCATTGAAATAAATATTTCAACCCCTATTCTTCAATAAATTCACACGTCCAAATGCAATATTATTACCGGCTTATCTAGTATGTTTTGAATATTCAGTCTTAATCATCGCAACATAAATAAAAAATTTTGGCAAATAGAACTCATTTACAAAATGAACAAAAATAATTCAGTTACTCAGCGTGTTTACGCAAATAAACAAATTCAAATGTAAATAAAAAAAAAAGTAGTAATGGAACTACCTGTACTATTTTGATGATTCGCTTCAGGATTTAAATTTTCCTTCTTCTCATCCTTATTCGATGCAAGTCGTTCATTAATATTTTCGCTACTTTTCTCAACGTCAGTCATTTTCTCAATTTTCTTATTCAATCAAATTCAAAAATAACCACACAACAAAATCACTCAATCAAAAAATAATTAGCACAAGTATTGCCTTTTTTATTCAAAGAAAATTGTGTAAGCTTTTCAAATCACTCTATATTTTTAATTTTCACTCAAATCAACAATTAATTATATCGAAATTTCGAATTTATCAACAATTAACTTCGACCGTGCTCAAAAAAACACAACAAACGGTTCGCGCAACTGTTTACTTTTAAATGCCTCACTACAAAATTACAAAACAAACCACAATGTTGCCTGTGTTAGACGCAAGCATGATTATAGTGATACGACGGACGAGCTGTGATATTCAAGTCAGCATATGCAATTACACATACAAATATGTAATGTTGTTGTCCTATCCTACGCTACTATTCAGCCATTTTAATATCATTTTCTCTTTCCCACTTTCCATTTATTTTCTTCTCTTTAATAGAAAAATACACATACGGGTATTATATATATGAAAATATACAAACAGTATATTAAAACGGATTTAATAAAATGCTGTAACTGGAAAATAAATGCTGTACGAATTATAACGAACATTAACGAAACAAATATCTAGTAGGAATTCTGGTAAAAATTAAATTTTATAATTCCTAAATCAATTTATGAGAAAGAAAATACAATTTTCTGTTAGAAAATGAACGTAATATCAATGAAACATTCAAGGTTTCATGTAACAATTAATGCAATTATTTATCAGTCATTTCAATGTCAATATCCTCAGTCCAATTCGTGTATTGATTATTCCACAAGTAGTTGTGACAATCGACTTTTCAATAATATAATTGTCAATTACATCATTGTTGGACGCAAAACAGATATCAAAATACATCAAAATACAATTTACTTTTTTAATTACACATGTTTTCAATATAAATAATAATAATACATTTGAGTCGATGAGTTTCAAAACCATCTAATTAACACAACTAAAAATGTTCAGGAAACACAAAAAACTGTTTTCTCGCTTATAATGATTTTGATATGGTTTTTACCATTAAATTTTTAGGAAAAATCATACAGTTCTTACAAAGAAATAATAACAACGATACCATTCTTCAATAATTAGCAAATATCGATTAAAAATTATAATTTACTACTTTTGCAGCAGTTTGCTTGATGGTTTTGAAACGGTTGATTTTGTAATTAGCTACCTTTGCAGCATTAACACTAACAATTACACACTTTTGCAGCAGTAACACTAACAATTAGACACTTTTTCAACAGTTTATTATTCTTTCAGTAGATTTTAAATAAAACAACATTCGTACAAATCGATCTATTTACATCGTACAACGTCGTTTTTGTTATAACTTATGAAAACTAAGATATTTTCTTATAATTTAGTAAAATATTATCCCATAAAACAAGTTTCTTTACTGTAATTTAACAGTAAAACTCAAATCAGAACCACGATATTTCACACAATTTTATTCTGGACACATTCGCAGCCTGTTATATTTGACAATTCCACAAGTTTCTTTGTATTTCTTTCTAGTTATTTCAATAGTAAATATTTTCTTAGAGAGAACTATAAAATTATCACATACAATTATTTGATCCTCTGCAGGCTCATTGAGACCACCTAACTAGCTACTTTTGTTCCAGGTTTTTCTAATGAAGCCATTTTTATGTAAGTAATTAAATACAGGCCCGACGAGAGGGTGAGGTAGCCGGGGTTGCAGCCCCGAGGCCCGGCCATCAGAAGGGGGCCCATAGCTGTCGGCAGAGGGCCCGGGAAAAAAGTTAAGTTCTTTTCTGCTCATCGCTTATTCTTTATGGAAGAAAACTTTAAAAAAATAGTGTTTAGTCCCAGGGCCCGCCATTTCTCTCCACGGTCCTGATTAGATAGTTTTGTAACTAGTTTGTATTGCTTGCAACTCCATGTTTTTTCAATTCGAAAATATTGCAGTTAGCTACTTTTGAAACAGTATCGTATTTTTTTCAAAGGGAAAAAGGCTAACTTTGCACCGTCTAGTTGGTATTTTTTGCTGCAGTTTATCCTCCTGAATAATAAACCGTATCTAACTCAATTTTGAAAAAATCGTCAATTCGATGGTTTTGAAACTCAGCGACCCATTTTTGTAATGATAATAATACAAAATATATGTAGATAATACATGAGCATATCAAATAAGGGAAGGGCATCTAAAGTTCACCAGGGCCCGCTCCAAGCGCGGGCAACCAGGGAATTTGCCCGGGGCGGCAAATTTTAAGGGCAGTAATTTTGTAAATTTTTGTGAAAAAAAAGGTCGCCGGTATTAAAAAAAGAAAAGAGGGCGCGATTTTCACACCCAGCGACCAAAAAATAAAAAAAAATCATTTTGTACAGGGGCGGAATTATTCCTGTTTGCCCGGGACGACGTAAACGCTATAGAGTAGGCGCTGAGTTCACTAATTATACTAAATCTGTAATTAAAGTCTCTTAACCTTCGAAAAATGGATCTCTGCTTTTTCTACTCGTTCTAAGCCTATCTAGTACTTTCAATTTTTCATTGTTGAAAATCAACGCCACTTTTTTTTAGCAAATCACAAAATTCATCGGCTTTCGTATCCTATGTTCAATTCTCTGTTTTGCACGTGTCCTTACTGGAAGGCATCACCAGCGCCCGCCCTATGGGCGGGATATCCATGCATTTGCCCGAGGCAGCAAACTGAAAGGGCGACATTTTGGCTGCGAATGAAGAAAGGGTTCAAACAATTTCTTTTTGCTCGTTAGATGTGTTTTGTGGGAAAAAGTTGTCTAACTTTTAAAAAAACAATTGGCAAGCGTGGCTCTCGCCAGGATGGCATTTTTTCTTTTTGTTCGAGTCGACGTAAGCGCTGGAGCGAGCGCTGGCATCACATTTCTATATTGATTCCTTTCACCAATTATTTTATACCGTCATTTTGTGTTACAATTTCAGTAAGTTCATTTCCCTCAATAATCAAAACAAGTTATTTGTTGATCAATAGGTAAGTACAGCCATGCCAGGAAGCGGCTTTATTTCTGCCTGTACTGACATTTGTTGGGGACGCTTTAAAGTAACATCTCATTTATAAAAAACTTTGTTAAAAATAGTATTATAAGATCAAGGAAAAGGAGTATCACGAACTCAATGATGTTTTTCTTTATAAATAAGATGTTACTTTTAAACGTCACTGACATTCTGTGTCACTAACAGAGTATGTAATAGATATCAGTGCAGAGAGAAGATAAAGCCACTTGAAAGCTGCTTCGTCGCACAGATATGTCTAATTATGTATTCTTATCGGTTCAATGATAATTTGACTCAGCTCTACAAGAAATAGACTTTGTTTTAGGGGATAAGTTTCCATTCCCCAGCAAAATAGTATAACAGAATAGCAAATCATCTTTAATAAATTCGCAATTTCTTTTCACTTACTCGCCGAATCATATGTTTATATAGTTTTTACTGTAATTATGATAAATATATAGATAAATTAAAAGGAGAAATTCTTATAAAAAATTTTAAAAAAATGAAAAAATGCTTACTAAGAAGTGTAGTGAGTATAAAGTAAGCTTTGTATCTAGAGAAAATACCAAAGAAAAAGTTGTAGCTGTAACAAGAAATTATATCTTTTACAAAAAGATCATATCACACGCTTCCCGTTTTCCATTGTATTCATTTCTTGATATGTGTATGCAAAAAAGTAAATAAAGTAGCCAACCGTAATCCTACCTTAACAAATTACCTACATACGTCTATACATTGTACACATATGCAAAAAATTACAGTGGAGTCCCATTATAATAAGCCCTTAGCAACAATAGAAACATTTAAATTCTTTCTCTATTTCGTCCAATCCTTTTTACTCTAAAAAATAAAAAATATACAGTTAAAATTCTCCAAGTGCATGTTCAATGCGCATTAAATCAGGCTCCTCAGCGGCTAGAGCTTCCACAGCTTTCGGAATAAAATAAGTACCATTTTAAACTGTTTATTTAAAACGCTCATAACTGTTATAGTAAGAGAAAAAACATGTAAACGTTGAAGTTAAATATTTCGTAAATGAGGCTTAAAATAGAAAAGTGGTTAAAAGAATCTCAAATTTATTTTAAAAGATAACGTAAAAGCTCCTATACCGGAACACTATTTTTAGGTGTGTAATTAAACTCGCTTATAAAAACTGACAAATAAATTAAACACCCATTTTTTTTTTTTTTTTTGCTTAGTAAGCATGAAAGAAAGTTTTTTTAATCCAATGAATATGTTTTTGAAAAAATACAACTCAAAAATTGTTATTTATTAATATTTTTCTTTTACAAAATGTCGACATCTATATCCAAACTGCTGAAGTGATAACGACCTTCACAGTGCTGGAAATAAAAAAAAAAAAGTTTATTAAACTAGAAGGTATTGCTCGTCCCCTGAACCTTAATCGAAAAAAAATTGAAATTTAACAAAATGGCGGAGTTTTAAAAAAAAAATTGAAATTTTGCGTGAAAATTCGATGATTTTTGGCTTGCCAAAATTACATTTTTTATTCGATCGGAAAACTGGAGGTTCATGGTACGGAGAAATATAAGTAAAGGAAGTTGAAATAAGAATCAAATCGATCGGATGATTTGTCTTCGAGTTACAACTGCAGCAAATTTGAAAAATGTAGCTTTTCTTTACCTTACCTTTTAGTTTTAATCACTGAGAATTTTTACTAAAATTATTTACGATGTACTAGATGAGTCGTTTAAATGTGCCAGGGTCTAGGTCTAGCTGCTCCACAATATGTGACTGGCAGTCACGTCCAAAAACTCCCGAACTATTAACTTTCATACATTTCTCAATACCTCAAGATTAACAATGAAAACCAGAATCCGCTCTTCAGATGGCTGTAACTCAAAAACTATTTGAGATATGTACTTGAAATTTTAGTATGTTATTTTTAAAGGTTTAGGCTATCGAAAGACGCAAAAAATTTTTCAATTTTTTTAAAAATGTCACATTAGTGGTCCCCCTTAATATATAGATGTCAAAACTGTTCGGACATATGATTGCGTTCCGGTATAGGGACTTTTACGTTACTCTTAAAGATATCCCGCTCAATAGGGTATATGGGATTATTTCTGGAGTTACTTACGAAAAATGAAATTTTTTTCCATTTTCCAATATTCCCCACAATTATTTGGATATAAATGTTCGAAGGATGTTTTATAATACTGAAACATACTTTGAATTGAAGTTTCATTTAATAGGGACCATTCTTTACTATATACTCGTAGGTTACTTTTTGAATTTTCGAAAGTTAGTCGAAATAATTTTAAATGAGTGCTTTTGTATATATATGCTAGTATCGGTAATTTTTTTAGATTTTTTAGATCAAGAGTTTAAAAAAATAAGGGGGGAGAGGGGATGTGGAAGCTATTCGTTACGTTTAAGCTCGCATATTTCACAAACAGGATTTAAAAATGAAAAATTGTAAAATGAACCACGATGTGGTACGTAAAAAAATTTCATCCCCACTTTCCTATATAGAAAAATACTTCCAGAAATTATGAAAAAAATTGTTTTCCTATATGTTAATTGAGACCTACACATAGTTCTAAGAATTTTCTTCGAAACCCTAAAAAATGATACATAGGATTTATCATATTTATTTTATTACGGTTTAACTGTAGCTGTATACATTACCATTATATACAACAGAATTTATAATAAACTTAAAATAGATACATGAACAAATTTTAATTGAAGTTTTAATATTATATGAAAGATGTAAACGTCAAAGAGAACTTAACAAGCTTTGTGCTTTCGAAAATTTCTCCTTTATGTGCTTGTAACAAACATGTGAAAATATATAATACATTTTCAATTAAAATAAACGGTGATGATGATAACCCATTGAGACCGGATGTAGGTAAAAATTCCTTCCTTGTTCGCCCCATTAATCAGACTATTTTAAGACTAATTACTAAGAACACGATGACTCGTACGTCACGGAGGTAAATCGATATTTTTGAACTCAGTATCATTCAAATATTCTCATTTTTATCATCAAAATTTGGCGGTTCACTCAAAATGTATAGACATTTTTCGTCTGATAAGTTATTTCGTCTGAAGCGCCAAATAAGCTTGCACCTGTCCTGTAACTGGATAATATGTACATTGTCAAAAGATGTAACAACAATAATTTCTGTTGTTAACTAAACTGTAGAGACTGTATTTAATAGATAAATTTTCGTCATTTGAATATAATCAATTTAAATTAGAAGATGTGGTTTTAAACCTTTGGTATAATTACAATATACAATTACAAATACCTCCTATCCTAGCTCTCCCATCTAACATATTTTTTAATTAAATTTTTTTCTATTCTTCAAAATAAATTAATTTAACGAATAATTAACTTTTGGAGCAACAAAATAAATTGCGTATTATTTTTCTTCAAAATTGATAATATCTGCATTTAATGTTCAACAGAGCAATACAATAGCAATGGCCAAATGTAATCAATACAAACCGAATTAAATGGATGCTGAAGAGTGCAAAGAAGCTCAGAGATGCTCACGCATCTTTAAGCATACGTACGTGCTCTACTTTTTTTTATACGCACACCATAACAAAATAAGTGAAGATTTATCGGGTTCCGATAAACATACATATAATATTGGTATTGGGAAAAAATTTATTTTTTCTCTTGTTTAATAATTCTATTGTTATGGTCTGATTTTGATGGATTTATGGTATTCTGAACAAAAGCTTTGAAACTTTTTGATTTATTATCTAAAAATTGAGTAAAAAATATTTTATTGTGTCAATAAACTCGTTTTTTCAAAAGCATCGAAAGCTTACGAAATAATCCTCTGTATTATTTAGAGGTAATTGGCCTGTTTTCTCATAGAATGGGTAAAGTTGAAAATAAATAAATACTCGAAAATTCCCGTAGAATTTCATCATACTTCAGACAATGTACAGAATGTCTTTCTTTGTTGATTTTATAGATATAGGTTCTGTATTTGAAAGACAATTCCGTCTTTATCTAAAGGAGCAAATTGGACATGAGCTCAGAGTCACCGGTTTGAGAGGGTGTTGGACTCATGTCTATAAAACTTAAGAAAATAAGTGGCGTAGATGCCACACCAACAACGTCACTATACAGTAAAATATTATGAGCATTATTATTTTTAATGATTTGATTATTCTTGTTATAATCAAATAGTCAGTTTTTATTTTAATTAATTTACAAAGTCTGCAACTGAAAATGCAAAACATTTGTAAATAAAATAAACATCCAACTTTTACCAACGGAATTTATACATATTATACTAACAAAATACCCCTGTCACAGCATCCTGCATAACATAGCGAATTTCCGTTTATAAAAGTTAGTTTTTCTTGGAAACTAGTTGACATAGAATAATAGTTTAAAGACCTTTTTTATGTGATTTTTTCTCCTCTTTCCAATGGTGTAAATTCCAATGGTTTACAAAAATTTTTGAATAAGGGGAAATTTTGGAAAAAAACTAATTTTTTTCACGAAATTTGCCAAAAAAAACCATATTTCGGGCATCGGACGTGTCTGGTTAACTAACTCGTCCAACGGTTTGGGACTTCCAATATTTTCACCAAATTTTTTTCGGTTTCTAGGGACCTCAAAACAAATTTCTGCCTTAGTCCCGGGCTCAAGTCGCGTCATGACAGTGGCTGTAATAGCTGAATTCCATTCTGGAAATTCGCTAAAACGGCAAAAAATTCCAAAGATTTTCAAAAATCATTCAATCACCTTCCTCTTCTTCAGTTAAGAGACCATTCAAAAAATATCTAAATTTACGGAAGATTATACTATTGGATACGTCGAAAAAGTAGGGTCCATATTTTGGTTTCTTAAACTAAATAAATTGTACCATTATTATTGTAACGTATAAATCTATAAATTATATACAGTCCACTCTCGTTAATTCAAACCTGCAATAATTCGAACATCCTTATAATTCAAAGTTATCACGAGTTCCCTTCAAAATCTCTTTATATTTCGAACTAAATCAATACATTTTTATGCACTTGGTAATTCTAAGGAAAAAATCATTGCTACGTAACAAAACGACGCGTTAATTCGAACTCAAGCACTCGACAATTCAAAGTTGCAGGCAGAAAGAGACAGAAAGTTTGTAAGTACATTTTGATTGATTTTGAACCATTTGATATTTCAATCACTCGATAATTCGTAATATTTTAAGAGTCCCTCGAATTTCGAATTAACAAGAGTCGACTGTACTTGATTTTATAATGGTGTAAAAGTATTAGCAATTATTGAGCCATTATATAATATGTATTATAAAATTGTATGTAACAATGTTTTTATTACGGTAGTATCTATCCAGTTTTAAATATTATCCATAATAATTCAAGCACACGCTAATCCTGTCTGAACTCTGTCTAATCACATATTTTATATCATGTATACGGGATGTTTTATATGGACTAAACAATTAAACTAATAAAATTGTATTCCACACTTATTGATAGAGTCAAGGCCGAATCATCGCTTAAAAAAAATGAGACAAATGGTTAGGGCCCGATTTTTTGAAGGACTGAGTCAAACTGTCTATTTTGAATATTTGAATCAATATTTGACATTTGTTTTAATTTTATCGCATTATTTAGTTTTATTTCATTTATTATTTTCAATTTTTTGTGTGCCCTATAACTTGTTAGGATGGGAAGCGCCCATTAATAAGAAAACGTCTAAAGCTCCGAAGTTAGAGAAATGTTTAAAAGCAATTCTTTAACATTAATTGGAATGACATTAGTAGTCCAATAGCACTAAATTTTATCTATGGATTAATTTTAGAATTGACATAAAAATTTTTTAAAAAGAGATTCTTGTGGGGATTGCCGAGGAGAACATTTATGCAAAATGTGAACTCCCGGAAATGTTTTTTTATATTGTTTAAACATTCATGAATAGCGTTTTCTGACCTTTCACCGCTTACGTAGCGAAAACGATGATAGATACATTAAAAAGTGTTAAGACCTTTTTTGTAGAAAATTGAATTCTCTACAAAAAAGTTCGCGAGAGCATCTATCTATCTTGTACAGGTGAAAAGATACAGCGCTCCAAACGCGCACTCAAAAATTCACTTTTTCTAGCGTTCTGGCAAGGTTCCGGACGGCACACCCTGCTGGAACGCTAGAAAAGTGGATTTTTGAGTGCGCGTTTAGAGCGCTGTATCTTTTCACCTGTATAAGATAGACTAGTGCTCTCGCGGACTTTTTTGTAGAGAATTCGATTCTCTACAAAAAAGGTCTTAACACTTTTTAATGTATGTATCACCGTTTTCGCTACGTAAGCGGTGAAAGGTCAAAAAACGCTATTCATGAATTTTCAATATTGTTTAAACAATATAAGAAAACATTTCCGGGAGTTCACATTTTGCACAAATATTCTCCTCGGCAATCCCTACAAGAATCTCTTTTTAAAAATTTGTTATATCTATTTTAAAATTAATGTTTAGTGAGATACTGCTTAAAATTAGTGCTATTGGACTATAGGTCGTGTAATATGAAATGTCGTTTTCCGACCACCTGGTCGACCATGTAATTCAGATATTTATCGACATTCTTTTTAAGCATTAGAGAAATGTTTGATAACAATATTCTTTAACTCTAAACAGAATTCTTGTAACCCATAATCATTTTCACCATTAATTAGAATAACATTAGTTGTGTAATATGAATCGTTTTCCGACCAATTAGTCGAGAATTGTAATTGAGATAAATATCGTCACTTATTGTTAGCGCCGGATCATCGCGTAGACAAATAAGACAAATGGCTAGGGCCCGGTTTTTTGAAGGGTCCATTATTTAATTTTCTTTTATTTATTGTTTTATATTTTTTGGGTACTCAGTGTCTTATGGAGACGGGAGGGGTAATTTACTTATATAACATGAAAAATAATCTTTTAACATAAACATTATGTATAAAAAAAAAGTAACGCAAAATAATTTATTCAATAGTAGTTCCGATTCATGTTACACCCTTCGTATTATTCGATATCGTTATGATAATGACATTACAAACTTAATTTATGAGGTTTCATTCGAAGCCTAATATTTTATTTATAATGTGTCATTACAAATTAGAGGTATTATCTAAATATATTTTAAATGTGATTAATTTTCTTTTATTTATCAAATTTTTATAAAATTTTAAAAGCATAAACTTACCTAGAATGATCAAATTGATTGTGACATCTGTTACAGTACGTTGCAACTAGAGTAAAATAATACACCAACAATACGGAACTTGCTATCTGTAACACTGTCCCTCTATCGCAAGGTAAGAGAAATACCTATATCAATTTAACTCTTTTACTGTTAAATAAATGAATTGTGTAATTTAATAACTAAATTTTTTTAGTAAAATAGTTTTTCTTTTAAATTAAAGATTCAATAAAGCTGAACCTGAGTGGGCGAAATCACATTATAAAATTCACACTTCCGTCGTATAGCAGATTTTGAATTTAAATTATCAAATCAAGTACCCCCTGAGAACACGTATTTTCTCCATATACGCGACGAAATAACTGTTATGGAGAACAGCCCCTGTAGAAAAATAACTATTTCTCAAACTTAACCTTTTTTCGTCCCAAAAACAAGTGACGAGAAAAAAAAATTCCTAATTTTGACGCCCTCTTAAATTACTTTTTGGCGCCCGGGGCATGTACCCCCGCTGCCCCCCTAGATTCGACCCTATCTCGTAGTGCTACCGTACGGCGTACGTTATATTGAACGCCATACTATAACATTAATTCCGTCGCAGCCATAAACTAAATGAAAAAAAATTAGCTAATATGAAAAATTTGGATTTTTATAAAGAGGCAACAATTAACATAACCCCAGTTTTCGTAACTAAAAAGCCCCTATGTTTGCCGCTATGATTTTAACAAATTGTTAAGGTCTGCACATTAGATAAAAGTAGTTAAGACTTTCTAAATTGGTCTTTCTCATCGTATTTTACAGCGATCCCACCAGAATATTATGTCAAAGATTACTTGCAATTTGTGAGAAAATTAAAGGTCATTCAGTTAATTTCTTTTACCTACTCCACTTGCGGGAACGAAGGAAACTATTCCATTTCAGAATAGTTTAGTTAGGTTATACTTTTTTTTATATAGGGTTGACCGGGGTAATTGTGAATTGGGGCAATTGTGAACGGCGCCTATAATTTCTAAAATAACATCAATATTGTTAAAAATCAACTCTTAATATGTTTTTTCTGCCCTTTCTTAATATGCTATTAAAATTTCATAACAATTCTCCAAGTATTAGTATCTTTATTTTATTTTGAAAAAACCCTTGCAAAATTTTATGTATCTTACTTCGACCAATCCTTAAAATTTTTTTTTTAAATACATTCTCTTTCTTAAAAGATAAGAAATGGTTAAAAGTACTTCTAAAGAAGTGATCTAAACCCTGAGAGGATTCCTTATTAACTGCTAAAGAAATTGGACAATTTATCACCAATTCACAATTACCCCATGATTTTAAAATTGTGGGGTAATTGTGAACGTCATTCACAAATGCCCCCATTCGGTCAAAAATTTCAGTAGTGCCCTTTTCAGAGTTGAAAATGTTGATGAAGGTGCTGGTGACCTTATTGTTTCCGTTGTACAAACAATACAAAAAAATTGTTGTTTTTTATTCATGTAAGCTAAATGTATTTCCTTGAAAAAGTCTTATTTTCCTTGTTTTTGTGTGAATACATGGAGTTTTTGATATGATAAAATGACAAAATATCATCAAAATATCATTTTTAGCTTGTAATAAATTTGTTCCTACAATTTTTGTTATTTTAATTTAACCTCGATTTTTTGTAGAAATTTGAGGTATGCGTAACTTGCATTAAACAAAAAGAAATTGTGACCGCTAAAGTGGAGTAAATGTGAAGAATTTGAGTTGGGCTTTACTCTGACGTACCACACTTCTCTTGTAATCCATTCTAAATAATTTTTCTGATGGCATTCACTTTTACCCCGAAATTCATAAGATTTGCAAAACCGCACCGGGGAAATGTGAATGACTTATAAAATTTTTGTTTTTCATACGAATTTGCTCAAAATTTAGGTGGTAGATCCTGAATAATGTAGAATTGAAAATAAATCAACCATAATGTGATATATAAAATAAAAAATACTTAAAACAACGCTTTTATCTCAACTCATGAAAATCCATTCACAATTACCCCGGTCAACCCTATTTTTTTTAATAGATTTTAATTAATATGTAACTTAATGTAACTTACCTTCTTTTCCATAGTTGAATATTTTCATTAATTATTTTAAATATTTTTTCTACATTTTTACTTTTAAATGATTAATAATTTTTCTGAGAAACATATTATATTTTACTTTATCAATTAATTTCAAATAATTTAATTCAATTTAAGGATTAAATGATAAATAAATTTGCTTACTAAAATCAATAAATTGGTTTTTGTTTGTATCTATATTTTTTTAAATAATAATTTTTACACATTCCAGTTTATTTAATATTTAAAATTTAAAGATTGTTGATGATAATATGTTTTAAATAAAATCATCTTGAGTTCATGTCATGCCCTATACACACACACACCTCTGCACAAAAGCATAAAAATTTTCCCTAATTTTATTATTTTATACTTACAAGCTAAAAAAAATTAACATAAGGATTTTGTTTAAAATTAATTAATGAATTAATTATTATAATAAATATAATAGAATTATTAATAAAAATGAATGTAATTTTATTTCCATTAAGAACTTAACAATTAAATTAAATAAATTTTTTCCGTTTCAAATGGATGTTATTTGGTGGTTTTGAGAGTATGGTTTTGTTAGCACCACTATGTTTTAGATTGTTGTTTGTTGTTTAATTATATAACAGTGTATTCGATCTTGATAAATTTACATAAATTAAGATGTAAAAGAGTGAGTTGGTAAAGTTGGACATTTTATTCAGCAGCAGGCTCAGCCTCCACTTTTTTTTCCTGACCTCTTTTCACTCCATCACACATTCGTCTTAAAAATGCTAAAACATAATCATTATTAAAATTAGTACATTGCAAAATAAATTCACATTAAAGAAGCAAAGCATATCAAATATTCGCTATAGAGTACATAAATAAACGTAATTCAATCGTTGTCCAGGCACAATGGTTACCACGAGGACTAAGTGTCCTCTACAATACCTATATTGTGCGTTGTATAGTACACCTGGTACCTGTGGTATCTATTGTGCCTAAAAAGAGAACGATGTTTCGTCAATTTTTTTTTAAATTTTTGAGCAAAAATTTGTTTATTTGATTTTATTCCTGTTTTCAGCAAGTAGAATTAAAAGATTCTTAAATTCCTTAAAGCAAAGTTTCAACATTCACTTTATTTTTGATTCATCGCAAAATATACGTAACAGTATTCGTATCCGAAATATTATTTGAAATTATTATAATACGTATGCATAACCGAAATTGAAACCGAAAAAACTGTATTTACTACTTGATTATGCAAGATTTTTTAAACCAATTTTTTTCGAAAAAAGCTATCTTAACAAAAATATTTTATTCTGAAAGCTTGAGCATTGCACACGTAAATTAAAAGCAAATTATTCGATGCGTGTAAAATAAATTGTGTTATTGTTTAACTTTTATTAAACACATTTTAACATTATGTTATAATATCGCAGAAATTATATAGTGTAAATTGGCGTTTACGTGTTAAAGCTGGTTGTGTTAAATATATTATATAGTTATATTTAATATTAATATATATATATATATATATATATATATATATATATATATATATATATATATATATATATATTAGGGCTAATGATTTTAACATCTTACAAAAAAAGCCTCACTTTGTACGATGTTAAAATCCTGCAGCAATTAAATGTGTAAATTGGCGTTTACGTGTTAAAGCTGATTGTGTTAAATTTGTATCAAACGCTTACGATGTGAGGACAATCACAATAAAAGCTGCTGCCATAAAAGAGCGATAAAATATTTGTTTTTACTTACTAAATTTATATAATATCAGTTACATAGGAAGGTATTATTATACATAGAGATTGTGTCATTTAGGCAACAATCCTCTTGAGGAAAGCTGTAGAAAAGAATTTTATCAGTTTATGCTATATACTGTAGATTTGTCTTTTGAATGTGTATGTGTGAAGGTGTCTAGAATTGACGGTTCTAAAATTTTACTGTCATAATAGTTTTTTTTAATTAATTTACTAATACTACAAAGTCTTCAACAATATCTAATACTAATTGGAACTCCAAAATATCAAATCTAGTTATGAGGAAAAATTGTGGTAATAAATATTTAAAGGATTCTTCCTTACTTCTGAATTTTACTGTAATGATTTATGATGTTTAGGAACTAATTCTACAGGGAAATTAAATACAAATTCTACAAAATTAAACAACATAACATTGGTTACCAAACGGTCTGGTGTAACAATTATAATTCAAATTTAATAAAAAATTAAATGTTGGAAATTTGAGAACGATTGTCTCAATATACTTTTCTCTTTTGAGCTGTACCAAACTGCTTGATAAACCACGACTAGATTCAATCAAATGGATAGATGAATAAGTGGCTGTTAAGTTTTTGCCACGATTTATATTATTTAAATAACGTAGATTCCTTCACACTTGTCTTAAAAAGTGCCAATATAGATTTTTCTTTTGAAGTATTTTATACTTACGTGCATATGGAACAAAGCCATCATCATCTTCTGGGTCCAAGCAATCTGCTAAGACTTCCTCTACTTCTTCATCAGTCATACGTTCACCTGAAAATTATTAATATTATTAGACCGACCATAGTCAATTAACTATCACCAAGTACACTAAAGACTTACCAAGTGACATAAGTGTGTGTGAAAGTTCAGCGGAAAGCATTGTTCCATTTTCAGCTTTGTCGTATAATTTCAATACTTCCAAGAAATCTTCGTAGCAACCTTGGTCTTTGTCTTTTTTGACTTGAGCGAAGATTGGTAAAAATTCTTCTACTTTAATTTTTTTTTCACCCTTCTTCTTTGTGCCACCCAATTTTTCAATCATTGCAAGTGTGGGGTTGCAGTTCAAGGCACGAAGAAGATCTCCAAGGTAGAAAGCGTCAACAGTACCACTTCCATCGGTATCGTAAATGGAGAAGGCAAAGTTGGCTTCTAAAATTAAACGAGAAATATTGATATTAGTTTTAGGCGATTTAATTCAAAGATATATCTTTTCATTCTTAAGATGCTTGACGCGTCTGTGTTTAAGTACTACTAAAACTCCTTTTCTGTAAATTTCTTTTCTTTAATTTTTTCTCTAATAAAAATTTTGTACTTTTCTCGGTTTCTAAAATTAAATTAATTAAAATACTATTACGTCAGAACTTGTTGATTTTATTTTTTAAATGTTTCTTAAGCGTTAAATTTTTTTGAAATAAGGTTACTATTTAGTCATTACCAGAAAAAATATTTATTTATTCGATTAGGCGGGAATCCCTGGCGTGTTTTGAAAATTAATCCCATTAATAACGCACTAAAAAAATAATTTTTATTTGATATTTTGTGTATTAGATAATAAAAAATAATGATTCGAAAAATCCATTAACCTTTGAAATTTTAAAAATTATGTAAGATTTCAGAATGAATCAGAAAATTTAGTTATTTTTCTTTTTATAAAATTTCTTTCAACTGGGTTACATGCGTGACAAAAGTAGCTTTACACAAACAAAATATATAAACTAAGACTTACAATTGTTATATTTTAAAGTTTATCATATAATTTAAATTTTGAGTCATATCATTTCCAGATACGTTTTGGTAAGGTAAAATTTTAATGATCATCTTGCTTTCTATCAAAAAAAGATTAATTTTAAGAAATTATTCAAAATAAAAACATTTCCTATTTGAGTGTATTAAACTCGTTTCAGTTTTGCCATTACGTTTTATATTTTTTACCCGGCCATTACCGGTTCAATATAAAAAAAATCTTTAAATCATTTTCAGTTCAAGGAAAGGTTGTCGTTATAAAAAAACACACCTAATAAAACAAAACTATTTTAACCCAGATAAAAATTTTATTTTTAACTTCACTCAGTGTAGTCACAATCGTTAAAAATTATTCGGCAATGTTCGGACGTAAGTATGTACAATGTACATAGGTAGATCACGCCGTAATACGATAAACGTGACGAATTTTACATACTTACGCACGTCGCCATATAAGAACACACTAGTGCATCTATTTTTGGAAATCTTACATCTACATAATTATTTGTCTTGTATACGTTTACAATTTGATTTTCGCAATGATAGACGAGAAAATGAAAAGACTATTTAAGAAAACTAAATAATGTTAAGAGCAAAAAAAATTGAATACTTACTTTCAATTTCATTACGACTAAGGTCTGCCTGTAAAAATAAGAACAAAGAATTAGAAATATAATAATTTAAAATAGTAGACAATCATTCCTCATACTTCTGATATTTTTATTGATTAATACAAAGACGAATTCAACTAAAAGTTCCCCCCTAGACCCTAGACGAATGGCACTCTTTAAAAGATAAGGCATTCAAAGATATTTTGTATTTAAGTAAGAATATGATCCCAAAATTTTAATTTTCAAATTTACCATTCTTCCAAATACAAAAAAGACAAAAATTAATTATCAGCTATCTGTATGTTACTCCTATCAATTTAATACCCTAAGCGGCACAGATCTATACCTAAATTAACCCCTGGATACCACCAATCTGAAATAATGTTAATGTTTCGAGGAATTAGTTTTGTGGTATCATAGCTTTTTGAAAAGATAAAAAATTCCTGCAAAATTCTTTTATATACCAAAAAGTAATTTTTCCCCACAAAATCAAAAAACTGGTATAATCACAGTAACCCGAAAAGAAACTCCATAAAATTTAACTCAAATTTAGAAAGAATTGATTTTTTTTAGAGCATCAATAAAATTTTAGATTCAGATTTTGGCATCGAAAAAATAATTCTTTATATCGTCTCCTAAATACTTGAGTTATATCATATTTTAACTAAAAGCTGTAAGTATCATTTAACATTTAGCACTAAATTCTTTTATTCAAACTAAATATAAAACAATTACTTATACAGTGGCTTGCGTCATTTTTGTTTCATTTAAAAAAATAAAAATAGTTCCCATCTAATATGAAATTGTTTCCTAGTCAGTATGACCCAATCATTACGTTAATTAGTTTTTCCCTTTTTTTAAAAAAATTATTTTACTAAATCAGAAAAAAGAATTAATTTGAAGATAATAAATAACTTTTTATCTTTAAAGAAAAAATTAAGTTCATTATTCAGTGTAAACTTTCATTCAGTGTAAAATTTCATTTACTTGTTGTAAACTTAAAATGCAAAAAAACAAGCTTCTTTGGCTTATTTTCAATGGCTTCAGATTTGTCTTACAATTATCAGGTATCCAGTAATTCTTAACAATTTGGATCAAGTAGGAGTCAATGTAGACTATTCAGAATTCGAAAATACTTTGAAAAATCAACAATAGAATTTGATAAAACTCCAGAAAATCCAAACGTTTTATGAAAATTGAAAAATGATAATCATCCAAGTAAAAGCATCCTTGCAAGCACAAAATTTTTTCGAATCCACTGTATGTCTCTTGCATAACTTTTACATAATTTTAACGTACACTTTTTATTTTAACACTTGTGAATGAAATCAATTCACTAATTTAATCACAAAAATAATCACACTGTATATTTAATCAGAATCATTTGTTTTATTTTTTCAAAAAAATTCAACAATGAAATAATTGTTTCATACCATTTTGCTGTTTTGTGGGAGGTGTGTGTCGAATACGGCGGCGGCTTGTCCAACTCACGTCTAAGACGTCTAAAACAAGAGTGCAACCATTCAAATTGTCTTAACGGCATTTTATCTATAAAGATGGCGCTCAGATCGTGGCATTAGTCTTAAATTAAATGTACATAATGATGTATTTTAAAATTATTAAGTGTGTATAAGTCTGTTTTAAATTAAACAAAGCAATGTATTTTCGTTTTGTACAAGAATTGTATAATTGTCTTCTTATAATGAGGTTGCTATGTTTAGAAATTTGTATGAATTTATACGTAACAAAAGTAAGCTAAAGTCCTAGTCCATAATCAAAGCATACCTTCTAGTTACCTCGAAGGAATGCTTTTATTATTTTTACGTTAATAAATTAATATATTAATAGCATACTTTATTTGTGACAATCAATTTTTACTTATAGCCAAACAATGACCTTACATTCTGTCATTTAATTTTATTGTTTCTTATTATTGGATGAAAGTACTTCAACAGGATAACAACAAGATAATTCAACAGTAAAGTATTAAAGAATAAATCGTGTATTGAAATCATATTGAATTGAAATCATATATTTCAAAAACTCAAAAGAATGTTTTGCTAAAGACCAAACAAAATTTTCAGCACCACCATAAAATGTTAGGGATAAAGACTATTTTCGAAAGATGATTGAATAAAAATAAATTTCCTCTAAAAATTTAAATTTTACCAATTTTATAATCTTCTGTATAGTATACAAAAGTATCATGTTTCATTGACTTTCGATTATTTGTATAAAATTCCTAACTTTCTTGAAAATTCTTGAATTCAATATGGTACTTGTTCCATTTGTTTTTATTGCCAAAAATTGTAACAAATTTTTTTCACGAGTCGTAATATTACCTGTCAAACGAGATTTGCCAAACACAAGCTGTACTATTATAACGAGATCACTGCTGTTCTAGAGTGTAAGACATATTCCCAAGAGGAAATTCCATATTTTGATAGTTAAAAGATTAATTCAAATTTCAACACCAAATTACCAAAATTGCTTGTATAATATTAATCTTAACCAAAAGCACTTTGATATGTAACTTAATTTTAAGGTACGTATATTGATATATTGTTTTTATTTAAAAAACGTAAAAATTAATCTGTGTGACGTCATCAAGTATGTTTAACCTTGTTTCAGCTACGAAATTCCCAGTTTAAGTAACCGAACTTTCATGATAAATTCATCTGTCTGACAAAAACCGTTTTCGCTATAATTTCGGAGAGCTCCGAAATTTTTAAAAAAAATACAGTGTTTTGTCTCACTTACAAGGAAAGGTTCCCAGGTGTCCGCCTCCGATTTTAATGCCGCTGAAATATGTTATTCTACGTCGAAATCTAAGAGACACGTATTTTCTTTTACCGGGGGAAAAACGGTTTGAAGAGGTGAAATCGCCCTTCAAAAATTGGGGTAAAAATTTAATTTTTAAAATATCTCGAAAACAGTAAGAGATAGAGCAAAAGTTTAAATTGGAGATATTTTTATTTTTTAAAGAGCTATCTATTGATTAGCAATTTGTTCAATTTACATCAACAGGGGTGGTTGGGGTTAAAATTTGGGGGTTAATTTTGCAAAACGGGGGTGAAAATTAAACAATATAAAAATTTTGTTTACAGATTTGAAATCTACGTCTAAAATTTAATTGACCTGTTTTCGCTCAATGTCTTAGTATTAAGTCTAGGGGTAGTTAACTAGGGGGTGACTGTGTCAAATAATCGTACTACTTGGGTAGTTCAAGAAATTCTTCTTGATGGAAAATAGTTTAAGACAATTAGAATAACGCAGAAATGAAATTTTTGATTTCAAAATTCATTTTGAGCAACATTGGAGAGGGGGTGAGTCACCCTTTTAAATTACATACTAGTTAATATAGTTATAAAGTATGTACGGTTTTTATTAGGTTTCCATTCATTTTGAAAATATCGTTATTTTCGGTATCGATAATTTTCGATAACGAAAACTATAACATCCATTAAAAAACAAACCTTATAAAAACCTTACATACGATAGTCCAACTTCAGAACCACTTATTCTGACATTATTACCCACTGTCAGTGTGTTAATAGTAAAAATAAGTGTTAGTAAACTAGTATGTAATTTAAGAGGGTGACTCACCCCTTCTCCAATGTTGTTCAAACTGAATTTTAAAACCGAAAATTTCATTTCTACGTTATTCTAATTGTCTTAAACTATTTTCCATCAAGAAGAACTGCTTGAACTACCCAAGTAGTACGATTATTTGACACAGTCACCCCCTAGTTAACTACCCCTAAACTTAATATTAAGACATTGAGCGAAAACAGGTCAATTAGATTTTTGACGTAAATTTTAAATCTGTCAACAAAATTTTTATATTGTTTAATTTTCATCCCCTTTTTGCAAAATTAACCCCCAAATTTTAACCCACAACCACCCCTGTTGATGTAAATTGAACAAATTACATATCAATAGATAGCTCTTTAAAAAAGAGCAATATCGTCAATTTAAACTTTTGCTCTATCTCTTACTGTTTTCGAGATATTTTAAAAATTAAATTTTTGCCCCAATTTTTGAAGGGCGATTTCACCCCTTCAAACCGTTTTTCCGTCGATAAAAAAAAAATACGTGTCTCTTAGATTTCGACGTAGAATAACATATTTCAGCGGTATTGAACTCGGAGGCGGACACCTGGGAACCTTTCCTTGTTAGTTATAGATTTTTGCCTTAAATTTTTCTGCCTGTAGGATTTGTGAAAATTCGAATAATAGGTAAGCTAAATTTTCAAACTTTCCAAAATTTTTCCACTAAATTAAACTACTATTGTTAGTATTGACTGGTACTGTATATGTGTGCATTTCAATGCTGCATCGCTATATAGCAATATAGCATAGCTTCAACTTTACCAACCTTGAAAATTTAATGCACCGTCAATTAAGCTATTTATACACATCAAAATTTTCAAGAAAAAAACATTCGTATTTTATTTTTATTTAAATAACATCTTATAAAAATAATTTATATACAAAAGCTCAGAACAGAATGTAACAAGTTGTGAAAAATATTGTTTCTATTAATACTGATTTTAATTAAAATTAAATGCATCATTTTTTTAATTTGTTTATCCTACTTTCTCTTCTAAAAAATAAAAGTTAAAACTAATAATTTGCCTACGGTGTAGAAGCAGCAGCCTTATTTCTTGTGAAAAGACTTAAAATGCGACTGCCCAAAGACCATTTTTTCTTTTTATTTTGCACAGCAGATACACTTCTTTCCACCTCTGACATCTTTGTGTCCATTTCAGCCGTCTCCTTTGTTTGTGACAATTCTTGTGTCGTTTGAGTTGTGACGCTCACGTCACCACTGGCACCTAAATTTGTTTCAGAATCACTAGTGATATCTGGCGGATTGGAAGTAACATCACAGATGTCAACATCATAAAAGGGTCCATTATATTTAGGATTTGTAAATTCGTCGTTAGCTCCATATTCCGAACCACTACTATAGTCAGCGCTGATAATTTTTAACTCAGTTTCATTCATCTCTTCCCAAGCATCTTGTTCTGATTGACGAAGTGAATCTTTTGACGGAATCTGGCAATTTAAATATTTTGTCAAGTCGGTTTTACAAGGTTTTCTTGTAATTTGAAAGCAATTATCTACACTTGATATAGTATCAAAATCATTGCTAAATATAAGATCTCCTTCACTTTTTGTTCGTAAATTATGTACGGACTCTTCAAAATCGTTTTGACTGTTCATTTTTTCACATGAGTTACTGTCAATTTCTTCTCTATCATACTTGGCAATTTCTTCAATGAAATTTTTAATGTCAGATTCTAATTGTAAATCTTGTACAGGTTTTGAATCAATTTCTAACTCTTCAATTTGTTCGTTACTTAAAACGGTCTGTGACTGAACACTTTCATCATAATCTTCATTTGTTTTTTCTGATATAACGTCCAAATAGTGGTAACTTTCGGTAGCAAAATCTGATATGTTTCTCATGGTCATACCATTTATTGAACACATTGCTTCGTCAATAAGCTCAGTGGATAGTTTATTAAATACATTAATTAATGAATCATTTTCTGATATTAAATTATTAGTTTCTGTTAACGATGTACTGTCTTCAACATTTTCTATTACTTGATTAGACGAAGTAAGGGGAGAAGTAGGATTCTGCGGTGTGAAACTTTCGAAAGCTTCCATCATGTTGGTATAATCGGTCCATTTTATGAGTTTCCCTAGGTATAAAATTTCAATAAATACATAGTTTAAGACTGTCTAAATTATTTCAAGTTCAACAAAGGAAGTCATCTTTAACTGTCGTAAAAAGTAGCATTTTTGTAAAGTGACATAATTTACAACAAAAAAATTCCGTCAATTTAAAACTATAACCGGCCATGAGCGTCTGCCAGGTGAGCCCAAATGGGCACAATCAGACAGCAGTATTTTTAAAATATTCAAATAATTTGTAAAACCTAAGCAGGCTTTGATATACAATAACTGACATCAATTAAACTTGACATCAATTAAATATTATGGTCCATTTCACTTAAATTTAACCATGATTCATCACTTATGAATTTAAATAATTTTTGTTCTCTTGGCTTTATCTCTTTCAGTATTGCATTTACGTAAGTTTTAAAATTGCAGTTTGTTTTTAGCAAAAAAAAATAGAAGATTGATTTAGGTACTTTGAATATAAGAATTATTTAATTTTTTAATTTTGACTCATGCTCACTTGTATTTGATGCGGGGTATACAAAATTTCAATTTTGGTTATTTTCTATAACTTACGAAACGTAAATTAAGCCATTATGACAGAAGTTATATTTCAATTAATATTATTTTTTTTTTTATTTTCAAAAAAGGAGTTGATGACATGCCAAGTAAGGTCTGTCAGGTGATGGACCTCGTGTTTGACAGTCTTTGAATCGTTATAGCAAAAATTTCTAGCCTTAAAGTCGGTTCATACGCTCAAGCTTTCGTACCGACTTATTTGTACAAACAAATTTGTACTAATAAACATGAGTGTATGGACGGGAAAACTGTATCTCATACAAACCCATTGGTGCGGCTTACGTTAACGCCACAATGCTGAAAATTTTACTTATCCAAACCAAGTTTGCACAGTTTTACTTGTGCATGTGGAGAGTGCTTACGCGTACAAATTAAACGCGCAAGCAAATCATTGTCGTGTAGACTGATCATTACAGAAAGATTGTTATACAAAAAGATTCAGCAGCATTTAAATTAAAACAGCTAAAATATACGTACTACAATTCAATAAGTAAATATCAGATTACCCGCATTATGCGACAGTACTGCACAATTTACAATGTCATCTAGGATTTCTTCTACATTAACCTTCGATAGAACTTGTATTTCTGGAAACAAATTCACATATTAATTAACAACATTTTTTTGTCCTTTATATAGAAGATTTTACCATTAACCATTACATTAAATTCAGATGACATCGTTACATTCATTTGCGTTCAGTATCAAAAATTTCACACAAAGAATATTTTAATGACATTTCTCATTTGTTAAAAAAAATTTGTTACTAGGTGAAAAATATATTTAAAATAATATGTTTTTCTAACTTGATATAAAAGTTCCGTCTACAAGAGAATCGTTGAACAGTCGCTTAAAAATACTGATCTTTATCGCATGAAGCCATGAAACTATCACTTTATCATAGAAATTAAAGCCAAACAATAAACGAATTAAAGGAGACAATAAAAGTGATTTTATAACGGGTGAGGGCGAGGATTCGAATCCCGCGGCAGGCTATGTTCGTGAAGGTTTTTCTGTTTGCAGTTTCCCTTAACAATTCTAAATTAATGTCGACATAGTTACTTTAAGAAGTCAGCTGCAGGCGTATACCCTCCATATCTTAGCCCCTTACCGTTTCCTTTACCCTCCACTCGTATCATGATTATGTAATATTTATGGCGGAACTAAAGAGAAAGAAAATAATGATGTACGTGGCGTCTGTTGTAGACCATAAGTATGAAGAATGGACGTTAAACCCCATTATTATTATTATTACTTATTGGATCAAAAATTAATATTGTAGAAGTTATAAGCAATCTTGACTTAACAGTTATCTTCAGTATTCAGAATGTAGTTTTATACTTCTTTAATAAAATTTTTATTTTCAAATTCTGCGCAACAAAAACTGGTAATTATGCAGAAGCACGGCTCCACCTATTTTTGGCTCTAAAAGGAAAACTAATGATCCGATTTTAATGATTTTTTTTTTAAAATGTTCGTTGCCACGGCGGATTAGTTAAAAAAAATACTACAAATCGATACCGATAATGGAAATGCTGGGAAACTGTAGTTAAATTTGAAAAAATTCAATTTTTTCTAGATTTTCTTTTTTTATTTTGTATGAATGTGTGTCAAAGTCGAAGTATATTGTCAAAACTAACTAAACTAACCTAACCTCACCACCTAGTTTTTATATCAAAGTCGAAATATATTGTAAAAACTAACTAAACTAACCTAACCTTAACTAACCTCACCACCTAGTTTTTATATCAAAGTCGAAATATATTGTAAAAACTAACTAAACTAACCTAACCTTAACTAACCTCACCACCTAGTTTTTATACCAAAGTCGAAATATATTGTCAAAACTAACTAAACTAACCTAACCTTAACTAACTTCACCACCTAGTTTTTATATCATCTACTCTTATTTATTTTGATCAATTTTACCAGAATATGCACTCAAATCATGGCGTTGAGATAATCGTAGTTTACAAAATTAAGTCAATTTTTCTAACTTCCACGCTTAATATTTCGAAAATGCAACAAGATATTGATTTTTTTATTCTTGAAAAAGTATTTATTTTAGTCAGTTTTACTAGACTATGCACTCAGACACACATATAAACGCACACACACTAAATGACAAAAGAAAATTTGAAAAAATTGAATTTTGTTAAGTTTTAAAACAGTTTCCCAGCCTTTCCATTATCGGTATCGATTTGTAGTATTTTTTTAAATTAATCCGCCGTAGCGACGAACATTTAAAAAAAAAAATCATTAAAATCGGATCATTAGTTTTTCTTTTAGAGCCAAAAATAGGTGGAGCCGTGCTTCTGCATAATTACCCTAAAACTATAATAAATTACCTGGACACCTATTACTTGTCACCCCTTAGGCAACTAACCGTTTCTTGAGTCTCTCCTTCGTATAAAATTAAAATAATGGTTAGAAATTTTTTCCTAAAGTGCTTACAAATTTTAAAAAGGAAAATATTATAAAAAATTTTGTATTTCATTCACCTCAAAATAATATTTAACAAAAATAAACACATTAGAAGGAATCTTCAAAGAATCCTCACTAATGTTTTATTAATTTAAACAAGAAAATTTTATGGAAAATTAACTAGATCATTCTACATAAAAAAATAAATAGTTGCCTATCAATTAATTATGGGAAAATTGTTATAATTTTATTAAAATTTAAATAAGTTCTCGTTTTCTTACAAATTATTTTTTAAATGATTTACATTTTGATGAAGTTTTCATAATAAAGATTTATCCAAAATTATAGTTCACAACTTCACAAGAACACTTTACTTACATCGTTAAAAGAAAACAGATATGAATTACGAAAATATTGTAAATAATATAATATCAAATCATCCTGATATAAGCGCATCAAAAAGTATCAGTGACGAAAATGTAAGAATTGTATTAGAATTAGAAGTTTCTGACAGCTTTGTTGACTTGATAAACAATGACCGTTTTGAAAAAATTAACGATACTGGTATGGAATTAGTCGTAATGGAAGCAAAAATTAAACACGACAATTCTAGTGAATTGATTCAAAAGAACCAATTGACAAACGAATCCAAATCTATAGAAATGATAGATTGTCGTAGCAATAAAGAAACTAACAAATTAACATGTAACCTAAAAAGTGTCAGCATTATCAAACAACTAGATAAAATACCGTATGCGAAAAGTGTACCTGTAAGTATAATGCCTTACTCAACACAAAAAACACCGCTCAATCGTGGACGAAAATGTGATAGGATCTCTCGAAAAATCGACTGCCCCACAACGAGTAAGAGTCTGCCAAACAATATACAATTTTCATTCAGTCAAGCTGACCATAACTCAAGAAAGCCAAGAAATTCACTACTAAACGAACAAAATGTTGAATTAATCTGTAACACCATTGCAGAGACAATCACTCAAATATTTCAAGAAAAATATCAAAATAATTTTGAAACGCACTTAAGACATTCAAATGATCATAACGTAAGTATTTTAAATGACGAAATTCCAGAAAAAGACACAAGCAGTCAAAAAATTCTCTACAAAAATGAAAATTATTACTACACAGACGACTATCAGTTAAGCACTTTAACGCATCCCGGTGCCGGCGAAAGTCCAAATAAATCTGAAATCAGATTATACGATAGCATAAAACTGTTTGAAAATAAATTAATAACAAATTCTTCAACGTCCAGTTCATTAAATTCACAACAATGTTTTCGGACAAACATTTTTAATTCAAAGAAACACAATAATGAAATAATTTATTTAAAGACACTTTCAAAATATGTAGCCCAAAATGTTATCAAACATATGAACAGCACGTCTACTGCAAAAGCAAGATTTGATAAAGAATATTGTCGAAAAGTAATTAACTCGATTATTAAAAATGATAAACACGTAACAAAATGTCACCGTACTTCAAAAAATAATGAAAAATTACATTTTAATAAACTGAATTCAATAATTCCACCATTCAAAGATACAAGAAATTTTTCGCAATATCTGTCATTACATTGTACAAATGCCGTTACAAACAAAGCATTCGACAAAAAATCCATTCAAGTTCAAACAGTAACAACAGAAGCAAATAATGATTCTGACAATTCAACATCTAGTCAATATTCTCGAGACAATATTAGTGTCCCTAAAAGGTCCATAAATCAAGAAATGAAAAGAAATGTCAGTTCCTTTGATCGTCCATCGACACTGGAAAGAGCAAAAACGATACCCAATGTTGATTCAACAAACCCAATATTTCTGAAAAAACGTACCAGTCACAGTCACAGGAAGCATGAAAATTCTCATAAAAAAGTCGATACTGCTGTACAGTGCCAAACAGACAGTCAAAATGAAGAAGGCACCATGAAAAATGTGAATCAAAATGCTAAAACTGAGAAAAGTGAAAAAACAGAAGTCCAACAACCATATGTAAAACTACGATTACGGAAAAAAGATGGAAATATTCTAACAGTTAAAAAGAATAAATTAGATAAGTTACAAAAAGTAATCTTGAAAAAAGTTGTCGAATTACTCGAATCAAAATCATCAGAAAAATTAACGGTGCAAAATAAAGACAATGTTGAAAATATTAAAAATTCAAAATTAGTTGCGTGTACTTATAATGACTATTCAAAAACTAAGACATCTAGTTCATCAATTAGTAAAAATTACCCAATTCTATTGTGGGATGGTAACCCTATTCAAAAAGAGTTTGATTTAAAAGATAAAATCGATGAACTAATCAATGCTAAAATTACAGAACTCGAACAAAAATTTCAAGAAAAACAATTAACTGAAAAAAGAACATCTTATGGATCGATCAGTATGTCAGCTGACGCAACTAATTCACATTTTGTACAAAATATAAACCCTTTTCCAAAAATGAATAATTTTTCACGTTTAGAAGAATCAAATTTTCAAGTATGTCCAAATGGCATACGAAAACTCAATTTGAATCAACATTACCGTAACATGTATGTACCTCGTACCCAAAATTTTGACTTACTGAATGTCCTATTTAACAAACCACCAAGTAAAACATTATTATTTAAAAAAGATCTTAATTTTCCAAAAACATTTAAACTCCTAAACGCTAACAAGCCAAATGACAACAGTATTGAAAACCCAGCATTCTCAATGCCACTTTTAATCAAATTTGCAAAAAAAGATCAAGACCTAGCCTTAAATCGAAACCAGATTATTCCGAATAAATTTAAAGAAGAGCAAGTGAGTGAATTGACCTATGAGAATGTTCAGTTAATTTATCCCGACGAAATTAAATTAGATAATTTTAATAATTCGACAAGTAGCAGTAATACAACTATATCAAATGAAAAAAAAGAATTATCTAAAAATTTAGTCAAAAACTTTGAAAATACTTCACAAACACCGCAAAATGGATGCTCAAACATACAAAATGTTTCGAACACTGAATTCATAACTGCACAAAACTCATCTTCGATAGAATCGGAATCGATTGATACCCAACAGTTTTATGATTCCAAAGGAGAACCAAGCAATTCTGTAATAAACAAAGAAAAAACCAATTTTCTGTCAAAATTTTTCAGTTTTACATCACTTACAAAAAATAATGCTACAAATAATTTAAATGATAATAAAAACAAAAAAATAAAAAAAGGCGATATTAAAACAAAAAATAATGAAAAATCCAAACAGAAAAGTCGAATCAAATCGAAGATTCTACCGAAATGTTGTAAGTGGAATAATAATATATTTTATACATTTTCAAAAAATTCATTATCTCTAACTAATGTAAATAATCAATACCGTTTAAAGTCAGGAAATGATGAAGAAATTATAAATTTTTGTGAATTAAAAATGACCAAGTATGGTGGATTTGATAATTTGTGCAATTTAAATTTTGAAGATAGAGAAATTACAATCACTAAACAATCAGAAATTGAGGAAGAACAAAATTTGAGGGAAGTGAAAAGTGATACATTAATTCAAACACCGGTAAAACTTATTACGCTTCCGTCCAAAGAAAATTCCTCTTTTCATTCGGCAGAAATAAATATAACTAAAGAATTTGTTTCTCGCATCCCAACATTTACGAAAACTAACAAACAGGAGAAATCTTTAAGTGAAGCAATAGATTTCATTTCGGAATTAATTTACGATTCGTTTGAAGCAAAATTAAAGAAATGTCGGAAAGAACCTCTCACAAAGAAAGTAAATAAGAAGCCACAATCTTTCAAACAAATTCGCGAAAGATATAACCGACTCTCTAAACGGTATCAATCGAAATGCAATAAAAATAATTTAAATAAAAGCATCGAACCGATATCAGTAGAAACGCAGACAGACTCTACACAAGACGTAGAAAATAAGAAGGAACAAAAATCTAAGAAAACGCAAACACTTCCACAAAAAAATCAGAATCAAAATCAAATTATTACACTACCAGATACAATGAGCAAACATATCTATTTCGTATTTTTCGTTAATAAGGACGATCCAAATATTCTATATGGAAATATGGGTATTACCAATGCAGGACGTCCCAAGCAATTTTCATTAAAAACTGAAGGTAGATACTAAAAATTTTGTACCACATTAACCATTTTTATTATTTTAGTTGGTATAAAAAATAGGTCTTCCAAAGAGTCCCTCTATTCCTAACTTTTTACACCACAGAGTATGACTGGGATTATGTGTCCCAAAATGTGAGACAAACACGTGCTCCTAAGGAGACATTCGCTAAAAAAAAAAAAAAATATGTAAATCGATTTTTTTTCTCCACAATTATGTTTCTTAAGGTTCCACTTTTTTCTCGAAAGTACGTTTTTTGACATGGTTCCTCATGTATTTCAAAAAGTCTTTGAGATATCGACATAAATCAAATTTATTTTCAAAATACGGTCTCTCGCTGTTTTTTTTTTTTAGATCCCACATTAGTACCATAACTGTATAATTATGTATATTTCAAGACACATGTAGAAACGATGTTGTATATTTAGTTTTTCAATAAAATATTTATTTGTATAAAAAAAAAACGCCGTGAGCAGCGGAGCTCCATCACGGAAGTCGAATTTTTCCTTTCATCTTCGGTATTGAATGTCTACAAGCGAAATGTAATTGAAAGTCCACAAGCGATTTGTCATTTTGGTGGTTTCAAAACTGATGATGAGTGTCCGGTTGATCGGGGCTTTAAAAAAAGGTTTTAAGTTTTTAAGGGCTGAATCTCAGTAAATTTCAATTTTGTGCCGATAGCAGTTAGCAGGGAAAAAGCCAACACAATTCGTACGAGGGCATTCCTACCCATGCTTATCCGCCAATTGCCTTAGTGTTTTATTTTTAAATATTAAAAAAGGAACTTAAATAGTAAACTGGAAGGCTTTTATGAAGATATTTTTTCTTTCCAAAAAAATCGAGAATTTCTCTTTTATAAATAATAAAAATCCAAAATTCCTAATTTATAAAAAAACAGTGACTTTAATAATATTTTTAAATTACTTAATATGTATGTATTTCATTTGTTATAAAAGTAAATTCACTTTTTTTAAATTTTTTAAAATTACTATTCGCCTACTTGTATTTAGAATAAAAATAATGCATTTAAAACACATTTAAAAATACCATTCAATTCCGATGTAAAAATGGGAGAAGTGGGGGGAAAAGTATTGTAGACTCCCTAAAAGATACTAGCTGGATACTAACTGAATACACATACAAAATTTCAGCCCTCTAGGTTTCCTCAGAGAGTCTCTAGACGTGTTAGAAAACAAGCAAAAAAATTAAGGAAATATTGGCGTAAAAATCGTGGGGGTAAGGGTTAAAAGTTGAAGCCTCCAAAAAGCAGTGTCTGGCTATTAGCTTAACCTGTACACAAAATTTCAGCCCTCTAGGTTTATTTGGGGAGATTTTGACCCGAACGAAACTGTTAAAAAGCAAGAAAAATTATGTTCTTTTTGGTATAAAAATGGTGGGGGTAGGGGTTAAAAGTCGAGACCCCCAATATATATATATATATATATATATATATATATATATATATATATATATATATATATATATCTGACATTTTTTTCTACATATTCGTGTTCTACGGGTCCGAAAACGGATAGCGCCCCTACTCCCGCCTCTCGCCGTTCTTGTCGTATAGGCTGTATAAGTCTAATTTTTTCAAGGTAAAATTCGACTAATAAATAAATAAAAAAGGTCGATTTTTGATGTTTTTTGGCGAATCTCCCCTTAAAAACTCGATATCTCCTCGATACTATGATATCTAACACGGTTTTTCAACATCAAGAACACGTATCGATACAAAATTTTTCAACTTAAACAATACGTCGCAGTAATTATCATTTTTGATACAAAAAATTAAATACATATTAGTATTTTGATATATCGAAATTAAAATATCGACGATAAACATCGATATTTTTCTGAAGAAATATCAATATTTTGACCCATCCCTAACCTGTGATCCCTCTGTTGTATTCAATGCTCAGAGACACGTTGTTATCCTATATCCATTTTTTTTTATGATAGCTTACATACAACGGCCAAACCATTTTCATGGTTACAATAATAAATACAAGATAATAACTATATAATAATAAATAGTAAATGCAGGAAAATACTTTGCCAATTTCATGAATTATATCAGTGGCGTACAATTGGGAAATAAATGTTGTATTAGGCCATGAAAATATGTCCGAGCCAAGCCATCTCAAGGTGCAGTAGATCAACTATTTTCGATTTTTGAAAGATTTTTGCATCCAATGACAAAAATTTTAATCCATCATCACATATTTTATTTGCTCCTAACAATATTAAAAAAATAATAACTGTTACTTTGAGCTGAAAATTATTATTAATATTTTCTGAAAATTTGTCGATACTAAGTTCATACCCATTTTAAAATTCCGACCCCAATAGTAGATAATCTCATTAACCAGTTTAGTATAATAGTTAAACGTGTCGTCTTGAGTTTCCCACATGAGTCGTTCAGTAAATTATAAGACACTTCTAGAAAACAGTTACCGTACTCAAAGGCTTAGATTAGTAAAAATATGAAAATAGTAGAAAACTCCAATATAATACACGTCATTTAAATCTATGCTTCACAAAATATTTATTTTTAGGTGCAGATTTTAGTTACATTCACAGTTTCTTAAAATATGGAAACACGACACAACTATTTCAAATTTGGGCAAGCTTATATCAAAAACTTCAAGATAAAATTGTAGTGAAGAAAAGAGATGCAAATTTAATTAAGATACCAAGCAAAAGTACGTTACCACCAAAGCGGAAACCGACTAGTACAAAAAATCAAAGAGAATACTGCGAAATTGAAATCTCGTTGTCCGACTTTGAATTATTAGCGGACAAGGAAAAAGAAAGAAGATCTTATACTAATTTATGTGGTGCAAAGGTACATAGTTTAACGGCAATTCTTTAAATTGAAATTATTTTTTAAAAATTCAGTTATCTATATTATTACAGTTTTCTGGGTTTCTCTTTAAATAAGTAATTATGGAAAATATTTAAAAAATAGAAACAAGTTTAACAATATAGAAATGAAAAAAAAGTGTTGAAAATTATCTAGTATTCAATATTTATTTATTTTTAAAGAGGTAACATTTATTTATGTATTATATGTATGTATTTATCTCTATATGAATAAAACTATTATTTTCGAAATTTATCTAATTATTCTAGCATTATAAAATAAATTTTGATTGGTCTGAAAATTTTCTCGCAGAATCTGGATAAGGCTGCCTGTACACGATCAGTAATACTGTCAGTATTTACTGACAAAAATAATGAATCGTTATTTTTATTGTATAAATTATATATACGAATACTTCAGTATTATCAATACACGACCAGTAATAATGTCAGTATTTCTAAATACTGACAGTATTGCTGATCGTGTAGAGGCAGCCTAAGAGTATCCGACTAGACCAATCATAAACTCGATTTTTATCAATAATTAGGAATTTTAACAGTCGGACATAAAACTTTGTATGCAACTTTTACATATGTAATTTGACTTTATAAACTCGCCTTTTTTATTGACCTCGCCAGGGGCGACTTTAGGATTTTTATTTTTGCTAGGTCCGAATTTTTCTGTATTATAAACATATAACTTATGTGTATCATTTTTCTTGAAAATCGGACATTTTTTATTGCATAATTTTAAACTGAACAAAATGTAGTTTTGTATATAGCAACATTTATAAGCCATTTCAGGTAATCACACACCACGTAAGAGAGCCTATACATAACCCACTTTGGGGCCTTAGATATTTTGTTGTTACCAGCCTCCCTCATGCCTTTACAAGATATACAACACACAAATATTATAAAAAATAAATATAATACAAAACGAAATAATATGAGAAACTAACACAAATATTCAAAACAGATATAGAAATATTTATTTAAATATTAAAAATAGACAATTTGACCAGACCCATCAAAATATCGGGTCCTAGCTGTTTGTCTCATTTACCTATGTGATGATTCGACCCTGAACGTCGATGTTTGATCTGAATTACATTCTCCACCAAGTGGTCTGAAAACGACATTTCATACTGCAGGGCCTAATAATAATATTACAGATAATTGTGTAAATAATTCCGGGTTATAATAATTATATTTAAAATTAAAGAACTGTTTTTAAACATTTCTCTAATGTTTAAAAAAGTGACAATATTTATCTGAATTATATGGTCGGCCAAGTGGTCGCAAAACGACATTTCATATTACACGACCTAATGGTATTCCTGTCAATAGGGGAAATGATTCCAGGCTAAAAGAAATCTACTCACGGTTAAAGAATTGTTTTTAAACATTTGGCATAAAGTGTCTTTAAACATAAAGTGTCGACAGAGCGGATTAATCCTAGCGGATTGGGGTCCTAGACATTTTGTTCTTGCTTTTTTTCATTTTTTCAAAATTTTTAGGTATACCCGGGCGTGCCCGGCTCACCCACTAAAATCGCCCCTGGACTAATTTCGCAAGCTCGCTCGATCATACACGCAGCTCATACTTAAAGATTTTTATTATGTAGATATTTGCTGTGTAAATAACTATTATAAATTTCAAACGGTAAAATTACTAATTTTAAACAATTTTATTTCCACTAAAAAGATTCAACGATTTTTGTGAATGTAAAACACATTATACAATCTACCACGTCATAAATGTATATATTTTTAAATACTATCGCACGGAATTTGAAAAATTTTCTTAATTTGCCAATTGTATTATTCAATCCCAAATAAACTGTAGTTGAAATGTATAATTGAAAAGAGACCAACAAACACATTCAAAAAATAGAATTTCAGAACATGATACAATATATTGTATGTATGTGGTGACTTTTGCGATATCGAAACATATATTCACGTTGATCGGTATAGAATCATCGTAGGTACGGTGAATACGGTGTATTTGGTTATGAAATGAATAATATTCTATAAATAACACGTTCCTCGGTATCTCCTCTCGCGACATCGGCTGCTATGGTAACGTCGTCATCTGGGCGAGCGCATCAAGATTGCGTCGTGGCGCAGATCAATGTGACCATGTTGATTTTCATTTTAGATGTGTGGAAAAATGTTTGTTGTATGTATGTGTATCAGTGTGTATATAGGCATCTCGCTTCATTCTTATTTCTAACATACTTGAAAAAAAAAATATAATACTTTGGCAAATTGAAGTATCTATACCGATACATATTGTAATGAAACAATAAACTGATAAATCTGATTACCATTTATAAATAATGGAGAGTTTGATGATTAAGAACCTCCCTTTCAAGGTATAATCAACCATTCCAGAAAATGGGATTTTCTAGAAATTTACAATTAAGTCACGAATAAATAACAATATTATTTTTGTTCTAAAAGTTTTTTTTACGACCCTAAGCCGACTTATGACCACCACCAAAGAAACCTACTTTCGGAAAACACCTAGGTCTGACCTAATTCATAAAAACAATCACTGTTTTACTTATTGTAATTATGGTTAATCATACGTCGGATCGTAATGCTGAATGGTACAAGTAGTAATGAGCAAATGCAAAACCAAGACCAAGACTTGGCAGTCTTGGTCTTGGTCTTGGTCTTGTTCTTGAATTAAGAATCTTAGTCTTGATCTTGCTAGAGAAGTTTGAGTCTTGGTCTTGGTCTTGCAAAATGCAGTCTTGGTCTTGGTATTGCTAAGAAATCTCGCACTTTCTTGCATTCTTTTATTAGCGAATTTTTTTCTTCTAAAATCAGAATTTTCTCTGTTTACGGTATTAATTATACTTTCAAACTATTTAAACAGTTTAGCAAGAGTCTTATTTTTTCCTTGTTTTTGTCTTGGTCTTGCTCACTTGAGTCTTGGTATTGGTCTTGCAGCCATACTTACAGTCTTGGTCTTGCTCTTGCTCTTGGTATACATAGTCTTGGTCTTGGTCTTGCAAAAATGCAAGACAAAGACAAGACTGCAAGACCAAGACAATTTTGCTCATCACTAGGTATAAGTAGAAAGGTATATTCTATATCTCTTAATCGGAGCTTCCATTCACAATTCCAAATGAATATCAGCATAGTTCCTTAAAAAGACGGTTGCAGACGCATACCTACCAAATACTAACTCTCACTAAAATTACAAAAATAATGATGTGGGTGGCGCCTGTTATAGACTGTTATTATTTACTTATTTATATTTCTTTAATCTCCCAAGCTACTGTTAAAATATGATTTACTTTTAATTTGCTAGAATTAGAAACAATGAAACTTAATTTTTAAATTTAATTTTTTTGAGTCTTAAAAGCTTTCCCCTTTTTCTGTAGGTACCTTAGCAAAATTTCTTATAAATAAAGTTAATGAGAAATGTTCGCTGTAAAGCAGTTGCTTAAATTGATCTAAAATTCTAAAATATGGACACACCTGTTCGTCGAATTTAGTATACGAAAAAATTCGTCAAGTGAATGTTGGACACACATTAAGTCAGGGTTCCTCAGTGATCAGAATTTTTCACAGCTTTCGGGATCAAGTATAGAGCAATTAGTCATATTTTTCACAGTTTATCATCAAAAAAGGTTAAACATATTCGACAATGTTACTTGTAGACTGTTAGTTGTGGGTGAATTATGTGATAATTTGGTTTTTTATGTCTCTTAAAAAAACACATAAAGTTTGAAGTTTAATTTCGTAAACGAGATCTAAAAATGAAAAGTGGTTAAACAAAGGGTGGACGAAGTAGGTAACAGCCCTGAGCTTTGTGCCCTTTAGGGCCTCGTGGCGAGGCCTCGCATGTGTAAGAAAGCTGGTAGAACTTAACGGTTTAAGGTAGTTGTTGACGTTTTCAAAAATTATCTTGCCTCTCGCGCACGATAAGATATGTGGAATTATTTCTGAAGTTAATTACGAAAAACGAAAATTTTATCCATTTTTTAGCATTTTCTCGTAATGATTTGAGCTGGAAATTTTAGGACATATTTTATTTATATATATTTTCTCGATACAAAATTTCACTTTCTCTATTTCAAATTTCTAATCATTTAAATTTATTTTTTTACAAAAAACAATTAAAACTATTAAAAGTTGACGCGTGACACTTGTATTTTAAAAGATAAACTACGTGTTTGGCTATATATTAATAGATAGTTCGTTTCTTGGATAAAAAAGCGGCAAAATTAATAAATTTTTAAAAAGTTCAGAAAATAAACTTGAAAAATAATTTTTGTCAGTTTTATTAGTCAATTTTGTCGGAATTCAATCAGTTTTATCAACAAATTAATACATATGTAGTTCCATTTATAAAAGTACATAATATATAATTAATATTGGAAAGGTTTACTTTGTGAAAATCCATATTAAAAAACATGGGATCGTTGCTTTGTCACTGTTCACAACAAAAATCGTATAAACACGAGTCAACTTTCGGCCATTACGCCATCTTCAGGTGAAAAACACAACTAAAAACTATTCTTTTAGGCGAAGCCATTTATATTATAAAAATGCAGTGAATAGTGTATTAGTGGGGGATGTTAGAGATAGAGACAGATATAAGTATATCAAAAGTATATTTTGTTGTACTTGTATCTGCCTCTATCTCTAACATCCCCCAATAATACACTATTCACTTCATTTTTATAATATAAATAGCTTCGCCTAAAAGAACAGTTTTTAGTTGTGTTTTTCACCTGAAGTTGGCGTAATGGCCGAAATCGACTCATGTTTGTACGATTTTTGTTGTGAAAAGTGACAAAGCAACGATCCCATGTTTTTTTAAGTACATATATGTTTGTATCATAGCTCGAAATTGCCCCTAGCGGTACCTACAATTATATATTATCTAAACAGCTTTGTGATTAAGTCAATAATTTAGCCATAATAAAAATGACAACTCTCAAAAAACTCAGCCTGTATAATTAAGAAACATAATTTATGGACAGCTCAACATTGATAAATTACATTTCAATCATTTTCCATGTCGCAAACATATCTTACAATTAGATAAGATACATAAAAAATCATTGACTTTCTTAAAAATTTGACCATTTAATTTAAATTAAAACAACATTAAAACCAAAAAAAAAACTGGGTTAATTGGACTACCAGATGCAAATCTGACCTTTGAAATGAAAGCTTTTTAAAAGAAACAAAAAAGAAATACCATTGAAAATCATTGACATTATCAACTAGTATTATGGTATAGATAAACTGATTTGTATTGTCACTGACTGTAGAATGGAAGCTGTTTGTAATTTTCCTAGCTCTCCAGCTCTCCCACATCAAGCTCGGAGAAGGATAGCTCGATGCCGGTGCCAAGCTCGGAGTTGCGTGTCTGTTCATCACCTGACAATAACAAATATGTGTTGAGACGCAAAATGGAATCTATAATTACTGTTATTAATTAATTGTTTATTTTTGTTATTAGATAATTTATGTTTGTTAATTGTTGTGCTTGTTAATGTATTTACTATATATTTAATTGATTAAAAAAATTATTGTTGTGATAGCTAGTTATTAACTAAAGAATTATGTAAGTATTCTAATTTTATTGTTACAGTTAATTTGAATTTAACTCGACGAAATTGCAACAATGAAAAGGCAGTTACAATTTAAATTAATCATAACGGTTTTCGTTTTAATTAATAGCAAAGAAATATAGAAATAAAATAATTAATTTTATATATTTTTTTTAAATTGTTTTATATTTATATTAATTTTTGTTAATATAATATTATTTAAAAACGTGTTAATTTTGTAAAAATAGTTAATTAATGTTTTTAAAAAACTACAAGTATAGGTATTTAAATTTTTACGAACCAAAAGAAATATTAAAATTTTAATATTTTCAAAAAAGAAAAATCTTTAAATTCTATAATATTTTACGCTCAAATTTTATATAATTATTTTAGAATTATATTTCTGACTGAATAATTTTCATTTTAAATTAATATATCACTTTTGATTTTAGTAAAATGTTAGAAAAACAGCACTCGTTAGATGGAATCAATGATCAGTCACTTCCTATTCCTATACAAATATTTTTATGGCGTCAAATAAGGTGAGCTTTTAATTTTCATACTCAATAGATCACGAAAATCTTAAGAATTTCTATAATGTTTTCCTAGAAAAATTTCAAATATTTTTGAAAAGCTTGATTTTAAAACTCAAGCAATAATTTTTTAGCAAATTCTGACATGCTTAATTTTTAATTTAAATTTTTTTTATTTGGGTAAACTATATCCCGGCCGGATTTTTGTCGATCCGGCCGGATTGGTCACATAAAACCGATTTTTCCCTTTCGTTCGAAAATCAATTGTACAACTGTATAAAAGATGATCAAGTGAGTGTAGTATAAAGTTATATATTAATAATGGGCGGTTAAGATAACTCTTACTAGATTTCACAAATTACGCCAATGATAATATTGATATTAAAATTATTTTTTGTAATTCCGGGACTAAAATACATGATTTAGTTCCTCATAATAGGGAGTAAAGTGGCAGTTTTAGTCCCAAGGGGCTAAAAAATTCTTCTAGTCCCGGTTTAAGCCAATCAACAAGCAGAATTTACAGAGAATTAACTTAGGTACAATTAAATAGCGTTACTAGGTAATTTAAAATAATAAACAAATCCAAACTTGTTGATAAAGACAAACTGGAGTATTTGACAGTAGTTGAAAAAGTATTTATTTTGATTTTTAAATAATTACTTGAGTCATAATGATACTGAATATTGCTTTTTTACAAGTTATTTCATTCAAAAATATAAAAATTTTAATTAAATAAAATTACAAAATTTACTACTACTGCCACTCAATGTTTTAGAGCTAATGACGTCATACGATTTGAAAGAGACAGAGAGCATCGTTTTGGCGATCTTTTTAAAAACTGAAATTTTATCTGTGATTTTTTATTAAAAATATGGTACAAAATAATTTAAAAATGTGTATTATGAGTTTAGTAAGAAGTAATAAACACACTAAGATGGTTTTTAAAAAATTGTCAAATACCGCATTCGACTGATTTATTCAAAGTGTACTTGATGTAATATTATTACATACAATTTGAATGACATTTAAAAATTTTTTTCTTAATTTTTATAATTTTAAATTATCCGGAATTGCAAAAAATAGTATATTATCCTTCATGTGAATTGTTGCCCTCGAGCCTTTACAGGCACTTTGGCAACAAACTTCACACTCGAGATTAAAACTCACACTTTAATCCCTTGGTGTATAACATACTATTGTAACTTACATCACATTATGTAAGTAACTTAAATCTAAATAAATTAACCTTAATCAACTAAGATCACAGTAATTAGGTAACTTAGGGACGCTTAGCAGTCTCATTTTTATCATTATGTCACTTTTAGTGAATTTGTTCACTGAATGGCACAACTATCACAATAACAAGTTTAAAAATTCTTCTTATTTTTAATATACTTACCTTAAATAACTATTTTAAGAATAACAGTTATAAACAAATCAATTCTGGTTTTGATCAATCGCCTTCTTATAAAGTTACACATATAGACAGTGCCCGAAAACAGGGCCTTTTAGCTTCTATATTTGTCGGTTTTATTGTCAACAAATAGTCATGAATAGAAGACAAATATTTTCCTCGAACCTTTCATTTTTAAGTACCTACTCATACAACAATGCGAGTATTTTTCTCAAAAAATGGTGTCATGTATTTTTTACCGGATCCGGTAGACGTCAATTGACACCGGATCCGTCGAATTACCGGATTCGGGGATCCGGATTGCAATCCCTAATCCTGATAAGCTGTCTCCCTCCTATTTCATTAATTTTTCAGTATATTATTCTCGGTCAAAATCGAACAGACCCATATTATTATTTTTTTGTCTGGAAACTATCACCGAACTTAAGGAGTGCTCACCTCCTTTTAGGATAAAATTTAGTTTCTTCAAATATCTTGAAAATCGTAGAGACAGAAGAAAATTTAAACTAATGTTAGAATTATTTTTAAAAGAACTAAGTAGCCAATGGCGTATAATTTGTTTCAATTTCACGAAGGGTTGCCAACCATACTTTATAATAAAGTATTCTACTTTATTTTTCATAAACATACTTTATACTTTTGCATAAAAATAAAGTAAGCTAAAATACTTTATTTTGAATCGTGACTGTGATTACATTAAATAAAACTTTCCGGTACGTAATTCCCAAACAATTTATTAAGTATTAAGATGGATGATTGACCTATATTCTGAATCAATAATACTTAAAGAAATCCAGAAAAATCTACTAATAAAATAACAAAGTATTTGCAAAGAAAAATACTGCTGAAAAACGGCAATATATTCTTCAAAATGCGTGTGATAACCAAAAAAAAAAAAAATGTATTTCTTATTTGCCCTGTTTCCGCAACCCTAGCTTTCACTGAGAAATTTTTCTCGATGATGAATGTGAAGTGGCGAGCAGAAAGAAATAGATCCTGCATAAATTTGATAGAAAATGAATTATTTATTTATTTAAATCTAAACTTAGATTGTAAAACTAGCTATGAAACGTCCATAGACAACCAAAAATTGTTAGAATGTGCTAAGAACACAAAAAATGTGTAAAACTTAGACAATAAAAAATTTGAAAAATACTTTTTTTCGGACAAATACTTTATTTTTTCTTATTCAAAAGATTGGATATTTTATTTTTCTCAAAAAAAGTTAGCAACCCTAATTTCACCACCAGTCAAGTGGATAGGAAATTACAATTTATAGGTAAAAAATCCCTACAAGAGAGTGAGTGAAAAGAGTTATTGAAACTTCAATAATAAAAAAAAATATACATAAATCAAAAATAATAGTTGATCTGTCTTTGTTTCGAAATACAGTATAGCACCGATAATGGAAACATCAGTTTTGGAAATTTTTTGAGAGCATCAAATTAGTCAACGTCACTTTTGATGCAACTTTCCAAAAGTGACGTTGACTAATTTGATGCTCTCAGAAAATTTCCAAAACTGATGTTTCCATTATCGGTGCTATACTGTATCACATTTAGAAGAAGTCATTAAAGCAAGGTCATTTCCAGTTCAAATATCACACTAAGGAAAATTATAAAATTTAATATTAAAATATAATGTTTGTAATATGCAAATAAAAATAAAATATGTAAGTAAACTACTTTTGTTTAAAATACTTATCTTTGATGTATTACAATTTTTTATTAAAACTACTGTCGAGTAGCTGAGTACAAATGGTTCAAGTGCAAAGGGTTGTAGATTTAAAATAAAAATTAAGGAATTTTTTAACAATCAGAAATATTTCTCACGATATTTCTTTCGCAATATTTTTATAGCTGATGGTAATACGCAGAAGTACTTTTGATTTTCAAAGGAATTTATACTTTTGATAATAATCTTTTGTGATTTAAAACAGTCTCCTTTTCTGAATTTTGCCCGTATTCAAAACTAAACGTATGAAATATTTGAAGTTTAATTTGATAATTTTTAAGATAAAGATAATTTGCCCGTTTTCATCTTTTTGAAATCAGTTTTGAATTTTAAATAAGTTGTATTATTAAGAGCCATAAAACTTTAATGATTATTTTACTTTATACTTTTATCATTTCAGCCCTTTTATTCGTCCAAAATTGGGAAAGTTACATGAGGCATCGTGTACGGTAATTATTGAAAATTTCAATATCAATGTTTGATGTAACAAAAATGCTTTTAATATTTTTTTTATATTTCCTGTCAAATGTTCTACGCTTTTATCTGTAATATTTCAATTTAAAAAAATATTAAATACAATAAAATTAACTTTACAATACAAATACAAAATTATTCAAAAATAACAAGTAGAGTAAAAGCCCCTATACTCGAACGCGATTCAATATTCGAAGTTTTGATATTTTATATATTAATGAAGTTATTTCTGAAAGAAACCGATAAATATCAAAACTGTTCGAGTATTGAATCGCGTTCAAGAATAGCGGCTTTTACGTTATAAATATTTTACGATACATAGCACTTTAATGGTTTCAAAGTTCCAACAAAATGATAGCGATGGTGGCGACGCCGGTAAGGTGAGTCTTCATTTTCTTTCACATTAACCAAATTCAGATCAGTCAAGTAGTGTCAATTGCACCAGTATTGTGATTACTAAATATCTGAATTAATTTTTTTTTTGGATAGTCAAATATGGTGACTAAACTATGGAGGGTAGATATCAGGAGCACCATCTCTGTATCAAAAAGTGACCATAGAAAGGCGTAAATAGTGGTGGCGCCACTGTAGCAAAAGGGTAAATTTAGAGAAGTAAACAAGGAAAGAAAAATATCCGCGTTGTTATGTAATTATTGTTTTTTTATTATAATTACTACATATAATAGTTTTATTATTTTAAAAATTTTTATAAAACTCAACGCAAAAAAATTACTATACTCTTTTGCTACTCTAGCGCTATTTTGGCGTGTTTTTGAACTGTTACTTAGTACTTAAAACGGAACACTTTTTGAACTATTTTTCTATTGTTTTCCGGCCAAGATAGTCCTCCTGATATCTACCCTCCATAATTTCCTTGGCGGAAAAAAAAATTATGAAAAACTATGATAAATTCTATAAAATGTTATGAAACTCTATGAAACAGTAAATTATTAAAAAATCATATTTTTTCATAGAAAATCATAAAAAATGACCATGGCTTTAATGAAAAATTATGCATAATTCTAAAATATTATGATTATGAGTTATGAATAACTATGAAAAAATTTGAATATCTATTACATCTGAATGTCTGAAAATCTATGAAAATTTTTTTTTTTTTAACGATAATTTCTAACAAACGATGAATTTTTCTGAAAAAGTATGATAATGAATTATAATCATAAAAGTGTCCAAATTTGGATATGTTTTTCATAGTTTTTCATAATTTGTCATAATTTTTTTCATAAACTTTTTTCCGTCAGGGTTAAACCTTTTAAATACGTAAATAATCCAACATTATAAGTTACAGAATACCACCGCTAGAGGGTTGATATTTCATTTGTTTAAATAGAAATAGATATCAATACTTACTATAAATATTTATCACTAATGAAAATATAAATTTCACCCTTCGAATATAATAAAAGCTAACATTATCGAAGGTGCGGCTCTGATAATATAACTCATCACCCGGTTACGTATCATATTATTGTCAAGAGAAAACCATTAAAGTGTTAGTATATCTATTTCTAAATGTACAAAATTAATTAAGAATTATTAGGAAAATGAAACTCAAATAATTAGCATTTTTGTGAACAAAATTCTATTTACTGTATATGGAAATATCTATATTTGATACATTTTTCGATTTGAAATTATTAAAATTAAAAAATATTTTTTTTAATTTTAATAATACAAATTCATAATAACTAATATATTATTCAATGTTATGTATTCAGTGATTTTTAAGGAATGAATATTAATTGAAATATATAAAAATATATTTAAAAAAAAATGACAATAAACTTTCTAGTGTAAAAATATAAAATTCTGCAATCTAACATGATCTAAATTTCCCCAAATTAATACCCACTTGTTCGTTTTACGGATCCTTAAAAAATTCGTAATTATGCTTATTGTAAATTTTACCTTGACAATTCTTAAGTCTATAAGAACTTGGGTTTCTAAACGAAATTGTACAAATACAATCTACCCGTTCACGCAAAAACTCTTAAGGTAGTTGGTCGATAAAACGGTTTTTTCAAAGGAATTTAACCAAATTTCACTAGATATGTATTTAATCCAGTACCAAAAATATGAGTCCTTACCGAAAAAAAATTGACCACCCCAATTTTGAGAAAAACGATTTCAAAGTTTTCTAATTTTAACACGGGCTCTTATGGGAAAACTCTATTTTTTTGAATAAAATGAAAACGTGTCAAAGTAATTTGATAAAAATTTAATATGTTATTTAATACAAAATTACAAACCATATTTAATAAGAAATAAAAATTACTGACCACGCCGTTTTTGAAATATAACTTAAAAACATCATTTTACAACGTTTTTACAACTCTTTTTCAACAATTCTTTTAAATTGCTACAACATAAGCTCGCGGAAATTCAAAAAAATAAGTGGTATGCAAATATAATAACTGAAGAATATTAATACATTATTTAATTTTTGATAAAAGAAAACTTTTTTGCTGAGATAGTCAGGTACAAAAGTATATCTCAAAAAAAAAAAAAAAATTCCTTTTATCAAAAATTTAATAATGTATTAATATTCTTCAGTGATTATATTTGTATACCACTTGTTTTTTTTTTAATTTCTGCGCGCTGATGTTGTAACAATATAAAAACATTGTTAAAAATGCGTTGTAAAAACATTGTAAAATGATGTTTTTAAATTATATTTCAAAAACATCGTGGTCAATAATTTTTATTTCTTATTAAATATGGCTTGTAACTTTGTATTCTTTTATAACGTATTAAATTTTTATCAAATTCCTTTGACACGTTTTCATTTTATTCAAAAAAAAGAAAAAAATAGTTTTCCCATAAGAGCCCGTGTTAAAATTACAAAACTTTGAAATCGTTTTTCTCAAAATTTGGGTGGTCAATTTTTTTTCGGTAAGGGCTCGTATTATTGGTATTGAACTAAATAAATATCTAGAGAAGTTTCGTTAAAATCCTTTGAAAAAATCGTTTTATCGATCAACTACCTTAATGGTACTATAGCTATGAAACACTAGAAAATACCTTGGCCCGGTAAAGGCAGCCGGGGCTATAGGCCCGGGGCTAGAAACCATTACTAAAAGTAACCTTGCCATCTAATTAACACTTATTTGGCAATTAATGTCTTGGACTAGAAACATAATATTTACATTATACCTACCTCGAATATTTGATCTTATTATTGAAATATCTCTGGAATTTAATTCACAATTCTGCAGTTGAGTTATTCTATAAATAAGAAGGCTTAAGAGCGTGCTTATGCTTTTTTAAAAAGATGAGAATAGACATCAGTAGCCGACCCCCGATTAACGTAGTTGGAGGGCTAGAGCCTTGGAAAAATAAAAGAATGATCTTTGGATATGTTATGTTTCAACACCTAATACACAAAATATTAAAACTTAAACCAATTTCTGACGTCCAGTTTGTGAGATAATAGTATATTACGTGATTGAGGTTGTAAGTTGCATCCTACACACGAGCGAAAAAGTTACGCAAGAGCCGCGTACCGGCGAGTGCGTAATTGCGCGAGTGTGTAATATGCCTTACAACCGAGTTACGTATTATACTTTATCTACGACTAACATGAAATTCACAATAAACGACAAAAATTTGGTACAAATCTACAAATACCAATACATTAAAATTATGTAGTACCTATTTGAAATTTATTAAAAACAGACGTAAACAATCAGTTATTAAGTAAAATATACAGATTCTAACATAATATGTATCATGTATATCACTGTATAATACATAATAATTATGAGAATTAATAAAGGGTCATTTTTTGTACAGCTGGATATGTGGCTATATGTAAAACGTAGCTTACTTAGATAGTATTTTGTACAATAAACAAGCAATTTCATGGTAGTCGTATATACAAACTTTTAAAAATTACTTTTTTAACATATAAGTAATAGGGTTATCCTCCAAAATATACCGGAAACAGTTACTTAATCAAAGGAATTAATACCTTCTGCTAATGAAAAAATTATAAAAAACTTATTTTTAAAAAATTTAATTCTTTACTAACATTCCAAAAATACAATTAACAAAATCTGACGTCCAGTACATATTTTAGTAATTTAATTTTAAAAACCGAGAAATGTATGAACATTTTTATTTATCACATTGAAAATTCGTCACTGAATCAATCTGCCAATGTTGCACGTTATACGCCGGAATATACATGCCATACATTATCCAATGCCAAACATACTTATAGAAATACCGAAATACAGTTGAAAGTAACATTATATTGTTGATAAAACAGATTTCTATCTATTATCAACATATGTTATAGTATGATATACATGCCATAGATGGCATAGATTAATACAATTTAGTAGTAATGCAAACTGACCTTATTGTTTTGCAAATGATTTTCACATTGTAATCTATCTTGTTAATTTATAATTGAAGTGATTAAAATATAAATATTCACGAAACTTTAACTTACAAATACTGTAGCATTTTATCGACTGTGTACCTTGGAGAGATAGCAATTTTTATTATCAACATTGAACGGCAACTTTTGTGACTATATTTATTTAACTACGCAATGTTGCTAGATTTTATTACTCTCAAAAATCCACTAGTCAAATTTATATTGTTTTATTATTACAAAATGAGCTTTCTCAATTCAATTCTAAATTAAGAAAAAGAAATTGAGTAATTAAATAATATTAATTTTCGACAATAAATGACAGACTTTTTTCGAACTTAGTAGTATTTAATCTCTAGCGCTCCAACCACCTTAATATCTCTTTTCATTCTGCTTAAGATTTTGTGTCTACGTTCCAAGACTCAGAAAACCATTTTTTTTTTCATTGTTTAAAAATCACTGAATTTTATGTTTCTGAATATGATTTAAACAAAACTGTTTGTTTGTGTCTGTTATATGTCTGTAACAAATCATTGTTCGTGTTAAATAAATACGTGTTAAAAAAAAAACACTATATCCTGTGCAACTGTACGTGTTAAACTAAACAAAATGCTACTAAATAAAAACTAAAACGCTCGCTATATTGTTTTTGTGGTTTCAAAATGTAAAACGACAGTTCTGTCAACACGCGCCTGGCCATCATGTAAGTTTCAACAATCTTGTTGTAAGCTTTACACATCCACACACACACACACACACACATACACCATTAAGCACACATTTTTTAATTTCATAATTTCAAAATTGATTTTAAGTTTCAAATTATTTAATTTTATGAAAATTATGTCAATGGTATTTTGAATCAGATCAGTTTTGAAATTGTGAAAGATTGTATGTACATGTATAGATTTGCTTTTAATTTTTTTTTTTATGTAACTATATATAGTTAATTGAAAAAAGACTGATAAAAAAATTTTTAATGATCTAAACTAGAAGAATTTTTAAAATTTCAGTTCTGGTTCAAATATATAGATAATTCCTTAAATTTTTTCTACACCAGACTACAGGTTTACACTTCAATAATTAAACTAGGTATGTTCTGCACTAGATCTTTGAACTAACCATTTCGTCTTTTCAACATTTGACCGCTTTATTAGGCAGATCTATTTGAAAATATATAATTTTTAATATAGCTTATACGGATATCTTAGTGTATCTAGTGAAAGAATCTAAGCTAATTTTCTTTTCGTGAGTCTATCCAAGTAGGCCTGTATAATATGCACTATATTAATACATATTTTTCAATCACTCAATCGTAAATTGTCATTTACATAGCAGATAACTTGAATTACAAGGAACATTTACCTACCATTCTGTTTCCTGATTACCATAGTTACAAAAAATAACCTATAAATAATTAAGTTTTTTAACTTTATTAGGGTAAAAGACCCCATTGTCGATCGGGGTTATAAGTCCGAACAGTTTTGACATTTATATCTTAATGAAGTTATTTCTGAAAGAAACCTTTGATAAAAAAAATTATTATTAATAGAATGATTATTTTTCAATTTAAATTCACCTCACATTTAATGCCTTCTCACTTAATTTAAAAAATACATATAAATATCGAACAATTTTTGTTGAATTCGTGAATTTTTAATATGATGGATGATCATTATTCAAAACACATGAGTTATAAATTGTAACATTTTTCACCGAATTTTTAAAGTTATTAGCATAATAAAAGTATACAAATAATTGTTATTAGTCCACTTAAGAGATTAGGATAGCTAAATTAAATTTTATATGCGTTAAATATTATTTGTATGACTGATTCTTCTTGGGATCTGAGTTTTACAGTTAGGTACCGCATTTTGAGAATTATATATTGCATATCTATTTTATAAACATTTTTAATTAATTTTTGGGTTTAAAACACTTAACTAACCGTTTTTATAATTTTACTTTAATATTTTATTTATTTCAGAACGTAAAATCAATTGAAAAATAATTAATATTGAATTAAAACTTCCAAATTGTTATTTATATAGGTATTATCAAATAAAAACGTCAAACATAATATGTATGATATGTATGTATTAGATCTGAAACGACACATACAGATACAATATAAACTTAATTTAACTGTTTAAAAATTCACAATGGTTAACGGCTAAGTCAGATCTTACACAATGTTTTTTTAAAACATCAGCAGAGAGCGAAACGAAATTGTGATTTTAGTGGTTTATTTTATCGAATATTTAAACCATTCTTGGCTTTTGCTTTGACGTTCTATGTTTCACTAGATGTCACTCTATGATAATACTCTATGACATAGAGCCTCACCTAGTAGTGGATAGAGTGTCAAAGTGGCTGGAAGAGAATGGTTCAAATATTCGATAGTAAAAGGTTTGTACTACTGTACGTCATGTACATTAATGCGCGATTTTTCATAGGGGTCAGTGTATTGATCTTTCAAAGGAGGTTAATATTTTCTGTCCGCTTTTTCATAGACGTCAACAAATTATAAAACAAAAACATTAATAAATCAAAATTTTTGGGTTATATTTTCTTAAAAACATATCCATTGGATTAAAAAAACTTGGTTTCATACTTATTAAGAAAAAAAAAATGGGTGTTTTGTTTATTTTTTAATTTTTTTAAGCTAATTTAATGATACAGCTAAAAATAGTGATCGGTCATCGGGTCTCTTACCCTATCTTTTATTAATTTTTTTCAATATATTCAGCATTTTTTTGACTGAAAAAATAACTTATTCGTACTCGGTCCGTAAGTTTATTTTTGTGACCATGGTTTTTTGAGAAAGCCTTGGATTGTCAAACTGTATCCGAGGCTACAAAAATAATACTTACCGTCCGCGGTAAGTAATATACTATTCATTGTTGAACGCTATATGACCCATTTTAAATCACAATTCTTTATAAATTTTCTATAAAATAAATAGTCATTTAATAGTTACACAAAAATACAAAAAGAAATTAAATAGTTTGTTATTTACGTATAAATATAGTTCTAAAATCTAAAAATAGGCACCATATAACCTTATTAATAGGCGGTTTAGTTAGAATAATGCAGGTTACTAACTTTAATCAACTCATGTACTGAATTTCTTAGTTATAATTAAATTATTTTTCACTTATTATTACACGAAAGGTTTGTATTTTTTCGAATAAATTTGAATTTGTCTAACGAAAATTTGTTGCCTAGCAATTTAACGATAAGAACTGTCAACTAACAAAAACGCGACAGCGAAGCTGAAGCGTTTTTGGATTGAGAGTTCTTCGAATTAAATTGCTTTTAGGCAAGAAATTTGAGTTATAGAAAACACAGATTTATTCAGAAAAAATATAAAACTCAAGCGTAATACGGTAAGAAAATTTAACGAATAAAATAAATTAGTATAATTCATATTATTATTTAATACATTGTTACTATGGTTCTGAAATCAGTTAAATTTACCAATTAAAATTTTTGTTTCGTTTTTATCGTATTTACCTACAATCAAATAACCAATGAAATGTTTTGTACCATTTTTTTAGCTGTAAAAATCTGTCCATGGTAAAAGTGAAAAAAACCACAATATTCTAATGGAACTTGATACACATGAGTTAAATTGTCACCAAAATACAGTAAAAAATCCACTTACCACATGCCAATATTTCAGACAGTAGTTGAAAAAAAATGTTTCTTTTAACTCAAATACCTAACATAAACTTATTAAAAAAAATTAGGTGAAACTTTATGAAAAATCATTTGTTCGACTTTTGAAAGTAGTTTTTTTAAAGGAGAAAGAAAATTAACAAACTATTATTTCTTTTCCCTCATGTCAGGTTTAATAACGTATGATGTCAAACAATATTACGTGAAGACATGAACGCTTTAAGTGATTTTCCGTTATTCCCATAGTTTAAGAAATAATCGAATTGCTTTTATTTTACCTGTCACGTAAACTTCTAATTTTATATTTTTATTTTATTGAAAGGTAAAAAAGGAGAAACCTTTCAAAGTAGATGAAACTAAAATTATGTAAATAGTAAGTTAATTTTTAGGTAAGTAAAAAAATTGAGGAAATAAATTTCAAGAACCAAATTTTTATACGATTGTTTTCTAATGTATTATTACATAATAATAGGTAGTTTAGTATTATTTTAGTTAACACATTTTATAAAAATCTGGAAATTTTAATTTGAACTTGAACTGAAAACGTTAAGCGTATTGATTTTTAAATTTATATAAAATACGCATTAGTTGATTACAACAAACTGAAAAAATCAGTCACCTCTTTAACTTTTAAATGATTAAGACGAGTTAACTCGTCCTGCAATATGGCGTATCAAAATGCTGTGATATGTATATATTCACTGGTACAGGTGCCGCCATCTGTGACAGATTTTCCGAAATCCGGTATAATTCTAAATAATGTTCAATTTTATCAACGAAATTTAGTAAAATTTATATTTTGTAAATTCCTAGGGTTCACTTTTTTGTTGTTGGGATCTTTGATTTTTCTCTTTTTCTTTTTTTGTAACCTTATCTATTGTACTTATAACTGGTATGGCAGTAAAAAGTCCGGCATTTTGAGACAAAAAAAATTTTCCATATGGTTTGTTTGAAAAGGTTAATTAAGTACAAAATTAAATATTTAATTTAGATATTACGAAAAAAATTTTTAAAAATATTCATTGAATTTATTTACATAATTTTTTTTATTTTATTTACACCTGCTTTAAAATACACGCTTGCTAATTATAAATTTTTATTTAATGTTCCTTAAGTGAAAACTTTCGAAAGTAGCGATATTAATACCTATAGCAATTATTTTTTTACCTCTTTTTTAAATTAGAAATTAAAAATCTTTAAAAATTAGAAATCTTTTAGTATTTTCTTTCGAAAGTTCTCAAAATTGTGTTACTTTCTCTAAAATCTAATTCACTAAAAAAGCAATAAAAATCATTTTTCATGCTAACAAAAGGAATTGAAAGAAGCTTGTAAGGTAAAGAACTTTTGAAAGTACTTTTAGCTTACAATTTAACATTTTAATTTTAAATTTTTTATACAGTCGTTTGAAAAAGTGTTGGTACAAAATATTCAATTTGGATTATCACCCAGTTTATCGGAAGCGATCAAATCCATTCCGAGATGGCGATTAATCCAAGCTGCATTACCGCATGTAATGCATTGTACTTCTACCACATTATACAATCGGTAATTTTTTCTTCTTCCCAGCTCTCCCACCTACTGCATCCAAAAAGCCAGAACCAGCTAACAATGAATATTTATTTTAATTTTAGAATGAAAGATGGTTCACTACAAAGTTTAGGAGCTGTAGAAACAAAATTACTGTATACGTTGCACTGGATCTTGTTGGATGCGGCTGAAGAATGTGCTGATGCCGATTATGAAAAAGGAGAGTTTCATACATCACCGTTTTACTATCTTTTTTCCATTCCTTCCATTACAGTAAGTGAAAACAAGATAGCGCTTCTGACACTGAAGATGATTGAAGCCTAGAAGTCAAACAATCTGTAACTTTCAATTTCAGCTCTTCGTTTATCTATTTACCCCTCTATGTCATCAATTGAAAGAATCCGATTTCCAACATTTTCGTTTAGAGAATGGTTTAAAAATATGGCAAGCATTATGGGAGTATCGACATCCAGAAGCACCATGCTTTACGGCCTACTGTAAACCAAAACCGAAAATGTTTTTATATAATAAAAATATAAAGGGAGGAAGTCAGTCCACTGACATATTTCTTGGAAGTATGTTTGACAGAAATCCGTAATTTTAGTCCATTATTTAATTTCTGATTAAATTTTAGGAAAGCCATCAACTGACGAAGGTACAATGAACGCAGAAAGTCCGCCAAGTCAAAAAGCTAGTGCATCACTTACGGAGCATTCTTCCTCGTCGTCAAATACTGTTATTATTAGTACAACAACAACTAAACCAGCAGATGAGGATGTAAGAAATTCGATTAAAATTCTAACATTTATTCTTACTGAATTTTGATTTTCTTTTAAGGGTAATTGGGTATCATCACCGAAAGATACAATATTTCCCGAAACCATTCCGGAAGAAAGTTCAAGCACTGAGGAAGAGCATGTTGTCGTATTTCGCCTGCCTTCTCTACATGAATCTGATTCTTTTCTTCGCAATCCTTCTATTTACACGGTAAGTTAAAATGTTTCAGTTTTAGGAAATATATTTTGAAAAATGTATTTTCAATTTTAGGCTGATTCAAGTTTGTTCCAAATGGCACTAGCAAAAAATGTTACCACTGTTAAAGCCAATTTAAAAGTTGATCAAGGCACTAATCTTGCAGACATAAAACCTAAAGTTACGAAACAACCAATACAAAAAATGGGGTTTGTCAAGATTTTCATTTTCAATTTGGTAACAAAAATTTATAAATTAACTGAAAATTTTTTTAGGTCATCAACAGATAAAGACTCTTTTGATGGTGGTACTGCAAGAAGTCACGACAAAGATAAGGAAGATAAGAACAAACTGGGTAACCAAGGTGTCGTGGACTTATCTGCAGCAACATTTTTAGACGTTGCAGTTTTAAGATGTCTTTTTATAACTCACTGGCAAGAAGAAGGCGTTTATTGGGCGTTACATTTCTTATTTAATCGGTAAGCCACAATTTTGATCCTTTACCAAAAAAAATTCTTATTTCTAATAATTTTAATACAGCTTAAGAGACATCAATGATGAAATCACCACGCAAACTCAACCACGACGTCGAAGTAATTCGCTACCAATTCCAAAAATTGAAGTGTCAATATATCAAAGTCCAGAATCAAAGAAAAAAGATGATAAAGATTTCATTGAAGTTCCTGAAATGAAAGATGTCTCACTATTAACAGGTATATCTAGAAAAAATATCGAAAATAACTTAGGTAACTTCTTATTTATCAACGGATTATACTTAGAATCTCCCTATCATCATGTTACAAAAAAAACTGAAGATACATCCAGTCATCAAAGACGCGCAAGTGAAAAATCGAAAAAGAGAATGAAGATGGCCGACCTGAAAGCATTCGTTGAAACAAAATTACTTTCGAAATCCGAAAAAGCTTTAGAAAAAATTGGACAAGAAGACCAAAAACAACTTTATGATCAGACCGTAAATAAAATATCTCAAATACGGCAAAAATTTAAAATTAATGTAAATTTTTATATATATTTAAGGAGGATTATCATAGAAGCTTAGATACAGGTGATGAACACTTAGTGCGACCGAGTTCAGCATTATCAAAAATGTTTGAACCCATTCGTGATCCTTTAGGTCAAACAAGTAATTTAGTTAAAGGGAAAAGTATGCCAAGTCTCAGGTAAATATAATTTCAAATATTTTTACAATCAGAAAGTTTTCTTTTTTGTTTTGAATGAAAATGTAGATTATATGTTTAATGTTTTCCCTTTTAATTTTTGTTCAGTTAACGTAGGACGAAAGAAAGTTGCGTAAAAATCGATTTGAATCGGAAATCATTAACTTTTGTATGACGACCAAAAATATTTAAACTGATTAAATTGATTCAAATTGATGTTTATGTATTATCAAAAAATATTTGTTCCTCCTTTTTCAATATATACTTTATTTTTAGCTGTTTCCTAAATTAGTCTATTTTAGTAGTAAACTATAGTCTGTTATTTCTACTTGCCTTTATATTATACATAGTGTTCGATTGAAATTGGCTAAAAAAACTTACTATAGTATAATAAAACAGAGCTTAGTTAATTTTGTTATGATCAGTTTTAAACAATAGTTAAAATTTGTTCAAAATATTGGCTTTCATTTTTATTCTAAGAAAGAAAATTAGATCAACAATTAGACAGTAGTAAAAAAAAATAAAAGAAAAAAACTTTGAAAAAACTAGTTCAACAAAAAAAGGGAATTCAAATACAAAAACAACAAAATTAATTTTGGTTTTTAATTTTTCGTCCTCAAATAGATTTTACCAACAGTTATAAGCCAACAACAATCGAATGAGACCGAAAGTCTCCTTCTTCAAAACAATAGAAAAGATTTTACTGAACTCAAACTTCTTTCTACTTTTTTAATTCTACGTTAACATTTAATTTTTTTTCGTTATAAACCACCAAAAAGTTTAAATAGCTTTTAATTCAAATTCAAATAAAAAATTATTAACCTCTTACCTCAAATATCTTTGATTTTACATTTTTCTAAGCCAAAATATAACAAATTTAACAGATTAAAAAATGTTCTCACTTTTTCGAGAAGTACTTATCGTTTAAACGGCCAACAAATATTTTATTTATAATTTAATTAAAAATTGATAAAATAGGTAAGAGGTTAAAAAACTGAAGAAAAAATCAAAAACCTTAAGAATTTGATTTTTCCCAATAATTTTTTTTTTTTTTAAATTTTCATTTGCTTATTTAAATGTTAAAGTATTTTATTTTATAAAATATCTTAATTTCTTGTGTATTTGTGTTCTCTGATTCATGTTCCTCTTTCTGCCTTTCTCAGCTGTTTGATAGATGAACTTACCGCTGGAGGGTAAGTCTTGTAGGCGGCAATGTATGTGAATGCTTAAATGTAAATTCTTAGACAAGAACCATCATAATTACAATTTACTTAATTAAGGTGTCATTTTATTAATAAGGAAAACACATGATAATAATTGATCATACAAATTACAGTCATGAATTTTATCAATTTTAAAACATCTAATTTAATCCTTTCATTTTTTAATGGTTGAGAATAACATATATGAATATGAACCAAAATTAAGGATATAAACCGTAGATCATAACATTTTCCAAACCATAATTTCATATATTGAACAGCCACACTATATATCGCAGTTTATTTTTGGGATTTGGAATGAAAGGATTAAATTACAAAATCATTCACTATCAAATATAAACTTGTAAATACATATTTTCTCTTGAAAGCATTAACGGGTTATACTACTCGTTAATTTTTTTTCCGATTTTACTTTCCCGTCCATATAGGTCAGTGTTTCTCAACCGCTGGACGGTGAAGCTAATTTTATGGACAGATGGTAGACTAAAGGGTCGGAAAACGACATTTCATATGACACGACCTAGTGTTATTTTAGTTAATAGCCGAAATGATTCCAGGCTAAAAGAATTAGGCCAGGCGCACATTGAGTTGCGTCACGCAGTGAACGCAGAGCAGAGCAGAGAAGGAAACCACGTGTATCGAGCGCACATTGAGACGCAGTTAACGCAGGCAGGGCAACGCAGTTGCTGTGACTCTTGTTGTAGAACGAGATAGCACGAATTTAAAAGCAGAGCAGAGCAGAGAAGTACTATTTTTCTTCAATTTCTTCAACTGTTTTCATTTCGACGAAACAAAACCAACTAAAACCCGAGAACGTGTCGCGCAGCATCGCGCAGTTTCTGTGTCACATTCACGAGTGCCACATCGGTCTCGTGCGACGCAGCGCCGCTCTACTCTACTCTGCGTTTCAATTCGCGCTGTCCCGTTCTACAACACGAGTCACAGAAACTGCGCTGCCCTGCCTGTGTTAATTGCGTCTCAATGTGCGCCTGAACTTATACTTAAAATCAAAGAACTGCTTTTAAATATTTCTATAATGCTTAAAAAAGTATCGATATTTATCTGAAATACATGATCAACCAAATGGTCGGAAAACGACATTTCATATTACACTCCCTAATGTTTTTCCAACTAATGATGGAAATGATTCGAGATTGCAAGAATTCAGTTTAAATTTAAAGAACTGATTTTAAACATTTCTCTAATGCTGTCGAAAGTGTCGATATTTATTTGAATTACATGACTGGTCTAGTAATCGGAAAACCGCATTTCATATTAAATAAATGTAATGTGATCCTATATAGTATATGTGACCGGTCCGCAGAAAATTATCTGATATTTTACCGAGGCCGTGACCGAAAAAAGGTTGAGAAACACTGATATAGACTATATAGCGAAACTATAGCTATAAGAAGAAAAAGTATAATAATCAGACCAATTAGAGCATAATTATGCAGTTTTCACCGGATCTTAACTTTTGGAGCCTAAGGAACTCAATAAACTAAAAGTCTGGTTGAAAATTTTCTGGACCCGGATTTTTTATACGTATATATTTGTACCTAAATTAGCGTCTAAATTATCGTCAGATCTACTAGGAGTGGAGAAATGAAATCATGCTCAAAATAATTCTATATATGGGACATTAAAAGAGGCAGAATTTTGACACAGATAACGACTCTGCCGACACTATATACATGTAACCACAGACCAATGAACACAATTGTATTATACTACTAGACAAAGCGTAAAGTTAGTTTGTAGGTATTTTTCTTGAGGCAAGTAACAGGCTAAGACAGGTGAGATTTAAGGAATATAAAGTATTGTCCACTTTTGAGCAAATGGGACTATAATTATTGCAGGACATAATTTCCTTTCTTTCAAAATTTTGCAGTTTTTCCTCAAAAAAGTAACATTTTGTTATCAATATTATATTTTGACAATAATTATTATTTAAAAACTTTGTTACGGATACCATCGGTTACTATATTACAAAATATTATTTGGTTGTATCCTGGTCGTATCTGGCTGCCTCAATTATACATTGATATAATTAATCTATATAATATAATACAGGGTGTTTCAAGCAACTAAGAACATATAAATTTTAACATAGGGAAAATTTGTTATGATCAAGGGGTGCCTGATTTTATTATTACTAAATATTTAGCGTCAAAATAATGTTTAAAAGTAATTAAAAGACAATAGCATTAAATTTATTGAGATAACTATAAATAAATCTTAATCTAATGTTAAAATATTTATTAACAATTAATACTGCTTAGTAGAAAATTGGACACCTGTTGTTTTGCTTTCAAATTTATTTTTTTGCAATTAAAGAAAATTTTAATAATTATGGATACCTATATAAAAATGATACCCATAAAAAACAAATATACTCTGATCCAAACAATTTTTTCCCATGTTAAATTTTGAATGTTCTTACTTCGTTGAAACAGACTGTATACACAATCATATAATATGTTCATTGGTCTGTGCATGTAACAAACTCAAAAAACTCTTGATTACTTTATTAGTAATGGAAAAAAAAAATCTTAAAAAGTGCCTTATTTTTCGACATGCCTGAGTAGTATAACCCTTTAAACATTAAAACTTAAATTCTTATAAAGAAACGTTATTTAAAGTAAATCAATACTTTTTTATTATAAACAAATTACTCTGGAAAATATATGCACAAGGAATTCAGAAACTTCAGGATTTCGCTCTACCTCTTAACAAGACTGGGCTTGGTAGCTTTTTAAAATTTCTGCTTCCAGAGTACCAATACACTATTTATTTTCAATATTTGTCAAACAGATTATGTTTTGCAACTCTTTGAATATTATTTTATTTCATATACGTACCTGTAGTAATATATTTCAGAAAATTTCACCAGCCAGATTAAATAAAATTATATAATTATTATCAATATTTCAGCCACTGTCCACTGTAAATTAATTTTTCAGCAAAATCATTTGCATGATACATATGTGTTAGAAATAGAGAAATAGATTTTCCTCTTTCTATATGCAATTACATTAATACTGAACCTATAAAATACAGATATATTGGAGAAATACATTGGGATCGTCGAAGAACAAGTCGAGCTACAACAACACATCCTCCTGGTGCTAATCCGATAATAACGGTTACTGAACATACACCAACACCTTCACCTGATTATATGCGAAGACAAGTAAATCGATTAACAATAAAAGTGAGGTTTCTTAACTACTAAGCATTCATAATTTTTAGGGTTCAATTGACAGTCAATTAGATGCAATTAGTTTAATGGGCACCAAATTGGGAATAGGCCAAGAGAGAAAAGCAAGCTTAACAAGATCACAAACTGATTCGAATATTACTTATTTGGGTGAAGAAATTCCTGAAGCACCCGGCTCAGTTGCTTATATAACAAAAGATGGAGACTTAGATTATCAAGTTGTCTTGAAGGTAAACAATAAACCATATTGAAAAGTCGAAAATATAACAACAAATTTTTGTAGGCGGTACATTCGGCAGCAATGCACGATAACGCATGCTGTAGTCTTCGTGTGATTGAAGTGATTTTAAATCTCGTTGAGATTTTAATGGATATGGGAGTTTTAAAACAATGTTTACGAGAAGAGGCAGCAGCCAGTCGAGAAGCAACGTTAAATAATTTACAGAATGCAGCAAAGAATGACAAATCTCAATCATTTTCAAACATTGGAAATAGAGATGATATATCCGTGACAGCCGGTTCTGGAGTCGGTGGTCCTACAACTGGTAGTATTGGAAAGGGTGTTGGTACCCCATATCATGAGAAAGAACCATCTATCAAAGAAGAAAAGTCTGAGAAGACAGTGAGCCCTCATACATTGATCATGAGCATCCTAGTAAGGTATACACAATTTTGGTAAGTTAGCTAATCTTTTAATAATATTTTACAAAAAAATCATTTTTTAGAATGTTAAGACACTTAGGCTGCCCACACGGCTGTGGCGATGGACACAGAGGACCACCAGCGGAATTTTTACGCACTCAATGTCAAAATATTTTATCAAAATTACATCGTGCCAGTCAAAAACAATTTTCAAAATTCTTAAAAAATATGGTTCAGTATCATTCTATATACGAAGTATTAGATTTTTTCCATGCATACGTAGGATACTGTGTAGACCCTAGCTCCTTACTTTCGCCGATGAGTAAGTATCATATGATATTAAGCAGTAGATCTGAAATATAAACCCCTATTACTCTGATTTAGAAAACTTTTTGATAGCTGATCAAAAGAGATGTTGTGGCAAATCGCCGGATATAAGTACACAAAGTGGTTATGCTACAAATTTTGGTGCTGGTTTGGGTGGTGGTGGACGAAGAGGAGTTGAGGGACAAGTGGTGTCGTATACATTTAAATTATTAGTCACACAATTTGTCAAGACAAGTAAAGAGACGAAATTACAAGACAATGTGGTAGGTTTTAGCAATTTTAGACAAGTGAAAGCCATCACCCATTTCTAAGTAACTTTTATTTTTAGTCACTTTACTGCGATATTAGACAGTTAATGATCTATATAAAAGAAGCTCATGGCGGTGTGTTCAGACGTGTAATTTTAAGCGCATTAATTGATACTGCAAATAAACCAAATAAAAAACAACAAGTGCAAACTACTCGAGTAATACGGTAAATCATTTTTATAAGAAGCTCTAAGGAAGTTTCTCCTTTAAGTAGAAATATGCTGATCATATTTTCAGACATATTCGACATTCGGATTTACCAGAGTATCAAGAATCAACATCCGGCGATACTTGTTATGTAATGGATGAGAGAGGCTTCCGTAGGCAACTGTTAAAGAAACGAAGTACCTCATCAACATGTGCCGTATGTTTATCAAAAATTATTCATTTTACTAAAAGACAAATTTTCGAAGATTTTTATCATTTTTTAAAGAGCCTTTTGGATACTGAAATTAATGAAGAACCCTCAAAATCTAGTCAAAGTCCAATTGGTAATATACGTAAAAAGCAACACATTTTAACACCACGACAAAGTGAACGTATGCTTGGATCCATGGAACCGTCTAGTAGCAGCAAAGTTAGTCGTGGATCCACAAAGGCCAGATTTAGCGGTATAGGTCAGATAAAATATTTTTATATTATTTTGCTGTAGTGTTTATTGTTTTTAAGCGAAAGTTTTCCTGTCAAAAATGTGTAGGTGACAGTTTTTTAATAAATTTTTCTTCGATAAAAATTTCCTCTCTCTAGTAAGATATTCCACTGTTAGTAGGACATTTACTGTAGACGTAATTTAGATAAACGAATCTGTAAGTCCATCTTTCCTATCTTTTGAGTACTAAATAAAGTAAAACTGCACGTTTAAGTATTAGAATTTTTTATTATTTGCAAAATTTTGCTGTTAATGGCTTATTTTCAATTTTATTTTTTAACAGAAAAATTAGACACCATTTAAGTGTATGGTAATCCCTTAAACTAACTTGCTTTTATTCCCAATATTTTAGTCAGTTGGTTTAAGCGAGAAACAGGGACAACTGAATCTTCGGACAGTATTGATAATGGTAAGTTATTCAATAAAAATCGTTACTGAACTTTAATCTACTGTTTGTCTTAGGCATAAAATCGCATAAAGGGGGTTCTAGTGATATGAGTGAAACATTACGTAAAGCCAAAAAACGAATGGAAGACAAATTAAATAAATTTGGTCTTAAAAAAGGCAAAAAGAAAGATAGAAGTATGGATGAAGTTCAAGGAAGCAGTAAGTTTGTTTTTGCTTGCGAATCAATATATTCTTAATTATTAAATGGGCAAAATAGTTTTTAGCCGAAGAAACTCTCTGGACTATGGAGACCCTTCTCGCGAATCAGAATTTGTTGTATTAAAAGAACGAAAATTAGTTCCCACGCAACCAGTGCATGACGGAATGTTACGATTCTCGTTTTTGCTAGAAACTTGTCAACCTGGAACGGTTCCTGATCCACCATTAATTGCCGCAGTCTTAGATCTGGTATTTTACTATGATATTCGTCGTTAGCTTACATTTAAAAAATAAATTTTTGTGTTTAAAATTTAGCCCCATACGGCAGTTGTGGCACGAGCTGCATTTTATATGGAATGTGCCCATTTTGTACATTGTTGTAATCGTAATCAATGGCCAGCGTGGATGAAACTCTCACTCCCAATTTTTCGACAGTCTGGCCCATTGCATGGGATTCATCGAGGTCCCTCGCAGAATGCACCTCGACGTATTCACGCAATGCAACGTAGTGCAGGAAAAATGTTTTATCAGTGGGGCGAAGTATGTATTATTTTAATTTATGTACTAATCACATTATGTGTAACTCCCTGTTGTTTGTGTAAGGCGATTGCTGCTCGTTTGGAAGAATTAATGATCCAAGACAAGCAACATGAGGCACAAATCAACGCGTTGATTTCTGACGAACAAGGCCAAAGAGATCTTTTAGCTCATGATGAAGAAGAAGATTTCTTGGATGAAGGTAATCCTTAAAAAATACTTTTTAGCTATTAAACCTCTAAAAACTCCCAAGGAAAACTGAAACTCCCGGAAATTCCCCAGGACTTAATCTCCTCTCAAGTAAAATGAACATATTTCAATTCGAAAAATAAAATTTTCGAAATTTTACAAGAATTACTATTAAAGTTTTACATCCTTTTCGGATTTTAGTATCTTTTAACATAGGAAATAATTCGAGTACCACTAAAATACTTTTCTAAAGAATAAAAAATAAATAAACTTCATTGTTAGAGATATAAAGCTTGTGGTCATTTTGTCACTGGAATAACATTTGGTTTATGATCGTTTAAAACCTATCATATGTGAATTTGTCCAATTCATTTACTGAAAAAAAGTACCCGGTTCCAATATCCAATGTGTCTGGCAAAAACTGTAATAACTGAATTTTCCTTAAAAATATTTGTTAAAATATTTATAGATATTTAAAATTTCAGCAAGCATCAATTTGTATGGAACTGACTGTCCACTGGCCTTGCGATTAGTTGCCTGCAATTTATTGCTAGAAATCACAGCGTTTCTTCGCGAAACTTATCAAACGATCCCAAAATCTTCACGTCTCTCAACGAAGGGTGAAAAACCACCCACCTGGGAACGAATGTATAGTCGAGAGGCAAATCGAAGGTGGAGTATGGCTCTATCTTCTATGGGACATTCTCAAGCATCCGCTCAAAGCTTGCAATCAATTACTGGCGAACGTGATGGAGGTAATTAACAAATAACAGACGTGTTTAGATTAATAAATCTGAAGTATAGTAAACTTATTTTTAGGTCCTACTGAGCGAAAAATTAGTTTTGTTTTACACGAACCTGACAATGAATCAGAAGGAAGTAGTAATACAACAGTCACCATGCAAGGTGAAGAAATGCAATTTGAAAAGAAACCTAGCCGCCCTCCAAACAGGCCGTATTTATTAAGAAGAGGTACTGGTGGTCCTGGTACTGGTACCGGTGGATCATTTAAGCGAAGAAGTTTAAAGTTACGTCGGGGAACTAAAGAAGGGAAAGAAATGGAATATGATTGTACGTGACAGTATATTATTTAATATTATTGGCCCAATAACATAAATATAGTTACAGTTGCAGTTAAACGTGCGGATTCGATTCAGTCAAAACGAAAAGTAAGTTCATTATCAGATAGAAGTGATACTTCCGAGACAGGTTTAATTGGTCAATCGAGTATTCATAACGAGCGTCATGGTGGAGAATCAGGTGGAGAAGAGTCTCCAGGTGTTTTAAGTGACGAACAACCACCTGAAAGTCCTAGTGACAGTAACGAAATGGATGATACTTCAAAAAATCTACCCTGGATAAAAGTAATCGTACAATTTGCCAATTCCTTTAATTACTCTTGTACGCATCATTTGTTTTGTCATCCCTACTGTTATCGACGAAATATGAGAGCCAGTGCAAGACTGGTAAAAGCTGTCAGAAAAGTTTACGGGGAAGAATTTGGTATTGTTGACGATAACAACGATCCACTGTTAAACATGGAAAATTCTGATAAAATACGAGATGAAAAAGATAAGAAAGACAAAAGTTTTCGAAGTCGAAAGATATCCGACCAAACGAGTCAACAAACATCACCAATCAGACGGAAGGATAGTATGGGTAAACGTGACAGGTAACTTTCTTAATTCCAAATTTTTCAGTGATCGAAAATTCTGATACCACACTCATTTTTATAGAATCGATCGAAATTACGATGGTGCACAAGCTACCAGATTCATTTCAGCCAGAGATTCCTCAAGAGATATTACAGATCAAGACATAGAAAAGGGAAAAATGAATAAGAAAAAGAAAGGAACATCGATACCAAAAAAGGAAGAGAAACCAAAACAAGAAGCACCAATCTTAAAATATATTAAGACACAAGTACACGATGCTTTCCACACTCCAATTGCCCTGCTTGTTAAAGGTGCCGTTATATTAACCGAAGAAAATTTCGCGGATATGATAAATGTAGCTTGGCATCTTCTTCTCGAATGGAATCAAGAAGTGGCAGCTTCAGCCGCTTCCTTATTCATATTGGGAGCTGTGCGCCAACCACAACAAGTGACTGAAATTATGAATTCTCGATTGCAACATCAAGATCCTGCCGTTCGCATCAGTTCAATATTGAGGTAATTATTACCCGAATTTTTACTCGAATATTCCGATGTTTCTCTAGTTCCTTTGTAGTTATACATTTTAAATTGCTATTTTTATATTCTACGCATCAAAAACTGTTTTTGGACTATTTTGGATTTCCTTTTATTTAACTTCTAATGTTGTTCTTTTGAAATGCAGGTTGCAAGTATTATGGAAATTACGCTTTCAAGTCTGGCAAAGAATGGAAGAGGGGGCACAGTTAACATTTAAAGTTCCCCCACCTGGAATTGAATTTACCTTACCTTCACCAAAAATTGGTATTGAATCTCTACCGGTTGTTGATCCTCCGTGGATGCCACAAGTAAAAACGAAAGTTGAAGAAGTTACCATTAATCAAGAGAGACATGTAAGATATTTAAGACAGAGTCACTCAAAGTGGTAACTTACGAATAATTTTGCGTTTTCAGAGATCATTAGTTACTGCGACTAAAACCAGAAAGAAACAACAAACTGAACTCATCAAAATGGCGTTGCAAGCTCAGGATGACAAAAAACGCGAGGAACGAGAAAATTTCTTAATCACAACAATTCCAATTACTGTACAAGCAGCGTACGAACCAAGTTTATACCACGCAACAGACGATCACGAAGAAGGTGGCGACAATGAAGAGAATGCCGATGGTACCACGGCTCGAACTACTAGCCATCATGTACATTCAGCACATTCACTGTTCCCATCAACTCTGTGTGCCGCTTTTATTGAAGTTATACAATTGTTGGACGATGCTGCTGTATCACCAGAAGGGTGTGCAGTCTATGAAGTGGCTTATAAAGTAAGTTGGTTATTTGGATTTCGCAACTCAAAATAGACGAATTAATAAGTATTTAAAAAAAAATAATGATAGAAGAAATAGTTGAATCTGTAAATTTATTGATAAAAAGTCTAAATTAATACCAATTTGAAAAGGTACATTTCGTTTTTGGTGATTACCTAGAAATAGAGATCCACCTATTTTTAGAATTTAAAATGTTTTTGTTTTTTTTTTAAACTGGAGTTTTTTTAAAGAACTTTCAAACAAATCACTTGCAATCAATAATAGAATTAAAAGATATACCAATTGCGATAAAATTCATAGGCACCATCTAGAAACTAATCCACGTAACCCCTGAAAATTGTATCAAAATCGGTCTAATAGTTCCGGAGTTATGCGCGTTGGAACGTGTTACGAACAGGCAGACCGACTGCCATGAGATTCACAGAAAACTATCTAAGAACTGACTCGTACAGCAAGAGAGATTTCTTAAAAATTAGTCGAATAGTTTCGAAGTTATGAACGTTGGAAGGTTTTATAGACACACCAACGGACAGACGCGGAAACAAAATTGTTTAGGAAGCTCTGCGACGTAAAACTCAAGAGGAATTTTGATTTTCATTCCATTATTTTATTGTAGACTCAGAAGCAAAATAAAATTTTAATTTCGTTTTAAGAATTAAATGTGGTAGTAGAAATGCTCGCCACAGCAGTACAATGGTTTTTCATATGAGAGAGAAGATAACCCGTGTTTCATAAACGATGTATGATTACATCACAAATAGTTTTGGAGCTACTCTTGAAAATGAAGTAAAAATTAATTATATTTTTTTTTATGTTAGAAGTTTCCAAATATAAAAATAAAAATATTTTTTTTGCTCATATAACTCATCCAAGTACATAATTTTAAATATTATTTTTAATTTTAATAACTGGTCTACTATAAGTATATATTTTTCCTAATTTCAGGTCATTTGGAGTTGCTTGGTTGAGGACAGCTCTTTGTGTTTGCGTTACGTTCTAGAACGTTTAACACGTGAAAAACAAGATCAAATGTTTAAAATTCTTCGCCACTTAATACGATTCGTTCCAAAATTACCTCAACAGGCAGCATTTGCTCTGTATAATTATATTATTGGCTATATAATGTTTTATACACGTTCATCACATGAGGATGGGCAAAAATTGATTGGTACAGCATTGTCTGTATTATGGATGGTTAGTTTTTAAAATAAAAGGCATATCCTAAGATTTTTGACTAAAATTTTTGAACTTTAGGTTGTTCATAGTGTACATGGAATCATGTTTAAAGACTTGAAGCAAATCTTACGAAAAGAACAATGTGATGCTTCGATTCTACTCACAGCCAACGTTCCATCAGCGAAAAAGATAATCGTGCATGGCCCACAAGGTAACTTTAAAATGTGATTTATCCATTATTACTGCTAATAATTTCAAATTTATTTTTAGAACCAGACGCCGGTGGTATTCCTTCTCAGTTTCCTGTACAAGAAGACACGCAGTTTTGTCAAATATTACGAGAATCTTTAGATTTTTTCGGTATCGATGAAAGTCGTCACAAAGAGTTCTTTTTGGTGGATTACAAAACACATCAGATTCATAATCCACAATCATATGTCCGGGATTATTATTTTTTCAAGCGATCACAGTATCCTCAATTAGAGTTAGTTCATATGAAACCAGAAGAGGCTTTTAATGCTCTCCAACAACAAGAGTTAGTGCATAAATTCGTTGAAATTGGAAAAGTACATCTGACATGGGCCATTTTGAAAAATGTCGATATGGTCGTACAACGAGTTGTATTCTTACATGAAGAATTAATGAAATTACCATCATTTCCTCGGAAAGCTTTAGAATCGGATTTAGATTTATATAAAGGCGGTGAAATTGGTAGAGTAAGTACTTCCTCCTCCGAATAAAATCAAAACTGGATTTGATTTGAAAATTGTTATTTCAGGAATTACTTGGATTAGACGTACTCCATAAATTTATGTGGGTTCGTTTAATTGCTCGAATGTTCGAAGCAATGGCAGGCAACTTCGCTTATTCCAATGATATCCATTTATTTTTGAATGTTCTTAACGGAGCCGTTATTCTTCATAGCGAAGATTCTTGTATCCTACGTTATGTGATGGCCACATATATTAATTCTGCGCACCATTTTAAAAATATTTTCTCAACTAATGGGTAAAAATAACCTAAAAGAATAAAATTACTACTATTTTACTCAAAAAAAAAAAATTTCGTTAGGTATCTACTAATAATGCCAACATTGCTCCAAATGTACTCAAATCATCAAACCAACAAGTTGGTGACCACAACTGTTGAGTACGCGGTAAAACAATTTTATTTAATGAATCGAAAACCATTTATTTTACAAATGTTTGGATCAGTGTCAGCCATTTTGGATACAGATGAAAACAGTACTTTTGGCGATGCTCATAAGGTAAATTAAATGGAAAAGTTGCTTACGTTGGGTATTTTTCAATTATATTTTCCAAACAGGTTCAATCTTCTTGCCTTTTCAATTTGTTATTATCGTTGGAAACCCCATCACCTGATCCATTAAATATTAGTGAACTAGTAAAAGGAGATAAACCATTGAAAGCAATCGATTTTTGTTATCACGACGAAAACGAGATGGTCGGTGTGATGGATTGTATTTCATTATGTGTTATGGTTGTGAGCTATGCAGCTGAGAGTCTTCGAGGTTATCAGATGCTTGTAAGCTTCATTACTAATACGATATAATTCTTTAGTAGACAAAAAATTCGTTTGGTTAAGTTTTAAAATATTTTCACAAATGGACATATTTTTCATTTAAATCTTATATTTGAATATTTTTGTTTTGATTTCAGAAAAAAATAATTTTTTGTTATTGATTTTCGTTTGGGTAAGCTAAAAATTGGACCAACTTTTATTCATTTCAATATTTTAATATTTTCTTATTTTGCTTTAAGACATAAAAAAAATATAACGGTTTAATGCACTAACGGAGATCGCCATTGCAAATAGTCGAAGAAGCTTCACAAAACTTTGCTAATTCTGCGAGTTTTTCTTCAGCGAAACTGGGATACATAAGGGCCAATTTTGGCCTGGCGTCTATCAGTTTAAAGCGAACATATTCGCCACATATAAAACATAATTGCCTTACATTATTTGCCATATTAACGCAAAAGCGCAGAATATTCTAGTATATTTCGGTTATATTACTAATTATTTATCCTTAATATGGATTGTCTCGTCTATCCAATGTATATTTTTTATCCAACAGACCTTTTTGACTCTTCTATTTTACTTTCACTTTAAGGACTTTATTATCCCAACTAATCTATACATGGAGCACTTAAACGCAATAAACAATAAGGAATATGCGTATATCTTTTTTACTGTCTAAATCCGAAATAATTCCTAAAAAAATCTCAGTAAATTAATATTGTAAAAAGAAAATATTAAACGTCTGCCATTTTTGCGCGTTGGGGGACGTAACGAGGCATACTGAATTTTTAACATTAACATTAGAATAGTTAGTGCTACCAAATTCCAACCATATAAGTGTACTCAGTGTGGACAAGTTTTCAGCAAAATTTGTGAGAGCACAATTTAATTATCTAACTGTGCTCTCACAAATTTAATTTCCAGTCATTGCAATCTGGAATGTTGCAAGTAAATAACAAAAAGGAAAATCGAATTACAATAACCTTAATAACAATTTGGGTCCGATGTGTCTGTTGCTGAACGATGCCTACATACATATTTCTCTTTCTTCCACGCCCATTTTCATGCCATGTTACGTCACCAACGGCGAAGCGCTAACAAGGCACGGTTTTTAAAGGCATAACTACGCGTAAGAGCTAGTTAACTGGTCAGATAATAATAAAAGCATGTCAAATTTAAAACGTTCTAGGCTACCCCTATAAGCATTGTATGCAAAAAAATTTTGGCATTACCCTAGGCCTAAATTGACCCCTATGCGTCCAGTTTTTTTGACTGAACACATTTTTAGAAATGCATACCTTATATTTATGTACAATAAAAATAGATTTTTCTTTCAATTACCACAGTGGCGATTTCTCTTTATGACTCACGATTTGATATCACTACTAGTTTTGTCATATGAAGGCAAATTATTTAACTCTTGAAAATTTTTGACGAATAATATTTAATTATTATTTGTAGATTATATTAGAGGCAATTCTACCTTGTTATATGAAACATATACAAGCACCAATCACAAATAAAGAGGCGAGAGAAAAAGAAATTGAGAAACTGCACGTATTGGCTGTAGCTTTAAAAACACTTGTAAATAACTGTGAAGCGTTAACGAAGTAAGTGACATTATTCATAAATATTGAATGTGTGTGTACTTGATGTTATACGTGGTATGAAGAAGCACATCTTTTCATTTATACGTTGTTTGATGAACATGTCCGATCGAATAAGTGTTAAGCAACAATTTATTTATCTACGAGGGACAATCATAGGGCAGATATAGTAGAGCACTTCTGTTTCAGTGATCGACGCCCATTTGAGAGAGGGTGGTTAGCAGTACATTCAGACGCTTTCATCATTCCCAACTTAATGTTAAGTACCAAAAAATCCATACGCTCTACCGCAAAATTTTATAGACGCTTCACATTTTATTATAAATAAAGCACTTTATTTATTTGATTTGTTTTGTAAATTCTAGTTTGTTTGAACAGTATTAAAGTATCTTATTGATTGACTTGAATACAGATTTTATTCTACTCCAAGCGCATAAATTTAAAATATTCAAAATACGTCTTTCAGAAGCTACAATGGACCATATCGTTCAAGTCCGGAACATAAAGGTTCAAGTCAACGAAATTATAGTCGTGGCGGCCCATATTCACCAGGCTTCGAATTCGAAGATGAATCACATTCCAAATACCTCAGCGATCACGGACGAACGAAAAGTATGTACGACCATGATGTGGAAGATTCCGAAGTGTTGCGAGCCGAATATCGACGACCTCGCGATGTTCTTCTTTCACTTGTCGGTGATTTCATGCATCGCGCCAACACTCGCATGGCATTGATTAAAAAACAAGAGGAAAAAGAGTGGGATCAAGAGCGAGAAAAGGAGAAAGAGCGTGGAAAAGAAAAGGATAAAGATCGCGAGAAAGACAAAGACAAAGAAAGGGAGAAAGAAAGAGAACGGGAGAAAGAACGAGAAAAAGAAAAACCAGAGTTTAAACCAATTCATTTCCTAGATATCAAGACTCATATAGTAAATTTTCTAAAATTTATTAATTTTGTTCCAATCTAAAATGATTTCTAACAAAAAAATGTCATGTTTCAGAGATTAGCCGAAATTGCACACAGCATTTTAAAAGTCTCGCCGTACGATCCTGAATCAATGAGTTGTCGCGGATTACAACATTATATGAATTACGTATTACCAGCCGCAGAATGGGCAAATGATGCCATGAGACCTGCTTTGGTTACAATTTTACGCCGATTAGATAAAGTTTTCCAAAAAATTGCTAAAAAGGCATCTATTCGGGTACGTATTCGAAATTATTTAATATACAGACAAAACAATACGGGAGACAAACGAGATCTGGCACAGGCATAAAAGATAACATAAGACATGAGTAGTTTTTTTGATTGATAGCGTAGTAACTGATTTCCAAAAAAATGAATAGGTTCTTTCTAGTTTCTACATAAATATTATTATTCTACCTTTTATTTTAGAGAAACACTGACTGGGAAGCAGCTGGAGGATTATTAAAAGGGATGCATGAAACAATGTTAAAACATCCGTCAATCATGCACTGGCAACATATGAAAGCGCTTATTAACACTTGTCAGGTAATAGTCTAGTCTAGAGTAATCAGCCTACTTTAGGACTGCAACTAATTTAAAATTTCTTTAGTCTTTTATTATGTGGGATGTGAACTTAAATGAAAACATTTCGTCAGCCACAGCTGCTCTAATGAGTCAAACGCCTCCCTCTTCATTTTGCTCAATTGTTGTTAGACTAATTGTACAACAAATGCTTGGTAGTGAAGATCACTTCAGTTTAGAGCAAATATGTGGCGGAAGTTCCGTTTTCCCAAATCAGGATAAAGCTGAGACATTTATATTAAACTTAATCATGCCTCTGTGTCTACGTGTTGGAAGCGGTCGAGATGGTAAAACTGAAAGGAAGAAAGTCTAAAAGAGATCGATTTTTGCCCAATGGATAGCAAATAAAACAAAAGTTGTTTTTTCTTATAGTTTCTTGTTACGCGTAATTCAAAAGTAATAATGAAAAAAATATAACAGTATGGGAACATTTTAAAAATTGAAGACAATCGTCCAGACCGTTTGTAAAAGGAAACCTAATTTAGATAGATAGAGCTCACAATATTCTATTTAATGAAACTGAAAATCGTAAGATATTTCATTTTTAAAAAATCGTCAAGTGCATGTTGTAAGAGTTTAACACAATAAAAGTGGTATTTTTACAAAGTAAATTGTTTTATTTTTTAATAGCAAATATGGAATACCATAATGTAACGTCAAATCAATTAAATTTTTGGATTCACCTATCTATAATAGATTTGCCTATACCAAAAAGTAATATTTTGGAGTTTATAAGCAATTTTATTTAACAGTCTAAACTCTAAATGATTATCTTCAATATCCAAAATGTTCCCTTGTAGTTATACTTTTTTAATTTTTTTTTTTAATTTTACACATTAAAAACTATACGAAACAGCCATTATTTTAATTGTCGGCCGTTTTCGTCAAGGACAAAAATTGTCTCTTTTTGGACTATCATCTTTAAGCATTAATTTCGACATTAAAATTAAAATTCGCACTTGTAGATGTTCCGAAAATGCATCCTCCTGATATAAGTTTTGCGTTACAAATAATACTGCATTCCTTGTGTCCACCAGTCACTGGGAAAGCCCCACCAATAACAAGCCAAGCTATTAAAACAACAACTGATATTCGTACCGGTAGTTTAACATTCACGGCTACTAGAGATACAAAAACTACAACAAAAATAAATAAATCGTTATATAGCGTCGCCTTTCTAGCCCTAAAAATGATGGTGATATGTTTCGAGGAAGAACTTCGATTCGACTGGATGAAAGTTACATTTGCGATGAGGAGCTTAGGACGAAGAAATGAAGCGGCAAACTCTCTATGGGATTTTATGGAATTTGTGGTCACCTATCGAACATCTTTATTTATTTTGTTAAGACCTTTTATATGGCAAAAGGTAAGACATTTTTTAGAATACGCTATTTTTCATGGAATTTCATTCGCTATCTCAATTAAATGTTAGGTAAGCGCGCCACCTATTTCTGATCATGAAAGGCACATGCAAAGTGTTATAAAAGAAAAACTGAAATGCACGGGACTTCCCCATCCAAAATCGAAAGGAAGTTTATTGATGGAATTGGCACGTGAAATGAAAGAACTAAAGGAAGAATTAGAAGACAACAAATACGCTGAAACAGAACCAGCCAAAAAAGATAGCACTGGTGCCCATCAAACTAGTACTATTACCGTTACAAATGAAACGAACACTACAGCACGAAATCAACGTCCATCTTTAATTGAAATGCTAACTGGCGGGACAGAATTAAGTGCACTGGTGGGTGTACGTAGTTCTGGAGGTTCTGGCGGAGCAACTTCTGGAAGTGGTAGTGGTACAACTGTAGCGTCCACGGTACCGAACACATTAGCGCCACACTTAACTTCATCGTCTGGCACACGTACTTCCAGTGATACAGCTTCTACGCAACAAATAGGCAAACGAAGAGGTAAATTATATGTTTTATACAAAACAGGGACTCTGTAATTTTACAAACTAAGTAAAATTTAGTTTTAAAACTAACCACAAGTTTAAAATTTACTGGATGAGTTATTCATTGCACAATTTTTACCAAAAAAGATGAATCATGCAAACTTGCGTAATGTATTCTATTGCTTTTATTTCTCCAGTTAAGATTCAAAGAAATCTATAAGAACTGCAAAAATAGAGTACTCCGCCCAGAGAACTTGCAGACATTTTCTAGCAATATAATTTTCACGATATTTTTCAAATTTAACTTTTTTATCTCCCGACACGAAAAAGAAATGTCATAAAGAAGCCTCTATGTGTGTGTGTGTGTGTGCCTGTAGCATCATAACTCCAGAAAAAAACGAACTAATTTCAATTAAGTTTATTTTTAATCAAAAGCTAGTATTTTCAAAATGGTTCTTCAACCATTCAGCCTTTACAGGTCTTCAGTTTTCATAACAGTTTGCACAGGGACCGATTTTCATATCAGCAAATTCGAGAATCAATTAATGACCAAAACAATAATAAAAAAATCTTAGCCTCCCTTAATTTTTAAAGGTTTACTCTTTTGTGTCGGGAGTTTGTAAAATTTTCCAAATGTCTAACATAGTTAATTTCACAAAAGCGTAGTTTTTATCATTCCGTGGTGGAGTGGATTAAAAAATTTCTACAGGTGAAGAATAATCCCGTCTTGGATGCATTATGGTTATGACCACCTCCCCAGAATGGACATAAATTCAAATTTTATTGGAGTTTTACAATTATTACTGTAACCTTACTGCAAAAGTAGACTGCTTCTTATAGGATTTCTATCAAAAAATTGGACGGAGATAAATTCAATTTTTATCGTGGTTTTTCGAAAAACGAAATCTCCGTTGCCTTTCTCAAAATACGTAATCAATACAGCAGCACTTTCTATAATTTACGTGAAAAAACTGATTAACTACCTGTGTCAGAGGTTTGGACGCCTTTGAATAAGAAAGTATAAATATCCGTGTATCTCACCGTGTATCTCAATATAAGCACCACGCTTTTGTAAAACAAACTACAGTCTTGTATCACAATGCCTACAATGTACAGTGTATATACATATTTAGGTCCTTAAAGAATTGTACATACCATAACTAATATCGTGAAAATAGTCCAACAGTGAGAAATTACTGCTTATTGCTTACACTCTATTCTGAAGGATGCTTTAATGCTTTATGCTTTTTGCTATATACATAGTCTTTAAATAGAAACGCTTTCATTAATTTCAAAAATATATTTGTCTAGAATCTTTATCTAGTTCAAGTTTTACTTCAACACCTGTACCAGGTCAAGCTAGTACAAGTGAAACATTAAATGAAAATACAAGCGGTGGTGTAACTCCAACCAATGTTCCACCAGGTATGCACTGTAGGTACATTTTAATATTATAATTTAGCCCACCTGCATGTTACATAATTTATTTTTATTTTTGTGTAGTGGCATAACTTGATCAATTGTGCTTCATTTGCAAAATACTGATTCATTTAAATGGTTGAATATATGTCAACCATGTCAACACTATGAATGTTGTTCATTATCTTACCATTTCAAGGAAAAATCAATGATCTTCTTGATCTGTTTACTTTCATATCTTATCCTTACTATATGAAGTAGGAACTTCATATAGTAAAGATAAGGGAAAAGACTTATAATTAACCTCTTCTAAAATTTGATTATTAACTTACCTTTTGTTTTTATTGGTTAAAATTTTATTTAGTGATTCATGGCTTTCCCACAATCAATGAAATAAGAAATAAGGAGTGTCGCCATCTAGTGACGTTGAATGGAACTTTAACTTAACTGCTCATAGGTATGTGTAGGTATTTTTGTACATCAAAATTCGTGATTTTTTTGTCACTAAGGCTTAATACACAATCAATGAAATAAGAAATAAGAAATAAGGAATAAGAAGTATGCTATCTAGTGACGTTGAATGAAACTTTAACTTAACTGCTCATAGGTATATGTATTTAGGTATTTTTTTACATCAAAATTCATGAAAAAGTAACGTTCATGATTACTAATGAACTCCTTATTTCTTATGATACTCCTTATTTCTTATTTCATTAAAGTTCCATTCAACGTCACTAGATGGCATACTTCTTATTCCTTATTTCATTGATTGTGTATGACCCATAAGTGACAAAAAAAGTAATCACGAACGTTATTTTTTCATGAATTTTAATGTACAAAAATACCTACATAATATATCTATGAGCAGAGGGCGACACTCCTTATTTCTTATTTCATTGATTGTGTGAAAGCCATAACAATCCATGAGCAGCAACCCCAGCCTAAACTAAACCAACCTTAAACTTATAGCTATAAACGTTATAAATTATAAAATTTTAAAAATTTTAGTCATACTTACCTATATACTTTATCAGTGCAGTGATTCTGTCAAACTTACAAAGTTACAATGAGTTCAGTGTTGGCAGCCAAAAACAGGACTTCGATCGTACCAAATGTTCGAAATTATTGTATTTTTCGTATTTTCGAGGTAAATTATCGTACACAATGTAATTTAGTGAATTTTGCTTTATAATTTAATGAAAAATTATCGTATTTTTGCGTGAGATAATAAAAATTTTATCGTACGTCACCGTCAAATTATCGTATATGTACGGTAATTGTCGTACACCTGTCAACACTTAATGAGTTGTTCTCATCACTTCTTCTAAATGATGTAGGCACATGCGCAATTGGTGGGAATTAGCAATGCCAATTTTCACGCAGTTTTTAATTAGTGTGCGCATGTGCCACGTGCCATCATTTGATGAAAGCACTAAAGCAATGAACACACTCAATGTTTACAAGCATACAAGGGCATTTCCCGTCAAAAAATTAATATGATTAACACAAGTCTTTCAAAATAATTGTGTGAGAATAAAACATAAATAATCAGCAGTACTTCCCAACGACTGACCATTTCTAAAAATTAATTTACCTACATATTTACAAAATGTTAAGCATAAGCATAACTTCAGAATAAATCTAACCTTCGTAGAAAATTTGATATTAGGTATCATAAAACAGTTTTAAACATCAAAAAAAAAAAAAAAAATTTGTACATATATTAATTTATACACTTTCTGGGGTACTTTCCTGCACAATCACAGTAAGGATAATGAGCAATAACTGCATGTAACAATTTCTTATCTTTGGCTTATACAACTGTCCAAATAAATATTCATCATTCATCTAACATTTAACACCCATTTTAACTATCAGTATATACGTTTATTAAAAAAAAACAACATTATCAAAAATTTTCGCGACGCAAAGATTCTCACTTACGCCTCTGGTGGTAAAATTAGAACTAGCAGCAAGTAAAAATATACGTATATACGATTAATGGGCGATATAAAATCTAGTAATCCGCGCCTAATTTGTATAGTACATTTTTCTATCGACAATTAAACAAAAATTTTTACTTGATACAGCTTCTAATTTAAAAAACCAGGAGCGCTTGAGTAATCTTTGCGTCGCCAATAGACTAATCACCCAATATCACTAGAATGAACCACACTGCGACATTTTATTCATAGTAACTATTTGTTACTATACTATCTAGACTATACGTTTAATTTTGCTTCATTTGGACGTCAGACCAATTTAAGTTAATTTGGCCTATATTACTTTTATGTTAACTTATAACTTGTCCCTAATTTGTTCAAGTAATATCATCCTTAATAATAATTTTTTTGTAAATTTATGTTATATAATTTACTTCAAATCGATTATAATCGTCATAGAAATCTTCACTTCGTCCCTTCGGTTTTTGAAATACTTCTTAAAAAATAGAATGTTGTTTTTTTACAAACCTTCATGACCAATTTAATGTTTCATTTCCTCGTTTTGCATGTGGAGTGGTTTTGTTGGTGTTTCAGATCGATCGCTGCAGTCTTCTGCTAGCGAAGATCATGCTGTGACCAGTACCCAAGCACCCAAGACATCTAAACTACGTTTTGTGTCCTCCGTAGAATTTAAACATTCTTCAGGTAATCCTTGACTATAAATATACACTTAATACATCTATCTAATAAATGTTCACCTTATTTTAACCCTTAAAGTAACTTAATCAGTTATTGTTTTACGAGTACTGACAAAATATCACTTGTGTGTATCAAAAGGGTTAAAATATTCATTTGTCGTCACAAAAGTCGTAACATTCAGCCATGTTTTTCTTCTGAACTTTCTAAAAACCAAGTCTCTTCATTTATATGTACCCCCTTAATGTTAAAAATTATTAATTTTAAAAAATAATAATTAACGAAATAAAATTTTCAAAAAATATCCAAATATCGTCCTACAGGAGAAACTTCTACAACACCGCTGAGTCCAGGAAGTCCAGCGGATGACAGTTCTGGTGAAGGAAGTCGTGCACCTAGATTACAGAGAATCAAGCCTCAGAGCCGAAAAACGTTCCGCTTACGAAAGAGTCGTAAAAATAGAGTTGAGGTAATACAAATTTATGAACATTCTAGATTAAGTTCAAATTAATTAATTTTTTTTTTTTGGTTAGATTTCTCACATAAAACTCGATGGTGATGAAACACCGGCATCCACTATTTCAACACCGCCTCAACTAATACAAACTCCACCAGCAACTACCCCGTCAACAACAACCAATCAACCTGTTCTAGAACTGTCTGTATCAACAACTAACTCAGGTTTCGGTCATTTATCCGATTCTTCAATTCGATCACGTAGATTATCGATGAAAGGTTCACGAAACAATGAAAATACATCGTGGGATTCGGAGAGTGTTGTGTCGCAAACATCGAGTACATCAGGATATCGTGAATCGATCAGTCTACAATTGACAACGATGGGAAGTCCGTGCACTATTCCACCATTGGCATCACCTGACATGCATGATCTACCATCAACAAGTAGTGCCACCACAAATAATTACGTGGCATTTGATGGTTCTTCACCAGATTTGTCATTTAGTGGAAACGGAAATGAACGTACGGCTTTGCTGAATAAGAATGAACGAAGTTCATCGCAACAAAGTTTGCTAATGGTGTTTGAAACAAGAGATGAAGATACATTAATTTAAATAAATAAATTATTAGGTCATATTAAATGAAAATAAAATGTACAAGCAGTTGAGGTAGAGTCTCTTAAATGGGGAAAGAAGTCTAGTTTTATGAGTCCAATTTATCGCCGTTTTCATTTTGAAAAAATAGGGAATATACATGTACTTTTTTTATTACGTAAATCGTTACAGAAATTCATATTTTTTTAAAATATTGATAAGTTAATATCATTAACAAAATTAATTAAAATTCACATAATGTTTGAAAAATTATCAAAACTGGATCGGCTGGGACTCGAACCCGGATCTCTTGGTGCTAGCCAAGCGCCTTACCAATTAGGCCACCGACCTTTCGTTCGAGTGCCACTCCAATTCCGATAATCAACCAAATACATCCTCTCTTTAATGCGAGACGCAGTTACATTTTTAATTTCAAATGTTATCGAGTGCCTGTGAAACATTATTAATGTATGGCGGACCTTTGTCCGTATTTACACACACACCAATATTCATATATTCACTTGATGTCCAGCTTTAGCTGATATTTGAACACTCGATTTACTTTAGTATGTATGACCAACTCATTATGTTAATTAAAATTTGGTTAGCACCAATTTTCAAACACTATGTGAATTTTAATTAACATAATGAATTGGTCATACATACCAAAGTAAATCGAGTGTTCAAGTATCAGCTAAAGCTGGACATCAAGTGAACATATGAATATTGGTGTATGTATAAAATACGGACAAAAGTCCGCCATACACTAATAATGTTTCACAGGCACACGATAACATTTGAAATTAAAAAATTAACAAAATTGTTTGTGTTGTAATCTACTACAGATTAAAAGTTGCACATCACGTGACGTAACATGACATACCAGGTTCTTAGAATTAAAACTAGAGACGTTAGTGTTCTCTAAAACTACTTTACTGAAAACTAACGATTTTCGAAATAAAAATTCTAAATATAATAATTACCTACGAAATATTGTTACGTTACACCATTAAAATCACACATATTTTGTGACAAAACATAGTGTTACTTATTTAATATTTAACAAAAATTTCAAACTCAGTCAAGTACGATATTATTTCCTCATTTAACTGATTCTGTATCTCTTGTAGTTTACAAGATTCCAATAGTTATTATAAGAAAAATAACTATATAACAACCCAAAAAATGCACAAACCTTCAAAAGGTAAAAATAAAACACAAATTTAATATTTCTAAAACAGCCCTAATTATTTTTTTTAACAATTAACTCATAATTACTAAATATACTTAAAAATTAAATTAAGGCATAACTTACATCAATGTTTCCCAAATTGCGTTCCGCAAAAAATTTTTTAAAAATGACGTCTGGGAAAAATGTGATTAAAAATGGCGAGAGAACACAGGGTATGTACTTTACAAAGATATTTAAATACTTAAGCAAAGGTTTAACAGAAATTTTTTTTGCTCGAATTGTATTCGAACTAGTATTCGGTACAAATTTTAAGGCCTCAAAAAGCGTTCCGCGACGACAAAAGTTTGAAAAACACTGGCTTACACTATGCTTAGCCTACTGGTGGTCAATGGAGAAACTACTGCGAGTAGACTAAAGTTGATAGTTGTAAAGTGGTAGCAGTTGAGAACTACAAAAAAAGAAAATATTAAAAATTAAAATGAAAAAAAATAAATCGATTTGCATTTTGTGATCCAAACCAAAAAGCTGAGTGATTAAGAAAAACTTAATAAATAAATCTTGAACTACTCGCAGTAGTTCGTGTATCATTAAAATATGCAAGATTATTAGTATTGGGAAATCAAGTGCAGACGTGGTTTTATATTTAGCCTACCGGCAGTAGTTTCTTCATTCGCCACCAGATGGCGTAAATTGACGCTTTAAAAAATGGTATCAATTTGAAATTGTCCGGTTTTATTTAAAAACAGTATTATTATGAAAAAATTAGAATGATATTCAAAAAAATATGCCAGTTTGTATTTTGTAAACTAAACAAGATAAGTTTTTTGGATTGTCAGAATCTAATAAACAAACCTTGCCTACTGGCAATAGTTATTTTTTTACCACTAGTTTACTTATCCAAGTTTTACGATTCCCAATAAGAATGCACTTTTTGAATTTTAGCAAAACGAAAATTAAACAAGGAAGAACAGGCAGGACCCTTTTAGCTTTCTTGTTTAGTATATTAAAAAAAAATACAATATTTTAAATGTTGTGTTTCGAAAAGGACAAAATTGTTAGCAGGATTAACTTTCTCAAAAAAATATGTTAAATATCTTTAAAAAAATATATAGTAAAAAATATTTATCAAATTATATAAAAAAAAAAATATTAACTGTGAAAATATTTATAACCATTAGCTGTTGTCCAACGAAGCAGATTTTAACTTTTTTGTTATTTTATCAATTATTAAAACAAGTTCCTTACACTTGTACTTAGGGTAATTAATTAGAGTGGTGAAGAGAACATTGATTATAATATATAAAAGAAGATAAAGATTTTATATGGAATTAAAAATCGCTCAAAAAATTAAATTATATATTTATTTTATTTTAAAATATATTTTATACATATAGTTAAAAATATTTTTTAAGATGGCATACAATACATGCATCACAGGTACAGTATTACAAAAAGGTTAAAATTGTTATTTATGTTAAATGTTAAACTTTATTGATGTTGCCTACATGTGATAAAAGTTAAATTTAAATGGTCAAATATTTTATTTATTAATTTAAGATTAAAATAGCGTAAAATAAAATATATCAACAAACAGTACTATTAGAAAATCAAAAAATTACATTTTCATTCGTTTCTATGGTTACAAGTGTGAATGGGATCTGTCGAATGATGATATGACATCTGGGCCCTATTTCATAAAAGTACAATTTACAATTTACAGGTATTTTTTTTACAAATATGTAAATATTTAAGTTACAGGTGTTGTATAAAAAATTATTACAAATTTGTAAGTACCGACCAATTCTACAATTTTACAGACATTTCTTTGACAATTTTACAGGCAATTCAGTTGATGTTTTACAAAGTACAGATTAAAATCTTACATAGCTTGTAAAATTGTTATTACAATCTTACGTACCTTTTAAGTTCTGTAATTTTTGAACAAGTCTTAATTTTTGACTGTTTTGTGAGCATTCGTTCTTGAAAACTATTTCAAATAATAGTTTCGTATTTTCTAAATATTTTAAACATATTTCTACTTTGCGCTCTAATTTTTCTTTCATATATAATCATCCTTTGCATTTTCTATATATTCATATAATGGAGGGAACCTATCCTAATTTTTGATAAAAATGAGTATAGGTACCGCATTTCGCAGAAATATATGCAAATTTGTTTTGCAGTAATTGTTTCACCGATACGACCGATACGGGTTACCATTCTAAACAGAATTAACTATATTATGGTAAATTTACCAAATCAACTACAACTTAGCTACAGTTTAATGCCCATATTTTGCTTATAATCGCTGTGGTGAATTAATTGTTGTCTCTAACCGAACACTTTAGTTTACCAAGGCTTAGCTCGGTACAAAAGAACAAATAAGGCGTATGGTCAAATTAATTATCTTTTACGTGGGCACAGAAAAGACAAAAAAATTGCCTTTTGTCTCTTGGGGGAAAGGTTTGGTCCATCTCTTCGGTCAAACCTTTAAGAGAAATTGGGAACACAATAAACATCTATAAACCTAAAAAAATGTCCGCTTCAACTATCTTCGATCAAAGACCGGACCCTGCATCTCTGCGGACAAAATTCAGCTTGTTAACATTAATATATTCGTTTTCAACATAATTATGAAATTTAAAATATAATATTAACTGGCAAAAAAGGTATTAATTTTATTGATACGTTTCTATGGATATCATTTACAATTGTAAAAAAGTTAAGAATTTGTAAGAATTATTTATGCAACACCTAAAATTGTAAGTAGTGCATTACAAGCACCTGTAATTGTAAAATTGTAAAATTGTAACTTGTACTTTTATGAAATAGGCCCCTGGTGTTGAAAAATCAGACTATTCTTAAAGTGCATTTGTTGAAATGTCTATGAGCTGAATTTTGTAAATCTGAAAATACATACAATTGATTTGATTTTTCCAGTCATTTGCAATTCTCCAGTTATTTTATGACGTTTGCTATTTAAATTTGATGTTTGTATACTCTAAATTGTAATATTCATTAACTCATTCATCCGTTTTTTCATATTTTTACCACATTTTAACTTTTACAGATGTAAAATTTTCTCTCCTTCAACAAAATCTCTTTGTATTGGACTTGTGTCAACCTAAATACAAACAGCTCTAATATTTATCATTTTTTCTTAATATAGCACTGGTTACTATATATGAAACTAATGTTAATGCACTTTTTTGTCAGTCATTTTTTTTGAAGCTCCTCCTTTTGGACAGTTCCCAATACTCTCTCTAGTTATACAATCTTTGATGGCTGCTGTAATGGTATTTAACCATAGATTTAAACAAAACTGTCATAGAATATTTCAACCTTATGCATAGATGTACAACATGTTAAAAGTATTTTAGATCGTATTAGTATTTTAATTCATCTTAATCATCAAAGGAGTTAACGAGGATAAAAACATTCCATTGACCTGTGTATTGCAATTTTTCTAATAGTACTGTAAAAACGAATACTTACTGTTAATTTATTTTCATATTTTAATTTTATTTATAATAAAAATTTACATATACAAAAAATTTGTCTTTTGTAAATTTACTACCCCTTCCACGTTTTTGACCTAAACTGATATTATTCGACTGTAATGAGTAATGGGGTATTTGATAGTATTAAAGAAAAACAATAAAAACAAATTTTAATGAAAATTGATAATAAAAAAGAACAATTTATTATGGTAATTCATCCTAACTATCATTATTTAATTTAAAAAAAAATTCATATTTTTCGGCTATAAATTACGTCAGCAGAAATGGGCTGTGACGTTGCATTCTCTTATATTTCAACACTAAAACACACTTTCAACACGCTACGTAAATTCCGGTTAGTAAACATAACTATAGAAATTAATTTGAATTTAATTAATTTTTTTTAAAATTTTTTTTCCTAGTTAGGGTAAAAGACCCCATTGTCGATCGGGGTTATAAGTCCGAACAGTTTTGACATTTATATCTTAATGAAGTTATTTCTGAAAGAAACCTTTGATAAAAAAAATTATTATTAATAGAATGATTATTTTTCAATTTAAATTCACCTCACATTTAATGCCTCCTCACTTAATTTAAAAAATACATATATATATCGAACAATTTTTGTTGAATTCGTGAATTTTTAATATGATGGATGATCATTATTCAAAACACATGAGTTATAAATTGTAACATTTTTCACCGAATTTTTAAAGTTATTAGCATAATAAAAGTATACAAATAATTGTTATTAGTCCACTTAAGAGATTAGGATAGCTAAATTAAATTTTATATGCGTTAAATATTATTTGTATGACTGATTCTTCTTGGGATCTGAGTTTTAGAGTTGGGTACCGCATTTTGAGAATTATATATTGCATATCTATTTTATAAACATTTTTAATTAATTTTTGGGTTTAAAACACTTAACTAACCGTTTTTATAATTTTACTTTAATATTTTATTTATTTCAGAACGTAAAATCAATTGAAAAATAATTAATATTGAATTAAAACTTCCAAATTGTTATTTATATATTATCAAATAAAAACGTCAAACATAATATTATGATATGTATTAGATCTGAAACGACACATAGAGATACAATATAAACTTAATTTAACTGTTTAAAAATTCACAATGGTTAACGGCTAAGTCAGAACTTACACAATGTTTTTTTAAAACATCAGCAGAGAGCGAAACGAAATTGTGATTTTAGTGGTTTATTTTATCGAATATTTAAACCATTCTTGGCTTTTGCTTTGACGTTCTATGTTTCACTAGATGTCACTCTATGATAATACTCTATGACATAGAGCCTCACCTAGTAGTGGATAGAGTGTCAAAGTGGCTGGAAGAGAATGGTTCAAATATTCGATAGTAGAAGATTTGTAGTACTGTATGTCATGTACCTTAATGCGCGATTTTTCATAGGGGTCAGTGTATTGATCTTTCAAAGGAGGTTAATATATTCTCTCCGTTTTTTCATAGACGTCAACAAATTATAAAACAAAAACATTAATAATTCAAAATTTTTGGGTTATATTTTCTTAAAAACATATCCATTGGATTAAAAAGCTTGATTTCATACTTATTAAGAAAAAAAAAATGGGTGTTTTGTTTATTTTTTAATTTTTTTAAGCTAATTTAATGATACAGCTAAAAATAGTGATCGGTCATCGGGTCTCTTACCCTAACTATAAGAAAAATAAACAGTTTTTTTTTATTAGTTATATGACACATGTTGCTATCTAGAGAATGTGACGTAATTTAAGCTAATGAACGTTTTCGCGCAAATTTTAAGAACAAATATTAAATTAATTTTTTCTAACGATTTTCGGCATTATTTTTAAAAATTAAAATTATGTACATGCACAATACATAAATATGCGTATTTTAAAATAGTTTCCCAAAATTAGTCAAATTCCCCATTACTTTAGTAAAAAAAAAAATACTATTTACCAATTCCAACTTCTTTAATATAATTCCTAAGCGTCATTAAATATTTTTAAAATCCAAAATAAATCTGTACAGCTCGTTAAAATTTTCAGTGCGCGCAACAGTTTCAGTTAAAACCATTTTTCGAAAATTAAGTACTTTTCAAAAACTGAGCTTAAAATTGCAATTTTGGCAACTTCAAGAACGATATCACAACCTCAGAATATTAATTTTGGTTCATAGCAAAAAAACTAGGGGCAATAGTAAATTATAAACTAGCTACAAAACGATTCCTCGAGAAAGTAACATTAAGTTGATGTCATTAACCGATTCAGTGTTAACATATCACAGAAGATAAAGAGAGAAATATATTTGAGAACAAAAACAACACTATCTGACATTTCTTTTTGATTAGTTTCGTTATTTCACTAAGATTTAACTAGATTAAACTTGTTTTATTTTTTGTACTCATTATAGTTTATTTAGTATAATTTTTCATTGAAATGCTGAATTTGATGTCGAATATCTGGCAATAACAATTATTAGGTAAAAATTTAAATCCAACAATGCAACTTTATTCTTTATATCCGTTAAAACTGAAAATAAAACAACCAACATAGTTTACTTCAACACACTAAAGGTAGTGGAGACATCTATAATGTTAAGGTGATGGCGTGGTGAACTACTTAAAGACCAGAGAGTACACACGTATAATAACAACATATCGCTAAACAATTACAAATTGTTCAGATATATGAACGAAGCACAGATTAACAGACTAAGTCTCGGAACTGTTCATTTACGGAACTGTTCCAACAAAAGAACAGTTCTTTTTGGCACATTATAAGTATGTATTTGCCATTTATAACGTCAATATTATAACAATCTATAAATTATAAAAGATTATTTAGTGTAATATTATTTTATATAGACAGATTAACAAAAACAGAAATGTAAGAGATCCATGATATGTAGAGTACCTCTCCTTTTAAATTTATATTGTCTGTCTCTTACATAATTTTTTGTTTACATGGCATTGAATTGGTTAAGCAATTGACAATAAATTTTACCTTCGAAAGCAACAAAAACAATACATACAGACTAAATAAAATATTTATTAGAGAGAATGACCACATCATAATGAAAAGTTGGCAATATCATATAACTCGATTATCTAAAGACCTAACAAATGATTCTCTATTTTTATTTAACAAATTCTGAATATACTCATAATTAATAGTTCTGGGCATATCAACATTTAAATTTGCAATAACATACGTAACTACTGCCCACGTGGCTGTACATAAATCTAATTCGTGTGGATTTTCAACATCCATTGTATCAGCATCCGAATGATGATACCAAAAATATCGACTATTATTCGTTGCTAATGAAGCACCCGGTACTCCGGCTTCTGTCCAAATTGTTATATCACTTCCGACACTCTCTAAATGATTGAACTGATCCACATTGATAACATGGAGAAGTCTTAAATAATAAAAAAATGTCATATGTAGTCTAGTTAGAGAAACTGAAATTATACAATTCATACTTTTGTATTTCGCGAAAAATGCAAGCAGCCTGCATGTTTCCAGCAAAATCAAAACCAATCGGCGTAAAGGTGCCTATATCTGATTCCATTATAAAATTAATATTACTAATATTTTGTGTTTTGAAATATTGGAATGCGCCAATTAGACCTTCTTCTTCGGCTGTCCACAGTATTGCTCTAAAAAAAAAAATTCTTAGTATTTTATAAAGTCGTCGATTTCGGCTCAAGCAAATTACTAGCAAATTTTCACGAATAGCATAAGAGAATAAAAATTAAAAATAAAAATAAAAATTGTCTCGTGTAAAGGTCAATTTTTATATTTTTTCTATTTCCCGTTGATTAATTATTGAAAGTAATTGAATATTATCAATACATGCCCCTTGGCTCGTCAAAACAATAGGGTACTTAACTACAATTAAAAAATGATTCTAAATGCTTTGTTTTTACGTATTAACTAATTAATTTTTGATACATTTTTGAAAATCGTAAAAAAAACACTGTTCAATTTTAAACGAATAAATTGGCGCGAAAAACGATCCACCATGGTGACGTATGTGATGACGTCACATTTTGATGCAAGCAAATATTAATGTGTTCGCACTACAAACGTTAGGAAACGTTTTGCAATATAAAATTTTCAACAAAAATATATTTTCAATAGATGTTAGGCTTTTTGTTTTGTAATATTTACAATTATTGTGTCCGGTCGAAATAATATTTAACAAACGTGTAAAAATTATGCATCAGACTAAAGTAACTATTTATATTCCTAAGCGTCATTAAATATTTTTAAATTCTGCCAAATTGTTTTCGTGAAATGAAATTTTTCGTGTAAAAAATTTGGCGGAATGAGGCGGAAAAATCACATAAAGAAGGTCTTTTTTATTTACAATTACTCTATATCAACTAGTTTCCGAGAAAAACGTACTTTTGTAAATGGAAATTCGCTATGTTATGCAGGATGCTGCGACAGGGGTATTCTTATTTTTATATTAGAGTGACTATAGAAATCTGAGAATATGTGTGTAATTTTGTTTCATTTGTTATTGAGTTTATTAATAAAAAATAAATTTAAAAAAAAAAAAAATAATATTAAAAAAAATTACTATATTTGGAAGACCGTAAACTTTTAAATGGACGGTCTGGGTGAATCATCCTGTATACCTCATTGTTCTTCTTGCACGTAATTGTAACTTCTTCAAAACTCTCAGTGCCTCAAATGCTATAAACGCTCCAGCACCATCATCCATAACACCTTGTCCCACATCCCAACTATCAATATGACCCGAAACGATTACTAGCTGTTCTAGTTTATCAGTTCCTGTAATATCGGCTATCACATTTCTTGATATCCCGTCCGGTAAATTTTTCGCTGACATCGTAATTTTAATCACAATTTTTACACCCCTTTTATACATCCTATACAACATGTTTGCATCTGCTGGGGTGATACAAGCTGTTGGGATTTTTGTCACGTTTTTATCATAAGTCTGTAACCCTGTAGATTCCAAAGGATAAAGTGATGATTTAAATTTTTTTAAACGCTTTAAGTGGTATTCTAGTCTAGAAATTTTAAGTAGTCTTTTTAAAGTTTAGACGTTTAAAAATATGTCCTCAAAAGGAATTGTAAAATTTTCGATATTTAGGAATTTAAATGAGGTAGCAATTACACTGCGCTAGAATTGATTGAACGATAGTCTTCGTATAATACCCGACAATATAACAAACAAATTGTAAATCGTAAGTAAATTTTCTTATATTACTTCCGAGACTACTAAAGTAGCGGAAGCATTGTGATCACTTTTGAAAAATAAAAATTTTTTTTCCTCCAAAATAAATTTTTTTACGCACATTTTACGTTTTAGAGCTTCCTGAACAATTTTGGTTTGGTGTCTATCCGTCTGTCCGTCTGTATGTCGCCAGTTTGCACCAAGTGGCATAACTTCTGAACTATTCGATTGTTTTTTATGAGATTTTCAGAAATTATGCAGTTTGGTTCCTAGATGATCCCCTATGAACTTAATCGAAATCGGAGTAACGGTAGCTACGCCGCTACCATGTCATTCCATTGATATACTAAATTGCACCAAGTGGCATAACTTCTGAACTATTCAATTCTTTTTTATGAAATTGTTAGAAATTACGCGGTCTGGTTCCTAGATGGTCTCCTACAAATTTCATTGCATTCGAAGTAATAGTATCCACGGCGCTACCATGAAATCCCATTAAATGTCAATATCTTATTTACTGCTAGTCCCACTACGCTCAAATTTTTAAAGTAATTTGGAGGTTAGTTTCTAAAAAATTTTTGCTATTATTTTATAATTTAGCCTTTAAATATTTTGAGTTACAACAATTTTTTATGAACTTTAAGGCGAAAATATAATTTTACGGTATATATATTTGATAGAATACTGTTTTAAAGTCTTTTACGAGTACGAGGAAGCTGTGTGCCACACCTCATTGGCAGCGTATTTTTTATTTATTTAGTCTGAATAAACAACCGAAAATCACGTCTCTAGACTAGAATACTGCCTGAAATTACCTGTATGAGGTGTATTTAACGAAAAAGGGGTTACTGAAGCGATTAAAGCAGCTACAGCTCCTAACTGAGAAGCCTTTGAAGCGCCTTTAGATCTGTATTGAACTGTTTTTCCATAACTTTCGTACTTTTCGGCAAATACAACTATTTTACCTAAAACCTACATAAATCAATATTTTATTTTATGGCTCAAAAAGTGAAAAAAGGAAAAAATACATTAGCTGCATTCGCTACCATTTCAGCAAATGACTGGAATACAACTACTTCTGCAGTTAAACCATCTTCTGGGGTGCCAATACTTGAACCAAGACTTAACATATTCAATTTCTGATATCTAGGTGATATTAATTCAGCGGATTCTTTACCCCTAGAGAATATTCCAAATATAAGAAATTGATATAGATTTTTTAAAAACAATTTATAAAAACCTTTCCCAGTGAGGGACGGTAACCGTCTCTCCGTGAACATTCTCTAATTGAGAATCTGTCAATTTCTTCATAACATAATCAATTGATTTTTCTAAGTTTTTCGTACCGGCTATTCGATTGCCAAATTTATCACCAAAATCCTAAATAGTTATTAAGAAATTTAAGTAAAGAAATTATAAAAATCTAGATTATATTACCGCTAAATCATTGTAAGTCACATTCTGAAATCTTCCGGTTAAAATTTCATTAATTATTTGATTGGCAATCGGCTGATACGATTGTATTTCTTGTATTAAATTTTTTGGAAGAAATTTATCACAATCAGATTTTTGAAATCCGTATAGGGTGATTTCGCTAGTAGTCGGCCATTTTAGACGAAAGCTGACTTTGTTAATCTGTGATTAATTTAGGTAGCAGCCAATAATTATAAAAACTTGATAAGGTGAAACATTGACGATTTGCCTTAAGTTGTAGATATAATATTGACAAATGTATTTCGCCAGTTAATTAATATAAAGGTTTTTTCTATAAATTACCATTTTCGTTAGTTGTCGGCCGTTAGAAGTCGGTAGTCGGCCACCCTTGATTCAGTAGTCGGCCCTATGATTTTAATACAATTTTCAGCAGGGTAGTAATAGGATTTTTTTTATAAAAGGAAGAATGAACTTACAATTTAAAATATTTAGTTAAATTAAAGTAAATTATTCAGTTATTATTCATAAAACTATACATAATAATACCTAGTAGAAATAAAATTATATAAATCAACATCAGATATTCTTTTGAATGTCACAAAAATACTTTATAAATAATAATTATTTAAAAAAAAATTGTATTTTATAAAAGTAAAATTACAGGAATTCCTAATTAAGACGGTTATTTTCTAAAATTCTTTTGGCTCCTTTCATTTTGGTAGATTCTTTGTTATTAGATTTTTTATTTTGCTTTTTCTTTTCATTTTCTTCCCTTTTTCGTTTTCTTATATTTTCCTTTTCTTCCCTTTTTCGCTTTCTTATATTTTCCTTTTCTTCTTTATCGGAAGATTTCCTTTTATAAAATTTTCTCCACTCTTCGGAAGATATTGCACTTGGTAACCGTTCTTTTTGCCGTTTTGTAGATTTTTCTAATGGACGTGGAAAGTTTAAATGCTTTTTAAATGGTGATACCTGCGGCGAAGCAGAAGGAGTAGCTTCTTGGGTTATAACCTCAGTTTTAAATTCTTCATATTCTTTTACTTTACAACAGGTAGATATGGATGTATCGTCTAACTCTTTGGTTATAAGCTTTGGAGTACTTTTGATTTGAGATATAGATTCGGAAGATATGGATGTATTATCTACTTTTTGGGTTATAAGGTTTAGGATACCTTGAGTTTGGGATACAGATTCGGAATCCACCCCAAGGGTTGTCAATTGATCATCAGTTATAATAATAGAATCTGCCTCGTTTATCAGACATAGAGACCCGTCTTCATTTACAATATATTCCATTATATTTCCACTATCGCTATTATAATTAACTGATTCTTCTGCGATTTCATTTTTTTTAACTTCTAACGATTTCACTACGTCTAAGATTGGATTAACGTCAATTCTTTTATTAAAACAAGTTTTTCTTATTGTAGTTAAAACTTTGATTGTACTTAAGACATCATCTGATGTTAATTTTCGTATTTCCATTTTTGATATTTCTGGATTTATTTCCTCAAGTCTATTTTGAACGCATTTGGAGTAATCTAAAGCATCTGGATTAAAGGGAAATAGGCCGCATGCTGCAAATCCATTTCTTATATTTTTTGGAATACTTGGATGATTTATTACATCTTGAAAAATTAAACAGAAGTCTGATTTTGTAACAACAGAATTTGGATGCTCATTTTGCCATTTCCGGACTGATTGACGCCAGTATTCCTTCAATGGTTTGAAAACAGACACATCAGCTGGTTGAATTAGATGTGTTGCATTAGGTGGTAAAGCATACAGGATAATACCATTTTCATCACAAAATGTGCTCAATTCAAGGGACATATGTGACCGATGACCATCCACCAGAAACAAAACAGGCCTCTTAATTTCTTGTTGATTTAGCCATACGTTTAGACCATTTGCAACGAATTCAAAGAAAACGTCGGATTTCATCCAACCAGATTCTGATTTTCCTAGTATCCATGAAGGCTGGCATGTTTTCCCACAATTGCGCGAGGAGGTTTCACATACGGAAATACTACAACAGGTGGACATACTCGTCCATCAGCTGTGAACGTAACTAGAACCGTCAAATTTTCTTTAGAACTACTCCGTGTTACTTCATACATATTTTTCAAACCTTTCAGTCCTAATACTTTTCCCGTTTTAGGACAAAGATTAAACCCACTCTCATCAGCATTTAGTATCCGGCTTCCATCTTCTAAAATATCTGCAGAATTTTTATTTATAAGAAAATTTTTTAGATCCATAAACCATTTTCTAATAAATTCTTCGGTTAATTTTGCTCGTGATTTTTCCAAACTTTCTGTTGTTCTTATTGCAATTTCCGGATGTCTACGTAAAAAAGCTGAATACCAAGTTTGTCCGGGCTTACCGTCTTTAAACGGAGTTTTAATATTTTCGGCATTGACAATTTTTTGAATGGTTAAAAGCAACTCCTGTTTTTTTAAAGGAAATCCACATTTTGATAGTTCTATCAACCAGTCGACAATTCTTTTTTCATTTTTTTGGGTTAGTATTGGATTTGGTCCCATTTGGCGCGGTTTTTCTTGAACTCTTCCCTTGAGCCGGTCCTGAACAGTACTTTGGTACACCTAAACTTCGACATACTTCTCGTATTTTTCCACCATTTCGAATTTTTTGTATAGCTTCTTGTAGAGATTGTTCCTTGTAACTATGAAACTTTCTTTTTTCCTTCGTTTCCATAATCTAGATAAGTTCAAAAGGAAAAAAATGAAATTTTTTGCCATAACTTTTTTTTTAAAATTCATCTAAAAATTTCATGGCCGACTACTAACAAAATTCAGTTTTACAATTTTTTTAGTAGTCGGCCATTAGAATCAAATGGAATTATCTTTCCGTAAAGATCGTTTGTATGTGGCCCGACCACTAAAAATAAGGTAAAACTAATTCAACGAAACTGATTTATTGAACAAACATCTATACGTTATATTACTAAAAAAAGTGTTACGTAGAATAATTTGAAGACAAATTTTTCAGTAGTCGGCCGCCATGGCCGACCACTGAAATATTTAAATTTTTTTATATTAGTAACCGGCCATCAAAATTTTTATATTTACAAGTAAAAACTCGCATTTCTATTCACTTCACTTGATAATTTAATATGTCTTTTAATATACTAATACATAAAATTATTTCTAAAAAATAAAATATAATTTTTACCCACCTTCAAGAAAAAACACTTGTATAATTTTTAAAGATATTTGTAGAATATTTTTGACACATCCACAACACACTAGCTTTGAATACACATAAATAATTTTATAAGTTATAGATAAAGGTAATATTTGGCGCCTTTTTTTTAGAGAAGTTGGCCAGCACACAGGTAATACAGAACTGAACATGAACTTACTGTTAATTTTAAATTATTTCATTCTAAAGTGATTTGTGGTCGACCACCGGGGGTGGCCGGCTTACTAGCGAAATCACCCTATTTGTTGTAAATAAACGTAAAAAATTAAACAAAATAAAGAATACATTTTTAAGTTTTGTTTTACAATAATCTTTTGATCTTTTACTTTAAATAATTAAATTTTGCAATAATATAAATTTTATTTGAATATTTTTAATATGTATTTAAAATTTTGAAAAATTGTATAATGTTATAACCTCCCTAGCCATATGTTATTTGACAACTTTGACATTTGCCTTGATCTTTATTTTGATTGGTTAACTCAGGTTAACTCCTTTAATTAAAACTTCTGGAAAATTTTTTTGTCTTGAAATGCCATACTTTTTGCAGCCAGTGCAAGTACCTACCATAAATAACATGAATACCTAACATTAATGTATGTAATTTGAACGCACTTTGATGCAGGCATATTAAATAGTAAAATTATCCCATTTTACAAGCCGGAGCTAGATTTTTTTGTACAATAAAATCTGATAAAATTTATACTCCTTTTCTCACAAATTATTTTTGTAAGAAAGTTTTTTTTTTATTGGAAGCTTTAAATGTTAATCGTATTTTCCCACCTCTATGTTGCTTCTATTTAAGCCCAAATAACAGCTCATAAAAATTTTTATTAGTAGAATTTTTATCTTAAATTATTGTTAACTATGTTAGAGAAAAGTAACGACCCAAAAGAAAATTGGACTATACTGAAATAAGAACTGATGAGATAGCAAGAAAAAGAAAACGTTTTCAGTATTTATAATTTTATTTTTTATTTTAACTTTATAATCATTTTTTATTTGATAAATTTTTATTTTTAAAAACAAATGATATAAAATTTTATTAATAAATAATTATTAAATCTTCAACTGTGGGAATAAAATAGTTATTTAAAAAAAAATAAAAAATTACTAAGTACAAAACAATAAAAATATCCAAAAAAATTTAGTTGACTTTCAAGTATATAATTTTAAATTTTGCCGAAAATAAGGGTTGTTAACAAAGATTATTGCTTCCGGTGACTACAAGCGTAGCTTTTCAAAACATGTAATTATTTTGGAAAATTACAAATGTTCATTACAATTTAACTCATTAACGCCCATGGCGAAACTGTTGTTTTAATTTTGGGCGATAATGGATTAAATTAGCTTTAAAAAAATATTGCCAAGTGCGTGATAAACACGCATTAAGTCAGGATTTCGTAATTCACTAACTAGAATTTTTCACAATTCTCAAGATAAAAGATTTCTTGGCTTTTATTTAATGTTAAAACAAGCCTCTAACACTTTACAGCCCGAGCACACAATATGTATGTGATAGCCAGAACAACCGTTGGTGTTACCACCGACGGCTATTGGCCAGTAACAAACACGCTTTCTGTGTGATGATTTTTGTAAATGTTATAGACAGATAACATAATACATATGTATATAATCATTATCACTTTATTGTTATTATGTTTATTTTTATTGTTTTTTAAACATATTCACATATGTTGAATTATTTGGTGAATTTACTTATGTTGCTTTTTTGTATTCTTTAAAAATACTGCCGGCCCCTGGGAAAGTTTGAAGCGTAGATGTACACACTGTATAGGCTGTATAGTGTTAATTTGTTAATAATGTGATTATCTGAATCTTTTACTTTCCCTATTAAAAAAACGACACTATCAAACTGCGTAAGGTCCAACAATGATTATTTAAAAGTAATCAGTTACCTAATCACCTAAGGTGATGATAGATATGACGCACTTATAAGGATTTTGTTGTGGTATTACGAAATCCTAACAAGAATCGAAAGTTAATACAAACTAAACTACAGACAGCATTTATTCATACAAGTTAAAGTATGGAAAAATTATCATTTTCGAATCATTAATTGTACGGAATGTATTGCTTTAATTAAGTAATTTTATTATAAATAAAAATAAAAAATTTAACAAATTTACAATAATTTTAATGTTTTTGTCAGATCTATATATTAATTTTTGTTTGAACTGTTTCATAATAATTTCAGAATTCGTTTCTCTGAACAAGTATACATTAAAATTTTTATATTATTATATATTTTACTCTTAAAGGAATACAGTTAGTTAATATAGTTACAATTTTTATACTCATACTGTTCTAGTTTTACATAATAAATCGACGTAGGGTTACGTCAATACAATTATTCGTAAAATTTTTATTAATAATACAAGAAACATCACAAATGGCTAATATTTTCAAGATAAATTTGAGGTTATAATCTGTCAAATATTAATATTGCTATTTGTATATGTATATTGTGCGTTAAGTACATATTGAATATAGTAGATGACACTAGTATTTACATGTCTTCTAACTTTCGTTAAAATCGATAATATCATTATCGAAAATCGTTTACTGAATGTTCCATTCAGCAGAAAATTTTTTTTTAAAGCAAAATGGCGAATTACTAAAAAGAACAAAGCCCTAAAAAGCACAATATTACATCAGTTGTAATCGCTGTAACCGGCATAACCTCAGTAAGAGTGAGAAATTTTTTGTTTAAATATATTCTATACAAGATAAATTACAACTAATTGAAGAATCGTCAGAGAACCGGATATGCAACTACGTGTGGCTTAATTTTGATCTACAGCCGATTGAAACGCTTTGAAGAATTTTTTCTGCTGAACGCACCCACTACATGCATAACTTTAAGGCCGGCCACATACATTCCGGTTGTAACCGGGCCGGTCAACCGGTCGTATTAGCGCATACATGCCGGTTGATTGAATTCTTTAAAAAATATATCAGTTTTATTTGACAGATCGGTATTGTTGCATCGACTGCATTATTGTCGATTTCATGAAATAAAATGGACGACGATGTATTAATGTTTCTGACATGTTTTATTCTATTATTTGATGTGTTTCCTCTGTTTCTGACTGCCCAGTCCGGGCGTCACCGGTTGCATTCTGACCGATAAGAATAAGAAAAGTGTGCGACAATATGGAGTTACTATGTTATTTGCACCTTCAGGTACCCAGACCGGGCGATCGACCCGGTTAAAACCGGAATGTATGCGGCCGGCCTAAATCTACGATAAAGCGAGACAACAAATTTATAACATTCTAAATTATATTTGGTGTTTTTTTCTCACTATCATTCCCAAACGCTTCAGAAAAAACGCTTAATTCAAATTACAACGTAAAAATTACGTTGTATTCTTTAAGACAGCTTTTCATGAAAAAATATTTTATTGAGATTTAACTTTTTTTTTAACAAAGCACAAGAAAAACTGTTTTTAACTCAAACTATGACACTTTTCATGACAGATTAGAAAAATTATCATATGTAACCTTCGGTTAGAAACCGTTAACACCAATTACAGACTTTTACTAATAATTACTAATATTACGTGCTCAATCAAGATTTAAATGCCCATACTAAGACAAACGTATAACAAGTCGATTCGATCAAATAGTATGGTTTGACTCCCATTTTCAAAAATTATAAATACTCCATACACAAAGGCGTTCTCAATGCAAGATTTTGGAACTGATAAACTTACTTCAAGCAATAACAAGCAATGCTGTTATAATTTTTGTTAAATAATAGTTAACAATTTGATGAACTACCACGATGTATATTATAAAATATTATTTTTAATCGAGAGTCAAACCTGGCTATTGATCGAGCTTACTTACACAATTATTATCATAAAATGTTGATACCTAAATTAGGTTTTACAGATTGATATAATATCAGCTGTCTCAGTGATACATATACACGTGTTTATGGGCTACTAGTCAGTGTGTCTATTTCATCCACTCCAGCTCTTTCATTTCAAATTCGTTTGACTCTAACTGGCCTCAGTGTTATAATTGATATATTTGTCGCTGACCTAGAAATAGTTAATCCAGCCATTTAAATTGATCTTGAAAACATTAGAGAATAGCACATTATCCAAAAATTGGCAAGATCTTTTTTAGAATTTATGAATCAAAATGCATATAATTATTTGAAACCAGGTACATTCAAATTCTAATATTATGCTCTTTTAACACAACATTAAAAAACTCTTATTATTTAACTGAATTTAAAAATCTCACATTAAAAAATAAATTTTTAGAATTTCATTGATAAATTTTATAAAAATATTGAATATTTTTTAATTAAAATATATAATTAGTAACATTTTCGCTAAATTTGGTAAACTTTCTTTTATCAAAAGAAAAAACAAATTTAATTATTCAAAAGTAACTATTAAAAAAAAATATAAGACACATTTCTTCTCTAGTTAAGATCTAAATTAAAAATAAATTATCACGATGTTTCAGTTGCCTCTTTCGAACTACTGGCTGATGATTCAACTTCTTGATTTTCTTGCGATTTACAATCATCCGCATTGGAACTGGTTAAAATTTTTTCATCTTGACTTTCATCATTTTGCGATGGCGGTCGATCTTCGTGATTTGTTTCACCATTTGAACTACACGAGGATTCTTCGGATACTGATTCGTAAATACGAGTATAATATTTATGTAATTCTTCCAGACATTTTAAAATTTTTTTATATTCAAAATTGCCGCGTTCATCGTTGAACGGATCCTGAAAAAGGCATTTATCAACTATTTATATGTACAGCTATGGGTTTCCCCTTAAAATTTGATTGTCAAAAATTACACGTACGATCATTTTATGCCCGTCTAAATGTAGATTGTTTGTGGCAACTTCAATATAATGTTCATAATACTGTAAAAACGTTTGCTCCATCACTTTTTTCAGTGATTTCGGAATTGAGAGATAATTTTCATTTAGAAGCATCCCGCATACAGCTACGCGTAGAGTTTCATGTTGAATTATTTCATTATATTTTTTTATATCACCTGGATAACGTTCCTTCAAGTAAAAATCAATAAATAATTAACATTTGAAAGATTTACTTACAAGAAAAGGGAAAGAAGTCGAAAATTCAAAAAAATCTGAAACTTTGTCAATATGTTGAGGGTGACTACCTAATAACATAAAAAATATCAGTTGCTACTAAAACAAAAAAACGTTTTCAAAGGATGAAACCGCCCTTCAAAAATAGGGGTAAAAATTTAATTTTTCAAATATCTCGAAAAGTTTAAATTGGCAATATTGCCCTTTTTTAAACAGCCATCTACTGATATGCAATTTGTTCAAATTATATCACCAGGGGTGGTTAGAGGTTAAAATTTGGGGGTTAATTTTGCGAAATGAGGGTAAAAAATAAAATATATTTGAATTTTATTTACGGATTACAAATCTACGTAAAAAATATAACTGACCTGTTTTGCTCAATTTCCTAATATTAAGTCTAAGGGTAATTAACTAGAGGGTGACTGTCGATATAATCGTACTGTTTGAGTAATTAAAGAACTTCTTCATGGAAAATAGTTTAAGACAAGTAGAGTAACGTAGAAATGAAATTTTCGAATGCGAAATTCAGTTTGAGCAACATTGGAGAGGGGGTGAGTCACTTCTTTCAATTACATACTAGTTTTACTCCTAAATTTTAACCCCCAACCATCCCTGTTGATGTAATTTGAACAGATTGCATATCAATAGATAGCTTTTAAAAAAGAACAACATCGCCAATTTAAACTTTTCCTCTATCTCTTGCCGTTTTCGAGATATTTGAAAAATTAAATTTTTATCCCAATTTTTAAAGCGCGATTTCACACCTTAAAAACGTTTTTTAGCAGCAACTGATATGATATGATATTTTTTATGTGATTAGGTAGTCTACTCACCCGCTGCATACTGACAAAGTTTCAGATTTTTTTGAATTTTCGACCTCTTGCCCTTTCCTTGTTAGTAAAAATCCATATTAGAAAATATGAAAATGTTTTCTTTGTTACTTTTCACCAGTAAATACGAGTCGACCTTTGAGCATCATCTCATCGTCAGAAAGAAGATAATTGAAGATTTTATTTTTAGTAACAATTCGAGCCATTACCGCCATTTTAGCGTAACCGACAAATATCAAATTTTACAGGAGAAGGATTTTTTAAATATTTGTATGGCGCTTGCGATATTTCTGCTGTCTTAAGTTTATTACGCCTGAGCGTCAGGGGCGTAGCTACCGCCGTATCAATGATACGGGGCCCCTGGGCTACAGAGGCCCCTAACGTGTGTAAACAAAAATTAGTAAAATGTTATCCACAATGTCACTTAATTTCGTGCTTCCCGGGAAAAAAACATACAAAAAAACTGTCATACGAGAGAATTTCAGACCCGGAATCATATTTCAAAGTCAATGTATACTATTGCTGTTTAGATATATTAATTTCTCAAACTAAACAGATTTCAGAGCCTTTGTGACCTGAGTAATATGTTCGAAGTATCACAACCGGAGAAACTCCTATCTTCTTCAAACGAAGTGATAAAAAACGCTTTCGGAAAACTGTCGGCTAAATACAGTAAAGACATCTCAGTTAATCTTTATGGACAATTAATTGCTCTGAAAACATGCTTAAAATCTGAAATTCAAAAAATTCATTCCAATAAGGAGCTCATGGAATTATTGCTGATAAAATTCAGTAGCCTTGCATCCAGTGTTCCGGAGGTAATAACAGCATGCTTTCTATTCTTGACCCTTCCAGTTACAACGGCAAGGGTTGAAAGAAGTTTTTCAAAATTAAAACTGATAAAAAATTACCTAAGGATTTCGATGGGGCGGGAACGGCTATTAGACTTGTCATTATTGTCTATAGAGGCAGAAATTTTAAAAAAACTGAAACCGTCTTCAGCTATAGATGATTTAATAAATCAATTTGCCGAAAAAAGGCAAGAAAAGTGTATATTTAATTTGAATTGTTTGGCTAGCTCAATTTCTAGAAGGAAGCGATAACTTATAATTAATAAATATTTATTTTAATTTAATGCAAGCATTTTTGTTTCTTTTGTGAGAAATCTTTACCCTTTATTTGGGCCCCCAACTAATTTTGATACAGGGCCCCTTCAAGGCACGCTACGCCACTTCTGAGCGTATTATTCCTATTATTTTATTAACCTTACGATAAAGATGGTTATTGTCGGTTACGCTAAAATGTGAAAATGTGTTGTATTAACGATAAACTAAGCAGTTGCTATAACTCGCTAATTAACGAATTTTGGAAAAAACGTTAACACTGCTTGGTCCGTTATAGTTTAAAATGTTGCCTGCAATAAAAATCTCAATTTCGATAAAAGTGTCGCTTACGATAAATCGGCGGTAATGGCTCGAATTGATTTCTGGATTTTCAATTTTAATGGTTGGTTTATTTACTTCAATAAAGAAGCTCCCTCTCTTTGTCAATGAGGTGAAATTCGAAAGTCGACTCGTAATCTTATAAAATGAAAAGTGACAGAAAACATTTTCATATTTTTTAAAAACAAATGGCAACGCAAAGATTCTCACTCGCGCCTTTGGTGGTAAAATTAGAACTAGTATCAAGTAAAAATATACGTTTAAATATACGTATACGTTTAATTGGTGAAATAAAATCGAGAAATCCGCACATAATTTGTATAATACATATTTCTATCGACAGTTAAACATATACAAAAATTTTTACTAGATACAGTTTCTAATTTAAGAAAACCAGAGGCGTTCGTGTACAGACCAATGAACATATTATAATTGGGTTCTTGACTGAAGTTACAAAAATATTCTAAAAGCATTGTTTTTCCATATCAGTTAAGTGATTTTTTTATTTTCGACACATTCTGTAAAAAATCATCAAAAAAATAACCTTACAATTTTAAATGAGAAAAAAGCGGGAAAAACACCTCACTATAGTGACGTCACAGTTTAAAGCAATTAAACTTCAATGTCAATATTTATAACCTCAAAACTTTGATTATATTCATAAAATGTCAAACTAAAAGCAAGTATTTATTTGAATTCTGGTCGATTATTATTACTGTATATATAAGCTAATAGAAATATTCAAAAGAAAACACAATTTCATCTCACCGATGAAAATTATCAAAATCGCTACAAAATGTTACGTCATTTTCAAGAAATGGCGCGTTTTCACTAATATGATTATTTGTTGAAAAATGGCGATTTTCAGAATAAAATTTCTAAATAGTTATCAAATTTTTTTTATGTTTCATTATTAAAATTGGACATACGTAATGACAATGCATAGAATTATTTAAGATTTGACACAAATTTTAAACACAGTCAAGTACCGTATTATATCATATAATATATTATATTATATAGACTAACTATATAAAAGTATAATTGGGGCAGCCAGATACGACCAGGATACGACCGGATAGTATTCTGTAACTATAGTAATCAATATAATAACCAATGTTATCCGTAGTAATGTTTTCAAATAATTATTGTCAAAATATTATATTGATAATTTAAAATTTTACTTTCTTTAGAAGAAACTGGAAAATTTTGAAAGAAAGGAAGTTATTTAGCACTTTATTTTCAAAATACGTACGTATGCAAATTATATCCTGCAATAATTATAGTCGCATTTGCTCAAAAATTGGCATTACATTATATTCCTTAAATTTCACCCGTCTCACCCTATTACCTGCTTTAAGAAAAATGCCTACAAACTGGCTTTACGCTTTGTCTAGTAGTATAATATAATAGTGTTCATTGGTGCGTTCGTGTAATCTTTGCGTTGCCAATAAGGAAAATGAAATTTTCCAAAAAGATTACTTTTTTAGATCACTTACACTTTCGAAACCAGGTTCATTATGATATGGCTTATCAGTTAATAAACTTTGAATAGATATCAATAAACTAGAGAGTTGTTGTGCTGGAGTCCAAGCAGGGCCCTCCCAAGTACTACAAACACGATTTCCTAATTTAGAAAGCTCATTACACGCATTATCGAACATAAAAATCGTAATAATTACCCAAGTATACTAAGACACACTTTTCCATTCTTGTATAAATTTGGATTAAATCGAACTTTACCGCCATCTGTTGTCATAAAACGTACTTTTGGCGGTCGAATTGGATAATCGGGTGGAAAACGTAGAACAAAATAAAAAAATCCACCTTCATACGGTGTATCAATTGTGCCCAAAATTAACGCATGTATCGTCATAAAATCTTTGTCATCAGTGGTGACAAATAAGCCTGGTGGCGGTTCAGTGTAAAATGATACAAGATCCCTACAAAAAAAAATTGCTAGAGGAGAATCTAATAGTTGAAAATTAAACTTGTTAATACCTCTTGACACGTAATATAGCTAATTTTGATGGTTCCCCAGCTAATTCTGGACTTAAAAATGGGTCCCAGTCGTTATACTTTTTTGTTGCAGTCGGTAAATCCATTTCTTTTTTATTTATTTTTATTTTTTAAATTTTATTTTTATATATAAACTTATAATTTTGCGTTTTTTTTTTTTTTTTTTTACATTTTGATCTGTAATTATTTTCAAATTTTGTATTAGAATTGTAGTATAATTCAGAAAAAAACGAAAATTTATTAAATTTTTTTATTTGTTACAATTATTATTATTTATTATTATAAAATGCAATAATACGTTTTATTTCAAATTTATTATTTACCTTGTGTTTAGACCAAAAAATAATTTGGCGCTCGAACTGAAAATTTAAAAGTATTTGATAAATACGATCAGAATTATTGTAGCACCTAGAAAATAAATTTTTCATAAAAATAGGAATTAAAACATGTTGCAGAACGTAAAACACTAGGAACCCTAGGAATTATGACAAGTATTGCATCAAACGTCACTTGTTATTCACGTTTTAATCTGTCATAATTATTTATAGTGCATCTTGATCATGTATGTTTTACCGTAAAGTAGAATCAATGGGAACGAATTTAAACTTCACATTGTATTTTTTTGCATTTGCTTTACGGGTATCTATTTTTCAACATTAAAAATTTACACGAGCATGACTACTTTATTATAGTTAATCGAAAGCTTTTGAAATATTTTTTTGAAACTGGAATATTGAGAATCGTAAGACTTGGATACGCGACCTAGTGGTCAAAAAATAAATTGTCAGTAGGCGTGGTTTATTTATTAGATTTTGACAATTCACAAAATTTATGTTGTTTATAATTTACTAATTTATTAATTTACTGTTTTTAAATAAAAACGGACAATCCCAAATTACTACCATTTTTTAAAGAGTCAATTTATGCCATTTGGTGACGAATGAAGAAACTACTGCCGGTAGGCTAAATATAAAACCACTCCTTCATTCAGTGTTGTCAGACCTCCAGTTTTAGCAGGAGATCTTCTGCTTTTTTAAAAAATTTCCTGTTCTTCTGTATTCTACTTGAATCTCCCGCTTTTTTATTTTTTAGTTCCCAATTTTCTGTTTGAGGTTTTCTTCGTTCTCACCAAGGTCCATGGATGGAGAGGGGAGTACTTGATCGCCATAACCTCCATCTACGGACCTTGGTTCTCACATGTTTATTATCTCAATGTACACAAATTACACTATTGCAAACGAATGTGACATATACGACATATACTATACATATACAAGTTATATATTATGTTATTTTATATCAAGTTGGTAGAAATGGTCGAAAACATTTCATGAATAACATTTATTCAAACAAGAAGCTATACTAGATTGCTCTCCTGCGTTAGGAAATTTCATAAATATATTTATTTATGTATTTTTATTTATATTTATTTATGATGAGTAGTTCTGATGAAGAACTCCCTTGCAAAACACTGAAAGTTTCAATAAAATATGACCAGAAATATAACAAACTCTGGGAATCAAACCCATTGTATAAAAGTTGGTTATGTATGAGCAAAAAAGAGCCTTTTTATGCATATTGTAGAGCATGTGACAATGAGATAATAATAAAGTCTGGAAAACAGCAATTAGATACATAATATGTACATATATCCGTTCATACTTTAAAATAGCGACAGTTTAGATCTCCCGCTTTTTTCCTACACCTACTGCTTTTTAGAGCTGCCACCTACAGTTTTTTGGAAAAACTGTCTGACAACACTGCCTTCATTTTATTTCCCAATATAAATTAGACATTTTTGTGTTTATACATCCAGAAAGGGAATAATACTTCACAATTTTATGTAGAGATGCTAAAAATAAAATCTAAACTAAAGTTTATAAAGCATAGAAATGTCATATTTAATATGTTTATAAAAATCTCGAATAATTTGATAACCTTGAGAGCCCTTTTGTCTATGTTCCAATACATCCTTCATTCGTCCCTAATAACTCCAAATTCGTCCCTTTCTACTTGATATAACGTCCCTGTTAAACCATATGCAGTCTCCCTTTACTTGTTTACGGTACCTATTAAACACAAACAACCTAAATTTTAGGTAACTACTTATAATTTTTTACTAAAAAACAAAAACAAAAAATTTCAGTGTTCTTTTCTCATATGCACTGTTTCTACCCTCTACTCACTCTTTTCCCGTCTCTATAATTATGTAATTACCAACTTAATCCAAATTTCAAGTTCTCATGACTTTCTCTTAAAAAAATTAACACAAATAAAGGTTTGCAGTTTTCATTTCTCATACATATATGGTTCAGAATAACGAAACATTTTGCTTAATAACAATTTATTCATAGGAACATCAAAATAAATTGTTTTTAGATAAAGTTTTAAAAAACAAAAAGTAACACTCTCTGAAGACGTCAATTTAAATTTATTTTTGAATATTTTTTATCCAGTTTCCAGTTTAGTCGCGATTGCACCTAAAAGAATTCTTCTATAGTTTAAGAAATATGTACTCGTATGTTCGCCTTTACATCTACTATTGTTAAACTAATTGTAAGTTATGAGTTTTTTTCGTTTTGTTTCAATTTACCCTTATGTCCCGCTTTATATCATTTATGGTAGTTGTGATTATGTTATCTCTATGGTACATACGGCGACAATATCGTTCATTGTTCACGATGCACTCACGTCGTACACGTAGTACATGTCCTACACTTTGGATATGTATTGTAAATGTACAGGTGAACCTCATTTTACCTCATTCTTTAACTTGCGTTAACACCAGTATTATAATTTAAACTGCTATGTCTTGCCTATACAGTACTCAAGACTAAACTGTACTATATTTAACTGACAAAAGTGACAAAACCTTATTGTGATATACCTACATATCTAAAAGCATGTCATAATTATATCAATGGGTTTCTTACGCAACCTCATATTAGATTTTTATGTTTTTTCGTTTATTACGTAAATCTGTTCGAAATTTACTCATGCTTCGTGTATATTGTTATTTATAATCAATAACTTTTTCAATTATAAATTATTAATAAAAATGTAAATTCGTATCACAGCGAGGAATTATTGGCAACACAAAAATTATGTCGGCGCCTCTGATTATAAATATGTGATATACAAATCAATAAGACAATAAATACGTGAATTTTTCTGCAACTTAACCCCCTTCCCACCAAGTTGTTGACCAGCCTAGAGGTCAACGACATGCGTTTTCATACTTACCTAAGACCCCCTAATAATAATCAAAAGTCAAATTCTACACCTCTTTCAGTGCATACTTAATATCAGCTAATACTGCGCCTGGGCAGTAAAAATCAGCATTTGACCTTGAATTGACCTTGATAATTGACCTTGAAATCACGATCAAAGTGATATTCGGATGCAGAATTTTCCGCTCTTTCCATTTCCGGGGTCAAAGGTGGGAGTTGTCGTATAAAAAAACCGACTTGACCTTGATATGACCTTGAATCTTGACTTTGAGGTTAAGGTGAGGCTTATCATCGGATGCGCCGTAACAAATGGTGAAACTTTTGTCCTCATCGTTTATCTCAAAATGCTTTCCCGCCGAGATTTTTGACTTTTTTTATACTTTTGACTAGCCTTGTATACTAAAAATACTTAAATTTTAACGTTGTCTTCTATTTTCATTTTTTTACACGAAAACCATTAGGTATATCAAAAATTTGCATATGACATAAATTTTAGATCTTTTTATTACAAACAAATTAAAAAATTATCACTCTAGGATCAATAGTAAGCAAGATATAAGCGATCTCCCGATCGGCTTTTTCTGCAACTTTCCCGCCTCCCCTCCAATTTGTCGACCACCCTAGAGGTCGACGATATGGGTTTTCATATTCACCTAAAGCGGCCCCTACACGCTCAATAATATTGCACAAAATCCGAGGTTGTACAATATTATGGATCGTCTATAGGTTATATTGAAGGGTTGTACAATATATTGTGCTGATCAAAAATAGTTTGAAATATATTGTGCAATGAACGAATATTGTAACGTCTGTAGGCTTTGTAGATATTATTGCGCAATACTACTTTATTTGTTTGATTTGTTTGTTATTCTGTAGTCATATTTGATGGTTATTATTTGAACCAGTATGAATTATTAATTTGCAAGAATAATTATTTATTGCTTTGCAACATCTTTATCACTTAATATTTAAAATTAAACAACAGTTTAATTAAGTACAATTCCTGCATTCAGTTTATTGCACAAATTTCTTTAACAAAATTATTGAACTGTCTGGAGAAGCGTTCAATAAATTGCACAAGTTGATTGCACAATATTATTGAGCGTGTAGGGGCCGCTTAAAGCGGCCCCTACACGCTCAATAATATTGTGCAATCAACTTGCGCAATTTATTGAACGCTTCTCCAGACAGTTCAATAATTTTGTTAAAGAAGTTTGTGCAATAAACTGAATGCAGGAATTGTACTTAATTAAACTGTTGTTTAATTTTAAATATTAAATGATAAAGATGTTGCAAAGCAATAAATAATTATTCTTGCAAATTAATAATTCATACTGGTTCAAATAATAGCCATCAAATATGACTACAGAATAACAAACAAATACAGTAATATTGTGCAATAATATCTACACAGCCTACAGACGTTACAATATTCATTCATTGCACAATATATTTCAAACTATTTTTGATCAGCACAATATATTGTACAACCCTTCAATATAACCTACAGACGATCCATAATATTGTACAATCTTAGATTTTGTGCAATATTATTGAGCGTGTAGGGGCCGCTTAAGACCCCCTAACACAAAAGTCAAATTCTATACGTCTTTCATGCATATTTAATGTCACCTAGCACCTCGTCTACCAGTAGTTTTTGTCCATGTGGGCACAGTCGCATAAATAATAACAAAAACTGATCGTAAATATCTCATGAACGGTGCGTCGTAGATAAAAAAAATAAAATTTTCACGTAATTGATTCTCATAGTAACATATACAATGAAGGGGTATCCAAGTGTATAAATAATATTGTCGCATTTATATTCAGATATGGTCCATTTCACTTAAATTTAACCATGCTTCATCACTTACGAATTTCAGGAATTCCCGTCTTCTTAGCTTTATCTCTGTCATTGTTGCAAAAGCGTAAATTTTAAATTTGCAGTTTGTTTTTAGAAAAGAATAGAAGATTGATTTGTTTCGAATATAAGAATTATTTAATTTTTTAACGATGACTCATGATCAATTGTATTTGAAACGGGGTATACATTATCAGTTACATAGTCACATAATATGTATATTTATCTATTTTTATGACGAATTCTATTAAATCTATTTAATATTCATGTATTTTATACCGGAAAGTTACAAAAAACTTTAGCTACTGAACTCAATGTTTTGGACATGCTGAATTGCTGACACGCCCTCTGTGGATTTTTATCATACATTTCAATGAACTGTAAGATATGCAGTTTTCTATGAACACAAACTTACAAATTGTATCTGTTGCCTATATACAATTCTAGTTGTAGTAACATTGAGATCATTAGCGTACATACAACCAGAAAATTACAACAAAGGCCAATCATAAAAAAAATCTTTTGAAAAAATTTATTAATATTTTAAGTATCAATTAATCAGTTCCACCATGGGTTGTTTCCTTATGTGAGGGACGAACAGAGACAAGATGATACCAACTGTAATGAAAATTAAAATGGTTCATGTAAAAAATAAATAAAATTTAAAAATTAAATAAAATTACCAAATAATAACCCAGTATATGTAGAACACCATACATAATAAGGCACATTCATTAAAATAAAATTTAAAGCTGACAATATTTCTGGTATGAAATTAGTAAGTCCCGATGCAGTCCCGCTAAAAATTAAAAAATGAGGTCTTTATGATAAAATTTAGACTAAACTAAAAATTGACTAAACACACTGCGAGTATAGTTAAAATATCCCTGTCGCAACTTCCTACATAACATAACGAATTTTCGGTTATAAAAATTACTTTTTTATAATCCGCATACATAGGCTAATGATTCAAAAAGTATCGCACGTGTCTGACTGAAAAACTCATCCAACGGTTTGGAATTTCAAATGCTCTCACCTTTTGTAAAAATTGGATATTTCTTTCGAGAGTTATCGTGCGGACATATATATATATATATATATATATATATATATATATATATATATATATATATATATATATATATATATATATATATATATATATATATATATATATGTCCGCACGATAACTCTCGAAAGAAATATCCAATTTTTACAAAAGGTGAGAGCATTTGAAATTCCAAACCAAATATATATATATATATATATATATATATATATATGTATATATATATATATATATATATATATACATATATATATATATATGTATATATATATATATATATATATATATATATATATATATATATATATATATATATATATAAATTTATAATTAATTTATATATAAATTTTAGTGAATGTCATTTCTGGTTTCTAGGGACCTCAAAACAAATTTCAATCATAATCCCAAGCTCAAGTTCCGTTATGACAGTGGCTGTAATAGCTGAATTTTCGAATCACAAATTCGCTAAAATTGAAAAATACACCAAACATTCAATATAAGATACATAGACAAACGTAGTTTACTCTCTCCCTCTAGGTACAATTATATAGATATGGATATTGGCCTTGGCTCGCGTGATAATTCCTCTTTACCATAATTATTATTAATAAATTTACCGTAATCTGGTTGGAAATACTTCAATTATGGCCATATCAAGGATGTTTCTTATTAATCCGTAAAATAATATGACAGTTGTAAGTAACATGTAGCGATAAATGGATGGCATGGCTATCACAAACGTTGCACAACCCAATGAACAACATAAAAATCCGAAAACTAAAGTAAAAACGACAAATTTAACAAAGATTATGAAAATGACTCATATTTAACTAACCTAACGGCAATTTTCGACCAATTTTATCAATCATGAAAGCTAATATTATCTGTCCAATTAGCAGAAATCCAAGATATATCAATAATAAATAAACATATTTTACATCCGTTTTAAATGAACAAGTTGTTGTTACATTTGAATGGATAAATATTATATTAGTCACGTTTAATCGGTAATTCTTAGGAATTAAGGTAAATGTAAACTGTTTCGGACCCTCTGGTAGTCCACTTCTATTATTTTCTAACGTAAATGCCATTGTAGACATCCATAAAATCATGGAAATTGTACTGAAAAAAAATTATTGAACATTCTTAAAAGCACATAATTACAAAAAATATAAATACAAATTTGATTGACAATTCGTATATTATCTAATTGTAAATTACTTTGGAGACTGGAAATATAAAGTTCACAAATAAGTTCTTTTGGTAGGAAGAGCCACATTCCTTTAACAAATCTTTTCATTGTGATTCCAAATTACTAGAGTTCGTAAATTAGCATAACTTAAATCATTTCTGTAGTCTTCTTTTTAATAAAAGTAAAATTTTTAACTTAATTACGTCATCATCTCATCATGAATATTACGAATCCTAACGTTTTAAAATCTACATTTTTAAAGAAGTGCGTACATGTGTGATTCTATTGGTGTCATTGGAACTGTACAATATTTAGTGGTCTAACAATAAATAATTCAGTCAATAAGACTTAACTCTTTTAAACAAACCATAGGGAAAAATTTTTTTGTCTCAAAATGCTGAACTTTTTACTGCCAGTGACAAGTACAATAGATAAGGTTACAAAAAAAAAAATAAAAAAAATAAAAGATCCTAGCATCAAAAAAGAGAACCCTAGGAATTTACAAAATATAAATTATATGTGATAAAATTGAACATTATTTAGAATAATACCGTATTTCAGAAAGTCTACTGTCACAGATGGCGGTACCTGTACCAGTGAATATATACACATCACAGCATTTTGAGCCGCCATATTGCAGGACGAGTTAACTCGTTTTAATCATTTAAAGTGTTAATAATATTTGTTACCTTTGATGTGTTATAATTTTCAACCAAAAAAATAAACACGTGTATTTCAAATATGGTTTTTTAAAAGCATTTTTCATGAGAATTTTTGTGCGACAAAAAAATTTACCAACATTGTCCCAAAATTTCGATGAAATCCGTTCGTTTTGAAATATTTGCGGTTGAATTAGATGGGTTATCTCTAATTCTGGATTTATCTTAAAAAGTAAAAAAAGTTAAAATTTGACTCACAATGTGAGTTTCTTAACCGAAATGAATTGTTTAATTACCGGCCAATTATCAGAGTGCTCGGAACAGTTGATTGCGTAAATATGTTTTAAAATTTCTTTTGCATGCGAAAAATGTCCTTTCATTAAAAGAAATCTGAAATTGTATTAGAAAATGGCAAAATCAAAAATTATATATTTAAAGCAAGATAAGTAAGAAAGCAAACCTAGGACTTTCATATATCAGAGCAGTGACGCATGAGCATTTTATACATAGTGCTCCAGAGGCGGCAAACAACATTCTCCATGATATTACTCGTAAATCTTCAATATATACAGATAAATATGGACTGAATACAAGTGTTAGTCCTGCAGAATAGTATTACCTTTTTGTTTGATATCAAAAAAATTAAAAACTGAGATTGTTTACCAAGAGAAATTAAACAGCCAATAGTGAAAAACGCATCTAGTAAAAGTGTTTTTTCTCCACGACTACTTGCTAAAATATGTTCCATTAAATATATTTTCAATGCTAATTTAGTACTAGATAAACTGTAAAATCAAGTAGTTCAAGTCTTAAATTTTTTCTTATTTATGATAGGGCACCAGTTTTGTAAATTATATTTTTTATGAAGGATGCATTAAAAAAAAACGCTGTGAGCAGCGGAGCCCCATCACGGAAGTCGAATTTTTCCTTTCATCTTCGGTATTGAATGTCTACAAGCGAAATGTAATTGAAAGTCCACAAGCGATTTGTCATTTTGGTGGCTTCAAAACTGATGATGAGGGTCCGGTTGATCGAGGTTTTAAAAAAAGGTTTTAAGTTTTTAAGGGTTGAATCTTAGTAAATTTCAATTTTGTGCCGATAACAGTTAGCAGGGAAAAAGCCAACACAATTCGTACGAGGGCATTCCTACGTCTGGAAATGATTCCAGACTACAAGAATTCTATTTAAAGTTAAAGAATTGTTTTGGAATAGATCTCTAATGGATATTTTAATATGGACATTTAAATATAAATGAATTTTAGAAAACTGCTAAATAATCGTCATATGTGATCCCATATGTAACCGGTCCGAAATTATCCTAAATTTTGTCAGGCGGTGACTGAAAAAAGTTTAAGAAACAAATTAAAAGCTGACTTTAACATTAAATATTTTCAAGTTCTCCTATTGTAGAGGAGGAAACGAATACGCTGAATGTGGAATATAACGGAAACTTCACTATGCTTAACATGGGACTTTCATCTGAAAATAATCTAAATATTATGAAATATTATGGATTAATTCCTTGATTTCAATGAAAATTCCTTGACATTTCTTTAATTTCTCTGAATACTAAAATTTCCTGGCTTTTTTTTCGATTTTCCAAGTTTTCTAGAAAGCAGCCGCCCTAATTTGTTTATATCTGCTATACATGGGTTTAACATCTACGTATGTAAATACCTTACATCTCTACAGAAAGAAAATTTTCCAAATATGACGTTAATGTACGATTGTAATATTAACCAATCTGATGTTCTAATTAAAAACCTAAAATTGATGTTTCCAAAACTGGTGCTCTACATATAGGTATTTAAATAAACATAATATTTGCTTCTTACCTAAATCCTGTTATTATAATTGCAAACATTAACATTATTGAGCCGGTAGCAAATCCGCCGATAAAGCAACCACAAAATACAAAAACTAAATATAAAGTGATAGTAGATTTTCGACCAAACCAATCTAATGTGCATCCGCTTATGTAAGTTCCTATCGCAGAACCTAAGGCAAATTGAAATGAATGTTTTTTCTTTAACATAAAAAACGGAATTTAATCCAATTTTGTATAAATTTTAAGTACAAGGAAAGATTAATTTACCTACGAAGAAAAGACCTAGTGCCAATGATAATCTGTCTTCGCTCATTTTTATATTACACAATGAAAAAGGTATAATCACAAATAATGCCATATAAGCAAATGCTAGAGCCAGATAACAAAAGTAACATAGCGCTATAATGAATTTGTAGTATAAACCCCATTCTAAAAGGAGAAATTATATATTATTAAAGATTAATAAAACATAAAAAAACCAATTTTTGAACCTGTTTTCTTTAAAACTAATTCATAGTTTGATTTTGTATCCATAATTTGTTTGTATTTTATATAGAAAAAATAATTTATAATTTCAAAGTTTCAAAATTTTATACGTATTCTGGAAAAAAACGTTTCCAATTTTGTACGTCACCTTAAACTATGCATCTAAACGTTGCTACGATACGTCAATCTGTTAACATTCAACTATCTTATGTTAGTCATAATTCATTCAGATAACGATTAAGGAAAACTTTTGAAATCCAGTTTCGAAATATGATCTATAATTTAGAACTTTCAGTCAATTTTACACGACCTAATACTAGTCTAGCAGCAAGAAAATTTCCTAGCATATAAGAATTCTATAGAAAGTGCAGGACCGGACGTACCTTTGAGAGACGCCTGGGCACTTTTAATGTAGGGGCCTCTTGTACAACAATCAAATTTTCCTACTTTTCCACAGTGGGGCCAAAGTAGGTAAGAGATGGCAAAAATTATTTAGTCCTTTTATTGACTACAGAATAGTTATATAACAATATATTTTACTTTTACTTGATATTTATTAATAAAATACTGGGTGTCCCACTATACAGGGTGTCCCATAACGGTTAGTCAAATGATATATCAAAAACCATTCGTCGGATGAATTTGAAATTTGTAGATCTTGTTTGACCCTAGGCTGAGACTATTTTCATACAACTCGATTTCATTCCGGGTTACTGGTTTCTTGCCACGTGGTATCAACTTATAAATTTTAAATGGAATATGGAATTTTTGATAACGAATTTCGATGATACGATTAATTTTAGCTTTATCTTAACTGGAATATTCGGTACCTACATAAATCTAATAAATTTGAGTGTTTTATTTAATTATTTGATATTTTTATGCACCACTGAGAGCTTATATGAACTTTCTAAGCTTCTTATTGATGATTTTTTCTCAAACAAAATGAAAATAAAATCAGAAAATTTTGAAAAAAGGTGCAATTTGGTGCAACCTCTGCAATCATAATACCAAAATAGACTAATTGCTTTATCAAATGCCACAAATATATCCGTTGGATTCGATTGGATACGTAACTAAAATTCTTTGAGAAATTAATTTTTACAGAATTTTTCTAGATAATTCAACCATGTTTCATTAAAGCTTGATAGTATCAATACGAGTACCGATTTTAACAAACAAGATACATAAAAAAATAACATACCCTGGGGAACATCGCCCATTATAACCGATTTTAATTTGCTTTTTTTATAACTTAAATAACGGTCCCCCAAATCACTACTTTACATACAATGATATCGTTTAAAAAGCAATCAATTTATAGAAATAACAAATAATAGTCGATATATTTGTACCCCCCATCGCTATTTTACATAAGTTAATTACAGAGGTCGTTGCTAGAATATTTTAGCTATTAATTTAAGGGGTCATATAAATTGTAGCTTATAATTTAATTTTTTGTATTTTTGCCACCTTTAATGGTATTTTCTGTGTTTTCCCGAAAAATACAATTGACGAACCAGTGAATAGCAAATAATTAATTTTAATTTCCATAGTAATTCCGTTTTTTCTAGTTATTTCATAATTATTACCGTATTTTATTTTTATTTTTAAATATTTATTTTTAAAACATGTTGTCAACAAAATTTAAAAAAAAGAAAACGAATAAGACAATAAGAGATGCCACTCAAATCAAAGTTGTTTCAGAAATAAATAGTTTGATATTAAAGTTCAATAATGAATTTAATAATCCTATTAAGCAAAAAATTATGAATTTATCTAACTGCAAAGGAAAATATTCCAAAGGATTGTAAGTCACATTATCGTAATTTATATTCTTAATGGTATACCGACCTAACGCAAAATAATAAGATTTTAGCTCTCAAATTAGGAGCTCTCAAATACTGATTCATTTTTTCTGTAAAGCTAAAAATAATCGAGAGAGGATCCCCTCTTGGAGGGGAGAAACTTGACAACTTTATGAGAGATAAACTTTGGTCAAAATTTTTTCCGTTTAAAAATGTTTGACGCTTTTAAATATATTAATCTAAAAAATTAGAATTCAAAATAATTAAAATAGTCAATTTTCACAATTTTTTTTTTTCGCATGGATACGATGGGGGAATGGGGATGAATTTTTTTTTACGATTAATACCACTATTTAACAATACAAAAATATTTTTTTTATTGATTTTTATTTATTTCTTATAACTAATTATTATAATTTTTTGAAAAAAGTGTCTTTAAAAGGGACCGAAATTCGGTGCGCACGATTGCGGCTAGTTTTTATCTTAAAAAAAAAAAATTAAATGGATTATCAATCTGTAGGTAAAGCGCGAGCTTTTTTTTGAAATTTGAAAAAATGGCGGCGGTTTTAATAAAAAGTATAAAATTTTTTACAGTTTTCCGTGTGAAAAAATAAGATTTCAAAAAAAAGCTCCCATAGGAACCTAGCGGTTTACCTACAGATTGATAATGCATTTGATTTTTTTTTTTTTCAGATAAAAACTGCGGCGCAATCGTAGGCACTGAATTTCGGCCTTTTTTAAAGACACTTTTTTCAAAAAAAATATAATAATTAGTTATAAAAAATAAATAAAAATATATAAAAAAAATTTGGGGGACAGGTCTACCCACACTGTCAACTTCCCATTGAGTGTCCTTAAAGACTAGAGACTACTGTACATAAATAATTCTTTTTCCATTTCGGGCAACTTCTCCCCTGGGCTCCCGATAGAGGCTTTCCCCCTTGCACCATACCGGGGGCTTCGCCTTCTGTACCTAAGGGTGGGGACTCCACCCTTATCAAACAAATGATAACATCATTTGTTCTCAAGATATGTGAGACAAAATATATTTTGGCAAGAAACTAATTTTTTCAATTTTTCTTATTTCGATTTTTTTTTTTTAATTTTATAATAAAATACTGGCGTTTTTAACATCAAGGAAGGTTCTTAGGCCATTATATAATAATGTTATGGTAAAAAATCCATATAATCTATGTTATCTTAATAAAGTTAATTCTATTTTTTTACCACAAAAAACAAACCGCTAATCCGAATTTGCTGAAAACTTTATCCGGTCTTCATTTTTTGATTACTTATCTAATGAAATTAGTCCGGAGTTGATATCATTATTTGTTCTCGAGATATGCGAGACGAAAAAAAATTCACGAACGAATGAACGAACGAACTAACGAACGCACGCACAGACATCACGCTAAAAACGATGGATTCGGATTCTAGTGACCTTGAAACGTGGAGATATGTGAAAATTAGCGATTCGTAAAATCGGACCCATTACAATAACCTCCTATGGGAAGTTAAAAATATTTTTGTATTGTTAAATAGTGGTATTAATCGTAAAAAAAATTCATCCCCATTCCCCCATCCTATCCATCCGAAAAAAAATTGTGAAAATTCACTATTTTTCGGCCAATCACACTGTGATGGTACCTTAAAATATTATTAAACTATAGCATGGATGCACAAATGGAAACCGAAAATTTTTTATATTATTTGAAATTGAAGAATCCACGCCGACAAGAAAATGAACAACTATTACGTAACGTACGTTGCCCGGGGGATTATGAAATTGAACGTTTTGATAAAGCCTATACTTTAAATGCATTAAATAATTTAAATTTTCAACGAGCAAAACGATTTCAAACAACAAAAGTATCAACAGTTCCCGGGCCAGGTTAGGAATTTTAAAAATCCACGAAACGAAATTAGTTCTAGAGCATTTTTGTATACATGCCTAGGTACTTATGGGTCACCATTTGAAACGTATTTACAGAAACAAGGACCTTTTCGTAGTTTTTCTAAGGTGCCTTTGTTTGAAAGAGGTGCATCTATATCAAGGAGTGCAGTAACTCGAGAAACAACTGCCACAAATCCAATTGATCCAGGATCAATGGAAGTTCGATTACTAAATAAAGTTGTAAGCAAAAGAGGACCTTACGATTTATTTACAGGTTAATCGAGTTTTCACTAAATGTTTCCTCTAAATTTATGATTAAAAAAATTTTAGGACCCCGAGACTACACGACAATAATATCCCGTTTCCCCACCAAACAAAAATCAGATTGTAAGGTTGATTATTATGATACGGGTTTGTCGAGCATTGATATGCTATTAAAACATCCATCAAAGAAGAATAATGGAAAATTTTTTCAGAGTAATCGATTTCAGGAAAAGGAATATTGCAGTGATGGTCCAACTCCGTTTTCTTATAATATAACAACAACTACGTAAATAATATGCATCCCGTATTTTCTAGTATCCCTATACTACTAATTAAATTATTTTCAGGATATCAACTAAACCCAACAAATACCCATTTCTATCCTCAAAAGAACCAGCACGTTCAGAACCACCTTGTGGACTAATTCCAGGTCCCGGCAATTATTTCCATAACTTTCAAAAACGTAAAACGGGTAAAGGAATCAAAAATCGACCCCAGTGGCCATTTCTATCGAAAGTTGAACGTGGTGTTAAACCACCAAAATCCCATTCCTTATTCCCGTAAGATTTTATTCGTCATCACCCGTCAGAATGTGATTATTTTAAATTCTATGTGCATACGACAAAACGCGTACACACGCGCGCGCTATATGCGCTATATTATGAAGGGAGCTTTTCCTATATAGTTCATGCACCCTACGTTACGAGCGCTGCAAACAGTTGATAATAATTTTCGTGTGGTTGTCGCACTGTGGAATAGCACGAACATACATACGTATTTTTAGTGGGTGTGTTACCATTTTTAATGTTATAGATTTTCTTGTAAACGTAAAAGTGATATTATTGAATTTTCCTTGTTGTTTGTTAATTTTTGTTTTCTGTGAAAATTACGAATAAAATGTTTTTGAAAAGTATACAATTAAATTGTTGTTATTTAATAAAGATATAAGTGATTTGATGTTTTTGTAGAAAGGAAAATGTTTTTGCAAGTGTTCTACTGTTATTTAGTGTTATTAAGAAATGTTAATCATCATTTTTTATTCTCAATGAAGAAACCCTTCAATGTATTCGCTAATGACTTGCGCACTTAAGGTATTATTCATTTGTTTTTTAAATATATTGAAATGTCAAGTATTTCTTGATTTTTTCTTGAAAAAATCTTGAAGGATATATCTGTTTTTTATAGAGGAAGTAATAATGGAAATAGATTAATACAAAAGATTGAAACTTAGGCTTTTTTCTACCCCTTATATCGCTTGCAGTGAATTGGTCAATAGTTGGGTAGTAGAGTACCACGCGACATAATAAATTGAAATTTATGGATTTCAAGAAGTAAAAGGGAAGATTTTTTGCGTAGATAACAACACATATTGTTGTTAAGTTTATATAGAGCGAATGAGTTTCCGGAAATTCATAAGAATAGATAAAATTAATTTAAGTAATTTATTATATTTTTATATAAATAAATAAAATCGAACGATCTTTTTTTTTTTAAATTGTATTTTTTAAAAATTTGTAGAAATGTTTCTGTTGGCTCATTTAGTGTTTACTGAAAAGGTCATTGTTCTTTCACTCCTGCAGTTTTATCAATTTCATATCAAATAAAGTTACACATATCTACTTCTATTTCACAGATTATCTTGATAACCGTATTAATTTGCAAACTTTTGAGTAATTTTAATGTACTGCTAGCAATTTGATAACGTTAATCTATATTGATTTAACGTTATTATTAATAATAATACGATGAGAACGTCATGTTTATATTAGTTTAATAAAGGAATTTACGACTATAATAATATGTAATGAAGTATCTCTTCCTATAAAAAATACCATTAAAACATTTTAGTTTGAATTTTTATAGGTAATTAAAAAATAGTCTGGCACCGTACAAAGTACGACAATAGAACAGTGCAATTAATTAAGTGTAGAAAATGAATAAGCCAGGAAGGTTGAAATCCGGTTATACTGATTAGATTATCATACTTTTTTTGTGAAGTCTTTAACATTAAATACTAAAAAATTTACCGACACTGTTGAGTATTTCTTTGTTTTATTTACCATTTTAATTTCTTTTAGTGTTTTTTTGTAGTTATGCTGTATGGGATATTAGAAATTTTTTTTAATTTGCATAAGATTTTCGTTCTTAAGCTTTGTGTCAGGGTCCGATTAGCCACTAGGCCTACCTAGGCCATTACCTAGGGGCGGTAAAAGTCAGTAATAGTTTGAATTTGACGTTTTTTTTTCTGCTCTTCAGTTATTTTTTGTAGGGACAAGTTCTAAAAAAGTAGGAAAAGTTTTCACGGTGCCTAAAGCGGCACTTGCAATTAGGGTAAATCTGGCACCTACTTTGTGTATTTTATCAAAATCTTATAAAAATATTTCAAATTATTAAAAATACTATACGTCATTCAATAATTTTTTGAATTTTACTTTAAGTGAATATTCAAGTTTTTAAAAAAAAAAAAATATACACATCCATCAATTCTTTTTACTGTCGCTACATGTTGAATTTCCGTCGGTCGATCTCATACTTGAATTTCAGGACTTATAAAAGTTTGTAGGTGCCAGTATACGATTCTTAAAAACGTTTATAGTATAGTATTTGGATTTATAATGTATTGATGTATCCTTTACTAATTATTAACTTCCCATAGGAAGTTATTGTAATGGGTCCGATTTTACGAATCGCTAATTTTGACATATCTCCACGTTTGAAGGTCACTAGAATCCGAATCCATCGTTTTTAGCTTGATGTCTGTGCGTGCGTTCGTTAGTTCGTTTGTTCGTTCGTTCGTGAATTTTTTTTCGTCTCGCATATCTCAAGAACAAATAATGATATCAACTCCGGACTAATTTCATTAGATGCGTAATCAAAAAATGAAGACCGGATAAAGTTTTCAGCAAATTCGGATTAGCGGTTTGTTTTTTGTGGTAAAAAACGGAATTAACTTTATTAAGATAACATAGATTATATGGAGTTTTTACCATAACATTATTATATAATGGCCTAAGAAACTTCCTTGATGTTAAAAACGCCAGTATTTTATTATATAATTAAAAAAAAAACCAAGTAAGAAACTTTTTTTTAAATATATTTTGTCTCGTATATCTTGAGAACAAATGATGTTATAATTTGTTTGATAAGGGTGGAGCCCCCACCCTTAGGTACAGAAGGAGAAGTCCCCGGTATGATGCGAGGGCCAAAGCCTCTATCGGGGGCTTAGGGGAGGAGTCGCCTGAAATGAAAAAATGATTATTTATGTACAGTAGTCTCTAGTTTTTAAGGACACCCAATAGGAAGTTGACAGTGTGGGTAGACCTGTCCCTCAATTTTTTTTTTAGGACTCAGAGGAAAAATCTCGGAGCCCTTGTAATTTTGTCCTGTCCGTACGTGACGTACGTCTGTTCATCTTTGAATCTATGAATATAACATTTTGCATGTACATGCGACAGTAGTGTGAATCTTAATTTATATAGGATTGCGCGGGGTAAAAAAAAGACACTGCTCGAGAGGGGTAAAAAATACATACTTATATTAAACTCAACAATGTTAAATTCAAAAAATAAAAAATATTACAACAAAATACAGTAGTATTTTAAGCTGCCTGGGCCAAAAAATTATTTTTTGGAGAGGGCTTTATAACATAAAAAAATTTTCTCCCAAACCTCTGTTATTCATGAGCGAAAAACTTTCATTTCGCGACGATAAACTTTTCAGTAAGTAAAAAATCTGATAAGATAGAGTGCTGTATTTTTTTCTTGTTATTCTACATGCTTTAGTAAGTACAAAGTTTTATTTAAATGGTCCGACTGATGGTAATTTTTTTTTATATGTTAAAAAAAAGAAAAAATGGGGTAAAAAAAGAAAAAACAAGGGGTTAACATTTAGGAAAATTAAAAATTATTGACAAGGAAGGATTTTCATTTTAAAACTATATTATGACATGTTTATGTATATTTTATGGATTAAAAAAATACTGATTCTTCAATAAAACAATTTTTTTGTTAGTGAGGAGACGGTTTTCATAGTTATCAATTTCAGCTTATTCGAAAATTTGTATTTTTGACCCATGAAAATTTATTTGTTTTTATAATGTATAACTATGCTTTACTGCACACATTTAGTATTTTTAACTCATTCATAGAATTTTTTTTGCTTTATGTAAAGTGATGTAAGACAGCCTCAAATTAGCATATTTGGTTTTTTAATGAGTTACAATAAATTTTTTATTAGTTGTACGTTTGTGAAATAAAAACTGTTTTAATATTTGAAGTCCAAAGAAATTTCCTATGAGTCAAGCTTTTGCATCAGTTAACTTTTTCTGACTTTTGTTACTGCTTAATCTTAGCTCAAGTTTTTGGTAAAATACGTAAAATTTAAATATATCTATAAAAATTAAAGATAGTAAAATATATCTATAAATAGTAGAGATAGAGTTGTGAAATAAAAAGTGTTGTACTGCTAATTACTCAAGCTGTCTATTTTTTACCCTTCCAATCATGTACTTGCAATATTCCATTAGTTAGAGGTCTGTCTTTTATTTACCCTCCACTGTCTTTTTTTACCCCATTTGGCGGGTAAAAAAAAAACAAGGTTTTTATTTTTTTATAGATTTATGTCATTAGCTTGAGTGAAAAAAAATGCAAAATCTCAAAATACAAACAATTTAACATCATACAGTATTTTTTTTTTTTTGTAAAAATTTAAATATTTTCTACATGAAAAATGAGAAGATTTGATTTTGTTTATTTTTTACCCCGCCCTACCCTACCTAAATACCCTATATTTTTTCCAAAAATTGTGATAAAGTTAAGCTACTGAGGAATTTTGACTCAATGCGTGTTTATCGTGTACTTGGCGGATTTTTTTGTAACCTTTCTTTAAATCTATCTTAAACCGGTTGCCATCTTTGCATTCTCATGGCAATATTTTTAAAAGTAATTATTCTGACGAAATAATTATGTCAAGCTTTCTTCTTTTTTAAATTTATTTTTAAATTCAATTTTATTCAAATATTAGTTTTTCTTATAAAATTTTATTAAAAAATTTAAAATAATATCTAAAGTTTTTTGAGTTTTATTACTTCTTTAATTCTTTCATAATATGAAAACAGATTTTTTATAAAAATATAAATATAAGTGATATAACATTGTAAGATTAGTATGTATACATATAAATTTTCAAAATTGAATTAAGTGTGTATATTTAAAAAAAAATAGGATTGTATTTTGTATATTTTTCTGGATATTTGTTCTGTTTTAAACACAAATTCAATATTGTAACATAGAAAAGACATACATTAAGTTGAACAGATGTTTAAAGTAATATTTTAACACAATATATTAAAATTTTAATCAAGCATAACAAAACGTATGATTTCCTGAAAATAAATTTATAAACTTCCCACATTCCATCGACTAAAATACCAAAATCAATAATGTTTAATTTAAAAATTATCAGTAATATTATATTTACCTTAAATAAATCGAAACAACTTCCAAATTAAATGAAATTTTCATATTAGGCATGCATGTTTATCAATCATTTGCTGAGCTAGACTAGCGATTAAAAAAATGCTCTACCTTAACTTACGCGCCAATACGCCACCGTGCCGCTAGACCTCGACTAAAGCAGAAAATTTTTTCGGAATAGTATAAAAGAAAATAGAAATTAATAATTTTTTGAAATTACTCGCAAATCAAAATTAAAGAAATCGGGAACAAAATTTTTCTTTTATAAGCAAAGAAGTTGTGGGTTAATTTCAGAGCTTTAATTTATTAACAAATTTTTCCCTTTGATCTACATTAAATGTAGTTTTTATCCATTTATTAATAGTTACAAAATTGTAGTTTAAAATTTAAAACATTGCGTAGAAGAAAACATACAAAAATAGGAGAAACTCAAATGGCAAAATGTAGTTTTTATTCATAGAAAAAAGAATAGAATAGAAACATCGATATTAAATACTTCAGTCCTACAGTACAAATTATTTTTTAATATTTTCAGGAATGGTTGACTCAAAAGGATGCATAAGATCTTATTTAGGTAAGTGAAAAATTATTTTAAGTACACAGGTGTTTTTAATTTATTAATAATAATTAACAAGTAATGATAAAATACAATCTAGGTAAATATCAGAATAATATGTACCATATATACCAGGGGTGGCCACTACCTTTACCTTTGGGAGCCGCAATCCCATGAAGCTGATTCGGAGAGAGCCACCCCATTCTGAGATTGGTGGTTCACACAATGAATACACGTTTTACATTTTTATGAAACTAAGTATATTTATGACATAAGAATGAAAAATGTAATTGTAATATGTAAACATACTTTTTTTTAGTTAATACATGCCATTATACCTAGGTACCTAAAACTTAATTTTGAGATGTACTTTTTCTTGTGTTAATTTTGGTCGTGAGCTGTTTGAAATCTGGCTCATAACCTGTGAACGCAGTTTGCACGAGTTCAGTTTTTTATGTAGGTATGTACCTACATACTTTACTCAAAAGTTATCGGAAATATTGTTTTTCTTGTTGAAAAAGATCGATTTTTTTCTTATTTCAAATAAACTTATCAAAACAAATTTTCGAAATGCATTAAGGAGCCGCACAAGATCAACTCGCGAGCCGCAAGCGGCTCGCGAGCCACGTTATGGCCACCCCTGATATATACTATCAAAATTTACTAAAAATTAACACACAGTATCGGTCAAATTACGGATCTTCAGGCTTGAAACTTGACTGAATTTAAGTATTCCCAGCCCCTTCACCACTGAACGGACCCCAAAATCAAATTAGCAACAATTACAATTCTTTTATTTTAAATAAAATTTTCTGAAATGAGATATAATATATGGGCCGGGTGCGCGACGTTATTGCCACATAGCGTTTGCAACTTTGTCGGCTCTCTCCATACTTATAGTTCAGGGTTCCGCGATAAAATAACCGCGGACAAAATAACTGCGACAAAATAACCGCGACGAAATAACCGTAGACAAAATAACCGCACGACAAAATAACCTTAGACAAAATAACTGTGGACAAATTAACCGAACGACAAAATTACCAAACGACAAAATAATCTTAAAGTTTATTTATTTATTATTTTGTTAAAATGTTTTTGTTCTGCGTTATATTTAATCACAAAGTATAGTGTCAAAACTAACCTAACCTTCGGGCAAAGGGTAACTTTAACTAACCTTACTACCTACTACTCAGATAGCGTAGCTGTACTAAATAGCAAGAGCCGTCTAAATTGCTCATTTCTACCAGAGCAAGCGCTGCGATCGCTTTCGTTACCCCTACCCTGTAGTCTACACCCGGCCCATAGTATAAAACGTATAAAATGCATACAAAATTATCGTTACACAGAGCTAACTGTTCTTTTCTTTTAAGGTACGGTACGGAACCCCAGAAAATAGTAACTAAAACATTTACGGTTATTTTGGTGTTCTTTGAGCGTCTATTTAAGGGTAACTTTGTAGTTCATCTCTCCTTATTAATGGTGCATTTAAATTAGGTTCAATATAGAAATTTTGTATTTATGTATACCCCATATTTATGTATAGCAAGTTTATTTGAAACCAGGTGTATAATACGGAAAGAAATTGTAATATAATTATCAATCAAAGAATCATTGACGTTTTCACCCCTATAGTATCGTTGTTATCATTACCATACTCAAATCAGTTTATTTAAAAATCACTGACCTAGAACTGATTGAACCGGAAATGGATGTATAGTACTGTGATGTAGAGTAGAAATAATCTGTTCAAAACAAGAGTAGGTATTATCAAGAAGCTCAGCAAGCACCTACATAATATTTTCCCTCACTTTTAAGCCGCTGCTACACGATGCTACGAACACCTTCCAACATTCGACGTTGGATGGTTCATAGCATCGTGTAGCCGTTGTTCGAACCTACGAGTGTCCAATGTCGAGCGTCAAACGTTCGCATTTGGTCGTGTCCCGTTCGATGTCGGTATTCTTGCACCGAGTCAAAGGGATGCTTCGAACGTTTGAAGGTCAATGTTGGTTGCGTTCGTTGGTTGCGCACGACTCGTTCATGTGAAGAGAGACAACATCAGTGTATAACATTAGAGATAACATCAGACAGATAACAGCGTTGTCCACTGAGTACCAACACATCATCATTCGTATTGGATCAAACATTCGACTCACCGTGTAGCAGATACATTCGTCGCACCAACTATCGAACTTAATTGCCTCAAACGTTCGATCGAATGTTGGAAGGAACGTTCGTAGCATCGTGTAGAAGCCGCTTTATATGACGGTATCATTCACAATTTTAAAGGTCCGTCCACACACTCGGGCTTTATCACCGATTTACCGGTGCAAGTAAACATGCGCGGATGGACGGGAAAATTGTACCACGTACAAACCCATTGGTGTGGTTTACGTAAGGGCCTTCACAAAGTTAATCAAAATTAATATTTTATCCCTGAAAAAAAAGGAATTTTACAATTTACATCACAGTGGTTTATTTTTTATTTATTTTCTGCTTATCAATTGTATTTTTGGGGTGAAATAGGCAAATTTTATCGCCTTACAGGGGGTCCTCCATATAGAAAATGTCCAGAGGCTAACCAAAGTTAAATTCAGCCCTGGTAGCTACTCTGAAAACTACTGCAAACAAAATGACAATCTTTTGGCATCAGTCGGCTAAAGTTCAATTTACAACTTTTTACCATTTATGGAATAATATACAACACAAAAAATTATTTGGGAAATATAGAATTTTAGTATTTTTTTTATACATATGTCGAGTTAAACAATCCGAACCCTCTTGGACTGGGATTGTTTGAATATTGGAAATATTTAAGAAAATTTACATTTTGGGCAAAGCCGGGGATCTATCCCGGACTCTCTCGGACCATCCGTAATCCATGTCATCGTTATAAGACACAAAAATGTGGAGGAAAATAAACATAATTATAAAATATAAAGTTCTTTATTGACTAATAATCCATTTTATTAGAGTAATAATTAGGTAATTTACGACCCGATGGGCCGAGATCTAAGGGTTACAAACCGTATGCCTCCACTTCTCGTTAGGTCTGATTTTGGAACCAAAGTTTACACTGTAAAAGGCAATATAATGGAGTTTCTTTTATATATTTTTAAGTTTTTTTTTTTTTTTTTTTTTTGTATTATGTTAATCAAACTTTTACTCATATAAGTATTTGTTTTATTAATCTAAAAGAAAGCTGAATAATGTTTAACAAAAACAATCCTAAGAAAATTTAGAAAATGAATCACCAAGTTTTAGTTTTTGTATATCAGAATGTTTAATCTTTAAGTGTGTTAAAATTATTTTATAAGACATAAATAGATTTTTTCGAATTTTTTTCTTTTTTTGTTTCAAATTGTTTGTGTTACATATCTTCAGAGACACGTGTGCGTGCACATGCGTACAAACGATGTTTGTGGTAAATATAAATATATACACCTAAAAACATAGGTAATAGGTACATAACATATATTTAAAAGTTCATATTAGAGAAATGTTCCGAAAATTAGCATCGCTTTGGTCGAATGTTCTATTTTAAGAATCACATAGTCTAATTTAAAAATAATATGTATACAAGATAGATACACAATTACAGTACTTACACAAAAATGCAATTTCCATCTATGCAGAGTTGCTTTCAGAAAAATTTGGGACGATTTTCTTAAGCTTCGTAATTATTTTAAACTTTAGTTAATATAGTTTAATTAATATTTTTATATTTAATTAGTAATTGAAGGCTAATTTAACATTTAAATTTATCATCAAAAATTGTTACACAAGACTTGTACCAGATTTTTATGAAACCAACTATACATAATATTATTAATAGTTTTGTACTAATCTTATGGAAAATGTTAGTCTGTTGGTTTACTAATGCAACTAACTCTGACAACGGATAACATGTAGAACTGTAGGGGAAAATATATTTTCCCCCACTACTGACTATTTCAATATGAGCGAATATCGTTCGGATAATTTATTCAAACAAATCAGGGAACGTCCATAAACTACATAGTTCCATTTTAACCTCTTTTCTGGAACCCCTCTCTTCTCCACATATGTACACAACAGGTGACTTTTGTCTTGACAACCACCCCCCCCCATATCCCATATAGTAAAACGTAGTTTCTTCCTTAAGTCCAGAAGACATTTGTAAGTTATGTATCTCTTCCCTTTAATAGGCCTACGTAGTTTATAGACGCTCCCTTATCTACTTAGAATATCGAATTCAAAATGGACAAAATTGAGGGTCACCATTAGTGTTTGATGAGGATTTGTGGGGGATAATAATGAATTAGGGGCGTTAAGAATGGAACATAAGGCACGATAACGGTAGACCTTACGGTGTTCCCATCTTCGGAACTCTACTGTATAAAATACGTATTCATTTATACGTAATACGCATGATGATATTATACCGATCGTTCAATATAATATACAGAAACAAACGCACCTCTCTCTGTCTCTCTCTAGAGACAATAAATAATAGACACTATTAAGTACGGTACATTAATGTATTGTGCAGCACACCTGTAGTATTTGTGGTACCTATTGTACCTAGAGAGAGAGCGAGCTACATTATCTATGTATATTATATTGAACATTTGGTGTAGTAAAATAACATGTGGTAGAGATTTCATGAATATCTGGACAACGTAAAATCCAACCACGCTCTTCTCTTCCCTGATAAATGGGATATATATGTACGTACAATTTTACATATATACAATCGGACATATTGTAGTATATTTATAAGTGGTAGCATAACATTGATGCATAATAAAGAGCATTATTAAATATTAGTTCTCTTGAAGTAGGAAAGATGCTGGTACGTTATAATTATGTGTATACATAATATCAACATATTTATTGAAGTCTATGAATTTAATGAACGACGGATTATTATGATTATGAATAATAAATAAGTCTATAGAGTGCTATGGTCTATCTAGACAGTCCAAAAGTTTAAAGTAAATGACACAAAGGGAAAGAAAAGCTTTTCGATTTTTTAGTTTAGATAACATCAAAAAATCGAAAAAGCCAGAACACTGTTTTGAACTATATTTGTATTTCAGAATAGATGTACATATTCTCAACAGAAGAATAAAATTTTTTTCCCCCATGTTCAAAATTTTTTATACTCCGTCTCTGTTAGAGACCGTGTTCTCTAGTGATGCAAAGATGTTCTCTAGTGAGCAAATGCCAAGCAAGAACAAGACCAAGACCAAGACTGCCAAGTCTTGGTCTTGGTCTTGTTCTTGCATTAAGAGTCTTGGTATTGGTCTTGCTAGAGCAGTTTGGGTCTTGGTCTTGATCTTGCAAAATGCAGTCTTGGTCTTGGTCTTGTTATTGCTAAAAAATCTTGCATTTTTTTATTAGGGAATTTTTTTCTTCTAAAATCAGAATTTTTACTATCTTTACGTATTAATTATACTTTCAAACTATTTAAATAGTTTAGCAAGAGTCTTGCTTTTTCCTTGCTTTTGTCTTGGTCTTGCTCACTTGAGTCTTGGTATTGGTCTTGCAGTCATACTTATAGTCTTGGTCTTGGTCTTGGTCTTGCTCTTGGTATACATAGCCTTGGTCTTGGTCTGGGTCTTGCATTTTTTGCAAGACCAAGGCCAAGACCAAGACTATGTATACCAAGAACAAGACTGCAAGACCAAGACTAATTTTGCTCATCACTAGTGTTCTCACACTGGAAAGAACCATCATATTAAGTCACATTTAAAAATAAAATTCCAAAAACGTAAATTTTGTTCACCAGTAAATTTATAAGAAGTTATGATTTTAATGAAAAAGTATAAAAATTTACCTCTGCGACATCATCAAGTATATGTAAATATTTTTGGATCTTAATCATTCTAATTTAAAATACAGAGACAGAGGCGAAATTTTTACTGGTATTTATAAATTTCTGCTACCTATCATTGCTTTTATTTTTAATAGTAGGTATTAAAGTTTTAAAACTGCCAGAAATAATATCCTGTAGTAAGTTATATTCACGAATTGGATTTCTATATTTTGATAGTAAAAATTAAAAATTTCGCTCAAATTACTAAAAGTCCACCAGCCAGTATATACATATGAAGTTATTTGTATAGTTTATTATTCAGAAAATACATTATCTAAAAATAGAGTTTTCAAAATCTGAAAATTCACTTAGTAAGTTGCTAAAGTTTTAACAAATCTAAAGAAAACTAATATTTTTAAAACGTACGTTCTACATATACGTTTAGTCATTTCAAAATGATAACTGAATAAACCTTAAAAGAAAATTATAACTGCTGTAATTAATGTTTTTCGTGTGATAGGGATATTTCTGTTAAAAATTGTCATTAATTTTATTTATTGTTTCATTTACTTCACAAATCCGGCGATTATGGTAATCCAACAGTGCTCTAGTTTCATACACTGACCGAGGATTATCGAAACTACATATTATTTTCTCGAAAATTTAACTACACTGACGGAGAAAAAATGCTCTTCAGAAAATCTTGCCTTTTAAAAAATCTTGTAATTGTACACTTTGTATTCGTTGTCCGTGTATTATATTTGTCAGTACATATTAATACACCGTAAACTGGAATTGTTTTGTACATTCTGCGGATTACAATACAAAAATAAAGTTAGGCATCTTCAGGTTCGACAAGAGAGGGGCAGCTAGGTAGCCTCAGGGCCTGGAGGGACCGCCAGGCCCGACGAAAGGGTGGGGTCGCAGGTTCTGAGCCCGAGCTTGAAGAGAGGGTCCGTAGATGTTAGTACAGTGCCCGGGAAAAAAGTTAAGTGTTTTTTTTTTTTTTTGTTTACCACTTATTTTTTGGGAGGTAATTTTTACAAAATGCGGTTTATTCGCGAAGCCCGACATTTCTCTTCACGGCCCTGGGGACTGGAGGTGTTGGTGAGGGTCGGGTAAAAGTAAAAAAAAATGGCTATGAAACCCAAGTAAATGTGAGATGCAGTATGTCAAAATGGAATTTAAAAATCAATTCGTTCCCTATTATATCTTTCTGAATTTTTTTATATACCCTGTTTCAAATACAATTGATCGTGAGTCAAAGTTAAAAAATTAAATAATTCTTATATTCAAAACAAATCAATCTTCTATTCTTTTCTAAAAACAAACTGTAATTTTAAAATTTACGTGAGTACAATAATGAAAGAGATATAGCCAAGAAAACGGAAATTATTTAAATTCATAAGTGATGAAGCATGGTTAAATTTAAGTGAAATGGGCCATACTTATCTGGAAACAATTAAGTAAACGCAAACTCTCTTTATAAAGTGGTACATCACTTTGTTATGCATATATTTCCGAGGTTCAATATAAAAGCTTGAATCAGTCTTAATTTAAATAACTTTTTTTAGTGGTGTCGTGTGCACAATTTTATTCCCGCATCTCGATGCCCACAGGATAGTTTAGCGTTCGTTGCGTTCAAGTGTAGACAAAAATAATTTCTAATACGTATTCGTTTCATTTGTTAGAAAATAATGTCTAAAACTTTTATTTGATATGTTACAATCAAGTGTTTTCAAAAGAAAATAATCAAAGTGCAGTTTTTAATTACTTTTTTTCCTCGGAAAAGTGTTTTTCATTGTTGAAAATGTGTCGTTTTTATCTTTTATTCAATCGCGTGAATAATACGTAATGCATAATATAGATATGATTCATTGTTCAATCGTGGCAGACATATTGTTTTCGTCAATAAAATGGCGCGTGTATTAAATTTTATTTATATTCGGTTTTAATAAATTAATATTTTAAATAAATATAATGACATAAATAAGTGTATACTGTGTACCTAATAATTTGACTGTGATTGGTGGTTTTTGTGATTTTAAAAAAAAAGACAGTGACGGACTGTGAAATTGTTATTTATATTAATAGTATATTTAGTTATAGTATATAATGTAATTTGTTGATTGAAATTATCTATATCTACATTTCAAAATGAGCAAGACCTAAAATCTCCCAATGTGATATCAGATTTGAATAGATATTTCTCCCAAAGTATGACTTTTCGACGAATATTCCTAACATAGTACTCACTAAATTAAAACATAAAATCTTTTTAGTTTTTCGTTGCAAAATATCACATTTTTTAGGATCTTGGACTGTTCTTGCACTTTTTCAAAAAATTAATACTTTTTAAATGTACAAGCACTCACAATCAATTTTACGGTTACTTTGAAACCAAAAGTTTTGTAAATAAAATAGTTTGCATTGGGTAGTTTCTATTTTACCCTTATCCTAATTTTTTTAGACTGTTACGTCATATGTATGTAAACAATAAACATGAAACGACTAATCAAGTAGTCATTTTAATGCAAATAATATTTTCTTATTTATGATATTTACTTAATGTCCTTCGCAAAAATGAATGTCTGTCTACACAAAATGTATTTTGTCTGACCAATGGGGAAAGAATACTCAGAAAAAGCGATGTAAATTCATCTTTTCATTTTAGCTAAAATCCACTTTTGGTTTCATATTTTCCTATATTTCGAAATGATTTTAAATTTAAAATGAAGTCTGCCATCTCTATATATTTTTTAATTTACTCTCGTGTGGGGTAAGCGAAACAAAACAATCGAAAAACGAGTTTAAAGGAAACCCTAACGGTGTGCCCTCTAAAGTAGGCGCTTGTGCGCACGCGTACTATTTGAAAAGCATTGTTACGTGTTATTGACTTCTTTGAAACGATGTTTACATAAAAAACTAAAATAAAAATAAACAAAATTAAAATAGAATATATTATTTTTCAGTACGTTCCTATTTAAATTTCCAATTTTGGATTTTCGTAGGCTCTAGGCACAGTGCCCATACTGTACCTATGAGGTAATGGCCCTGATTATTATTTTCGATAATATCATTAATGGATACCTACTCATTTATATATTACATAAGACTTTTGTAACTTTTGAGCTCCCTCTTTCTCGGTAGTGGGAACTTATTTGACCTCCCTCCCTCCCTTTGAGTTGAGTTGAGTTGCTGGGAAATGAACGTATTAGTCTACAATTTCTAAAAAATAAGATCTTACGTAATAGTGTTACGACAGGTATTTTCTTTTGCCAATCCATTGTCCCAGGAATCTAGGATAATATCACACAAAACATAACTTAGTTTAGCAAAATATTCACGTTATTCCTTTCTCTCTGCCGATCGCGGATTTGCGTTCATTAATTTTTAACATAATAAACTAGTTCGGTAATTTATAATCCTAACAAATAAAACGTTTTTCTTATTATTTTTCATTTAACTACCAAAATAAAAAGATAAAATTTATAAAAAAAGACTTACATATATATAAAGAAATTGACTAAATTGTTGAAAACAATTATGTGTAATTTTTTCTAATTGACATTAGAAGATAATGTTGGTTATGGTATTGTGTTGTATGATGAAATTAGCCGAAATGACTTCTGGACGTCGTGCCGAAAAACGTTCACGTTATTATGATCAAAGACGCCGAGGTAAGAACTTAATAACTAAAACAATTGAAATAGACATTAGTTGACTTTCTTAAGGTATTTTTAAACGGTCATATTATCAGTTCTCAGTTCACTTTCAGTTTCCGTTCTCGTTTCATTTCAGTTCGGAAGAAGGTTTATTTTTACACGATCTATTCAGTTCTCACTGTTCTCAGTTGTTTCAGTTCTTTGTACAGTCTGAGTTGCCGTGATTTTCAAAAGAACTGACGTGAGGGAACGGACTGAAGCAGGACGCATTTGTTTACACTTAGGAATTCTTAGAATTGAAACAAATAGGTCTATCCATCCCGTCAGTTCTCAGTCTCCGTTTCAGTTCTTCTTTCAGAGTTTAATTTTTACACGTAGAAAAACTGAAAGTTTCACTGAAACCGAAAATGAACTGAGAACTGATATGACCGTTCCAAAGCACCTTTATTGTATCGCTTTCAAATTACATAAATGAAAAACGAAAGAAACAAATCTACAAAATTATAACTTTTAAGTATATACATATAGCTTTGGAATTAATGGAAAGAAGTATAGCCTAATCATATTTGTGGGTAACATATCGATGAAAAGCTCTTATTCTAACATTCTAATCAAGGGGCCAAACTACTATTATGATTGTTAGCATTCCGACTGTAGCAGAAAAGTGACGTAAAATTCCCTCCACTTCGCATCACTATGTTGTGTAGGTACACACTGCTTGTAGTGGTGTTGGTTTGATGTTTGCTTCTGTGTGCGTATTCACACACAACTACAAAACACGTATTATGAGAGAGCAACGTCCAGCTCAAGTAACAATGGTCTTACAATACATAACAATTGTAGTGGATTCGGTGACCGATACCGACTGACTGAATGTCTTAAGCTGTGACAGACCAACAAATGACACCAAGCGAACTACACTTTTTTGATATTAGTTTGCTTCTAGTGTTCTGTGATTCCAATTATAAAGACGATGAAGAATTAGCGTACTACCCTCTAAAGATCCTTTTAAACGGTCAGTTCCCAGTTCAGTTTCAGTTTTCGTTCTTGTTTTATTTCAGTTTGGAAGAAGGTTTCTTTGTACACGGTCCGTTCAGTTCTCACTGTTTTCAGTCGCTTCAGTTCTTTGTTCAGTCGTGTTACCCTGATTTTCAAAAGAACTAACGTGAAGAAATGAACTGAGGCATGACGCGCTTGTTTACACATAGAAATTCTAAGAACTGAAATGAAACAAATAGATCTATCCATCCCGTCAGTTTTCAGTCTCCGTTTCAGTTCTCCTTTCAAATTTTAATTTTTACACGTAGGAAAAGCTGACAGTTTGACACAAACTGAAACTGATATGACAGTCTAAAAGGCCCTTAAACGCTCCGTAAACCTTCATTTTTTTTCCTGTGATATGTACCTACTTAAATTTACTTTGCTGGTAAATTATATATAAAATTCGTCAAATGCATGTTGAACACGTATTGAGTTAAAATTTTTTACAGTTTTTAGGATAAAAAGAAACATTTAAGTATATATTTTACGATCTCATCATAATACACTCATATTCCAGACCAGCGAAAGGACCGAGCGTACTTAGGCACGGATACTTCTGGACTGGTAGGTCAAGTGTGTTGAAATCAGTGTTGGCAGCCAAAAAAAGGACTTCGATCGTACCAAATGTGCGAAATTATCGTATTTTTCATATTTTCGAGGTAAATTATCGTACACAATGTAATTTAGTGAATTTTACTTTATAATTTAATGAAAAATTATCGTATTTTCGCGTGGCATAATAAAAATGTTATCGTACATGTACGATAATAAATTATCGTACAACTGCCAACACTGGTTGAAATCCTGTGGTCGGCTATGTTCCTACCGTGAAGATTAAGAAGGCGGATACAGATGCATACCTACCAAATCCTAGTTTCCGTACCATTTTCCTTTCCCTCTATACATATAATAATGTAATATAATATAATAAATATGTAAAATAAAATATAAATATAATGATGTGAGTGGTATCTGTTATAGACTAGTGTCTGAAAAATGGACGCTAAACGTATTATTAATATCCACGTCCATTTGTTTATTTACTTATTAAAATGTTACAATCCATTAAGATTACATTAAATCAATATAATTTGTAATCTAAAACTTTAAACTTTCTTCATTCTTCATTCTGTTGACTCTGTTGGTCCTGTTGATACTGTTGATACTGTTGATTTTGTTGGTTCTGTTGACTCTGTTGGTTCTGTTGGTACTGTTGATTCTGTTGGTTCTGTTCATCCTCGTCTTCCTTTCCTAGCTCTCTTTGTATTTGTTCAATTTCTTTACCTTTAGTCTCTATTGTGAAAAAGTATATACAAACTACAGCGGCTAAACACAATACAGCAAATATTATATAGGTGGGACCACCTTTAATAGCTTCTATAAGTGGTGAAAAACCGGTTGAAACGGCTAAGGCGGTACACCAATTAATGCTTGAACATATTGAACTGGCAATTCCCCGTGCTTCTGTCGCAAACATTTCACCTAACATTGACCAAGTCAACGGTCCAGCACCAAGAGAAAAACCGATCATGTAAATACAAATGCAAACCAGCGGAATAATTCCTACACCCACTGAAATACTTTTGTTCACATCCACACAGAAAAAATAGATTGACATACCCGTTAAACACAGACACATAATTGAATACGAAGAAATTAAAAGTGTTTTTCGTCCCCATCTGTCAACAACTAAGGCTGACATTAATGTGGCAATCACCTGTACACCGCCCGTAGCCAGAGCGAACCAACTAGCGTAATCCTTCATGCCGGTGTGCTCGAAAATCGTATTTGCAAAAAACAGGATCGCGTTAATTCCACTTAATTGTTGAAATAACGCTAACATTATACAAACTCCCATTGCTTTCGGTACTGGCTTTTTCGACAACATTTTCCAAACACTATGTTTACTTCTTGCCTTGTCCTCTTCTATCTCTCTTTTTAATTCTTCTAATTCAGCATCCACGTCATAATCTTTACCGTGCAGAAACCGTAGCACTTTCTTTACACTTTCATCATCTTTTCCTTTTTTCATCAGAAAAACCGGTGTTTCTGGTATAAAAAACATTAATAAAAAATGAACACCAATAATACCAGCCGACATAAAATTCAATACGTTCGAATTCACGTGTGGCCCAACAGCAAATGCCACAAAAATACCAACTACAACCAACAATTGAAAGCACACTCCTAAAGCTCCTCGTATACTTGTTTCCACCACTTCTGTCACATACATCGGTGACGTTACGCAAAATGTTGCTCCGCAAAAACCTAAAAATATTCTAGCGACCATAAACATAGCAAAATTTTTAGCAAATCCCAGAAGTAAATAAAACCCAAAACATAAAAGTGCCATTATTTGCATTGTTACACGACGTCCAATTATGTCCAAAAGAGGTGGTAGTGGTAGACCAGAAACTGCAGCTCCTGCTGTCATTATCGTACCAATCCAATTACTTTCGGTACTATTCTTCGTTATATTCAACTGATTGGAGTACTTTTCTTGCGATGGAGATGTCCATCCAATTATAAGTCCCATAGTAAAGCCACCAAATGCCCCTGGAAAAATATATAAATTATTGACCAGTGTAAAATGTAATCATATTTTTTTCTGTTAGTCAATAAATTAATCGATTAGTTTTATTATACCTATTAGTGCTGCTATTATTTGAAAGCCTTTTACCATTTCAAAATGATATTAATGTATGCAATGTAAAACATGAAAAAATTCTTTCTTTTAAAAATTAATTGACAATTGTATATTTAAAAAATTTTTAAAAAATTTGAAAAATTTTCATTAGTAACCAAAAAACTTTCCCCAAACAGTAATTATCTTGATATAATAATCGCATCTTTTTGGTATACAAAAGTTATGGTAATCGGCAGAATGTGGAATATAAAGTGGAGAGATGCAAATTCCTTTTGTGTCTCGATTTTTTCTAACTTAATCTGTACTAGGGTGAAATATTTTTAGTAGCTAGAATAAATACTCTAGTCTACAATTCCGAATACAAAAGAACAAATGTTTTAAACTTGTTCGTATAAATTCTGTAAGCCAGATAATGAGTAATTATGCAGAAACACTGTTCCATCTATTCCAGCTAAGAAACTTCACCGGGAAGTACCATTAAATCCTCAGTTTTGGGAAAAGAATAATGAAAATGAGGTTTCAGTGGCGCTCCTCATCGTCCATTTATTTCTATCAATATATTAATTTTTTCAAATTTAACAAAAGTTTCTTTACTTTCCAGTATTAGTATCGAATTGTAATATTTTTTTAACTAATTTAAAAAAAGAAGATTGAAAATCGTACAGCTGGTTTATTTTTATAGTCAAAAATAAATGGAGCCGCACTTTTGCATCAAGTAGTACAAAACTAAACATATATGCTAAAGTGTTTGCCTATATTGTACTGCAAATTTATTTTTCGAATAGAGAAAAGAAATTGCTAAATAGGATCGTACTTTTGGCATATTAGGTTCCCAAAATTTATTTTAAAATTTATTATTATTATTATTAAATTATGCCGTTTTCCTCAAAAATATTTGTGGCAAATTTTCTAATAGTATGCTTTTGCAGTATAATATTCATAACCAGGAGCGCAACAACCGGAGGAGTCCAAGGGATCCGGACCCCGCTAAAATTACGTGGACCCCTCATAAAATTATGTAAATTTTCCTTTAATTTATTTTATTTAAGTATATTAAAAAGTAAAATTTTTAATGGTTTAGTGATATATTTTGTTTGAACATCGAATTTTTGGTGACGGCATTTTCGATAACATTTTCCAATGTTATCGGAAAATTACGTTATCAAAAAATTGGACTATTAAATTTTTTCTTGGACTCCCCTGCATATTAGCAGTTGTTGCACTCCTGTTCACTACTCAATAGATTGTAGACAAGTCAGAATGCTGTATTTGCAAAATATTTAAATACTAACCGTATACCTGATCGAATTTCCCATCGACAACATCTTTTTATTAGGTACTCACTTTCTGCTCACTTTTAATGTTTTTCAATAACCTAAATCAATATGCACGTTTCTAACGTCAACTTTCATTTCCTGTTTTAACTCCTTAAATTAATAATAAACTCAATAAATTTCCAGAAAAGTTTACACAACGGACTTTTATTTATAAATAGAAGCCTAAACGCCAATTTTCATATCTCCTGTACTAAATTTCGTCCTTCTAAACCCAACAATTTAGCCTGTGCGTTGTCTATCAGTCAGTGTTAAAGATTTATTCAATATTATTTATTTTAATAGCTATAGTAACATATTTTTATATATCTCTAACTTCAAAAATGACGAATTTCCATACAAATTTTCATCCTGTATTTAACCCACTTAGGAGACGAATTTTCAAAAATCCTTTCTTAGTGCCCACTTACGTTACATGCGGAACTCCTGCGCAAAATTTCATTCTGCTAAACCCAGCGGTTTAGGCTGTGCGTTGTCTGTCAGTCAGTCAGTGTTAGAGATTTATTAAGTAGATGTAATGAACAGAGATGGGAACAAAAGGTCCCTAACAGAGTCGCCATATAAAATATTTTGTACTGGGGGGCTACGAATAGAACTGGAGGGCTGTCATAAAACGTAAAAATATTATCAATCTTTTTAAAAATCAGTTTTACGACGTTTTACTATTAATACCACATCGTTAATATTATTTTGTGTCTGTTTGTGTTTTTTAATTGCCAATATTATGAATCATTTTGCTTGTTATATGTACATACATATTTTTATATTTTTCTAATGAAAAAACAAAACCATGTTCAGTCTTGTGAGCGACCTACTAGAGTGATACAATCTACTAATAAAATCAATTTTGTTTACGTTAAAGCAGGTATAAAGAAGGTGACATGTACATATTATTAAAATAATCACAACGGAAATAGAGATATTGTTTACAATATAAATGTTTTGAATTCATTTAAATTAATTTCTATTACAGTCGACCACTTATTTATTCAACATTAATTTTTTTAAATTATTTTTAAAATTAAAATTATATATTATATTATGAAAAATGGGTAATTTTTAATTTTTACTGATTTGTTCTTTAAAGCTTCCTTAGGCTAGTCATCAAATCCAGGGGAAAATCCTCAGACTTCTAATAAAATTTATAGCCCCCCAATTCAAAATATTTTATATGGCGATTCTGTTCGGGACCACTCTTCTCCCAACTCTAGTAATGAAATTGCAATTGTTTTTAAATCTATTTTGATGATTTCCATAGATTTTTTTGAATTTTAGTAGTTTGACAAAGATAGAAAAACCATTAAAAATTTAAAGGCCGTTACAACATTACTGTTCTCGTTACACACTTAATAGCAAACCATTACAGATTTCGTTACATTCTCAAACAGTTAAAATGCATACATATGCATATTATATACATCATTGACACAATATTCTTTGAATATTATCAGTTATCAGTTTAATATGTATAATATTATACTGATAATACGTAACACAGGTAATTATAGTAAATTGTTGACACTATTGTTATTTATTATTATACAGTATTGTTTCTTAGAAACAACGCTAAGTTTGCTTTCATCTGTACTGTAAAGTGGTATGAATTGAGACTCAAATGCTTAGCTGAATTTCCAGAAATCTTTCTGGAAATTGGCTAAAATGAATTAAGACAAAAATCAAATAAAATCCGGTATAGGGGCTTTTACGTTACTAGACGAAAAGATGAACATTGTTTTTTCTTTTTTTTCTTAACTGTAAGTAGTAGAATAATTTATTTGTCACCAATAATGAATAAAGCCTCAAACTGGGTAAAAAATAGTAAAAAATCAGTTTAAATTAACGTCTTCAAACAGTGCTATTTTTTGTTTCTAACTTTACCGAAAAAATAATTTATTTTGGCTCTTATTAAAAAATTGTTGTTTAGTGGAATTTTTAGTTGTTTTGAAACATAGCATATTATGAAAAAAGAAAATAGCAATTTTGTATTTGTTTTTGTTTTTTAGTAAAAAATCATGAGGACTTAAAATTTAGGTTAAGTTCGTTTTTAATAGGTACCGTAAAGAGGTAATAGGGGAGACTGCATATGAGTTAACAGGGACGCTATAATATCAAGTATAAAGGGACGAATGTGAGGTATTTAGGAACGTATAAAAGATGTATTAAAACATAAAACAAAGCACCATTAAAGTTGTCAAGTCATTTGAGGTTTCTTTAAATACATTAAATATAACATTTCTCTTCTTTGTAAACTTTAGATTTTACGTTCATTTGTACCTACATAAAATTATGAAATATTATTCTTCTTTTATTCAATATGTTTCAGTTTTGATCAACCCTGCTGATCAACGTCGTATATAGCTTATTGCGTAGATATTAATACATTTTAACCAGAAAACTCGAAAAATTTTTTTAAAAACTTTTAGTAATCATATAACTATTACAAGTATAAATTTTCAATGTAATAAACTAATAAAGAATAGATAGGTATTCCTAAAAGAAATACAAAAATATACGATGTGAAATTCGAAATCGTCTCAATTTATCCCATTTTACGGCACTACATATATGCATGTGATATATAATATTATGCTGTTTTATTTATTATTATAGTTATTTTATTATTAAGGTCCATTCATATCTACAGACACTGAACGTCACAAACACGTATCGTGGCAGACACGACAAATATTGGGCCAATTCGTATCGGTCTAAACCAAAGTCGCTTGTTCTTATTTTTAATCACATTACACTTATTTTGAAGGGCACTTGGCTTGCTTTTGAGATATTTGTATATTCCTGTCTCACTTTCCATGTTCTAGAGAGAAGGGTCAAGCATTAACGTTCGGTATACATCGTATACTGTATACGATGTATACCGAACGTTAATGCTTGACCCTTCTCTCTAGAACATGGAAAGTAAGACAGGAATATACAAATATCTCAAAAGCAAGCCAAGTGCCCTTCAAAATAAGTGTAATGTGAATGTTCTTAAAAGTAAGACCAAGCCACTTTGGCTAATGCCGATACGAATTGGCCCATTGTTTAATGCTTTTCTTATGGGTGTATTCATATACACCGCACAGACACGGATTGTCTGTATGTATGAATGCCTTCATAAGAAAAGCATTAAATAATATTTTTATTATTGGATTATTATTATTGGATATGAATTGATCGGCTGAAAATAAAAGTGATGGTATTGAGAGAGCCGAGAATTAAAAATTGAAACGGGACTATTCTAATACCGTCGTTTACGAAATGTATAATTTGATCACTGAAAGAACATTTTATTTTTGAGGAGTGAAATATTTCTTCTTCGTCGTTTCCATAGTCGGCACCATTGAGAGAGAGTACTGTAGATAAAAAATTTATTCTTTTTTATCTGTTTAGTTTATAAACTCAAACACAGCAGTAATCGCAGTAATTATTTTATTATACTTTATGTAGGCTGATTTTACAGTCTTTTTAAAATACCCATTATGTAAATATCATACAAAAATATATTAATCAAGGATTTTTATGCAGTATAAATCATCTTATATTAAAAGTTCTGTTTTACTGAACTTTCCTTAGGAATTTAAAGATATTGGAACTTTAACTACGAATAAAAGAACCGTGTCCTAATTTTTACACGTTTTAGATAATGAATGTCCCAGTTTAAATGCTTTTAAATTAATATATTTAACAGAAACAGTATTATTACGTCATCCATTATGTAGGAGTAAAATCATAGAGCACTAGAGATAACATACCTATCTCTATACTACTGGAACCAGTGTAACCAGTAAGAGATAGAAAATATGTTGTATACGTGCACGGTGTTTACTTTGTATTTGTGCGGTAAACTGTGTTAGTGTGAGTAATCGAAGATGGTGGTAGCCGTCATGTGACCCTGCTTTGCATACATATGTGTGACACCACAACGCTACGTGTGGGGGTTCTACAATGCTAACAACAATCAAATCCATTGTTGTTTGACTGACCTACACTCAGCGACTGCTACTTAGACAGTAACTATTTAGTAGCCTAATGTGCACAGAAATGCACACTGCAGATTACACGATAGAGATAGTTGCTGTACCTCTGTACTCTGGGAGTAAAATGTTGGAAATTAGGGGGGAGTCATACGCGTTACAGTAAATTTTGGAATTTTGTTTGTGGAATTTAATGTCTCTGATAAATAAAAAAAGCATTGTTTTAAAAAAACGGTTAAGAATATAAAGTCCTTATGACAAACTATCAATTTAACCATCCTTATTACTACAGCTACAGCTAATTTTTAATAGTCCGTAACAGCACGTTATCCTGCACATTTATATGGATTTAATTTCTGGACGCTGTATGGTCTACAACAGTCCTTTAGTTTCAAACGCGAATCTTCCAATAAAGTTGAAAAAAAATTCTAAAAAACATATATAAAATAATACTGAAATTGATTATATTTTTTAATAAACCTCTTGGGAGTGCACATCTTCGGTCAGAAAAATCTAATAAGCTTGTAGGCTTTCTCGCGGAAAGTACTGCTTTTTCTCAAAATTTTAAAATAGTATTTTAACAAGCCAAAAAAGATACAGTTTTACTGCTGAAGCGGGATATCTAATTAAGGCTGGAATTTCATTGATGGAGCACTTAGTCAGGGCAGGCCCGGATCTACGATTTTTTAGAACCGGGGCAAAACTTGAAAATGGCGTCCCCCCTCTCCAACGTTTGACATAAATTGTCAAGAAAACTCATAAGTATATACATCCTTCATAAAACTCGAGTGTTTTGTAAAGGATCAATATAGGTAAAAAGTTGATTTTTTTATTTTGATAAGTCCGAAAGCACTATAAATTTCAAATTTTTATCACCAGCCCCATCAGAGGTACAGGGGCGCAAAATTCCAAAATTTCAGTTTTCGGAAGTTTGTAAAAATTAAAGGATACAAGTTTCACAATTGAAATAGTGTGTATTTGTTTCATAGTGGGTAGTTGTACCCGTATACAGCTATTCTCATAAAAAATACTTAGAGGTTTAAGACATTCCTTCTATAAGACAAAAAATGTTTTCTTATGGAAGGGACGAAAATAAGTTAAATATGGACACCACTTAAAATAAAGAGACATTTATTACCTTTAAAATAGTTTTTATTTCAACCTTTTAGGATGAACGGTTTATGAAATATGTACATTGGCATAAATGGCTGCGAACACAAAAGTCAGTGCAAATTGGAAAACAAAAATGGCTACCACGCTTAAACGGTTCAAGTTAATTTTTTTTTTTTAAGAAATGTTCTCAATACTTCAAATATAATAGAAACAACTAGAAGAATATTAATTTTTCTAAAATGGTCGAGCAACCAACTTTCTTTTTAGACCATTTGATATAGACGGACCTAGTTTGATTTTGGCGCCCTCTGAAACTGACGCCCGGGGCAGGGGCCCCGGTTTGCCCCCCCTTAGATCCGGGCCTGAGTCAGGGCAATAAAATCAGCCAAGGCAGTAAAACTCTTTCTCTGCCGTGTTTTAAATACATTATTATTTTCCCCAAATAACAAGAATAGTCTTATTTCTTATATTTTACCAAAACTATTTTCTATTTTTCTTATACGAGTATATTCAAACTAATAAATTTTAAAATTTTAACATTATAATAAATAAATGTTGCCGTGGTTTCCATCAGTTTATATGTGTAATGCATAAATTATGGTTTTCTTTTATTAAAAACCAAAAGCCATTATTTTTAATTTTTTCAGCGGCAATTAACCCTTTGCACTCGAATTATTTTTTAGTATGGGTACTCAGCTACTCGACAATAGTTTTAATAAAAAATTGTAATACATCAAAGATAAATATTTTAAATAAAAGTAGTTTACTTACATATTTTATTTTTATTTGCATATCACAAACATTATATTTTAATATTAAATTTTATAATTTTCCTTAGTGTGATATTTGAAGTAAAGAAAAGGATGGCGCCTGAGAGGCGCCTTTCGAGTGCAAAGGGTATTTATTGTGTCGCCGTGGCGGCACCTATCGAGTGCAAAGGGTAAAAACTCTTTTATTGCCTAGACGGCCTAGGCTCATAAAGTATCATTTCAGTGTCACTGATTTCTCAATAATAAAAGTATTGTTTTTGTGACGGTTGGGTAAAATAGTATATTATTCAACGAGCTAGTAATGATAGCTATTACTTACGAAGATGAAATTGCGACACGAGCCGAACTTGTGAGGCGAGTGTCGTAATGCATCTGAGTGAGTAATAGCCATTGCAAGCGAGTAGAATACGATATTTTTTCTACGACTTTTTTCCTTTTTGATTTAAATAAAATTGAATATAAATTTTAAATCAAATTTTTAATCTATTTCTAATTTCATTAAAAGTTTGTATAATATTATGTATAAAACAATCAAAACAAAACATAAACTACTTTATTTACTTGAACGTTACTAGGCAATATATATTAATTTAAAACTTGATACATACATATATACACAAAACAATTGCAAAGCCATGGAATAATGATTAATACTGTGATTTCATTGGTCAAGAGGGTATTGAGTAATGAACATTCCTCCACACCTTTGAATAATGCCTAACTTTCTCAACAATTAACAGATATGTCATGAGTGTGTTCTTCAACAGGAGTAGAAAAAAGATATTTTTAAAAGGAAATGTAGTTTTTTTTTCCTAAACAAATCATTTCAAATAGAACAAAAGACAGGTGAACTAACCCCTTAATTCATTCCTAATAAAGCTAAATGAAGGCGAAAAACATAATTATTCTAAAGATAACTGTGAAAATTCTTTACAATATTTATCCCTTTAATTTTAAAAGAATTAAGATGTAAAAACAAAATTAGTAATTGCAATTATTTCCGTAGTCTAATTAATTATGCATTAAAGACGTACTGAACATAAATTATACACCACCCTGCAAAACAATCTTTTTTTTACTCACACGCGACTGTATTTTTCATCGCATCAACATCATATGTTGTTGATTCGTCTTGCAGAACTATCAGTGGTTTTGTGTGGTTATAAGTATTTGAATGGGTGTGTTTAACAAAAATCAGTGTAAAAATCATTAAATTGATGATTTGATTTTGGAAAATATGTCTCTTTAACTAAAGTTTAAGTTAATTATTTCCGTTTTTAAGTGTATTTGCTTAAAATATGTGAATATTCTTTACTTAAAATTACAGTGATCGTAATAGTTGTGGGTTTCGGACAATAGTTATGTATCATACGTCATGTGATTATTGAGAATATAAATTGTTTAAGGTGAATAAGGTTAAGTATTTGATTATTTTTAGATATGTGTTTTTTTCCAGAAATTAAGTATCAATACTTAAAAATTTACGATTACTCTTCAACAAATATATTACAAAATTGATGTTATTTAAATTTTTAGCCGCGCGAATTTTAAAATTTGACAGTTGTTGAAAATATTTTAAACATGATGAATCAAACCTAATTCTGTGACTCACATGCCAAGATTTTTTTTATTTGAAACTAAAATGTATTTGGATTAATTAATGTTTAGTCTAGTTGTCAAGGCGCCGTAGTTGAATGTATGAGGTCACGGGTTCAAATCTTACCTGTGCCTGACATTAATAGCGCAAATAATTTCTCAAATATTATTTGTGTATAACACTCAGGCAGATCATTATCAATGGTCATTTTACTAGATAACGATGCTCAAGTTATTCAGTTAAATACCCATTGGACATTTTTTCAAATTCTTTAAATTTTTTTGAATTTAGGTACTTTTATTATTTATACATATTAGAAAAAAATTCTACAGTTAATATAAGTAAATTTTACTTGTTGAAAAAGATTGAATTTTACTAGTTTATGTTACAGTTATGTTTTATTATAAATTATTTTCTAAAATCATAAAAATTGAATAGGTATAGGAATCGGTTACCTATATTTTAACTCCTTTAGGACTAATGACGAGCTCAGCTCGTCATACTAATTTTTAGAAAATATTCAACTGAAGAGTGTGCATTGTCTTATATCGGTAACTGGAGGCTGTATAGTAAAGAGCGGTCATATAGTAAATAAATTAAGCAAAACGTACCAAACTTGCAATTATACTTATAGAGATATTAAATCTTTTATCTAAAATATTGGAATATACGGCGGTACTAAAAAGTTAACTTTTTAATTTTTTTTTTTTTTTTTTTGAGTTATCGTAAGGTGTTTTTTTTTCATTTAAATTTAAATAAAAAGAATCATAGAAAACATATTACGTATTCGCGAAACCGGTTACGACTATTTTTGTACTCTTCTTCTACAAAAGGAATACCTAATTTTAATTAATATGGATAATTCTACCCACGGCTCAGTTAAATACACCTAATTGTTGTTATTAAAGTGTTTTTTTCTTTTTTTTATGAATCGACTAGTTGAATCAGATCAGCAAAAACAACTTTTTTTTCTTCTTTTAATCGAATATAGGTAGAAATGAAATGTTTGTGTAGAATTATTAAAAAGATTACATTTCTCTGTTATTAAAAGATAATTTGGTGAAATTGCATTGTAAAAACTGATAAAAACAATCACTAATCTTAAAGACTTATTAATTTTTTTTCTTCTAAATAAAAATTGGCCAAGTGCAAGTCAGACTCGTGCATAGAGGGTTGGATACCGTGTTTCAAAATAAATTCGTTTGGTTTAATTTACAACAGTCATAACTTTTATAACAAAACTGTCGTACGAATTTTTAATAATTTCAAAATTAGGTATTCCATAAATTTGACAACGAAAAGATTACGCGCGCGCCTCTTAAAAGCTGTGTCAGATTGAAGATTTACGTATACGTCTAATTGCTAATAAAAATATCTCTAATTTCACCTCTAGAAGCACGAGTGAGAATCTTTGTGTCCATAATTAAAGATATACCAACTAATCCATAAGTCGAAATTTCGCTAAATACCCTAGTCAGTAGACTAGTAAAGCTTTTAATTTTCCAAAAATGGAACTAAAGAATCTTTTTCAAAATAAATATTTGCCAACCCATAATTCATTCTTTTGTAGTATAATAAAGTTTCCTTATAATGTTTACATAAACAAGGCGCCATTATTTTTACTTTGTTTTAAAAGAAAAGTCACCCTAAAGCTAAGAGAGTATCAAACAAAAAATTACTTAAATTTTTAATTAAGATAGAAAATAATAATTAATTTTTTTCATCCATTAAAGAAAGTGAAAGTTCCAGATAAGAATACATATTTATTGTTGAATGATAATGAATAATTACATAATGGATATCTTCGATTATAATTTATTTTATTGATGAATTCGCTAAAATAAATGAAAAAATATGACCTTAAGCAAAATTTTATCTACAAAGAAAATCAATACTTTATCAAAAAATGCAAAATTAACTCAGTTTAAAGTAATTAATTTGTCTAAAGTGATTCAAATCACTAGTGTTGACGATACCTCAAGTCCCATCGCTAAATTGAAATAACCAAAAAAAAAAAAAAAAACGTTGGCCTACACATTTTGGCGTACAAGAACTCGTTTTGTCATAAAATTAAAAGTTAATCATAAAAATTTTATGTAGAAAAATAGAAAAAACCTCTTTGTGGTTACTGTTGTCTATAACTTTCTAAGAAGGTACGTACATATCAAGATCACTCTTAAATATCTACTGCTAATAAATAAACTGATTCATTGGATTAATTCAATAATATTTATTGTTTTATAGTTGATCAAGTAGTTATTTTGTAACTTTTTATTAGAGTTCGAAGGAAAAACGTTTGCACCCTTATAATTTCGTCATGTTTGTCTATCTGTGTGTCTCAATTGATATATAGCAAAAAAAATCTTAATTTCTTGAGGTACTTTCTCGTACCTCAGAAAATTAAGACTAATCCTTTTACCATTTTTCATTTTTAAGCTCCTTTTACGAAGTGTTTTGTCCCCTTTTCTGTAACTTTTCGACCGTACATTCAAGAAATTTCAAAAAAGGCATTTTTCTCGAAAACGGCTGGCTAGTGCATTTTACTATGTTAGCATATTAATACCCTAAAGGTATATATACTATTAATATACGAAGTCTCATTCCGAAGTCAATTTCCCAACCCGTGTCCTCCCCTTATTAGAGAAAATAGGTATGTTTCTTTAATAGGGCGATGATAGGGGATTGAAATTATCATACAATTTACCCTCATAGTAACACACGTGTAAGTGACATTGTCGAATTATTCGTCGATTTTTATAATAAACCGTGAAAAGTAAATACAGCTGAACTCTTTTTTATGCGGTCTTTTTTTGTGCGATTTTTTTTATGCGGTTTGTAAAAAATGGCCATTAAAATGTATAATGTGAATCAAAATCACGAGACAGTAAGAAACTTAAACAATTACTATAATAACTTTCTTTGACAAAAATACTTTTTAACGGCTTTTAAGCATTTAATCAATACATTACATAAGAACATAAGTTATTGCATCATTTAATTTTGTTACAAATACATTTTTCACAATTTTCATAATATTATAAAATTGAAATAAAATGTTTCTACGTGTAAATTAATGCTTTATCTTGTTTATAGAAGCAACTTGTAAGGAAATTTCTAAGTTTTGAGCGTTTTGAGGGCCATTCTTTTTAAAAGCAACCAAAAATAAATAATTTTCTACCTATCACAGATTTTTTTGAAACTTTGGTTAATTGGACTTTTCAACATCCTGAATTCAAATATAATTTTTTTTAAAAATTTTAACTCTTATAGTTTTTGAGTTATATACTTTTGAAAATTGTAAAATACCCTTTTTTGTTACTCAATCCAGCAATTATAAAATGTTCTAATTTCAGTTCTATAAGTCCTAGAGAGTTGTATGACTGCTCATTTTAAAGAGAAATTAATGGGCTTTAATTTGATACTAATCTTGAACACCTTTTGGGAAAAATATTTTTTTTGGAAAGCCTCAAAACTTGTTTTTGAAATTTTTTTTTAAGATAGTGTTTTTTGAAAATTATGAAAATAATATATATTTATAATAGTGACTTGGGGAATGCACCATAAAAATTTCAAAGTGGGACCATGATGGGATCAGCAGTTATGATAAAAAATGCATTTTAGTGTATAGTATTTTAACGCATTCTGACATAAGAGCTTGGTTTCAAAGAAGATTTCTTTAGAAACCTTCTTTGAAACCAACCTGTGAATTCAGGATGTAAATTTCAGGAGGTATAATTAACCAAAGTTTCAAAAAATCTGTGATAGTCAGGTTGAGTGCCTTATTGGTTTTAAAAAGAATGGCCCTTGAGTGATGTTTTTTCAATGCAACTTTTTTTATGCGGTCCCGACCAACCGCATAAAAAAAGTTTTTTGTACAATCTGGATCGAACTATATTTTTTATAGCTATTTATGATATTTTTGAATATATTTTTTTGTGCGATTTTTTTTATGCGGTCCCCTCCACCGCACAAAAAAAGGATCAACTGTATCCTGTATTTTATTCGAAAAATTGTGAAAAATTAGCTACTGAAGAACTTTGACTTAATGCGTGTCAAACATGCACTTGACGAATTCATATTACACTATTTTTTTACAAACAGTTACAATAAAATTGTTTACAATGTTAAAGTGTTGCGTTTTAATACAATTTAAGTATGCAAGGTCATTTTTTTTAATACTGTATTCATTTAACAGCAAGTTTTTAGCGCACAAATAACAAATTGCACATTCATATAGCCATGCAAGTAAATTTTTACTTGCATATGTGTATGTACCTATAGTACGTAATATTGTAATATCGTTATATGTAATATTTTTACTTGCATATGCGTACGTATACACATTATGTCCTGCAATAATGGGTAACTTCAAAAATGTAAACTTTACCGCATCGATGCAGCATCATGACTTTTCTGATGCGTCTAATACCACATGATGCGCTGCTGATGCTCTCTTGAAATTTGATGCACATTAGATGTTTTTGAACGGCATATTGACATCATTTAGCCTCTGATTTGGCTATAGATAAGACAGATAATGTAGCATGATAGACTATAGATAATATAGCAATACAGTCCTTGTATAGGTATATTATCTTTGAATTTCAACTTGAACTTATTTGAAATTGAAAATATTGAAGTTATTTGAATAAAAAATATTACATACCTATTTTGAGTGCAAGATGTATTCAAATAGTTTAAACAATTTTAATGAAAGGTAAATACATTCATCTTTTTCAACAATTTGTTTTTCGGAATTATTCCTATTGATGTTAATACCTACATAATATGGCAAGTAGTTATAATTCTACATTATATACATGACATGCATCTTGGACACGCATCACCAAATTTCTTGATGCATTGTTTTGACGCATCAAATGCAAAAATGAACTTTTGATTTTTCGTTGTGATGCGTCTGATGCGTTTTTGAACTTTTGACGCTGCCTCATGCAAGCAGTGATGCATTTTTGAAGTTAGCCAATATATTATAGTCCTATTTGTTGAAAAATAGACAATACATTATATTCCTTACATCTCACTCGTCTCACCCCGTTACCATCCACAAAGAACCTGCCTATAAACTGGCTTTACGCTCCGTCTAGCCATTGGTCTGGGGTAAAATCAATGGACAGTATTTGACACATCGAAATGTCATTAAAAATCAGTAATTTTAGTTGTGAGGGAATTTAGAACAAAACTGTACAATATTGCATCATCATCAAAGTTAGATATGTATGCAAAATTTGAAACCTCTAACCCAATTACAACTTGTCTAAATTTTAATAGCAAAAGACCTAAACAAACTAACTTAACACACTAACATTGCAACTCAAATAAAAGCTTTTTTTTTTAAAAAAGCAATTGTCCAGTGGACTTCTACCCTAGTAACTACAAATATCAAGCTACTTGGTTAATTATACCACTGAATTATAATTTTTCCTGGTGTAAAAACCCATTTAAATTAAACATCAAACAAGCATTTATCCCAGGGAATATCTGAAAGACATGAATAAGTTTCGAACGCGTAACCTTCACTACTATTATCGTATTATCCAAACAACATATTCACTACGCTACATCGCAATGTGTTGTTGGTATCTCTAAACAAAATATAAAGTGTAAAAAATTTTACTAAATGTGAAAAGTTTTGTTGTCCAGTGAGCTATTACCAAGCAACCATAATGATTGGATTACTTAGCTAATTTAACACTGATATGATATTTCCTGAGTTAAAAACTTACTTGACTGGTTAAATATCTAGTAAGCTATTTTCCCAGGAGTGATCGACATGACCAAGATTTGAACGTACGACTCGTGGTAAAGTGTTCAAACAACATATGCATTAGACTACGCGAGCGTGGAATGATGCTGTCCTAACCGACAATATAATGCATACGTACATTTTTATCAAATTTGTAAAAAATATACACACTAATGCGTAATTATTACATAATTGCAAATAATAATTAATTTGTAATAATTATTAAAAATAAAAGATTATTTTTTTTTACGTTATCTATACCAACATTTAGGGTGTCTATATTTTTTCGGGACGCATGATAGATAACACAAAACTCTTCCTGTTGCAGCATCCTGCATAACATAGCGATTTTTCGGTTACAAAAATTATTTTTTCTCGAAAATCCGCTTACATAGGATAATGGTTCAAAAATGTATTTTATGTAATGTTTTCTGCTCTTTGCCATGGTGTAAAAACAATTCAAAAAGCTTTTAGAAAGAAAGTAAAAGGTTCAGATAGTCGTTATTATCAATAAAAAACTTGGGGGACAGGTCTACCCACACTGCCAACTTCCCATTGGATGCCCTTAAAGACTATTGCACATGAATAACTTTTTTTTTAATTCAGGGGACTCCTCCTCTGGACCCCCGATAGAGGCTTTGCCCCTTGCACCACACCGGGGGCTTCGCCTTCTGTACCTAAGGGTCGGGCCTCCACCCTTATCAAACATATGATAACATCATTTGTTCTCAAGATACGCGAGACAAAAAATATTTCACAAAAAGTTTCTTATTTCGTTTTTCCGTTTAGTTTTTTGTTTTTTTTTTTTTTTGTTTTTTTTTTTTTTTTTTTTTTTTTTTTTTTTTTTTTTTTTTTTTTAAATTTGGCAATAATTTACTGGCGTTTTTAACATCACGGAAGGTTCTTAAGCCATTATATAATAATGCTATGGTAAAAAATACATATAATCTATGTTATCTTAATAAAGTTAATTCCGTTTTTTTTACCACAAAAAACAAACCGCTAATCCGAATTTGCTGAAAACTTTATCCGGGCTTCATTTTTTGATTACTTATCTAATGAAATTAGTCCGGAGTTGATATCATCATTTGTTCTCGAGATATGCGAGACGAAAAAAAATTCACGAACTAACGAACGCACACACAGACATCACGCTAAAAACGATGGATTCTGATTCTAGTGACCTTGAAACGTGGAGATATGTCAAAATTAGCCATTCGTAAAATCGGACCCATTACAATAACTTCCTATGGGAAGTTAATTAACGGATAGTTTGAACATCAATTAAAAACAAGAAGTATTTTATTTCGAAAACTGTAAAAAAGTCTAGTTACTTACTACGAAATCCTTTCTTAATTCGTGCCTAACATTCACTTGGCGGACTTTTTTGTTTTAAAATTAATATATATATATATCTAATCTGTCCCATTGAAAACTGAACTCGGAACTTTACGGCTCTATTTGATCAATGTTTTATGTAGATAAAATATGAAGTTGATACATATATTTTTGAATGGATACTTCTAGAAATAAATTGTATTCAAAGTGAGCAAAGCCGTGAATCATATATCACATTATTCTTCTTTTTTTTCTGATCATAAAGAAATCGAATGATACCTTAAATGACTCTTAATAACTCTAAACAATTACAACACATAATAGTTCTAGCGTCTTCGTTAGAATTTCAATTGTAAACATATATTTCTAAATTTATAATCTGCCATTTCGTAATTAATATAAACTTTACTCTTGTTACAATTTCCTGTAATATCTCATTTTTCCATTTGATACTCGACGATTTTTATCTGTATTTAGTTAAAATTATTATACAATTACTTGTTAGTATTACTAGTGATCGAAGAGGTTGCGGGGCTGACAGTATTGTCTTTATTTTTTTATGGTATAAAAAATTGTTTATTTTTTGTTAGATAAAACATTTTGATGGGATTTTAAATAATTATATACAACAGATAATTATGGATGCCTATATACGGACAATATCCTCTTATAGATATATGTTTTGAATATATTTTAGATATGCGTGTATACATTTGTTGTCACAACTTGCTTGGTCCGATTTTAATTTTATGTATTGTGTAAGGTATGTTTTGATGTTATAAGTAAATGATTTATGTGTATCAATTGTCTTTTTTCTTCCAGTAAAATGTGAGAGAGACAACACATTATTTTGTTTTCCTAAAATTGTTTTTTTAAATGAGCTTATTTTTTTATTAACAAATTTTAAGTTACAGTCAGTCAGTCAAAGTTTCAACAACTTTAATTTAAAAAAGTTCAAATTTTTGTACTTTTTTAAAATAACGCTTTTTTGTAACTTGAAACTAATTTTTATTAACAGCTGATGATTAATAGAGAATATACCGATACAATTTTTTTTTTTTTAAATATATTTACCCCGATTTTTTAACGTTTTAAGTTTTGAAAATATAAGTACGGTCCTGTCAGCACCGCAAGATTTCATCTTATTAGTTACTAATATAATATGATTATGGTAATTGATAGTAAGTAAATTGATAATGTAGAAAAAAAAATTATATGCAAGACCATGGCGCCTATTTGTGAGATCGTGACTTGTTACGACTGTTACGGAGAAAAAAATTATAAAATATTTAAATATGTATGTGTAAGATATAAATACCGACTTATGTATGTATTTGTACATAAAAAAACAACACATGTAAATACGACAGTTGACACGCCTGAGAAACTTACAGATAAAACTATTGTTTAATTAATTTATTCGACTTTACACCTTCTAACTTTTAAATAAATCATTATGAAATTAGTTGTTAGTTTTGATAAGTATAAATTTTTAGTTACAAGTCTCCCTCGAGATACACTGTATTTGAATTAGGCCCGATTTACATTAACGCTCCACTCTCGATACGCTCCCACTCCACTCTCGCTCCGATATAATCTTGTTGTGTTCACATTACAGTGCTGATATCATGCTGGTACACGGAGAGAAAATTCCTATAAAAGTTACTGTGCTCAGCACTACAATCGACGTGTAAAGGACGAACATATTAAATTCTGTAAGGTAAAAATATAAAGATTATAATTAATCATAAAAAATTTAAAGGATGGAATGTTCTTTTCGTAATATTATCTCCGTAAAATTTGTAAAACAGCACAGTAAAAAGTTCCATTACCGACAAAAAAATAATTTTTAATTGTGTTTATTAAAAAAATTTCCATGCTAACATGCTAATAATAGAAAGAAAAAAAAACAGAAAGAAGGTTGGTTTTGTTGGGATCGCTCTAATGAAATGTACCTCAATCAGCGAGTTACATGGGTTACATGCGAACCATATAGGTGTGGACTGTGGAAGAAACTTTGTCAGACAGCTCGCACCAGGCACCTTGATGCAGCTAGGTTGTCAGTTGCTTTTACACTCTCTTAGGATGATGTCATCGTTTAATTCATCTTTTTGTTATTTACCTATCTTTAGTATATGTCGTATATGTATTAGAATTATATTGTTGGCCATCATTTTTGTATACATGTTTTTACAGGTACAGTGCAACCAATATAAGGTCGCGAGTCAGATGCGCAAATGAAAGAGTACGACAACAAGAATTAAACTATAATATACATGCATAAGAGTGTGATAAAAGTTGTGTTAGCACCACATTAAATTTTACCATGCTAGCACATATTTTTTATTTTGGTCGTCGATCGCGCACGGATTATAGGGGAGCATAGTAATTTTTCTGAAATTTTCTCTACAAAAATTATAGGATTTTTCTCTCCGTGTACCTATTCGTTCTCTATTGACATTATAATGCTGCTCTGGGTACACTCCCAGTTCGGTCTCAGTTCGATACAAATATCTTTTCATAACAACTGAATGCAAGCGGAGTGGAGTGGAATTAAAAAAGTGTTTACACTATAGGTACAAGCCATAACAAGTCTGATATCGCTCCGATAAAATATTACCTGAGTGGTACTGATATTGGAGTGACATTGAAGCGAGAGCGAACCGTGATTGATATCGGACCGATATCAGAGCGATGATGTGAATACACTAATTGTTTATTGTGTAAGAATATTATGTCGAACCGAGAGCGGAGTGATATCGTATCGAGAGCGGAGCGTTAGTGTAAATCGGGCCTTAAAATTAAACGGTATGAAATCTTGAGCCACACAGCTTTAGCTTACACGAAAAAATTGATCGTGTAACTCGAGGGACACCTGTTGTAACTACCTAATTCGGTTTAAAAACTAAGAATATAGTTTTACAGTATTTCATAGTATATAGACCATATTTTTGTTATGTTAGAACACATTCCATTTAAAATTCCAATTTTAGACTTTCGTGAGCCCTTGTAGATTCGTAAGGCTTACGCCCAGTGCCTACTGTGCCTATTGGATAAAACGGTCTTGATAGCGTTACACTCTAAATTCGTCTGTTTCCATAACATACAAGGTCATATAGAAAAAAACAACAAAATAAATAGCATGTTATACACCAATGGACTAAAATGTGAGTTTTAACCTCGAGTGTGAAGTTTATTGCCAGAAGGCCTGTAAAGGCCCGAGGGCAACAAATCACACGAGGGATAAAAAAAAAAAAACACTTTAGTCCTGTGGTGTATACCTATACTATTTTTTGCAATTCCGAATAATTTAAAATTATAAAAATTAGAAAAAATTACTTAAATGTCATTCAAATTATATGTAATAATATTGCATCAGGTATACTTTGGATAAATTAATCGAATTGTACAATACAATATAAATGTTTGTCTTAGTCTACAAGTTTGTTATTGTTTATTATTTTCAATTACATAGCAACGCTTTATAATTTTAGTTAAATTTCTGTAAATTGTGCTTGCTGATTGGTTTAAAAGCGAGAGCAAAATAATTTTTAAGTCCCTTGGGACTAAAAGTGGCACTTTACTCCCTATTACGAGGGACTAAATCATGTCTTTTAGTCCCGGAATTGCGAAAAGCAACTTTATTTTTTGGTTTCGTTGACTATCACGTATTTTATATTAATTTTCAATAATTTTAAACAACTTTTTAAAGATTTAAACTTTTTAGCTATTAATTTAATAACACGCATCAATTTTTAGCAAGAATACTATTTTTTTGAGAAGTTTTAATGCGAAAACGTTTTTCCATATGCTGGACACTGTATATCATATCCGCATGTATTCTAACTTGAATGTATCATTATCTTTTTTTCATAATATGCCATTTTTTATAAGATTTTTTTATTACTATTTTATACCACCGTTTCACGTTTTAATTTCGCCAAAATACTTCCCTCGATAATCAAATCGATTCATAGAGCCATATTGAAGCCCTTCTTATCATTTCGGTAATAATTCGACCCGATCCGAACGACAATACGATCGTAAAACAAAAATTGTATTTTTATTTTTGAAGACAACTTGACCCTTCTAAAAATTTAAGTATTTTTTTTTACTACTGTTGAAGAATACACTCATTACATATCCGTTAATTGTTGAGAAAGCTAGGCATTATACGGAGTTTACATTTACAATGATTTGCTGGCGCCAACACAAAGTGGCGCGCCAGTAAAAGCAAAATGAACGTGTAAACATCTACTGGCGTGCAAGGTAGATCAATGCATGCACGGATAAAAAAAGCTAGCAACCTTCTAACTTTTCTGGCGCCACTAAAATTAAAACATTCAAATGTAAACTTGTATTGGCGCCAGTATTATTTTAAAAATAATTAAATGTCATTTTTACGCGTTTATTCAGGTTTTAATATCATTTTTAGGTACCTATTATGTTTTTTTTCCCTCCTAATTCATTGTTTACTTTACATTTAGATACAAATGAAAGCTATATATGACAGTTATTTATCCAATTCAGCCATTTGTGACCTGCGCAGTACTTACCAAATTATATACAATGCGAATCATGTGTAAACGGACGCAAGTAGTGTAAACTTTACAGACATGAAAACTTAAAAGTGGCGCCAGCAAATCATTGCAAATGTAAACTCGCTATTATTTAAAGGTGTGGAGGAATGGTCATTACTCAGTATCTTTCGACCAATGAAATCACCGTATTAACCATTATTCAATAGGTTTGCGATTGTTTTGTGAATAATATATCTATAAGTTCTAATTTTATTTGCTTGCAATGGCTATTACTCACTCAGATGCATTACGACATTCACCTCGTAAACTCGGCTCGTGTCGCAATTTCATCTTCGTGAGTAATAGCTATCATTACCAGCTTGTTGAGTAATATACTATTATCGAAACAAATTCTGTATTGTAGAAGTTTAGAAAAGAAGTCACATTTCGATTTTAAACATAATAACATTCGTCTTTGAAAAATTTATTGGATTATTTTATATTTAAATGTACCTAATTCCACTTTCAAAAATGACAATCATTTCTGTACATTTTAATTTTTTCTTTTCTCAATAAACTCACAAAATGTATACAAAATTTTGAATTGTGACAATCATTTATAATAAGCAGAGAATGGTTTTAAAAAAAAATATGTAACCCATTGTTCTTGTGGTGACTTATATAATTGCACTTAATTATAATATTAAAATTTCCTCAGTGGAGCCTTAAACAATATTAAAACATTAAATAGATATAATGCATAGGTGTATGATTTCTTTTACGTATTAGGTACTTAAATATGGCTGAATATGGGACTATAGCCATTTTGGTTTGTTTTTTGTGCGTGCGTGCATTCATATAATTCAATGCTAATTATATGTTATTTATTTTTATTGTTTTGAATGTAATTTTGTACAAATCAACAAATTATGGAAAATAGGCAAATGGTGTAATGGCAACCACGTCATATCATTTTATGGTTTGAAACAAAATACCGTAAAAACAGATAACTTGATCATAATTTTTGAGACAGTGGGAATAAAAGGACAAACTTAAAATTGAAACCAACAAAATCGGATAGATTTTTAGAATAAAAAAAATTCTCTTGAAGTTTCATGTTGATTAAGAAAACTTGTCATGGAGAAAAATGCATTATAATCAGGGCTGGGAAAAACGGTTCATACAAACAATTTAAAGTAGAAAATGGAAAATGGTTTCCAAAAATGCATTTAAGATACAAAATGGGAGATGGTTTTGCTGAACATATTTAAAATAGAAAATGGAAAATAGCTATTTAAAATGGATTATAAAATACAAAATGTTTTTTACTTTTTATACTATAAATCTTTTATCGTTTTTGAAATTAATAAAAAAAAAAGTTAAGAAAATGTCAGACGTATTGAAATTATATAAGGGCAATCTTTTGTGAAAATTTTATAAAGTTTGCATGATATGAAAACGAAATTTAACTCTTGGTATTGTTACTCAAAAATATTGTAAAATTTAATTCAGCCTTGACATAATCAAACCTTGACTACGCTACAACTGCGACTTCTAAATTATGAAAATCACCTACTCGAAATACCAAAACATTTCTTATCGACGTGTCATAAAGATAATAGCACACAACTTGAGTCAGAAAAATTTGAGTTGAGAGAACTGCAGCTCTAGTAACAAATTTAACTCAGGTGACATTGAAAAATCGAATTATAAAAAAATTGAGTCAATTGAATCGACTTACATTTAACACAATTTGCTAAATTGTGTTTAATTCGAGTTCTATAATTAATATGAGTCATAAGTGTCATAGGTACATATACACATAAATTTGAGTGTACATGCATTTTCATTTTAAATGCAAAATGGATTCAAATTTCCATTTTAAGTACAAAATGGAAAATGATTTGGTCGAACTTATTTAAAATAGAAAATGCAAAATGTCATTTTGTATTTTAAATACATATTTAAAATGAAATCATTTTAAATAGTTCCCAGCCCTGATTATAATATATGGCTAAATATATGTAGTCTTAGGGTATTTTTGTTAGAAATAGCTTTGTCACAAAAAATATTGAAGAGTAGGGTAAGAGACCCGATGACCGATCACTATTTTTAGCTGTATCATTAAATTAGCTTAAAAAAATTAAAAAATAAACAAAACACCCATTTTTTTTTTCTTAATAAGTATGAAACCAAGTTTTTTTAATCCAATAGATATGTTTTTAAGAAAATATAACCCAAAAATTTTGATTTATTAATGATTTTGTTTTATAATTTGTTGACGTCTATTAAAAAGCATACAGAAAATATTAACCTCCATTGAAAGATCAATACACTTACCCCTATCAAAAATCACCGGTTAGTCCGATTACTAATGTACATCAGTACAGTAGTAAATCTTATACTATCGAATATTTGAACCATTCTCTTTCAGTCACTTTGACACTCTATCCACTACAAGAGGTCAGTCTGTGTCATAGAGTATCACAGAATGACACCTTGTGAAACATAGCAGCAATGACAGAAGGGTTTAAATATTCGATAAAATAAACCACTAAAATACTGTATTTTCTTTCGCCATCTATAATTTTGCTTTAAAAAACATTGTGTACATTGTGACATGATCCTAACTTATCTATACGCCATTGTGAATTTTTAAACAGTTAAATTGACGATAGATGACGTCAAAAATGTTTATAAAATAGATATGGAATATCTGTGTGATTCTCAAAATACCCAACTCGAAAACTTGGATCCCAACAAGAATCAGTCATACAAATAATATTTAACACATATAAAATTTAATTCAGCTATCCTAATCTCTTAAGTGGACTAATAACAATTATTTGTATACTTTTATTATGCTAATAACTTTAAAAATTCGGTGAAAAATGTTACAATTTATAACCCATGTGTTTTGAAAAATGATCATCCACCATATTAAAAATTCATGAATTCAACAAAAATTGTTATATATATATATGTATTTCTTAAATTAAGTGAGGAGACATTAAATGTGATGTGAATTTAAATTGAAAAATAATCATTGTATTAACAATAATTTTTTTTTTCAAAGGTTTCTTTCAGAAATAACTTCATTAAAATATAAATGTCAAAACTGATCGGACTTATAACCCCGATCGACAATGGGGTCTTTTACCCTATAGATAGACATTATGATGAACCGTGAAATTTTAATTTTTTTTGAATACAAAGTTCGGTATGCTAAAGTTTGTTGGTTTTACGGTAAATAAATGGCTTAGTTATCTAAATAAAAATTTTAAAATAAAATTAAGTAAACCTACTTCTCAAAAAAATTAGTTTCAGAAAAATTGTACCTACTTTCAAAATTTAAAAGTGACTGTTTTTGTTTAGTATAGCATATAGGTTGATATACTGAATTAATAATAGCTTATAAACAAGCCCCGTTTTAAATGTTTCACCAAAAAAAATTTATAAAAAATTCTAAAGAAATCGAGTTAATATATACGTTATTTTAGATTATATCGAAACAGAGCCAGTTGGTCTATTGGATAAGTTGTCGTCTCAGTATACGAGAGATCATACGTTCAAAGCCAGCTTAATCTATTCCTGAAGCATAGACTTAATTAATATATTAAATTTTATTTAAGTGTATATATCAGGATATATTAATAAGTGGCTATTTTACTGAATAACTATTTCAGAAGTTGTTTAGAACCATAATCCACTTACATTTTTGGGAAATTTAATTTTTTCCCCTTTTATTAACGTTTCTTATACAAACTTCTCAATAATGCCAAATTTGTCCAATTAGGGAAAAAATTTTTCAAATAACTGTACCTATTCCCAGTCTAGCTCCTACCGAATAATGCCAGTGACTAAAAAAAAATTAATTTTTTTCGTTTAGTACATGTAGGATTTTATTTATAAACAAAATGTTTAATTTTTATTGTTTGGGAATGACATTATTCAGATGGAGTGATCTGAAATCTCGCTCGAAATGAAACTGTGTGATCGAGGGGTCGTCGGACTCTTACTAAGATGGAGTGGGCTGTATTATTAAAAACTTGTATTTACAAATTTTCTTGAGTAATTTTTAAAACTGTTTATCTATACAAAAAGCTACAGATTCTTAATATTTTTCTGAGCATAAAGCTTTATGCATAAAAATGGAAGAATTCAAATTTAGAAACCCTAGTCATTTCGCCATCCTCCCTCCCTGAAGGTCGCAAAAAATATTTGAGGGATCGCATAAAAATTGATTACAGATCGTATATCCATTCTTTGAGGAGTCTTTTCAAATTTTTAAGTGCAAAAAGAAGTCACGAACCAATAAATTTGAGGAAGACTAGTATAAACCACAATTTCATTATATTCGAAATGTGTATAATGTGTACATCGTTTAACTGCTGGTACATTTAATAGTGTTTTGGTCTAGTGAATATGATGTTGATTCATTTTACGTACAATCGCGCGTTCGGGTCCAGCTTCATTCCTGTGTTAAGTACTTAAGATAATATTTAATTATTTCTTAGGTTTACACCGCAGGATAAATTAATAAACAATGGTTGTCATCAATCTAAATAAACTTTGTTCATAGTTATATAGAAAAATAACCGTTGTACATTTTTGCGAAAATTTTTAAAAATAGTTACTATAATATTTTTTATTATCAAAAATCCAAAAATCAACACGTGTTAGGTACTTATTTTAAAACTTGTCATATTAATTTTATCAAAAATTAACGTAAAGTGGTTATGACCAGTTCTTGTTTTTTATTTTTTTATTTTACCTAATAAGTTCTTTTATTAGAAAGTGATATATATCGCACATGTTATAATTAAAAACTTTTTTTTCAAATTTGTTCAGCGAGGACAAGACGAGTTCAAGTTGTCTTAATAAGGCTGTTTCTTCATGTGTTTTAAATATTATTTAAATATGCAAATTAATAGTTACAGATATGTATTTATAATTTATACAATGCGTCTCAAAAGTAAGAAACTAAAATTTTTTACTATATTATAACATTATAGTTTGTTGTTCACTGTTCCGCCCGCCTCGAATTCGATTTATCACTTGAATTCATTAAAATTTACATGATTAAAAGATTAAAGCCATAAAATTCTGGGCTTCTTTTTCAGTAGGTACCTATCTTTTAAAATAAAATAAAAACACAAATTTTATTATTTAAATACCACTTTTATTTTTTAATTTCTGTGACATGTTTCAGCTCATATGGGCATTAACGAATCAACAAAGAAAGTGTTAAAATGTGTACAGGCAGCGCAGGGTGGAACCACTTTAATTTTTTAATATATTTTTGTTAATGTACTTTGGAAAAATGTGAAAATGAAAGTGATTCAACCGTGTGCTGTTTGCGTAAACTAACAAGGAAGACGTTAAAATTAGGGATGTTAGGGATATGAAATTTCGGATACGGATACGGATATTTAAAAACATTTTTTTCGGTTTCGGTTACGGATATGTAATAATATTGGATAATGTTTCGGATACGGTTACGGTTACGGATAATTGCTTTTAATGAACAATTTTTTTAGAAAAAAAGGGGAAAATTGTACCAAAAAATGTGAACGCCAAACACGAATCAACGAAAATCTATCAAAAGAAACATATGCTAATAATATTTTAATTTATTTTCTTCGATTTAAACTCAATTTTCTTTATCCGAAACAATTATTTTCGGATACGGTTTCGGTTACGGATAATGAATTATTTCGGATATCCGGTAGTTTCGGTTACGGTTACGGATATCCATAACATTCCTAGTTAGTTAAACGATTTCTTTGAACTGAAAAAGTATAAAATAAATATTTACGCCAGCCAAATTCTTGTGGTTCTTTTTCGAAATAATAGGCCTAAAAATGTTAAAAATGTTCTTCAACAAAATAGCAACTTTTTTCATAAAAAAATCAATATATTTTCTAGATATTTGTAAAAATATTTTTTCTCTCTTTTTTGTACGATAGCATTTTGATTAAGTTTCTATTTGGTTACTCCCATAGATTATTTAAGTCACAGTTAATAATTTATAGTTCAAAATTTCATTGGCGAGGCTACATTTTCTAGGTGATAATTATTTTTCACTTTAATACACCTGTGTGAATTCATCCCATGACATTTATCATTATTTTTTATTGCACTTTAATTAAAAATATTTTCAAATATTTAGACAAAAAGAGAAAGTGTTGAGAGTGCACTCTTTTTAGGTACTTACTTACACATGAATGTAAGTATATATTATACGACTACGCGATTAAGATGAAATCAAATTAATAATCGTTTGCAAATTTGTAAATGAAAGTTTTCATTCAGCCTATTAGTTAATAAATTTTATGCAAATTACATCTTATTTAATGTGTATATATCACCTTTTGTCTGCTTCATGAATTTCTATATTTTTTAAAGTATGTATGTATTCAAATAGGAAATAATATGTCTTTTTATAAAAAGAAGATATGTAATCAATTTGTCTGTTATCTGATTAAAGAAAGTGTATTTAAAGTTATTCATTATGTACTTTTCGCATAAACAATATAAATATTGATAGGAAAGTTTGGGACTTGGATGCCTTGTTAAGGGGATTCATCTAAAGTGACTTCTATATTTTTTTTTCTTACCTCTATAAAGATAAAAATTATTTTCAAAATTTTGAAAAATATATTCTGTACTTAAACGGTTTATAATTAAGGATTGAAATTATTCATTTATAACAATCTATTAAAAAGAGCATTGACAAACATTTAGTACGGGAGGTACTGGCGCATGAGTACCGAAAACTATTCCACCTCAATTTTTTTATGCGATCCTGTTGACATTGCCCTACTGATGATATAAATGCATGTTGCCAGGGGGCAACCCAGGGCCATATTGTTTAAACCGGAAGTTGTTTAAACAATTGCAAGGAATTGTCATTTTTCAACCGGACAAATTTTTTTTATATTCTTTATTGAAATACAAATAAAAAAGGTCCTATGACTTTTTACGATAAAGTTAATAGTTTTCGAGATATGAATTTTTAAAAGTTCGAAAAATCTCAAATTTGGGTACTTTTGACCCATGAAAAATATATTAAAAAAAAAAATAATAAAATATAAATAATATTTTTTTTAAATTCTTTATACAATAGTTAATAATATCCTTAATTGAGATTTAAAAAAATTTCATTGTTTATACCTGTTTATTAATTGTTAATTTCGCGCCCTCACAGGTATGCGTCCCCTACCTTTAAAATACCTTTAAGTATTTTTTCAACCGGACAATTTTTTTTATATTCTTTATTGAAATACAAACAAAAAAGGTCCTATGACTTTTCACGATCAAGTTAATATTTTTAGAGATATGAATTTTTAAAGGTTCGAAAAATATTGAATCTTTAAAAATTCATATCTCTAAAAATATTAACTTGATCGTGAAAAGTCATATGACCTTTTTTGTTTGTATTTCAATAAAGAATACAAAAAAAATTTGTCCGGTTGAAAAAAATACTTAAAGGTATTTTAAAGGTAGGGGACGCATACTTGTGAGGGCGCGAAATTAACAATTAAAAAACAGGTACAAACAATGAAATTTTTTAAAATCTCTATTAAGGATATTATTAACTATTGTATAAAGAATTTAAAAAAAATATTTATATTTTATTATTTTTTTGTAATATATTTTTCATGGGTCAAAAGTACCCAAATTTGAGATTTTTCGGACTTTTAAAAATTCATATCTCGAAAACTGTTAACTTTATCGTAAAAAGTCATAGGACCTTTTTTATTTGTATTTAAATAAAGAATATAAAAAAAATTTGTCCGGTTGAAAAATGACAATTCTTTGCAATTGTTTAAACAACCTCCGGTTTAAACAATATGGCCCCGGGTTGCCCCCTGGCAACATGTATTTATATCATCAGTAGGGCAATGTCAACAGGATCGCATAAAAAAATTGAGGTGGAATAGTTTTCGGTACTCATGCGCCAGTACCTCCCGTACTAATTACGAAACTATTATGATTCCGAAGAAGTGTTGCTGCTTGGAAACCCTAAAAATAAATATATCTTACGTTAATTTGTGAGTCTTGCACCATATATTCGACCTAGCTCGGAAAATAATGGAATGAGCGCTTTTTTTTCTTCGTTCAATTCTTTTATTTCATATAGGTAGGTACTTAAAAGTTAATCTGTCGGCCTAGCATCCTAGACGTTTACGCATAAACCCATTTACAGATCAATTTCTGCGTTAAAGAATTGTTCTATAATCAAGATAAAAATTTATAGGAGTGATATAATTCGAGATATTTCTTTTCAATTTCTGTTTCATATTTTTTTTTTATGTTATGGAGTCAACTTCCTTAATAAATCTATACATATTGTATTGTATTGTATCTTAAAATATTCGACAATGTTTCTTACGAAAAAACAATATCGATTTGTTGCTTGTTAAAGAAAGTATCAAAAGTCATTCATTATATCACAAAAATTAAGTTGTTAAAGAAAAAATATTATAATGTGAATCTTTTATATAATTACTTCTTATAAATTTATAATAAAGATTATTTATTTTATTCCATTGTTATGCATTAAACTCATACAGTTTTCATTTCATTTTTATGTTTTTAATAGTCAGTCAATAAAAATAAATGTTGTAGAAAAAACCCAGTTCACACGACCCACATTCAATTTTGTACATGTGCACATACATATGCGTATGTAGATTTATATATTGTGTGTATCGTCAATTTTTTTCTTTAGAAAAGAAAATTAATTAACTTGTAATTGAATTTAATAAACACAATAGGTATTCTCCCCACGTGGCATAGCGGGTTTGAAAATTGTATTTATTTAATATCGTACCCTACATAATAATTGGTTTTCTAATGCATGAACAAACTGAATAACTGACAGATGGCAATTAAAAAATTATATTCATTAAGTTATTATTATCAACAATAAGAATATACCGGACTATCTGATTAGGGACCACCTCAACAAGATAATCACTACTAGGTAGAGATGAGCTAAACGGTTATTTTCTAATAACTGTTATTGCAATAACAGTTACTGAAAAATAACTGTTATTTATAACAGTTATTGTAATAACTGGTAAGGTATTTGGATATTTTAACATATTGTAAGATATTCGATATGCGTATAAACGGTTCTGTTAGTGAAATATGCACAGATCTATAATACTGACGGATAGTAAATAAAATTTTTTTCTTTATTGTACTGCAATATTTGTTCAAATACTTGTCTATACAAGGATTTAGGCTTTATATACACAATTTTAACAATTTTATGGATACAAAATTACAAATACAAATAGATAACTGTACAATAGACAATAGTTCATTTTTAAGGGTTTTTTAAATGTGCTACAATATGTGTAACTTGCCTGGGGCGTTATTATTTTGAAATTCTCCGTAGGTGGTTAAAATAAATTACTGTGACCCTTGCTTTCGAATATATTAATATTGACCTATGTTATCGATATTTCCAAAGGAGTTATTTAAGTAACCAGTTACTGGGTATTCCAGTTATTGACGATAACTGTTATCTTTCTATACTAGTTATAAAATAACAGTTATCGATATCTCGATCATCTCTACTACTAGGGTTGCCAATGGTCCCGATTTTAGGCCTATGTGTCCCGCATCCCGAAAACAGTAGTGGCGGGACGCTAATTGTCCCGATTTTCAACATCTACAATTTTTTTACATTTTTAGTCCCGCCACTCTCGCTATTGTTGTTTCCAAATTATCGCGCTTGCATGTCATGACGGCCAAGGAAGTACCTATGTATGTATATTTGCTGTACCTACTGATAAAGTGTACTCTGTCTACTGATTTATAACTTATACAGCTTACAGTGTTGCCAGATTAACTCATTAAAATCCCTCTAAAAAGTGGGAGAAATTATTTGACGTACATGAAATACGTCAATGCCAAAGACGGTCAACTTTATGAAAAATGTTTTTCTCCAAAAATAATACAGTTGATAAGTAAAAAAAAATTAAAAATCCAAAAATTAAAAAATTTGATGAAATAAAAAAAATGGTTTTAATTTAATAAAATAAAATAAAGAAATATTATTGTAATATTATCTTCAAGAAATTGTTTTGTTTAAAGGTTTGTGAGATCATGGTTTAAATATGTAGCTGTTAGTAACAAATAATAAAAATAAAAAGATACATATCTTTCCTACTGGCTGATTAAAAACTTTTTTCTTTTTAATAGTCCCGATTTTACTTGTCCCGTCCCGATTTTTTTCCCATTAAATCCCGAAATATTCATTGGTAGAGTTGGCAACCCTAATCACTAACCTCACTCTTAACGGTGATCGCAATAGGGGAACACACATGGACGTGTGACTGTTTAAAGTAATTATTTTCTATCGTTAGAAATGTGCGCGAAATCATTTAATTAACATAATTTTAAAAATATTGCTTTGTGGGTCAATCCATATCAAATAGTCAAAAACAAAAAAAAAAATAAAACTGGTTGCTTGACCATTTTAGAAAAAATTAATATTCTCCCAGTTGTTTCTGGTATTTGAAGTATTAAGAACAATTCTTTAAAAAAATTATCTTAAACTATAACGTGGTGGCCATTTTTGATTTCCTATTCGCGCTGATTTTTGTGTTTACAATCTTTTACGCTAATTCACATATTTTATAAACCATTCATCCGAAAACGTTGAAACAAAAACCATTTTAAAGGTAATAAATTTCTCTTTATATTATGTCCATATTTGGCCTATTTTCCTCCTTTCCACAAAAAAACTTCACTTAAATTTGACTGTGAAAAACTAAACAAAATTTTTTTTTGAACATTTTTTTTCTCATAGAAGAAGTGTTATATAGAACTTGGTATTTTTTTATAGAAATAGCTGTATACCCAAAAATTTCAATTGTCAAACTTGTATCCTTTTATTTTTACAAATTTCCAAAATTTGATTTTTTTAAAATTTCGGAACTTTGAGCCTCTCTATTTCTGATGGGGCTGGTGATTTACACAATTTGTAGTGTTTTTGGACCAAGTTTATTAAAATACAAAATCAACTTGTATAAAACCCTCTATTTTTACCAGTACGACAATCGAATCAAATAAAGAGTTTTAACTCATCATATCTCAAAAACAAAAACTATGCTCAACTTGAAATTTCGATTACTTTAAAGTTTAAAAGTATCACCATACTATCATTTAGAGCACTTTTAAATAAAAGTCATGAGGTTCCCAAAAGAGGCGAAAACTAAAGTTTGTTTGGGTCACTCTTTACTTTTATTTTCCTACTGAAATAAAACCGTTAAATAATTTTCTTTTAATAATTTTTTTTTAATTTCTTTGTTACCAGTTCTGAATACCTGTATAACGTCTAAAGTTTTTAACATTAATTATTCAGACAGCGTAACACGTCATTTCAGTTGCATTCAATAACAAAACATAGCCTGCAGTGTCTTAACAATGAAATTCTTTAGGCATTTTTAGTATTCAATTCAGTTCTCTTATAACAATACTACGTACTGGAAATTAATTTAATACAGTCGTAGTTTATTAATAAACTGTAATGTATAATTATATGAAATAGAATTTTTAAAAATTACTTTAAAAAAATATAACAACTACAATTTTTCTGAATAAATATTGTCGGATTGGTCACTTTAAACACGCGAATAAGGAATGTATTAACTTTTTTTTTTACACAAATTTTCATCAATTTTTTTTTTTTTTTGCTTTAAATGGTCACCAATCACCATATTTTGTGGTGACGTCAAAATTCACAATAAAAATTTAGTTTAAATATTTATTTTTTTATCATTGTAATGTTTCTATAATTTTGCTTTTAAATTTGTGGGTAGACTGACGTCACAGCAGTTGGCGCGCGTTTTATATTCATTTTAAATTTACTTCCGAATTTCCAGAGTTAATTTCTATTGAATGAAAACATCATAAAATTGGCAGGCGTTGATGATGCAACTAATAAAATTGTTATCCAGACTATAATTTATTCAGGTTTTAAGAAATATAACTACATAATATTTTAAATTAAAATGACAAAAAATTTTAAATAATAAGTGTTTATTTCCGGTTTTTTTTTCTATAGATATTTTTTTAATATTATGTAAAAATGATTAATTGTGTTTTAAATACTTTCCAATAATTTTTTTATCAAATTTTTGAAAAGGTGTTTTTTCTTTTAATTTTATATGTAATCAAATTTTAAAATTATCAATAATTTTCACTTTACTTATGAATACTATAAATTATAAGTGAAATTATTATCAATTATTTACTTAAAGAAGTGTTTCTTAATGAATAATTGCAATATTATTCACAAAGTGTATTTATGACAGGTGTTGGCACGTTTCTTAGTGTAGGTGAAAATCGTCACGAATCTTTTTTGAAAAAGTACTCGAGACGATGTAATAATAAAAATTCCGTTTCATAATCAATTTTCTGATTAGACTTATTAGTATAATTAACATTTTTTGAATTGAGAAACTGGAAATATGTTTGAATCTAGTAATAAAAATAATCACATAGAATGAAAATTCGGCAGTTAACTCTCGAGTACTGGGAAGTACTAGATTTTAACCAAAATTAATTGCTTTCTTATTATATATTTTTATAAGATTCCAGAACAAAATAAGGAAAGAGAACTTCAGTATCTAAAGTAGTGCTAAAATGTGAAAAAGTTTTAAAAATTTACCAGATATTGCTATTAAAATTTTTGAAAATTTCTTAAAATTTTCGAATAGGTACAACAGTTTTGAAAATGCAGGAGTGAGCAAGGTTATGTGGTCTTGTTTTTACAATATTTTCAAACAAGATCGGTATACAATTTTTAAAACGAGAATAAGATTCAGACCAAGATTACTAGGGTTTTGGGCGTAGTCTTGTATTTGTTCATCATTAATTTAAAATTTTCTCTAAGCCTTAAATTTTATTTAAAAAAAAAAAAAAAAATGGAAAACCAAGTTTTTAGACAAAGTATTCTTTTTGAAGTTTAAACTTAGTATTCAGATTAAGATGAAATCCCGACCAGATATAAAAACACAATCCCGACCAGATATAAAAGAAATACTTTTATTAAATCAAAACCAATTGAGATTAATCATCATCATACTAATTTGCTAGCTCTAAATAAGTTTTAGCTGATCGCGACAGTTAGTCGACAGTCAGTGGTAGGTTCTACGCCTACCATGGCTGTAACGGGTAACGGAGAATCAATGTTCGATTTCAAAGAAACGGCTACCACATCCAGGAAAGGTAACAAACGCGCAAATATCTCCCGGTACAAAGAAGTAGTGACGAAAAATAACGATACGGAACTCATCCGAGGCTTCGTAATTGGAATGAGTACCTACACTTTAACAAGAATCTATTAGAGGGCAAGTGTAGTGCCTTCAGCCGTTGTATTTCTAGTCAGCCAAGTTGCCCCATATTAGTGATGAGCTAATTAGTCTTGGTTTTGCAGTCTTGTCTTGGTCTTGCAAAGAATTCAAGACCAAGACTATAAGTATGGCTGCAAGACCAATACCAAGACTCAAGTGAGCAAGACCAAGACAAAAGCAAGACTCTTGCTAAACTATTTAAATAGTTTGAAAGTATAATTAATACCGTAAAGAGAGAAAATTCTGATTTTAGAAGGAAAAAATTCGCTAGTAAAAAAATGCAAGAAAGTGCAAGATTTTTTAGCAATACCAAAACCAAGACTGCATTTTGCAAGACCAAGACTCAAACTGCTCTAGCGAGGCCAAGACCAAGATTCTTAATGCAAGAACAAGACCAAGACTGCCAAGTTTTGGTCTTGGTCTTGCATTTGCTCATCACTACCCCATATATAGGACTTTACGTAAAAGGCCAAGGAAAGTCCGTTTATTTTAACTTTAACTTTAAATATGATTACCCATTAGTGTCAAACGCCAAGGAAATAAATCTTTAAATAGGTTAGTCTAACTTGAAATTAAATAAGAATCTCAAGTTCACAATCTGATTAAAAAAAATATGTAATTGAATAAACTGCATACAAACAACTAGACTCAACACTGAAACGTTAACATTTTTCTCATACTTTAATGTTGATTCAAAATTTATAAATTCATTTAGACAAATTACGAGCATGGCAACGAACCAACAAAATATTTTTATTGCTGAATGTTTGCAGTTAAAATGTGAAAATAGAAATTTGATATAAAGCGTTTCTGCATACGAACAACCAACGCTTATATATGCACATATTTTACGTATGTACGTGTATGACTTGCATGAATTAATTTGGTCGCCATTCAGACCAGGGCCGGAGGTGACGGTCACCTTGATTTTGTTATTGAATTTTTAGTGTTATGGAGGATATGCTATGGAGAGTATGTACATAAATAGATTTTGGACTAATAGGATTATTAGGATTTGAGTTGAAGTCAGCATAAGAACAGTTTAAAAACGGAAAGATATGAGAGAGAAAAGGAAAGTTGTAATTATTATCAAATAGTATGGGCCTTGATTTGTGGTCTCGTTAGCCTTGATTGCGCGCTGTATCAAAATTTAATGGGGGGCTCTTTTTTGGAAAATAAACAAAATTTTTGCTTACACATGCCAAGGCTCCTGTAGCTAGCTTGATACAGTTGCTACTAGTGATTAGTGATGTCGAGCCGAGGAGCAGTTAATCGATTAATCAACTAAAATTGTTTTTCAGACAAAATTAGTCTTTAGTCGAAAATATCGAGCATAGAATAGTTGACTAATCGACTAAATTTTTAGTCGAATCATGAATAAGGTAACCTATGTAACTCTCAAAAACGAGGTTTTCTATTGAACTAAATTTTTCACATTTAATATTTTTCTTTCAAGAAAATAAAAAGATATGGAGATATCACAATGTGTTAATCATATAAAAGTGAAAAATCATGCAAATAGATAATTTTTAGTTTTCATTTTTTGAAGTCGAATAAATAATACAGAAAAATTGTTAGTCGTTTTTAGTGATTTAAAAAAAAATTTTGATTTTAGTCATTTAATCGAAGGTAAAATAGTCGACTAAAAAATGACTAAATGGAAACAAAATTAGTCGACTAAACCGATTAATCGATTAATCATCCGACGTCACTATGCTGCCGCGATTACTACGCCACTACGTTTCGGATCTGTCTCGGTTTTGTCCTGATGTTCTAACGGATTCGTTCGGATACTTTACTCAGATGACAGAAAATTGACTAAAAGTGACGAAAAGTAAGAAAGCTTCTTTGAGTCTGGAACTGTCGATACAATATCCGCGACAAAAAATCATAGGGTGTTGTACAAAAAATGAATTTTTGTTCTTAATTAAGGCATCCTTATTAAATAATTCGTCGTCAGATATTATTCTTAACAATTCAAAACACCTGGCATCAGGCAACAAGCCATGATTGTATTTTATTTCAAATATAAATTCGATTTTTTTTGCCTGTTGTCATATGTAATTTAAATAACAAACCACAATTTGTAAAAAAAGGTTTTAAAAAATACGTTAAACTAACAATTAATTAATTGTTGGATGACGGTTAAAAAATGAATGATGATTCACGGAATTGTCATTAAAATAATTGAAAATAAACGCTCACAGCATGTCGTAAACGTCCAAACACTTTTAAATGTACCAATCGTTCATTTTATTCAATTGTCTGTGCCAATTTTAGAAAGTAATTTCAATTTTTTTTAGTGGCCCAACAAAACTTGACACTATTATATGAATAATATTTTTTTAATATTTCATTAGTAGAGTGAAAAAAATAATAATAAATTCGAAAATAAGTAATTGTTTCTTAAATTATATTGATTGTTAAAACTGTTAAAATGATGGATTGAATTAATACGTCAATAATGGTGCCATCTGAATTGATATTTTGTAAAGAGTTACATATTCCATATTTTTTGTTCTAATTTTTAAATATTCAAATTACCTTTCAATTTTATGATTGTTTTTATAATTATTTGTGTCATTTCTCAAGATTTATTGGAAATAATATGTTTGTTTTTATAATAAAGATATATTGAATGAAATTATAATTCACAAACATGTAATTTTAATAGTCATGCTATTTAATTCTAGTAATTAATATGCAAAAAGTTCATCCAAGTATAAATGTACTTGATGCATTATCGATTTTGTGTGTTGTTCAATACCAAATCACAAGAATTTCCAATTTTTTTCCTAATTTAATGAAGTTTATCTATCCACAATGTCCCTTCGTTCAACCAGTAAATTAAACCACAAGAATTTAAAGAATAGTAAAATTTTCAAGGAGAATATACTCTATTTTATAATTTAAAATTTATAGATAAAGATAAAGATATCAAAGAATCGTTTTCATTGTAATTTTTAATTGGATAGGATATTTTTATGGCATATTTCTTTACTATTAATTTATTTATTACTTTAATCAATAAATAAATTTTTATTGGCATTGGAGTTGCCAATAAAATTATTAGCATGATAAAATAAGAAAATAATAAATATAATTATGTATTTTTCTGAGCATACTACCAGATTGAATATATAGGATGTCATCAATTAAGGAACATTATTTTTAACAGTGTATATTAGTTGTAAAACAAAAAGGATTTACCAAAAAAAATTTTAATAAAAGTTATATAGTAAGTAAACTATGATTGCTTGAAATTTTTCTAAAAAAGGGTAGAATCAAAAATGCGAGGCATTATTTTTAACAGTGTATACTACACGTAAATTGAATAAGAGTTACCAAAAAAAATTTTAATAAAAGTCGCATAATAAGCGAGCTATGATTTTTTGAAATTTTCCCCCAAAAATACGCAGTTCCAAGAGATCTATTACGAGATTGCTCGCTTATTATCCGACTTTTATTGAAAATTTTTTTGGTAAATCATTTATTTTACGTGTAATATACACTGTTAAAAGTAGTGTTTCGCATTTGTAACGGAGAAGTCTACCATTACTTTTTTATGGGTGAGAATAAAAATTAAAACAAAAGCAAACAAAACTGTAAAAGAAAAATTAAGGTATCTCTACAACTAACAAAGTTATAGGACTTTAAAGTTGCACTTTGACTTTACACAGATAGTTCTGTTTCATTTGATACAGATGTGTGACGTCATCTTTGCTACAGGATTGCAAATAGAGCGAGGAATCTTTTTTTAATAAACTTTTATAATGCTGATAAATACGTTAATTACTACGGATACGATGATTTTGAAATCACCACAAATCCAATTTTACGTAGTGGCCGGTGCAGATTTAAGGGGAAGTATGTAAAATCGGAAGATAAGGGGCGTCGATAAACGTTTGTTTGAGAGGTTGATAAATATTATTTATCTGTATTTATTTAAAACAAAATTATCTTAAGAGACAATTTACACCTAAAATTTGGTTGTGTAGACAAAGGAAATCGAATGTTATACAAATGAATATTAGTGACGACTTTTAGGAAACTAGTAAAGATGTCGAAAAATCAACTTCACTATCGCATTCATCAGCGTAAAAGACGCCAAATAGCGGAAGCTGACAAACATTTTAGAATGTTCTACTCGTGAACCAGCAAAGATACCAAAAAACAAACTGCACTATTGAATTGGGCACTAAAAATTAGATTAAGCAGCGCAATTTGACAAAAATTCTAGAATGTTCTATTCGTCAACTAACAAAGATATCGAAAAATCAATTGCACCATTTAATTGGTCATTGAATAAAAAATGGAATATCACATTCTGGTAAATGTTCTAGAATATTCTATTCGTCAAATAGCAAAAATTGTTTGTCAAAATGGGACTTTTGGTTCACATTAGTTTAATTTCGGTTGAACAATTAAATGGTACAAACAATCGATTTCCCAATATCTTTGTTAGTTGACAAATAGAATATTCTATAGCAATTTTGAAAATGTGCTATTTGGTCGCTTTTTTGGTAGTCAATGCAATGGCGACGTCTGTTTTTGAATATCTTTGCTAGTTGACGAATAGAATATTCCAGAAAATTTGTCAAAATGTGTAATTTGACCTCTTTTTCAATGGACAGTTAAATGGTACAATTGATTTTTCAATATCTTTTCTAGTTGACAAATAGAACATTCTAGAATTTTTTTCACACTACACTGTTTAATCTCATTTTTAGTGACCAATTAAACGGTGAAGTCTGTTTTTTTTTTGATATCTCTGCTAGTTGACGATTAGAATATTCTAGAATTTTACGTTACTCATTTTACATTAGCATTTTGCATATTACGTGTACGAAATATGTGCATATATATCTGCAGTGAAATTTTAAAATTTTTAGAGGCTACGAGACCCTCAGACAATATTACCTACGGCCCTGACGAGAGGAGAACCCCACTAAATCGCTGACGTCACTACGTAAAATCGGAGTACGTACCATTGGATGTCCACTGTTTTTATCTTTTGCAAATTCAATATTTTTACGTTTTAAAATGTCATTTTTTTGTTTTTGAACTTTTGAACATTGATAAATATATAAAACAAATTTTTTTTTAAATATTAAATCCATGGTAATTTAACATAATTAAATTAAAAAAATATTGTATAAAAGACACTCGGTGTCCGATTGTGCGGATATTTGACGTCACAAGTGAATTGGAAATCAATCATTCCACCTTAAATTTTGATCTTCTATGTCTCTATTATTTGTTAACGGATTTCAAAAATTTTTTCATCAATTTATTAGTTTTGGTCTATATTTTAGTTACATAAATGTAATTACATATTATGTACATTATCTACACTACAAAACTTGTCTATTTTACAAGTTTTTTGTGAAAATTTAAAATAGTCATGTCCCTTATTATGTGACTTTTATTAAATTTTTTTGGTATTTGTATGATATTTGTTTTACGTCTATTATACTTATAAATAATGCTGCTTAATTGTTGACGCCCTGTATAACAAAATAATTAATTAAGAAGTGACTTGTCTACGAATAAAATCTTATAATAGTCAAAATTCAAAAACTACCTTATGATAATTTGAAAATTTTCCTGATGGTACACGGAGAGAAAATTCCTATAAAAATTACTGTGCTCATACTACAATCGACGTGTAACAGGCGAACATATCCAATTTTTGTACGGTAAAATTATAAAAATTACAATAATATAACTATAATTTTTATAATTTTACCGTACAAAAATTGGATATGTTCGCCTGTTACACGTCGATTGTAGTATGAGCACAGTAATTTTTATAGGAATTTTCTCTCTGTGTAGAATTTTTCCCATAACTTTTTTTTTTTCAAATTTAACAGTACCAGAAATATATTCGGCTTTTATTATTTGAAAGCAACAAACATTTTATTTTTTCAAATTTTTTTTTATTAAGTCAATAGTTTAGTCGTAATAGAAAGAGTAACTTTCAAAAAAATCACCTGTATGCATTGTGCATATTATATAATATTTCTGCAACACACTGTGTTATAGAAATGCATACATACGTAATGTCTGTATACAATAAATAATAAAATACTTGGGACCTTCCATATAAAATAAACCAAACTTCCCGTTTCCGTTTCGTGTTTGTGTCAACATCAAGAGCTATTGAATATTTTACGGGGGAATACGTGACTTACCATAATAAATTTTGATTATCGGAAAAACGTAAGTTTTTTTTTTTTTAGAAAATGTATTCAAAAATTATGTAAGATATTGATTTTGCACTCTTTGTTTCAATTTTAAAAATAGCTAATCTAGAATAGAACGTGCATTTATGCAATAATAAAATAGAATGGTCTATACTATACTCTAGCATATTTTTGTAGTAAAAAGTGCACATTACTTTTTAGGATTCCGAAGAAAAATCTCGAAATTCTAATAATTTCGTCAGTTTTGTCTGTCCGTATATTTTTTGGTATTGTATATGGTTGATGTCATACATTAATATTAGTTTTATTCTTAAAGGAAATATCCTTTCTTAAGGGAACTACTGGGACCCAAATTATCATGTAGTTTACCCTATTAGTAACATTAGTAACACGTGTGCAAGTAGTATTGTTGAATAGTTATCTATTTTTGTGATAAACCTCAAAATATATACTTAACTGTCCTAGGTATACTTTATTCCGAAAACTAAAAAACTCTATATTTTAAAGGGGTCTCCCGTGTGACGGTCTGTTTTTAAGTATTTTTGGGGAACTTGTTTTTGCCGAACAATGAAAAGAAACTTTAAGTTTTTTGTCATTTATTTATTACTATTTCAAGAGTATGTAATAGTATTTTACAATATAAGTTCGGTAAGTTGCTTTTACTGATCGAGAAAATGTTGCGAAAACGAGACCCGCAGGGTCGAGTTTTTGCAATTTTCGAGATCAGTAAATGCACTTAACGCATCGTGTATTGTATAATATTTTTTGCACGATCGATTTAAAATAATTACAGAATAAAAATGTGTTAAATAAAAAATAAAATTCGGATAATATAGGTGAAATTTATATTTCTATGTTATGACATAGAATGCCATGAAATAATATTATAAATTTTCATAACAACTAATACGAATCTTTGTAGTGACAACTGACAACTATATTTGTAAATAAAAAAAAAATTAAGTGTCAATATTTCACTGGCGTGAATATTTTTTTTGAATTTTCTATTAAAAAAATTGAGGAAAATAGTTTATTAAACTATAATATTAGTGAGAATAATGAAATTGATGAAGCATTTTATTTTTGGCTGCAAATTTATTCTCGTAAAATGAAAGGAAAATTTTTGAAAACCATAGAAAATTTTAATGATTGAACGACCTTTTGAAATGTCAATAAAATAAGAAGAATAATGCCAACAATAATAATAATAATGTGCAAACTAGTGAAAATTTTCATATTAATCGATTTATTTTCCTAATTGTCCAAATTGTACTTTTAATTTCAATATAAATAAATAATTGCAATCATTTTTGAGCTAATTTAACTTACCACACTCCTATTTAGTTACCACGCATCTATTTCACTTACCGCACTGTTATTTTTTGGTTTCCATGGATATAAACAAACGTTCGGGAAATGTAACTTACCAGCATTGTCAACAGCATCGGTAAATGCATGAAAATACACGACCGTGCAAAAAACAAATTTCAAGTAAAAATCTTCATTAGAACATAAGTTGTACCACTCCGAAGACACTCGCCTCGGAAAGAAGGACGCTCACTTCCTCTACGATTTCGGCTAATTGGCTTATCTAAAAAGAAAAAAAAAACGGCGTTTTAATCTGTTAGCCTAAATGCATCGAATGAACTAGAATCATTCAGAAAATATGGAAAATTACACGTGCTAAGTCTACCCTATAAATTTCAAGTAAATCGGTCAAACCGTTCTCAAGATATGATAGAAGAAAGTTTGAAAAACACAGTTTTCAGAAAAGAGCGTTTAAAGCGGTGATGGGCGCGTAAACTGTTTACAGTGTTTACAGGCACAGTTTACACGTAAACACGACTTCTATTGACAACGTATTTTTTGGAAGTAAATATGTAAACAGCGTAAACAACGTGAACAGATTAAAAATTAGATTGTAAATTGTAATAATAAAAGAATCACATCAATAAGCAAAATACAAAAATGTTTGTTTTATAACATCATATTTATTTTGAACTGAAAAATGAAAACTTCAGTCTTTGGCGGGTCATATTAGACAAAGTTTTTTTTTTTACAAATTAAACACAGAGCGCTATATTTTCTTCCTTCTTTTTGTAATTGAAAATTTAATTCTGCATGTATTGGGAACTGCCATTTCTTACATACTTTTTAAAAGTTGTAAATTTAAACTCTTTACTTTTCTTTTTAAGTAATAATATTGAAGAAATTACATGTAATTTATGACTTTACGTGTTTACCTTAGTTTACGGTCGTTTACTCTGTTTACATCTCTTTACAATGTAAACGTCAACACCGACTGTTTACACGTAAACGTCCATCACTGGTTTAAAGTTTCAAGTACGGTTAAAACTATGAAAATCTTAACTTACTATCAATCTGCGATGTCTGGTCCATAGAGTACTTCATCCTCTTCCTCTTCAAAGTCTTTCAAATTGGATTGCTCTGCTTTTGCTTCAATTTTGGCTTTTTTTACCATCAGAATTGTGTACATATTAAGTATGCGCTTCGTGGCCTTTTCTGGGTATCTTTTTCGGTAGTTTTCTAACAAATCTTCGTTTTTTATCACGACCAGGAAGAACATCACTAAACGTGCTTCCTTTTCTACGGGTCACTGCGAAAATAAACAACTTATAACCGATCATTGATTTAAAACTGATTTGTCGTAGCTGTTGTGCTCTTCAAAGCTAAACCAAGACTAAAAAATAAGTCAATAATTAGTGTGCACTTGTATGGAACCGTCTCAGGTATCGAACCAATACGTCTTATAATGATTTCGAATTTTAAAAAATCACTTTACCAGCATATTCTACACATGTTAAGGAGTCAATTTACGCAACAAAAAAAATCAATTTTCTGAATCTATCACACGGGAGAACCCCCTTAAATTATGTAATTTACTGTTTTCAACTCACCTTGAATTTTAAATACATTTTATATTTATATTAATTACATAAGATAAGCAAAATTGTTTTCGTTATTTTGCTTTATTTGTAAACAAATATTTTTAGTTTTAATGATTACGGAGAATTACTAAGGATGTTACTAAGGATAAAATTACAGTAAGTAATCGTTTTTGTACCAGTAATCTAAATTAAAATGACTAAGAAATCAGCAATATTAAAGTAGATTAAGATAGGTATGCCGACGCGCAGATCTTGGTAGATGGCGAATTATATAAGTATATAATTACGTATATATTATATACGTAACAAGTATATAATTAAGTATATTATATAAGTATATACTGAGTTTTTTGAGAGTTGCCATTTTTACTACAACCAAACCGTTGATTTAATTGAAAAATTGTTCAAATAAGAGTTGCAGATATCGGCGGGGGCAACCGATCGCTATTAGCTCTTATCAACGGTTTGGCTGTAATAAAAATGGTAACTCTCAAAAAACTCACGCTGTATAAATATAATAATAAGTAATTGTAATGTTGTCTTTTTCTAAAAATTCAAATATGTGACGTATTATGATGTAGATGGCGAAATGCGCAAAAAAGCTTATTTTGGCCCTGAATGTAGAGTACCTATCTTAATCTACTTTGAGCAATCTAAACAAAAATGGCAAACAACACAACATTAATACAATGATTACATGTTTGTAAAATAATGAAATGTGTATTATCTGAAACTTGTAATACATATTATATTGATCCAATTTTCCAACTTGATCGAGAGAGAAGCTGTGGCAGTATTCTTATGTGAAGCTATGAGAATGTATTATTTAAATTGCACTTATATTCTCATAGCTTCACATATGAATTTTGTCATTATAAATCAACTGAATGTAATAAACTTGGCTTCAAATAATTTTCAAAACACTATTGAGCTATTAAACTTATGTCTTCTTATACATACTGTGAATTGAGATTGAAAAAAGTTCAAATAGGTTCAAATTCAAATCAGTGGAATTGTTTAGATAAAAGTGGGTTAATTTATTGTATTTAAAAATGATTGACAGAAAAATCATTGGTGCTTAATAAATAATATATTACGGATGAGAAAAATGGCTACCATGAAGGCTTTTTCATTGTCCTCGTATAAATCTGTCGAAAACCCACTGTATTTTAGTTATTTCAATGCATTTTTTAAAATTCTTTTCCTTTACTTTATTTCTTATAGCTCGTTCACATCGTAGCAGTAAGTAGTAAGTAAGAAATGTATAATTTGGTTACATTAAATACCTATAACACGATATAATTTTTCCGTGCTACTATGCGTTCCATTTACTATTTAAAGCATTCACTACACTACTCATGAAATTGCTTGAAGTAGGTTAGGCACGAAAAAGGAAAAGTTTTTTTTTTTTTGCTAGCCACTTAATTTTTTGGGAAAAAGTTTTTAAAAAATGTGATTTATTCCCGGGACTCGCCATTTCTCTCCACAGTCCTGAAAGGAGAATCGGTGTGCTTTGATGGGTTCAAGAAATTGAATCGCGACAGTAATGAGAGAGAGTACTATATTCACACTATAACATGTTCGGAAATTCAGATCGGGAACTGAAAGCATTCGATGCAACACCACCTTAATTACAGGTTGTCTTATTTACTCTTTTGTCTCCTTTTAAAACTGTCATGAGTTGACGTGCAAGCAGTATCTTTAACAGTGTCTAATATACTTTTTTACCTATTCTCTTGTCTGTTAACACAGTGTTTTTCAACCTTTTTCATGGCGCGACCCCCTTAGTATGAAAAAATATTTCGCGACCCCTACCCTCCGTTATTTCTATCTTTTATTTTTTTATGTTATAAATATCGAATCCGTTCATCTTTATTGATTATTTTCATAATTAGGTATCGACTAGATACGTAATTAAGGGCAGGGTAAGGTATTAAAATAATTTTTTTTGCATTTTTTTTATTTTTTTAACTGAATGCATAATATCTCAAGAATATTGTCTCAAAATTTCAAGTTGATTGGAGCAAAATTGACGAAGTTATAAGCACTATTGTTGTTACCTGGCAGATGTTTCGCTTTCTATATATCTCTCTCTCTCAGTTATATTATAGAAATTTCAATGGAAGTACTAACGTGTTTATACCTGTACTGTATATTTTGTCAGTGTAGGTTACAAAATTTAGTTTGGCTGTAAGTATTCTATATCAGTTCTATACAAGAATTTTTAAGTGTTCAAAACTTTAAAGCGTTTTTCCCAAAGTTCACGTTTTCAAAGTCGGTGCCCCTCATAACTTCAAAACTACAGCACCGATCCATTTGAAATTTTGAACACTGTTCATAACTTACGAGGTAACGCTGGAGAGTTTTTTTTCAAATTTGTTAATAATTTTTATTTTACAATAACAAATTAGCCAATTTTTTTTTCGCAAAAGATCGTGTTTTTCCGTTCTAAGTGTTCAAAAAAGTGAAAAATTGGAATTTCGAAAAACCCTCCCAGCGTTACCTGAGGAAAACTATTATCTAACGAATGAACATTAATTTTTTTTATTTCGGATGATCCAGCACCAAGTTATGAGGGGCACCGCAATTCTACTTTTTTCCGAGACGCGTTCCAATAATTGCTGCCATTACTGTATTTTTTAATATTTCTTCGTGAAAATTTTATACAATGTTATACTTCGAATGTTATACTTTAATGTACCACTGGTTTTAATAAAGAGATTTTAACTGTGTCGTCACAAAAAAATAACAAAAACTCCTTTTTTTGTACGAATTAACCTTAGCCTCTCCTTAAGTACCTGAAACAGGCATATTTTAAAGGCAGCTACAGACGAGCCAAGTTTAGAAGCCAACGTGAAAGAAAATCTGCTGGAATTATCTTGTGATAGAATGCTACACTTGGAATTCAAGTCTGTCACTTTGGATACTTTTTGGTTAAAGAAAAAAACAGAATACCCATAATTAAGATTAGAAGCTTTGAAGTGCTTGATCCCATTTTCCACCTCCTACCTACATATGTGAGTTGATATTTTCTTCAATGGCTCAAATAAAAGGCAAACAGGGAAATCATCTAAATTTAGAAAATGATCTAATTCTCTGCGTATCAAAAACGAATCCGTGATGGGAAAAATTGGTCAACGAAAAATAGGCGCAACCATCACATTAATGTAACCATCACATTAATGTAATTTTAAAATTCTACCAGAAATAAACTTTTTCCTATATTTAGTACGACTATTTCGCAAGTTGACTTCTGGTTTACCTTTCGGAATATTCTTGAATAACGTATAATGTATTGTAAATTGTTATCTAATGAGTGTTTCCACAGTCTCTATTGTTAGGTATATGTATACACCTACTTATATATCAAAAAGAGTATTATTACCAGTGACGGATTAACTCACTTTGGAGCCCTAGATATTTTTTTAACTGGTAGAAGAGCACACAAAAAATATAAAACAAAAACAAATCTCAATGATCCGGCCCTGAGTGGTCGGAAAACGACATTTCGTATTACACGAGTTAATATTATTTAAGATAATGACGAAAGTGACTCCAGCCTACAGGAATTCTATTTACAATTAAAGAATTGCTTTTAAACATTTCTCTAATGCTTAAAAAAATGTCGATGTCTATCTCCGTTACATGGCCGGTCAAGTGGTCGGAAAACGACGTTTCATATTACACGATCAAATGTGTTTTCAAATTAATGGCGGAAATGATTCCAAGCTACATTAAATCTATTCCGAGTTAAAGAATATTTCTTTTAAACATTTCTCTAATGCTTAAGAAAGGTGTCGACAGGGCGGATTAATCTACTTTGTGGCTGTTTTCTTCTTACCGGGCCCCTCCCACTCCCACCAAATATAGAGCACACAAAAAACTATAAAACAATAACTAGTACAAAACTAAATATGTAATGTGAAAAAGTAAAACAAGTCTCAAATATTGATTCAAATATTCAGAATTTGTTTATGCGATGGTTCGGCCCTGATTATTACTACAAGCTCTGATATAACTTTGAGAAAATTAAAGTTATTCTACATTCACCGAACTCTTGCGTAATGAAATTACATAATAAACGTAATAAACAATGCAATGTTATATAAATAAAGTTGTCGTTATTCTCTTATTGAATTCAATTGTACTTGTATATTATTATAGTACAGCAACTTTATAACATAATTGATAACTGGGCGGCCATTATAAGCAAATCCACCAAATTCAGGTTAAATTTTAATTATAAATTCAATGTATTTGGCCGGTTAATGGCGGCAACCAATCAAAAATTAGACCTACCAGTGACTACTACACTGTTATCAACTATATAATATATTTGATAACTTGATAAGTGACTTTATAATGGTCACTGTAGTACATAATATTACAATATTATATTTTGTTTATTGTGTTTAGCATATGGATCTGTTCTGCAAAACAGAGAAGGAAATATGGTGTTCATTCCAGGTGTTCATATTCCAAACAAAATAAAAAGTTATATATAGGTATATATATATATATATATATATATATATATATATATATATATATATATATATATATATATATATATACCTATGAACACCATATTTCCTTCTCTCTTTTGCAGAACAGATTCATATGCTAAACAAAATAATTACTCTTAAATATTAGCCTATTATAACCAAAATATAATTATACAATATTGGTTAACGGGTTACATCACTCGGGAAAAAATTTCCCTTTTTTTTGAGATTTATGACTGCAGAAATATTTATTTTTATGACTGCAGAAAAAAGAATTATGACTGCAGAAATATTTTGCAAATAGTTTTATCCGCGATTTCTGAAACGACTTCGAGCGTTTGAAAACGTTTAAAAACGCTACATCGCTGTGCGTAGCATTTTGAAATCTCTCAGCTTGGTCAATAACTTTAGACGAATTTCCGAATAGAAAATTCAGCTGTTACAACCACTCTCATGGTAAAACTTGGGTCCGGAACTATGATAGAAATTTGTTTTGAAGTCGAAGCCGAAAATGACATTCACAATGTTTCCGCACGATAATTCTCGAACGAAACATTTTATTTTTATAAAATTTGGTAAAAACGTTGGAAGTCCAAAACCCTTGAATGAGTGCTTCTGCCAGACACGTCGGATGCTCGGAACCTCAGAAACGTTTTTGAACCATTATTCAATATAAACGAATTCTCAAAAAAAAAAAAAAATTGCAGGATGCTGCCATAAAGGTATTAATTTTTTATTAGGCTGTCTACATAATCAGTGAAATAAGGAATAAGAAATAAGGAATAAAAAGTATGTCATCTAGTGACGTTGAATGGAACTTTAATGAAATACCCCTGTCGCAGCATCTGCATAACATAGCGAATTTCCAAATTTTGGGGACTGGCGGATCTCATCTAAGAACTGTACCTATTTAAAATAGTTTAGCTTTCTAAGAGTAAACGATTTTTTAAAATCGGCTGGGTAATTAGTTTTGATATTTTTGGAACCCAAGAACCCGAACGGACTTTGTGCAGCATAGTTGTATCCATCTAAAATAATTTAGTTCTCTAACAGTGAAAAAATTTTCAAAATCGGTCGGTTAGTTTATTTTTTACAATAATGGGAACAGTAAACCCTGGCGGAAATCATACAACATAACCTTTATTCATCTAAAATAATTTTAGTAAAAAGTTTATCCTAACAGTAAAAAACGGGTCCTAGGGATCTCATATAACTTATGGTAGTTCGTAAGGTTCTTGTGGACATCATTTAATTACTTAATGAATTCAAATACTTTAACTTACTAACGGTGAAAAAATTTTCAAAATTTTCAACATTCGCTAAAAAAATCATTGAAAAATATTTGATATGTTTCGATCAATTAATGGTCAACATCAGCAAATAAAAGTTACTAAAATCGAAGAAAAGAATGAGTTATTTGTCCGTAGAAATTAAAATACAAATTCTGAAAACGAGCAAAGAAATATTGAAAAAACTAGATCGGCAAAACATTCTGACAAATAACACTACCCAACTAATACTTGCCAATTTGAATGAAACTTAACATACTTATTAAACAGCGAAAAATATTAAATACGTGTTTTTTTATTTCGGCTAAATACGCTTTTTAGGGGTAGAAAACACCATTCAACCTCTGTAGATGAAAACAGTTATAGCTAAATATTTTTGAAACGACATATTTTCTGAAAAAAGGACTGAGTACCAAATTTGTAGAATTTAAAGCGATGCACTTGATAGTGACTCTGAAATCGATTTTCAAGGTCAGTTGAAAATGATTAGCCATTGCCGAACTTTGACCATATCCTGTACCCATAAGCAGTAATTTCATGTATTGACTCAATCTATCTTCAAAATTGATTTGTTGCGTTTATTTTTCTAAAATAAAAAAAATAAAAACCTGACGAAATGGAAAAATAGGCGCAAATTTATAGAAAAAATTAGAAGAAAACATTTTTGTAAGTAATTTTAGAAGTAAAGTTAAGAAAAGATTTAATATCACTCCAATTGTAAGTTAAACATTAACTTTATGTTATATTAGAAATTTTCAAAATTTTTTAAAATTTTTATTGCTACTCTATAGTTATCATATTAGGAATTCAATTCAACATATGATTAACTATTATTTTTCCGATTGCGATTGAGCAAGTATTTTTCAAAATTACTTCTTGATCACTTATTTTCTATCTTGCATGTGAAATTCGTTCGAATATACTTTGAACCATTTAGGGATGAAAAGTAAACTACTCCTTTTGAAAAATATTAAATGATTTTCAAATGACTTTGGAAATTGACCTCAAGGTCAACTTCAAAGTCATCATCAAGTTCGAATATACTTTGAACTCTATAACTTTGGTCCTAAGCACTTTTTTCAGAAAATATATCGTACCATAATCCACTTCTATGTTGATTTCTGGTCTCTTTTCCTGCGTTTCTAATATTTATGTCAATAAAAAATGTGCTACCGTAGACAAGGATGAATAGGTACGCATTCAGACTTCACACCGTATTTTTTTGTATTTATTTTATGAGTACCTAATTTTTAATATATTAAAAATTTACGCGAAGATGGTCACTTTATCAGCAGTATCCAAAAAAATTTAAAAATATCGGTGGTTTTTGAAAAATTAACAAAAATCGTATAATTTCTTCTCTATGAAAAATTGGGGTCAAAAGAGACGAGAAAAGAGTAAATGGGGACAACCCGTAGGGTCGACCAAAATTGAAATTCTAATATAAAATAATTTCGAACTTTTTGTATTTATACATTCAAAAAAGAAATAATAGGTACTTGATGATTTTCTGTAAAAATAAACGTAGAATCTAAAATAAAGTTTATATACTCCTGTCGTTTACCCCTAAGTTTATATTCCTCCTATTCTTATTTTAGTTCAAAAAATAATTTTTCAAAAGACTAAGACATAATAATTAATAACAGTGAGATTCTACGTCCATTTTCAGACTTTTGTCTCATACAGACGTTACCTAGAATTTTTTTTATCTACAAAAACATCAGTCTACAGAATTTAATTTATTAGTTAGCAAAATAATTCAAATATGTCTCACTAACAATAAATGTCTTAAATGAGTTTAAAAAATCAAAACGATACTGTTTATTAAATTGCGTAAAAGCTAGTAAATGCAATAACAGATATGATAGTAGAAGAGCTGTGCCGATACGGGAGCACCGCAAAACGGAGTAACTTGAACCCCTTTGACGATGTTTGAAAGCGTGTGACTTACGGTCCTATTGTACCCATTTTACGGTACTACACATTCCGAACTGATGAGTCATCAAACTGTATCGATGTGCAAACCTTGACCTTTGACCCGGCACGTACTGAGTACATGTATTTAAAATTTGTTGTTGACATTTGACCCCAACACTCGCTTATACTGTTAGCCTTGAAATTCGTAAGAGGTGAGTCATTACCCGCAACCAAATTAATTTATGTTAACCCATTATGCGTCATCACAATTTACTTATAACAATTTGGTTTTGTGTTAACCCATTATGCGCCGGCACTAATGTAATTTTTGAATGCAAACCTAACGCATGCGCAGACTGAATTTAAGTACACGACGCATGCGCAGAGTGAATTTTAGGTTACAATTTGATAGATGGGGTACACTACCGCGTCAAAAATGTGGAGTTACCCTAATTCGGGGGTGGCCCCAAACTTTTGACACCGTACTGTACTTAAATTTTTGGTACACTACCGTGTCAAAAGTGTGGACCCCCCCTGGCCAAAAAGGTACCCTATCACTTTTTGAGGCGTACTGTACGTGCAAACCTTGACCCCAACACGCGCTTGCCTTAATTACGTCATCTTAAACGAACTCTTACGTTAAAAAATGTGGGGAATACCCTAACATAAAGGGGTGACCCCAAACTTTTGACGCCGTACTGTACTTAAATTTTTGGTACACTACCGTGTCAAAAGTGCGGGCCCCCCTGACCAAAAAGGTGTCCGATCACTTGTTGAAGCGCACTGTACGTGCAAACCTTGACCCCAACACGCGCTTACCTTAATTGCGTCATTTTAAACGAAAGGTACATTACCAAGTCAAAAATGTTGGGAATACCCTAACCCACGGGGTGGCCGCTAAATTTTGCGGGGCACTGTACCAAGCGCTAGATTTTAAAACCAGACTCCGGGGTCCAGATTTCTGACCGCTACTGTACTGCCGGAAATCGAGTGTTAACTGTACCTTATGGGGATTTTTGGTATATTTAACCTTGGAAAATTCCAGGAATTTTTATCAGTTTTAAAATAAACAAACAACTAATAATTAAATGTTTATTTTAGCTGAATTATGATCATATGACTCATATATGGAGTTTTTTTGGTATAAGAAAGATGACGTCATGGAATATTAATGAGTTAAAAAATTGTTTAGTAAAAAATATCACCCATTGTAGGCCTCAAGCAAGAAATTATTTTTATCAGTTTTAATACTTTAACATTTAACCTACAGTGACCAATTTTTTAGTTAACTAACAAAAGTTCTTGAAATTTTAACAAGTTACAAAAAATATTACTTCTTATGGTGCACAACACTTTTGAATTTGACTGTAGCACAAAACTGTTTCTATATCAAACGAAAATTATCTGAAATAATTCAGTATGTACATATGTATAGACTCTGTATATTAAAAATATTTTATGTATACACTCTGTATATTGAGAATAAGAAAGAAAATTTGTATATAATTTTAATTTTTATGAATACTAGTAAACGAATTGTATAGCCATTTATGAATAAGTATTAAATCTAATTATAAAATAATTTATAAATATTGCAAAAAATTTGTTTAATCAGCAAAATCAATGTATATCATTTTAATACTGATACATATTTATATTAGGGTATAATAGTATTGTATTTAACATTTTTAAACAGAATAAAAGTTCAATTTTTGGTTTTAAATTACTATAAACACGTCGCTTAATATAAAAATGATAACAGCATTGAGTTTTACTAAATTTTTAAGTCTGTAAAATCAAAATTTTTATAGACTAGAACATTTTGAATTTGATACTTTATCAATCATTAACATATATATAATATCATGTATATATAACTGGTGTATATTTAGTATTTTTAATAAATATTTTAGTATACAGGGTGTATCATGAAATATGCTTTTCAATTAGAATAATAAATTTCATAAGATTTTTGTTAATACTCTTATTGGTTAACGAAAGAAACTTTTTGCTGTAAAAAAAATAGGGGAATTCAGGGTAATAATTAAATAAAACGCACATATTTTTCTTTTTTTTTAAAATTTTATTTATAGAATATGTATACAAAAAAATTAAATTGCTTAAATCTATATATTACTAAAAATCTATTTATTTTCCATATAAAATTTTTTTAAAAGAATACAGTTTTCTAATGAGCAAATTTTATCTGAATGGATCATACAGCGTCTTGAATAATATTCATCTCGCAGATTGGAAATCTTCGGTACATCAAATATTTCTTCCAAATTCAAAATCCACGGCTGGTTTTCGGTACCATCAAACAAATTTGAAATCCATTTCTTCTTTTCACCGCCCTTGAAACTTCTTTAATATAGGTTTCAATATGGAATGAAGTTTTTTGTACGAAGTAAATCCACATGACCAAGGTATCCCATGTCAATTTCGGCAAAGCCAACGTGCAGCAACCCGTTCATATTTCTTCGGCAACTCGTTGAAATCAAACGGTGCGTCGAATATAAGATGTAATATTTCATCCGAATTTTCCGCAACGATACCAACTTCTTTAAAATAAAATTGGCTGTTAGCTCCTTGATAGCCTTGTATGTCAAGAAACGCCATTTTTTATCGCCGCTGTAGAACTGAATTTACTCACACAATCCACAACTTTATATAAAATAATTAAAATTGGTGAGGATAGTTAATTTGTGGGATGTATCCGAAAAAGGATACTAATAGCTATTGCTAGTTGACCATCAAATTACAAACTGTTAATAATATTTAGCACATTGGTGCGTACCATGTTCTTTTCACTTTAAGACCTAGTGATTTAAGGAATGCTAAATTTTCGGGTGAAATGTGTTGTCGCTTAAAAGTTTTACGTTTAATGATCTTAGGTTTCGAAAGTCCTTTGCTAGGTTGTTTAGCGTTGGACTGCTCTGAATTGTAAATTATCATGGTTCGAAATGCAATTGTTTTACCACGAAATTGTTTTTTTCAGCGAAAGTGATGTTAACTCTTTGACAACCACCGGTAAATTGACAATATTTTGTGTAAGTTTAACTAATTTATACCCTTTAACCATGATAATGTGTGTGAGCCCTTTAACCATGATAAGGTGTATGAGCTCTTTAACCATGATAAGGTGTATGAGTCACTCCGGGGGCAAAATAAGTCACTCCGGGGGCAAAATGAGTCACTCCGGGAGCAAAAGAGTCACTCCGGGACCAAAATGAGTCACTCCGGGAGCAAAATTAGTCACTCCGGGAGCGAAATGAGTAACTCCGGGAGCCAAATGAGTCACTCCGGGAGTAATATGAGTCATTCCGGGAGCAAAATGAGTCACTCCGGGAGCGAAATGAGTCACTCCGGGAGCAAAATGAGTCACTCCGGGAGCAAAATTAGTCACTCCGGGAGCAAAATGAGTCACTCCGGGAGCAAAATGAGTCACTCCGGGATCAAAATGAGTCACTCCGGGAGCAAAATTAGTCACTCCGGGAGCAAAATTAGTCACTCCGGGAGCAAAATGAGTCACTCCGGGAGCAAAATGAGTCACTTCGGGAGCAAAATGAGTCACTCCGGGAGCAAAAGAGTCACTCCGGGACCAAAATGAGTCACTCCGGGAGCAAAATTAGTCACTCCGGGAGCGAAATGAGTAACTCCGGGAGCAAAATGAGTCACTCCGGGAGCAAAATGTGTCACTCCGGGAGCAAAATGAGTCACTGCGGGAACAAAATTAGTCACTCCGGGAGCGAAATGAGTAACTCCGGGAGCAAAATGTGTCACTCCGGGAGCAAAAGAGTCACTCCTGGAGCAAAATGAGTCACTCCGGGAGCAAAATGAGTCACTCCGGGAGCGAAATGAGTAACTCCGGGAGCAAAATGAGTCACTCCGGGAGCAAAATGTGTCACTCCGGGAGCAAAATGTGTCACTCCGGGAGCAAAATGAGTCACTGCGGGAACAAAATTAGTCACTCCGGGAGCGAAATGAGTCACTCCGGGAGCAAAATGAGTCACTCCGGGAGCAAAATGAGTCACTCCGGGAGCAAAATGAGTCACTCCGGGAGCAAAATGAGTCACTCCGGGAGCAATATGAGTCATTCCGGGAGCAAAATGAGTCACTACGGGAGCAAAATGAGTCACTCCGGGAGCATGTGAGTCACTCGTTGGGGTCAAATGAGTCGCTCGGTGAAGCAAATGAGCTAAGTATATATAAGTAGAGAAGCAATAAATCTTTGAACAGTTATTCATTTACTAGCGAACGCTTCAGACCTCCCGCTGAACGATGTATAATTGTGATTTTTGTGGTAAAGCATTTACGCGAAAGTCTAATCTTTCTAGACACTTAAATGCTCAACATAATTCGTTAAGCAATATTAATGATGGTACTATTGGAAAGAATGATAACTCATCAAGCAAATTCATACCATATGATGCTAATAATAAAACACCTGATGATATCTCTATATCTAGATTTGATGATAATGATGATGAAAATACATCTCAACTACAGCATGATATTGATTACTCTGAAGCAATCTTGAATCCGTTTGACCAAAAAAGGATAGATGCTGCAACTGAAGCCATTCAAACCAAATTTAACTCTTTGAAAAGAGGAGAAAACCGTCGTCAATCTGAAAACGAGAAAGATAGTTGGTCTAATGAAAGTAAGCAAGTAAATAGCTTAACAGCAATTAATAACAATTGCAATGAAACAACCTCCTCTTCACAACTAACTAAACTTTTAGGAACTGCTTTAGATATTATAATGTTAAAAGAGGTTCGAAACGCTGACTCGGAAAATGAAGCGAAAATTGTCAATCAGGTTAAACCAATAAGCTTAAAACGTCATATAGCTTCAAATGAAAATGTCGAAAACGGGGTCTTAGCTAAGCATTTTAAGCAAGACAACTTGAGAGAGTCTAGAAATGTTAACATACAATCGAACAAAATAAAATACTGGCATAATCCTAATACTTTAATAGATGAATTACAACGTTTATACGAGACTTCAGAGACTGGTGAAAAAATACTCAGTATTATTCGAAGTTTAGAGGAAAATAAAAATATGTTGTTGTTTAACGTTTACGATCGAGAAGATTTAATCAAAGAGTTAAATGCTTTAAAAGAAACTACTGTTGGTCGAGAAATATTCTCTATACTTCGCGAACTTCAAAAGGCTGATGTTATTGAACCACTAGGTGATTATCTGGATGAAACTGATAAAGAAGATGCTAGCGATTATGATGATGATGATGATGATGATGATGATTAATTGATTATCCACACTAAGAATTTACTGAATTTTGAAGAACACCACCGTATAAGAAGCAGCAGTAGTTATCCCTCATTGAAGTGTATATTTTATTTTTATATTTTTTAACCCTGTAAGATAAAAAGGTCTTTTTTTTTTTTTTCAAATAAATAACACATATATGTAAATAATTATTGTTCTTTATTTTTAAAATATAAGTATGAATATAAAATATTTTCACAGTAAATGTATATGTAATATTTTTTACAATAAATGTATATGAAATATTGTTTACAATAAATAAATATTAAAAATTGTATGATTTGTTTATATATTCAATAACACCCTAACGTAATTGTTTCATGTTTTCAGGTAACTGATCCCATACTTGACAAATTCGTTGTGCATATTCGGGTATCATATATGCATACAGATGTTGCACCCAAGTATCATATTTCAATAGTTGTTTTGTTAAGTATAATAACATATCGAAAGTTCTGACTTTTGTATACAAATAAGGATGAGTCAGAAATATGTCTTCAACGTGTGAAATCCGTGTTGCAAATGTCAATGGTTCACCAACGGGCGGTTGAAAGTTTTCCTCCATTTTCACGCCATTCTTGCACATTTCACAGCGAATTTTCAAACTAGGTGGTCCATCAATATGATCTTGTGGCCATGGTTGATTATAATGTTTAAAACATGGTTCACATTCTTGAAACATGGCTCGATAATAGGATGGTAACAAAATCCAGGCGCGTTGTATGATTTTCGCACCATAACTTTTCAAACTGATTCACTTGTAGATTTGAAGAAATGTTTCCAAAGTCAGTTCGTTCAGTAGCATTGGTTCACGTTCGAAAAATTCACCAATTGAAACATCCATTTTATCCCACTCCATTGATTCCGGTTCAGACAATTTCATATATATACTTAGCTCATTTGCTTCACCGGGCTACTCATTTGACTCCAACGGGTGACTCATTTTGCTCCCGAAGTGACTCATTTTGCTCCCGGAGTGACTCATTTCGCTCCCGGAGTGACTCATTTTGCTCCCGGAATGACTCATATTACTCCCGGAGTGACTCATTTGGCTCCCGGAGTTACTCATTTCGCTCCCGGAGTGACTAATTTTGCTCCCGGAGTGACTCATTTTGGTCCCGGAGTGACTCTTTTGCTCCCGGAGTGACTCATTTTGCTCCCGAAGTGACTCATTTTGCTCCCGGAGTGACTCATTTTGCCCCCGGAGTGACTTATTTTGCCCCCGGAGTGACTCATACACCTTATCATGGTTAAAGAGCTCATACACCTTATCATGGTTAAAGGGCTCACACACATTATCATGGTTAAAGGGTATAAATTAGTTAAACTTACACAAAATATTGTCAATTTACCGGTGGTTGTCAAAGAGTTAACATCACTTTCGCTGAAAAAAACAATTTCGTGGTAAAACAATTGCATTTCGAACCATGATAATTTACAATTCAGAGCAGTCCAACGCTAAACAACCTAGCAAAGGACTTTCGAAACCTAAGATCATTAAACGTAAAACTTTTAAGCGACAACACATTTCACCCGAAAATTTAGCATTCCTTAAATCACTAGGTCTTAAAGTGAAAAGAACATGGTACGCACCAATGTGCTAAATATTATTAACAGTTTGTAATTTGATGGTCAACTAGCAATAGCTATTAGTATCCTTTTTCGGATACATCCCACAAATTAACTATCCTCACCAATTTTAATTATTTTATATAAAGTTGTGGATTGTGTGAGTAAATTCAGTTCTACAGCGGCGATAAAAAATGGCGTTTCTTGACATACAAGGCTATCAAGGAGCTAACAGCCAATTTTATTTTAAAGAAGTTGGTATCGTTGCGGAAAATTCGGATGAAATATTACATCTTATATTCGACGCACCGTTTGATTTCAACGAGTTGCCGAAGAAATATGAACGGGTTGCTGCACGTTGGCTTTGCCGAAATTGACATGGGATACCTTGGTCATGTGGATTTACTTCGTACAAAAAACTTCATTCCATATTGAAACCTATATTAAAGAAGTTTCAAGGGCGGTGAAAAGAAGAAATGGATTTCAAATTTGTTTGATGGTACCGAAAACCAGCCGTGGATTTTGAATTTGGAAGAAATATTTGATGTACCGAAGATTTCCAATCTGCGAGATGAATATTATTCAAGACGCTGTATGATCCATTCAGATAAAATTTGCTCATTAGAAAACTGTATTCTTTTAAAAAAATTTTATATGGAAAATAAATAGATTTTTAGTAATATATAGATTTAAGCAATTTAATTTTTTTGTATACATATTCTATAAATAAAATTTTAAAAAAAAAGAAAAATATGTGCGTTTTATTTAATTATTACCCTGAATTCCCCTATTTTTTTTACAGCAAAAAGTTTCTTTCGTTAACCAATAAGAGTATTAACAAAAATCTTATGAAATTTATTATTCTAATTGAAAAGCATATTTCATGATACACCCTGTATACTAAAATATTTATTAAAAATACTAAATATACACCAGTTATATATACATGATATTATATATATGTTAATGATTGATAAAGTATCAAATTCAAAATGTTCTAGTCTATAAAAATTTTGATTTTACAGACTTAAAAATTTAGTAAAACTCAATGCTGTTATCATTTTTATATTAAGCGACGTGTTTATAGTAATTTAAAACCAAAAATTGAACTTTTATTCTGTTTAAAAATGTTAAATACAATACTATTATACCCTAATATAAATATGTATCAGTATTAAAATGATATACATTGATTTTGCTGATTAAACAAATTTTTTGCAATATTTATAAATTATTTTATAATTAGATTTAATACTTATTCATAAATGGCTATACAATTCGTTTACTAGTATTCATAAAAATTAAAATTATATACAAATTTTCTTTCTTATTCTCAATATACAGAGTGTATACATAAAATATTTTTAATATACAGAGTCTATACATATGTACATACTGAATTATTTCAGATAATTTTCGTTTGATATAGAAACAGTTTTGTGCTACAGTCAAATTCAAAAGTGTTGTGCACCATAAGAAGTAATATTTTTTGTAACTTGTTAAAATTTCAAGAACTTTTGTTAGTTAACTAAAAAATTGGTCACTGTAGGTTAAATGTTAAAGTATTAAAACTGATAAAAATAATTTCTTGCTTGAGGCCTACAATGGGTGATATTTTTTACTAAACAATTTTTTAACTCATTAATATTCCATGACGTCATCTTTCTTATACCAAAAAAACTCCATATATGAGTCATATGATCATAATTCAGCTAAAATAAACATTTAATTATTAGTTGTTTGTTTATTTTAAAACTGATAAAAATTCCTGGAATTTTCCAAGGTTAAATATACCAAAAATCCCCATAAGGTACAGTTAACACTCGATTTCCGGCAGTACAGTAGCGGTCAGAAATCTGGACCCCGGAGTCTGGTTTTAAAATCTAGCGCTTGGTACAGTGCCCCGCAAAATTTAGCGGCCACCCCGTGGGTTAGGGTATTCCCAACATTTTTGACTTGGTAATGTACCTTTCGTTTAAAATGACGCAATTCAGGTAAGCGCGTGTTGGGGTCAAGGTTTGCACGTACAGTGCGCTTCAACAAGTGATCGGACACCTTTTTGGTCAGGGGGGCCCGCACTTTTGACACGGTAGTGTACCAAAAATTTAAGTACAGTACGGCGTCAAAAGTTTGGGGTCACTCCTTTATGTTAGGGTATTCCCCACATTTTTTAACGTAAGAGTTCGTTTAAGATGACGTAATTAAGGCAAGCGCGTGTTGGGGTCAAGGTTTGCACGTACAGTACGCCTCAAAAAGTGATAGGGTACCTTTTTGGCCAGGGGGGGTCCACACTTTTGACACGGTAGTGTACCAAAAATTTAAGTACAGTACGGTGTCAAAAGTTTGGGGCCACCCCCGAATTAGGGTAACTCCACATTTTTGACGCGGTAGTGTACCCCATCTATCAAATTGTAACCTAAAATTCACTCTGCGCATGCGTCGTGTACTTAAATTCAGTCTGCGCATGCGTTAGGTTTGCATTCAAAAATTACATTAGTGCCGGCGCATAATGGGTTAACACAAAACCAAATTGTCATAAGTAAATTGTGATGACGCATAATGGGTTAACATAAATTAATTTGGTTGCGGGTAATGACTCACCTCTTACGAATTTCAAGGCTAACAGTATAAGCGAGTGTTGGGGTCAAATGTCAACAACAAATTTTAAATACATGTACTCAGTACGTGCCGGGTCAAAGGTCAAGGTTTGCACATCGATACAGTTTGATGACTCATCAGTTCGGAATGTGTAGTACCGTAAAATGGGTACAATAGGACCGTAAGTCACACGCTTTCAAACATCGTCAAAGGGGTTCAAGTTACTCCGTTTTGCGGTGCTCCCGTATCGGCACAGCTCTTCTACTTATGATGAATTTATAAGGATTTTCTTGTACTACAAAATCTTAAAAATATGGAAACGCGTACTTTTTTTTCGTTAATTGTGTTTTATTCTTTTGCACAAAATTTTAAAAATACTTTATTTTCTTAAGAAAGGGAGGCAACTTTAGTCACAGATATGCCTATGAACAGTTTTTGGTAATCCGGGAAAAACGAAAACACTTTTTAAAATTTTTTTATTGTTAAAATCGAAATGTTCTTTTAAAGAGGGTTAAAATTACCATATTTTATATTAAAATTTTGACACAATCAGTCCCTAATTAACGAGCCTTACTTAATATTAGCAAATTGAGAAAAAACACGTCAATTAGATTTTTTTACACAGATTTTATTTGTTATATAATTCAAAAGGATATTTTAAAAATGTGTATGAATGGCTTTCATTAAATAAATTTCAATATATTTTCCATTTATTTTAACAGTGGAATGTCCTTATTAGTGGCTATACTTTCGGCTTGGAGCGAATTAGACGAAGATTTTTTTCTAAAACCAAATTTAATAATTAATTAAAGAAATAAAAAAAAATTTGTGGATTTCCTACCGTTCAAATATAATCTTTATTGTATGTAAAAATGTTATTACATTTTTTCAAAAAACTGTAAGTAAACTGTAAAATTTTCTTTACAAATATGTTAAAATAGAGAAATGTTTCCTTTTTAATTTATTTTTAACTCTTTTTAAATGATTCACTTTAAAATTTTTTAATATTTCTTAATCGAAATTTCATAAAAGAATGTGTCAAAATTTAAAAAAATTTTTCTTTGTTAAAAAAAAAAATTGAATGTGCAAAATTATTTAATATTAGAATGCTCTGATTATACAATTCTAATCATAACTGTATTGTCAATTGGATAGAAAATTACGTAAAAATATTATTGTTTGAATATGATTTAACGTAATTTTTATACGATTGAAGCAAACTCTTATTAATTTTAGGAAGGTGTAAATATAATCTAAATTCTGATCATATCACATAACAGATATCGTCGGGATTTTTTTTGTAAAAAAAAATGGAACAGAGATACATTATAAAAACATTTAACTGACAGAGAAATAGAATATAGCCGAATCGTTAAATTGGATTAAAAAAATCATGACACGCTACTTATAAAGCGGTTTTTTTCGAATTTAGCTCGCAAAAAATGAGACAGAAAAAAAAAGAATGCGAGTGCGAGTGAAATGGAGAACGACATATTTCCTAGTTTTTCTCGAAAAGTAAGTAATTTAGAGCAACGGTATAAAAACATTTTTTATGCGTCTTACCTTTTACAATGGCTTAGTGTAAAAAAAAATTTGAAAAATTGCTTAATTCTGGCAAAAAACTCATTTTGTTGACAAAAAACGCCCGGAAAACCTACTTCTGGGCATCCGACGTGTCTGGCTAACGAACTCATCCAACGATTTGGAAAATCGAATTCGCACACAAAATTTCATAAGCATTAAACGTTTCGTTCGAGAGTTATCGCGCGGATACATATATATATATATATATATATATATATATATATATATATATATATATATATATATATATATATATATATATATATATATATATATATATATATATATATATATATATAAATTTTAGTGAATATCATTTTCGTATTCTAGGGACCTCAAAACATATTTCTGATATGGTCTCGGGCTTAGGTCGCACCATGACACCTGGCGTAAAAGCTGAATTTCCAGTTTTGGAAATTCGCTAATAAGAAATATGAAACAAGAAATAAGAAATAAGGAGTGTGCCATCTAGTGACGTTCAATGGAACTTTAACGTAACTGGTCATACATAAATATAAATATTTAGGTATTTTTTTACGTCAAAATTCGTGATTTTTTTCACTTAGTGACAAAAAAGTCATCACGAACGTTACTTTTTCATGAATTTTGATGTACAAAAATACCTAAATACATTTACCTATGAGCAGTTAAGTTAAAGTTTCATTCAACGTCACTAGATGGCATACTCCTTATTTCTTATTCCTTATTCCTATTTCTTGTTTCTTATTTCTTATTTCATTAAACTTCCATTCAACGTCACTAGATGGCATACTTCTTATTCCTTATTTCATTGATTGTGTATACAGCCTTACAGTCATGTCAGTTGTGTTTCGATAAATGAGTCACAGATGGCGTCAATGTGAATAAAGATTGCCTCTTTACAGTATATACCGTATATCACTAATGGGGTATTTGACAATATCAAAGAAAAACAATAAACACAAATTTTAATGAAAATTGATAATAAAAGACAGCAATTTATTATGTTAATTCATCCTAACTATCATTACTTAATTTTAAACAAATTAATATTGTTCAGCTACAAATTACGTCAGCAGAAATGGGCTGTGACGTTGTTTTCTCTTATATTTTAACACTGTCGCTACGTAAGTTCCGGTTAGCAAACATAACTATGGAAATTAATTTGAATTTAATTAATTTTTTTTAAAATCAACAATTTTTTTCCTAGTTATAAGAAAAAATAAACAGTTTTTTTTCTTAGTTACATGACCTGTTGCTCTCTAGAGAATGTGACGTAATTGAAGCTAATGAACGTTTTTGCGCAAATTTTGAGAACAAATATTAAATTAATTTTTTCTAACGATTTTCGGCATTATCTTTAAAAATTAAAATTATATACATGCATAATACATAAATATGCGTATTTTAAAATAATTTTCCAAAATTAGTCAAATTCCCCATTCTCAAACTTTTTGATCCGCGACCCCCCCCCCCCTTTGCACTTAAAAAATTTTAAAATACCCTCAAAATATATAAAAATAAGGACTGTCCCGAAAAGTTTTGCACAGTTTTGTTTTCTGTCCGAAATAAAAACATCATTTTTTAAAAAATTTTTTTTATTAAAACGTTATACCTTAAACTTACAAATTTTGTACTTAATCTATTTTAATTAACTTTTTTCTACGGAATAACCGGACTTTACTTTCCACGGGTCTCATTAATTTTTGCACTGTTTCATCCGTAAATTTATTGCTTGCTGCAATCCATAATTCAGTCCAATGGTTAAATTCTGAATTCTTTTAATGTTTCTGCTGTTTGTCCACCTTGTAGTATGCGTTTCACTATAGCCCAGTATCTTTCTATAGGTTGCAGTTCTGGGACATTTGATCGGTTCATGTTTTTTTGCACGAACTGTACATTATTGGCTTTATACCACTCCAAAGTCGCTTTTGCGTAACGAGAAGTGGCTAAGTACGTCAAAGAATGTTTGAAAAATCGTTTATTGCCATTTATAAGATCGCATGTAGGAGAAACATTGTTTTGGCTAGATCTAGCCACTTCTCATTACGCAAAAACAACTTTAAAGTGGTATAAAAACAATAAGGTACAGTTCTTGCCAAAAAACATGAACCAACCAAATGTCACAGAACTGCGCCTTATAGAAAAATACTGGGCTATACTGAAACGCATATTACGGCAAGGTGGACAAATAGCAGAAACATTTTTTCAAACAATTCAGAAAGTTATGGACTGCAGTAAAATAGTGCAAAATTTAATGAAACCTGTGAAAAGTAAAGTACGGTTATTCAGTAGAAAAAAGTTAATTAAAATAGATTAAGTACAAAATTTGTAAGTTTAAGGTATAACGTTTTAATAAAAAAAAATTTTTTAAAAATGATGTAAAATATAAAACGAAATAAAAAAAAAAAATTTTTAAAATGTTCACATTGTTTTTATTTCGGACAGGAAACAAAACTGTGCAAAACTTTTCGGGACAGTCCTTAGGTAGGAAATGTGTAGAAAATGGGTACGTAATCTGTAAATCAATTGTTTCTACGACCCCCCCCCCCCCAAAAAAAAAAATAGTTATGGTGACCCCCCACTTTGAGAACGACTAGCGTATATAATACCTCTAGTGTATGAATTGTTTTTGTAATAATCATCGGCGCATTGTTTTTTCAATGGCAAAGTTATTCTTGTCAACATATTATATATTTTCTAATAACATAATAAGTTTTATTAATAGATATCATTAATTTATAATGTTTGTATGTATATGAATTTTACTACATGTGTATGTTTTATTTTGTCCATAGGATTAAGTGGCGGTAGAGGAGGCGGGAAGGAAATGACGGAGGTAGTGTGTGGGGACGCATTAAGTCCACACAGCCCTGATTCAGATTGCAATAGCAATCCCACAGGCGGCGGCGGTGGCGGCGGTGGCGGCGGTGGGGCATTAACTGCGGCCATTGTACAGCAACAGCAACAACAACAGGATCATTGTACGACGTCCAGTTGTTTGAGTACAGCGTCACAAGATGCCGAATTTGTACAAGACAATTCCGATTACCAATGGTTTATCGATTACGGGTAAGTTTGTATTATTATTGTCTGGGGAGTGTTTATAGAGTCAATAATCTGGAACAGACAAGGATTTTAACCCAAAACAACTTCTAGTCGTTTCTATAAACTCAAGATAAGAGACAGAAATTTTGAAAGACAAGGACAGCAATCGAGTAGACTATAAGTATTGTTTGAATTTTTGGCGTAATGTAAAAATATTAGTACTAGAATCCATTTGTTTTAATAGGATCCAGAATCTAAAAGGTGAACAGCGCATTTGTTTTCTTTTCGAGCAGTAAGCGCTATTGGTGATGACCCATTACTTCATCATTTTCACCAATTTTTGATTGATATAGTTTTAATCCTCAACACTCACCCCGAGTTCTCAATCTGTGGTATCCGTACCTCTGGAGATACCGGCGGACCTGTTAGGTAGAATTGTCATCTGTACTTTAAAATAAAGTTTTGTACTTTATTTTGAATAAGCATACTTTATAAGGAAAATAAACTTCCTAAAATATTTTATTTTATACATGCTAAATTTTATTAATTCATTTCTCTTTTAACACCTTGACGGTCATAACCTGTAATGACAAAACACCCAATTGGTACACTATTTTGGCAGCTGTATACTTGATATGGAATTGTTGACATCTTACGACGTGATATGTGAGTTAGTAAGCTTTCACTTGACGTCTTATGACGTCAATGATCTTCAAGCGACTACGAAGAAAAATAACAAAGCCATGCTACTAATTGAACTCCAATACAATATATAAATACAAGAACTAATTCCATCCTAATCCTGACTAATACACCAACACCTCGCTTTGCGTCGTTTCGGTTTGCGTTTTTTTTTTTTTTTGAAGTTGCGTCGCTGCTGAATTAGTACTAATTTTCACTGTGCGTCGTTAGATCTTCGAAGTTGCGTTATTTTGGGTTCGAGTCTTTAATGTTTTTTTCGAAATTTTTTGAACAAACGCAAACATTGAACCAATTTTTTGTGAAAGAAAGACGACTTACGACAACAGCCACTATAGACTCATCAGACAGTGATTAATTTTTATTTTCTTTTTATAAATTAATTGATTATTTTATTTTGTTTTAATTGAATTTGTTTTTTTGTTTTTTGTATGTATGTAATAAAATTTTATATTATTTTTGTTTTTTAAATGTTTACTTTGTTCAGTTTTCTTTTTAAAAAGTAGTATTTTCGTAACCCTGAAACCTATCTTCGATCTTTACATGGTTTGCTATAGAAAATCATAATTCACTTTGCATCGTGTTTTTTTGGAACGTAACCACGACGCAAATTGAGGTATTGGTGTATTATAAATGCGAAAGTTTGATTGTTTGACTTGCTTTCACGCCTCAACGACTTAGCCAATTAACTTGAAACTTTGCACAGACATAGCGTGGAGGACAGAGACGGTTATAGGCCACCTTTTAAAAACCAGGGAAACATTTCATTCCCGAGGGAAAGTGTATTTAAAAAGAAATAATAAAATGATTTAACAGAAGGGGCAAAAAAGAACGCAGGCTACTTTTTCCTCAGAGAAAATATTTTATTTTTGTGAGAAAATTCCTAAGAAAAAATTAACAGCTGTCAATAAGCACGATATATAAGTATTAACTTGATATTATAATTTCAGACACCACGCGAGCAAAGCTGCGGGTAAATGCTAGTATTATTGTATTTATTATATATACATATTGTAAACCCCTGACAATTCGCCTAAATAAAATGACATTTCAATTCAGTACAATGATAAACAGTTTAATAGTAAATTATCTTTCGGAATTCACATCTGTGTGTTTGTTATCTATTCTGTTCTAAATAAAGTATTATATTATTTGTATACAGCACACATCCATACTCACATACGCTTAGTACTCAGTTCTCCTCACTAAATACTCAATTATTATTCTGGTTCTCCTCTATATACGACGAGCGTATGTACATACATTCAGCGTGCGAGTTGAGTACAGCCGCATAATTCCTATGAGTCATTTTTAGAAGTTTACAAGTAATAAATGCCAGTGTTATGTTCGCGTTTTATCACCAAACCATATGTAACAAATGTAGTCATCCGCATATGTAACAGGAAAAAAACTTCTATTTATGTTTTTCAATTGTGTTTTTTCGTTTATCATTTTATCGCTAGAAGAAAAAAGACTTGAATCAATTTGTAGAATGTTGATTTTGTGATTTAGTGATTCGATTATTTATTAATTAAACAAAATGTGAAGTGATAATTGTAGGATGATTCTAATTTTTAAATTTAATTGTTGTTCTGTTTGTCCTATTTTTGAAAGTCTGTCCTCTGGAAAATTATGAAATTTTACACGGATGATTGTTGTTGTAGTTTTAATGAGTACAGGTAGATAGCCTTTTTTGTTTGAATTTTTATTTACTAGATAGGGTAAAAGCCTCCTTTGTGGAACGGTATCTAATACTGGAACAGTTTTGACATTTACATATTTATTTCTTTAATTAAGTAAAGAAACTTTAAATGCGATGTGAATTTAAATTGAAAAACAATCATTCTATTAATAATAATTTTAGTTATCAGACGTTTCTTTCAGAAATAACTTCATTAATATGTAAATGTTCATAATTAGATACCGTTCCACAAAGGGGGCTTTTACCCTATTTGTGGAATTTTTTTAGTTTGAATAAGTTAAATTGGAATTGTTAATTGAGCGATTTCAATTGAATTAATTAATTAATTTAAATATGTGAGTATGTGACGCATGCGTGAAAGTCACGTTGTATCAATTAAATGTAGTTGAGCTGTTTTAAGATGTTCCCTCTCAACAAGAGTTGATGGTTCTTTTTTTGTTTTTTTATCATTTTTAAATCATCGAATAGTCGCCTAATCGGTCGTAGATTCGGTCCCGAAATTTAGGGCGAATGCTCAATTTAATAAAAGCAATAAGTGTAAAAAGTACTTTAATTACATTATAATAAAATATAGTAATAGTATAATATATTGTGCAATATGTGCGGGAAATTGTCGATTGCCCACGAAAGCGAAGTTGAATGCACGAACGTAGTGAGTGCGCTCATTCGCTTGAATGGGGCAATCGACAATCCCGCACGAGTTGCACATACTATTTTTTATTACGAATTTCACATACTTTTTTCTATTATTATCACTATTTTTGACATTTTTATTACTTTTTAAAATAATATTTTTAAGTGTTCGTCTTTTTTTCTGAATTAATTATCGTTTAAATTACTTTGTTAGTGGTTTCTATAGCAATAATTATGAAATATTTATTAAATGAAAAATTAGGAAGCGGCTTTGCGTGTTTTGATTAAATTTTGCGTGTTTTATTGTCAATTTGCGTGTGGAAAGTTACTTTCCACACGGAAAAATGTATGCGGGAAAAGTACAGTGGAAAAACAGCTATTTTGCGTACAGAAATGTGTGCGCCAAGTTAGTACTTCTCCCGCATGAGTAATAAAAAAGTTATTTTTACATAGTGACTACTTTTTAACACCATAATTTTCATAACTTATACTGACAAAACGCACACTATTTCGACAGCTAATACACTTTATATAAAATCGTTGACGTCCTAGGACGTGGTGTGTAAGTTAGTTAGGTTTCATTTAATATTTTATGACATCCGTGACCGTCAATGTGTTAACTTTATCTTTTAAGTTTAGATTAGATTAGAACTCGTTAATGATTAATGTAGATTTTATTAACGTATTAGATTATTATATATATGCAATGGTGGGAGCGCGTATACAATTTTCCGATATAGTACTGCATCTCTAAATTGGTTTAGTGATTAGTATCTTTATTTTTTCTTAGATAGAAGTTCTGTTTCGGTAATTAATTATCGTCCCTTTAAGTCTATCGTAACCTTTAAATCTATTACGAATTTCATTATCACTATAGTAACTAATTAAGGACACTTATTAAAAATCTTTTTGTTTCAGGACTCAGATAATTAATCTTTTAAAGAAAAAATTAATACTTATAGAAAATAAAAAAATATATACAAAAGTTTACGCATATAGACAGAATCCCTGAATTGGATACTTATACGTACTTATTACTCTTTTAAATTCTTTTATGTTCCCCTATTTAATTGTCACCCTTCTGATCATCACAATATGTTCCTCTACCCTATTTCAAAAATCAATATGTGGGTCACTCTATTTGAAAAATACAGACAGCTGCAAAAAAAAAACTCTCATCTATTATATTTTTTTTCATTAATTTCAAAAAAGTTATAATCGTTCGGTACCAGAATTTAGGGGTGTAACTGAATTTTCTCTTTCCTTCAAGAATGACTAGATAGACCCGCTTTGTTAACCCCTTCCGGTAAAATGACGAGTATAGCTTGCTATCGGTTATCGGTTTTTTGTGCCATATGGCACAATGACGAGCTATACTCATCATGCGATTAAAGTTTGATCATAGATTGTCCATTAGAATTTCAAATGATATAATTTTAATTAACAATATGTGATAATTATAAAATGAAACAAATTAAAAAAAAAAAAATTAAATAGTTCTTTCATTCACAATTTTTAATGAGTGAATCATATCGGAAGGGATTAAGTACCTATGCAAATTGAAGAACACGTTTAATTTGATAAGGATTTATTTTTTCTACTTAAACGACTTTAACTGAAACATTTTAATGTGGATTAACCTTTACATAATACAGTTGCCGAATTTTTTATGGAACTTAGTGAGGTAATGCTTCTCTCATAATTGCTATTCTGCGGCTTTATCGATATTCATTATCACAGGTCAATCAATTTTCACAAAACATTCATAAATTAAACTCTTAACTCTTTTATTTGAACGATAGCGAAAATCTTTTTGTCTTAAAATGCCGGACCTTTTACTGCCAGTGATTAGTACAATAGATACTTAAGGTTACAAAAAATGAAAAAATATCAGATCCCAACATTAAGGGCCCTTTTAGACGGTCATATCAGTTCTCAGTTCAGTTTCAGTTTCAGTCGAACTGTCAATTTTTCCTATGTGTAGAAACTAAAATCTGAAAGGAGAACTGAAACGGAGACTGAGAACTGACAGGATGAATAGACCTATTTGTTTCATTTCAGTTCTTAAAATTCCTATGTGTAAACAAGCGCGTCATGCCTCAACCCGTTCGCTCACGTCAGTTTTCTTGAAAATCTGACAAAGTGCACATCTGATATAGGAAACTGTCGCTATGTCCAACAAGGATCACGATTTTGTTATCTAATTTATTAAAATTTATAAAACCTTACCATGTTCATGGGATAAGACAGATGTACGTTACTACAATTTAAATATTAGGGAAGCTGCCTATACTCTTCTGTTAAAGAAATACAAAGTATACGGTATTAAATCGGTATGGTAAAATCTAAAATAAATAGCCTACGCTCGACTTACAACAAAGAACTTAAGAAAACTAAGGACAATGAAATAAGTGGAGCAGGAACTGGGGAAGTATACAAACCATCACTATGGTATTTTGATCTCCTCTCGTTTGTCAGCGACCAACAGCCGACTGTAACAAGTGTTAATAATATGGACGGCGAGGATGAAAATTAGGAAGGAATAGGAGATACGTAATCCTTATTCATTCGTAAATAATTCAACCAATCACATGGTTCTAAGCGAAGTTCCTTCATTAAATTTATATGCGACAATGAATTTCTTTTAAGAAGCCAAGGTTTCCTCCACTAGCTTCTTTTCTTCCGCTCTTTCTTCAGCATCAAAGCTAACGCTATTGCAGTGAAATAGTCCATGAGTTATTATATTAGCACTTTTAAACTAGTATAAGAATATAAATTGAAGACTTTTGAAGCAAAACATTTTGTTTAGGGCAACTTAGATTATACAAAGAACTGAGACGACTGAGAACAGTGAGAATTGAACGGACCGTGTAAAAACAAACCTTCTTCCGAACTGAAATGAAACGCGAACGGAAACTGAAACTGAACTGAAAACTGATATGACCGTCTAAAGGCCCTTTAAAGAAGTGAACCTTAGGAATTTGCAAAATATAAATTATATTAAACTATGTTGGTAAAACATTACGTAGAATTATACCGTACTTCGAAAATCTGTCATAGATGGCGGCACCTATACCAGTGAATATATACATATCAAAGCATTTTGAGCCGCCATATTGCGGGACGAGTTAATTCGTCTTAATCATTTAAAGCGTTAATAAGACTTTCTTGTGAATAATTGTATTTATTCGTGAAATTCCAAACAAAATCCGTCCAGTAGTTACGGAGAAAATTATGCTCAGGCCGCTAGACACATAAAACTGAATTTTTAGGATTCCACTGAAGTAAATAGTTTTGTCATGTCCGTCTGTCTGTTCCTCCGTCTGCACGCCCCAAGTTGTTAACTTTTTCATTTTTGCGAAATCATAACTAAAATGGATTGCACTGAAAAAAGCATAATTACGGATATTTTTTCGGACTGAAAAGTGGGGATTAATGTAAAGTTGAGGTTCTCTTTAATATTTTTCGTTTTAATTCTCATTTTCGAAATATTGAGCTTCAAAGTGGTGACCAATATGTCTCTCCCTTTTAACTTTTCAACCATGAATCCAAAAGAATCGTTTCGGTAATTTTAATAGATGCAGGCACCCGAACTATCACGCTACGCAACCCTATCGTGGACATGCTCGACACGCTCCTGGCCACTTTTGACGTTATATAATATTTTGATTATTTTTGTTTCAGTTACCGAGATGGCAGCAGTAATTTACAACATGCTAGTGTACTGTCGTCATTATGTACGTCGTATACAGGCGTTGATGACATTGGATTCTACGATGCAATGTCGAAAAATCTGGACGCCAATTTAGCCGAAGCAGACATGGAAAGTTTCCGCACTGAAGACATCCATTCATTACTTACCACATTACCGACCATGTGCACCGATATGCAGATAGTTCAAGAGGTTTGTATTTTTATTGTTTAAATATTAAAATAATTTCAATCCAGAAATATCCTTGCGTATATAGAAGAAGGGTCAAGGGCTTATAACATCTCCTAAGAATTAAAAGCATACATTGTATAATTTTTAATACATATTAATATTATATACATAAATTATGTTAAATTTTTTCTGTATAACCCTCTCCACGAAATTAGGCTGTAGGTATACGCGCCTGCTTCAATTATTCTTAATCTATTTATTTATCAAATTTAAAGTTTTATCGGTCTTATCTAACAAATTTTACTGATATAATTAAGTTTTTGTTTTGGATAAGATTATGGTATTCAGGGCTGGAAAAAATAGTTCATAGAAACCATTTAAAATAGAAAATGGAAAATGATTTCCAAAAATACATTTAAAATACAAAATTGAAAATGGTTTTGCTGAATATATTTAAAAGTAGAAAAATGGAAAATAAGGACTGTCCCGAAAAGTTTTGTACAGTTTTGTTTCCTGTCCGAAATAAAAACATATAATCATTTTTTTTAAAATTTTTTTTATTAAAACGTTATACCTTAAACCAACGGTTCTCAACCCGGGGGCGCGCGCCCCCCTGGCGGGAGAGCGTGGAAGAATTCCAGGGGAGGCGTCAACAAATTAAAAAAAAATTAAATAAGTTTGTAGTTTTTGAATCGCATTAGAGAGAGGTTGTGTTTGATTGATTACTGAATTGGAGTGGCACTCGAACAAGTGATCGGTGGCCTAGTTGGTAAGGCGCTTGGCTGGTAACCAAGAGATCCGGGTTCGAGTCCCAGCCGATCCACTTTGGTAATTTTTCAAACACTATGTCAATTTTAATTAACATAATGAATTGGCCATTTGCCAAAGTACATCGAGTGTTCAAGTATCAGCCAAAGCTGGACATTGAGTGAACATATGAATATTGGTGTATGTTTAAAATACGGATAAAAATCCGCCATACACTAATAATGTTTCACAGGCACTCGATAACATTTGAAATTAAAAGTATAAAGTTCTAGTAATTTTGGGGTGAATTTTTCATTACTGTTATTAAAATTATCCTTTCTGGTAATTCTGTTATCACGCTTGTAATTTTATCAAAAATTAAAAGCAACGATAACCTAAATTGTTCAAACCTACTTCAAACTCAATAACTTACAACAGTATATCTCTGTAACGCAAATTTACCAATTTTGTATCAAAAAGTTAATTAGATGACCTGGATACCGATTTTTTTTGCTATAGATTAACTCAGTTGGAAAATAGATAGATTTATTACATTAGTTGGAAAAAGTTCACCATACTATCTGTTGGTTTAAAAAATTCATTTGTTATCTAAACCACAACTAAACTTTCAATAAATATTGGAGATTTGTAACATGATAAACCCATTTCATATTTCAGTGTAATCTGTTCTGTTAAATAATTAAAAATACAGTTTCTGCAAGTTTGCTTCTTTCCAAAAATGTTTTTAGCACTCGGATTAGCTAATTATCAACAAATATTATTTATATATGTAATAAATAGGATGAGTTTTTAAACGATTAGGACAGGTCGGTATAGTGTCAGCTATAGTAATACCATAATAATTACTTTTAAAACAAACAAAAATTTTCGCCAAATATCCAAAATCGGTCTTAATTTTATTTCTTACGTCTAATAAATCTCATAAGGGAGCGCCCATAAATTTCATAGTTCCATTTTGTCGAATTTTGAACGTAAACTAAAAGTGACTTGCCTTGACCCCCCCCCCCCCCCCCCCGTAGTGGAACGTAGTTTTTTTCTTACCAATTTCAAAAAACATTCAATTAAAATAATAACATTCTTATTATACAATATGAAAATTGAGGCACTTTTTTACAGTTTAGCAGAATATTTCCTAAAAAAACACGTCCCTTGACAGTAAGAATTTTAATGTAAAGACTGCGTAGCCACATGGTTGCATAATTCGCTTAAGGAAGTTTTATCAAATTCAAATTATCCAAAATTCTATGCATCTCATAAGTAATTCAAGATTATTCATGAATTTTTACATTCAAATTCATGTTTATTTAATTGTTCCAAATAAAACTACATAGCTCGACTCTGACTCCCCGCCACTCTCCATGTAGTCTTTAGTGTTTAGTCTCTTAGCTTTTTGCATAACCCCTCCCTCCCCCCAATTAGGCTACGTATTTTTTAATATATATTTCGACAATCTTTAATATATATTTCCGAATTGAAAGAGAAAAGAAAATATTTTTTATTATAAAATACATAAAATACACGTTAAAAATCAATAGGCTTGCTTATAATTCAATAAAGAAACTTATTTTTTTATTTGCCAATCACATCACGCAAGTTTAATATTAAAGTTTGTAGTTTTAACGAAATCTGATATTATTTACTACGTACATATGTACAATATGTACATGCATGTATATAGTGGACGTCCGTGAATGATTATTATTATATAACAATTCTCTTGTTTGCATAAATGCGTAATTAATTTTACAATGAATGAATCTAAGTAATAGGGAATATGCATGTATTTTTTTATTGCTTAAATCAGCGGTTTCTAAATTTTGTGCACTAACGCCCCCTATTAAAAAAATTATTTCTGCCGCCCCTCCTCTTAAAAAAATTTATAAACAATTCGTAAATTATTTTTTTTATTGAAAAACTCATATTCTTGGCGGACGACAGGTCTATACGACACTTGAGAGGAAACCGTTGATCAGGCACGTATTCGATACTTACGCGCTAATATGACTCTGACCGCTTGAGAATTGTTATTGTTAAAATATTACGTACAGTAGCGAGTAGAAAAATCAGTGGTAAGGGATTACATGGCTTTTTTTTAGCAAAAAAACCTAATTTATTCCAACTTTTGGCAATTTTTTTTTTATTAGTACATGCTTATGGCTTGTACTTGAACAAAGAGATTTAAAAATAAATGAAATTTCAACTTTTGACAGTGTTTTAAACAAAAAATTTTGATTTTTGGTAAAAATTTTCGTGTTTTTCGTTGATTTTCTACTTGTAAAATGAGATGTAATGAACGGAAACTAATTTTTCGTTCAAGTACAAGCCATAGCATCTACTAATAGAAAAAAATTTGTTTTTTTATTTTAAATAAGGATTTCACAAGTTACTCTGCTTACGGCGACAAAATCAGCGATTTTCGAAAGCAAGCTGCCAATGGCAAATTATTTTTTTCTTTCATAAAAATTTTTTTCAGTGTCTCAAAATAATAATATAATCTTAAAATCATGATTTTATAAAAACGATAACGATATTTGTAGTTAACCCGCGCTCCCCAGTTTGGAAACCGCTGGCTTAAATCGTTGCAAAAACTCATATTAACACTTTACTATAACACTTTACGGATATTGGCCGGTAACATATTCTCTCTGTGATGATTTCTCAAAACATTATACATGGATTACATAATACATATAATATCATTTTTAATAATTTGTGTTTTTTAAATATTTTTTATCACTTTGTTGTTATTATTTTTTTATTAAAAATGTGTGTGTTCGCACACGTTGTATTATTTCATGAATTTATTTATACGTATAAACGTTTTTATTTGTTTAAGAATATTGCCGGCCCCCCGTGGAAGTTTACTTCGTAAACGTGTGAACATTAAAGTGTTAAATTAAAAAAAAAATTAAAAATATAAATAAATTAATATTATTAAACGTCACGTGACGTAACGTAGCATACCAGATTTTTGGTATCGATACTAGAGGCGCTAGTATTCCCAATCGTACAATTTGATTTAAAATGATCGACAAAAATCGATCAGTATAAATATATGTCAGTCTATGTTAATGATACAATAAAAAACCAAAACTAACTCACTTTCAGTAAATGTTTCAAGAAAATAACAAAAAAACTGAAAATTGAATTACAGTAACCTAATTAAATAGCAATATATGTCTGTCAGAGAACGATGATGAATTTAGTGAACTACTCTTACATGACTTACATATTTCATTTGTTTCGTGTTTAAAAAATTTCATGATTAAAATTTTTTTTTACAAAAATTATAAAAATATTTATTTAAAATTTATTTGAATTACATACAAATTGTCTATTACTGAACAGAAGAAGGTACTTACATAATATTAATCATTTAGAGATATACCGTATACATACGTGTATTTGTTTGCTAATGTTTTATTCAAGTAGCGATTTCCTGAGTGAAAAAATAAACGGAATTTTCGAAAAGTTTTAATAATTCTAATATCTACAACAGCAACATAACCTTCCTTCTTCATTATTTTTGTTTTTGTGTTGCATGTATTGATTTATAATTTTCTCAAATGCAGTGGAACCAAAACTTCCTTTATGCATTATTATTATACTTCAGTAAATATTTTACATTTTTTTGTATTAGAAATTTTTCGCTAAAAATAATTATACAGGTGATCAAAATATCTTGTCCGTACAGAGTAGATAATTCAGTAATAAGTTCTTTGAGGCATGGAGACAGAAAGCCAGAAATAACAGTCAATCATTAGTCTTTAAAGAATATTTTTTTTTAAATAGAAAATTTTTAAGACAGTGATTTTTGATTTATTTTATTAAATCATTGTAAACTTACAATGTTTTTATATAATAAAGACGAGCGATCCACCCGAATTTTGCTCATATGTTGAGTCAAATTTACATTAGCGAAAATGCTGTCTTATCCAAAGAACTTACGGCAACTTACTGTCTTAACATTTACTCTTCTGCTTTCTGGTTACTATAATTACAAAAAATAGTAGATCATAAAAGTTTACTTACTTTCCTAGGTACATAAGTAACCGCTTACCGTTAATTAGCAAATCGATTTTTTTTATGGAAACCGTTTCTTATAGACGCCTATCGATGGCTTAATCTGCAAACAAGCTAACTCTATTGTAGCTGATTTTACAGTAGCGACTTAAAACTGATTAATTTCTCATGTTTGTTTAAATATTTTGTTTTATAATTAAAATTTTATTAAAATTTAACCTTTTTTTTATTAAAATTTAGGAGTTATCACTTTTACGAAATTATAAGCACCAAACAAAAGAAGTTAATGAAATAATAATCTATATTTTGATAAAAAATGGAGTTAGCTTGTTTGCAGATTAAGCCGTGGCTATTATTTATTTTTATTAAAATTTTATTTTTCCGTGAATTTTATTATTTTTTATTCATTTTTTCAATTTATTCGGTATTTTTTTGGTTAAAAAAAATAACTTACTCATACTCGACCTGTAAGTTTATTTTTATGGCCTTGGATGCTTAAGAATCCTCGACTTTCAGTTTCAAATTCTCAAACTGCATTCGAAGGCACAAAAATAACACTTACACTAAAAAACAACTTATTCGTACTCGTTCTGTAAGTTTCTCTTTATGGCCATAGACACTTACGGATCTTCAACTTTCAGCTTCAGATTCGCAAACTGTATTTAATTAAAAATAGTACTTGAAAGCCTCGATAAGTAATATGTTATAATATTGTATTTAACCTTTTATTTCCAGAATAATCGAGAGGGTGAAATGTATGCAAGTATGTCTGGTTCATTAATGGAGAAATTCGATTTAGACTCATCGATAAGTCAACACACCAGTTCTCAGGTACGTACAACCATTTTAAATATCCATTGAGACAAACAAAACACTCCACTTGTCTCATATATTCATATTATTATTGATCTTATGCGACGCATTGTATGAACTACTCTGTGAATGTACTATATATTTTACAATATACTGCAATTTGTAACTAACAATAGAACTCTATGTACTCTAAAATAGCTCTAATAATAACAAATAAAATGCAACGTCAGCGACTGATATTGAGCTTTTAATATCCCCACTAATACTTAACAGCATTTTTTTGTTCGTTTATATCCATTTACAAAGCGTTTCAACAATCTTCAACCATAATTAAAAACCACACTGTTCATTGCAAGTTCATACCATATTTAAAAAATGGAATGTTTGCGCAAACGTTATCTGCGCACACTAAAATCATGCGCAAACGTGTTAATAACTTAAATCACATTTTCAATTTACATGGTATGTTTTGTTTGCTTTGTACCACCAGGGAGAAGATTCAACGGGATTAATTGACACGATGTCGATATGTAAATCGGAATTGTTATTCTCGCCGGTAAAAGAAGTTCCAATGCCCGGACATAACTACAGTGTTGATTCGTTGGACTGTGAATTACCGAATGAACAGGATATTATGTTAACGTGTCAGGCGAATAAAAACAACTATACGATTGCTTTTGAGGGTAGTGTAACGATGTATTCGGAGGCGAGCGATGATCACGAGATAGGTAAAAATAAAAATAAAAATTATTTTTTCATTTGTGAGTAAAATATGGAGATGATTTGGGCCATTGAAATAATACATGTACATAGATTATCATCAGATTGGATACATAAGAACATTTCTTATTCGTACAACTGAATAATTGAATAATTCAACTTGGAGAGGAAAAGGTTACTGTAAATTTGCAGTGAAAACAAACTAAGCGGTAGTGAATGGTGTATATCGTTTAGATTGTTTTTACTGTAACGCAAAATATGTTGGACAAACGGGTCGAAACGTAGACATGCGATATAAGGCGTATATCACTTCTCAAATACATTCTTTAAACTTTGGTCGACATTTTTATGAAAAAGGCACTAAGCTAAATCTTCTAGAAGTTTTCGAAATCAATAAATTAAACAATAACCCACAAGTAGTGATTCTAAGTTATCAAAACGACTTAAATAATTATCTTTTATTAAAAATAAATTTCTAAACGACTTTAGTTTTTATCAATTTTTTCAGTAATTTAGCCACCCTTCATGTTTATAAACAAAATTTTCTTCAAATACATTTTCTTTATTTTTTAAAAACATTGCATCAACGAATCAAGAAGTATGGAATTATTTATTTGGCTAAAAATTTCTTTTAAGTTTAAAGTAATCTTGAAACTGTACAATTGGCGACGCAAAAATTACGCGAGCGCCCCTGGTTTTTTTTTTAAATTAGAACTAGTATCAAGTAAAAGTAGACGTATACGTTTAATTGTCGATAGAAATAAGTATTTATTTCACCAATTAAATGTATACGTATATTTTTACTTGATACTACATAGTTCTAATTTTACTTCCAAAGGCGCTAGTGAGAATCTTTGCATCAAATGGTGAAACTAACTATATAGTATCTAACAACTCCAAACGCACAATATGTTACTACATAAATCTCGTATCTATGTACACGGGGTCTACGTCTGTGTGTGTGTGTCATACGTTACACTCAATCTGTGGCGTGAGGGGTGTACCTGGTGTAATATGTACGTATTCGAGGCGTACGTATGAATGTATTAAATTGTTGTAAATGGTTGATAAACAATGACCAACAATCGATGTTCGCAATGTCTGCACCGCTACAACTGGTGCGCACAACTGAATCACCTAACCTGTGATAGACCAACAAATGACTCCAAGCGATCTACACTCTTTTTTTATTTTAGTTTGCTTCTACTCTTCTGTGCTTTGCGTCGCCAATATGCCAGATTATTTAATTTTTTTTTATTAATCGTTATCAAAAACAAAGAATGGTGAAATTAAGCAGTTTAAAAAATTATACATGTTTTACGGATGCTTTGAACTTAAACGAACGTGGTCAATGAAAAACTTTAGCTATGGAACCCTATCGGAAGCATGTTGGACACGCTCATAGTCAGTTTCTATTTCAGAAAACTATTACTAGTATGTACAATAATGTACATTAATGTACAGTATATTTTGAAAGAGTATTCCTTATTTTACGTTAATCATTAGATTCCTATGTACCTGATTTGCTGATAATCTCAGTATATGTTTTTTTTTTATATTTCAAAAACCATATTAATCACTTGTCGAAAAATCAGTATTAGTTACTTAAATCGGAAATGGTGATATTTACAAAGTAATTGAAAAATATTTAAATACTTGTATTATTTGAAAAATTTGACCTGTTTACATTCTGATAATCTTTGCTTTCATTACAAACAATCGTATATGTGCATTTTTACAGATAAAAATGATTCATCTGAATCACAGTCAGTAGAGAACAGTAGTAGTTCTAATACGAACACTAAACAAGAATATAAAAAGTTACCATTAGATAATTCAATGGCCAAGTCCGATTTAGGTTTAACGACGTGGAGTAAACTTAAAAAACGTTCGTGTGAAATGAACGTCACCAAATTACGTCGACATCCATCCGGCAATAATAACACAACAAATGATGGCGTCACAAATACACAATATGGTGGAATTGCGCCCGTTGTAAATACATTAAAGAGTCAAAGTATGCCAAATTTGTATAAACAAAAAAATCGTCTCACCTCCTCGTCACATTATATTGAAATCAAAAATCGTAATGCAATGAACAGTTCTTCGGTATGTATTAATGCTTGTATTTTTTTTTTCTTTCTGATTTTTTTTTTTTAAAGTGATATAAAATTAATTATGTCTGTCCAAGATAATTTTAGAATATTTTATTAATATTTGAGGGCTACTTAAGGAAGTTTAAAATTACTAATGATGTACCATATAACGGAATCTATAACAGTGATTGGGTGAAGAGAAAAAGCTAGTAATTTATTGCGATTACTGTTGTTGATAGTTTGAAAATGGTTGTATTTGAGTTTGTCTTAAATTAGTTAATTATTATATCAAAAAAACGCCGTGAGCAGCGGGGCCCCATCACGGTAGTCGAATTTTCCCCTTCATCTTCGGTATTGAATGTCTACAAGCGAAATGTGATTGAAAGTCTACAACCGAATTGTCATTTTGTTGGTTTCAAAACTGGTGATGAGTGTTCGGCTGATCGAGGCTTTAAAAAAAGGTTTTAAGTATTTAAGGGCTGTATCTCAGTAAATTTCAATTTTGTGCCGAAAACAGGTAGCAGAAAAAAAGCCAACACAATTCGTACGAGGACATTCCTGCCCATGTTTATCCGCTAATTGCCTTTATGTTTTAGTTTTAAAAATTAAAAAAGGACCTTAAATAGTAAACTGGAAGGCCTTTATAAAGATATTTTTTCTTTCCAAAAAAATCCAAAATTTCTATTTTATAAATACTAAAAATCCAAAATTCCTAATTTATAAATAAACAGTGACTTTAATAACATTTTTAAATTACTTAATATGTATGTATTTCATTTGTCATAAAAGTAAGTTCACTTTTTTTTAAATTTTTTAAAATTACTATTCGCCTACTTGTATTTAGAATAAACATAATGCTTTTAAAACACATTTAACAATAGCATTTAATTCCGATGTAAAAATGGGAGAAGTGGGGGGAAAAGTGATGCGGCCTCCCTACAAGGTACTAGCTGGATACTAACTGAATACACGTACAAAATTTCAGCCCTCTAGGTTTCCTTATGGAGTCTCTAGACATGTTAGAAAACAAGCAAAAAAATTAAGGAAATATTGGCGTAAAAATCGTGGGGGTAAGGGTTAAAAGTTGAAACCTCCAAAAAACAGTGTCTGGCTATTAGCTTAACCTGTACACCAAATTTCAGCCCTCTAGGTTTATTTGGGGAGATTTTGACCCGAACGAAACTGTTAAAAAACAAGAAAAATCATGTTCTTTTGGGTATAAAAATGGTGGGGGTAGGGGTTAAAAGTCGAGACCCCCAAAAGGCACCCTCTTGATACTAACTCAATCCGAATACAAAATTTCAGCCCTCTAGGTTTATTCGGGTGACCTGTGCGAGTGGTACAAACTTCGAAAACGTCGAAAATGCATGAAATTGTAGCTTAAAAATGAGGGGGGTGGGGGTAAAATATTAAAACCTCCAAAAAGCACAACCTAGGTACGAACTTTATCAACACACCAAATTTCAACCCTCTACGTTAATTCTGGGGGGCTGGGGGGCTGGGGGCCTGTTAGATCCAGCGAAAATCGTATTTCCCCCCTCTACTCCCACCATATCATCCTAGGAAGCTGAATTTTGGATATGTTGTAGATAATTGACCGAAACATTATTTAAAACCGGTTTGGAAAAGTTTTATTGCTTTTCCGCCCCCCACCACCCCCTTAAAGGTCGGGTCCGAAAAAAAATTTGCCCAAAATTTGACCCCACTTTGATAGTATTGTTGTGCATCGGAATAAGCCCCACTTACCAAATTTCATCTCTTAACTTCCATAGGGGGGCCCTACACATATTAAAAGGTTGCGGGAAAATATATATATATATATATATATATATATATATATATATATATATATATATATATATATATATATATATATATATATATATATATCAGACATCTTTTTTTTTACATAATCGTGTTCTACGGGTCCGAAAACGGATAGCGCCCCTGGTCTCGCCTCTCGCAGCTCTTATCGTATAGACTGTATAAGTCTAATTTTTCGGAGAAAATTCGACTAATAATAATGTGAAAAGTCGATACTAAAACGGTGCAAGAATTTGGTTAATAAAAGTTGTTTGGTAATTTATTTAAATTGTGTTTATGGTCAAAAAGGTAGCAAGTTTGATATCTTAGTTCCTTTATTTATTAGTAGAATGTAAAGGCTCCTCTACACGATCGGCGATGACACGCAGTTACAAGCTATTATCGTGCACGAATAAAAGGAGTTTGCCTATAGTTATGTGCGGTTGTACGCACGATCACTAAGAATGAATATGGAAAAGAATGGATAGAATTTGACGTCTCAGGGCTGACCAAAGTTTTTAAGAGGAATTATTATCATTCAGAATGTGTGCATCACAAAAAAAATAATTTATCAGTTAATAATACTATTTAATGAAAAAATAACGAAAAGAAATTACAGCCATATCCATATTATCTACTAATCCCTTATTCGTTTCTATTTACTCCTAATGTGAAGTGAATAGTATTTGAACATATTTTTAGATTTTCTGGCTAAATAAAAAAGGCAAAAAATTGGCGTTAAAAATGACAAAAAAAAAGTTATCGGAAACAAAATTTCTCCATTTTGTATCAACTTTCGTATAAAAATTGAATACAAAGTTAAAAAATTAGGCTATTCGTTCCATTTTACGGTATTTTAGGTAATTTTTTTTAGCAATATTATGAACGCTTTAAATGCTAGCTAATATTTTAACAAATAGTTTTAAAGAACAATTTTCTTGAAGTTATTTTGGACAGATCATAAGCCCTATTGCTCGGTGTTATCTTTTGAAATAAATAGCTAACAGAAATAGAAATTAATTTTAACGACTTTAGTAGAATTTGCGTATGAGCTAAGGCTTAATACACATAAAACGTTAGACAATATTTATTATTTAAGGTGACTCTATTTAACATATAAAAAAATGTAGTTGAATTTAAGAAATTTTGAAAACTTTTGTCAGTACAGTCTCACTTATCGACATTTTAGACTTTAGAGTTTATAGGGAATATTGCGCAAGTTCACAATTGTTTTATCAATTTTGGTGTGAGAGCACCTTTAGTATACATTATTGCGTCACATATTGTCATCAGTTTTACAAACTGACCTATCTTAAAATTTTTTTTAAATTTAAATACATAATTCCGTAGAATACATAAAGACTGTCAAACTGGTAATGAAAATTGAAGCTATTTTTAGGTGCAAAATGTGCATATCGCGCGTACTCTGTCTCAACCTCGTATCTGAAAACTCCCAATTTTTGGACACAAAAAAAAAAACATATTTTAAATCCGTGTTTTCATCACTATGAGCTTAAGATTTATGCTAATTACACCCTTCGATGTTGGCTACACATATATGTAAATATATATATATAGATAAGTATATATGTAAATACAGTATTTAATATGTTTTTTATGTGTCCTAAAACATGTAGCTTTTGATATACGAGGTAGAGACAGCCAACGCGCGATATACTGAAGAAATATTTACTATTCTGATCTTGTTTTATGTGTATTTGGTTCATAGTTTTTGCAGCTTTATATTGCTACATTATAATTTTGCATTAAGCCAAACTTACAGAAATATAGATTGTATCACCGCATAGAATTTAACGTCACAATGATATGAATTAAACTACTAAAACATTAAGTTTATATACGATGGTAGAATTAACATCATCAATATACAGTATCCGCCATTCGGCGGCATTACTGCTCTCAATATAATTATTCCGCCGCGCATGTGTAGAGCAACCATATTTTTGATGGATACTTGCAAATTTAAGTACAAAATCCACCGGACGGCGGAAATATGAGTTTTACAATATGATTTCTCCGGCGGATGTTCAGTCACAGCGTTAATGAGAAGTTAATTTTGATAATTAGGACACAGATAGAGTTGTCTACATGATTCTATCAGTTTAAATAATACAAATCATTTCTAATTTGCTCTGGTATGTGCAATTTCTAGATTGAATCCTATTCAAACATGCAACAAATTCCATCCGGTTGCATCAAAGTCTTCGACATTCAACACCAAACAAATAGCGGTAGCCTCTTCTCAGATATTGCCAGTTCTGTGGACGGATTTGATAGTAGTTGTAGCGATCGTCAACCCACCAGCAGTAGTAAACCACCGACCCCGAATTTCAACTTAGTCAAACGTTTCATAAAACAGAAGAGTATTAGCACGGACGGTATGAGTCTAGAAATGGATAAATCGTCGGCCAGTGAATACTTCCAATCGGGCACAAGTGCCGGATCGTTAGATAATCACAGTCGAAATAAAATATCAAATTCCGTCAATGATAACGACAATTCACCGTACGATAACCGATCGTATGGAGGTCGTCTCCATAATCAAATCAATAATTGGCTGAAAACCGAAGAAATAATTGCCGAAAATCAAAAATCAGAAACAAATGACGATAACACTAAAATAAAACAAAACAGCTTAGAAAACGCGAAGAAGAGAAATCACACTTGGACCCTCTTCAACGTCAACAATAACAACAGTATCGATCGTTCAGAAAGTCCAAGTACCCGTGATAACGACAAAGTCCACCATAAGAAAGACGTGGAAATTGCATCATCCGCTGAAAGCGGAAGTATCTCAATGTGTAGTTCCTCCGAAGCGACTGAAACCACCAAACTTCAACAAAGATATTCACCACGGAATCATTATAAGATCCCAAAAATGATGCAAACGCCATTAGAACTGATCGATCGAAGTATACAAACATCATTGTTTTCGTCAAGCACCACCAAGAAATCGAATTCCAACTTCATACAATTTATTGAACCATCATTCTTGAACAAATTGAGGGCTGATAGCCGCCAAAAACCAGTTTATGTTTTATATCCCAACTATACCTTACCATGTTTAGATTTCCTTAAAGATCATGATGATTTAACAAAAATATTCTTGATGCCACAAAAATTCGTGCCATATCAATCGTCCGAGACCAATCCGGATAAAAAAAGTAAATCTCGACCGCTGTCCTGTAATGATATTGAAACGTTACGACGGAAAGGTTTTGGACACGTCAAAGATTGGGATTCATTGACGTTTTTGTTACCAACGGAATATCGACAAATATTAGCCGAAGTACCTGAAGTCATCGAACAAATCAAAGAAAAACCCGATGATTTGTTACGACAGAAAGAAAAACCGTTATTCTGTGTAACACCTCCAATGCGTCACAAGGTTCGACCCCAAAGTTGTGACCTGACCAGTTTTGCTGACAAGACAAACGTGTCGTCCAGTTCAAGCACAGCAACACAACCCTCATCAGGATATCGAGGATCTTCAACGATGCTACTGACAGATTCCGTACAAAATACCCCCAACGCCACAACTGGAAACAACCTGAACCCTCTGTTTATCTATCGTTACGATAGCGTAACCAGTTCCGAGGCTAGTGTACTCATGAACGAGAAGAAACCTGGGGCACCCCCATTACCAAAACGATCCACTTCATTACCAAACGGGGATCCAAGAAAAGGTGAAGTTACTCCTCCAAGACCTGCATTACCCAAAAGCATATTAAGACGATCAGAAGCGATAGCCAAACGGAACTCGAAACATCTTAGCGCCGACGATTCATATAGTGATGAAGGTGTTGAAGCTGGAAATGATAGTAGCATCGAAAATAATGATGGAATGATAGCTCGACCGCCAACTCCACCGCTACCAAAAGCAGTGGAAACCTCATCCGCATCAAGCGCGAGTCAAGACGAGCTACAACAACTTGAAGATTTCCTCAAGCAGAGTGGTTTTTCATGCAGTGAAAATGAAGAATGGGACGACAATGATGTGCTCAAACTTCGTTCTTGCGTCAATAAATTTTTGTCGCTGAAAATAAACCAAAATCGCTTTGGCCGAAAATCGGTCAGTTTCTCAAACAAATTGAATGTACATATCGAAAATAATGATGCTGCCGCAAAGTTTACACCAGTTCCCGCCGTAAGGCAATCAAAAGCCTTAGTTGATTTACCGATCTGTGAAGAAGGCGAAACCAGTTCGGAGGAACGAAGTCCAAAACAGTCACCGAAGAAAAGCGTACCAATACCACCTTCGCGAATTTCAAATGATATCATTGAAAGTAAAGTAGCCCTCATAACGCCAGTAAAAGATGCCGTGAGTCAAATCATTGATTATTTTGCTACGGCTAAAAATCCCGACGAATTGAATGATCTTGGAAATTCGACATTATCACCAGCCTGTGCGAAACTGGTGTTGACGACCTTGTGTCCAGCGCTTTATGCCGTTTTAAGCGATGGGCTAAAACCAAATATTGAAACCACTTTTGGCGCTATTGGAAATTCTGTGTGGCAAGTTATTGAGGGGTCCTCTCATGATGGTCCCTTGACGAAATCATTAAATGAATTGGTGTTAAAAATCAACAGTGAAGATGTCGTTACTGAAGGCTTAATGAAATTCAATGCGTTCGTCTTCGGACTTTTGAAGTGAGTAATTCTTGAGAAAATTAAAACATTGTAAAACTTTCTTTCAAACTAAACTTTTTATTTTTTCAGTGTTCAGTCTTTGGATATATGGTTAAGTTACTTACGAATGAGGGAATCTATTATTCGAAAGCATTACAATCCTGATTCGTTGCTTCTGATGGCCCACACAGCAGGAAGAGATATTCGTAGTTTAGTGGATCTTTTAATCACGTCCCTACAACCGTTAAATATGGTTCCTTTCCAGATTGATCTTATGTTTGAATACAAACAACTTCATATCAGCATGAAACGTTTGGGGTCCTTCCAGCAATCTTTGAGTCCAACTCATTTTAAGGTATTACAAAAACTTAATCCATACACATTAAAAAAAGTTGTAACTAAACCACACTCTGCTACCATTATTTTTGAACCTATTTACATTATAAAGCGATTTACGTGGCAAGTCCGGAAAGTGATGTTCTACTGAACGGAGTAGACAGGTCTTAGCAATCATTTTGCAGGCTGCAGAAGCCTGAGAGTTCAATAAAATAAAGATCCTTGAAAAATTATTCGATATTAATTGTTTATTCGTTCCTAAAAAAAATCTTACAGGGTTAGGTCAGGAAAATAGCTATTTTTGTTGTAAAATTCACATAGTGTTTGAAAAATTGTCAAACTGGATCGCTGAGACTCGAACCCGGATCTCTTGGTTGCTAGCCAAGCGCCTTACCAATTAGGCTACCGGACCATTTATTCGAGTGCCACTCCAGTCCGACAATCAATCAAACACATCCTCTGATTAATGCGAGACGCAGTTATATTTAATTTCAAATGTTATCGAGTGCCTGTGAAACATTATTAATGTATGGCGAACTTTTGTTCGTATTTATACATACACCAATATTCGTATGTTCACTTAATGTCCAGCTTTAGCAGATACTTGAACACTCGATTTACTTTGGCATTTATGACCAATTCTCATTATGTTAATTAAAATTCACAGTGTTTGAACCTAGTCACATAGTGATACAGTTTGACAATTTTTCAAACACTATGTGAACTTTAATTAACATACAGAATTGGTCATGCTTGCCAAAGTAAATCGAGTGTTCAAGTATCAGCTAAAGCTGGACATTAAATGAACATACGAATATTGGTGTATGTATAAATACGAACAAAAGTTCGCCATACATTAATAATCTTTCACTGGCACTCGATAAAATTTGAAATTATTCGATTAAATATTACAGTAAAGTGTTACTTCTGTGACAATAAATCGATAAGAAAGTAGAAAAAATATTTTTACATATCTTTAATTTGCCTTCAGATTTCTCCAACCAAATCTCAAATGTCATCAAAACAGTGGGCATTGTTTAAAATCATCCAGTCGATCCAGAGTAGTCTGTCACAATCGCAAGAAATGGAAGAAGTTCCTTTGGAAGATCCAAATGAGAAATCACCGATAAATCCATCACCCCAAACATTAGAAAAAGACAAAACAAATATCAATATCAAACTACGGCCCCATTCATTTGTCGATCACACGCAAGCGCCCGATGTGACAAGCACCGTGAAAAAACGTTGGTCCGACGTTCACCCAGGTTCAAAACTCCATCAGGCATTCGATCGTCTGGTGGCCGAAGATTCCGAAGAAGAATACACGGACAGTCTTGAACCACAAATCAATCAACATTTACAGGAAAAACAAAAAACCGGTGTCCAAGACAGTCCTAAACACGTGTCCGAAACTCCACCGCAACATGGTGCGAAATTCCGACGATTACAAATGAAATGGGAAATGTTGACGAATGAAACGACAAATCGATCAAATTCACCAAGTGGTGATTCATCCAGAACGTCAAATATCGCCAGCGGCACAAGCAGCAGCAGTCAACGATCAAAAACACCCGAATCACCGATCACAAAAGAAAAACCCAGAACGCCCGATTCACCATCTCACGCCGGTGCGGCTGCAAACAAATCAAAGATTCCTCGTTTAATACCGTCCCCTGTTCGGGCAAATTCAACATTAACTAGTGCCGCGTTACAAAAGACAAACATTCCGGTAAAGAAGACCACCGGAATTCCGGTTATGGGCGGCGCACTACGGCGACAAAATACTGAAACAAATATTATCACTGGAACGCGTGCGAAGAAACCGGAACAGACTACTCCAACAAGGTACGGTAACGCAAAAATCATTTTTGAAAGTCAGTTTCTAAAATTGTCACTGTCTTTTTCTGTAGATCAAGCCGAATGGATCAACATGAAACCGGTACCGGGTCTGCAAAACATCCCGCAAGACCAACAAGTCTGCCGTACAGTCAGAATCAAAATAAAAGTTCAAAATTGACGCCTCCTCGACGGGCAGTATCAAGTTCTGTACATCGAACCACTAAAACATCAACAACAAAATCAACACCAAAGTAAGTTTCAACCCTTCATCACTCACATAAATTTGATTAACAAAACACCTTACGTAGGGTACGAGATACCGCCGTTAGTTACCGATAGAAATGTAGGGAATAGAGTTAGAAACAAGCGAAAGATTCAATTTTATTGTGTGTTTTTAGAAAATGTTTTCATGCCAAATTCGTACATATCTGCATCACGTGACTTTATTGCTTAAAAATTCGAAAAACGTAAAGGAGAGGGAAAAAACTCGAAAACAAATATTTCACAATTAACCAGTTTTAATTTGCAACAATAATTGATATACTTGTCTGGGACTTAATAATTTTTCTTAACCCTTAACCAACCACCTTAAGGAAATTGAGTATTATGAATACCATCAAGCCATGAGGCATTTTTAAATAAAGAAGCTTCATGAACATGCAGACTACTTAAGGAGAATACACTCAAATGGAGGAATTGCCAGAATCTGTCCACGCAAATCGTAAATATTACGTTTTCTTTTTTCACCACTTGTGGCGCTAATATTCCTTTTATACTGTAATTTGAAATTTATTATTATCGTTTACTTTCGTATTTTTGACTATTTTTTAATAATTATTGATTTTATTTCCATTATTTATATTTAAACAACCTAAATGACTTATTTTATAATATTTTATAATTTTAAATTATTACATATCTCTTTTTCAAATTGCCACTTCATTCCCCTACCGCTTTGGTACACACAGAACACTAATGCCCTCTTATTTTTGGAACCCCTTATACATACATGGAGTGCATACACCTTATATAGTTACCATGTTCATAACAATTGTAATACTCCTTTTCTTTAGTTTTATAAAATTATTTAATAATTTATATTATCAAAAACATTTTGCTTTAAAACATCGCCAACAGATGTCAGCGCTACTAACTCCTTCGTAGAGTTCCTATAATAAATAGAGTCGTGACATGTCATCCATTTTTTGTCCAAAACGGAGCGGGAAGCTTCAAAATTAATTATCACATATTTGATTAAATATTTTTGAGTATATAATTATTGTTAATAAATTATGAATTAAAGAACAATTAAAAATTTTTAATTGAATTATTCTTTCTAGGTTAAACTAAATGATGTATTTTATATGTTAATATTTAATTTATTTCCAATGTATTTTATACAAACTTTGGACATAAAATGACGGAACCAATCAGCGTTCAGCACACATGTGACGACTCTATTTAGTATAGTGACTCTACTTTTTCGGTTTTGAAAATTTTTCCACTTACTTAAGATAACTTTATAATACCCTGTAGTTTTTACTGATTGGTTGAACACTAAATACAGCACAAAACCTTAAGAGTTTCGAAATGTTTCTTCGGAACCCTAAAAATATCATTCTAATAGTTTTTTTTTTTTTTAATAAAAAATTTAATTAAAAATTTGTTCGGTATCAGATACCCTATGTGGCCGTCGGAAGGTTAAATATGTATAGTGTGTTCAAAGATAATTGACTTATTATTTATAATTTTTTTTTTCAGAACGGTTCGTACATTAACTCATCGTTTACCGTCAGACAATGGCCACCTGTCATTCAGTGAAGGTGAAAAATTAACGGTAATGTTAGAAGTGGATGATAAATGGCTTTTGTGTTGTCGTGGCAATGAGAAAGGTTTAGTACCTAGAGCAGCTGTTCTAGTTTTAGAAACTGATGTGAGTAAACGACATTAGTTTTAATCTAGATAGTCAGAATTGTTTTTGATTTTAGGCTAGACTAAAAAACAAGCTCTAGTCTAGTTTACAATATACAATATACTTACCCCTCAAATATCTACCAATTCAAAAAAATTTGTTTGTCTAGTCAATGTCATAACTTAAATTGTATTTTTTAATACTTTGATGCTGTGCAATATCAACAAAAAGCTACCATAAAAAAAATTATATCGATATTTCAAAAAATGGGTCTTCAGTTGGAAGAGGAATTGAGAATATAATACAAACATATTATTCAGAAAATAATTATACATATTCTTATAAAGCGGCATTTATTCGTAAAAGTAATTTCTTAATTTACAAAAAATAAAAAGAGTAACCCTTAATCTTATTCACATTGAGTAAATAATAAACAGTAAGTACTAAGTAGGTCAAATAGAGGTCGTTACTTGTTATACATTGTACTTCATAAAAACACACTTAAGTGCAGTTTTCGAGAAAAACTTGTAAAAATTTTGAGTGTCACTGGTTGCTGACCATCTAGGCGTTAAAGATGATAATAATAATGAAACTTTTGAAATTAGACAATATAATTTCTAATAACAATCAATTAGTACAGGTCAAAATGGTCTACAAATCTACATAATATATAAAATAAACAGGACATCTAAGAAATAGAAATATCAGTGACTTTAATGGTGATTTAAAATTTTCATTATTGATTTTCTCAAAAATTATGTTTTCAGTTCTTCATGAATTATTACTAGTTTTTAATAATTTTATTTTTTTACCATAATACCCAATAATACTAATTAATCAGAGTGTGCCCGACACGGCTTAAGACATGTAGTCAGTCGGTGTCCGTCGCCGAACGTACAGTGCATTGTAATACATTGTTAAACATTGTTACTTGAATTGGACAGGTTGGTCTGTCCCATAATAGGTGTTTTGTAGTAGTGTGTGTGAATACGCACGCAGAAGCAAACACCAAACCAATACCATTGCAAACAGTGTGTACCTACACAACATAGTGGGGAGATTTTACGTCACCCACTGGCGACAAGTGGAACAGTTTGATAGACATTCTAGTTTGGTCCCTTGACTTGGAGGTTTCGGGAACTAAAAGGAATAAATTTAGACGAAAATTGTAGAAAATTTATTTATGGTCCATTTTCAGATATATTTCGACACTATAATTTTTTGCAGTGGAATATTTTTGTTACAGAAATGTTTTACATTTGAATTTAAAACTAAACTCTGTTACCAAAAGTTTTACATAAGAATTTAAAATTTGTTTATATTATAATTTTAAATTTTAAACTCTAATGTGAGTGAAACTTTTTGTAACAGAGATTAGTTTAAAATTTTAAATTTTAATGTAAAACATTTTTGTAACAGAAAGATTCCACTGCAAAAGACATAGTATCGAAATATATCTGGAAATGGGCAACAAATAAATGAAATTTTCTACGATCAATTCTTGTTGCTTCAATTTCTTTCTTTTGGTTGCCAAAACCTTCAAGTTTTAAATTAATTAGTATTATTGGATACTATGGTAAAAAATAAAATTGTTATATTCTTAAGTTGACCAAAAAAAGTCATATTTCATCCTTTACAAAAATCGATACAACTTGATGTGTTTTCAGTAGTCCTTTGGGTTTTTTTTTATGAAGTAACCTGTACAAGGACTAACCACCTCTATTCAACATACTAGTTACTTATCACTTATTACTAACTCAGTGTGAACAAACTATTACACACGATTGAAGTGAAACTTCTTATACTGGATTAGTGTATTATTGTGTAAGTGTTGTTTGCTAATTTGAAAGTAATCGAATTACACGTAACACAGACGGTGACACATTAAAAGTTTTAATCGATACATAAGAAGTTTAACTTTGAAAATGTGGTTTTTTTTTGGTTCATGATTATAAATTACAGGGTGTAACAGATTTTTCTATAACTTAATTTTCTTATATCCAGATTCTTTTAGTCAATTTTTGTAATCGCGTAGATCAAAAATAATATTAGCAATGGTTTTTTTTTTCATAAATTTGAATTTTTACCGTAATTTATCCTTTATTACACAATTCATATTACATTGTATTTACGTCAGTGACGGATCAGGAAAATATTTGGAAGTGGGATGGAAGGTACGCGCCTGCAGTTGTTATTTTAAATAAACTAGACAATATTAATCTAAAGTTGTGAAAAAAAAACTGCAGAATTTACGAGCATAATCGCTTACTGGATTTTTCTTCTTAAATATTTCTCTGAGATTTCGTAGCTAATTTGTTTGATTATTTTTCTAGTTGAAACGGAATATTCTGGAATTGATTCGGTTTAAATTCCATTAAAAAAAAGGTTTAGTAGTTCTTTAGTAAACCAGTTTTGTATTTATGAAATTTTTTTTAAGTTTAGTTTCTGTTTACAAAAAATATTTAAATTTGGCCAAGTTATTAAATATCTGTTACACTCTGTACACTACCAATTGTTTCGATCAAGCAGCAACCTTCAAACTTTGAAAAAGAAATTTAAAAAAAAAACATCTTTCTTTGTCTGGTTATAGTGTTGCCCTCTATTTTGTCTTAACAAAAGAAAAACAAAAAAATATTTTTTAACAGATTGTAACTTAAAAAATAAAAATAAAAAAACTGAACATTCTAGGAATATTTAGTGATAAAAATAAGTGATAAAGTGTATTTCGAATTATTAAAAATTTAACTAATGAGTTGAATAAATTTATTAAGAATGTCTTTCATTTTTTTAAAAAAATTTCTAGAAAATAACCCACCATTCTAGATTAATTTGTAGTTTCGAATGTCGATTCATCGTCGTGATAACGAATTATTTCGAAAAATACGTTTAAACGCCGTTTTTAACAATCTATAGTCACTTTTTTTAAAATATTCAATTTGCTATTACATATAGAGTTAATTACCGAAAATAATTTACATTATTTTAAATTTCATGCTTTCGAATAGCTCATGCGCAACTGATATGCGATTTAAAAATCATTTGTGCAAATTTTTTTTCTTAAGTTTTTATTTTTTATCGAACGTGTCACGTCTTTAAACGAATTTTTAATTATAATTTTAAATATTAATCGATACCCATACCGCTTAATCATTTTAAAATCGTGTCACATTTATTAATTATATTAATTTTAACAGTATTATAAATAATTAATATATAAAATTTAAAAAAAAAAAATTCAATATAATTTTTTTTCATTTACCAAAGATTAAATTTTATATTTTTTAAAGTAAAACGTAGAATTCAAACATAGAAATTAGTTTATAGTTTCTTTAGTAATATTTCTCTTTGGCATTTTTAAACTTCCCACTTTTACGTAACATTATTCAATGGTGTCATAATTATAATATGCGCATTTATTGCTTTTAGTATTTTCAACAATTTTTAGATAAACTGAAAGCCATGCAAATATTCTTTCAGCATTTAAACAGCATTTTAGCCACAAATTTCTTCAATATTTTTATAAATCAAAATTTATTCCAAATAAATCGCTAGTGGACGTTAATAGAAAAAGTCAAGTAAAATATTCACAGTTAAAGTGTTACGTTTAAGCAGGGTTGTAGATTTTTCATTTTTGTAAAAAAATTATATTCTTAAACTAATCTCGATGTATGAATTTCACGGTAAAATTTTGTTGGTACGTGATTAAGGATAACAAAATTTTTTATAGTTTTTCTTTATGAATCATGATTTTCTTAAAACCGTGATTGGTGAATTTTGAAATCTTTTTTTTTTCTTACAAAGAAAAGTTTAAAATAGTATTTTTGATTACAGTTAGGGAAAACTTAAAAAGAAAACGGTTTTCACCACCCTTCGAATTTTATTTAAACAGTGTATTCGATGCTTTTAATATGATACTTATACACTGTGCCCCAAAAAGTTTGCATCATATTGGAAAAACTTGCTAAGAAGTTTGTGCAGTCGTTGGTAAAAAAAAAAAATTTACGCACAAAATGTTTAGTTAAAGAACGTTTTTTGTAAATAATTTACTTTGCAAAATACCACTATATTTATTAAAATTGTGACAGTGGTTTCGAACGCTTTTTTATTTATTTTCAAACCGTTCAGGAGCATAGGATTTCTGCTATATGATGCCATCTGATTCTGTTTTTGTTTGTAACCTTTAAATTTTATTCAGATCAGTCCTGTTGTTCGGCTTTCTGATTTTATAGAGTACGTCATCAAGTGGTTAATGAGTGACTTCTTCGCCTAAAACAAAATTGTTGTGCCATAAAAAAGTTTCTAATGATATTTTTAGGTCACGCTATAGCGAAAAATCACAAAATCCAGCTTCCTATATTTATTTCAAATTGTACGTATAAGCTAAAGAAATACCTTTTGAATAAAATTTTTTGATATCTCATCAGTTATTGTCACTTTATCAGCTAATCATTTTTTTTTTTAATTTCCCGCCAAATGGAAAATTGAAAGATCTATTTAAAAATAGATTTTCAGGTTATTGATGGTGCATAAAACTTTCTACCGATTTTTTTTTCAGATTTTTATTAAAAAAAATTGTTTCTTCATGTGATGCAAATTTTTTAGTGCACATTGTATAATCGCTAACTAAAACATTAATTTCCAAAATTTTATTCGGCGTTTTCATCAGTTAATAATAATAGGCTGGCCATACATTTTGCTATAATCAATCATAGTTTGTCACATATTTAAAGTGCCTTTTGAACAACAAAGTTTTATTATTAAAATATTACCGACTGATCAAGTGTTTCTTATCTATGAAGACTTTAAAATGAAAATGGCAATTTTCAAAAACATTTTACCATGATTTTACCTCTAATAATCTGAGCTTAAATCTTCGAAGCCATGGAACAGTTATCAATATTTTTTCTTAAGACAATTAAATTATAAAATCGATCCAAACACATTCATAAAATTTACGAAAGACCTAATCACGTACTGTCAAATTTTTATGCCTTTTTTTATTATTTCATATTTTATTAAACGTACGAACTCGAATAATTGAAAAATAGATCAGTTTAAAATAAGAAATTAAATAAAAAAATTTAAGTCGTATTTTAAACTGATCCAAAAAATTTTATTTTTCTATACTTTTTTTCTTCGGAAATAAAATCTCGAATCGATCGAAATCCCTGTTTTGTTGTAATTATTTGAATTTTCCCCGCCTTTATTTGTTTTATTTACTTATTGTAATATTGCCTTCTGTGTATTGTAAATACTCGTCTAAAAAATATAATTGTTAAAACATAAAAAAATAAAAAAAATAAAACTAAAATGGATATTACTGATATTCTCTGATCTTAATTGTAATTATGTATATAATAATTAATTAATATCCATAATACTATTCAATTGATTTAAAAAAGAATAATAAAAGCAAAATTTTTTTTGAAATAAAAACAAATTTGTTTCATTTTTATGTTATTCTGGTAATTTTTAAGTACCATTATTTTGTGTATTATTCATCATGCCATCTTAATAAGCTTTACTTACGTACCTATAAATCAAGAAATTTTATTAAAAATGTATAATGTAATTGATTATAATCCTTTTAATAAAAATATACATAAAAATTATAAAAATGTTCTTTATTTCTTTAAATCCTTCTAAAAAAACATAATGTACTACAATGTTCATGTCTGTGGCAGCCATATTTTTTTAAATATGCACTTTTATAACCAATTTTCTTATGTGTGGACATGTGCAGTAAAATAAAATGAGTTTCCAGATTCAAGGAAATTGCGATTGAAAATTCGAACCGAAAAACAAACAGCTGTTTCGTATTATTAAAATGCATATATAAATTTATAAAAATCAAATAAAAATTATTATTTATCATGCTTTCCAGTTCATTAGGATAAAAAAAATCGCCAAGTACGTATTGAACAAACATTAAATTAGGACGTCTCAGTAGCTAGAGTTTTACAAAGTTTCCGGGATAAAATATAGGACAAAATTTTATTTAAGTGAATTTCTTACGATTTAGCAGGAAATAAAATATCCCTGTCGCAGCATCCTGCATAACATAGCGAATTTCTGTTTATAAAAGTTAGTTTTTCTCGGTAACTGGTTGACATAGAAGAATAGTTTAAAGACCTTTTTTATGTAATTTTTCCTCCTCTTTTAAATGGTGTAAAATAATTTCGCAAAAATTTTTGAATAAGTGGAAATTTTGGCAAAAAACTAATTTTTTGCAAGAACAAAAACCATGTTTCTGGCATCCGACGTGTCTGGCTGAAGAACTCATCCATGAGTTTGAGACTTCCAACTATACATATACATAAATTTTAGTGAATATTATTTTCGGTTCCTAGGGACCTCAAAACAAATTTCTGCCATGGTCCCGGGTTCAAGTCGCGTCATGACAGTGGCTGTAATAGCTGAATTCCATTCCGGAAACTCGCTAAAAGAATATTCATAGTTTTAAGAGCATTTCCTCAAATGGGTTTAAAGAATGTTTTTTAATGTAAAACAAATACCTATCTCAGTGTGATATGAAGCATACGCAACACGTGAAAATTTGCGTTGGCGAGAAACGAAATTTTATTTTCCAACATTTCCCCTAATGATGTAGACTTGATTTTTAATGTTTTCTAATACGAAAACATACTTCTGGGAACCACTTTCTCATTTAATTTTTCCTTATCTATATATTTGAATATTATATCGGCATAACTTAACTAAAATTATTTTAATTGAGCCTTCTTATCAAGTGCCACTATCTATTTTTCAAATTTTTTGGACTCAACAGTTGAACAGTTACAAGAGGGGGGGGGGGGTAAAACTGATTTTGAGATTCAATATTTGAAAAATGGTAAAATGAACTTCAACTTTCATTTCCGCATTCCATTACAGAAAAGTACCAAAAAAAATTAAGAAAATTTTTTGTTGTCTATATCTGTAACATAATCATACAAAATTTCCTGCTTGTGGACTGAAAGATGTAGGAATTTTGAGAACGTGATAGAGATAGCGGATGAACAGACAGACATGACGAAATTATAGGGAATCTGATATTTATGGAGTAACTCGCAATATTTGGAAGAATTTTGTTATTTGGTAATGAACTTAAAGCATAGTTAAAACAAAATTTTTAAAAATTACAAAATGTTGCACATTTTGGCGAAACTTTATTGTTTTTATATGAAAAACAAGAAATTCATAATATTAAAAATTGTATTCTTAAAAAAATATATAAGAAAAAATTTCAATTTATTTCCCTGCAATAATCTCAAATCCGGTAAATAACTCATCCTCCCACTCCTTAATCTCCCCTTCCACCAATATCCCTGCCCCAAACAATTTACATAAATCTACGCAGTTCAAAAATACGTCTTTAAAAATGATATGATTTTATTTTGATAGAACTGTGTTGACTGTGTTCATTGAGCGTGTTGTACGAAAGAAAACAATGAAAAAAACAACGTCGAAAAGAGGAGGAACAAAAAAACGCACAACATACTTCCTTCCTTTATCCGCATAATTATTGCTGATCGTAATCTTTCTTCACCCAACTCCACTTTCATTCAATGCTAAATGCATTGCTAAATTTTATTGATCATAAAACGGTAAGTAAATACGTAGTTACCCCTAACGTGTTTGTTTATATAAATTCGTACAAGATGTCTCCACATAACTTGCAATTTTTTTTCTACCCCCGATTAAATGTTATGAATAATGAGTGAATCGTGTGGGCATAGTTGTTAAGATTGTTAGTGATGTTATAAAAATTAATTGTAACCGCAGATTTGAAAGGTGAATTTGTTTTGGGTTTTATGTTGTTTATGGCATGCTATTGTTAATGGAAGCGCTACATCAAAGAAATGCAAATGGTAAGTGTAAGTATTTTGTTTGAAATTTTATGTCAGTGCCTTCTTTGATGTGTTTATTTTTCATTTACTTGACCTCAACTTATATGAATGTTTGATGTAAACTGATATTTAATTGTTTAAATCAAAATGTTTTAATTTGATTTATTTATGTTTGAAAAACTCTCCCCCCACCCCAATAAAGGTTTTATTGTGATCAATAAACGCTATTAATAATTATTAAGGAAACTATGACCTTATGCGATTTCATTGTTGACAACAGATATTATTGCAAATAAAATGCTTAAATCTTTGGAGCTATATAAATTTTGTTTAACTTTTTTGAAAAAAAAAAAAATTGTGTGCTTTGCTCGAAATTATTTTTGAATAATTTTAATAAAAAGATAATTTTTCCTAAGCTTTTTATTTATTTATTTTTTTTTTTGTGTAACTAAAACCTTTTATTTATTAAACTGAAAATCAAATTTAAAATCATAATTATATGAATGAATTTTTTGACATTTACACAGCTACTGACTTTGCAAAATGAATGTCAAGAAATTATTTAAATTAAGAAAGTAGTTTTATTATTTTTGATTAGTGTATAGCAATTTTAGATAATTATATTTCTTTAATATCAGACTTGAGAATTTGATTTTTAAACAATTATAATTTTTTCTTTCTAAACAACGACAAATTATGTCTTGATGGTGGCGGTGTCGGGAATTTAGGTGAATTCAATTTCGTTAAATATTTAGTTTTCAGTTACATTTTAGTGTGAAATTGTCCTTATTAATTTCACTAATATTTGCAAATGGAATAATTTCTTACGATTAGACTTTTCAAATTTTAATAAATATTTATTTTTGCAAAAATGTATATGTGGATTAATATATTAATTAATTCTTTGCGGACACTTAGAATTTTATACAATGGATTTCAATTATAATAACCGCGATTATATCAGCTTTTTAGTTGTAATTACCAGAGTTGGATTTAAACAGAAAAGATAAATGTTTAGAGCTCATAATTCGAAGGAGCTTGGATAACAGACAAATTAAAAAAAAAAAATGTTTAAAACTTCCTTAACAACAAGACTAATTACTTTTGAAAGTAACCATTTCTATCTTTAATAAATGTTAATTGAACCCCTTTTAAGAATGTTTATTAACTTTCGGAATTAACTGCGTATGTATCATTTTAAGAAGTTAAAAAAATGAATTTCCTTGTAGGTATGTCTAATAGTTTCTTCCGGAAATAAATGCTTACCTCTTGAAGGAATTTAAAAAAATTAGAGTTCAGGTCAAGAAACTGAATCGGGTACATTGGGAGTCGAAGCATTAGTCGAAGCAAGTTTCATCAACGTATTATAATCTAACTTTCTATCTTTGGTTTAGTTCAACTTTTACCTGATGATGGCTTAATCAACCGAGAGTTAGCTCGTAAAAATGTACCTGTTTCAATTTTTAAGTGAAAATTTGACAAATTAAATATCTCACCAAATATTTACTGATTAACAGTCCCTTATAACTGAAATCCGTTGTATTTCTTTTAGTTCAGCAAAAGTGTTAACAACAGAATAACACCTAATGAAGTAAGAAATATAGTAAATATTTTAGGAATTAAAAGTTCTATAGTCTTTGGTATTATAGTGAAGGCAATTTTTTCCAAAATATGATTACATATTTTAACATTTGTAGTAATTAGACCTTTGAGTAGTTCAACAGTAGATTATCCAAATCATACATAGCAATGGCTTCTATAAAATTTACTGAACCGAATTCAAAACTCAACTCTACACGTTTCACACCATTCTTAAACATTTTTTACATTCGCCTTAGTTCTCACAATCAATCAGTTAATTATACAAATAATACAACAACGAAAAAAAATCAAAATATAACAAAAATTATATTTTGAAATTTATTTTTACTTACAGACGGACTGACAACTGTTCATTACGATTGGAAATAATTACATAGATGGGGATGCGATGCGGCACCGATATCAGGAGGTTCCCTAACAAAAAAAAAAGAATGGCAACCAACAATTTCGACGACTGAGCAAAAATAAATGATCGGTGCTGATTCTAAAAATAAAAAAAATAATAATAATAAATCCTAACTCAATACATATCAATTGTCTTATTAATTAGAGTTTAAAACATAATTTAGAGATAGTAATTAAAATAAGTGTATTAGAGATATATTTATTATTCGTATATAGAAATATATTTTGAAAAAAAAATGACAAAATCTTCATGTTTACAATGTAAGCACACATTATGACAAATTTTTAGAGAAAATTTTTATTTTACCTTTGCACAACGTGTGAACGTGTACAAAAATTTAGATTTCCTTCTGTTTTAAAGCGGGCGCACACTGAGCAATTTTTGGTCGAAAGAAATTCTTAATTAAAGAGAGTTTGTAGTATTTTATTGGCAGTATATAAACATTTTTTCCAATGTCGAAGTACTTATATTAATCAAAGTCTATTAACTATAAAAGAAAAATAAATGTTCAGTTTTAGGTCATTACAAAAGTTGAAAATTCATTTTGAAAATTAAATGTGGTAAACGAAATATTCGCCATCCTCTCATCTATTTGAACAGCGTAATATCATGTGAGAGAAACAGAGATAATCTGTGTTTAATGAACAATTACATCATAAATGGTTTTAGCGCTATTTTTAAAAGAGAAATAAAAAGATAATTGGTTGTATAATCAGTAAAAGATTCTGTATAGATTGGAATTTAACTTTTTTTTGTTGGCGCAACCAAAAAAACTGCTTGCTGTGCGCTCGCCCTTTTTAAATGTTTTAATACAGTGGCGTTTCTAAAATAAATTCACGAAATACAGATTTTTTTATGGACGGGAGCATTTTAGTAATGTTTAGTCTTGTTTTTAATGAAATATCGTTTTACAAAATAATTTTGGACAGCTAAATTTCTACTTTTCATTGTGCCACTCTGTTATTATATTTGCATTAATACATTCCGTAGCATTTTTGTTAAAACTTCATTCAAGTAAATTCTTATTTGTCGTGCGATACAGGAAAGAGGACCTTATCTCACTGAACATATTTTTAAGTTTAAAAATAAATTAGCAAAATGACATCTGACAAAATTTTTTAGTGACTTCAAAGGGTATTAGTCACTAGCGTGCCGGAGTTAATCGACCCCCTACTACTGGCTAGAAGGATTTAGGTTACAGGCGTTACAGGACAGTAGCGCGCAAAGGTTTAATTTTTAAATTCGCAGTTTCTAGGTTTTTGTTTTATTAAGAGGGTTCTACACGATGCTACGAACGTTCCTTCCAACATTCGATCGAACGTTTGAGGCAATTAAGTTCGATAGTTGGTGCGACGAATGTATCTGCTACACGGTGAATCGAATGTTTGATCCAATACAAATGATGATGTGTTGGTACTCAGTGGAGGACGCTGTTATCTGTCTGATGTTATCTCTAATGTTATACACTGATGTTGTCTCTCTTCACATGAACGAGTCGTGCACAACCAACGAACGCAACCAACATTGACCTTCAAACGTTCGAAGCATCCCTTTGACTCGGTGCAAGAATACCGACATCGAACGGGACACGACCAAATGCGAACGTTTGACGCTCGACATTGGACACTCGTAGGTTCGAACAACGGCTACACGATGCTATGAACCATCCAACGTCGAATGTTGGAAGGTGTTCGTAGCATCGTGTAGCAGCGGCTTTACTAAAAAATGTTGAAGGTAGGGTTGACCGGGGTAATTGTGAATGGATTTTCATGAGTTGAGATAAAAGCGTTTTTTTAAGTATTTTTTATTTTGTATATCACATGATGGTTGATTTATTTTTAATTCTACATTATTCAGGATGCACCACACAAATTTTGAGCAAATTCGTATGAAAAACAAAAATTTTATAAGCCATTCACATTTCCCCGGTGCGGTTTTGCAAATCTTATGAATTTCGGGGTAAAAGTGAATGCCATCAGAAAAATTATTTAGAATGGATTACAAGAGAAGTGTGGTACGTCCTAGTAAAGCCCAGCTCAAATTCTTCACATTTACTCCACTTTCAAATTTTTCATCATATTTTAGCGGTCACAATTTCTCTTTGTTTAATGCAAGTTACGCATACCTCAAATTTCTACATAAAATCAAGGTTAAAGAAAAATAATAAAAATTGTAGGAACAAATTTATTACAAGCTAAAAATGATATTTTGATGATATTTTGTCATTTTATCATATAAAAAATCAAAAAATTCCATGTATTGACACAAAAACAAGGAAAGTAAGACTTTTTCAAGGAAATATATTTAGTTTAGGGTAAGAGACCCGATGACCGATCACTATTTTTAGCTGTATCATTAAATTAGCTTAAAAAAATTAAAAAATAAACAAAACACCCATTTTTTTTTTCTTAATAAGTATGAAACCAAGTTTTTTTAATCCAATAGATATGTTTTTAAGAAAATATAACCCAAAAATTTTGATTTATTAATGATTTTGTTTTATAATTTGTTGACGTCTATTAAAAAGCATACACAAAATATTAACCTCCTTTGAAAGATCAATACACTTACCCCTATCAAAAATCACCGATTAGTTCGATTACTAATGTACATCAGTACAGTAGAAAATATTATACTATCGAATATTTGAACCATTCTCTTTCAGTCACTTTGACACTCTATCCACTACAAGAGGTCAGTCTGTGTCATAGAGTATCACAGAATGACACCTTGTGAAACATAGCAGCAATGACAGAAGGGTTTAAATATTCGATACAATAAACCACTAAAATACTGTATTTTTTTTCGCCATCTATAATTTTGCTTTAAAAAACATTGTGTACATTGTGACATGATTCTAACTTACCTATACGCCATTGTGAATTTTTAAACAGTTAAATTGACGATAGATGACGTCAAAAATGTTTATAAAATAGATTTGGAATATCTGTATGATTCTCAAAATACCCAACTCGATAACTTGGATCCCAACAAGAATCAGTCATACAAATAATATTTAACACATATAAAATTTAATTTAGCTATCCTAATCTCTTAAGTGGACTAATAACAATTATTTGTATACTTTTATTATGCTAATAACTTTAAAAATTCGGTGAAAAATGTTACAATTTATAACCCATGTGTTTTGAAAAATGATCATCCACCATATTAAAAATTCATGAATTCAACAAAAATTGTTATATATATATATGTATTTCTTAAATTAAGTGAGGAGACATTAAATGTGATGTGAATTTAAATTGAAAAATAATCATTGTATTAACAATAATTTTTTTTATCAAAGGTTTCTTTCAGAAATAACTTCATTAAAATATAAATGTCAAAACTGATCGGACTTATAACCCCGATCGACAATGGGGTCTTTTACCCTACATGACTAAAAAACAACAATTTTTTTTTTTTTTTGTATTGTTTGTACAACGGAAACTTGTACAATAAGGTCACCAGCACCTTCATCAACATTTTCAACTTTGAAAAGGACACTACTGAAATTTTTGACCGAATGGGGGCATTTGTGAATGACGTTCACAATTACCCCACAATTTTAAAATCATGGGATAATTGTAAGTTGGTAATAAATTGTCCAATTTCTTTAGCAATTAATAAGGAACCCTCTCAGGGCTAGACCACTTCTTTAAAAGTACTTTTAACCATTTCTGACCTTTTAAAAAAAGAAAATGTATTTAAAAAAAATTTTTTTTGAGGATTGGTCGAAGTAAGATACATAAAATTTTGCAAGGGTGTTTTCAAAATAAAAAAAGATACTAATGCTTGAAGAATTGTTATGAAATTTTAATAGCATTTTAAGAAAGGACAGAAAAACATATTAAGAGTTGATTTTTAACAATATTAATGTTATTTTAGAAATTATAGTCGCCGTTTACAATTGCCCCAGTTCACAATTACCCCGGTCAACACTATATTGAAAAATTTTAGTAAAGTTGATGATACTTATATTATCAAATTTAAAATTTCTTTTTCCTCAAATTAAGCTTTATAGAAGTGATTTGAATTAGGGTGATTGATTAAATTAAGGTAATTTAGGAGTAAACTTTTCATTTTCGCTATCAAAATGACGATTTTTTTTTTTAAATATGACTGACTGCACAGAAATGTCTTTTCTAGTGATTCCATATACCTAATTTCGGTAAAAATGAAAAAAATGACTTGGAAGACGTAGAGTTTGTTTCCAATTTTATTATTCTACCATTTTATTTAAGGTTTTCAATGTTTAGTAAACTTGAGGACGTTATTAAGTTTAAAAAATTTTATTTTCCAAATCAAGGTTTATGAAAGTGAACTGAATTGGTGTGCCTGATTGAATTAGGGTATAAACTTTTTCTTTTTGCTATCAAAATGACCAAATTCCTTTTAGAAATATGACTGAGACGATAGAAGTATTTTTTCTAGTAGTCTTACAAGCTTAATTTTGAAATGAATGACTTCGAAAACTTATAATTCACTTCCAAATTCATCATTCTATCAATTTATTTATCTCAATGATCTCCAATGACCGACCACTGCCCGTGTTTACGCTTGTGTATATGACAACTGTGTTAATTATATGTATTAATATGTAATAGTTACCTATTTACATGTTACTTTATTTGTGCTACTTACTAGCACTCTACTGTATTAATACTATTTTTTGATCACGGTGCGCAAGTGGCCTATGCCCATATTAATAATTTTTAGTGATTATATGGTCCCTCTTTAGTAAATTGTAACGAATTTAAATGTGCTTAACTAACGTTAATTTTATGAACTGCCACTGACGTTATGTATGTATTGCATCTTGTTATTGATGTTGCTTAAAAGTGTGTTCTATTGTCCAGTGGCGTATGCATAGAAATTAGTAAAGCGTATTTAGGCATCCGTTTCTTTCTTTAAAAAATAAAATTGACTTTCCGTTTCATTTATCCTATTTACTGGGAAGAACTTTGAAAATTTTCTGCATGCTCAACTGACTTTTATTGTTATATAATCGTAAAATAACAAAAAACAGAAAAATATAACTACGATGAAATTTTAGGTCGACTGATTTCGTCCTCTAATGTAGTGCCTTCAATAGACGAAAATGAGGCGGCAGCATCAGTTGGGAAAGCGAGCAAGGATTATTGGGAAACTAATTCACAAAGTGTTATTGTCCTTTTAATTATGGTTGCAGTACTTTTATTTATTCTCACATATTGCTTATGGGGCACTCCTTGGTGCAGGTAAATAACAAAAAGACGTAGAATACATAAAAACTGAAAGAATTATTCTATATTTTCAAATTTTAGGTATATTTTTCGACGTCGACTATGTCCATGTCTAAGCAGTCCGGACGATATGACCATATCATCCGGTTCAATAACACCAAGAACGTATTCAAGTACCGGGCATGTGAATAATTCTAGGGCGTACAGGGGTGCGCCCACTATCATATTATTGCCGCAAGGCAGAATGTTAGTCGTAGATGGGTCTGTGATTGCACAATTCCGTGCTGATACCCAGGGTGTTGATTTGATGGAATTGGGTCAAAGTATTGCTTGGCAACGACATCAAAGTACTCCAAGTATCATGTCTTCGGGAACAGCCGATTCGAAAGAGGGAATTTCACCAATCATTCCGTTGACACGATTTTCACCACCGTCGTATGAGAGTTTATTTGGAAATCAAATGGTAAAGGGAATTTAATGAAATAAATATTTCGAAAAGATAGAATCCCCAAAGAAAATCCGTTTGGTAGTCCGCAAATTTTCGATTGATTTTATGGTTCAACGAATGCCTTATAATGAGGCACTAGTCGCAAAAAAAATTGGACTTGAGCATAAGAAAGGTTTCAGAGATATAGGAAATTAAATGATCGAAATTGGCTCTAAGAAATTTATACAGGGTTAGTAAAAAATATGGAAACAGTAGAAAATTTCAACGGGAAAGTTTTAAAAGAAACTTCATAATTTTATATTTTTCCCACGTACCTACGTCAAATTTAAGAAAATTACAGTACAAATATAAATTAAAAATTACAGTAAAAATCAGCATTTGACCTTAAATTGACCTTCAGGTCACGATCAAGGTCACATTCGGGTACAGAATTTTTTGCTCTTTCTATTCCGGGATTGACTGGAACTTGACCTTGATATGACTTTGAACTTTGACCCTTGATGTCAAAGTCAAGGTCACCATCGGATGCATCATAAAAAATGCTAAAATTTTTGTCATCACCATTTATCCCAAAAATGATTTCCTGCTGAGATTTTTGACTGTTTCCATATTTTTGACTAACTCTGTATTATATTTGCATAAAGAGTCATTTACACGATGATAGAATTTTAATGCTAGTACTATCGTGATAGAAACCGCGATAATCAAAAATTTTTTTGAATTACTTTCTTTACGTGGAACTTTCAATTCCAGGCTCTGCAAGAAGGACTCTACGATCTTCCACCATCGTATAGTGAAATCAATTTTCAACTACAACAACTAAACAATGCGCTGTCACGTGAATTTAGTAATTTAAGTGGCGAGCGTCAACGAACGCACACAAGCGAAAGTAACTTAGCAAGACGACAAAACTTAGAAAATCGACGATTTAGAAGTGTCGATCTGTTAGAGAATCAAAATGGCTCGGAAAGATACCAACAAACATTACACCATAAAATTCCAAGCGAAGGTGATATTATCGATAGCAGTAGTAACGCGCCATCGTCAAATCGTAACACAAGCACAGCACAAAACGTTATTATTCGAAATATTCCATTTAGTAGTAACGCGGACACAGCAGTGACATCTCACGGTGCTGTACTAATAGTAACCGAACAAGCTAATGCAGAGACTGTACAAAATACGTCATCAGCGAACGCACAACAATATTCCACAAATCATACACAAAATAATTCTACGCAAGAGCATTTTAATAATCAGAATAATTTTAGTCAAATTTCTATAACCTCAAATCCCCAAATGACATTTATTACGTCATCTAGTTTACAGTTTGATGAAAATATTCGAGAAAGTCGTGTTTAAAAAAATATTTTTTAAATAATTTGTTTTGTATCTAAAATATTTTAAAATAAAAACTAGAAAAAGAGAAAAAAGTTAGGATAAATCACATAAAAAAGGTTAATCTTAGGAAGGATGATTTTTCTATATTAAATTTTTTGTTTATGAATAGCTTATTTAATAAAAATAAGTTGGCAGAACGCTGTAAAAATTGGTAAAACATTGTTGTTAAAATAAATATAGTGTAAGTGAGGCTTTATTTTCTTAATAGTAAGGAAAGCGAGGAAAGTAGGAGAAATGGCAATTGGATAATTTTAAGATTTCGTAGTTCTAAAAACGAAATCCTTATAAATTCATGATTTCTGTCATCGCATTAGGTGGTCTATTCGTACTTGACCACTTTATAATAATAATCAATGTCGAATGTTACGCAATTTAAGAGCGTCGTTTTTTAAAAACTGTTATTGAATTTTTTTAACTCATATAGAAAGTAAAAGGCCTAGATAAATTATATTATTAATAATTTAAAGGTTAATTTTGATATTCACTAAAAACAAAAAATAATTTATCAAGAGAATTTTGAAAAACTCTAGTTACTGAACTTCTACTAAATCCTAATTTAATGCGTCTCTAACATGCACTTGTCAAATTTTTGTTTTACTTGTAAAGAAGGTAGCAATCTCTTTAATATTAATAGATTTGAGCTTTACTTTGTGGTATTCCATATTTGTAAATAATAAACAAATAGGTACTTCGCAAAATACCACTTTTATTATTTAAATAAAAGTGATATTTTGCGAAGTAAAGTATTTGTTTATTATTTACAAATCTGTTTGATCATTAAAAACAATTCATTTCCCTTATTTATTGAATTTTTTTTTTAAAAATTTAACGAAAAAAGGCAATGTGTAAAAATATGGGAGAGGTGACAATTTATAATACAATTATTTAGAACGGTTTAAAATTATTTTTGCGTAAATAATTACCATAACGTTTCTTTTACTGCATTTGGGCCACCTTATCAACCCTATTAGGAGAAATCGATCAAATGTGGGGGCTTGCAAAATTAGTAACGAGTCGTCCAAGAAATCTATTGTTTTGTAAATAAAAAGAAAAATAAATAATAATAAAAAAACGGATATGATAGGAAACTTTTAGAAAGAATTCCATCTCTCCTAGCTTTTTTCTATAGACTATATACCTACTCAATTTTTATTAGGGCTTCGAAGTAAGAATTACTTCGAATCCCTATTAGATTCGATCTGTGGCTTCAAATTTTGGTTTTTACTTATTTCAAGTTATTGTTTGATGTAAATGTCTTCCAAATCTTTTTTGTTTATTTATTTATTTTAAAAGTTTTTTATTTCATTACTATTTTGAGTAAAGTTTTAAAATTTTTTTTTATTTTACTATCTCATACTTTCTAGGATAATGACATTATTTTAAAATACTGTTACAACATTTTAAAAAATAAACTCTTCTCTTATAAATCTATCTGATCTATTTGCGTTCCGAATTAACAACAAGAAAATTTTCAGTTTTATGTCTAAAACCATTTCTTTATATTAAATAATGTAATTAATAGCTTTATTTTATACTAACTTAGTAATAACTAATAAGTAATAAATAGCAAGTAAGTTAAATAAAGGTGGTTAATAAGAGCGAACTAAGTTGTCCAATAACCAACCACGATGTATTTGACCTATTTATTACTTACGACATATTATTGTAAATAGGCGAGTTGACAGCAATTAAAAATATCTAAATTGGTATAAATTTTCATGAAACACATCAAATTTTAATTTAATTTTTAAAAAAAGACTTATTATTTAATATCATAAGGTGATACTCAAGGCTGGGAACTATTTAAAATGATTTCATTTTAAATATGTATTTAAAATACAAAATGACATTTTGCATTTTCTATTTTCAATAAGTTCGGTCAAACCATTTTCCATTTTGTATTTAAAATGGAAATTTGAATCCATTTTACATTTAAAATGAAAATGCGTGTGTATACAATATTAATTATAGAACTTGAATTGAACGACTTCAAGTCTAACAAATTCTAAGTTAAATGTAAGTTGATTTAATTGACTCAAATTTTTTATAACTCGAGCTTCAATGTCACTTGAGTTAAATTTGTTACTAGAGTTGCAGTTCTCTTAAGTCAAACTTTTCTGACGCAAGTTGTGTACTACTATTTTTAAGACAAGTAGATAAGAAATGTACTTCGAGTAGATGATTTTCATAATTTTATTTAGAAGTTGCAGTCGTAGCGTAGTCATGGTTTGAATATGTTAAGGCCGAATTAAATTTTACAATATTTTTAACAATATTTGAAGAGTTAAGTTTCGTTTTCATATCATGCAAATTTTACAAAATTTTCTCAAAAGGACTACCTTTATTTAATTTCAGCACGTTTGAACTTTTTTTTTTTAATTAATATAAATAATGATAAAAAATTTATAGTAGTTATACAAATAAAGTAAAAATTTTGCATTTTATAATCCATTTTAAATAACCATTTTCCATTTTCAATTTTAAATATGTTCAGCAAAACCATTTTCCATTTTGTATTTTAAATGCATTTTTGGAAACCATTTTCCATTTTCTATTTTAAATGGTTTCTATGAACCATTTTTCCCAGCCCTGGTCATAGTTCATTAACCAAAGAAGGTCAACTGGATTATGGGTAATATGATCATTAAACTCATAATGGCAATTGTCATAGCACAATGCCTACCAGTTATTTTTGATATATGTAATATAAACGGTTATTGCGTTTTTCATCAGAAATTAGAGTGGCTAATTGTAAGTATAAGAAAATATATTTCGAAAATTTATTCTGAAAATTAAATGTGGTAGAAAAAATGTCCGCCATACTCTTGTCTGTGTGAACTGTGTGATTCATAATTATCAGAGAGAGATAACTTGTATTTAATGAATGACTACATCACAAATCGCTTTTGCGCTACATTTAAATTGTACATAAAAATTAAAAAAAAAAAAAATTATAATAATCTACATAAATAGTTTGAAACATTTCTTAAAAATTCGTCAACTTGCCTATTTAAAGAGTGTCTTCGTTGACTTCATCACTTACTTCTAAATAATGTACGCACATGCGCTGACTAATTACAAACTGCGCGGGAATTGACATTACTAATTCCCGCCAATTCTCTCGCAATTTTTAATTAGTGTGCGCATGTGCCCACATCATTTAGAAATAAGTGATGAGGCAAACGAAGCCACTCATGATCGAGTATTTTTGAGCATCTAAACATTTTTTAAATGACAATAACTGTAAATTACTTTTAAAATGTTGTACAGAATAATATAGTTATAGAGAAAATAAAAATCGATTTCATAGAAACGAATATCACAAACACGGATTAGTAGAATAGTATGGACATGCCGTATTTAATTTGGAGTGGAACTGATATTGAAGCTTACAAGGGTGAAGAGAGAGTCGTTAACAATATTATTAACAAATATGGGGATTCAATTTTGTATATTTAAAAAAATTAAATCTAAATTAACACTTATTTATAAAATAAAATTCCAGATATTCTTACCTTCACAACATATTCTTAGCTTCAACGGCATACCTGCCTACTGCGTGTCCATACATAATATACATTTATTATATTTAGTGGTCCGTGATCACAAATCAGAGTAATAGAAATGTAGTTATACCTTACCTTTTTTATGGACCAATCACTCTACTACAAGCAATTAAATAAAATGAAAAGCTCGCAAATAGTGCTGTAAAACTCAATTTTCGTATAGTACATTAATCTACATATTCACTGACAAAAAATAAACGCGAAATTGTAAAAAATATATACCTAGATTTTTAGAATCATTACAGATAATTTATAAAGCAAAGTTACGAATAAGTATTAATAGAGTCAACGAAAATGGGAATTTATAACAAAAAAAAAAAATGTAAAGATAGATTTTATATATTACTTTCAAAATAAAATTCTGTGAGAATAAATGGATAATTTTATTTTAATTAGAAGATAAAGTAAAAAATTATTTAATTATTTATGAAAAAGTAAATGTATAATTCATTTAAATAAAGATAGATTAAAATTAATTACTAACGCTAACTAAATAAAGTTCTAATTACAAAATGGCTAAAATTGTCTAAAGTAAGTTATCATCACTGATAACACTTAAGGCGTAATACTTTGTGTTTAAAAATTTAAAGAATAATATTTTCAAATTTATTTAAAAGAAATGAAATGATCTATTAATATTCTCTTTCGTACGCTTGAAAGTGTAAGTTTTTGGGTAGATTAAAAAAGATGAGAAAAAATTTTTTTGTATATACTTTAAAAACAAAATGGCGGTGCAACAACTTTTGTAAAGCAACCACATTTTTTCTTCTTTATTGTACCTCTAATACCTTCAATATTTATTCGATTAATTTTAAATTTTAACTGTAACTTAACAATGGATTTCTCTAAAGAAAAATTTTTTTATTTTTATATATTGAATGAAAATCTGTTATAAAATTGGCAAATTTTAATTAATCGAAAAAATCGATATTCACTAACACAAACTCATTTAAAAAAAAAAAATGGTTGTTCCGCGGTAGTCGCTATGCCGCCATTTTTTGTTTAAAAAATATGTTTTTGTACTTTAAAATTTGCATTCTCATATACATGAAACGGACTGTCAATAAATCTTTTCATTTTTTAAAATAAATTTTGAGAAAAATGATTCTTGAATTTGTGAACACAAGGTACTGTTACCCCTTAATTAAAATTATTTTAAATAAACATGTATTTACATATACAATTTCAAAAAGAAAAAGACAAGCGTATATTATAAAAATATTATATTTAAATGAAACTTAACATTAAATGCTTTTATCAAAACAGTTAGTGACTGATAATTTTTATCATTATTAATAAAATGGATTCAGACAGATAAGTAAATATGGAAATATTTAAAATTCAGATATTTTTGAAACTTAACGAAAAAATTTTCAATGCAATAATAAATAAATGTATTTTAAAAGTTGAATTTACATATAAGATAATTATACATCTGTTCCAAATGCTTAAAACTACATAGAATATCTGAGTATACAATATTTTCTAAAAAATATTTTTTTATATTTTCAGATAAGAAATTTTACTGTTAATTGTTTTAAAAAAGAATACTATATTTACCAAAAAATGTTATCAGCCATTTTACTTACTTATCAATATTATAAAAATAAATTATAAATCTTTTGACTAACGTTTGGGATTAAACTCATTATACAATCTTCAAAACGCACACTAAATTTTTATACATCAAAAAGGAAGTAATTGCCGATACAAAATATCGTCGGTTAAATAGGCGAGCAACTTAACCCTAATTTTGAACAAAAAGTAACCACGAGCCTTGTTTTAAACAAAAAGTAACCACGAGTTTTATCGCTATTATGGTGTATCTGAGTTAAGCTTTAATATGGCGCGATAAAAAGTTTCTTTTTTTACGTGAATACATGATCCCTTAGTAGATTTAAAGGGTTAAAAATTTTATTTAAACGCAGGTTAATATAATAATATTTAACTTATTAATCTAGTCAAATAATTATGTGTATAAATAATTTATTTTAATATATAAATACCTATTAAATGACTAATAATTTTCAAAAATATATAAAATTACTTGATAATATAATGTTATTCAAAAACAAAATTAAATTATAATACTCACACAAAAAAGACAAATTTTATTTTTCAAATAACTTTATTTTACGACAATCTATAAGAGTATTAATTGCAATTTGCAAATAATTATTGTTGAAATGTATACAATATATAAATATTTTTAAACATATATATAGAAAACATGTATGCATAAACAAAAAAAATATCAATTTTAATCCATATTTTCATTAAGACTGCTTTCTACGAGTTTAATTCTAACAGAACCTTACTTAACCTAACACTGAATACTAAAGAAAAATAAATAATAAAACTTAACCTTTCTAAAGTACATTTTAAAATTGAAATTTAGTATTAAACTCGTAAAAGTTTTTATCAAATCACAAAAAAAAAACGCATAGTGCTAAAAATATACATTATAAGCAATTCTAAAGCCTGAAAAAAATGATTTTTTTCTATTTTATATAATATGTAGTTACTACATTAGTGGTAAATGCAGAAACTAATTTTTATAGTATATAACTTATATAACTTGTTCAAACTGACAAAATTATATTTCGTAATAATAATAAATGGGAGCTTTACAGCGAGAAAAAATGTCGACAAAAGTTAACATTTATCTGGTACAGGTGCTTTCCAACAAGCGTGTGTTACGACACAAATCGACTTAGCACAAGAGTAAAGTTGGTTCTATGAAGATTAGACAAGGAGTCGAAACTCAGTGTATTCAAAAAAATGTTCAAATCAAAGATGGCGCTCATATTCGTACGATACGAAAGCGGTACAGTACTTATTCTCAAATGGAAACGCGAGCTTCTATATTATTTTTGTTAGCTTTTGAATAGAATCTTCTGGAATCTTTTTCAATTTTCAACTCAGTTATAAAGTGGGTTTTTCGATCGTTTTTAAAATAGACTTAACAATTTTTATTTTGCGTCGCGTCATTTATATTGTATATTATATAATTCGCTGACGTCACTATGTAAAATCGGAGTCAGTACCATTGGATATTCGCCGTATAAAGTAATTTAAACTATAAGAGTTTATTTCATACATATGTAATTTCTATGTATTTCCTTATTATTAAATATCATCAACCGACATTGGTGATTCTCAAATGGAAACACTCACTTCCCCAGTCCCGGCGTGTTTCTATTTGAGAATAAGTACTGTAGTTACATTCTGTTTTATCCGTTTTATGTTACTATATTCGCTATATTCACATCAGTATTTTGAGATTATTAACGCCACGAGTGGTAAAAAAAGAAAGCCCTTATATTTACCATTTTCCTGACCAATTTTGTCAATTCCTCTCATATGAGTTAGATCTCCATCTTATAATACTCCATTGTTGGTTCGTTCATTGACTCATGGTTGCCAACTTGTAAAAAAAAAATTGAAAAAGTAGCTTTATGTCACTTTGTGTGTTTCCTCGTTGGAAAGCTCCCATTAGTAATAAGTAGGAAAAAATGTTACTGTGGTGGCAAGTTACTGTGCACTATATCAGGGTATGGACACTCAACAGTTTTCCGGAAAAATTATTCGTAGGTGTGGATCAGACAGTAGCCAACACAATAATAAAATATTGACTGAAAATAATAAAGGATTTTCATTCAGTAATACCACTAAAATAAGTTTTTACGATTTAATTTTGGTAATTTTTGTCTTATTTTTGTGGTATGGCTCTGATCCACACCGTCTGAGTAAGGAGTGGAGGGAAGCATCTAGTGTCTATATCCTGCAGTTTACTTCATTATGAAGTACTGGGCACGATAATTTATTAACCACGTCTATTTGATTTATTATTTAGTACTTATAACTAACTCAGTGTGAACAAATTATTACTTTTTAATAGTAAATACGGTAAGTACGCTGATACGCTTTTAAAGCTGCTATTAAACTTTCAATACATCTTGGAATGGAAATTCTGGATGTTTTTCAATTCTGAAAATAAATAAATTAAATATATAAATGATAATTTTACGATATAAAAATTTAAATAATATATTTTTACATTACTGAAAGTAATATAATATAACCTTAAATGATTTTTATTTATTTTATTTAATAAACACAGAAGCTAACTTAGAATGATTTTCAAAAAAGTACCCGCTTATAATGCAGATATACTTACTACTAAAGTACTAAATGTATTTTAACACCTTGACGGTCATTGATATCATAATACGTCAAGTTAAAGCTTGCTAACTCACACCACGTCGTATAACGTCAACAATTCCGTATAAAGTATATTAGATGTCAAAATAGTGTACCAGTTGGGCATTTTATCATTATAGGATATGACCGTCAAAGTGTTAATAAAGGATTAATGATAAAATAGGTGAGTTGACAGTTTAATCTCTAGATATATTGATAAAAAGCTTTATTTCATCATCACAAACAAGTTCAATTAGATTATGGGTAATATCACTTATTAAAGTTGTCATAATACACTGTGGTTTATTTATCAAAATTTAATGTGATTACGAAAGTGATAAACGGTTATTACGGTTTCTATCATAAATTAAAATGATTAATCAGGTATACTGTTATGTGAAATTAATAGTAATAGTCAAAGTAGATTAAGAAAGGTATGCCGACGCGCAGATCTTGATGACGTAGATGGCGAATTATATATATACAGTCCGAGTTTTTTGAGAGTTGACATTTTTACTACAGCCAAACCGTTGATTTAATTGAGAAATTGTTCAAATAAAAGTTGCAGATATCGACGGGGTAACCGATTGCTATAGTCAGGATCTTTATAGCTCTTAGCTCTTATCAACGGTTTGGCTGTAATAAAAATGGTAACTCTCAAAAAAACTCACACTGTATAAATATAATAATAAGTAATTGTAATATTGTCTTTTTCTAAAAATTCAAGTATGTGACGTATTATGACGTAGATGGCGAAATGCGCAAAAAAAGCTTATTTTGCTCCTGAATGTAGAGTACCTATCTTAATCTACTTTGGTAATAGTAAAGTAAAATAAAAAAATAAATAAAAATAAAAATTCGTTTTGAAAATTAAAAATCGAAAAAGAAAAATGTCTGCCATATTTACGTACTGTGCGAACGGTGTAACTTCATATGAGAGAGAGAAATGAACTGTCTTTAATGTACAATTACATAACGAATCGTCAGAGTGCTATTTTTGAAAATTAAACCAATTTTTGGATGTCTATCCAAATGATCAGCTAGAAACATTATTTAAAATTTGTTAACTCGCCTAATAACAAACTAAAAATTTCAATTTTATTTGGTATAAATTTCCTGTTGCTGTTTACAGAAAAAGTAATTTAGAATTAAGGCCTTCATCACTAGCGCCCAATCTGTTCCAACTATATAATCATGGACATATAAAAAATGGACCATTTAAGTTATACATGTGCACTATTGAATTTGGGTAAACGCATTTTAGCAAAAACTTAAATATAACTGACTTAAATATATTCAGAAGTTGTAGCCATTACATATTTTTTGTTTGCGAGGTTTAGTAATGTACATGCGCAGTGCATTTTTCTACTACGGTCGAATATGGCCAGTATAATACATCACAAGTTACTAATTAATATTGTCGTAACAAAAGTGTCCGACTGGACAATTGTAATAGGAAACCTACACTTACATTATTGGGGCCCCTGAAATTTAACTAAACAAGATAACTTTCTGGAGAATACTACCACTTTTACAGTAATCTGCTTTTCAGATTGTTTTTTTCAAATTTCCTATTATCAAAAGACTGAATAAAGTATCGGTTAATTAGATAATTTACTCAAAATGGAACTGGCGCAGTCGGAAAGGTCACTGAATAAAATTTTTGTTTTTACAAAGTTCCTAAGAAAAAAGACCGTGATTGTTGTAAAAAGAAGAAAATAGATTTTTCTATAGGAATAAATCGAATTTCATAATAATCTGTTAAAAGTTATTGCAAACATAAATTTGTAACAAAAGTTATATTTACCCTTTGAAAAATTTGAAATCACAAACACGTCCATACGGAGTTTTATCCAACGCATTAATCGCCTTCACATCATCATCGTCTAATTCAAAATCAAAAATGTCGATATTAGCCTTTATTCGTTCTGGATGTGTACTTTTTGGGATTGCGGCAACTCCACGCTGAATTGTATGTCGTAATACGACCTACAAAAATTGACACCATTTTTTTTTTTTTAAATTAAATTTAAATCGCTCTGAGCTTTAAATAAATAAAATTTTACCTGAGCAGGGGTTACATTATGTTTTTTTGCGATTTCTTTTACAGTTGGATTTGCCAGTATGTCTGGCACTTCTCGGCTAAAATAAAATAAAAAATTATAAAAATTGTTCGAGATATATTTTGTCGTGAAAACTTTTGACACTGTATAATAGTCTAAAAATCTCAGAGTACATAATTATAATACACACACAGTATGAACAGGGTTAGCCATGTAAATTAAAAATCACAAAGTGGTTCGATTCCCGGCCGATCCGGATAATTTTTTCAATCACTTTGTGATTTTTAATTTACACATGTGGTTTTTGGTCATGTTAACCAAGGCAGTCGAGTGCTTAAAGTTTCAGTTTAACTGAACGATAAGTGAACATATCAATACTGCGTGTGTTGAAATGCAAACAAAAGTTTGTCATACGTAGTAATATCTCACAAGCACTCGATAATATTTGAAATTAAAATTGTAACTTTTTCTCGAATCAGAGAGAGTACTAATACACATAGGTGATTGAATGGGTGTCCGGCTCGGACGCCTGTCGAGCATATAGGATCGTTGGTGTAGTAGTTAGCACGCCTGGCTAGTTGACAGGAGATCATGGGTTCGATTCCCGGCCGATCCGGATAATTTTTTCAATCACTTTGTGATTTTTAATTTACATATGTGGTTTTTGGTCATGTTAACCAAGGCAGCCGAGTGCTTAAAGTTTCAGTTTAACTGAACGATAAGTGAACATATCAATACTGCGTGTGTTAAAATGCAAACAAAAGTTTGTCATACGTAGTAATGTCTCACAAGCACTCGATAATATTTGAAATTAAAAAAGGGTTAGCCATGTTTTTAATTGCCGATGTATCAAATATGGTGCAAGTCCGGTTAATTATTTCAGTTCCTTTTAGTTGGTGTCAGTGTGATAAAACAAATTTTTTACGGAATATTTAATTTTCTTTGATAAATAATAGTTTGCTATAATAATAATGTAACTCGTAAAAATAAAAGTTTTTAGAAATGAAGAAGAATTAAATTGGAATAACTTTTCATTCGTAAGTAACTTGAATAACTATATTAGAATACTGATATTTTTAGACGTAAAATTTTATATTAACGTGTACTACAATTCGAAAATAGACTAAACAGTGAAATTCAACCAAAGTTCTAGAATATTCCATTTGAAAACTAGTAAAGATATTGAAAAACTAACTTGAATAGGATACCTTTGCGCAGGCCTCTTGGCTTCACTGGTTTTGGCTAAAAACTCAACTTAGAATATCTTTATATTAAATAAATATGTATTATCATTATGTACTCTATTTAATTGTAGCTGTCATAAATTCATTGACATTTACTTTTTTCAAAAACATTTTGTAATTCCTCAAAAACATTCATTTTATTGGTGTAATAATCCACAAGGATAGTATTAAATGCCGGTCGGCGAAAATAACACACACCGTATTCAATTAATCCTTTGCATTCCAAGAGTCCCTCCCCCGCCCCGTTGATAATCAAACTTTTGTAAATTATCGAATCAATAAACGGCAGAAAACTACGTAGGTATATGGACTAAAATTTTCGTAATAAAAATTGCGAAAGTGAATGCGAATGTTAAAACGTTGTAAATCTTTCGCGTTACGACCCTAATACTTACGTCACTTATTTACTGTAAATAGAACGGTAATTAGGACGCAAGTAAGTGAAACACAAGTACCTCTGGAGAGCAAAGGGTTAAAAATATTTACTTTTGAGACCTATATGTACTTAAAAATGTTCTCTTTTTAGTTAACTGTGATATTGTTATAATAAAATATTTTAGCAGTCAGATTTCAATACTTACTCAATACCTAAAGCCTTAAATAAAGCACCAATTCCTCTAGAGCCAAGCGGCGAATAAGCAGTAACTTTAATTCCTTTACTATTACAAAAATCAACTAATTCATGCTGTTGAAAATATGCATGAAGTTCAATTTGTAAATTGGCTGGTTTTATTCGACAATTTGCTAATATACGTTCAATCTGTGTTTTATTAAAATTCGATATACCAATGGCTCGCGTTAAACCGGCGTCAACTTGTTTCTCCATTGCCTAATATATAAAAAAATTATAATTATTAGGGTAAATACACATTAAGCGACTTTTTAGTTTGTGATTTTTGTTGTACGATCAAAAATCGCTTAGTGTACATTCGCCTGTGTATATAAGGGAAAAAATTCTAAAAAGAATAATTGTATATGTAATATAATTGTAAAATTAATTATGTATTATAAAATATATTTAGATATATTGATTGTAACTAAACTGGAGAATATCTGTTAATTTACTTTCTCTCTTATTTTAATAAATAAAAAAAAAATATGACATTGAAATTCTAATGTGTGTTAATTATTACGTGTGAGTACCTTCCATGTTCCAACAAGATCCGTTGATAAATCTAACAAGATATATCCATTCTCATCAACCGGATGAATATCTTCACCACGTTCTTGAAATGTAAAAGGCGTGTGAATTAGATATAGATCCAAATAATCCAGTTGTAAATTTGCTAATGATTTTTTGATGTATTTTTCAACTGATGAAGCCCTTAAAAAATCAAATAAAACTAAATAATTACCAGTTATATCTTTTTATACTTTAAAAATAGAGAAGTGGGAATAGTAGGGGAAAGATGGAAAAAATGGAAACTTTTTCCCCTATGTACCCCTATTTAATCATAAACCTAAAACTGGATTTAAGAAAAATTTTTTATTTCGAAGATCAATTTGACCAAATGTATAAATGCACAAAATTTCATTAAAAATGTTATCCAAATAGATTAATAAGAAATATGTATAATTTGTACACATTATGTAATTAAATACCTATTTCCCACATCCGGTAATTTTGTTGTGATAAATAAATCACTTCGATTTAATTTTCCATTATCGATCCATCTTTTTAAAACGCGTCCAATTGTTGCTTCATTTTCATAAACATATGCTGTGTCAATATGACGATATCCAGCTTCTAAAGCTGCATCAAGAGCTGCTTCCAATTCTTTATCAGTTGCCTATTAAAAAAAAAAAATTGAAAATATTATTAAAAACGAATTGTAATTCGAAAAAAACTTACTTAAAATGAGTATACCATGTTAAGTATCATACCATGTAAGTAAGGGCTATACATTAATATTTTCTTTCCTATATTGAAACCAGGGCTGAGATCCAGGGGGGCAGCGGGGGCATGTGTCCCGGGCGCCAAGTTTTGGGTGCGTCAAAAGTGCAAGTTTGGGGGCACCAAAATGATGAATTTGGAGTTTTTTTTTCTCGTCACTTGTAGCGAAAAAAGTTAAAAAGAAATATTTCTTTCTCATTTTAGGGAAAGACATAGGCGGTGCATTTTTCACGGTGCTCCGGGCGCCACTTAGGATAGATCCGGCCCTGATTGAAACACTTATATTTTTTCTTAAAATAATGTTCTTTAAGTAAAAAATCAAATGCCTGCTGTAAGTAATACTGAATATCTATCTATACATATAATAAAACTGTAAATCTGTCTCTGTCTGTTCACGCATCACGTAAAAACTACTGGACGGATTTTAATGAAATTTGGTGTGATGATAACCTATTACCTGGGTCAACATCTAAGACACTTTTTATTCCGGGAAAATGTCTCATTCCCACGGGGAAATGGAAAAACTATTTTGAGCATCTACACACATTACGCCAATTTACATATTTCATAAAAAATTTCACAACTATAGTAACAAAAATTGTAAATAAATTTTGTAGTTTGGAAATTTTTCTGAATTTTAAATCAAAAAAAATGTTGCTAATTGTGTACCGAAAAATACAATAAATACACAATTGTCAATTTGGAGACAAATTAAGGCATTTTGTGTTGCAAGAAACTACAAATTGGAAAAAGAAACTACTCAACGTTTCGCGTGAACAACGTCACGGGTACGGCTAGTACAAAATAAACAAGGAAAATGATCACATAGTTCCTGTAAATATTTAACAAAGAATACATTGATATTTCTTAAATTAAAAATAATTCCAATAATTGTTATGGAAAAAAAGCTAATCAGTAATTTTGTTTCCAATTCCATGTAGGTATATAATTATTTCTGATTCTTTAAAAATTGCTTAATTAATTTCCAATAAAATTTGGGAATTTTATATTAAATGGTCGGCATTTTCCTCCCGTAGCGAACACAATATTAAGTTATTCTATACAGCTAAACCTTTTTTTATGCGGTCCTTTTTTGTGTGATTTTTTTGTGCGATATTTTTATGCGGTTTTTAAAAAAAAATCATTAAAATGCGTAATTTGACTCAAAATCAAAAGAAAGAAACTTAAACATTTACTATAATAATTTTCTTTGATAAAAAATACTTTTTAATGGTTTTTAAGAAGCATTTAATCAGTAAATTGCATAAGAATATAAGTTATTGCATTATTTAGTTTTCTTATAGTTGTATTTTTCTTAATTTTTATAATATAAAAATGAAATAAAATGTTCCCACGTGTAAATTAATGCTTTATCTTGTTTAGAAAAGCAACTTCTAAGGAAATCGTGAGGTTTTGAGCGTTTTGAGCTATGTATTTTCGATAAAACTTTTATTATGTGGTCCCGATCCACCGCATAAAATTTTTTTTTACAATCTGGACCGAACTAAACTTTTTATAGCTATTTATGATATTTTTGAATATATTTTTTTATGCGATTTTTTTTTAAGCGGTCCCTATCCACTGTATAAAAAAAGGTTCAACTATATTATCAAAGTGCAATACAATACTAGAATCTTTTTCAGTACAATAAAAATCATCATAAATTGAGAATAAGATTTTTAGATGACGCAATTTTTAAAGGAATTACATAATATTATTTTAAGATTTAAAATGAATCTCTGAATACTGAAGTGATAGACAAAATCTGATTGAGTATAGTTTTAACATTAATTTTACGTTACTTTTAATATAATTACGCATGACCTTCATGGTTACTTAATTAGAAAGAACCGATTGTGCATTTATGTATGTAAAATAAAATAGGAAATAAGGAATAATTAATATAAAATGAATTTTTAAAGATAAAACTCATTCAACCAAAACTGTTAATGCTACGAATTCAGGCTTAGAGTTTATGAGTTCAGTGGAAGAACATTTTTTTTTATACAAATACGAGTTTCATGGGTGTCAACCAATTAATTGCATAGATATTCAATTTCGACTTGTTTTTTTCAAATTTAAGTATATGTAGGTAGAACATTCTGAAGAAGCTGATTTTACGCTTGTCGGAAATAAAATATGAGCACAAAAGAAAAAAAACAGGCATTACTTATAAGGATGCCCAACAAGATTCAAGTTTTTCCCTCAAGCCATTTTCGAGATGATATTTTTTTGCTTTTCAAAATGTAAATTCCATCCTGATGATGTCTGTCATACGAGAAAAGCTATGCTCACGAAAGTTTTTTTAACAGTTTTCTTCATAAAATGTAATATCAGCATAGTTTCCTTAAGAAGACAGCTGCAAACGCATACTTTCCAAATCGTAACTCTCGACTATTCCCCCTCAGCGGAAGATTTGCTATACTGTGACCTCCAAGCATGAGAGATCAATTTTCCTTTAATTGTTAGGAATCCGTAATGTTTTAATTTAATTATAAAAGATTTTATAGGATACGAAATAAATGATTTATAATTAAGTAGCTAGGTAATTTCTTTCTTACAAAATTAAATAAAATTTAAGTTCAACGATGGGTTGAAGGTGCTGAAACTAATTTCAGTTCCAATTGGAAAGTATTCTTTTGTTTATTGTATATTAAGAAAGTACAAATATACCTAATCAATCTCACGCGTTATATTCGTTGAGAACTTCTCGTGATAATTTTATTGTCAAATAATTACATAGCTACATACAATATGTGTGTTTATACTGTTTATACATATCATACTTTCTTAATTTATTGTAATTTGCCTCAATGAAGCAAATTATGTAAACCAGTTAAAAATTGTGTACGTTGTGTACTTATAAGAATTGCAGATGTTTAAAGTGCCATTAAATCAGTCTGATAATTAACTGCTGCCAAAATACTTACTTTTACAGCAGAAAGTAAAATTTCTCAAACTTAACACTAATAATCAAACTTTTTAGCGAATTTCCAGAAAGAATTCTGGAAATTCAGCTATTATGGTGTTAGCCATAGTCGAAGTTCTGCCCGAAAATATGGCAGAAATTTGTTTTGAGGTCCCTAGAGCCCAAAAATAACATTCACTAAAATTTATATATATATATATATATATATATATATATATATATATATATATATATATATATGTATATATGTATTTATGTATTTATGTATCAGCACGATAGCGCTTCAGGAAAAACTGCTAGTTTTACGAAATTTGGTGACAACGTTGGAAGTCCAATAACCAACCACGATGTATTTGACCTATTTATTACTTACGACATATTATTGTAAATAGGCGAGTTGACAGCAATTAAAAATATCTAAATTGGTATAAATTTTCATGAAACACATCAAATTTTAATTTAATTTTTAAAAAAAGACTTATTATTTAATATCATAAGGTGATACTCAAGGCTGGGAACTATTTAAAATGATTTCATTTTAAATATGTATTTAAAATACAAAATGACATTTTGCATTTTCTATTTTCAATAAGTTCGGTCAAACCATTTTCCATTTTGTATTTAAAATGGAAATTTGAATCCATTTTACATTTAAAATGAAAATGCGTGTGTATACAATATTAATTATAGAACTTGAATTGAACGACTTCAAGTCTAACAAATTCTAAGTTAAATGTAAGTTGATTTAATTGACTCAAATTTTTTATAACTCGAGCTTCAATGTCACTTGAGTTAAATTTGTTACTAGAGTTGCAGTTCTCTTAAGTCAAACTTTTCTGACGCAAGTTGTGTACTACTATTTTTAAGACAAGTAGATAAGAAATGTACTTCGAGTAGATGATTTTCATAATTTTATTTAGAAGTTGCAGTCGTAGCGTAGTCATGGTTTGAATATGTTAAGGCCGAATTAAATTTTACAATATTTTTAACAATATTTGAAGAGTTAAGTTTCGTTTTCATATCATGCAAATTTTACAAAATTTTCTCAAAAGGACTACCTTTATTTAATTTCAGCACGTTTGAACTTTTTTTTTTTAATTAATATAAATAATGATAAAAAATTTATAGTAGTTATACAAATAAAGTAAAAATTTTGCATTTTATAATCCATTTTAAATAACCATTTTCCATTTTCAATTTTAAATATGTTCAGCAAAACCATTTTCCATTTTGTATTTTAAATGCATTTTTGGAAACCATTTTCCATTTTCTATTTTAAATGGTTTCTATGAACCATTTTTCCCAGCCCTGGTCATAGTTCATTAACCAAAGAAGGTCAACTGGATTATGGGTAATATGATCATTAAACTCATAATGGCAATTGTCATAGCACAATGCCTACCAGTTATTTTTGATATATGTAATATAAACGGTTATTGCGTTTTTCATCAGAAATTAGAGTGGCTAATTGTAAGTATAAGAAAATATATTTCGAAAATTTATTCTGAAAATTAAATGTGGTAGAAAAAATGTCCGCCATACTCTTGTCTGTGTGAACTGTGTGATTCATAATTATCAGAGAGAGATAACTTGTATTTAATGAATGACTACATCACAAATCGCTTTTGCGCTACATTTAAATTGTACATAAAAATTAAAAAAAAAAAAAATTATAATAATCTACATAAATAGTTTGAAACATTTCTTAAAAATTCGTCAACTTGCCTATTTAAAGAGTGTCTTCGTTGACTTCATCACTTACTTCTAAATAATGTACGCACATGCGCTGACTAATTACAAACTGCGCGGGAATTGACATTACTAATTCCCGCCAATTCTCTCGCAATTTTTAATTAGTGTGCGCATGTGCCCACATCATTTAGAAATAAGTGATGAGGCAAACGAAGCCACTCATGATCGAGTATTTTTGAGCATCTAAACATTTTTTAAATGACAATAACTGTAAATTACTTTTAAAATGTTGTACAGAATAATATAGTTATAGAGAAAATAAAAATCGATTTCATAGAAACGAATATCACAAACACGGATTAGTAGAATAGTATGGACATGCCGTATTTAATTTGGAGTGGAACTGATATTGAAGCTTACAAGGGTGAAGAGAGAGTCGTTAACAATATTATTAACAAATATGGGGATTCAATTTTGTATATTTAAAAAAATTAAATCTAAATTAACACTTATTTATAAAATAAAATTCCAGATATTCTTACCTTCACAACATATTCTTAGCTTCAACGGCATACCTGCCTACTGCGTGTCCATACATAATATACATTTATTATATTTAGTGGTCCGTGATCACAAATCAGAGTAATAGAAATGTAGTTATACCTTACCTTTTTTATGGACCAATCACTCTACTACAAGCAATTAAATAAAATGAAAAGCTCGCAAATAGTGCTGTAAAACTCAATTTTCGTATAGTACATTAATCTACATATTCACTGACAAAAAATAAACGCGAAATTGTAAAAAATATATACCTAGATTTTTAGAATCATTACAGATAATTTATAAAGCAAAGTTACGAATAAGTATTAATAGAGTCAACGAAAATGGGAATTTATAACAAAAAAAAAAAATGTAAAGATAGATTTTATATATTACTTTCAAAATAAAATTCTGTGAGAATAAATGGATAATTTTATTTTAATTAGAAGATAAAGTAAAAAATTATTTAATTATTTATGAAAAAGTAAATGTATAATTCATTTAAATAAAGATAGATTAAAATTAATTACTAACGCTAACTAAATAAAGTTCTAATTACAAAATGGCTAAAATTGTCTAAAGTAAGTTATCATCACTGATAACACTTAAGGCGTAATACTTTGTGTTTAAAAATTTAAAGAATAATATTTTCAAATTTATTTAAAAGAAATGAAATGATCTATTAATATTCTCTTTCGTACGCTTGAAAGTGTAAGTTTTTGGGTAGATTAAAAAAGATGAGAAAAAATTTTTTTGTATATACTTTAAAAACAAAATGGCGGTGCAACAACTTTTGTAAAGCAACCACATTTTTTCTTCTTTATTGTACCTCTAATACCTTCAATATTTATTCGATTAATTTTAAATTTTAACTGTAACTTAACAATGGATTTCTCTAAAGAAAAATTTTTTTATTTTTATATATTGAATGAAAATCTGTTATAAAATTGGCAAATTTTAATTAATCGAAAAAATCGATATTCACTAACACAAACTCATTTAAAAAAAAAAAATGGTTGTTCCGCGGTAGTCGCTATGCCGCCATTTTTTGTTTAAAAAATATGTTTTTGTACTTTAAAATTTGCATTCTCATATACATGAAACGGACTGTCAATAAATCTTTTCATTTTTTAAAATAAATTTTGAGAAAAATGATTCTTGAATTTGTGAACACAAGGTACTGTTACCCCTTAATTAAAATTATTTTAAATAAACATGTATTTACATATACAATTTCAAAAAGAAAAAGACAAGCGTATATTATAAAAATATTATATTTAAATGAAACTTAACATTAAATGCTTTTATCAAAACAGTTAGTGACTGATAATTTTTATCATTATTAATAAAATGGATTCAGACAGATAAGTAAATATGGAAATATTTAAAATTCAGATATTTTTGAAACTTAACGAAAAAATTTTCAATGCAATAATAAATAAATGTATTTTAAAAGTTGAATTTACATATAAGATAATTATACATCTGTTCCAAATGCTTAAAACTACATAGAATATCTGAGTATACAATATTTTCTAAAAAATATTTTTTTATATTTTCAGATAAGAAATTTTACTGTTAATTGTTTTAAAAAAGAATACTATATTTACCAAAAAATGTTATCAGCCATTTTACTTACTTATCAATATTATAAAAATAAATTATAAATCTTTTGACTAACGTTTGGGATTAAACTCATTATACAATCTTCAAAACGCACACTAAATTTTTATACATCAAAAAGGAAGTAATTGCCGATACAAAATATCGTCGGTTAAATAGGCGAGCAACTTAACCCTAATTTTGAACAAAAAGTAACCACGAGCCTTGTTTTAAACAAAAAGTAACCACGAGTTTTATCGCTATTATGGTGTATCTGAGTTAAGCTTTAATATGGCGCGATAAAAAGTTTCTTTTTTTACGTGAATACATGATCCCTTAGTAGATTTAAAGGGTTAAAAATTTTATTTAAACGCAGGTTAATATAATAATATTTAACTTATTAATCTAGTCAAATAATTATGTGTATAAATAATTTATTTTAATATATAAATACCTATTAAATGACTAATAATTTTCAAAAATATATAAAATTACTTGATAATATAATGTTATTCAAAAACAAAATTAAATTATAATACTCACACAAAAAAGACAAATTTTATTTTTCAAATAACTTTATTTTACGACAATCTATAAGAGTATTAATTGCAATTTGCAAATAATTATTGTTGAAATGTATACAATATATAAATATTTTTAAACATATATATAGAAAACATGTATGCATAAACAAAAAAAATATCAATTTTAATCCATATTTTCATTAAGACTGCTTTCTACGAGTTTAATTCTAACAGAACCTTACTTAACCTAACACTGAATACTAAAGAAAAATAAATAATAAAACTTAACCTTTCTAAAGTACATTTTAAAATTGAAATTTAGTATTAAACTCGTAAAAGTTTTTATCAAATCACAAAAAAAAAACGCATAGTGCTAAAAATATACATTATAAGCAATTCTAAAGCCTGAAAAAAATGATTTTTTTCTATTTTATATAATATGTAGTTACTACATTAGTGGTAAATGCAGAAACTAATTTTTATAGTATATAACTTATATAACTTGTTCAAACTGACAAAATTATATTTCGTAATAATAATAAATGGGAGCTTTACAGCGAGAAAAAATGTCGACAAAAGTTAACATTTATCTGGTACAGGTGCTTTCCAACAAGCGTGTGTTACGACACAAATCGACTTAGCACAAGAGTAAAGTTGGTTCTATGAAGATTAGACAAGGAGTCGAAACTCAGTGTATTCAAAAAAATGTTCAAATCAAAGATGGCGCTCATATTCGTACGATACGAAAGCGGTACAGTACTTATTCTCAAATGGAAACGCGAGCTTCTATATTATTTTTGTTAGCTTTTGAATAGAATCTTCTGGAATCTTTTTCAATTTTCAACTCAGTTATAAAGTGGGTTTTTCGATCGTTTTTAAAATAGACTTAACAATTTTTATTTTGCGTCGCGTCATTTATATTGTATATTATATAATTCGCTGACGTCACTATGTAAAATCGGAGTCAGTACCATTGGATATTCGCCGTATAAAGTAATTTAAACTATAAGAGTTTATTTCATACATATGTAATTTCTATGTATTTCCTTATTATTAAATATCATCAACCGACATTGGTGATTCTCAAATGGAAACACTCACTTCCCCAGTCCCGGCGTGTTTCTATTTGAGAATAAGTACTGTAGTTACATTCTGTTTTATCCGTTTTATGTTACTATATTCGCTATATTCACATCAGTATTTTGAGATTATTAACGCCACGAGTGGTAAAAAAAGAAAGCCCTTATATTTACCATTTTCCTGACCAATTTTGTCAATTCCTCTCATATGAGTTAGATCTCCATCTTATAATACTCCATTGTTGGTTCGTTCATTGACTCATGGTTGCCAACTTGTAAAAAAAAAATTGAAAAAGTAGCTTTATGTCACTTTGTGTGTTTCCTCGTTGGAAAGCTCCCATTAGTAATAAGTAGGAAAAAATGTTACTGTGGTGGCAAGTTACTGTGCACTATATCAGGGTATGGACACTCAACAGTTTTCCGGAAAAATTATTCGTAGGTGTGGATCAGACAGTAGCCAACACAATAATAAAATATTGACTGAAAATAATAAAGGATTTTCATTCAGTAATACCACTAAAATAAGTTTTTACGATTTAATTTTGGTAATTTTTGTCTTATTTTTGTGGTATGGCTCTGATCCACACCGTCTGAGTAAGGAGTGGAGGGAAGCATCTAGTGTCTATATCCTGCAGTTTACTTCATTATGAAGTACTGGGCACGATAATTTATTAACCACGTCTATTTGATTTATTATTTAGTACTTATAACTAACTCAGTGTGAACAAATTATTACTTTTTAATAGTAAATACGGTAAGTACGCTGATACGCTTTTAAAGCTGCTATTAAACTTTCAATACATCTTGGAATGGAAATTCTGGATGTTTTTCAATTCTGAAAATAAATAAATTAAATATATAAATGATAATTTTACGATATAAAAATTTAAATAATATATTTTTACATTACTGAAAGTAATATAATATAACCTTAAATGATTTTTATTTATTTTATTTAATAAACACAGAAGCTAACTTAGAATGATTTTCAAAAAAGTACCCGCTTATAATGCAGATATACTTACTACTAAAGTACTAAATGTATTTTAACACCTTGACGGTCATTGATATCATAATACGTCAAGTTAAAGCTTGCTAACTCACACCACGTCGTATAACGTCAACAATTCCGTATAAAGTATATTAGATGTCAAAATAGTGTACCAGTTGGGCATTTTATCATTATAGGATATGACCGTCAAAGTGTTAATAAAGGATTAATGATAAAATAGGTGAGTTGACAGTTTAATCTCTAGATATATTGATAAAAAGCTTTATTTCATCATCACAAACAAGTTCAATTAGATTATGGGTAATATCACTTATTAAAGTTGTCATAATACACTGTGGTTTATTTATCAAAATTTAATGTGATTACGAAAGTGATAAACGGTTATTACGGTTTCTATCATAAATTAAAATGATTAATCAGGTATACTGTTATGTGAAATTAATAGTAATAGTCAAAGTAGATTAAGAAAGGTATGCCGACGCGCAGATCTTGATGACGTAGATGGCGAATTATATATATACAGTCCGAGTTTTTTGAGAGTTGACATTTTTACTACAGCCAAACCGTTGATTTAATTGAGAAATTGTTCAAATAAAAGTTGCAGATATCGACGGGGTAACCGATTGCTATAGTCAGGATCTTTATAGCTCTTAGCTCTTATCAACGGTTTGGCTGTAATAAAAATGGTAACTCTCAAAAAAACTCACACTGTATAAATATAATAATAAGTAATTGTAATATTGTCTTTTTCTAAAAATTCAAGTATGTGACGTATTATGACGTAGATGGCGAAATGCGCAAAAAAAGCTTATTTTGCTCCTGAATGTAGAGTACCTATCTTAATCTACTTTGGTAATAGTAAAGTAAAATAAAAAAATAAATAAAAATAAAAATTCGTTTTGAAAATTAAAAATCGAAAAAGAAAAATGTCTGCCATATTTACGTACTGTGCGAACGGTGTAACTTCATATGAGAGAGAGAAATGAACTGTCTTTAATGTACAATTACATAACGAATCGTCAGAGTGCTATTTTTGAAAATTAAACCAATTTTTGGATGTCTATCCAAATGATCAGCTAGAAACATTATTTAAAATTTGTTAACTCGCCTAATAACAAACTAAAAATTTCAATTTTATTTGGTATAAATTTCCTGTTGCTGTTTACAGAAAAAGTAATTTAGAATTAAGGCCTTCATCACTAGCGCCCAATCTGTTCCAACTATATAATCATGGACATATAAAAAATGGACCATTTAAGTTATACATGTGCACTATTGAATTTGGGTAAACGCATTTTAGCAAAAACTTAAATATAACTGACTTAAATATATTCAGAAGTTGTAGCCATTACATATTTTTTGTTTGCGAGGTTTAGTAATGTACATGCGCAGTGCATTTTTCTACTACGGTCGAATATGGCCAGTATAATACATCACAAGTTACTAATTAATATTGTCGTAACAAAAGTGTCCGACTGGACAATTGTAATAGGAAACCTACACTTACATTATTGGGGCCCCTGAAATTTAACTAAACAAGATAACTTTCTGGAGAATACTACCACTTTTACAGTAATCTGCTTTTCAGATTGTTTTTTTCAAATTTCCTATTATCAAAAGACTGAATAAAGTATCGGTTAATTAGATAATTTACTCAAAATGGAACTGGCGCAGTCGGAAAGGTCACTGAATAAAATTTTTGTTTTTACAAAGTTCCTAAGAAAAAAGACCGTGATTGTTGTAAAAAGAAGAAAATAGATTTTTCTATAGGAATAAATCGAATTTCATAATAATCTGTTAAAAGTTATTGCAAACATAAATTTGTAACAAAAGTTATATTTACCCTTTGAAAAATTTGAAATCACAAACACGTCCATACGGAGTTTTATCCAACGCATTAATCGCCTTCACATCATCATCGTCTAATTCAAAATCAAAAATGTCGATATTAGCCTTTATTCGTTCTGGATGTGTACTTTTTGGGATTGCGGCAACTCCACGCTGAATTGTATGTCGTAATACGACCTACAAAAATTGACACCATTTTTTTTTTTTTAAATTAAATTTAAATCGCTCTGAGCTTTAAATAAATAAAATTTTACCTGAGCAGGGGTTACATTATGTTTTTTTGCGATTTCTTTTACAGTTGGATTTGCCAGTATGTCTGGCACTTCTCGGCTAAAATAAAATAAAAAATTATAAAAATTGTTCGAGATATATTTTGTCGTGAAAACTTTTGACACTGTATAATAGTCTAAAAATCTCAGAGTACATAATTATAATACACACACAGTATGAACAGGGTTAGCCATGTAAATTAAAAATCACAAAGTGGTTCGATTCCCGGCCGATCCGGATAATTTTTTCAATCACTTTGTGATTTTTAATTTACACATGTGGTTTTTGGTCATGTTAACCAAGGCAGTCGAGTGCTTAAAGTTTCAGTTTAACTGAACGATAAGTGAACATATCAATACTGCGTGTGTTGAAATGCAAACAAAAGTTTGTCATACGTAGTAATATCTCACAAGCACTCGATAATATTTGAAATTAAAATTGTAACTTTTTCTCGAATCAGAGAGAGTACTAATACACATAGGTGATTGAATGGGTGTCCGGCTCGGACGCCTGTCGAGCATATAGGATCGTTGGTGTAGTAGTTAGCACGCCTGGCTAGTTGACAGGAGATCATGGGTTCGATTCCCGGCCGATCCGGATAATTTTTTCAATCACTTTGTGATTTTTAATTTACATATGTGGTTTTTGGTCATGTTAACCAAGGCAGCCGAGTGCTTAAAGTTTCAGTTTAACTGAACGATAAGTGAACATATCAATACTGCGTGTGTTAAAATGCAAACAAAAGTTTGTCATACGTAGTAATGTCTCACAAGCACTCGATAATATTTGAAATTAAAAAAGGGTTAGCCATGTTTTTAATTGCCGATGTATCAAATATGGTGCAAGTCCGGTTAATTATTTCAGTTCCTTTTAGTTGGTGTCAGTGTGATAAAACAAATTTTTTACGGAATATTTAATTTTCTTTGATAAATAATAGTTTGCTATAATAATAATGTAACTCGTAAAAATAAAAGTTTTTAGAAATGAAGAAGAATTAAATTGGAATAACTTTTCATTCGTAAGTAACTTGAATAACTATATTAGAATACTGATATTTTTAGACGTAAAATTTTATATTAACGTGTACTACAATTCGAAAATAGACTAAACAGTGAAATTCAACCAAAGTTCTAGAATATTCCATTTGAAAACTAGTAAAGATATTGAAAAACTAACTTGAATAGGATACCTTTGCGCAGGCCTCTTGGCTTCACTGGTTTTGGCTAAAAACTCAACTTAGAATATCTTTATATTAAATAAATATGTATTATCATTATGTACTCTATTTAATTGTAGCTGTCATAAATTCATTGACATTTACTTTTTTCAAAAACATTTTGTAATTCCTCAAAAACATTCATTTTATTGGTGTAATAATCCACAAGGATAGTATTAAATGCCGGTCGGCGAAAATAACACACACCGTATTCAATTAATCCTTTGCATTCCAAGAGTCCCTCCCCCGCCCCGTTGATAATCAAACTTTTGTAAATTATCGAATCAATAAACGGCAGAAAACTACGTAGGTATATGGACTAAAATTTTCGTAATAAAAATTGCGAAAGTGAATGCGAATGTTAAAACGTTGTAAATCTTTCGCGTTACGACCCTAATACTTACGTCACTTATTTACTGTAAATAGAACGGTAATTAGGACGCAAGTAAGTGAAACACAAGTACCTCTGGAGAGCAAAGGGTTAAAAATATTTACTTTTGAGACCTATATGTACTTAAAAATGTTCTCTTTTTAGTTAACTGTGATATTGTTATAATAAAATATTTTAGCAGTCAGATTTCAATACTTACTCAATACCTAAAGCCTTAAATAAAGCACCAATTCCTCTAGAGCCAAGCGGCGAATAAGCAGTAACTTTAATTCCTTTACTATTACAAAAATCAACTAATTCATGCTGTTGAAAATATGCATGAAGTTCAATTTGTAAATTGGCTGGTTTTATTCGACAATTTGCTAATATACGTTCAATCTGTGTTTTATTAAAATTCGATATACCAATGGCTCGCGTTAAACCGGCGTCAACTTGTTTCTCCATTGCCTAATATATAAAAAAATTATAATTATTAGGGTAAATACACATTAAGCGACTTTTTAGTTTGTGATTTTTGTTGTACGATCAAAAATCGCTTAGTGTACATTCGCCTGTGTATATAAGGGAAAAAATTCTAAAAAGAATAATTGTATATGTAATATAATTGTAAAATTAATTATGTATTATAAAATATATTTAGATATATTGATTGTAACTAAACTGGAGAATATCTGTTAATTTACTTTCTCTCTTATTTTAATAAATAAAAAAAAAATATGACATTGAAATTCTAATGTGTGTTAATTATTACGTGTGAGTACCTTCCATGTTCCAACAAGATCCGTTGATAAATCTAACAAGATATATCCATTCTCATCAACCGGATGAATATCTTCACCACGTTCTTGAAATGTAAAAGGCGTGTGAATTAGATATAGATCCAAATAATCCAGTTGTAAATTTGCTAATGATTTTTTGATGTATTTTTCAACTGATGAAGCCCTTAAAAAATCAAATAAAACTAAATAATTACCAGTTATATCTTTTTATACTTTAAAAATAGAGAAGTGGGAATAGTAGGGGAAAGATGGAAAAAATGGAAACTTTTTCCCCTATGTACCCCTATTTAATCATAAACCTAAAACTGGATTTAAGAAAAATTTTTTATTTCGAAGATCAATTTGACCAAATGTATAAATGCACAAAATTTCATTAAAAATGTTATCCAAATAGATTAATAAGAAATATGTATAATTTGTACACATTATGTAATTAAATACCTATTTCCCACATCCGGTAATTTTGTTGTGATAAATAAATCACTTCGATTTAATTTTCCATTATCGATCCATCTTTTTAAAACGCGTCCAATTGTTGCTTCATTTTCATAAACATATGCTGTGTCAATATGACGATATCCAGCTTCTAAAGCTGCATCAAGAGCTGCTTCCAATTCTTTATCAGTTGCCTATTAAAAAAAAAAAATTGAAAATATTATTAAAAACGAATTGTAATTCGAAAAAAACTTACTTAAAATGAGTATACCATGTTAAGTATCATACCATGTAAGTAAGGGCTATACATTAATATTTTCTTTCCTATATTGAAACCAGGGCTGAGATCCAGGGGGGCAGCGGGGGCATGTGTCCCGGGCGCCAAGTTTTGGGTGCGTCAAAAGTGCAAGTTTGGGGGCACCAAAATGATGAATTTGGAGTTTTTTTTTCTCGTCACTTGTAGCGAAAAAAGTTAAAAAGAAATATTTCTTTCTCATTTTAGGGAAAGACATAGGCGGTGCATTTTTCACGGTGCTCCGGGCGCCACTTAGGATAGATCCGGCCCTGATTGAAACACTTATATTTTTTCTTAAAATAATGTTCTTTAAGTAAAAAATCAAATGCCTGCTGTAAGTAATACTGAATATCTATCTATACATATAATAAAACTGTAAATCTGTCTCTGTCTGTTCACGCATCACGTAAAAACTACTGGACGGATTTTAATGAAATTTGGTGTGATGATAACCTATTACCTGGGTCAACATCTAAGACACTTTTTATTCCGGGAAAATGTCTCATTCCCACGGGGAAATGGAAAAACTATTTTGAGCATCTACACACATTACGCCAATTTACATATTTCATAAAAAATTTCACAACTATAGTAACAAAAATTGTAAATAAATTTTGTAGTTTGGAAATTTTTCTGAATTTTAAATCAAAAAAAATGTTGCTAATTGTGTACCGAAAAATACAATAAATACACAATTGTCAATTTGGAGACAAATTAAGGCATTTTGTGTTGCAAGAAACTACAAATTGGAAAAAGAAACTACTCAACGTTTCGCGTGAACAACGTCACGGGTACGGCTAGTACAAAATAAACAAGGAAAATGATCACATAGTTCCTGTAAATATTTAACAAAGAATACATTGATATTTCTTAAATTAAAAATAATTCCAATAATTGTTATGGAAAAAAAGCTAATCAGTAATTTTGTTTCCAATTCCATGTAGGTATATAATTATTTCTGATTCTTTAAAAATTGCTTAATTAATTTCCAATAAAATTTGGGAATTTTATATTAAATGGTCGGCATTTTCCTCCCGTAGCGAACACAATATTAAGTTATTCTATACAGCTAAACCTTTTTTTATGCGGTCCTTTTTTGTGTGATTTTTTTGTGCGATATTTTTATGCGGTTTTTAAAAAAAAATCATTAAAATGCGTAATTTGACTCAAAATCAAAAGAAAGAAACTTAAACATTTACTATAATAATTTTCTTTGATAAAAAATACTTTTTAATGGTTTTTAAGAAGCATTTAATCAGTAAATTGCATAAGAATATAAGTTATTGCATTATTTAGTTTTCTTATAGTTGTATTTTTCTTAATTTTTATAATATAAAAATGAAATAAAATGTTCCCACGTGTAAATTAATGCTTTATCTTGTTTAGAAAAGCAACTTCTAAGGAAATCGTGAGGTTTTGAGCGTTTTGAGCTATGTATTTTCGATAAAACTTTTATTATGTGGTCCCGATCCACCGCATAAAATTTTTTTTTACAATCTGGACCGAACTAAACTTTTTATAGCTATTTATGATATTTTTGAATATATTTTTTTATGCGATTTTTTTTTAAGCGGTCCCTATCCACTGTATAAAAAAAGGTTCAACTATATTATCAAAGTGCAATACAATACTAGAATCTTTTTCAGTACAATAAAAATCATCATAAATTGAGAATAAGATTTTTAGATGACGCAATTTTTAAAGGAATTACATAATATTATTTTAAGATTTAAAATGAATCTCTGAATACTGAAGTGATAGACAAAATCTGATTGAGTATAGTTTTAACATTAATTTTACGTTACTTTTAATATAATTACGCATGACCTTCATGGTTACTTAATTAGAAAGAACCGATTGTGCATTTATGTATGTAAAATAAAATAGGAAATAAGGAATAATTAATATAAAATGAATTTTTAAAGATAAAACTCATTCAACCAAAACTGTTAATGCTACGAATTCAGGCTTAGAGTTTATGAGTTCAGTGGAAGAACATTTTTTTTTATACAAATACGAGTTTCATGGGTGTCAACCAATTAATTGCATAGATATTCAATTTCGACTTGTTTTTTTCAAATTTAAGTATATGTAGGTAGAACATTCTGAAGAAGCTGATTTTACGCTTGTCGGAAATAAAATATGAGCACAAAAGAAAAAAAACAGGCATTACTTATAAGGATGCCCAACAAGATTCAAGTTTTTCCCTCAAGCCATTTTCGAGATGATATTTTTTTGCTTTTCAAAATGTAAATTCCATCCTGATGATGTCTGTCATACGAGAAAAGCTATGCTCACGAAAGTTTTTTTAACAGTTTTCTTCATAAAATGTAATATCAGCATAGTTTCCTTAAGAAGACAGCTGCAAACGCATACTTTCCAAATCGTAACTCTCGACTATTCCCCCTCAGCGGAAGATTTGCTATACTGTGACCTCCAAGCATGAGAGATCAATTTTCCTTTAATTGTTAGGAATCCGTAATGTTTTAATTTAATTATAAAAGATTTTATAGGATACGAAATAAATGATTTATAATTAAGTAGCTAGGTAATTTCTTTCTTACAAAATTAAATAAAATTTAAGTTCAACGATGGGTTGAAGGTGCTGAAACTAATTTCAGTTCCAATTGGAAAGTATTCTTTTGTTTATTGTATATTAAGAAAGTACAAATATACCTAATCAATCTCACGCGTTATATTCGTTGAGAACTTCTCGTGATAATTTTATTGTCAAATAATTACATAGCTACATACAATATGTGTGTTTATACTGTTTATACATATCATACTTTCTTAATTTATTGTAATTTGCCTCAATGAAGCAAATTATGTAAACCAGTTAAAAATTGTGTACGTTGTGTACTTATAAGAATTGCAGATGTTTAAAGTGCCATTAAATCAGTCTGATAATTAACTGCTGCCAAAATACTTACTTTTACAGCAGAAAGTAAAATTTCTCAAACTTAACACTAATAATCAAACTTTTTAGCGAATTTCCAGAAAGAATTCTGGAAATTCAGCTATTATGGTGTTAGCCATAGTCGAAGTTCTGCCCGAAAATATGGCAGAAATTTGTTTTGAGGTCCCTAGAGCCCAAAAATAACATTCACTAAAATTATATATATATATATATATATATATATATATATATATATATATATATATATATATGTATATATGTATTTATGTATTTATGTATCAGCACGATAGCGCTTCAGGAAAAACTGCTAGTTTTACGAAATTTGGTGACAACGTTGGAAGTCCAATAACCAACCACGATGTATTTGACCTATTTATTACTTACGACATATTATTGTAAATAGGCGAGTTGACAGCAATTAAAAATATCTAAATTGGTATAAATTTTCATGAAACACATCAAATTTTAATTTAATTTTTAAAAAAAGACTTATTATTTAATATCATAAGGTGATACTCAAGGCTGGGAACTATTTAAAATGATTTCATTTTAAATATGTATTTAAAATACAAAATGACATTTTGCATTTTCTATTTTCAATAAGTTCGGTCAAACCATTTTCCATTTTGTATTTAAAATGGAAATTTGAATCCATTTTACATTTAAAATGAAAATGCGTGTGTATACAATATTAATTATAGAACTTGAATTGAACGACTTCAAGTCTAACAAATTCTAAGTTAAATGTAAGTTGATTTAATTGACTCAAATTTTTTATAACTCGAGCTTCAATGTCACTTGAGTTAAATTTGTTACTAGAGTTGCAGTTCTCTTAAGTCAAACTTTTCTGACGCAAGTTGTGTACTACTATTTTTAAGACAAGTAGATAAGAAATGTACTTCGAGTAGATGATTTTCATAATTTTATTTAGAAGTTGCAGTCGTAGCGTAGTCATGGTTTGAATATGTTAAGGCCGAATTAAATTTTACAATATTTTTAACAATATTTGAAGAGTTAAGTTTCGTTTTCATATCATGCAAATTTTACAAAATTTTCTCAAAAGGACTACCTTTATTTAATTTCAGCACGTTTGAACTTTTTTTTTTTAATTAATATAAATAATGATAAAAAATTTATAGTAGTTATACAAATAAAGTAAAAATTTTGCATTTTATAATCCATTTTAAATAACCATTTTCCATTTTCAATTTTAAATATGTTCAGCAAAACCATTTTCCATTTTGTATTTTAAATGCATTTTTGGAAACCATTTTCCATTTTCTATTTTAAATGGTTTCTATGAACCATTTTTCCCAGCCCTGGTCATAGTTCATTAACCAAAGAAGGTCAACTGGATTATGGGTAATATGATCATTAAACTCATAATGGCAATTGTCATAGCACAATGCCTACCAGTTATTTTTGATATATGTAATATAAACGGTTATTGCGTTTTTCATCAGAAATTAGAGTGGCTAATTGTAAGTATAAGAAAATATATTTCGAAAATTTATTCTGAAAATTAAATGTGGTAGAAAAAATGTCCGCCATACTCTTGTCTGTGTGAACTGTGTGATTCATAATTATCAGAGAGAGATAACTTGTATTTAATGAATGACTACATCACAAATCGCTTTTGCGCTACATTTAAATTGTACATAAAAATTAAAAAAAAAAAAAATTATAATAATCTACATAAATAGTTTGAAACATTTCTTAAAAATTCGTCAACTTGCCTATTTAAAGAGTGTCTTCGTTGACTTCATCACTTACTTCTAAATAATGTACGCACATGCGCTGACTAATTACAAACTGCGCGGGAATTGACATTACTAATTCCCGCCAATTCTCTCGCAATTTTTAATTAGTGTGCGCATGTGCCCACATCATTTAGAAATAAGTGATGAGGCAAACGAAGCCACTCATGATCGAGTATTTTTGAGCATCTAAACATTTTTTAAATGACAATAACTGTAAATTACTTTTAAAATGTTGTACAGAATAATATAGTTATAGAGAAAATAAAAATCGATTTCATAGAAACGAATATCACAAACACGGATTAGTAGAATAGTATGGACATGCCGTATTTAATTTGGAGTGGAACTGATATTGAAGCTTACAAGGGTGAAGAGAGAGTCGTTAACAATATTATTAACAAATATGGGGATTCAATTTTGTATATTTAAAAAAATTAAATCTAAATTAACACTTATTTATAAAATAAAATTCCAGATATTCTTACCTTCACAACATATTCTTAGCTTCAACGGCATACCTGCCTACTGCGTGTCCATACATAATATACATTTATTATATTTAGTGGTCCGTGATCACAAATCAGAGTAATAGAAATGTAGTTATACCTTACCTTTTTTATGGACCAATCACTCTACTACAAGCAATTAAATAAAATGAAAAGCTCGCAAATAGTGCTGTAAAACTCAATTTTCGTATAGTACATTAATCTACATATTCACTGACAAAAAATAAACGCGAAATTGTAAAAAATATATACCTAGATTTTTAGAATCATTACAGATAATTTATAAAGCAAAGTTACGAATAAGTATTAATAGAGTCAACGAAAATGGGAATTTATAACAAAAAAAAAAAATGTAAAGATAGATTTTATATATTACTTTCAAAATAAAATTCTGTGAGAATAAATGGATAATTTTATTTTAATTAGAAGATAAAGTAAAAAATTATTTAATTATTTATGAAAAAGTAAATGTATAATTCATTTAAATAAAGATAGATTAAAATTAATTACTAACGCTAACTAAATAAAGTTCTAATTACAAAATGGCTAAAATTGTCTAAAGTAAGTTATCATCACTGATAACACTTAAGGCGTAATACTTTGTGTTTAAAAATTTAAAGAATAATATTTTCAAATTTATTTAAAAGAAATGAAATGATCTATTAATATTCTCTTTCGTACGCTTGAAAGTGTAAGTTTTTGGGTAGATTAAAAAAGATGAGAAAAAATTTTTTTGTATATACTTTAAAAACAAAATGGCGGTGCAACAACTTTTGTAAAGCAACCACATTTTTTCTTCTTTATTGTACCTCTAATACCTTCAATATTTATTCGATTAATTTTAAATTTTAACTGTAACTTAACAATGGATTTCTCTAAAGAAAAATTTTTTTATTTTTATATATTGAATGAAAATCTGTTATAAAATTGGCAAATTTTAATTAATCGAAAAAATCGATATTCACTAACACAAACTCATTTAAAAAAAAAAAATGGTTGTTCCGCGGTAGTCGCTATGCCGCCATTTTTTGTTTAAAAAATATGTTTTTGTACTTTAAAATTTGCATTCTCATATACATGAAACGGACTGTCAATAAATCTTTTCATTTTTTAAAATAAATTTTGAGAAAAATGATTCTTGAATTTGTGAACACAAGGTACTGTTACCCCTTAATTAAAATTATTTTAAATAAACATGTATTTACATATACAATTTCAAAAAGAAAAAGACAAGCGTATATTATAAAAATATTATATTTAAATGAAACTTAACATTAAATGCTTTTATCAAAACAGTTAGTGACTGATAATTTTTATCATTATTAATAAAATGGATTCAGACAGATAAGTAAATATGGAAATATTTAAAATTCAGATATTTTTGAAACTTAACGAAAAAATTTTCAATGCAATAATAAATAAATGTATTTTAAAAGTTGAATTTACATATAAGATAATTATACATCTGTTCCAAATGCTTAAAACTACATAGAATATCTGAGTATACAATATTTTCTAAAAAATATTTTTTTATATTTTCAGATAAGAAATTTTACTGTTAATTGTTTTAAAAAAGAATACTATATTTACCAAAAAATGTTATCAGCCATTTTACTTACTTATCAATATTATAAAAATAAATTATAAATCTTTTGACTAACGTTTGGGATTAAACTCATTATACAATCTTCAAAACGCACACTAAATTTTTATACATCAAAAAGGAAGTAATTGCCGATACAAAATATCGTCGGTTAAATAGGCGAGCAACTTAACCCTAATTTTGAACAAAAAGTAACCACGAGCCTTGTTTTAAACAAAAAGTAACCACGAGTTTTATCGCTATTATGGTGTATCTGAGTTAAGCTTTAATATGGCGCGATAAAAAGTTTCTTTTTTTACGTGAATACATGATCCCTTAGTAGATTTAAAGGGTTAAAAATTTTATTTAAACGCAGGTTAATATAATAATATTTAACTTATTAATCTAGTCAAATAATTATGTGTATAAATAATTTATTTTAATATATAAATACCTATTAAATGACTAATAATTTTCAAAAATATATAAAATTACTTGATAATATAATGTTATTCAAAAACAAAATTAAATTATAATACTCACACAAAAAAGACAAATTTTATTTTTCAAATAACTTTATTTTACGACAATCTATAAGAGTATTAATTGCAATTTGCAAATAATTATTGTTGAAATGTATACAATATATAAATATTTTTAAACATATATATAGAAAACATGTATGCATAAACAAAAAAAATATCAATTTTAATCCATATTTTCATTAAGACTGCTTTCTACGAGTTTAATTCTAACAGAACCTTACTTAACCTAACACTGAATACTAAAGAAAAATAAATAATAAAACTTAACCTTTCTAAAGTACATTTTAAAATTGAAATTTAGTATTAAACTCGTAAAAGTTTTTATCAAATCACAAAAAAAAAACGCATAGTGCTAAAAATATACATTATAAGCAATTCTAAAGCCTGAAAAAAATGATTTTTTTCTATTTTATATAATATGTAGTTACTACATTAGTGGTAAATGCAGAAACTAATTTTTATAGTATATAACTTATATAACTTGTTCAAACTGACAAAATTATATTTCGTAATAATAATAAATGGGAGCTTTACAGCGAGAAAAAATGTCGACAAAAGTTAACATTTATCTGGTACAGGTGCTTTCCAACAAGCGTGTGTTACGACACAAATCGACTTAGCACAAGAGTAAAGTTGGTTCTATGAAGATTAGACAAGGAGTCGAAACTCAGTGTATTCAAAAAAATGTTCAAATCAAAGATGGCGCTCATATTCGTACGATACGAAAGCGGTACAGTACTTATTCTCAAATGGAAACGCGAGCTTCTATATTATTTTTGTTAGCTTTTGAATAGAATCTTCTGGAATCTTTTTCAATTTTCAACTCAGTTATAAAGTGGGTTTTTCGATCGTTTTTAAAATAGACTTAACAATTTTTATTTTGCGTCGCGTCATTTATATTGTATATTATATAATTCGCTGACGTCACTATGTAAAATCGGAGTCAGTACCATTGGATATTCGCCGTATAAAGTAATTTAAACTATAAGAGTTTATTTCATACATATGTAATTTCTATGTATTTCCTTATTATTAAATATCATCAACCGACATTGGTGATTCTCAAATGGAAACACTCACTTCCCCAGTCCCGGCGTGTTTCTATTTGAGAATAAGTACTGTAGTTACATTCTGTTTTATCCGTTTTATGTTACTATATTCGCTATATTCACATCAGTATTTTGAGATTATTAACGCCACGAGTGGTAAAAAAAGAAAGCCCTTATATTTACCATTTTCCTGACCAATTTTGTCAATTCCTCTCATATGAGTTAGATCTCCATCTTATAATACTCCATTGTTGGTTCGTTCATTGACTCATGGTTGCCAACTTGTAAAAAAAAAATTGAAAAAGTAGCTTTATGTCACTTTGTGTGTTTCCTCGTTGGAAAGCTCCCATTAGTAATAAGTAGGAAAAAATGTTACTGTGGTGGCAAGTTACTGTGCACTATATCAGGGTATGGACACTCAACAGTTTTCCGGAAAAATTATTCGTAGGTGTGGATCAGACAGTAGCCAACACAATAATAAAATATTGACTGAAAATAATAAAGGATTTTCATTCAGTAATACCACTAAAATAAGTTTTTACGATTTAATTTTGGTAATTTTTGTCTTATTTTTGTGGTATCGCTCTGATCCACACCGTCTGAGTAAGGAGTGGAGGGAAGCATCTAGTGTCTATATCCTGCAGTTTACTTCATTATGAAGTACTGGGCACGATAATTTATTAACCACGTCTATTTGATTTATTATTTAGTACTTATAACTAACTCAGTGTGAACAAATTATTACTTTTTAATAGTAAATACGGTAAGTACGCTGATACGCTTTTAAAGCTGCTATTAAACTTTCAATACATCTTGGAATGGAAATTCTGGATGTTTTTCAATTCTGAAAATAAATAAATTAAATATATAAATGATAATTTTACGATATAAAAATTTAAATAATATATTTTTACATTACTGAAAGTAATATAATATAACCTTAAATGATTTTTATTTATTTTATTTAATAAACACAGAAGCTAACTTAGAATGATTTTCAAAAAAGTACCCGCTTATAATGCAGATATACTTACTACTAAAGTACTAAATGTATTTTAACACCTTGACGGTCATTGATATCATAATACGTCAAGTTAAAGCTTGCTAACTCACACCACGTCGTATAACGTCAACAATTCCGTATAAAGTATATTAGATGTCAAAATAGTGTACCAGTTGGGCATTTTATCATTATAGGATATGACCGTCAAAGTGTTAATAAAGGATTAATGATAAAATAGGTGAGTTGACAGTTTAATCTCTAGATATATTGATAAAAAGCTTTATTTCATCATCACAAACAAGTTCAATTAGATTATGGGTAATATCACTTATTAAAGTTGTCATAATACACTGTGGTTTATTTATCAAAATTTAATGTGATTACGAAAGTGATAAACGGTTATTACGGTTTCTATCATAAATTAAAATGATTAATCAGGTATACTGTTATGTGAAATTAATAGTAATAGTCAAAGTAGATTAAGAAAGGTATGCCGACGCGCAGATCTTGATGACGTAGATGGCGAATTATATATATACAGTCCGAGTTTTTTGAGAGTTGACATTTTTACTACAGCCAAACCGTTGATTTAATTGAGAAATTGTTCAAATAAAAGTTGCAGATATCGACGGGGTAACCGATTGCTATAGTCAGGATCTTTATAGCTCTTAGCTCTTATCAACGGTTTGGCTGTAATAAAAATGGTAACTCTCAAAAAAACTCACACTGTATAAATATAATAATAAGTAATTGTAATATTGTCTTTTTCTAAAAATTCAAGTATGTGACGTATTATGACGTAGATGGCGAAATGCGCAAAAAAAGCTTATTTTGCTCCTGAATGTAGAGTACCTATCTTAATCTACTTTGGTAATAGTAAAGTAAAATAAAAAAATAAATAAAAATAAAAATTCGTTTTGAAAATTAAAAATCGAAAAAGAAAAATGTCTGCCATATTTACGTACTGTGCGAACGGTGTAACTTCATATGAGAGAGAGAAATGAACTGTCTTTAATGTACAATTACATAACGAATCGTCAGAGTGCTATTTTTGAAAATTAAACCAATTTTTGGATGTCTATCCAAATGATCAGCTAGAAACATTATTTAAAATTTGTTAACTCGCCTAATAACAAACTAAAAATTTCAATTTTATTTGGTATAAATTTCCTGTTGCTGTTTACAGAAAAAGTAATTTAGAATTAAGGCCTTCATCACTAGCGCCCAATCTGTTCCAACTATATAATCATGGACATATAAAAAATGGACCATTTAAGTTATACATGTGCACTATTGAATTTGGGTAAACGCATTTTAGCAAAAACTTAAATATAACTGACTTAAATATATTCAGAAGTTGTAGCCATTACATATTTTTTGTTTGCGAGGTTTAGTAATGTACATGCGCAGTGCATTTTTCTACTACGGTCGAATATGGCCAGTATAATACATCACAAGTTACTAATTAATATTGTCGTAACAAAAGTGTCCGACTGGACAATTGTAATAGGAAACCTACACTTACATTATTGGGGCCCCTGAAATTTAACTAAACAAGATAACTTTCTGGAGAATACTACCACTTTTACAGTAATCTGCTTTTCAGATTGTTTTTTTCAAATTTCCTATTATCAAAAGACTGAATAAAGTATCGGTTAATTAGATAATTTACTCAAAATGGAACTGGCGCAGTCGGAAAGGTCACTGAATAAAATTTTTGTTTTTACAAAGTTCCTAAGAAAAAAGACCGTGATTGTTGTAAAAAGAAGAAAATAGATTTTTCTATAGGAATAAATCGAATTTCATAATAATCTGTTAAAAGTTATTGCAAACATAAATTTGTAACAAAAGTTATATTTACCCTTTGAAAAATTTGAAATCACAAACACGTCCATACGGAGTTTTATCCAACGCATTAATCGCCTTCACATCATCATCGTCTAATTCAAAATCAAAAATGTCGATATTAGCCTTTATTCGTTCTGGATGTGTACTTTTTGGGATTGCGGCAACTCCACGCTGAATTGTATGTCGTAATACGACCTACAAAAATTGACACCATTTTTTTTTTTTTAAATTAAATTTAAATCGCTCTGAGCTTTAAATAAATAAAATTTTACCTGAGCAGGGGTTACATTATGTTTTTTTGCGATTTCTTTTACAGTTGGATTTGCCAGTATGTCTGGCACTTCTCGGCTAAAATAAAATAAAAAATTATAAAAATTGTTCGAGATATATTTTGTCGTGAAAACTTTTGACACTGTATAATAGTCTAAAAATCTCAGAGTACATAATTATAATACACACACAGTATGAACAGGGTTAGCCATGTAAATTAAAAATCACAAAGTGGTTCGATTCCCGGCCGATCCGGATAATTTTTTCAATCACTTTGTGATTTTTAATTTACACATGTGGTTTTTGGTCATGTTAACCAAGGCAGTCGAGTGCTTAAAGTTTCAGTTTAACTGAACGATAAGTGAACATATCAATACTGCGTGTGTTGAAATGCAAACAAAAGTTTGTCATACGTAGTAATATCTCACAAGCACTCGATAATATTTGAAATTAAAATTGTAACTTTTTCTCGAATCAGAGAGAGTACTAATACACATAGGTGATTGAATGGGTGTCCGGCTCGGACGCCTGTCGAGCATATAGGATCGTTGGTGTAGTAGTTAGCACGCCTGGCTAGTTGACAGGAGATCATGGGTTCGATTCCCGGCCGATCCGGATAATTTTTTCAATCACTTTGTGATTTTTAATTTACATATGTGGTTTTTGGTCATGTTAACCAAGGCAGCCGAGTGCTTAAAGTTTCAGTTTAACTGAACGATAAGTGAACATATCAATACTGCGTGTGTTAAAATGCAAACAAAAGTTTGTCATACGTAGTAATGTCTCACAAGCACTCGATAATATTTGAAATTAAAAAAGGGTTAGCCATGTTTTTAATTGCCGATGTATCAAATATGGTGCAAGTCCGGTTAATTATTTCAGTTCCTTTTAGTTGGTGTCAGTGTGATAAAACAAATTTTTTACGGAATATTTAATTTTCTTTGATAAATAATAGTTTGCTATAATAATAATGTAACTCGTAAAAATAAAAGTTTTTAGAAATGAAGAAGAATTAAATTGGAATAACTTTTCATTCGTAAGTAACTTGAATAACTATATTAGAATACTGATATTTTTAGACGTAAAATTTTATATTAACGTGTACTACAATTCGAAAATAGACTAAACAGTGAAATTCAACCAAAGTTCTAGAATATTCCATTTGAAAACTAGTAAAGATATTGAAAAACTAACTTGAATAGGATACCTTTGCGCAGGCCTCTTGGCTTCACTGGTTTTGGCTAAAAACTCAACTTAGAATATCTTTATATTAAATAAATATGTATTATCATTATGTACTCTATTTAATTGTAGCTGTCATAAATTCATTGACATTTACTTTTTTCAAAAACATTTTGTAATTCCTCAAAAACATTCATTTTATTGGTGTAATAATCCACAAGGATAGTATTAAATGCCGGTCGGCGAAAATAACACACACCGTATTCAATTAATCCTTTGCATTCCAAGAGTCCCTCCCCCGCCCCGTTGATAATCAAACTTTTGTAAATTATCGAATCAATAAACGGCAGAAAACTACGTAGGTATATGGACTAAAATTTTCGTAATAAAAATTGCGAAAGTGAATGCGAATGTTAAAACGTTGTAAATCTTTCGCGTTACGACCCTAATACTTACGTCACTTATTTACTGTAAATAGAACGGTAATTAGGACGCAAGTAAGTGAAACACAAGTACCTCTGGAGAGCAAAGGGTTAAAAATATTTACTTTTGAGACCTATATGTACTTAAAAATGTTCTCTTTTTAGTTAACTGTGATATTGTTATAATAAAATATTTTAGCAGTCAGATTTCAATACTTACTCAATACCTAAAGCCTTAAATAAAGCACCAATTCCTCTAGAGCCAAGCGGCGAATAAGCAGTAACTTTAATTCCTTTACTATTACAAAAATCAACTAATTCATGCTGTTGAAAATATGCATGAAGTTCAATTTGTAAATTGGCTGGTTTTATTCGACAATTTGCTAATATACGTTCAATCTGTGTTTTATTAAAATTCGATATACCAATGGCTCGCGTTAAACCGGCGTCAACTTGTTTCTCCATTGCCTAATATATAAAAAAATTATAATTATTAGGGTAAATACACATTAAGCGACTTTTTAGTTTGTGATTTTTGTTGTACGATCAAAAATCGCTTAGTGTACATTCGCCTGTGTATATAAGGGAAAAAATTCTAAAAAGAATAATTGTATATGTAATATAATTGTAAAATTAATTATGTATTATAAAATATATTTAGATATATTGATTGTAACTAAACTGGAGAATATCTGTTAATTTACTTTCTCTCTTATTTTAATAAATAAAAAAAAAATATGACATTGAAATTCTAATGTGTGTTAATTATTACGTGTGAGTACCTTCCATGTTCCAACAAGATCCGTTGATAAATCTAACAAGATATATCCATTCTCATCAACCGGATGAATATCTTCACCACGTTCTTGAAATGTAAAAGGCGTGTGAATTAGATATAGATCCAAATAATCCAGTTGTAAATTTGCTAATGATTTTTTGATGTATTTTTCAACTGATGAAGCCCTTAAAAAATCAAATAAAACTAAATAATTACCAGTTATATCTTTTTATACTTTAAAAATAGAGAAGTGGGAATAGTAGGGGAAAGATGGAAAAAATGGAAACTTTTTCCCCTATGTACCCCTATTTAATCATAAACCTAAAACTGGATTTAAGAAAAATTTTTTATTTCGAAGATCAATTTGACCAAATGTATAAATGCACAAAATTTCATTAAAAATGTTATCCAAATAGATTAATAAGAAATATGTATAATTTGTACACATTATGTAATTAAATACCTATTTCCCACATCCGGTAATTTTGTTGTGATAAATAAATCACTTCGATTTAATTTTCCATTATCGATCCATCTTTTTAAAACGCGTCCAATTGTTGCTTCATTTTCATAAACATATGCTGTGTCAATATGACGATATCCAGCTTCTAAAGCTGCATCAAGAGCTGCTTCCAATTCTTTATCAGTTGCCTATTAAAAAAAAAAAATTGAAAATATTATTAAAAACGAATTGTAATTCGAAAAAAACTTACTTAAAATGAGTATACCATGTTAAGTATCATACCATGTAAGTAAGGGCTATACATTAATATTTTCTTTCCTATATTGAAACCAGGGCTGAGATCCAGGGGGGCAGCGGGGGCATGTGTCCCGGGCGCCAAGTTTTGGGTGCGTCAAAAGTGCAAGTTTGGGGGCACCAAAATGATGAATTTGGAGTTTTTTTTTCTCGTCACTTGTAGCGAAAAAAGTTAAAAAGAAATATTTCTTTCTCATTTTAGGGAAAGACATAGGCGGTGCATTTTTCACGGTGCTCCGGGCGCCACTTAGGATAGATCCGGCCCTGATTGAAACACTTATATTTTTTCTTAAAATAATGTTCTTTAAGTAAAAAATCAAATGCCTGCTGTAAGTAATACTGAATATCTATCTATACATATAATAAAACTGTAAATCTGTCTCTGTCTGTTCACGCATCACGTAAAAACTACTGGACGGATTTTAATGAAATTTGGTGTGATGATAACCTATTACCTGGGTCAACATCTAAGACACTTTTTATTCCGGGAAAATGTCTCATTCCCACGGGGAAATGGAAAAACTATTTTGAGCATCTACACACATTACGCCAATTTACATATTTCATAAAAAATTTCACAACTATAGTAACAAAAATTGTAAATAAATTTTGTAGTTTGGAAATTTTTCTGAATTTTAAATCAAAAAAAATGTTGCTAATTGTGTACCGAAAAATACAATAAATACACAATTGTCAATTTGGAGACAAATTAAGGCATTTTGTGTTGCAAGAAACTACAAATTGGAAAAAGAAACTACTCAACGTTTCGCGTGAACAACGTCACGGGTACGGCTAGTACAAAATAAACAAGGAAAATGATCACATAGTTCCTGTAAATATTTAACAAAGAATACATTGATATTTCTTAAATTAAAAATAATTCCAATAATTGTTATGGAAAAAAAGCTAATCAGTAATTTTGTTTCCAATTCCATGTAGGTATATAATTATTTCTGATTCTTTAAAAATTGCTTAATTAATTTCCAATAAAATTTGGGAATTTTATATTAAATGGTCGGCATTTTCCTCCCGTAGCGAACACAATATTAAGTTATTCTATACAGCTAAACCTTTTTTTATGCGGTCCTTTTTTGTGTGATTTTTTTGTGCGATATTTTTATGCGGTTTTTAAAAAAAAATCATTAAAATGCGTAATTTGACTCAAAATCAAAAGAAAGAAACTTAAACATTTACTATAATAATTTTCTTTGATAAAAAATACTTTTTAATGGTTTTTAAGAAGCATTTAATCAGTAAATTGCATAAGAATATAAGTTATTGCATTATTTAGTTTTCTTATAGTTGTATTTTTCTTAATTTTTATAATATAAAAATGAAATAAAATGTTCCCACGTGTAAATTAATGCTTTATCTTGTTTAGAAAAGCAACTTCTAAGGAAATCGTGAGGTTTTGAGCGTTTTGAGCTATGTATTTTCGATAAAACTTTTATTATGTGGTCCCGATCCACCGCATAAAATTTTTTTTTACAATCTGGACCGAACTAAACTTTTTATAGCTATTTATGATATTTTTGAATATATTTTTTTATGCGATTTTTTTTTAAGCGGTCCCTATCCACTGTATAAAAAAAGGTTCAACTATATTATCAAAGTGCAATACAATACTAGAATCTTTTTCAGTACAATAAAAATCATCATAAATTGAGAATAAGATTTTTAGATGACGCAATTTTTAAAGGAATTACATAATATTATTTTAAGATTTAAAATGAATCTCTGAATACTGAAGTGATAGACAAAATCTGATTGAGTATAGTTTTAACATTAATTTTACGTTACTTTTAATATAATTACGCATGACCTTCATGGTTACTTAATTAGA